>JALGAY010000004.1:33178270-35578270 GCA_029207805.1 Tribolium confusum
TCAGCTATTAGTAGAGATAAAGCGATAAAAATTTCACTGGTGTTATACGTAGGTCTCCAGAAGTACGTATGCATAATTTATTTTTTATTTTATGGCTATGTTCGAAATTTAATATATTGAATTTTCTATCACTCTGAACAAAAATTTTAAAAATTATCTCAGCTATTAGTAGAGATAAAGCAATAAAAATTTTATTGGTGTTATACGTAGGTCTCCAGAACTACGTATACATAATTTATTTTTCATTTTATGGCTTTGTTCGAAATTTAATATATTGAATTTTCTATCACTCTGAACAAAAATTTCGAAAATTATCTCAGCTATTAGTAGAGATAAGGCGATAAACATTTCACTGGTGTTATACGTAGGTCTCCAGAACTACGTATGCATAATATATTTTTCATTTTATAGCTCTGTTCGAAATTTAATATATTGAATTTTCTATCACTCTGAACAAAAATTTTGAAAATTATCTCAGCTATTAGTAGAGATAAAGCAATAAAAATTTTACTGGTGTTATACGTAGGTCTCCAGAACTACGTATACATAATTTATTTTTCATTTTATGGCTCTGTTCGAAATTTAATATATTGAATTTTCTATCACTCTGAACAAAAATTTCGAAAATTATCTCAGCTATTAGTAGAGATAAAGCGATAAAAATTTCACTGGTGTTATACGTAGGTCTCCAGAACTACGTATACATAATTTATTTTTCATTTTATGGCTCTGTTCGAAATTTAATATATTGAATTTTCTATCACTCTGAACAAAAATTTCGAAAATTATCTCAGCTATTAGTAGAGATAAAGCGATAAAAATTTTACTGGTGTTATACGTAGGTCTCCAGAACTACGTATACATATTTTATTTTTCATTTTATGGCTCTGTTCGAAATTTAATATATTGAATTTTCTATCACTCTGAACAAAAATTTCGAAAATTATCTCAGCTATTAGTAGAGATAAAGCGATAAAAATTTTACTGGTGTTATACGTAGGTCTCCAGAACTACGTATACATCATTTATTTTTTATTTTATGGCTCTGTTCGAAATTTAATATATTGAATTTTCTATCACTCTGAACAAAAATTTCGAAAATTATCTCAGCTATTAGTAGAGATAAAGCGATAAAAATTTCACTGGTGTTATACGTAGGTCTCCAGAACTACGTATGCATAATTTATTTTTCATTTTATGGCTCTGTTCGAAATTTAATATATTGAATTTTCTATCACTCTGAACAAAAATTTCGAAAATTATCTCAGCTATTAGTAGAGATAAAGCGATAAAAATTTCACTGGTGTTATACGTAGGTCTCCAGAACTACGCATGCATAATTTATTTTTCATTTTATGGCTCTGTTCGAAATTTAATATATTGAATTTTCTATCACTCTGAACAAAAATTTCGATAATTATCTCAGCTATTAGTAGAGATAAAGCGAAAAAATTTCACTGGTGTTATACGTAGGTCTCCAGAACTACGTATGCATAATTTATTTTTCATTTTATGGCTCTGTTCGAAATTTAATATATTGAATTTTCTATCACTCTGAACAAAAATTTTGAAAATTATCTCAGCTATTAGTAGAGATAAAGCAATAAAAATTTTACTGGTGTTATACGTAGGTCTCCAGAACTACGTATGCATAATTTATTTTTCATTTTATGGCTCTGTTCGAAATTTAATATATTGAATTTTCTATCACTCTGAACAAAAATTTCGAAAATTATCTCAGCTATTAGTAGAGATAAAGCGATAAGAATTTTACTGGTGTTATACGTAGGTCTTCAGAACTACGTATGCATAATTTATTTTTCATTTTATGGCTCTGTTCGAAATTTAATATATTGAATTTTCTATCACTCTGAACAAAAATTTCGAAAATTATTTCAGCTATTAGTAGAGATAAAGCGATAAAAATTTCACTGGTGTTATACGTAGGTCTCCAGAACTACGTATGCATAATTTATTTTTTATTTTATGGCTATGTTCGAAATTTAATATATTGAATTTTCTATCACTCTGAACAAAAATTTCGAAAATTATCTCAGCTATTAGTAGAGATAAAGCGATAAAAATTTTACTGGTGTTATACGTAGGTCTCCAGAACTACGTATACATATTTTATTTTTCATTTTATGGCTCTGTTCGAAATTTAATATATTGAATTTTCTATCACTCTGAACAAAAATTTCGAAAATTATCTCAGCTATTAGTAGAGATAAAGCGATAAAAATTTTACTGGTGTTATACGTAGGTCTCCAGAACTACGTATACATAATTTATTTTTCATTTTATGGCTCTGTTCGAAATTTAATATATTGAATTTTCTATCACTCTGAACAAAAATTTCGAAAATTATCTCAGCTATTAGTAGAGATAAAGCGATAAAAATTTTACTGGTGTTATACGTAGGTCTTCAGAACTACGTATGCATAATTTATTTTTCATTTTATGGCTCTGTTCGAAATTTAATATATTGAATTTTCTATCACTCTGAACAAAAATTTCGAAAATTATCTCAGCTATTAGTAGAGATAAAGCGATAAAAATTTCACTGGTGTTATACGTAGGTCTCCAGAACTACGCATGCATAATTTATTTTTCATTTTATGGCTCTGTTCGAAATTTAATATATTGAATTTTCTATCACTCTGAACAAAAATTTCGAAAATTATCTCAGCTATTAGTAGAGATAAAGCGATAAGAATTTTACTGGTGTTATACGTAGGTCTCTAGAACTACGTATGCATAATTTATTTTTCATTTTATGGCTCTGTTCGAAATTTAATATATTGAATTTTCTATCACTCTGAACAAAAATTTCGAAAATTATCTCAGCTATTAGTAGAGATAAAGCGATAAGAATTTTACTGGTGTTATACGTAGGTCTTCAGAACTACGTATGCATAATTTATTTTTCATTTTATGGCTCTGTTCGAAATTTAATATATTGAATTTTCTATCACTCTGAACAAAAATTTCGAAAATTATTTCAGCTATTAGTAGAGATAAAGCGATAAAAATTTCACTGGTGTTATACGTAGGTCTCCAGAACTACGTATGCATAATTTATTTTTTATTTTATGGCTATGTTCGAAATTTAATATATTGAATTTTCTATCACTCTGAACAAAAATTTCGAAAATTATCTCAGCTATTAGTAGAGATAAAGCGATAAAAATTTTACTGGTGTTATACGTAGGTCTCCAGAACTACGTATACATATTTTATTTTTCATTTTATGGCTCTGTTCGAAATTTAATATATTGAATTTTCTATCACTCTGAACAAAAATTTCGAAAATTATCTCAGCTATTAGTAGAGATAAAGCGATAAAAATTTTACTGGTGTTATACGTAGGTCTCCAGAACTACGTATACATAATTTATTTTTCATTTTATGGCTCTGTTCGAAATTTAATATATTGAATTTTCTATCACTCTGAACAAAAATTTCGAAAATTATCTCAGCTATTAGTAGAGATAAAGCGATAAAAATTTTACTGGTGTTATACGTAGGTCTTCAGAACTACGTATGCATAATTTATTTTTCATTTTATGGCTCTGTTCGAAATTTAATATATTGAATTTTCTATCACTCTGAACAAAAATTTCGAAAATTATCTCAGCTATTAGTAGAGATAAAGCGATAAAAATTTCACTGGTGTTATACGTAGGTCTCCAGAACTACGCATGCATAATTTATTTTTCATTTTATGGCTCTGTTCGAAATTTAATATATTGAATTTTCTATCACTCTGAACAAAAATTTCGAAAATTATCTCAGCTATTAGTAGAGATAAAGCGATAAAAATTTTACTGGTGTTATACGTAGGTCTCTAGAACTACGTATGCATAATTTATTTTTCATTTTATGGCTCTGTTTGAAATTTAATATATTGAATTTTCTATCACTCTGAACAAAAATTTTGAAAATTATCTCAGCTATTAGTAGAGATAAAGCAATAAAAATTTTACTGGTGTTATACGTAGGTCTCCAGAACTACATATACATAATTTATTTTTCATTTTATGGCTCTGTTCGAAATTTAATATATTGAATTTTCTATCACTCTGAACAAAAATTTCGAAAATTATCTCAGCTATTAGTAGAGATAAAGCGATAAGAATTTTACTGGTGTTATACGTAGGTCTTCAGAACTACGTATGCATAATTTATTTTTCATTTTATGGCTCTGTTCGAAATTTAATATATTGAATTTTCTATCACTCTGAACAAAAATTTCGAAAATTATCTCAGCTATTAGTAGAGATAAAGCGATAAGAATTTTACTGGTGTTATACGTAGGTCTTCAGAACTACGTATGCATAATTTATTTTTCATTTTATGGCTCTGTTCGAAATTTAATATATTGAATTTTCTATCACTCTGAACAAAAATTTCGAAAATTATCTCAGCTATTAGTAGAGATAAAGCGATAAAAATTTCACTGGTGTTATACGTAGGTCTCCAGAACTACGTATGCATAATTTATTTTTTATTTTATGGCTATGTTCGAAATTTAATATATTGAATTTTCTATCACTCTGAACAAAAATTTTGAAAATTATCTCAGCTATTAGTAGAGATAAAGCAATAAAAATTTTACTGGTGTTATACGTAGGTCTCCAGAACTACGTATACATAATCTATTTTTCATTTTATGGCTCTGTTCGAAATTTAATATATTGAATTTTCTATCACTCTGAACAAAAATTTTGAAAATTATCTCAGCTATTAGTAGAGATAAGGCGATAAAAATTTCACTGGTGTTATACGTAGGTCTCTAGAACTACGTATGCATAATATATTTTTCATTTTATGGCTCTGTTCGAAATTTAATATATTGAATTTTCTATCACTCTGAAAAAAATTTTGAAAATTATCTCAGCTATTAGTAGAGATAAAGCAATAAAAATTTTACTGGTGTTATACGTAGGTCTCCAGAACTACGTATGCATAATATATTTTTCATTTTATGGCTCTGTTCGAAATTTAATATATTGAATTTTCTATCACTCTGAACAAAAATTTTGAAAATTATCTCAGCTATTAGTAGAGATAAAGCGATAAAAATTTCACTGATGTTATACGTAGGTCTCCAGAACTACGTATGCATAATTTATTTTTCATTTTATGGCTCTGTTCGAAATTTAATATATTGAATTTTCTATCACTCTGAACAAAAATTTCGAAAATTATCTCAGCTATTAGTAGAGATAAAGCGATAAAAATTTCACTGGTGTTATACGTAGGTCTCCAGAACTACGTATGCATAATTTATTTTTTATTTTATGGCTATGTTCGAAATTTAATATATTGAATTTTCTATCACTCTGAACAAAAATTTTGAAAATTATCTCAGCTATTAGTAGAGATAAAGCAATAAAAATTTTACTGGTGTTATACGTAGGTCTCCAGAACTACGTATACATAATTTCTTTTTCATTTTATGGCTTTGTTCGAAATTTAATATATTGAATTTTCTATCACTCTGAACAAAAATTTCGAAAATTATCTCAGCTATTAGTAGAGATAAGGCGATAAAAATTTCACTGGTGTTATACGTAGGTCTCCAGAACTACGTATGCATAATATATTTTTCATTTTATGGCTCTGTTCGAAATTTAATATATTGAATTTTCTATCACTCTGAACAAAAATTTTGAAAATTATCTCAGCTATTAGTAGAGATAAAGCAATAAAAATTTTACTGGTGTTATACGTAGGTCTCCAGAACTACGTATACATAATTTATTTTTTATTTTATGGCTCTGTTCGAAATTTAATATATTGAATTTTCTATCACTCTGAACAAAAATTTCGAAAATTATCTCAGCTATTAGTAGAGATAAAGCGATAAAAATTTTACTGGTGTTATACGTAGGTCTCCAGAACTACGTATGCATAATTTATTTTTTATTTTATGGCTATGTTCGAAATTTAATATATTGAATTTTCTATCACTCTGAACAAAAATTTTGAAAATTATCTCAGCTATTAGTAGAGATAAAGCAATAAAAATTTTACTGGTGTTATACGTGGGTCTCCAGAACTACGCATGCATAATTTATTTTTCATTTTATGGCTTTGTTCGAAATTTAATATATTGAATTTTCTATCACTCTGAACAAAAATTTCGAAAATTATCTCAGCTATTAGTAGAGATAAAGCGATAAAAATTTCACTGGTGTTATACGTAGGTCTCCAGAACTATGTATACATAATTTATTTTTCATTTTATGGCTCTGTTCGAAATTTAATATATTGAATTTTCTATCACTCTGAACAAAAATTTTGAAAATTATTTCAGCTATTAGTAGAGATAAAACAATAAAAATTTTACTGGTGTTATACGTAGGTCTCCAGAACTACGTATACATAATTTATTTTTTATTTTATGGCTCTGTTCGAAATTTAATATATTGAATTTTCTATCACTCTGAACAAAAATTTCGAAAATTATCTCAGCTATTAGTAGAGATAAAGCGATCAAAATTTCACTGGTGTTATACGTAGGTCTCCAGAACTATGTATGCATAATTTATTTTTTATTTCATGGCTCTGTTCGAAATTTAATATATTGAATTTTCTATCACTCTGAACAAAAATTTTGAAAATTATCTCAGCTATTAGTAGAGATAAAGCAATAAAAATTTTACTGGTGTTATACGTAGGTCTCCAGAACTACGTATACATAATTTATTTTTCATTTTATGGCTCTGTTCGAAATTTAATATATTGAATTTTCTATCACTCTGAACAAAAATTTCGAAAATTATCTCAGCTATTAGTAGAGATAAAGCGATAAAAATTTCACTGGTGTTATACGTAGGTCTCCAGAAGTACGTATGCATAATTTATTTTTTATTTTATGGCTATGTTCGAAATTTAATATATTGAATTTTCTATCACTCTGAACAAAAATTTTGAAAATTATCTAAGCTATTAGTAGAGATAAAGCAATAAAAATTTTACTGGTGTTATACGTAGGTCTCCAGAACTACGTATACATAATTTATTTTTCATTTTATGGCTTTGTTCGAAATTTAATATATTGAATTTTCTATCACTCTGAACAAAAATTTCGAAAATTATCTCAGCTATTAGTAGAGATAAGGCGATAAAAATTTCACTGATGTTATACGTAGGTCTCCAAAACTACGTATACATAATTTATTTTTCATTTTATGGCTCTGTTCGAAATTTAATATATTGAATTTTCTATCACTCTGAACAAAAATTTTGAAAATTATCTCAGCTATTAGTAGAGATAAAGCAATAAAAATTTTACTGGTGTTATACGTAGGTCTCCAGAACTACGTATACATAATTTATTTTTCATTTCATGGCTCTGTTCGAAATTTAATATATTGAATTTTCTATCACTCTGAACAAAAATTTTGAAAATTATCTCAGCTATTAGTAGAGATAAAGCAATAAAAATTTTACTGGTGTTATACGTAGGTCTCCAGAACTACGTATACATAATTTATTTTTCATTTTATGGCTCTGTTCGAAATTTAATATATTGAATTTTCTATCACTCTGAACAAAAATTTCGAAAATTATCTCAGCTATTAGTAGAGATAAAGCGATAAAAATTTCACTGGTGTTATACGTAGGTCTCCAGAAGTACGTATGCATAATTTATTTTTTATTTTATGGCTATGTTCGAAATTTAATATATTGAATTTTCTATCACTCTGAACAAAAATTTTGAAAATTATCTCAGCTATTAGTAGAGATAAAGCAATAAAAATTTTACTGGTGTTATACGTAGGTCTCCAGAACTACGTATACATAATTTATTTTTCATTTTATGGCTCTGTTCGAAATTTAATATATTGAATTTTCTATCACTCTGAACAAAAATTTCGAAAATTATCTCAGCTATTAGTAGAGATAAAGCGATAAAAATTTCACTGGTGTTATACGTAGGTCTCCAGAAGTACGTATGCATAATTTATTTTTTATTTTATGGCTATGTTCGAAATTTAATATATTGAATTTTCTATCACTCTGAACAAAAATTTTAAAAATTATCTCAGCTATTAGTAGAGATAAAGCAATAAAAATTTTACTGGTGTTATACGTAGGTCTCCAGAACTACGTATACATAATTTATTTTTTATTTTATGGCTATGTTCGAAATTTAATATATTGAATTTTCTATCACTCTGAACAAAAATTTTAAAAATTATCTCAGCTATTAGTAGAGATAAAGCAATAAAAATTTTACTGGTGTTATACGTAGGTCTCCAGAACTACGTATGCATAATTTATTTTTTATTTTATGGCTATGTTCGAAATTTAATATATTGAATTTTCTATCACTCTGAACAAAAATTTTGAAAATTATCTCAGCTATTAGTAGAGATAAAGCAATAAAAATTTTACTGGTGTTATACGTGGGTCTCCAGAACTACGCATGCATAATTTATTTTTCATTTTATGGCTTTGTTCGAAATTTAATATATTGAATTTTCTATCACTCTGAACAAAAATTTCGAAAATTATCTCAGCTATTAGTAGAGATAAAGCGATAAAAATTTCACTGGTGTTATACGTAGGTCTCCAGAACTATGTATACATAATTTATTTTTCATTTTATGGCTCTGTTCGAAATTTAATATATTGAATTTTCTATCACTCTGAACAAAAATTTTGAAAATTATTTCAGCTATTAGTAGAGATAAAACAATAAAAATTTTACTGGTGTTATACGTAGGTCTCCAGAACTACGTATACATAATTTATTTTTTATTTTATGGCTCTGTTCGAAATTTAATATATTGAATTTTCTATCACTCTGAACAAAAATTTCGAAAATTATCTCAGCTATTAGTAGAGATAAAGCGATCAAAATTTCACTGGTGTTATACGTAGGTCTCCAGAACTATGTATGCATAATTTATTTTTTATTTCATGGCTCTGTTCGAAATTTAATATATTGAATTTTCTATCACTCTGAACAAAAATTTTGAAAATTATCTCAGCTATTAGTAGAGATAAAGCAATAAAAATTTTACTGGTGTTATACGTAGGTCTCCAGAACTACGTATACATAATTTATTTTTCATTTTATGGCTCTGTTCGAAATTTAATATATTGAATTTTCTATCACTCTGAACAAAAATTTCGAAAATTATCTCAGCTATTAGTAGAGATAAAGCGATAAAAATTTCACTGGTGTTATACGTAGGTCTCCAGAAGTACGTATGCATAATTTATTTTTTATTTTATGGCTATGTTCGAAATTTAATATATTGAATTTTCTATCACTCTGAACAAAAATTTTGAAAATTATCTAAGCTATTAGTAGAGATAAAGCAATAAAAATTTTACTGGTGTTATACGTAGGTCTCCAGAACTACGTATACATAATTTATTTTTCATTTTATGGCTTTGTTCGAAATTTAATATATTGAATTTTCTATCACTCTGAACAAAAATTTCGAAAATTATCTCAGCTATTAGTAGAGATAAGGCGATAAAAATTTCACTGATGTTATACGTAGGTCTCCAAAACTACGTATACATAATTTATTTTTCATTTTATGGCTCTGTTCGAAATTTAATATATTGAATTTTCTATCACTCTGAACAAAAATTTTGAAAATTATCTCAGCTATTAGTAGAGATAAAGCAATAAAAATTTTACTGGTGTTATACGTAGGTCTCCAGAACTACGTATACATAATTTATTTTTCATTTCATGGCTCTGTTCGAAATTTAATATATTGAATTTTCTATCACTCTGAACAAAAATTTTGAAAATTATCTCAGCTATTAGTAGAGATAAAGCAATAAAAATTTTACTGGTGTTATACGTAGGTCTCCAGAACTACGTATACATAATTTATTTTTCATTTTATGGCTCTGTTCGAAATTTAATATATTGAATTTTCTATCACTCTGAACAAAAATTTCGAAAATTATCTCAGCTATTAGTAGAGATAAAGCGATAAAAATTTCACTGGTGTTATACGTAGGTCTCCAGAAGTACGTATGCATAATTTATTTTTTATTTTATGGCTATGTTCGAAATTTAATATATTGAATTTTCTATCACTCTGAACAAAAATTTTAAAAATTATCTCAGCTATTAGTAGAGGTAAAGCAATAAAAATTTTATTGGTGTTATACGTAGGTCTCCAGAACTACGTATACATAATTTATTTTTCATTTTATGGCTTTGTTCGAAATTTAATATATTGAATTTTCTATCACTCTGAACAAAAATTTCGAAAATTATCTCAGCTATTAGTAGAGATAAGGCGATAAACATTTCACTGGTGTTATACGTAGGTCTCCAGAACTACGTATGCATAATATATTTTTCATTTTATAGCTCTGTTCGAAATTTAATATATTGAATTTTCTATCACTCTGAACAAAAATTTTGAAAATTATCTCAGCTATTAGTAGAGATAAAGCAATAAAAATTTTACTGGTGTTATACGTAGGTCTCCAGAACTACGTATACATAATTTATTTTTCATTTTATGGCTCTGTTCGAAATTTAATATATTGAATTTTCTATCACTCTGAACAAAAATTTCGAAAATTATCTCAGCTATTAGTAGAGATAAAGCGATAAAAATTTCACTGGTGTTATACGTAGGTCTCCAGAACTACGTATACATAATTTATTTTTCATTTTATGGCTCTGTTCGAAATTTAATATATTGAATTTTCTATCACTCTGAACAAAAATTTCGAAAATTATCTCAGCTATTAGTAGAGATAAAGCGATAAAAATTTTACTGGTGTTATACGTAGGTCTCCAGAACTACGTATACATATTTTATTTTTCATTTTATGGCTCTGTTCGAAATTTAATATATTGAATTTTCTATCACTCTGAACAAAAATTTCGAAAATTATCTCAGCTATTAGTAGAGATAAAGCGATAAAAATTTTACTGGTGTTATACGTAGGTCTCCAGAACTACGTATACATCATTTATTTTTTATTTTATGGCTCTGTTCGAAATTTAATATATTGAATTTTCTATCACTCTGAACAAAAATTTCGAAAATTATCTCAGCTATTAGTAGAGATAAAGCGATAAAAATTTTACTGGTGTTATACGTAGGTCTCCAGAACTACGTATACATAATTTATTTTTCATTTTATGGCTCTGTTCGAAATTTAATATATTGAATTTTCTATCACTCTGAACAAAAATTTCGAAAATTATCTCAGCTATTAGTAGAGATAAAGCGATAAAAATTTTACTGGTGTTATACGTAGGTCTTCAGAACTACGTATGCATAATTTATTTTTCATTTTATGGCTCTGTTCGAAATTTAATATATTGAATTTTCTATCACTCTGAACAAAAATTTCGAAAATTATCTCAGCTATTAGTAGAGATAAAGCGATAAAAATTTCACTGGTGTTATACGTAGGTCTCCAGAACTACGCATGCATAATTTATTTTTCATTTTATGGCTCTGTTCGAAATTTAATATATTGAATTTTCTATCACTCTGAACAAAAATTTCGAAAATTATCTCAGCTATTAGTAGAGATAAAGCGATAAGAATTTTACTGGTGTTATACGTAGGTCTCTAGAACTACGTATGCATAATTTATTTTTCATTTTATGGCTCTGTTCGAAATTTAATATATTGAATTTTCTATCACTCTGAACAAAAATTTCGAAAATTATCTCAGCTATTAGTAGAGATAAAGCGATAAGAATTTTACTGGTGTTATACGTAGGTCTTCAGAACTACGTATGCATAATTTATTTTTCATTTTATGGCTCTGTTCGAAATTTAATATATTGAATTTTCTATCACTCTGAACAAAAATTTCGAAAATTATTTCAGCTATTAGTAGAGATAAAGCGATAAAAATTTCACTGGTGTTATACGTAGGTCTCCAGAACTACGTATGCATAATTTATTTTTTATTTTATGGCTATGTTCGAAATTTAATATATTGAATTTTCTATCACTCTGAACAAAAATTTCGAAAATTATCTCAGCTATTAGTAGAGATAAAGCGATAAAAATTTTACTGGTGTTATACGTAGGTCTCCAGAACTACGTATACATATTTTATTTTTCATTTTATGGCTCTGTTCGAAATTTAATATATTGAATTTTCTATCACTCTGAACAAAAATTTCGAAAATTATCTCAGCTATTAGTAGAGATAAAGCGATAAAAATTTTACTGGTGTTATACGTAGGTCTCCAGAACTACGTATACATAATTTATTTTTCATTTTATGGCTCTGTTCGAAATTTAATATATTGAATTTTCTATCACTCTGAACAAAAATTTCGAAAATTATCTCAGCTATTAGTAGAGATAAAGCGATAAAAATTTTACTGGTGTTATACGTAGGTCTTCAGAACTACGTATGCATAATTTATTTTTCATTTTATGGCTCTGTTCGAAATTTAATATATTGAATTTTCTATCACTCTGAACAAAAATTTCGAAAATTATCTCAGCTATTAGTAGAGATAAAGCGATAAAAATTTCACTGGTGTTATACGTAGGTCTCCAGAACTACGCATGCATAATTTATTTTTCATTTTATGGCTCTGTTCGAAATTTAATATATTGAATTTTCTATCACTCTGAACAAAAATTTCGAAAATTATCTCAGCTATTAGTAGAGATAAAGCGATAAAAATTTTACTGGTGTTATACGTAGGTCTCTAGAACTACGTATGCATAATTTATTTTTCATTTTATGGCTCTGTTTGAAATTTAATATATTGAATTTTCTATCACTCTGAACAAAAATTTTGAAAATTATCTCAGCTATTAGTAGAGATAAAGCAATAAAAATTTTACTGGTGTTATACGTAGGTCTCCAGAACTACATATACATAATTTATTTTTCATTTTATGGCTCTGTTCGAAATTTAATATATTGAATTTTCTATCACTCTGAACAAAAATTTCGAAAATTATCTCAGCTATTAGTAGAGATAAAGCGATAAGAATTTTACTGGTGTTATACGTAGGTCTTCAGAACTACGTATGCATAATTTATTTTTCATTTTATGGCTCTGTTCGAAATTTAATATATTGAATTTTCTATCACTCTGAACAAAAATTTCGAAAATTATCTCAGCTATTAGTAGAGATAAAGCGATAAGAATTTTACTGGTGTTATACGTAGGTCTTCAGAACTACGTATGCATAATTTATTTTTCATTTTATGGCTCTGTTCGAAATTTAATATATTGAATTTTCTATCACTCTGAACAAAAATTTCGAAAATTATCTCAGCTATTAGTAGAGATAAAGCGATAAAAATTTCACTGGTGTTATACGTAGGTCTCCAGAACTACGTATGCATAATTTATTTTTTATTTTATGGCTATGTTCGAAATTTAATATATTGAATTTTCTATCACTCTGAACAAAAATTTTGAAAATTATCTCAGCTATTAGTAGAGATAAAGCAATAAAAATTTTACTGGTGTTATACGTAGGTCTCCAGAACTACGTATACATAATCTATTTTTCATTTTATGGCTCTGTTCGAAATTTAATATATTGAATTTTCTATCACTCTGAACAAAAATTTTGAAAATTATCTCAGCTATTAGTAGAGATAAGGCGATAAAAATTTCACTGGTGTTATACGTAGGTCTCTAGAACTACGTATGCATAATATATTTTTCATTTTATGGCTCTGTTCGAAATTTAATATATTGAATTTTCTATCACTCTGAAAAAAATTTTGAAAATTATCTCAGCTATTAGTAGAGATAAAGCAATAAAAATTTTACTGGTGTTATACGTAGGTCTCCAGAACTACGTATGCATAATATATTTTTCATTTTATGGCTCTGTTCGAAATTTAATATATTGAATTTTCTATCACTCTGAACAAAAATTTTGAAAATTATCTCAGCTATTAGTAGAGATAAAGCGATAAAAATTTCACTGATGTTATACGTAGGTCTCCAGAACTACGTATGCATAATTTATTTTTCATTTTATGGCTCTGTTCGAAATTTAATATATTGAATTTTCTATCACTCTGAACAAAAATTTCGAAAATTATCTCAGCTATTAGTAGAGATAAAGCGATAAAAATTTCACTGGTGTTATACGTAGGTCTCCAGAACTACGTATGCATAATTTATTTTTTATTTTATGGCTATGTTCGAAATTTAATATATTGAATTTTCTATCACTCTGAACAAAAATTTTGAAAATTATCTCAGCTATTAGTAGAGATAAAGCAATAAAAATTTTACTGGTGTTATACGTAGGTCTCCAGAACTACGTATACATAATTTCTTTTTCATTTTATGGCTTTGTTCGAAATTTAATATATTGAATTTTCTATCACTCTGAACAAAAATTTCGAAAATTATCTCAGCTATTAGTAGAGATAAGGCGATAAAAATTTCACTGGTGTTATACGTAGGTCTCCAGAACTACGTATGCATAATATATTTTTCATTTTATGGCTCTGTTCGAAATTTAATATATTGAATTTTCTATCACTCTGAACAAAAATTTTGAAAATTATCTCAGCTATTAGTAGAGATAAAGCAATAAAAATTTTACTGGTGTTATACGTAGGTCTCCAGAACTACGCATACATAATTTATTTTTTATTTTATGGCTCTGTTCGAAATTTAATATATTGAATTTTCTATCACTCTGAACAAAAATTTTGAAAATTATCTCAGCTATTAGTAGAGATAAAGCAATAAAAATTTTACTGGTGTTATAAGTAGGTCTCCAGAACTACGTATGCATAATTTATTTTTCATTTTATGGCTCTGTTCGAAATTTAATATATTGAATTTTCTATCACTCTGAACAAAAATTTTGAAAATTATCTCAGCTATTAGTAGAGATAAAGCAATAAAAATTTTACTGGTGTTATACGTAGGTCTCCAGAACTAAGTATGCATAATTTATTTTTCATTTTATGGCTCTGTTCGAAATTTAATATATTGAATTTTCTATCACTCTGAACAAAAATTTCGAAAATTATCTCAGCTATTAGTAGAGATAAAGCGATAAAAATTTTACTGGTGTTATACGTAGGTCTCCAGAACTACGTATACATAATTTATTTTTCATTTTATGGCTCTGTTCGAAAATTAATATATTGAATTTTCTATCACACTGAACAAAAATTTTGAAAATTATCTCAGCTATTAGTAGAGATAAAGCGATAAAAATTTCACTGGTGTTATACGTAGGTCTCCAGAACTACGTATACATAATTTATTTTTTATTTTATGACTCTGTTCGAAATTTAATATATTGAATTTTCTATCACTCTGAACAAAAATTTTGAAAATTATCTCAGCTATTAGTAGAGATAAAGCGATAAAAATTTCACTGGTGTTATACGTAGGTCTCCAGAACTACGTATGCATAATTTATTTTTCATTTTATGGCTCTGTTCGAAATTTAATATATTGAATTTTCTATCACTCTGAACAAAAATTTCGAAAATTATCTGAGATAAAGCGATAAAAATTTTACTGAAGTTATACGTAGGTCTCCAGAACTACGTATGCATAATTTATTTTTCATTTTATGGCTCTGTTCGAAATTTAATATATTGAATTTTCTATCACTCTGAACAAAAATTTTGAAAATTATCTCAGCTATTAGTAGAGATAAAGCAATAAAAATTTTACTGGTGTTATACGTAGGTCTCCAGAACTACGTATACATAATTTATTTTTCATTTTATGGCTCTGTTCGAAATTCAATATATTGAATTTTCTATCACTCTGAACAAAAATTTCGAAAATTACCTCAGCTATTAGTAGAGATAAAGTGTTATACGTAGGTCTCCAGAACTACGTATGCATAATTTATTTTTCAATTTATGGCTCTGTTCGAAATTTAATATATTGAATTTTCTATCACTCTGAACAAAAATTTCGAAAATTACCTCAGCTATTAGTAGAGATAAAGCGATAAAAATTTTACTGGTGTTATACGTAGGTCTCCAGAACTACGTATACATAATTTATTTTTCATTTTATGGCTCTGTTCGAAATTTAATATATTGAATTTTCTATCACTCTGAACAAAAATTTCGAAAATTATCTCAGCTATTAGTAGAGATAAAGCGACAAAAATTTCACTGGTGTTATACGTAGGTCTTCAGAACTACGTATGCATAATTTATTTTTCATTTTATGGCTCTGTTCGAAATTTAATATATTGAATTTTCTATCACTCTGAACAAAAATTTTGAAAATTATCTCAGCTATTAGTAGAGATAAAGCAATAAAAATTTTACTGGTGTTATACGTAGGTCTCCAGAACTACGTATACATAATTTATTTTTCATTTTATGGCTCTGTTCGAAATTTATTATATTGAATTTTCTATCACTCTGAACAAAAATTTCGAAAATTATCTCAGCTATTAGTAGAGATAAAGCGATAAAAATTTCACTGGTGTTATACGTAGGTTTCCAGAACTACGTATGCATAATTTATTTTTCATTTTATGGCTCTGTTCGAAATTTAATATATTGAATTTTCTATCACTCTGAACAAAAATTTTGAAAATTATCTCAGCTATTAGTAGAGATAAAGCAATAAAAATTTTACTGGTGTTATACGTAGGTCTCCAAAACTACGTATACATAATTTATTTTTCATTTTATGGCTCTGTTCGAAATTTAATATATTGAATTTTCTATCACTCTGAACGAAAATTTCGAAAATTATCTCAGCTATTAGTAGAGATAAAGCGATAAAAATTTTACTGGTGTTATACGTAGGTCTCCAGAACTACGTATGCATAATTTATTTTTCATTTTATGGCTCTGTTCGAAATTTAATATATTGAATTTTCTATCACTCTGAACAAAAATTTCGAAAATTATCTCAGCTATTAGTAGAGATAAAGCGATAAAAATTTTACTGGTGTTATACGTAGGTCTCCAGAACTACGTATGCATAATTTATTTTTCATTTTATGGCTCTGTTCGAAATTTAATATATTGAATTTTCTATCACTCTGAACAAAAATTTTGAAAATTATCTCAGCTATTAGTAGAGATAAAGCAATAAAAATTTTACTGGTGTTATACGTAGGTCTCCAGAACTACGTATACATAATTTATTTTTTATTTTATGGCTCTGTTCGAAATTTAATATATTGAATTTTCTATCACTCTGAACAAAAATTTCGAAAATTATCTCAGCTATTAGTAGAGATAAAGCGATAAAAATTTCACTGGTGTTATACGTAGGTCTCCAGAACTACGTATGCATAATTTATTTTTCATTTTATGGCTCTGTTCGAAATTTAATATATTGAATTTTCTATCACTCTGAACAAAAATTTCGAAAATTATCTCAGCTATTAGTAGAGATAAAGCGATAAAAATTTCACTGGTGTTATACGTAGGTCTCCAGAACTACGTATGCATAATTTATTTTTCATTTTATGGCTCTGTTCGAAATTTAATATATTGAATTTTCAATCACTCTGAACAAAAATTTTGAAAATTATCTCAGCTATTAGTAAAGATAAAGCAATAAAAATTTCGTAAGTCTTCAGAACTTCGTATACATAATTTATTTTTCATTTTATGGCTCTGTTCGAAATTTAATATATTGAATTTTCTATCACTCTGAACAAAAATTTCGAAAATTATCTCAGCTATTAGTAGAGATAAAGCGATAAAAATTTCACTGGTGTTATACGTAGGTCTCCAGAACTACGTATGCATAATTTATTTTTCATTTTATGGCTCTGTTTGAAATTTAATATATTGAATTTTCTATCACTCTGAACAAAAATTTCGAAAATTATCTCAGCTATTAGTAGAGATAAAGCAATAAAAATTTCACTGGTGTTATACGTAGGTCTCCAGAACTACATATACATAATTTATTTTTCATTTTATGGCTCTGTTCGAAATTTAATATATTGAATTCTCTATCACTCTGAATAAAAATTTCGAAAATTATCTCAGCTATTAGTAGAGATAAAGCGATAAAAATTTCACTGGTGTTATACGTAGGTCTCCAGAACTACGTATGCATAATTTATTTTTCATTTTATGGCTCTGTTCGAAATTTAATATATTGAATTTTCTATCACTCTGAACAAAAATTTTGAAAATTATCTCAGCTATTAGTAGAGATAAAGCAATAAAAATTTTACTGGTGTTATACGTAGGTCTCCAGAACTACGTATACATAATTTATTTTTCATTTTATGGCTCTGTTCGAAATTTAATATATTGAATTTTCTATCACTCTGAACAAAAATTTCGAAAATTATCTCAGCTATTAGTAGAGATAAAGCGATAAAAATTTCACTGCTGTTATACGTAGGTCTCCAGAACTACGTATGCATAATTTATTTTTCATTTTATGGCTCTGTTCGAAATTTAATATATTGAATTTTCTATCACTCTGAACAAAAATTTCGAAAATTATCTCAGCTATTAGTAGAGATAAAGCGATAAAAATTTCACTGGTGTTATACGTAGGTCTCCAGAACTACGTATGCATAATTTATTTTTTATTTTATGGCTCTGTTCGAAGTTTAATATATTGAATGTTCTATCACTCTGAACAAAAATTTTGAAAATTATCTCAGCTATTAGTAGAGATAAAGCAATAAAAATTTTACTGGTGTTATACGTAGGTCTCCAGAACTACGTATACATAATTTATTTTTCATTTTATGGCTCTGTTCGAAATTTAATATATTGAATTTTCTATCACTCTGAACAAAAATTTCGAAAATTATCTCAGCTATTAGTAGAGATAAAGCGATAAAAATTTTACTGGTGTTATACGTAGGTCTCCAGAACTATGTATACATAATTTATTTTTCATTTTATGGCTCTGTTCGAAATTTAATATATTGAATTTTCTATCACTCTGAACAAAAATTTTGAAAATTATCTCAGCTATTAGTAGAGATAAAGCAATAAAAATTTTACTGGTGTTATACGTAGGTCTCCAGAACTAAGTATACATAATTTATTTTTCATTTTATGGCTCTGTTCGAAATTTAATATATTGAATTTTCTATCACTCTGAACAAAAATTTCGAAAATTATCTCAGCTATTAGTAGAGATAAAGCGATAAAAATTTCACTGGTGTTATACGTAGGTCTCCAGAACTACGTATGCATAATTTATTTTTCATTTTATGGCTCTGTTCGAAATTTAATATATTGAATTTTCTATCACTCTGAACAAAAATTTTGAAAATTATCTCAGCTATTAGTAGAGATAAAGCAATAAAAATTTTACTGGTGTTATACGTAGGTTTCCAAAACTACGTATGCATAATTTATTTTTCATTTTATGGCTCTGTTCGAAATTTAATATATTGAATTTTCTATCACTCTGAACAAAAATTTTGAAAATTATCTCAGCTATTCGTAGAGATAAAGCAATAAAAATTTTACTGGTGTTATACGTAGGTCTTCAGAACTACGTATACATAATTTATTTTTTATTTTATGGCTCTGTTCGAAATTTAATATATTGAATTTTCTATCACTCTGAACAAAAATTTCGCAAATTATCTCAGCTATTAGTAGAGATAAAGCGATAAAAATTTCACTGGTGTTATACGTAGGTCTCCAGAACTACGTATGCATAATTTATTTTTCATTTTATGGCTCTGTTCGAAATTTAATATATTGAATTTTCTATCACTCTGAACAAAAATTTCGAAAATTATCTCAGCTATTAGTAGAGATAAAGCAATAAAACTTTTACTGGTGTTATACTTAGGTCTCCAGAACTACGTATACATAATTTATTTTTCATTTTATGGCTCTGTTCGAAATTTAATATATTGAATTTTCTATCACTCTGAACAAAAATTTCGAAAGTTATCTCAGCTATTAGTAGAGATAAAGCGATAAAAATTTCACTGGTGTTATACGTAGGTCTCCAGAACTACGTATGCATAATTTATTTTTCATTTTATGGCTCTGTTCGAAATTTAATATATTGAATTTTCTATCACTCTGAACAAAAATTTCGAAAATTATCTCAGCTATTAGTAGAGATAAAGCGATAAAAATTTTACTGGTGTTATACGTAGGTCTCCAGAACTATGTATACATAATTTATTTTTCATTTTATGGCTCTGTTCGAAATTTAATATATTGAATTTTCTATCACTCTGAACAAAAATTTTGAAAATTATCTCAGCTATTAGTAGAGATAAAGCAATAAAAATTTTACTGGTGTTATACGTAGGTCTCCAGAACTAAGTATACATAATTTATTTTTCATTTTATGGCTCTGTTCGAAATTTAATATATTGAATTTTCTATCACTCTGAACAAAAATTTCGAAAATTATCTCAGCTATTAGTAGAGATAAAGCGATAAAAATTTCACTGGTGTTATACGTAGGTCTCCAGAACTACGTATGCATAATTTATTTTTCATTTTATGGCTCTGTTCGAAATTTAATATATTGAATTTTCTATCACTCTGAACAAAAATTTTGAAAATTATCTCAGCTATTAGTAGAGATAAAGCAATAAAAATTTTACTGGTGTTATACGTAGGTTTCCAAAACTACGTATGCATAATTTATTTTTCATTTTATGGCTCTGTTCGAAATTTAATATATTGAATTTTCTATCACTCTGAACAAAAATTTTGAAAATTATCTCAGCTATTCGTAGAGATAAAGCAATAAAAATTTTACTGGTGTTATACGTAGGTCTTCAGAACTACGTATACATAATTTATTTTTTATTTTATGGCTCTGTTCGAAATTTAATATATTGAATTTTCTATCACTCTGAACAAAAATTTCGCAAATTATCTCAGCTATTAGTAGAGATAAAGCGATAAAAATTTCACTGGTGTTATACGTAGGTCTCCAGAACTACGTATGCATAATTTATTTTTCATTTTATGGCTCTGTTCGAAATTTAATATATTGAATTTTCTATCACTCTGAACAAAAATTTCGAAAATTATCTCAGCTATTAGTAGAGATAAAGCAATAAAACTTTTACTGGTGTTATACTTAGGTCTCCAGAACTACGTATACATAATTTATTTTTCATTTTATGGCTCTGTTCGAAATTTAATATATTGAATTTTCTATCACTCTGAACAAAAATTTCGAAAGTTATCTCAGCTATTAGTAGAGATAAAGCGATAAAAATTTCACTGGTGTTATACGTAGGTCTCCAGAACTACGTATGCATAATTTATTTTTCATTTTATGGCTCTGTTCGAAATTTAATATATTGAATTTTCTATCACTCTGAACAAAAATTTCGAAAATTATCTCAGCTATTAGTAGAGATAAAGCGATAAAAATTTTACTGGTGTTATACGTAGGTCTCCAGAACTACGTATGCATAATTTATTTTTCATTTTATGGCTCTGTTCGAAATTTAATATATTGAATTTTCAATCACTCTGAACAAAAATTTTGAAAATTATGTCAGCTATTAGTAGAGATAAAGCAATAAAAATTTTACTGGTGTTATACGTAGGTCTCCAGAACTACGTATGCATAATTTATTTTTTATTTTATGGCTCTGTTCGAAATTTAATATATTGAATTTTCTATCACTCTGAACAAAAATTTCGAAAATTATCTCAGCTATTAGTAGAGCTAAAGCAATAAAAATTTCACTGGTGTTATACGTAGGTTTCCAGAACTACATATACATAATTTATTTTTCATTTTATGGCTCTGTTCGAAATTTAATATATTGAATTTTCTATCACTCTGAATAAAAATTTCGAAAATTATCTCAGCTATTAGTAGAGATAAAGCGATAAAAATTTCACTGGTGTTATACGTAGGTCTCCAGAACTACGTATGCATAATTTATTTTTCATTTTATGGCTCTGTTCGAAATTTAATATATTGAATTTTCTATCACTCTAAACAAAAATTTTGAAAATTATCTCAGCTATTAGTAGAGATAAAGCAATAAAAATATTACTGGTGTTATACGTAGGTCTCCAGAACTACGTATACATAATTTATTTTTCATTTTATGGCTCTGTTCGAAATTTAATATATTGACACTTTTTCTATTTTCTATCACTCTGAACAAAAATTTCGAAAATTATCTCAGCTATTAGTAGAGATAAAGCGATAAAAATTTCACTGGTGTTATACGTAGGTCTCCAGAACTACGTATGCATAATTTATATTTCATTTTATGGCTCTGTTCGAAATTTAATATATTGAATTTTCTATCACTCTGAACAAAAATTTTGAAAATTATCTCAGCTATTAGTAGAGATAAAGCAATAAAAATTTTACTGGTGTTATACGTAGGTCTCCAGAACTACGTATACATAATTTATTTTTCATTTTATGGCTCTGTTCGAAATTTAATATATTGAATTTTCTATCACTCTGAACAAAAATTTCGAAAATTATCTCAGCTATTAGTAGAGATAAAGCGATAAAAATTTCACTGGTGTTATACGTAGGTCTCCAGAACTACGTATGCATAATTTATTTTTCATTTTATGGCTCTGTTCGAAATTTAATGTATTGAATTTTCTATCACTCTGAACAAAAATTTCGAAAATTATCTCAGCTATTAGTAGAGATAAAGCGATAAAAATTTTACTGGTGTTATACGTAGGTCTCCAGAACTACGTATGCATAATTTATTTTTCATTTTATGGCTCTGTTCGAAATTTAATATATTGAATTTTCTATCACTCTGAACAAAAATTTTGAAAATTATCTCAGCTATTAGTAGAGATAAAGCAATAAAAATTTTACTGGTGTTATACGTAGGTCTCCAGAACTACGTATACATAATTTATTTTTTATTTTATGGCTCTGTTCGAAATTTAATATATTGAATTTTCTATCACTCTGAACAAAAATTTCGAAAATTATCTCAGCTATTAGTAGAGATAAAGCGATAAAAATTTCACTGGTGTTATACGTAGGTCTCCAGAACTACGTATGCATAATTTATTTTTCATTTTATGGCTCTGTTCGAAATTTAATATATTGAATTTTCTATCACTCTGAACAAAAATTTTGAAAATTATCTCAGCTATTAGTAGAGATAAAGCAATAAAAATTTTACTGGTGTTATACGTAGGTCTTCAGAACTACGTATACATAATTTATTTTTCATTTTATGGCAATGTTCGAAATTTAATATATTGAATTTTCTATCACTCTGAACAAAAATTTTAAAAATTATCTCAGCAATTAGTAGAGATAAAGCGTTAAAAATTTCACCGGTGTTATACGTAGGTCTCCAGAACTACGTATGCATAATTTATTTTTCATTTTATGGCTCTGTTCGAAATTTAATATATTGAATTTTCTATCACTCTGAACAAAAATTTCGAAAATTATCTCAGCTATTAGTAGAGATAAAGCAATAAAACTTTTACTGGTGTTATACGTAGGTCTCCAGAACTACGTATGCATAATTTATTTTTCATTTTATGGCTCTGTTCGAAATTTAATATATTGAATTTTCTATCACTCTGAACAAAAATTTCGAAAATTATCTCAGCTATTAGTAGAGATAAAGCGATAAAAATTTCACTGGTGTTATACGTAGGTCTCCAGAACTACGTATGCATAATTTATTTTTCATTTTATGGCTCTGTTCGAAATTTAATATATTGAATTTTCTATCACTCTGAACAAAAATTTTGAAAATTATCTCAGCTATTAGTAGAGATAAAGCAATAAAAATTTTACTGGTGTTATACGTAGGTCTCCAGAACTACGTATACATAATTTATTTTTCATTTTATGGCTCTGTTCGAAATTTAATATATTGAATTTTCTATCACTCTGAACAAAAATTTCGAAAATTATCTCAGCTATTAGTAGAGATAAAGCGATAAAAACTTCACTGGTGTTATACGTAGGTCTCCAAAACTACGTATGCATAATATATTGAATTTTCTATCACTCTGAACAAAAATTTCGAAAATTATCTCAGCCATTAGTAGAGATAAAGCGATAAAAATTTCACTGGTGTTATACGTAGGTCTCCAAAACTACGTATGCATAATTTATTTTTCATTTTATGGCTCTGTTCGAAATTTAATATATTGAATTTTCTATCACTCTGAATAAAAATTTCGAAAATTATCTCAGCTATTAGTAGAGATAAAGCGATAAAAATTTCACTGGTGTTATACGTAGGTCTCCAGAACTACGTATGCATAATTAATTTTTCATTTTATGGCTCTGTTCGAAATTTAATATATTGAATTTTCAATCACTCTGAACAAAAATTTTGAAAATTATCTCAGCTATTAGTAGAGATAAAGCAATAAAAATTTTACTGGTGTTATACGTAGGTCTCCAGAACTACGTATGCATAATTTATTTTTCATTTTATGGCTCTGTTCGAAATTTAATATATTGAATTTTCAATCACTCTGAACAAAAATTTTGAAAATTATCTAAGCTATTAGTAGAGATAAAGCAATAAAAATTTTACTGGTGTTATACGTAGGTCTCCAGAACTACGTATACATAATTTATTTTTCATTTTATGGCTCTGTTCGAAATTTAATATATTGAATTTTCTATCACTCTGAACAAAAATTTTGAAAATTATCTCAGCTATTAGTAGAGATAAAGCAATAAAAATTTTACTGGTGTTATACGTAGGTTTCCAGAACTACGTATGCATAATTTCTTTTTCATTTTATGGCTCTGTTCGAAATTTAATATATTGAATTTTCAATCACTCTGAACAAAAATTTTGAAAATTATCTAAGCTATTAGTAGAGATAAAGCAATAAAAATTTTACTGGTGTTATACGTAGGTCTCCAGAACTACGTATACATAATTTATTTTTCATTTTATGGCTCTGTTCGAAATTTAATATATTGAATTTTCTATCACTCTGAACAAAAATTTTGAAAATTATCTCAGTTATTAGTAGAGAAAAAGCAATAAAAATTTTACTGGTGTTATACGTAGGTCTCCAGAAGTACGTATACATAATTTATTTTTCATTTTATGGCTCTGTTCGAAATTTAATATATTGAAATTTCTATCACTATGAACAAAAATTTCGAAAATTATCTCAGCTATTAGTAGAGATAAAGCGATAAAAATTTCACTGGTGTTATACGTAGGTCTTCAGAACTACGTATGCATAATTTATTTTTCATTTTATGGCTCTGTTCGAAATTTAATATATTGAATTTTCTATCACTCTGAACAAAAATTTTGAAAATTATCTCAGCTATTAGTAGAGATAAAGCAATAAAAATTTTACTGGTGTTATACGTAGGTCTCCAGAACTACGTATACATAATTTATTTTTCATTTTATGGCTCTGTTCGAAATTTAATATATTGAATTTTCTATCACTCTGAACAAAAATTTTGAAAATTATCTCAGCTATTAGTAGAGATAAAGCAATAAAAATTTTACTGGTGTTATACGTAGGTCTTCAGAACTACGTATACATAATTTATTTTTCATTTTATGGCTCTGTTCGAAATTTAATATATTGAATTTTCTATCACTCTGAACAAAAATTTCGAAAATTATCTCAGCTATTAGTAGAGATAAAGCGATAAAAATTTTACTGGTGTTATACGTAGGTCTCTAGAACTACGTATGCATAATTTATTTTTTATTTTATGGCTCTGTTCGAAATTTAATATATTGAATTTTCTATCACTCTGAACAAAAATTTTGAAAATTATCTCAGCTATTAGTAGAGATAAAGCGATAAAAATTTCACTGGTGTTATACGTAGGTCTCCAGAACTACGTATGCATAATTTATTTTTCATTTTATGGCTCTGTTCGAAATTTAATATATTGAATTTTCTATCACTCTGAACAAAAATTTTGAAAATTATCTCAGCTATTAGTAGAGATAAAGCAATAAAAATTTTACTGGTGTTATACGTAGGTCTTCAGAACTACGTATACATAATTTATTTTTCATTTTATGGCTCTGTTCGAAATTTAATATATTGAATTTTCTATCACTCTGAACAAAAATTTTGAAAATTATCTCAGCTATTAGTAGAGATAAAGCAATAAAAATTTTACTGGTGTTATACGTAGGTCTTCAGAACTACGTATACATAATTTATTTTTCATTTTATGGCTCTGTTCGAAATTTAATATATTGAATTTTCTATCACTCTAAACAAAAATTTTGAAAATTATCTCAGCTATTAGTAGAGATAAAGCAATAAAAATTTTACTGGTGTTATACGTAGGTCTCCAGAACTACGTATACATAATTTATTTTTCATTTTATGGCTCTGTTCGAAATTTAATATATTGAATTTTCTATCACTCTGAACAAAAATTTCGAAAATTATCTCAGCTATTAGTAGAGATAAAGCGATAAAAATTTCACTGGTGTTATACGTAGGTCTCCAGAACTACGTATGCATAATTTATTTTTCATTTTATGGCTCTGTTCGAAATTTAATATATTGAATTTTCTATCACTCTGAACAAAAATTTTGAAAAGTATCTCAGCTATTAGTAGAGATAAAGCAATAAAAATTTTACTGGTGTTATACGTAGGTCTCCAGAACTACGTATACATAATTTATTTTTCATTTTATGGCTCTGTTCGAAATTTAATATATTGAATTTTCTATCACTCTAAACAAAAATTTCGAAAATTATCTCAGATATTAGTAGAGATAAAGCGATAAAAATTTCACTGGTGTTATACGTAGGTCTCCAAAACTACGTATGCATAATTTATTTTTCATTTTATGGCTCTGTTCGAAATTTAATATATTGAATTTTCTATCACTCTGAACAAAAATTTCGAAAATTATCTCAGCTATTAGTAGAGATAAAGCGATAAAAATTTCACTGGTGTTATACGTAGGTCTCCAGAACTACGTATGCATAATTTATTTTTCATTTTATGGCTCTGTTCGAAATTTAATATATTGAATTTTCTATCACTCTGAACAAAAATTTTGAAAATTATCTCAGTTATTAGTAGAGATAAAGCAATAAAAATTTTACTGGTGTTATACGTAGGTCTCCAGAAGTACGTATACATAATTTATTTTTCATTTTATGGCTCTGTTCGAAATTTAATATATTGAATTTTCTATCACTCTGAACAAAAATTTCGAAAATTATCTCAGCCATTAGTAGAGATAAAGCGATAAAAATTTCACTGGTGTTATACGTAGGTCTCCAAAACTACGTATGCATAATTTATTTTTCATTTTATGGCTCTGTTCGAAATTTAATATATTGAATTTTCTATCACTCTGAACAAAAATTTTGAAAATTATCTCAGCTATTAGTAGAGATAAAGCAATAAAAATTTTACTGGTGTTATACGTAGGTCTCCAGAACTACGTATACATAATTTATTTTTCATTTTATGGCTCTGTTCGAAATTTAATATATTGAATTTTCTATCACTCTGAATAAAAATTTCGAAAATTATCTCAGCTATTAGTAGAGATAAAGCGATAAAAATTTCACTGGTGTTATACGTAGGTCTCCAGAACTACGTATGCATAATTTATTTTTCATTTTATGGCTCTGTTCGAAATTTAATATATTGAATTTTCAATCACTCTGAACAAAAATTTTGAAAATTATCTCAGCTATTAGTAGAGATAAAGCAATAAAAATTTTACTGGTGTTATACGTAGGTCTCCAGAACTACGTATGCATAATTTATTTTTCATTTTATGGCTCTGTTCGAAATTTAATATATTGAATTTTCAATCACTCTGAACAAAAATTTTGAAAATTATCTCAGCTATTAGTAGAGATAAAGCAATAAAAATTTTACTGGTGTTATACGTAGGTTTCCAGAACTACGTATGCATAATTTATTTTTCATTTTATGGCTCTGTTCGAAATTTAATATATTGAATTTTCAATCACTCTGAACAAAAATTTTGAAAATTATCTAAGCTATTAGTAGAGATAAAGCAATAAAAATTTTACTGGTGTTATACGTAGGTCTCCAGAACTACGTATACATAATTTATTTTTCATTTTATGGCTCTGTTCGAAATTTAATATATTGAATTTTCTATCACTCTGAACAAAAATTTTGAAAATTATCTCAGCTATTAGTAGAGATAAAGCAATAAAAATTTTACTGGTGTTATACGTAGGTCTCCAGAAGTACGTATACATAATTTATTTTTCATTTTATGGCTCTGTTCGAAATTTAATATATTGAAATTTCTATCACTCTGAACAAAAATTTCGAAAATTATCCCAGCTATTAGTAGAGATAAAGCGATAAAAATTTCACTGGTGTTATACGTAGGTCTTCAGAACTACGTATGCATAATTTATTTTTCATTTTATGGCTCTGTTCGAAATTTAATATATTGAATTTTCTATCACTCTGAACAAAAATTTTGAAAATTATCTCAGCTATTAGTAGAGATAAAGCAATAAAAATTTTACTGGTGTTATACGTAGGTCTCCAGAACTACGTATACATAATTTATTTTTCATTTTATGGCTCTGTTCGAAATTTAATATATTGAATTTTCTATCACTCTGAACAAAAATTTTGAAAATTATCTCAGCTATTAGTAGAGATAAAGCAATAAAAATTTTACTGGTGTTATACGTAGGTCTTCAGAACTACGTATACATAATTTATTTTTCATTTTATGGCTCTGTTCGAAATTTAATATATTGAATTTTCAATCACTCTGAACAAAAATTTTGAAAATTATCTAAGCTATTAGTAGAGATAAAGCAATAAAAATTTTACTGGTGTTATACGTAGGTCTCCAGAACTACGTATACATAATTTATTTTTCATTTTATGGCTCTGTTCGAAATTTAATATATTGAATTTTCTATCACTCTGAACAAAAATTTCGAAAATTATCTCAGCTATTAGTAGAGATAAAGCGATAAAAATTTCACTGGTGTTATACGTAGGTCTCCAGAACTACGTATGCATAATTTATTTTTCATTTTATGGCTCTGTTCGAAATTTAATATATTGAATTTTCTATCACTCTGAACAAAAATTTTGAAAATTATCTCAGCTATTAGTAGAGATAAAGCAATAAAAATTTTACTGGTGTTATACGTAGGTCTTCAGAACTACGTATACATAATTTATTTTTCATTTTATGGCTCTGTTCGAAATTTAATATATTGAATTTTCTATCACTCTGAACAAAAATTTCGAAAATTATCTCAGCTATTAGTAGAGACAAAGCGATAAAAATTTTACTGGTGTTATACGTAGGTCTCCAGAACTACGTATGCATAATTTATTTTTCATTTTATGGCTCTGTTCGAAATTTAATATATTGAATTTTCTATCACTCTGAACAAAAATTTCGAAAATTATCTCAGCTATTAGTAGAGATAAATCAATAAAACTTTTACTGGTGTTATACGTAGGTCTCCAGAACTACGTATGCATAATTTATTTTTCATTTTATGGCTCTGTTCGAAATTTAATATATTGAATTTTCTATCACTCTGAACAAAAATTTCGAAAATTATCTCAGCTATTAGTAGAGATAAAGCGATAAAAATTTCACTGGTGTTATACGTAGGTCTCCAGAACTACGTATGCATAATTTATTTTTCATTTTATGGCTCTGTTCTAAATTTAATATATTGAATTTTCTATCACTCTGAACAAAAATTTTGAAAATTATCTCAGCTATTAGTAGAGATAAAGCAATAAAAATTTTACTGGTGTTATACGTAGGTCTCCAGAACTACGTATACATAATTTATTTTTCATTTTATGGCTCTGTTTGAAATTTAATATATTGAATTTTCTATCACTCTGAACAAAAATTTCGAAAATTATCTCAGCTATTAGTGGAGATAAAGCGATAAAAATTTCACTGGTGTTAGACGTAGGTCTCCAGAACTACGTATGCATAATTTATTTTTCATTTTATGGCTCTGTTCAAAATTTAATATATTGAATTTTCTATGACTCTGAACAAAAATTTCGAAAATTATCTCAGCTATTAGTAGAGATAAAGCAATAAAAATTTTACTGGTGTTATACGTAGGTCTCCAGAACTACGTATACATAATTTATTTTTCATTTTATGGCTCTGTTCGAAATTTAATATATTGAATTTTCTATCACTCTGAACAAAAATTTCGAAAATTATCTCAGCTATTAGTAGAGATAAAGCGATAAAAATTTCACTGGTGTTATACGTAGGTCTTCAGAACTACGTATGCATAATTTATTTTTCATTTTATGGCTCTGTTCGAAATTTAATATATTGAATTTTCTATCACTCTGAACAAAAATTTTGAAAATTATCTCAGCTATTAGTAGAGATAAAGCAATAAAAATTTTACTGGTGTTATACGTAGGTCTTCAGAACTACGTATACATAATTTATTTTTCATTTTATGGCTCTGTTCGAAATTTAATATATTGAATTTTCTATCACTCTAAACAAAAATTTCGAAAATTATCTCAGCTATTAGTAGAGACAAAGCGATAAAAATTTTACTGGTGTTATACGTAGGTCTCCAGTACTACGTATGCATAATTTATTTTTCATTTTATGGCTCTGTTCGAAATTTAATATATTGAATTTTCTATCACTCTGAACAAAAATTTCGAAAATTATCTCAGCTATTAGTAGAGATATAGCAATAAAACTTTTACTGGTGTTATACGTAGGTCTCCAGAACTACGTATGCATAATTTATTTTTCATTTTATGGCTCTGTTCGAAATTTAATATATTGAATTTTCTATCACTCTGAACAAAAATTTCGAAAATTATCTCAGCTATTAGTAGAGATAAAGCGATAAAAATTTCACTGGTGTTATACGTAGGTCTCCAGAACTACGTATGCATAATTTATTTTTCATTTTATGGCTCTGTTCGAAATTTAATATATTGAATTTTCTATCACTCTGAACAAAAATTTTGAAAATTATCTCAGCTATTAGTAGAGATAAAGCAATAAAAATTTTACTGGTGTTATACGTAGGTCTCCAGAACTACGTATACATAATTTATTTTTCATTTTATGGCTCTGTTCGAAATTTAATATATTGAATTTTCTATCACTCTGAACAAAAATTTCGAAAATTATCTCAGCTATTAGTGGAGATAAAGCGATAAAAATTTCACTGGTGTTAGACGTAGGTCTCCAGAACTACGTATGCATAATTTATTTTTCATTTTATGGCTCTGTTCAAAATTTAATATATTGAATTTTCTATCACTCTGAACAAAAATTTCGAAAATTATCTCAGCTATTAGTAGAGATAAAGCGATAAAAATTTTACTGGTGTTATACGTAGGTCTCCAGAACTACGTATGCATAATTTATTTTTCATTTTATGGCTCTGTTCGAAATTTAATATATTGAAATTTCTATCACTCTGAACAAAAATTTTGAAAATTACTCAGCTATTAGTAGAGATAAAGCAATAAAAATTTCACTGGTGTTATATGTAGGTCTCCAGAACTACGTATACATAATTTATTTTTCATTTTATAGCTCTGTTCGAAATTTAATAGATTGAATTTTCTATCACTCTGAACAAAAATTTCGAAAATTATCTCAGCTATTAGTGGAGATAAAGCGATAAAAATTTTACTGGTGTTATACGTAGGTCTCCATAACTACGTATACATAATTTATTTTTCATTTTATGGCTCTGTTCGAAATTTAATATATTGAATTTTCTATCACTCTGAACAAAAATTTCGAAAATTATCTCAGCTATTAGTAGAGATAAAGCGATAAAAATTTTACTGGTGTTATACGTAGGTCTCCAGAACTACGTATACATAATTTATTTTTCATTTTATGGCTCTGTTCGAAATTTAATATATTGAATTTTCTATCACTCAGCTATTAGTAGAGATAAAGCAATAAAAATTTTACTGGTGTTATACGTGGGTCTCCAGAACTACGTATACATAATTTATTTTTCATTTTATGGCTCTGTTCGAAATTTAATATATTGAATTTTCTATCACTCTGAACAAAAATTTTGAAAATTATCTCAGCTATTAGTAGAGATAAAGCAATAAAAATTTTACTGGTGTTATACGTAGGTCTCCAGAACTACGTATACATAGTTTATTTTTCATTTTATGGCTCTGTTCGAAATTTAATATATTGAATTTTCTATCACTCTGAACAAAAATTTTGAAAATTATCTCAGCTATTAGTAGAGATAAAGCAATAAAAATTTTACTGGTGTTATACGTAGGTCTTCAGAACTACGTATACATAATTTATTTTTCATTTTATGGCTCTGTTCGAAATTTAATATATTGAATTTTCTATCACTCTGAACAAAAATTTCGAAAATTATCTCAGCTATTAGTAGAGATAAAGCGATAAAAATTTTACTGGTGTTATACGTTGGTCTCTAGAACAACGTATGCATAATTTATTTTTCATTTTATGGCTCTGTTCGAAATTTAATATATTGAATTTTCTATCACTCTGAACAAAAATTTTGAAAATTATCTCAGCTATTAGTAGAGATAAAGCAATAAAAATTTTACTGGTGTTATACGTAGGTCTCCAGAACTACGTATACATAATTTATTTTTCATTTTATGGCTCTGTTCGAAATTTAATATATTGAATTTTCTATCACTCTGAACAAAAATTTCGAAAATTATCTCAGCTATTAGTAGAGATAAAGCGATAAAAATTTCACTGGTGTTATACGTAGGTCTCCAGAACTACGCATGCATAATTTATTTTTCATTTTATGGCTCTGTTCGAAATTTAATATATTGAATTTTCTATCACTCTGAACAAAAATTTCGAAAATTATCTCAGCTATTAGTAGAGATAAAGCGATAAAAATTTCACTGGTGTTATACGTAGGTCTCCAGAACTATGTATGCATAATTTATTTTTCATTTTATGGCTCTGTTCGAAATTTAATATATTGAATTTGCTATCACTCTGAACAAAAATTTTGAAAATTATCTCAGCTATTAGTAGAGATAAAGCAATAAAAATTTTACTGGTGTTATACGTAGGTCTCCAGAACTACGTATACGTAATTTATTTTTCATTTTATGGCTCTGTTCGAAATTTAATATATTGAATTTTCTACCACTCTGAACAAAAATTTCGAAAATTATCTCAGCTATTAGTAGAGATAAAGCGATAAAAATTTAACTGGTGTTATACGTAGGTCTCCAGAACTACGTATGCATAATTTATTTTTCATTTTATGGCTCTGTTCGAAATTTAATATATTGAATTTTCTATCTCTCTGAACAAAAATTTTGAAAATTATCTCAGCTATTAGTAGAGATAAAGCAATAAAAATTTTACTGGTGTTATACGTAGGTCTCCAGAACTACGTATGCATAATTTATTTTTCATTTTATGGCTCTGTTCGAAATTTAATATATTGAAATTTCTATCACTCTGAACAAAAATTTTGAAAATTACTCAGCTATTAGTAGAGATAAAGCAATAAAAATTTTACTGGTGTTATACGTAGGTCTCCAGAACTACGTATACGTAATTTATTTTTCATTTTATGGCTCTGTTCGAAATTTAATATATTGAATTTTCTACCACTCTGAACAAAAATTTCGAAAATTATCTCAGCTATTAGTAGAGATAAAGCGATAAAAATTTTACTGTTGTTATACGTAGGTCTCCAGAACTACGTATACATAATTTATTTTTCATTTTATGGCTCTGTTCGAAATTTAATATATTGAATTTTCTATCACTCTGAACAAAAATTTCGAAAATTATCTCAGCTATTAGTAGAGATAAAGCGATAAAAATTTTACTGGTGTTATACGTAGGTCTCCAGAACTACGTATGCATAATTTATTTTTCATTTTATGGCTCTGTTCGAAATTTAATATATTGAAATTTCTATCACTCTGAACAAAAATTTTGAAAATTACTCAGCTATTAGTAGAGATAAAGCAATAAAAATTTCACTGGTGTTATATGTAGGTCTCCAGAACTACGTATACATAATTTATTTTTCATTTTATAGCTCTGTTCGAAATTTAATAGATTGAATTTTCTATCACTCTGAACAAAAATTTCGAAAATTATCTCAGCTATTAGTAGAGATAAAGCGATAAAAATTTTACTGGTGTTATACGTAGGTCTCCATAACTACGTATACATAATTTATTTTTCATTTTATGGCTCTGTTCGAAATTTAATATATTGAATTTTCTATCACTCTGAACAAAAATTTCGAAAATTATCTCAGCTATTAGTAGAGATAAAGCGATAAAAATTTTACTGGTGTTATACGTAGGTCTCCAGAACTACGTATACATAATTTATTTTTCATTTTATGGCTCTGTTCGAAATTTAATATATTGAATTTTCTATCACTCAGCTATTAGTAGAGATAAAGCAATAAAAATTTTACTGGTGTTATACGTGGGTCTCCAGAACTACGTATACATAATTTATTTTTCATTTTATGGCTCTGTTCGAAATTTAATATATTGAATTTTCTATCACTCTGAACAAAAATTTCGAAAATTATCTCAGCTATTAGTAGAGATAAAGCGATAAAAATTTTACTGGTGTTATACGTTGGTCTCTAGAACAACGTATGCATAATTTATTTTTCATTTTATGGCTCTGTTCGAAATTAATATATTGAATTTTCTATCACTCTGAACAAAAATTTTGAAAATTATCTCAGCTATTAGTAGAGATAAAGCAATAAAAATTTTACTGGTGTTATACGTAGGTCTCCAGAACTACGTATACATAATTTATTTTTCATTTTATGGCTCTGTTCGAAATTTAATATATTGAATTTTCTATCACTCTGAACAAAAATTTCGAAAATTATCTCAGCTATTAGTAGAGATAAAGCGATAAAAATTTCACTGGTGTTATACGTAGGTCTCCAGAACTACGCATGCATAATTTATTTTTCATTTTATGGCTCTGTTCGAAATTTAATATATTGAATTTTCTATCACTCTGAACAAAAATTTCGAAAATTATCTCAGCTATTAGTAGAGATAAAGCGATAAAAATTTCACTGGTGTTATACGTAGGTCTCCAGAACTATGTATGCATAATTTATTTTTCATTTTATGGCTCTGTTCGAAATTTAATATATTGAATTTGCTATCACTCTGAACAAAAATTTTGAAAATTATCTCAGCTATTAGTAGAGATAAAGCAATAAAAATTTTACTGGTGTTATACGTAGGTCTCCAGAACTACGTATACGTAATTTATTTTTCATTTTATGGCTCTGTTCGAAATTTAATATATTGAATTTTCTACCACTCTGAACAAAAATTTCGAAAATTATCTCAGCTATTAGTAGAGATAAAGCGATAAAAATTTAACTGGTGTTATACGTAGGTCTCCAGAACTACGTATGCATAATTTATTTTTCATTTTATGGCTCTGTTCGAAATTTAATATATTGAATTTTCTATCTCTCTGAACAAAAATTTTGAAAATTATCTCAGCTATTAGTAGAGATAAAGCAATAAAAATTTTACTGGTGTTATACGTAGGTCTCCAGAACTACGTATGCATAATTTATTTTTCATTTTATGGCTCTGTTCGAAATTTAATATATTGAAATTTCTATCACTCTGAACAAAAATTTTGAAAATTACTCAGCTATTAGTAGAGATAAAGCAATAAAAATTTTACTGGTGTTATACGTAGGTCTCCAGAACTACGTATACGTAATTTATTTTTCATTTTATGGCTCTGTTCGAAATTTAATATATTGAATTTTCTACCACTCTGAACAAAAATTTCGAAAATTATCTCAGCTATTAGTAGAGATAAAGCGATAAAAATTTTACTGTTGTTATACGTAGGTCTCCAGAACTACGTATACATAATTTATTTTTCATTTTATGGCTCTGTTCGAAATTTAATATATTGAATTTTCTATCACTCTGAACAAAAATTTCGAAAATTATCTCAGCTATTAGTAGAGATAAAGCGATAAAAATTTTACTGGTGTTATACGTAGGTCTCCAGAACTACGTATGCATAATTTATTTTTCATTTTATGGCTCTGTTCGAAATTTAATATATTGAAATTTCTATCACTCTGAACAAAAATTTTGAAAATTACTCAGCTATTAGTAGAGATAAAGCAATAAAAATTTCACTGGTGTTATATGTAGGTCTCCAGAACTACGTATACATAATTTATTTTTCATTTTATAGCTCTGTTCGAAATTTAATAGATTGAATTTTCTATCACTCTGAACAAAAATTTCGAAAATTATCTCAGCTATTAGTAGAGATAAAGCGATAAAAATTTTACTGGTGTTATACGTAGGTCTCCATAACTACGTATACATAATTTATTTTTCATTTTATGGCTCTGTTCGAAATTTAATATATTGAATTTTCTATCACTCTGAACAAAAATTTCGAAAATTATCTCAGCTATTAGTAGAGATAAAGCGATAAAAATTTTACTGGTGTTATACGTAGGTCTCCAGAACTACGTATACATAATTTATTTTTCATTTTATGGCTCTGTTCGAAATTTAATATATTGAATTTTCTATCACTCAGCTATTAGTAGAGATAAAGCAATAAAAATTTTACTGGTGTTATACGTGGGTCTCCAGAACTACGTATACATAATTTATTTTTCATTTTATGGCTCTGTTCGAAATTTAATATATTGAATTTTCTATCACTCTGAACAAAAATTTTGAAAATTATCTCAGCTATTAGTAGAGATAAAGCAATAAAAATTTTACTGGTGTTATACGTAGGTCTCCAGAACTACGTATACATAGTTTATTTTTCATTTTATGGCTCTGTTCGAAATTTAATATATTGAATTTTCTATCACTCTGAACAAAAATTTTGAAAATTATCTCAGCTATTAGTAGAGATAAAGCAATAAAAATTTTACTGGTGTTATACGTAGGTCTTCAGAACTACGTATACATAATTTATTTTTCATTTTATGGCTCTGTTCGAAATTTAATATATTGAATTTTCTATCACTCTGAACAAAAATTTCGAAAATTATCTCAGCTATTAGTAGAGATAAAGCGATAAAAATTTTACTGGTGTTATACGTAGGTCTCTAGAACAACGTATGCATAATTTATTTTTCATTTTATGGCTCTGTTCGAAATTTAATATATTGAATTTTCTATCACTCTGAACAAAAATTTTGAAAATTATCTCAGCTATTAGTAGAGATAAAGCAATAAAAATTTTACTGGTGTTATACGTAGGTCTCCAGAACTACGTATACATAATTTATTTTTCATTTTATGGCTCTGTTCGAAATTTAATATATTGAATTTTCTATCACTCTGAACAAAAATTTCGAAAATTATCTCAGCTATTAGTAGAGATAAAGCGATAAAAATTTCACTGGTGTTATACGTAGGTCTCCAGAACTACGTATGCATAATTTATTTTTCATTTTATGGCTCTGTTCGAAATTTAATATATTGAATTTTCTATCACTCTGAACAAAAATTTTGAAAATTATCTCAGCTATTAGTAGAGATAAAGCAATAAAAATTTTACTGGTGTTATACGTAGGTCTCCAGAACTACGTATGCATAATTTATTTTTCATTTTATGGCTCTGTTCGAAATTTAATATATTGAATTTTCAATCACTCTGAACAAAAATTTTGAAAATTATCTCAGCTATTAGTAGAGATAAAGCAATAAAAATTTTACTGGTGTTATACGTAGGTCTCCAGAACTACGTATGCATAATTTATTTTTCATTTTATGGCTCTGTTCGAAATTTAATATATTGAATTTTCTATCACTCTGAACAAAAATTTCGAAAATTATCTCAGCTATTAGTAGAGATAAAGCGATAAAAATTTTACTGGTGTTATACGTAGGTCTCCATAACTACGTATACATAATTTATTTTTCATTTTATGGCTCTGTTCGAAATTTAATATATTGAATTTTCTATCACTCTGAACAAAAATTTCGAAAATTATCTCAGCTATTAGTAGAGATAAAGCGATAAAAATTTTACTGGTGTTATACGTAGGTCTCCAGAACTACGTATACATAATTTATTTTTCATTTTATGGCTCTGTTCGAAATTTAATATATTGAATTTTCTATCACTCAGCTATTAGTAGAGATAAAGCAATAAAAATTTTACTGGTGTTATACGTGGGTCTCCAGAACTACGTATACATAATTTATTTTTCATTTTATGGCTCTGTTCGAAATTTAATATATTGAATTTTCTATCACTCTGAACAAAAATTTCGAAAATTATCTCAGCTATTAGTAGAGATAAAGCGATAAAAATTTTACTGTTGTTATACGTAGGTCTCCAGAACTACGTATACATAATTTATTTTTCATTTTATGGCTCTGTTCGAAATTTAATATATTGAATTTTCTATCACTCTGAACAAAAATTTCGAAAATTATCTCAGCTATTAGTAGAGATAAAGCGATAAAAATTTTACTGGTGTTATACGTAGGTCTCCAGAACTACGTATGCATAATTTATTTTTCATTTTATGGCTCTGTTCGAAATTTAATATATTGAAATTTCTATCACTCTGAACAAAAATTTTGAAAATTACTCAGCTATTAGTAGAGATAAAGCAATAAAAATTTCACTGGTGTTATATGTAGGTCTCCAGAACTACGTATACATAATTTATTTTTCATTTTATAGCTCTGTTCGAAATTTAATAGATTGAATTTTCTATCACTCTGAACAAAAATTTCGAAAATTATCTCAGCTATTAGTAGAGATAAAGCGATAAAAATTTTACTGGTGTTATACGTAGGTCTCCATAACTACGTATACATAATTTATTTTTCATTTTATGGCTCTGTTCGAAATTTAATATATTGAATTTTCTATCACTCTGAACAAAAATTTCGAAAATTATCTCAGCTATTAGTAGAGATAAAGCGATAAAAATTTTACTGGTGTTATACGTAGGTCTCCAGAACTACGTATACATAATTTATTTTTCATTTTATGGCTCTGTTCGAAATTTAATATATTGAATTTTCTATCACTCAGCTATTAGTAGAGATAAAGCAATAAAAATTTTACTGGTGTTATACGTGGGTCTCCAGAACTACGTATACATAATTTATTTTTCATTTTATGGCTCTGTTCGAAATTTAATATATTGAATTTTCTATCACTCTGAACAAAAATTTCGAAAATTATCTCAGCTATTAGTAGAGATAAAGCGATAAAAATTTTACTGGTGTTATACGTTGGTCTCTAGAACAACGTATGCATAATTTATTTTTCATTTTATGGCTCTGTTCGAAATTAATATATTGAATTTTCTATCACTCTGAACAAAAATTTTGAAAATTATCTCAGCTATTAGTAGAGATAAAGCAATAAAAATTTTACTGGTGTTATACGTAGGTCTCCAGAACTACGTATACATAATTTATTTTTCATTTTATGGCTCTGTTCGAAATTTAATATATTGAATTTTCTATCACTCTGAACAAAAATTTCGAAAATTATCTCAGCTATTAGTAGAGATAAAGCGATAAAAATTTCACTGGTGTTATACGTAGGTCTCCAGAACTACGCATGCATAATTTATTTTTCATTTTATGGCTCTGTTCGAAATTTAATATATTGAATTTTCTATCACTCTGAACAAAAATTTCGAAAATTATCTCAGCTATTAGTAGAGATAAAGCGATAAAAATTTCACTGGTGTTATACGTAGGTCTCCAGAACTATGTATGCATAATTTATTTTTCATTTTATGGCTCTGTTCGAAATTTAATATATTGAATTTGCTATCACTCTGAACAAAAATTTTGAAAATTATCTCAGCTATTAGTAGAGATAAAGCAATAAAAATTTTACTGGTGTTATACGTAGGTCTCCAGAACTACGTATACGTAATTTATTTTTCATTTTATGGCTCTGTTCGAAATTTAATATATTGAATTTTCTACCACTCTGAACAAAAATTTCGAAAATTATCTCAGCTATTAGTAGAGATAAAGCGATAAAAATTTAACTGGTGTTATACGTAGGTCTCCAGAACTACGTATGCATAATTTATTTTTCATTTTATGGCTCTGTTCGAAATTTAATATATTGAATTTTCTATCTCTCTGAACAAAAATTTTGAAAATTATCTCAGCTATTAGTAGAGATAAAGCAATAAAAATTTTACTGGTGTTATACGTAGGTCTCCAGAACTACGTATGCATAATTTATTTTTCATTTTATGGCTCTGTTCGAAATTTAATATATTGAAATTTCTATCACTCTGAACAAAAATTTTGAAAATTACTCAGCTATTAGTAGAGATAAAGCAATAAAAATTTTACTGGTGTTATACGTAGGTCTCCAGAACTACGTATACGTAATTTATTTTTCATTTTATGGCTCTGTTCGAAATTTAATATATTGAATTTTCTACCACTCTGAACAAAAATTTCGAAAATTATCTCAGCTATTAGTAGAGATAAAGCGATAAAAATTTTACTGTTGTTATACGTAGGTCTCCAGAACTACGTATACATAATTTATTTTTCATTTTATGGCTCTGTTCGAAATTTAATATATTGAATTTTCTATCACTCTGAACAAAAATTTCGAAAATTATCTCAGCTATTAGTAGAGATAAAGCGATAAAAATTTTACTGGTGTTATACGTAGGTCTCCAGAACTACGTATGCATAATTTATTTTTCATTTTATGGCTCTGTTCGAAATTTAATATATTGAAATTTCTATCACTCTGAACAAAAATTTTGAAAATTACTCAGCTATTAGTAGAGATAAAGCAATAAAAATTTCACTGGTGTTATATGTAGGTCTCCAGAACTACGTATACATAATTTATTTTTCATTTTATAGCTCTGTTCGAAATTTAATAGATTGAATTTTCTATCACTCTGAACAAAAATTTCGAAAATTATCTCAGCTATTAGTAGAGATAAAGCGATAAAAATTTTACTGGTGTTATACGTAGGTCTCCATAACTACGTATACATAATTTATTTTTCATTTTATGGCTCTGTTCGAAATTTAATATATTGAATTTTCTATCACTCTGAACAAAAATTTCGAAAATTATCTCAGCTATTAGTAGAGATAAAGCGATAAAAATTTTACTGGTGTTATACGTAGGTCTCCAGAACTACGTATACATAATTTATTTTTCATTTTATGGCTCTGTTCGAAATTTAATATATTGAATTTTCTATCACTCAGCTATTAGTAGAGATAAAGCAATAAAAATTTTACTGGTGTTATACGTGGGTCTCCAGAACTACGTATACATAATTTATTTTTCATTTTATGGCTCTGTTCGAAATTTAATATATTGAATTTTCTATCACTCTGAACAAAAATTTTGAAAATTATCTCAGCTATTAGTAGAGATAAAGCAATAAAAATTTTACTGGTGTTATACGTAGGTCTCCAGAACTACGTATACATAGTTTATTTTTCATTTTATGGCTCTGTTCGAAATTTAATATATTGAATTTTCTATCACTCTGAACAAAAATTTTGAAAATTATCTCAGCTATTAGTAGAGATAAAGCAATAAAAATTTTACTGGTGTTATACGTAGGTCTTCAGAACTACGTATACATAATTTATTTTTCATTTTATGGCTCTGTTCGAAATTTAATATATTGAATTTTCTATCACTCTGAACAAAAATTTCGAAAATTATCTCAGCTATTAGTAGAGATAAAGCGATAAAAATTTTACTGGTGTTATACGTAGGTCTCTAGAACAACGTATGCATAATTTATTTTTCATTTTATGGCTCTGTTCGAAATTTAATATATTGAATTTTCTATCACTCTGAACAAAAATTTTGAAAATTATCTCAGCTATTAGTAGAGATAAAGCAATAAAAATTTTACTGGTGTTATACGTAGGTCTCCAGAACTACGTATACATAATTTATTTTTCATTTTATGGCTCTGTTCGAAATTTAATATATTGAATTTTCTATCACTCTGAACAAAAATTTCGAAAATTATCTCAGCTATTAGTAGAGATAAAGCGATAAAAATTTCACTGGTGTTATACGTAGGTCTCCAGAACTACGTATGCATAATTTATTTTTCATTTTATGGCTCTGTTCGAAATTTAATATATTGAATTTTCTATCACTCTGAACAAAAATTTTGAAAATTATCTCAGCTATTAGTAGAGATAAAGCAATAAAAATTTTACTGGTGTTATACGTAGGTCTCCAGAACTACGTATGCATAATTTATTTTTCATTTTATGGCTCTGTTCGAAATTTAATATATTGAATTTTCAATCACTCTGAACAAAAATTTTGAAAATTATCTCAGCTATTAGTAGAGATAAAGCAATAAAAATTTTACTGGTGTTATACGTAGGTCTCCAGAACTACGTATGCATAATTTATTTTTCATTTTATGGCTCTGTTCGAAATTTAATATATTGAATTTTCTATCACTCTGAACAAAAATTTTGAAAATTATCTCAGCTATTAGTAGAGATAAAGCAATAAAAATTTTACTGGTGTTATACGTAGGTCTCCAGAACTACGTATACATAATTTATTTTTCATTTTATGGCTCTGTTCGAAATTTAATATATTGAATTTTCTATCACTCTGAACAAAAATTTCGAAAATTATCTCAGCTATTAGTAGAGATAAAGCGATAAAAATTTCACTGGTGTTATACGTAGGTCTCCAGAACTACGTATGCATAATTTATTTTTCATTTTATGGCTCTGTTCGAAATTTAATATATTGAATTTTCTATCACTCTGAACAAAAATTTTGAAAATTATCTCAGCTATTAGTAGAGATAAAGCAATAAAAATTTTACTGGTGTTATACGTAGGTCTTCAGAACTACGTATACATAATTTATTTTTCATTTTATGGCTCTGCTCGAAATTTAATATATTGAATTTTCTATCACTCTGAACAAAAATTTCGAAAATTATCTCAGCTATTAGTAGAGACAAAGCTATAAAAATTTTACTGGTGTTATACGTAGGTCTCTAGAACTACGTATGCATAATTTATTTTTCATTTTATGGCTCTGTTTGAAATTTAATATATTATTTTCTATCACTCTGAACAAAAATTTCGAAAATTATCTCAGCTATTAGTAGAGATAAAGCAATAAAAATTTCACTGGTGTTATACGTAGGTCTCCAGAACTACGTATACATAATTTATTTTTCATTTTATGGCTCTGTTCGAAATTTAATATATTGAATTTTCTATCAATCTGAACAAAAATTTCGAAAATTATCTCAGCTATTAGTAGAGATAAAGCGATAAAAATTTCACTGGTGTTATACGTAGGTCTCCAGAACTATGTATGCATAATTTATTTTTCATTTTATGGCTCTGTTCGAAATTTAATATATTGAATTTGCTATCACTCTGAACAAAAATTTTGAAAATTATCTCAGCTATTAGTAGAGATAAAGCAATAAAAATTTTACTGGTGTTATACGTAGGTCTCCAGAACTACGTATACGTAATTTATTTTTCATTTTATGGCTCTGTTCGAAATTTAATATATTGAATTTTCTACCACTCTGAACAAAAATTTCGAAAATTATCTCAGCTATTAGTAGAGATAAAGCAATAAAAATTTTACTGGTGTTATACGTAGGTCTCCAGAACTACGTATACATAATTTATTTTTCATTTTATGGCTCTGTTCGAAATTTAATATATTGAATTTTCTATCACTCTGAACAAAAATTTCGAAAATTATCTCAGCTATTAGTAGAGATAAAGCGATAAAAATTTCACTGGTGTTATACGTAGGTCTCCAGAACTACGTATGCATAATTTATTTTTCATTTTATGGCTCTGTTCGAAATTTAATATATTGAATTTTCTATCACTCTGAACAAAAATTTTGAAAATTATCTCAGCTATTAGTAGAGATAAAGCAATAAAAATTTTACTGGTGTTATACGTAGGTCTTCAGAACTACGTATACATAATTTATTTTTCATTTTATGGCTCTGCTCGAAATTTAATATATTGAATTTTCTATCACTCTGAACAAAAATTTCGAAAATTATCTCAGCTATTAGTAGAGACAAAGCTATAAAAATTTTACTGGTGTTATACGTAGGTCTCTAGAACTACGTATGCATAATTTATTTTTCATTTTATGGCTCTGTTTGAAATTTAATATATTATTTTCTATCACTCTGAACAAAAATTTCGAAAATTATCTCAGCTATTAGTAGAGATAAAGCAATAAAAATTTCACTGGTGTTATACGTAGGTCTCCAGAACTACGTATACATAATTTATTTTTCATTTTATGGCTCTGTTCGAAATTTAATATATTGAATTTTCTATCAATCTGAACAAAAATTTCGAAAATTATCTCAGCTATTAGTAGAGATAAAGCGATAAAAATTTCACTGGTGTTATACGTAGGTCTCCAGAACTATGTATGCATAATTTATTTTTCATTTTATGGCTCTGTTCGAAATTTAATATATTGAATTTGCTATCACTCTGAACAAAAATTTTGAAAATTATCTCAGCTATTAGTAGAGATAAAGCAATAAAAATTTTACTGGTGTTATACGTAGGTCTCCAGAACTACGTATACGTAATTTATTTTTCATTTTATGGCTCTGTTCGAAATTTAATATATTGAATTTTCTACCACTCTGAACAAAAATTTCGAAAATTATCTCAGCTATTAGTAGAGATAAAGCGATAAAAATTTAACTGGTGTTATACGTAGGTCTCCAGAACTACGTATGCATAATTTATTTTTCATTTTATGGCTCTGTTCGAAATTTAATATATTGAATTTTCTATCTCTCTGAACAAAAATTTTGAAAATTATCTCAGCTATTAGTAGAGATAAAGCAATAAAAATTTTACTGGTGTTATACGTAGGTCTCCAGAACTACGTATACATAATTTATTTTTCATTTTATGGCTCTGTTCGAAATTTAATATATTGAATTTTCTATTACTCTGAACAAAAATTTCGAAAATTATCTCAGCTATTAGTAGAGATAAAGCGATAAAAATTTTACTGGTGTTATACGTAGGTCTCCAGAACTACGTATGCATAATTTATTTTTCATTTTATGGCTCTGTTCGAAATTTAATATATTGAAATTTCTATCACTCTGAACAAAAATTTTGAAAATTACTCAGCTATTAGTAGAGATAAAGCAATAAAAATTTCACTGGTGTTATACGTAGGTCTCCAGAACTATGTATACATAATTTATTTTTCATTTTATAGCTCTGTTCGAAATTTAATAGATTGAATTTTCTATCACTCTGAACAAAAATTTCGAAAATTATCTCAGCTATTAGTAGAGATAAAGCGATAAAAATTTTACTGTTGTTATACGTAGGTCTCCAGAACTACGTATACATAATTTATTTTTCATGTTATGGCTCTGTTCGAAATTTAATATATTGAATTTTCTATCACTCTGAACAAAAATTTCGAAAATTATCTCAGCTATTAGTAGAGATAAAGCGATAAAAATTTTACTGGTGTTATACGTAGGTCTCCAGAACTACATATACATAATTTATTTTTCATTTTATGGCTCTGTTCGAAATTTAATATGTTGAAATTTCTATCACTCTGAACAAAAATTTTGAAAATTACTCAGCTATTAGTAGAGATAAAGCAATAAAAATTTCACTGGTGTTATACGTAGGTCTCCAGAACTACGCATACATAATTTATTTTTCATTTTATGGCTCTGTTCGAAATTTAATATATTGAATTTTCTATCACTCAGCTATTAGTAGAGATAAAGCAATAAAAATTTTACTGGTGTTATACGTGGGTCTCCAGAACTACGTATGCATAATTTATTTTTCATTTTATGGCTCTGTTCGAAATTTAATATATTGAATTTTAACAAAAATTTTGAAAATTATCTCAGCTATTAGTAGAGATAAAGCAATAAAAATTTTACTGGTGTTATACGTAGGTCTCCAGAACTACGAATACATAATTTATTTTTCATTTTATGACTCTGTTCGAAATTTAATATATTGAATTTTCTATCACTCTGAACAAAAATTTCGAAAATTATCTCAGCTATTAGTAGAGATAAAGCAATAAAAATTTTACTGGTGTTATACGTAGGTCTCCAGAACTACGCATACATAATTTATTTTTCATTTTATGGCTCTGTTCGAAATTTAATATATTGAATTTTCTATCAATCTGAACAAAAATTTCGAAAATTATCTCAGCTATTAGTAGAGATAAAGCGATAAAAATTTCACTGGTGTTATACGTAGGTCTCCAGAACTATGTATGCATAATTTATTTTTCATTTTATGGCTCTGTTCGAAATTTAATATATTGAATTTGCTATCACTCTGAACAAAAATTTTGAAAATTATCTCAGCTATTAGTAGAGATAAAGCAATAAAAATTTTACTGGTGTTATACGTAGGTCTCCAGAACTACGTATACATAATTTATTTTTCATTTTATGGCTCTGTTCGAAATTTAATATATTGAATTTTCTATCAATCTGAACAAAAATTTCGAAAATTATCTCAGCTATTAGTAGAGATAAAGCGATAAAAATTTCACTGGTGTTATACGTAGGTCTCCAGAACTATGTATGCATAATTTATTTTTCATTTTATGGCTCTGTTCGAAATTTAATATATTGAATTTTCTATCACTCTGAACAAAAATTTCGAAAATTATCTCAGCTATTAGTAGAGACAAAGCGATAAAAATTTTACTGGTGTTATACGTAGGTCTCTAGAACTACGTATGCATAATTTATTTTTCATTTTATGGTTCTGTTTGAAATTTAATATATTATTTTCTATCACTCTGAACAAAAATTTCGAAAATTATCTCAGCTATTAGTAGAGATAAAGCAATAAAAATTTCACTGGTGTTATACGTAGGTCTCCAGAACTACGTATACATAATTTATTTTTCATTTTATGGCTCTGTTCGAAATTTAATATATTGAATTTTCTATCAATCTGAACAAAAATTTCGAAAATTATCTCAGCTATTAGTAGAGATAAAGCGATAAAAATTTCACTGGTGTTATACGTAGGTCTCCAGAACTATGTATGCATAATTTATTTTTCATTTTATGGCTCTGTTCGAAATTTAATATATTGAATTTGCTATCACTCTGAACAAAAATTTTGAAAATTATCTCAGCTATTAGTAGAGATAAAGCAATAAAAATTTTACTGGTGTTATACGTAGGTCTCCAGAACTACGTATACGTAATTTATTTTTCATTTTATGGCTCTGTTCGAAATTTAATATATTGAATTTTCTACCACTCTGAACAAAAATTTCGAAAATTATCTCAGCTATTAGTAGAGATAAAGCGATAAAAATTTAACTGGTGTTATACGTAGGTCTCCAGAACTACGTATGCATAATTTATTTTTCATTTTATGGCTCTGTTCGAAATTTAATATATTGAATTTTCTATCTCTCTGAACAAAAATTTTGAAAATTATCTCAGCTATTAGTAGAGATAAAGCAATAAAAATTTTACTGGTGTTATACGTAGGTCTCCAGAACTACGTATACATAATTTATTTTTCATTTTATGGCTCTGTTCGAAATTTAATATATTGAATTTTCTATTACTCTGAACAAAAATTTCGAAAATTATCTCAGCTATTAGTAGAGATAAAGCGATAAAAATTTTACTGGTGTTATACGTAGGTCTCCAGAACTACGTATGCATAATTTATTTTTCATTTTATGGCTCTGTTCGAAATTTAATATATTGAAATTTCTATCACTCTGAACAAAAATTTTGAAAATTACTCAGCTATTAGTAGAGATAAAGCAATAAAAATTTCACTGGTGTTATACGTAGGTCTCCAGAACTATGTATACATAATTTATTTTTCATTTTATAGCTCTGTTCGAAATTTAATAGATTGAATTTTCTATCACTCTGAACAAAAATTTCGAAAATTATCTCAGCTATTAGTAGAGATAAAGCGATAAAAATTTTACTGTTGTTATACGTAGGTCTCCAGAACTACGTATACATAATTTATTTTTCATGTTATGGCTCTGTTCGAAATTTAATATATTGAATTTTCTATCACTCTGAACAAAAATTTCGAAAATTATCTCAGCTATTAGTAGAGATAAAGCGATAAAAATTTTACTGGTGTTATACGTAGGTCTCCAGAACTACATATACATAATTTATTTTTCATTTTATGGCTCTGTTCGAAATTTAATATGTTGAAATTTCTATCACTCTGAACAAAAATTTTGAAAATTACTCAGCTATTAGTAGAGATAAAGCAATAAAAATTTCACTGGTGTTATACGTAGGTCTCCAGAACTACGCATACATAATTTATTTTTCATTTTATGGCTCTGTTCGAAATTTAATATATTGAATTTTCTATCACTCAGCTATTAGTAGAGATAAAGCAATAAAAATTTTACTGGTGTTATACGTGGGTCTCCAGAACTACGTATGCATAATTTATTTTTCATTTTATGGCTCTGTTCGAAATTTAATATATTGAATTTTAACAAAAATTTTGAAAATTATCTCAGCTATTAGTAGAGATAAAGCAATAAAAATTTTACTGGTGTTATACGTAGGTCTCCAGAACTACGAATACATAATTTATTTTTCATTTTATGACTCTGTTCGAAATTTAATATATTGAATTTTCTATCACTCTGAACAAAAATTTCGAAAATTATCTCAGCTATTAGTAGAGATAAAGCAATAAAAATTTTACTGGTGTTATACGTAGGTCTCCAGAACTACGTATACATAATTTATTTTTCATTTTATGGCTCTGTTCGAAATTTAATATATTGAATTTTCTATCACTCTAAACAAAAATTTCGAAAATTATCTCAGCTATTAGTAGAGATAAAGCGATAAAAATTTTACTGGTGTTATACGTAGGTCTCCAGAACTACGTATGCATAATTTATTTTTCATTTTATGGCTCTGTTCGAAATTTAATATATTGAATTTTCTATCACTCTGAACAAAAATTTCGAAAATTATCTCAGCTATTAGTAAAGATAAAGCAATAAAAATTTCACTGGTGTTATACGTAGGTCTTTAGAACTACATATACATAATTTATTTTTCATTTTATGGCTCTGTTCGAAATTCAATATATTGAATTTTCTATCACTCTGAATAAAAATTTCGAAAATTATCTCAGTTATTAGTAGAGATAAAGCGATAAAAATTTTACTGGTGTTATACGTAGGTCTCCAGAACTACGTATGCATAATTTATTTTTCATTTTATGGCTCTGTTCGAAATTTAATATATTGAATTTTCTATCACTCTGAACAAAAATTTTGAAAATTGTCTCAGCTATTAGTAGAGATAAAGCAATAAAAATTTTACTGGTGTTATACGTAGGTCTTCAGAACTACGTATACATAATTTATTTTTCATTTTATGGCTCTGTTCGAAATTTAATATATTGAATTTTCTATCACTCTAAACAAAAATTTCGAAAATTATCTCAGCTATTAGTAGAGATAAAGCGATAAAAATTTTACTGGTGTTATACGTAGGTCTCCAGAACTACGTATGCATAATTTATTTTTCATTTTATGGCTCTGTTCGAAATTTAATATATAGAATTTTCTATCACTCTGAACAAAAATTTCGAAAATTATCTCAGCTATTAGTAAAGATAAAGCAATAAAAATTTCACTGGTGTTATACGTAGGTCTTCAGAACTACATATACATAATTTATTTTTCATTTTATGGCTCTGTTCGAAATTCAATATATTGAATTTTCTATCACTCTGAATAAAAATTTCGAAAATTATCTCAGCTATTAGTAGAGATAAAGCGATAAAAATTTCACTGGTGTTATACGTAGGTCTCCAGAACTACGTATGCATAATTTATTTTTCATTTTATGGCTCTGTTCGAAATTTAAAATATTGAATTTTAACAAAAATTTTGAAAATTATCTCAGCTATTAGTAGAGATAAAGCAATAAAAATTTTACTGGTGTTATACGTAGGTCTCCAGAACTACGAATACATAATTTATTTTTCATTTTATGACTCTGTTCGAAATTTAATATATTGAATTTTCTATCACTCTGAACAAAAATTTTGAAAATTATCTCAGCTATTAGTAGAGATAAAGCAATAAAAATTTTACTGGTGTTATACGTAGGTCTCCAGAACTACGTATACATAATTTATTTTTCATTTTATGGCTCTGTTCGAAATTTAATATATTGAATTTTCTATCACTCTAAACAAAAATTTCGAAAATTATCTCAGCTATTAGTAGAGATAAAGCGATAAAAATTTTACTGGTGTTATACGTAGGTCTCCAGAACTACGTATGCATAATTTATTTTTCATTTTATGGCTCTGTTCGAAATTTAATATATTGAATTTTCTATCACTCTGAACAAAAATTTCGAAAATTATCTCAGCTATTAGTAAAGATAAAGCAATAAAAATTTCACTGGTGTTATACGTAGGTCTTCAGAACTACATATACATAATTTATTTTTCATTTTATGGCTCTGTTCGAAATTCAATATAGTGAATTTTCTATCACTCTGAATAAAAATTTCGAAAATTATCTCAGCTATTAGTAGAGATAAAGCGATAAAAATTTCACTGGTGTTATACGTAGGTCTCCAGAACTACGTATGCATAATTTATTTTTCATTTTATGGCTCTGTTCGAAATTTAATATATTGAATTTTCTATCACTCTGAACAAAAATTTTGAAAATTATCTCAGCTATTAGTAGAGATAAAGCAATAAAAATTTTACTGGTGTTATACGTAGGTTTCCAGAACTACGTATACATAATTTATTTTTCATTTTATGGCTCTGTTCGAAATTTAATATATTGAATTTTCTATCACTCTAAACAAAAATTTCGAAAATTATCTCAGCTATTAGTAGAGATAAAGCGATAAAAATTTTACTGGTGTTATACGTAGGTCTCCAGAACTACGTATGCATAATTTATTTTTCATTTTATGGCTCTGTTCGAAATTTAATATATTGAATTTTCTATCACTCTGAACAAAAATTTCGAAAATTATCTCAGCTATTAGTAAAGATAAAGCAATAAAAATTTCACTGGTGTTATACGTAGGTCTTCAGAACTACATATACATAATTTATTTTTCATTTTATGGCTCTGTTCGAAATTCAATATATTGAATTTTCTATCACTCTGAATAAAAATTTCGAAAATTATCTCAGCTATTAGTAGAGATAAAGCGATAAAAATTTCACTGGTGTTATACGTAGGTCTCCAGAACTACGTATGCATAATTTATTTTTCATTTTATGGCTCTGTTCGAAATTTAATATATTGAATTTTAACAAAAATTTTGAAAATTATCTCAGCTATTAGTAGAGATAAAGCAATAAAAATTTTACTGGTGTTATACGTAGGTCTCCAGAACTACGAATACATAATTTATTTTTCATTTTATGACTCTGTTCGAAATTTAATATATTGAATTTTCTATCACTCTGAACAAAAATTTCGAAAATTATCTCAGCTATTAGTAGAGATAAAGCGATAAAAATTTCACTGGTGTTATACGTAGGTCTCCAGAACTACGTATGCATAATTTATTTTTCATTTTATGGCTCTGTTCGAAATTTAATATATTGAATTTTCTATCACTCTGAACAAAAATTTTGAAAATTATCTCAGCTATTAGTAGAGATAAAGCAATAAAAATATTACTGGTGTTATACGTAGGTCTCCAGAACTACGTATACATAATTTAATTTTCATTTTATGGCTCTGTTCGAAATTTAATATATTGAATTTTCTATCACTCTAAACAAAAATTTCGAAAATTATCTCAGCTATTAGTAGAGATAAAGCGATAAAAATTTTACTGGTGTTATACGTAGGTCTCCAGAACTACGTATGCATAATTTATTTTTCATTTTATGGCTCTGTTCGAAATTTAATATATTGAATTTTCTATCACTCTGAACAAAAATTTCGAAAATTATCTCAGCTATTTGTAGAGATAAAGCGATAAAAATTTCACTGGTGTTATACGTAGGTCTCCAGAACTACGTATGCATAATTTATTTTTCATTTTATGGCTCTGTTCGAAATTCAATATATTGAATTTTCTATCACTCTGAACAAAAATTTTGAAAATTATCTCAGCTATTAGTAGAGATAAAACAATAAAAATTTTACTGGTGTTATACGTAGGTCTCCAGAACTACGTATACATAATTTATTTTTCATTTTATGGCTCTGTTCGAAATTTAATATATTGAATTTTCTATCACTCTGAACAAAAATTTTGAAAATTATCTCAGCTATTAGTAGAGATAAAGCAATAAAAATTTTACTGGTGTTATATGTAGGTCTCCGGAACTACGTATACATAATTTATTTTTCATTTTATGGCTCTGTTCGAAATTTAATATATTGAATTTTCTATCACTCTGCACAAAAATTTCGAAAATTATCTCAGCTATTAGTAGAGATAAAGCGATAAAAATTTCACTGGTGTTATACGTAGGTCTCCAGAACTACGTATGCATAATTTATTTTTCATTTTATGGCTCTGTTCGAAATTTAATATATTGAATTTTCTATCACTCTGAACAAAAATTTTGAAAATTATCTCAGCTATTAGTAGAGATAAAGCAATAAAAATTTTACTGGTGTTATACGTAGGTCTCCAGAACTACGTATACATAATTTATTTTTTATTTTATGGCTCTATTCGAAATTTAATATATTGAATTTTCTATCACTCTGAACAAAAATTTCGAAAATTATCTCAGCTATTAGTAGAGATAAAGCGATAAAAATTTCACTGGTGTTATATTTAGGTCTCCAGAACTATGTATGCATAATTTATTTTTCATTTTATGGCTCTGTTCGAAATTTAATATATTGAATTTTCTATCACTCTGAACAAAAATTTCGAAAATTATCTCAGCTATTAGTAGAGATAAAGCGATACAAATTTTACTGGTGTTATACGTAGGTCTCTAGAACTACATATACATAATTTATTTTTCATTTTATGGCTCTGTTCGAAATTTAATATATTGAATTTTCTATCACTCTGAACAAAAATTTTGAAAATTATCTCAGCTATTAGTAGAGATAAAGCGATAAAAATTTTACTGGTGTTATACGTAGGTCTCCAGAACTACGTATACATAATTTATTTTTCATTTTATGGCTCTGTTCGAAATTTAATATATTGAATTTTTTATCACTCTGAACAAAAATTTCGAAAATTATCTCAGCTATTAGTAGAGATAAAGCGATAAAAATTTTACTGGTGTTATACGTAGGTCTCCAGAACTACGTATACATAATTTATTTTTCATTTTATGGCTCTGTTCAAAATTTAATATATTGAATTTTCTATCACTCTGAACAAAAATTTTGAAAATTATCTCAGCTATTAGTAGAGATAAAGCAATAAAAATTTCACTGGTGTTATACGTAGGTCTCCAGAACTACGTATACATAATTTATTTTTTATTTTATAGCTCTGTTAGAAATTTAATATATTGAATTTTCTATCACTCTGAACAAAAATTTCGAAAATTATCTCAGCTATTAGTAGAGATAAAGCAATAAAAATTTTACTGGTGTTATACGTAGGTCTCCAGAACTACGTATACATAATTTATTTTTCATTTTATGGCTCTGTTCGAAATTTAATATATTGAATTTTCTATCACTCTGAACAAAAATTTCGAAAATTATCTCAGCTATTAGTAGAGATAAAGCAATAAAAATTTCACTGGTGTTATACGTAGGTCTCCAGAACTACGTATACATAATTTATTTTTCATTTTATGGCTCTGTTCGAAATTTAATATATTGAATTTTCTATCACTCTGAACAAAAATTTTGAAAATTATCTCAGCTATTAGTAGAGATAAAGCAATAAAAATTTTACTGGTGTTATACGTAGGTCTCCAGAACTACGTATACATAATTTATTTTTTATTTTATGGCTCTGTTCGAAATTTAATATATTGAATTTTCTATCACTCTGAACAAAAATTTCGAAAATTATCTCAGCTATTAGTAGAGATAAAGCGATAAAAATTTCACTGGTGTTATACGTAGGTCTCCAGAACTATGTAGGCATAATTTATTTTTCATTTTATGGCTCTGTTCGAAATTTAATATATTGAATTTTCTATCACTCTGAACAAAAATTTCGAAAATTATCTCAGCTATTAGTAGAGATAAAGCGATAAATATTTTACTGGTGTTATACGTAGGTCTCCAGAACTACGTATACATAATTTATTTTTCATTTTATGGCTCTGTTCGAAATTTAATATATTGAATTTTTTATCACTCTGAACAAAAATTTCGAAAATTATCTCAGCTATTAGTAGAGATAAAGCGATAAAAATTTTACTGATGTTATACGTAGGTCTCCAGAACTACGTATACATATTTTATTTTTCTTTTTATGGCTCTGTTCGAAATTTAATATATTGAATTTTTTATCACTCTGAACAAAAATTTTGAAAATTATCTCAGCTATTAGTAGAGATAAAGCAATAAAAATTTTACTGGTGTTATACGTAGGTCTCCAGAACTACGTATACATAATTTATTTTTCATTTTATGGCTCTGTTCGAAATTTAATATATTGAATTTTCTATCACTCTGAACAAAAATTTCGAAAATTATCTCAGCTATTAGTAGAGATAAAGCAATAAAAATTTTACTGGTGTTATACGTAGGTCTCCAGAACTACGTATACATAATTTATTTTTCATTTTATGGCTTGGTTCGAAATTTAATATATTGAATTTTCCATCACTCTGAACAAAAATTTTGAAAATTAGCAATCAGCTATTAGTAGAGATAAAGCAATAAAAATTTCACTGGTGTTATACGTAGGTCTTCAGAACTGCGTGTACATAATTTATTTTTTATTTTATGGCTCTGTTCGAAATTTAATATATTGAATTTTCTATCACTCTGAACAAAAATTTTGAAAATTATCTCAGCTATTAGTAGAGATAAAGCGATAAAAATTTCACTGGTGTTATACGTAGGTCTCCAGAACTACGTATACATAATTTATTTTTTATTTTATGGCACTGTTCGAAATTTAATATAATGAATTTTTTATCACTCTGAACAAAAATTTCGAAAATTATTTCAGCTATTAGTAGAGATATAGCAATAAAAATTTTACTGGTGTTATACGTAGGTCTCCAGAACTACGTATACATAATTTATTTTTCATTTTATGGCTCTGTTCGAAATTTAATATATTGAATTTTCTATCACTCTGAACAAAATTTCGAAAATTATCTCAGCTATTAGTAGAGATAAAGCAATAAAAATTTCACTGGTGTTATACGTAGGTCTCCAGAACTACGTATACATAATTTATTTTTCATTTTATGGCTCTGTTCGAAATTTAATATATTGAATTTTCTATCACTCTGAACAAGAATTTCGAAAATTATCTCAGCTATTAGTAGAGATAAAGCAATAAAAATTTCACTGGTGTTATACGTAGGTCTTCAGAACTACGTATACATAATTTATTTTTTATTTTATGGCTCTGTTCGAAATTTAATATATTGAATTTTCTATCACTCTGAACAAAAATTTCGAAAATTATCTCAGCTATTAGTAGAGATATAGCAATAAAAATTTTACTGGTGTTTTACGTAGGTCTCCAGAACTACGTATACATAATTTATTTTTCATTTTATGTCTCTGTTCGAAATTTAATATATTGAATTTTCTATCACTCTGAACAAAAATTTCGAAAATTATCTCAGCTATTAGTAGAGATAAAGCGATAAAAATTTCACTGGTGTTATACGTAGGTCTTCAGAACTACGTATACATAATTTATTTTTCATTTTATGGCTCTGTTCGAAATTTAATATATTGAATTTTCTATCACTCTGAACAAAAATTTCGAAAATTATCTCAGCTATTAGTAGAGATAAAGCGATAAAAATTTTACTGTTGTTATACGTAGGTCTCCAGAACTGCGTATACATAATTTATTTTTCATTTTATGGCTCTGTTCGAAATTTAATATATTGAATTTTCTATCACTCTGAACAAAAATTTCGAAAATTATCTCAGCTATTAGTAGAGATAAAGCAATAAAAATTTCACTGGTGTTATACGTAGGTCTCCAGAACTACGTGTACATAATTTATTTTTCATTTTATGGCTCTGTTCGAAATTTAATATATTGAATTTTCTATCACTCTGAACAAAAATTTCGAAAATTATCTCAGTTATTAGTAGAGATAAAGCCATAAAAATTTCACTGGTGTTATACGTAGGTCTCCAGAACTACGTATACATAATTTATTTTTCATTTTATGGCTCTGTTCGAAATTTAATATATTGAATTTTCTCAAAAATTTCGAAAATTATCTCAGCTATTAGTAGAGATAAAGCAATAAAAATTTTACTGTTGTTATACGTAGGTCTCCAGAACTACGTATACATAATTTATTTTTCATTTTATGGCTCTGTTCGAAATTTAATATATTGAATTTTCTATCACTCTGAACAAAAATTTCGAAAATTATCTCAGCTATTAGTAGAGATAAAGCAATAAAAATTTTACTGTTGTTATACGTAGGTCTCCAAAACTACGTATACATAATTTATTTTTCATTTTATGGCTCTGTTCGAAATTTAATATATTGAATTTTCTACCACTCTGAACAAAAATTTCGAAAATTGTCTCAGCTATTAGTAGAGATAAAGCAATAAAAAATTCACTGGTGTTATACGTAGGTCTCCAGAACTACGTGTACATAATTTATTTTTCATTTTATGGCTCTGTTCGAAATTTAATATATTGAATTTTCTATCACTCTGAACAAAAATTTCGAAAATTATCTCAGCTATTAGTAGAGATAAGGCGATAAAAATTTCACTGGTGTTATACGTAGGTCTCCAGAACTACGTATACATAATTTATTTTTCATTTTATGGCTCTGTTCGAAATTTAATATATTGAATTTTCTATCACTCTGAACAAAAATTTCGAAAATTATCTCAGCTATTAGTAGAGATATAGCAACAAAAATTTCACTGGTGTTTTACGTAGGTCTCCAGAACTACGTATACATAATTTATTTTTCATTTTATGGCTCTGTTCGAAATTTAATATATTGAATTTTCTATCACTCTGAACAAAAATTTCGAAAATTATCTCAGCTATTAGTAGAGATAAAGCGATAAAAATTTCACTGGTGTTATACGTAGGTCTCCAGAACTACGTATACATAATTTATTTTTCATTTTATGGTTCTGTTCGAAATTTAATATATTGAATTTTCTATCACTCTGAACAAAAATTTTCAAAACTATCTCAGCTATTAGTAAAGATAAAGCAATAAAAATTTTATTGGTGTTATACGTAGGTCTCCAGAACTACGTATACATAATTTATTTTTCATTTTATGGCTCTGTTCGAAATTTAATATATTGAATTTTCTATCACTCTGAACAAAAATTTTGAAAATTATCTCAGCTATTAGCAGAGATAAAGCAATAAAAATTTTACTGGTGTTATACGTAAGTCTCCAGAACTACGTATACATAATTTATTTTTTATTTTATGGCTCTGTTCGAAATTTAATATATTGAATTTTCTATCACTCTGAACAAAAATTTCGAAAATTATCTCAGCTATTAGTAGAGATAAAGCAATAAAAATTTCACTGGTGTTATACGTAGGTCTCCAGAACTACGTATACATAATTTATTTTTCATTTTATGGCTCTGTTCGAAATTTAATATATTGAATTTTCTATCACTCTGAACAAAAATTTCGAAAATTATCTCAGCTATTAGTAGAGATAAAGCGATAAAAATTTTACTGGTGTTATACGTAGGTCTTCAGAACTACGTATACATAATTTATTTTTTATTTTATGGCTCTGTTCGAAATTTAATATATTGAATTTTCTATCACTCTGAACAAAAATTTCGAAAATTATCTCAGCTATTAGTAGAGATAAAGCAATAAAAATTTCACTGGTGTTATACGTAGGTCTTCAGAACTACGTATACATAATTTATTTTTCATTTTATGGCTCTGTTTGAAATTTAATATATTGAATTTTCTATCACTCTGAACAAAAATTTTGAAAATTTCTCAGCTATTAGTAGAGATAAAGCAATAAAAATTTCACTGGTGTTATACGTAGGTCTCCAGAACTACGTGTACATAATTTATTTTTCATTTTATGGCTCTGTTCGAAATTTAACATATTGAATTTTCTATCACTCTGAACAAAAATTTCGAAAATTATCTCAGCTATTAGTAGAGATAAAGCGATAAAAATTTCACTGGTGTTATACATAGGTCTCCAGAACTACGTATACATAATTTATTTTTCATTTTATGGCTCTGTTCGAAATTTAATATATTGAATTTTCTATCACTCTGAACAAAAATTTCGAAAATTATCTCAGCTATTAGTAGAGATATAGCAATAAAAATTTTACTGGTGTTTTACGTAAGTCTCCAGAACTACGTATACATAATTTATTTTTCATTTTATGGCTCTGTTCGAAATTTAATATATTGAATTTTCTATCACTCTGAACAAAAATTTCGAAAATTATCTCAGCTATTAGTAGAGATAAAGCGATAAAAATTTCACTGGTGTTATACGTAGGTCTCCAGAACTACGTATACATAATTTATTTTTCATTTTATGGCTCTGTTCGAAATTTAATATATTGAATTTTCTATCACTCTGAACAAAAATTTCGAAAATTATCTCAGCTATTAGTAGAGATAAAGCGATAAAAATTTTACTGTTGTTATACGTAGGTCTCCAGAACTACGTATACATAATTTATTTTTCATTTTATAGCTCTGTTCGAAATTTAATATATTGAATTTTCTATCACTCTGAACAAAAATTTTGAAAATTATCTCAGCTATTAGTAGAGATAAAGCAATAAAAATTTCACTGGTGTTATACGTAGGTCTCCAGAACTACGCATACATAATTTATTTTTCATTTTATGGCTCTGTTTAAAATTTAATATATTGAATTTTCTATCACTCTGAACAAAAATTTTGAAAATTATCCCAGCTATTAGTAGAGATAAAGCAATAAAAATTTTACTGGTGTTATACGTAGGTCTCCAGAACTACGTATACATAATTTATTTTTCATTTTATGGCTCTGTTCGAAATTTAATATATTGAATTTTCTATCACTCTGAACAAAAATTTTGAAAATTATCTCAGCTATTAGTAGAGATAAAGCAATAAAAATTTCACTGGTGTTATACGTAGGTCTCCAGAACTACGTATACATAATTTATTTTTTATTATATGGCTCTGTTCGAAATTTAATATATTGAATTTTCTATCACTCTGAACAAAAATTTCGAAAATTATCTCAGCTATTAGTAGAGATAAAGCAATAAAAATTTTACTGGTGTTATACGTAGGTCTTCAGAACTACGTATACATAATTTATTTTTCATTTTATGGCTCGGTTTGAAATTTAATATATTGAATTTTCTATCACTCTGAACAAAAATTTTGAAAATTATCTCAGCTATTAGCAGAGATAAAGCAATAAAAATTTTACTGGTGTTATACGTAGGTTTCCAGAACTACGTACACATAATTTATTTTTTATTTTATGGCTCTGTTCGAAATTTAATATATTGAATTTTCTATCACTCTGAACAAAAATTTCGAAAATTATCTCAGCTATTAGTAGAGATAAAGCAATAAAAATTTCACTGGTGTTATACGTAGGTCTCCAGAACTACGCATACATAATGTATTTTTCATTTTATGGCTCTGTTCGAAATTTAATATATTGAATTTTCTATCACTCTGAACAAAAATTTTGAAAATTATCTCAGCTATTAGCAGAGATAAAGCAATAAAAATTTTACTGGTGTTATACGTAGGTCTCCAGAACTACGTACACATAATTTATTTTTTATTTTATGGCTCTTTTCGAAATTTAATATATTGAATTTTCTATCACTCTGAACAAAAATTTCGAAAATTATCTCAGCTATTAGTAGAGATAAAGCAATAAAAATTTCACTGGTGTTATACGTAGGTCTCCAGAACTACGTATGCATAATTTATTTTTCATTTTATGGCTTTGTTCGAAATTTAATATATTGAATTTTCTATCACTCTGAACAAAAATTTTGAAACTTATCTCAGCTATTAGCAGAGATAAAGCAATAAAAATTTTACTGGTGTTATACGTAGGTCTCCAGAACTACGTACACATAATTTATTTTTTATTTTATGGCTTTGTTCGAAATTTAATATATTGAATTTTCTATCACTCTGAACAAAAATTTCGAAAATTATCTCAGCTATTAGTAGAGATAAAGCAATAAAAATTTCACTGGTGTTATACGTAGGTCTTCAGAACTACGTATACATAATTTATTTTTCATTTTATGGCTCTGTTCGAAATTTAATATTATGAAGTTTCTATCACTCTGAACAAAAATTTCGAAAATTATCTCAGCTATTAGTAGAGATAAAGCGATAAAAATTTTACTGGTGTTATACGTAGGTCTCCAGAACTACGTATGCATAATTTATTTTTCATTTTATGGCTCTGTTCGAAATTTAATATATTGAATTTTCTATCACTCTGAACAAAAATTCTGAAAATTATCTCTATTAGTAGAGATAAAGCAATAAAAATTTCACTGGTGTTATACGTAGGTCTCCAGAACTACGTATACATAATTTATTTTTTATTATATGGCTCTGTTCGAAATTTAATATATTGAATTTTCTATCACTCTGAACAAAAATTTCGAAAATTATCTCAGCTATTAGTAGAGATAAAGCGATAAAAATTTTACTGGTGTTATGCGTAGGTCTCCAGAACTACGTATGCATAATTTATTTTTCATTTTATGGCTCTGTTCGAAATTTAATATATTGAATTTTTTATCACTCTGAACAAAAATTTCGAAAATTATCTCAGCTATTAGTAAAGATAAAACGATAAAAATTTTACTGATGTTATACGTAGGTCTCCAGAACTACGTATACATAATTTATTTTTCATTTTATGGCTCTGTTCGAAATTTAATATATTGAATTTTCTATCACTCTGAACAAAAATTTTGAAAATTATCTCAGCTATTAGTAGAGATAAAGCAATAAAAATTTCACTGGTGTTATACGTAGGTCTCCAGAACTACGTATACATAATTTATTTTTTATTATATGGCTCTGTTCGAAATTTAATATATTGAATTTTCTATCACTCTGAACAAAAATTTCGAAAATTATCTCAGCTATTAGTAGAGATAAAGCAATAAAAATTTTACTGGTGTTATACGTAGGTCTTCAGAACTACGTATACATAATTTATATTTCATTTTATGGCTCGGTTTGAAATTTAATATATTGAATTTTCTATCAATCTGAACGAAAATTTTGAAAATTATCTCAGCTATTAGTAGAGATAAAGCAATAAAAATTTCACTGGTGTTATACGTAGGTCTCCAGAACTACGTGTACATAATTTATTTTTCATTTTATGGCTCTGTTCGAAATTTAATATATTGAATTTTCTATCACTCTGAACAAAAATTTTGAAAATTATCTCAGCTATTAGTAGAGATAAAGCGATAAAAATTTCACTGGTGTTATACGTAGGACTCCAGAACTACGTATACATAATTTATTTTTTATTTTATGGCACTGTTCGAAATTTAATATAATGAATTTTCTATCACTCTGAACAAAAATTTCGAAAATTATTTCAGCTATTAGTAGAGATATAGCAATAAAAATTTTACTGGTGTTATACGTAGGTCTCCAGAACTACGTGTACATAATTTATTTTCCATTTTATGGCTCTGTTCGAAATTTAATATATTGAATTTTCTATCACTCTGAACAAAAATTTCGAAAATTATCTCAGCTATTAGTAGAGATAAAGCGATAAAAATTTCACTGGTGTTATACGTAGGTCTCCAGAACTACGTATACATAATTTATTTTTCATTTTATAGCTCTGTTCGAAATTTAATATATTGAATTTTCTATCACTCTGAACAAAAATTTTGAAAATTATCTCAGCCATTAGTAGAGATAAAGCGATAAAAATTTCACTAATGTTATACGCAGGTCTCCAGAACTACGTATACATAATTTATTTTTTATTTTATGGCACTGTTCGAAATTTAATATAATGAATTTTCTATCACTCTGAACAAAAATTTCGAAAATTATTTCAGCTATTAGTAGAGATATAGCAATAAAAATTTTACTGGTGTTATACGTAGGTCTCCAGAACTACGTATACATAATTTATTTTTCATTTTATGGCTCTGTTCGAAATTTAATATATTGAATTTTCTATCACTCTGAACAAAAATTTCGAAAATTATCTCAGCTATTAGTAGAGATAAAGCAATAAAAATTTCACTTGTGTTATACGTAGGTCTTCAGAACTACGTATACCTAATTTATTTTTCATTTTATGGCTCTGTTCGAAATTTAATATATTGAATTTTCTATCACTCTGAACAAAAATTTTGAAAATTATTTCAGCTATTAGTAGAGATAAAGCAATAAAAATTTCACTGGTGTTATACGTAGGTCTCCAGAACTACGTGTACATAATCTATTTTTCATTTTATGGCTCTGTTCGAAATTTAATATATTGAATTTTCTATCACTCTGAACAAAAATTTCGAAAATTATCTCAGCTATTAGTAGAGATAAAGCGATAAAAATTTCACTGGTGTTATACGTAGGTCTCCAGAACTACGTATACATAATTTATTTTTAATTTTATGGCTCTGTTCGAAATTTAATATATTGAATTTTCTATCACTCTGAACAAAAATTTCGAAAATTATCTCAGCTATTAGTAGAGATATAGCAATAAAAATTTCACTGGTGTATTACGTAGGTCTCCAGAACTACGTATACATAATTTATTTTTCATTTTATGGCTCTGTTCGAAATTTAATATATTGAATTTTCTATCACTCTGAACAAAAATTTCGAAAATTATCTCAGCTATTAGTAGAGATAAAGCGATAAAAATTTCACTGGTGTTATGCGTAGGTCTCTAGAACTACGTATACATAATTTATTTTTCATTTTATGGCTCTGTTCGAAAATTAATATATTGAATTTTCTATCACTCTGAACAAAAATTTTGAAAATTACTCAGCTATTAGTAGAGATAAAGCAATAAAAATTTTACTGGTGTTATACGTAGGTCTCCAGAACTACGTATACATAATTTATTTTTCATTTTATGGCTCTGTTCGAAATTTAATATATTGAATTTTCTATCACTCTGAACAAAAATTTCGAAAATTATCTCAGCTATTAGTAGAGATAAAGCGATAAAAATTTTACTGGTGTTATACGTAGGTCTCCAGAACTACATATACATAATTTAATTTTCATTTTATGGCTCTGTTCAAAATTTAATATATTGAATTTTCTATCATTCTGAACAAAAATTTTGAAAATTACTCAGCTATTAGTAGAGATAAAGCAATAAAAATTTTACTGGTGTTATACGTAGGTCTCCAGAACTACGTATACATAATTTATTTTTTATTTTATGGCTCTGTTCGAAATTTAATATATTGAATTTTCTATCACTCTGAACAAAAATTTCGAAAATTATCTCAGCTATTAGTAGAAATAAAGCGATAAAAATTTTACTGTTGTTATACGTAGGTCTCCAGAACTACGTATACATAATTTATTTTTCATTTTATAGCTCTGTTCGAAATTTAATATATTGAATTTTCTATCACTCTGAACAAAAATTTTGAAAATTATCTCAGCTATTAGTAGAGATAAAGCAATAAAAATTTTACTGGTGTTATACGTAGGTCTCCAGAACTACGTATACATAATTTATTTTTCATTTTATGGCTCTGTTCGAAATTTAATATATTGAATTTTCTATCACTCTGAACAAAAATTTTGAAAATTATCCCAGCTATTAGTAGAGATAAAGCAATAAAAATTTCACTGGTGTTATACGTAGGTCTTCAGAACTACGTATACATAATTTATTTTTTATTTTATGGCTCTGTTCGAAATTTAATGTATTGAACTTTCTATCACTCTGAACAAAAATTTCGAAAATTATCTCAGCTATTAGTAGAGATAAAGCAATAAAAATTTTACTGGTGTTATACGTAGGTCTCCAGAACTACGTGTACATAATTTATTTTTCATTTTATGGCTCTGTTCGAAATTTAATATATTGAATTTTCTATCACTCTGAACAAAAATTTTGAAAATTATCCCAGCTATTAGTAGAGATAAAGCAATAAAAATTTTACTGGTGTTATACGTAGGTCTCCAGAACTACGTATACATAATTTATTTTTTATTTTATGGCTCTGTTCGAAATTTAATATATTGAATTTTCTATCACTCTGAACAAAAATTTCGAAAATTATCTCAGCTATTAGTAGAGATAAAGCGATAAAAATTTTACTGGTGTTATACGTAGGTCTCCAGAACTACGTATACATAATTTATTTTTCATTTTATGGCTCTGTTCGAAATTTAATATATTGAATTTTCTATCACTCTGAACAAAAATTTTGAAAATTATCTCAGCTATTAGTAGAGATAAAGCAATAAAAATTTCACTGGTGTTATACGTAGGTCTCCAGAACTACGTATACATAACTTATTTTTTATTTTATGGCTCGGTTAGAAATTTAATATATTGAATTTTCTATCACTCTGAACCAAAATTTTGAAAATTATCTCAGCTATTAGTAGAGATAAAGCAATAAAAATTTCACTGGTGTTATACGTAGGTCTCCAGAACTACGTGTACATAATTTATTTTTCATTTTATGGCTCTGTTCGAAATTTAATATATTGAATTTTCTATCACTCTGAACAAAAATTTTGAAAATTATCTCAGCTATTAGCAGAGATAAAGCAATAAAAATTTTACTGGTGTTATACGTAGGTCTCCAGAACTACGTATACATAATTTATTTTTTATTTTATGGCTCGGTTCGAAATTTAATATATTGAATTTTCTATCACTCTGAACAAAAATTTTGAAAATTATCTCAGCTATTAGTAGAGATAAAGCAATAAAAATTTCACTGGTGTTATACGTAGGTCTCCAGAACTACGTGTACATAATTTATTTTTCATTTTATGGCTCTGTTCGAAATTTAATATATTGAATTTTCTATCACTCTGAACAAAAATTTTGAAAATTATCTCAGCTATTAGTAGAGATAAAGCGATAAAAATTTCACTAGTGTTATACGTAGGTCTCCAGAACTACGTATACATAATTTATTTTTTATTTTATGGCACTGTTCGAAATTTAATATAATGAATTTTCTATCACTCTGAACAAAAATTTCGAAAATTATTTCAGCTATTAGTAGAGATATAGCAATAAGAATTTTACTGGTGTTATACGTAGGTCTCCAGAACTACGTATACATAATTTATTTTTCATTTTATGGCTCTGTTCGAAATTTAATATATTGAATTTTCTATCACTCTGAACAAAAATTTCGAAAATTATCTCAGCTATTAGTAGAGATAAAGCGATAAAAATTTCACTGGTGTTATACGTAGGTCTCCAGAACTACGTGTACATAATTTATTTTTCATTTTATGGCTCTGTTCGAAATTTAATATATTGAATTTTCTATCACTCTGAACAAAAATTTCGAAAATTATCTCAGCTATTAGTAGAGATAAAGCGATAAAAATTTCACTGGTGTTATACGTAGGTCTCCAGAACTACGTATATATAATTTATTTTTCATTTTATGGCTCTGTTCGAAATTTAATATATTGAATTTTCTATCACTCTGAACAAAAATTTCGAAAATTATCTCAGCTATTAGTAGAGATAAAGCGATAAAAATTTTACTGGTGTTATACGTAGGTCTTAAGAACTACGTATACATAATTTATTTTTCATTTTATGGCTCTGTTCGAAATTTAATATATTGAATTTTCTATCACTCTGAACAAAATTTTGAAAATTATCTCAGCTCTTAGTAGAGATAAAGCAATAAAAATTTTACTGGTGTTATACGTAGGTCTTCAGAACTACGTATACATAATTTATTTTTCATTTTATGGCTCTGTTCGAAATTTAATATATTGAATTTTCTATCACTCTGAACAAAAATTTTGATAATTATCTCAGCTATTAGTAGAGATAAAGCAAAATTTCACTGGTGTTATACGTAGGTTTCCAGAACTACGTGTACATAATTTATTTTTCATTTTATGGCTCTGTTCGAAATTTAATATATTGAATTTTCTATCACTCTGAACAAAAATTTCGAAAATTATCTCAGCTATTAGTAGAGATAAAGCGATAAAAATTTTACTGGTGTTATACGTAGGTCTCCAGAACTAGGTATACATAACTTATTTTTCGTTTTATGGCTCTGTTCGAAATTTAATATATTGAATTTTCTATCACTCTGAACAAAAATTTCGAAAATTATCTCAGCTATTAGTAGAGATATAGCAATAAAAATTTCAATGGTGTTTTACGTAGGTCTCCAGAACTACGTATACATAATTTATTTTTCATTTTATGGCTCTGTTCAAAATTTAATATATTGAATTTTCTATCACTCTGAACAAAAATTTCGAAAATTATCTCAGCTATTAGTAGAGATAAAGCCATAAAAATTTCACTGGTGTTATACGTAGGTCTCCAGAACTAGGTATACATAATTTATTTTTCATTTTATGGCTCTGTTCGAAATTTAATATATTGAATTTTCTATCACTCTGAACAAAAATTTTCAAAATTATCTTAGCTATTAGTAGAGATAAAGCAATAAAAATTTTACTGGTGTTATACGTAGGTCTCCAGAATTACGTATATATAATTTATTTTTCATTTTATGGCTCTGTTTGAAATTTAATATATTGAATTTTCTATCACTCTGAACAAAAATTTCGAAAATTATCTCAGCTATTAGTAGAGATAAAGCGATAAAAATTTCACTGGTGTTATACGTAGGTCTCCAGAACTACGTATACATAATTAATTTTTCATTTTATGGCTCTGTTCGAAATTTAATATATTGAATTTTCTATCACACTGAACAAAAATTTTGAAAATTATCTCAGCTATTAGTAGAGATAAAGCAATAAAAATTTTACTGGTGTTATACGTAGGTCTCCAAAACTACGTATACATAATTTATTTTTCATTTTATAGCTCTGTTCGAAATCTAATATATTGAATTTTCTATCACTCTGAACAAAAATTTCGAAAATTTTCTCAGCTATTAGTAGAGATAAAGCGATAAAAGTTTTACTGGTATTATACGTAGGTCTCCAGAACTACGTATACGTAATTTATTTTTTATTTTATGGCTCTGTTTGAAATTTAATATATTGAATTTTCTATCACAAAAATTTCGAAAATTATCTCAGCTATTAGTAGAGATAAAGCGATTAAAATTTCACTGGTGTTATACGTAGGTCTCCAGAATTACGTATACATAATTAATTTTTCATTTTATGGCTCTGTTCGAAATTTAATATATTGAATTTTCTATCACTCTGAACAAAAATTTTGAAAATTATCTCAGCTATTAGTAGAGATAAAGCAATAAAAATTTTACTGGTGTTATACGTAGGTCTCCAAAACTACGTATACATAATTTATTTTTCATTTTATAGCTCTGTTCGAAATTTAATATATTGAATTTTCTATCACTCTGAACAAAAATTTCGAAAATTTTCTCAGCTATTAGTAGAGATAAAGCGATAAAAATTTTACTGGTGTTATACGTAGGTCTTCAGAACTACGTATACATAATTTATTTTTTATTTCATGGCTCTGTTCGAAACTTAATATATTGAATTTTCTATCACTCTGAAATAAAATTTCGAAAATTATCTTAGCTATTAGTAGAGATAAAGCGATAAAAATTTTATTGGTGTTATACGTAGGTCTCCAGAACTACGTATACATAATTTATTTTTCATTTTATGGCTCTGTTCAAAATTTAATATATTGAATTTTCTATCACTCTGAACAAAAATTTCGAAAATTATCTCAGCTATTAGTAGAGATAAAGCAATAAAAATTTTACTGGTGTTATACGTAGGTCTCCAGAACTACGTATACATAATTTATTTTTCATTTTATGGCTCTGTTCGAAATTTAATATATTGAATTTTCTATCACTCTGAACAAAAATTTCGAAAATTATCTCAGCTATTAGTAGAGATAAAGCAATAAAAATTTTACTGGTGTTATACGTAGGTTTCCAGAACTACGTGTACATAATTTATTTTTCATTTTATGGCTCTGTTCGAAATTTAATATATTGAATTTTCTATCACTCTGAACAAAAATTTCGAAAATTATCTCAGCTATTAGTAGAGATAAAGCGATAAAAATTTTACTGGTGTTATACGTAGGTCTTCAGAACTACGTATACATAATTTATTTTTTATTTTATGGCTCTGTTCGAAATTTAATATATTGAATTTTCTATCACTCTGAACAAAAATTTTGAAAATTATCTCAGCTATTAGTAGAGATAAAGCAATAAAAATTTCACTGGTGTTATACGTAGGTCTTCAGAACTACGTATATATAATTTATTTTTCATTTTATGGCTCTGTTCGAAATTTAATATATTGAATTTTCTATCACTCTGAACAAAAATTTCGAAAATTATCTCAGCTATTAGTAGAGATATAGCAATAAAAATTTTACTGGTGTTTTACGTAGGTCTCCAGAACTACGTATACATTATTTATCTTTCATTTTATGGCTCTGTTCAAAATTTAATATATTGAATTTTCTATCACTCTGAACAAAAATTTCGAAAATTATCTCAGCTATTAGTAGAGATAAAGCGATAAAAATTTCACTGGTGTTATACGTAGGTCTCCAGAACTACGTATACATAATTTATTTTTCATTTTATGGCTCTGTTCGAAATTTAATATATTGAATTTTCTATCACTCTGAACAAAAATTTTCAAAATTATCTCAGCTATTAGTAGAGATAAAGCAATAAAAATTTTACTGGTGTTATACGTAGGTCTCCAGAACTACGTATACATAATTTATTTTTCATTTTATGGCTCTGTTTGAAATTTAATATATTGAATTTTCTATCACTCTGAACAAAAATTTCGAAAATTATCTCAGCTATTAGTAGAGATAAAGCGATAAAAATTTTACTGGTGTTATACGTAGGTCTCCAGAACTACGTATACATAATTTATTTTTCATTTTATGGCTCTGTTCGAAATTTAATATATTGAATTTTCTATCACTCTGAACAAAAATTTCGAAAATTATCTCAGCTATTAGTAGAGATATAGCAATAAAAATTTCACTGGTGTTTTACGTAGGTCTCCAGAACTACGTATACATAATTTATTTTTCATTTTATGGCTCTGTTCAAAATTTAATATATTGAATTTTCTATCACTCTGAACAAAAATTTCGAAAATTATCTCAGCTATTAGTAGAGATAAAGCGATAAAAATTTCACTGGTGTTATACGTAGGTCTCCAGAACTACGTATACATAATTTATTTTTCATTTTATGGCTTTGTTCGAAATTTAATATATTGAATTTTCTATCACTCTGAACAAAAATTTTCAAAATTATCTTAGCTATTAGTAGAGATAAAGCAATAAAAATTTTACTGGTGTTATACGTAGGTCTCCAAAACTACGTATACATAATTTATTTTTTATTTTATGGCTCTGTTTGAAATTTAATATATTGAATTTTCTATCACTCTGAACAAAAATTTCGAAAATTTTCTCAGCTATTAGTAGAGATAAAGCGATAAAAATTTTACTGGTGTTATACGTAGGTCTCCAGAACTACGTATACATAATTTATTTTTTATTTTATGGCTCTGTTCGAAATTTAATATATTGAATTTTCTATCACTCTGAACTAAAATTTCGAAAATTATCTTAGCTATTAGTAGAGATAAAGCGATAAAAATTTTACTGGTGTTATACGTAGGTCTCCAGAACTACGTATACATAATTTATTTTTCATTTTATGGCTCTGTTCGAAATTTAATATATTGAATTTTCTATCACTCTGAACAAAAATTTTGAAAATTATCTCAGCTATTAGTAGAGATAAAGCGATAAAAATTTTACTGGTGTTATACGTAGGTCTCCAAAACTACGTATACATAATTTATTTTTCATTTTATAGCTCTGTTTGAAATTTAATATATTGAATTTTCTATCACTCTGAACAAAAATTTCGAAAATTATCTCAGCTATTAGTAGAGATAAAGCGATAAAAATTTCACTGGTGTTATACGTAGGTCTCCAGAACTACGTATACATAATTAATTTTTCATTTTATGGCTCTGTTCGAAATTTAATATATTGAATTTTCTATCACTCTGAACAAAAATTTTGAAAATTATCTCAGCTATTAGTAGAGATAAAGCAATAAAAATTTTACTGGTGTTATACGTAGGTCTCCAAAACTACGTATACATAATTTATTTTTCATTTTATAGCTCTGTTCGAAATTTAATATATTGAATTTTCTATCACTCTGAACAAAAATTTCGAAAATTTTCTCAGCTATTAGTAGAGATAAAGCGATAAAAATTTTACAGGTGTTATACGTAGGTCTCCAGAACTACGTATACATAATTTATTTTTTTTTTATGGCTCTGTTCGAAATTTAATATATTGAATTTTCTATCACTCTGAACAAAAATTTCGAAAATTATCTCAGCTATTAGTAGAGATAAAGCGATAAAAATTTTACTGGTGTTATACGTAGGTCTCCAGAACTACATATACATAATTTATTTTTCATTTTATGGCTCTGTTCGAAATTTAATATATTGAATTTTCTATCACTCTGAACACAAATTTTGAAAATTACTCAGCTATTAGTAGAGATAAAGCAATAAAAAATTTACTGGTGTTATACGTAGGTCTCCAGAACTACGTATACATAATTTATTTTTTATTTTATGGCTCTGTTCGAAATTTAATATATTGAATTTTCTATCACTCTGAACAAAATTTCGAAAATTATCTCAGCTATTAGTAGAGATAAAGCGATAAAAATTTTACTGGTGTTATACGTAGGTCTCCAGAACTACGTATACATAATTTATTTTTCATTTTATTGCTCTGTTCGAAATTTAATATATTGAATTTTTTATCACTCTGAACAAAAATTTCGAAAATTATCTCAGCTATTAGTAGAGATAAAGCGATAAAAATTTTACTGATGTTATACGTAGGTCTCCAGAACTACGTATACATAATTTATTTTTCATTTTATGGCTCGGTTTGAAATTTAATATATTGAATTTTCTATCAATCTGAACAAAAATTTTGAAAATTATCTCAGCTATTAGTAGAGATAAAGCAATAAAAATTTCACTGGTGTTATACGTAGGTCTCCAGAACTAAGTGCACATAATTAATTTTTCATTTTATGGCTCTGTTCGAAATTTAATATATTGAATTTTCTATCACTCTGAACAAAAATTTCGAAAATTATCTCAGCTATTAGTAGAGATAAAGCGATAAAAATTTTACTGGTGTTATACGTAGGTCTTCAGAACTACGTATACATAATTTATTTTTTATTTTATGGCTCTGTTCGAAATTAAATATATTGAATTTCCTATCACTCTGAACAAAAATTTTGAAAATTATCTCAGCTATTAGTAGAGATAAAGCAATAAAAATTTCACTGGTGTTATACGTAGGTCTTCAGAACTACGTATATATAATTTATTTTTCATTTTATGGCTCTGTTCGAAATTTAATATATTGAATTTTCTATCACTCTGAACAAAAATTTCGAAAATTATCTCAGCTATTAGTAGAGATATAGCAATAAAAATTTCACTGGTGTTTTACGTAGGTCTCCAGAACTACGTATACATAATTTATCTTTCATTTTATGGCTCTGTTCAAAATTTAATATATTGAATTTTCTATCACTCTGAACAAAAATTTCGAAAATTATCTCAGCTATTAGTAGAGATAAAGCGATAAAAATTTCACTGGTGTTATACGTAGGTCTCCAGAACTACGTATACATAATTTATTTTTCATTTTATGGCTCTGTTCGAAATTTAATATATTGAATTTTCTATCACTCTGAACAAAAATTTTCAAAATTATCTCAGCTATTAGTAGAGATAAAGCAATAAAAATTTTACTGGTGTTATACGTAGGTCTCCAGAACTACGTATACATAATTTATTTTTCATTTTATGGCTCTGTTTGAAATTTAATATATTGAATTTTCTATCACTCTGAACAAAAATTTCGAAAATTATCTCAGCTATTAGTAGAGATAAAGCGATAAAAATTTCACTGGTGTTATACGTAGGTCTCCAGAACTACGTATACATAATTTATTTTTCATTTTATGGCTCTGTTCGAAATTTAATATATTGAATTTTCTATCACTCTGAACAAAAATTTCGAAAATTATCTCAGCTATTAGTAGAGATATAGCAATAAAAATTTCACTGGTGTTTTACGTAGGTCTCCAGAACTACGTATACATAATTTATTTTTCATTTTATGGCTCTGTTTAAAATTTAATATATTGAATTTTCTATCACTCTGAACAAAAATTTCGAAAATTATCTCAGCTATTAGTAGAGATAAAGCGATAAAAATTTCACTGGTGTTATACGTAGGTCTCCAGAACTACGTATACATAATTTATTTTTCATTTTATGGCTTTGTTCGAAATTTAATATATTGAATTTTCTATCACTCTGAACAAAAATTTTCAAAATTATCTTAGCTATTAGTAGAGATAAAGCAATAAAAATTTTACTGGTGTTATACGTAGGTCTCCAAAACTACGTATACATAATTTATTTTTTATTTTATGGCTCTGTTTGAAATTTAATATATTGAATTTTCTATCACTCTGAACAAAAATTTCGAAAATTATCTCAGCTATTAGTAGAGATAAAGCGATAAAAATTTCACTGGTGTTATACGTAGGTCTCCAGAACTACGTACACATAATTAATTTTTCATTTTATGGCTCTGTTCGAAATTTAATATATTGAATTTTCTATCACTCTGAACAAAAATTTTGAAAATTATCTCAGCTATTAGTAGATATAAAGCAATAAAAATTTTACTGGTGTTATACGTAGGTCTCCAGAACTACGTATACATAATTTATTTTTCATTTTATTGCTCTGTTCGAAATTTAATATATTGAATTTTTTATCACTCTGAACAAAAATTTCGAAAATTATCTCAGCTATTAGTAGAGATAAAGCGATAAAAATTTTACTGATGTTATACGTAGGTCTCCAGAACTACGTATACATAATTTATTTTTCATTTTATGGCTCGGTTTGAAATTTAATATATTGAATTTTCTATCAATCTGAACAAAAATTTTGAAAATTATCTCAGCTATTAGTAGAGATAAAGCAATAAAAATTTCACTGGTGTTATACGTAGGTCTCCAGAACTAAGTGCACATAATTAATTTTTCATTTTATGGCTCTGTTCGAAATTTAATATATTGAATTTTCTATCACTCTGAACAAAAATTTCGAAAATTTTCTCAGCTATTAGTAGAGATAAAGCGATAAAAATTTCACTGGTGTTATACGTAGGTCTCCAGAACTACGTACACATAATTAATTTTTCATTTTATGGCTCTGTTCGAAATTTAATATATTGAATTTTCTATCACTCTGAACAAAAATTTTGAAAATTATCTCAGCTATTAGTAGAGATAAAGCAATAAAAATTTTACTGGTGTTATACGTAGGTCTCCAAAACTACGTATACATAATTTATTTTTCATTTTATAGCTCTGTTCGAAATTTAATATATTGAATTTTCTATCACTCTGAACAAAAATTTCGAAAAGTTTCTCAGCTATTAGTAGAGATAAAGCGATAAAAATTTTACTGGTGTTATACGTAGGTCTCCAGAACTACGTATACATAATTTATTTTTTATTTTATGGCTCTGTTCGAAATTTAATATATTGAATTTTCTATCACTCTGAACTAAAATTTCGAAAATTATCTTAGCTATTAGTAGAGATAAAGCGATAAAAATTTTACTGGTGTTATACGTAGGTCTCCAGAACTACGTATACATAATTTATTTTTCATTTTATGGCTCTGTTCGAAATTTAATATATTGAATTTTCTATCACTCTGAACAAAAATTTTGAAAATTATCTCAGCTATTAGTAGAGATAAAGCGATAAAAATTTTACTGGTGTTATACGTAGGTCTCCAAAACTACGTATACATAATTTATTTTTCATTTTATAGCTCTGTTTGAAATTTAATATATTGAATTTTCTATCACTCTGAACAAAAATTTCGAAAATTATCTCAGCTATTAGTAGAGATAAAGCAATAAAAATTTCACTGGTGTTATACGTAGGTCTCCAGAACTACGTATACATAATTAATTTTTCATTTTATGGCTCTGTTCGAAATTTAATATATTGAATTTTCTATCACTCTGAACAAAAATTTCGAAAATTTTCTCAGCTATTAGTAGAGATAAAGCGATAAAAATTTTACTGGTGTTATAAGTAGGTCTCCAGAACTACGTATACATAATTTATTTTTTCTTTTATGGTTCTGTTCGAAATTTAATATATTGAATTTTCTATCACTCTGAACAAAAATTTCGAAAATTATCTCAGCTATTAGTAGAGATAAAGCGATAAAAATTTTACTGGTGTTATACGTAGGTCTCCAGAACTACATATACATAATTTGTTTTTCATTTTATGGCTCTGTTCGAAATTTAATATATTGAATTTTCTATCACTCTGAACACAAATTTTGAAAATTACTCAGCTATTAGTAGAGATAAAGCAATAAAAAATTTACTGGAGTTATACGTAGGTCTCCAGAACTACGTATACATAATTTATTTTTTATTTTATGGCTCTGTTCGAAATTTAATATATTGAATTTTCTATCACTCTGAACAAAATTTCGAAAATTATCTCAGCTATTAGTAGAGATAAAGCGATAAAAATTTTACTGGTGTTATACGTAGGTCTCCAGAACTACGTATACATAATTTATTTTTCATTTTATTGCTCTGTTCGAAATTTAATATATTGAATTTTTTATCACTCTGAACAAAAATTTCGAAAATTATCTCAGCTATTAGTAGAGATAAAGCGATAAAAATTTTACTGATGTTATACGTAGGTCTCCAGAACTACGTATACATAATTTATTTTTCATTTTATGGCTCGGTTTGAAATTTAATATATTGAATTTTCTATCAATCTGAACAAAAATTTTGAAAATTATCTCAGCTATTAGTAGAGATAAAGCAATAAAAATTTCACTGGTGTTATACGTAGGTCTCCAGAACTACGTGCACATAATTAATTTTTCATTTTATGGCTCTGTTCGAAATTTAATATATTGAATTTTCTATCACTCTGAACAAAAATTTTGAAAATTATCTCAGCTATTAGTAGAGATAAAGCAATAAAAATTTTACTGGTGTTATACGTAGGTCTCCAAAACTACGTATACATAATTTATTTTTCATTTTATAGCTCTGTTCGAAATTTAATATATTGAATTTTCTATCACTCTGAACAAAAATTTCGAAAATTTTCTCAGCTATTAGTAGAGATAAAGCGATAAAAATTTTACTGGTGTTATACGTAGGTCTCCAGAACTACGTATACATAATTTATTTTTTATTTTATGGCTCTGTTCGAAATTTAATATATTGAATTTTCTATCACTCTGAACTAAAATTTCGAAAATTATCTTAGCTATTAGTAGAGATAAAGCGATAAAAATTTTACTGGTGTTATACGTAGGTCTCCAGAACTACGTATACATAATTTATTTTTCATTTTATGGCTCTGTTCGAAATTTAATATATTGAATTTTCTATCACTCTGAACAAAAATTTTGAAAATTATCTCAGCTATTAGTAGAGATAAAGCGATAAAAATTTTACTCGTGTTATACGTAGGTCTCCAAAACTACGTATACATAATTTATTTTTCATTTTATAGCTCTGTTTGAAATTTAATATATTGAATTTTCTATCACTCTGAACAAAAATTTCGAAAATTATCTCAGCTATTAGTAGAGATAAAGCGATAAAAATTTCACTTGTGTTATACGTAGGTCTCCAGAACTACGTATACATAATTAATTTTTCATTTTATGGCTCTGTTCGAAATTTAATATATTGAATTTTCTATCACTCTGAACAAAAATTTTGAAAATTATCTCAGCTATTAGTAGAGATAAAGCAATAAAAATTTTACTGGTGTTATACGTAGGTCTCCAAAACTACGTATACATAATTTATTTTTCATTTTATAGCTCTGTTCGAAATCTAATATATTGAATTTTCTATCACTCTGAACAAAAATTTCGAAAATTTTCTCAGCTATTAGTAGAGATAAAGCGATAAAAGTTTTACTGGTGTTATACGTAGGTCTCCGGAACTACGTATACGTAATTTATTTTTTATTTTATGGCTCTGTTTGAAATTTAATATATTGAATTTTCTATCACAAAAATTTCGAAAATTATCTCAGCTATTAGTAGAGGTAAAGCGATTAAAATTTCACTGGTGTTATACGTAGGTCTCCAGAACTACGTATACATAATTAATTTTTCATTTTATGGCTCTGTTCGAAATTTAATATATTGAATTTTTTATCACTCTGAACAAAAATTTTGAAAATTATCTCAGCTATTAGTAGAGATAAAGCAATAAAAATTTTACTGGTGTTATACGTAGGTCTCCAGAACTACGTATACATAATTAATTTTTCATTTTATGGCTCTGTTCGAAATTTAATATATTGAATTTTTTATCACTCTGAACAAAAATTTTGAAAATTATCTCAGCTATTAGTAGAGATAAAGCGATAAAAATTTTACTGGTGTTATACGTAGGTCTTCAAAACTACGTATACATAATTTATTTTTTATTTTATGGCTCTGTTCGAAGTTTAATATATTGAATTTTCTATCACTCTGAACTAAAATTTCGAAAATTATCTTACCTATTAGTAGAGATAAAGCGATAAAAATTTTATTGGTGTTATACGTAGGTCTCCAGAACTACGTATACATAATTTATTTTTCATTTTATGGCTCTGTTCAAAATTTAATATATTGAATTTTCTATCACTCTGAACAAAAATTTCGAAAATTATCTCAGCTATTAGTAGAGATAAAGCAATAAAAATTTTACTGGTGTTATACGTAGGTCTCCAGAACTACGTATACATAATTTATTTTTCATTTTATGGCTCTGTTCGAAATTTAATATATTGAATTTTCTATCACTCTGAACAAAAATTTTGAAAATTATCTCAGCTATTAGTAGAGATAAAGCAATAAAAATTTCACTGGTGTTATACGTAGGTCTTCAGAACTACGTATACATAATTTATTTTTCATTTTATGGCTCTGTTCGAAATTTAATATATTGAATTTTCTATCACTCTGAACAAAAATTTCGAAAATTATCTCAGCTATTAGTAGAGATAAAGCAATAAAAATTTTACTGGTGTTATACGTAGGTTTCCAGAACTACGTGTACATAATTTATTTTTCATTTTATGGCTCTGTTCGAAATTTAATATATTGAATTTTCTATCACTCTGAACAAAAATTTCGAAAATTATCTCAGCTATTAGTAGAGATAAAGCGATAACAATAAAAAATTTACTGGTGTTATACGTAGGTCTCCAGAACTACGTATACATAATTTATTTTTTATTTTATGGCTCTGTTCGAAATTTAATATATTAAATTTTCTATCACTCTGAACTAAAATTTCGAAAATTATCTTAGCTATTAGTAGAGATAAAGCGATAAAAATTTTACTGGTGTTATACGTAGGTCTCCAGAACTACGTATACATAATTTATTTTTCATTTTATGGCTCTGTTCGAAATTTAATATATTGAATTTTCTATCACTCTGAACAAAAATTTTGAAAATTATCTCAGCTATTAGTAGAGATAAAGCGATAAAAATTTTACTGGTGTTATACGTAGGTCTCCAAAACTACGTATACATAATTTATTTTTCATTTTATAGCTCTGTTTGAAATTTAATATATTGAATTTTCTATCACTCTGAACAAAAATTTCGAAAATTATCTCAGCTATTAGTAGAGATAAAGCGATAAAAATTTCACTGGTGTTATACGTAGGTCTCCAGAACTACGTATACATAATTAATTTTTCATTTTAGGGCTCTGTTCGAAATTTAATATATTGAATTTTCTATCACTCTGAACAAAAATTTTGAAAATTATCTCAGCTATTAGTAGAGATAAAGCAATAAAAATTTTACTGGTGTTATACGTAGGTCTCCAGAACTACGTACACATAATTAATTTTTCATTTTTTGGCTCTGTTCGAAATTTAATATATTGAATTTTCTATCACTCTGAACAAAAATTTTGAAAATTATCTCAGCTATTAGTAGAGATAAAGCAATAAAAATTTTACTGGTGTTATACGTAGGTCTCCAAAACTACGTATACATAATTTATTTTTCATTTTATAGCTCTGTTCGAAATTTAATATATTGAATTTTCTATCACTCTGAACAAAAATTTCGAAAATTTTCTCAGCTATTAGTAGAGATAAAGCGATAAAAATTTTACTGGTGTTATACGTAGGTCTCCAGAACTACGTATACATAATTTATTTTTTATTTTATGGCTCTGTTCGAAATTTAATATATTGAATTTTCTATCACTCTGAACTAAAATTTCGAAAATTATCTTAGCTATTAGTAGAGATAAAGCGATAAAAATTTTACTGGTGTTATACGTAGGTCTCCAGAACTACGTATACATAATTTATTTTTCATTTTATGGCTCTCTTCGAAATTTAATATATTGAATTTTCTATCACTCTGAACAAAAATTTTGAAAATTATCTCAGCTATTAGTAGAGATAAAGCGATAAAAATTTTACTGGTGTTATACGTAGGTCTCCAAAACTACGTATACATAATTTATTTTTCATTTTATAGCTCTGTTTGAAATTTAATATATTGAATTTTCTATCACTCTGAACAAAAATTTCGAAAATTATCTCAGCTATTAGTAGAGATAAAGCGATAAAAATTTCACTGGTGTTATACGTAGGTCTCCAGAACTACGTATACATAATTAATTTTTCATTTTAGGGCTCTGTTCGAAATTTAATATATTGAATTTTCTATCACTCTGAACAAAAATTTTGAAAATTATCTCAGCTATTAGTAGAGATAAAGCAATAAAAATTTTACTGGTGTTATACGTAGGTCTCCAAAACTACGTATACATAATTTATTTTTCATTTTATAGCTCTGTTCGAAATTTAATATATTGAATTTTCTATCACTCTGAACAAAAATTTCGAAAATTTTCTCAGCTATTAGTAGAGATAAAGCGATAAAAATTTTACTGGTGTTATACGTAGGTCTCCAGAACTACGTATACATAATTTATTTTTTCTTTTATGGCTCTGTTCGAAATTTAATATATTGAATTTTCTATCACTCTGAACAAAAATTTCGAAAATTATCTCAGCTATTAGTAGAGATAAAGCGATAAAAATTTTACTGGTGTTATACGTAGGTCTCCAGAACTACATATACATAATTTATTTTTCATTTTATGGCTCTGTTCGAAATTTAATATATTGAATTTTCTATCACTCTGAACACAAATTTTGAAAATTACTCAGCTATTAGTAGAGATAAAGCAATAAAAAATTTACTGGTGTTATACGTAGGTCTCCAGAACTACGTATACATAATTTATTTTTTATTTTATGGCTCTGTTCGAAATTTAATATATTAAATTTTCTATCACTCTGAACTAAAATTTCGAAAATTATCTTAGCTATTAGTAGAGATAAAGCGATAAAAATTTTACTGGTGTTATACGTAGGTCTCCAGAACTACATATACATAATTTATTTTTCATTTTATGGCTCTGTTCGAAATTTAATATATTGAATTTTCTATCACTCTGAACACAAATTTTGAAAATTACTCAGCTATTAGTAGAGATAAAGCGATAAAATTTTTACTGGTGTTATACGTAGGTCTCCAGAACTACGTATACATAATTTATTTTTTATTTTATGGCTCTGTTCGAAATTTAATATATTGAATTTTCTATCTCTCTGAACTAAAATTTCGAAAATTATCTTAGCTATTAGTAGAGATAAAGCGATAAAAATTTTACTGGTGTTATACGTAGGTCTCCAGAACTACGTATACATAATTTATTTTTCATTTTATGGCTCTGTTCGAAATTTAATATATTGAATTTTCAATCACTCTGAACAAAAATTTTGAAAATTATCTCAGCTATTAGTAGAGATAAAGCGATAAAAATTTTACTGGTGTTATACGTAGGTCTCCAAAACTATGTATACATAATTTATTTTTCATTTTATGGCTCTGTTCGAAATTTAATATATTGAATTTTTTATCACTCTGAACAAAAATTTCGAAAATTATCTCAGCTATTAGTAGAGATAAAGCGATAAAAATTTTACTGATGTTATACGTAGGTCTCCAGAACTACGTATACATAATTTATTTTTCATTTTATGGCTCGGTTTGAAATTTAATATATTGAATTTTCTATCACTCTGAACAAAAATTTCGAAAATTATCTCAGCTATTAGTAGAGATAAAGCGATAAAAATTTTACTGATGTTATACGTAGGTCTCCAAAACTACGTATACATAATTTATTTTTCATTTTATAGCTCTGTTTGAAATTTAATATATTGAATTTTCTATCACTCTGAACAAAAATTTCGAAAATTATCTGAGCTATTAGTAGAGATAAAGCGATAAAAATTTCACTGGTGTTATACGTAGGTCTCCAGAACTACGTATACATAATTAATTTTTCATTTTAGGGCTCTGTTCGAAATTTAATATATTGAATTTTCTATCACTCTGAACAAAAATTTTGAAAATTATCTCAGCTATTAGTAGAGATAAAGCAATAAAAATTTTACTGGTGTTATACGTAGGTCTCCAAAACTACGTATACATAATTTATTTTTCATTTTATAGCTCTGTTCGAAATTTAATATATTGAATTTTCTATCACTCTGAACAAAAATTTCGAAAATTTTCTCAGCTATTAGTAGAGATAAAGCGATAAAAATTTTACTGGTGTTATACGTAGGTCTCCAGAACTACGTATACATAATTTATTTTTTCTTTTATGGCTCTGTTCGAAATTTAATATATTGAATTTTCTATCACTCTGAACAAAAATTTCGAAAATTATCTCAGCTATTAGTAGAGATAAAGCGATAAAAATTTTACTGGTGTTATACGTAGGTCTCCAGAACTACATATACATAATTTATTTTACATTTTATGGCTCTGTTCGAAATTTAATATATTGAATTTTCTATCACTCTGAACACAAATTTTGAAAATTACTCAGCTATTAGTAGAGATAAAGCAATAAAAAATTTACTGGTGTTATACGTAGGTCTCCAGAACTACGTATACATAATTTATTTTTTATTTTATGGCTCTGTTCGAAATTTAATATATTAAATTTTCTATCACTCTGAACTAAAATTTCGAAAATTATCTTAGCTATTAGTAGAGATAAAGCGATAAAAATTTTACTGGTGTTATACGTAGGTCTCCAGAACTACATATACATAATTTATTTTTCATTTTATGGCTCTGTTCGAAATTTAATATATTGAATTTTCTATCACTCTGAACACAAATTTTGAAAATTACTCAGCTATTAGTAGAGATAAAGCGATAAAATTTTTACTGGTGTTATACGTAGGTCTCCAGAACTACGTATACATAATTTATTTTTTATTTTATGGCTCTGTTCGAAATTTAATATATTGAATTTTCTATCTCTCTGAACTAAAATTTCGAAAATTATCTTAGCTATTAGTAGAGATAAAGCGATAAAAATTTTACTGGTGTTATACGTAGGTCTCCAGAACTACGTATACATAATTTATTTTTCATTTTATGGCTCTGTTCGAAATTTAATATATTGAATTTTCAATCACTCTGAACAAAAATTTTGAAAATTATCTCAGCTATTAGTAGAGATAAAGCGATAAAAATTTTACTGGTGTTATACGTAGGTCTCCAAAACTACGTATACATAATTTATTTTTCATTTTATGGCTCTGTTCGAAATTTAATATATTGAATTTTTTATCACTCTGAACAAAAATTTCGAAAATTATCTCAGCTATTAGTAGAGATAAAGCGATAAAAATTTTACTGATGTTATACGTAGGTCTCCAGAACTACGTATACATAATTTATTTTTCATTTTATGGCTCGGTTTGAAATTTAATATATTGAATTTTCTATCAATCTGAACAAAAATTTTGAAAATTATCTCAGCTATTAGTAGAGATAAAGCAATAAAAATTTCACTGGTGTTATACGTAGGTCTCCAGAACTACGTGTACATAATTTATTTTTCATTTTATGGCTCTGTTCGAAATTTAATATATTGAATTTTCTATCACTCTGAACAAAAATTTTGAAAATTATCTCAGCTATTAGTAGAGATAAAGCGATAAAAATTTCACTGGTGTTATACGTAGGTCTGCAGAACTACGTATACATAATTTATTTTTTATTTTATGGCACTGTTCGAAATTTAATATAATGAATTCTCTATCACTCTGAACAAAAATTTCGAAAATTATTTCAGCTATTAGTAGAGATATAGCAATAAAAATTTTACTGGTGTTATACGTAGGTCTCCAGAATTACGTATACATAATTTATTTTTCATTTTATGGCTCTGTTCGAAATTTAATATATTGAATTTTCTATCACTCTGAACAAAAATTTCGAAAATTATCTCAGCTATTAGTAGAGATAAAGCGATAAAAATTTCACTGGTGTTATACGTAGGTCTCCAGAACTACGTATACATAATTTATTTTTCATTTTATAGCTCTGTTCGAAATTTAATATATTGAATTTTCTATCACTCTGAACAAAAATTTTGAAAATTATCTCAGCTATTAGTAGAGATAAAGCGATAAAAATTTCACTGGTGTTATACGTAGGTCTCCAGAACTACGTATACATAATTTATTTTTTATTTTATGGCACTGTTCGAAATTTAATATAATGAATTTTCTATCACTCTGAACAAAAATTTCGAAAATTATTTCAGCTATTAGTAGAGATATAGCAATAAAAATTTTACTGGTGTTATACGTAGGTCTCCAGAACTACGTATACATAATTTATTTTTCATTTTATGGCTCTGTTCGAAATTTAATATATTGAATTTTCTATCACTCTGAACAAAAATTTCGAATATTATCTCAGCTATTAGTAGAGATAAAGCGATAAAAATTTTACTGGTGTTATACGTAGGTCTCCAGAACTACGTATACATAATTTATTTTTCGTTTTATGGTTCTGTTCGAAATTTAATATATTGAATTTTCTATCACTCTGAACAAAAATTTCGAAAATTATCTCAGCTATTAGTAGAGATATAGCAATAAAAATTTTACTGGTGTTTTACGTAGGTCTCCAGAACTACGTATACATAATTTATTTTTCATTTTATGGCTCTGTTCGAAATTTAATATATTGAATTTTCTATCACTCTGAACAAAATTTCGAAAATTATCTCAGCTATTAGTAGAGATAAAGCGATAAAAATTTTACTGGTGTTATACGTAGGTCTCCAGAACTACGTAAACATAATTTATTTTTCATTTTATGGCTCTGTTCGAAATTTAATATATTGAATTTTTTATCACTCTGAACAAAAATTTCGAAAATTATCTCAGCTATTAGTAGAGATAAAGCGATAAAAATTTTACTGATGTTATACGTAGGTCTCCAGAACTACGTATACATAATTTATTTTTCATTTTATGGCTCGGTTTGAAATTTAATATATTGAATTTTCTATCAATCTGAACAAAAATTTTGAAAATTATCTCAGCTATTAGTAGAGATAAAGCAATAAAAATTTCACTGGTGTTATACGTAGGTCTCCAGAACTACGTACACATAATTAATTTTTCATTTTATGGCTCTGTTCGAAATTTAATATATTGAATTTTCTATCACTCTGAACAAAAATTTTGAAAATTATCTCAGCTATTAGTAGAGATAAAGCAATAAAAATTTTACTGGTGTTATACGTAGGTCTCCAAAACTACGTATACATAATTTATTTTTCATTTTATAGCTCTGTTCGAAATTTAATATATTGAATTTTCTATCACTCTGAACAAAAATTTCGAAAATTTTCTCAGCTATTAGTAGAGATAAAGCGATAAAAATTTTACTGGTGTTATACGTAGGTCTCCAGAACTACGTATACATAATTTATTTTTTATTTTATGGCTCTGTTCGAAATTTAATATATTGAATTTTCTATCACTCTGAACTAAAATTTCGAAAATTATCTTAGCTATTAGTAGAGATAAAGCGATAAAAATTTTACTGGTGTTATACGTAGGTCTCCAGAACTACGTATACATAATTTATTTTTCATTTTATGGCTCTGTTCGAAATTTAATATATTGAATTTTCTATCACTCTGAACAAAAATTTTGAAAATTATCTCAGCTATTAGTAGAGATAAAGCGATAAAAATTTTACTGGTGTTATACGTAGGTCTCCAAAACTACGTATACATAATTTATTTTTCATTTTATAGCTCTGTTTGAAATTTAATATATTGAATTTTCTATCACTCTGAACAAAAATTTCGAAAATTTTCTCAGCTATTAGTAGAGATAAAGCGATAAAAATTTTATATTTTTTCTTTTATGGCTCTGTTCGAAATTTAATATATTGAATTTTCTATCACTCTGAACAAAAATTTCGAAAATTATCTCAGCTATTAGTAGAGATAAAGCGATAAAAATTTTACTGGTGTTATACGTAGGTCTCCAGAACTACATATACATAATTTATTTTTCATTTTATGGCTCTGTTCGAAATTTAATATATTGAATTTTCTATCACTCTGAACACAAATTTTGAAAATTACTCAGCTATTAGTAGAGATAAAGCAATAAAAAATTTACTGGTGTTATACGTAGGTCTCCAGAACTACGTATACATAATTTATTTTTTATTTTATGGCTCTGTTCGAAATTTAATATATTGAATTTTCTATCACTCTGAACTAAAATTTCGAAAATTATCTTAGCTATTAGTAGAGATAAAGCGATAAAAATTTTACTGGTGTTATACGTAGGTCTCCAGAACTACATATACATAATTTATTTTTCATTTTATGGCTCTGTTCGAAATTTAATATATTGAATTTTCTATCACTCTGAACACAAATTTTGAAAATTACTCAGCTATTAGTAGAGATAAAGCGATAAAATTTTTACTGGTGTTATACGTAGGTCTCCAGAACTACGTATACATAATTTATTTTTTATTTTATGGCTCTGTTCGAAATTTAATATATTGAATTTTCTATCTCTCTGAACTAAAATTTCGAAAATTATCTTAGCTATTAGTAGAGATAAAGCGATAAAAATTTTACTGGTGTTATACGTAGGTCTCCAGAACTACGTATACATAATTTATTTTTCATTTTATGGCTCTGTTCGAAATTTAATATATTGAATTTTCTATCACTCTGAACAAAAATTTTGAAAATTATCTCAGCTATTAGTAGAGATAAAGCGATAAAAATTTTACTGGTGTTATACGTAGGTCTCCAAAACTACGTATACATAATTTATTTTTCATTTTATGGCTCTGTTCGAAATTTAATATATTGAATTTTTTATCACTCTGAACAAAAATTTCGAAAATTATCTCAGCTATTAGTAGAGATAAAGCGATAAAAATTTTACTGATGTTATACGTAGGTCTCCAGAACTACGTATACATAATTTATTTTTCATTTTATGGCTCGGTTTGAAATTTAATATATTGAATTTTCTATCAATCTGAACAAAAATTTTGAAAATTATCTCAGCTATTAGTAGAGATAAAGCAATAAAAATTTCACTGGTGTTATACGTAGGTCTCCAGAACTACGTGTACATAATTTATTTTTCATTTTATGGCTCTGTTCGAAATTTAATATATTGAATTTTCTATCACTCTGAACAAAAATTTTGAAAATTATCTCAGCTATTAGTAGAGATAAAGCGATAAAAATTTCACTGGTGTTATACGTAGGTCTGCAGAACTACGTATACATAATTTATTTTTTATTTTATGGCACTGTTCGAAATTTAATATAATGAATTCTCTATCACTCTGAACAAAAATTTCGAAAATTATTTCAGCTATTAGTAGAGATATAGCAATAAAAATTTTACTGGTGTTATACGTAGGTCTCCAGAATTACGTATACATAATTTATTTTTCATTTTATGGCTCTGTTCGAAATTTAATATATTGAATTTTCTATCACTCTGAACAAAAATTTCGAAAATTATCTCAGCTATTAGTAGAGATAAAGCGATAAAAATTTCACTGGTGTTATACGTAGGTCTCCAGAACTACGTATACATAATTTATTTTTCATTTTATAGCTCTGTTCGAAATTTAATATATTGAATTTTCTATCACTCTGAACAAAAATTTTGAAAATTATCTCAGTTATTAGTAGAGATAAAGCGATAAAAATTTCACTGGTGTTATACGTAGGTCTCCAGAACTACGTATACATAATTTATTTTTTATTTTATGGCACTGTTCGAAATTTAATATAATGAATTTTCTATCACTCTGAACAAAAATTTCGAAAATTATTTCAGCTATTAATAGAGATATAGCAATAAAAATTTTACTGGTGTTATACGTAGGTCTCCAGAACTACGTATACATAATTTATTTTTCATTTTATGGCTCTGTTCAAAATTTAATATATTGAATTTTCTATCACTCTGAACAAAAATTTCGAAAATTATCTCAGCTATTAGTAGAGATAAAGCGATAAAAATTTTACTGGTGTTATACGTAGGTCTCCAGAACTACGTATACATAATTTATTTTTCGTTTTATGGTTCTGTTCGAAATTTAATATATTGAATTTTCTATCACTCTGAACAAAAATTTCGAAAATTATCTCAGCTATTAGTAGAGATATAGCAATAAAAATTTTACTGGTGTTTTACGTAGGTCTCCAAAACTACGTATACATAATTTATTTTTCATTTTATGGCTCTGTTCGAAATTTAATATATTGAATTTTCTGTCACTCTGAACAAAAATTTCGAAAATCATCTCAGCTATTAGTAGAGATATAGCAATAAAAATTTCACTGGTGTTTTACGTAGGTCTCCAGAACTACGTATACATAATTTATTTTTCATTTTATGGCTCTGTTCGAAATTTAATATATTGAATTTTCTATCACTCTGAACAAAAATTTCGAAAATTATCTCAGCTATTAGTAGAGATAAAGCAATAAAAATTTCACTGGTGTTATACGTAGGTCTCCAGAACTACGTATACATAATTTATTTTTCATTTTATGGCTCTGTTCGAAATTTAATATATTGAATTTTCTATCACTCTGAACAAAAATTTTGAAAATTATCTCAGCTATTAGTAGAGATAAAGCAATAAAAATTTTACTGGTGTTATACGTAGGTCTCCAGAACTACGTATACATAATTTATTTTTCATTTTATGGCTCTGTTCGAAATTTAATATATTGAATTTTCTATCACTCTGAACAAAAATTTCGAAAATTATCTCAGCTATTAGTAGAGATAAAGCGATAAAAATTTTACTGGTGTTATACGTAAGTCTCCAGAACTACATATACATAATTTATTTTTCATTTTAAGGCTCTGTTCGAAATTTAATATATTGAATTTTCTATCACTCTGAACAAAAATTTTGAAAATTACTCAGCTATTAGTAGAGATAAAGCAATAAAAATTTTACTGGTGTTATACGTAGGTCTCCAGAACTACGTATACATAATTTATTTTTTATTTTATGGCTCTGTTCGAAATTTAATATATTGAATTTTCTATCACTCTGAACAAAAATTTCGAAAATTATCTCAGCTATTAGTAGAGATAAAGCGATAAAAATTTTACTGTTGTTATACGTAGGTCTCCAGAACTACGTATACATAATTTATTTTTCATTTTATAGCTCTGTTCGAAATTTAATATATTGAATTTTCTATCACTTTGAACAAAAATTTTGAAAATTATCTCAGCTATTAGTAGAGATAAAGCAATAAAAATTTTACTGGTGTTATACGTAGGTCTTCAGAACTACGTATACATAGTTTATTTTTCATTTTATGGCTCTCTTCGAAATTTAATATATTGAATTTTCTATCACTCTGAACAAAAATTTTGAAAATTATCTCAGCTATTAGTAGAGATAAAGCAATAAAAATTTTACTGGTGTTATACGTAGGTCTCCAAAACTACGTATACATAATTTATTTTTCATTTTATGGCTCTGTTCGAAATTTAATATATTGAATTTTCTATCACTCTGAACAAAAATTTCGAAAATTATCTCAGCTACTAGTAGAGATATAGCAATAAAAATTTCACTGGTGTTTTACGTAGGTCTCCAGAACTACGTATACATAATTTATTTTTCATTTTATGGCTCTGTTCGAAATTTAATATATTGAATTTTCTATCACTCTGAACAAAAATTTCGAAAATTATCTCAGCTATTAGTAGAGATAAAGCAATAAAAATTTCACTGGTGTTATACGTAGGTCTCCAGAACTACGTATACATAATTTATTTTTCATTTTATGGCTCTGTTCGAAATTTAATATATTGAATTTTCTATCACTCTGAACAAAAATTTTGAAAATTATCTCAGCTATTAGTAGAGATAAAGCAATAAAAATTTTACTGGTGTTATACGTAGGTCTCCAGAACTACGTATACATAATTTATTTTTCATTTTATGGCTCTGTTCGAAATTTAATATATTGAATTTTCTATCACTCTGAACAAAAATTTCGAAAATTATCTCAGCTATTAGTAGAGATAAAGCGATAAAAATTTTACTGGTGTTATACGTAAGTCTCCAGAACTACATATACATAATTTATTTTTCATTTTATGGCTCTGTTCGAAATTTAATATATTGAATTTTCTATCACTCTGAACAAAAATTTTGAAAATTACTCAGCTATTAGTAGAGATAAAGCAATAAAAATTTTACTGGTGTTATACGTAGGTCTCCAGAACTACGTATACATAATTTATTTTTTATTTTATGGCTCTGTTCGAAATTTAATATATTGAATTTTCTATCACTCTGAACAAAAATTTCGAAAATTATCTCAGCTATTAGTAGAGATAAAGCGATAAAAATTTTACTGGTGTTATACGTAGGTCTCCAGAACTACATATACATAATTTATTTTTCATTTTATGGCTCTGTTCGAAATTTAATATATTGAATTTTCTATCACTCTGAACACAAATTTTGAAAATTACTCAGCTATTAGTAGAGATAAAGCGATAAAATTTTTACTGGTGTTATACGTAGGTCTCCAGAACTACGTATACATAATTTATTTTTTATTTTATGGCTCTGTTCGAAATTTAATATATTGAATTTTCTATCTCTCTGAACTAAAATTTCGAAAATTATCTTAGCTATTAGTAGAGATAAAGCGATAAAAATTTTACTGGTGTTATACGTAGGTCTCCAGAACTACGTATACATAATTTATTTTTCATTTTATGGCTCTGTTCGAAATTTAATATATTGAATTTTCTATCACTCTGAACAAAAATTTTGAAAATTATCTCAGCTATTAGTAGAGATAAAGCGATAAAAATTTTACTGGTGTTATACGTAGGTCTCCAAAACTACGTATACATAATTTATTTTTCATTTTATGGCTCTGTTCGAAATTTAATATATTGAATTTTTTATCACTCTGAACAAAAATTTCGAAAATTATCTCAGCTATTAGTAGAGATAAAGCGATAAAAATTTTACTGATGTTATACGTAGGTCTCCAGAACTACGTATACATAATTTATTTTTCATTTTATGGCTCGGTTTGAAATTTAATATATTGAATTTTCTATCAATCTGAACAAAAATTTTGAAAATTATCTCAGCTATTAGTAGAGATAAAGCAATAAAAATTTCACTGGTGTTATACGTAGGTCTCCAGAACTACGTGTACATAATTTATTTTTCATTTTATGGCTCTGTTCGAAATTTAATATATTGAATTTTCTATCACTCTGAACAAAAATTTTGAAAATTATCTCAGCTATTAGTAGAGATAAAGCGATAAAAATTTCACTGGTGTTATACGTAGGTCTGCAGAACTACGTATACATAATTTATTTTTTATTTTATGGCACTGTTCGAAATTTAATATAATGAATTCTCTATCACTCTGAACAAAAATTTCGAAAATTATTTCAGCTATTAGTAGAGATATAGCAATAAAAATTTTACTGGTGTTATACGTAGGTCTCCAGAATTACGTATACATAATTTATTTTTCATTTTATGGCTCTGTTCGAAATTTAATATATTGAATTTTCTATCACTCTGAACAAAAATTTCGAAAATTATCTCAGCTATTAGTAGAGATAAAGCGATAAAAATTTCACTGGTGTTATACGTAGGTCTCCAGAACTACGTATACATAATTTATTTTTCATTTTATAGCTCTGTTCGAAATTTAATATATTGAATTTTCTATCACTCTGAACAAAAATTTTGAAAATTATCTCAGTTATTAGTAGAGATAAAGCGATAAAAATTTCACTGGTGTTATACGTAGGTCTCCAGAACTACGTATACATAATTTATTTTTTATTTTATGGCACTGTTCGAAATTTAATATAATGAATTTTCTATCACTCTGAACAAAAATTTCGAAAATTATTTCAGCTATTAATAGAGATATAGCAATAAAAATTTTACTGGTGTTATACGTAGGTCTCCAGAACTACGTATACATAATTTATTTTTCATTTTATGGCTCTGTTCAAAATTTAATATATTGAATTTTCTATCACTCTGAACAAAAATTTCGAAAATTATCTCAGCTATTAGTAGAGATAAAGCGATAAAAATTTTACTGGTGTTATACGTAGGTCTCCAGAACTACGTATACATAATTTATTTTTCGTTTTATGGTTCTGTTCGAAATTTAATATATTGAATTTTCTATCACTCTGAACAAAAATTTCGAAAATTATCTCAGCTATTAGTAGAGATATAGCAATAAAAATTTTACTGGTGTTTTACGTAGGTCTCCAAAACTACGTATACATAATTTATTTTTCATTTTATGGCTCTGTTCGAAATTTAATATATTGAATTTTCTGTCACTCTGAACAAAAATTTCGAAAATCATCTCAGCTATTAGTAGAGATATAGCAATAAAAATTTCACTGGTGTTTTACGTAGGTCTCCAGAACTACGTATACATAATTTATTTTTCATTTTATGGCTCTGTTCGAAATTTAATATATTGAATTTTCTATCACTCTGAACAAAAATTTCGAAAATTATCTCAGCTATTAGTAGAGATAAAGCAATAAAAATTTCACTGGTGTTATACGTAGGTCTCCAGAACTACGTATACATAATTTATTTTTCATTTTATGGCTCTGTTCGAAATTTAATATATTGAATTTTCTATCACTCTGAACAAAAATTTTGAAAATTATCTCAGCTATTAGTAGAGATAAAGCAATAAAAATTTTACTGGTGTTATACGTAGGTCTCCAGAACTACGTATACATAATTTATTTTTCATTTTATGGCTCTGTTCGAAATTTAATATATTGAATTTTCTATCACTCTGAACAAAAATTTCGAAAATTATCTCAGCTATTAGTAGAGATAAAGCGATAAAAATTTTACTGGTGTTATACGTAAGTCTCCAGAACTACATATACATAATTTATTTTTCATTTTAAGGCTCTGTTCGAAATTTAATATATTGAATTTTCTATCACTCTGAACAAAAATTTTGAAAATTACTCAGCTATTAGTAGAGATAAAGCAATAAAAATTTTACTGGTGTTATACGTAGGTCTCCAGAACTACGTATACATAATTTATTTTTTATTTTATGGCTCTGTTCGAAATTTAATATATTGAATTTTCTATCACTCTGAACAAAAATTTCGAAAATTATCTCAGCTATTAGTAGAGATAAAGCGATAAAAATTTTACTGTTGTTATACGTAGGTCTCCAGAACTACGTATACATAATTTATTTTTCATTTTATAGCTCTGTTCGAAATTTAATATATTGAATTTTCTATCACTTTGAACAAAAATTTTGAAAATTATCTCAGCTATTAGTAGAGATAAAGCAATAAAAATTTTACTGGTGTTATACGTAGGTCTTCAGAACTACGTATACATAGTTTATTTTTCATTTTATGGCTCTCTTCGAAATTTAATATATTGAATTTTCTATCACTCTGAACAAAAATTTTGAAAATTATCTCAGCTATTAGTAGAGATAAAGCAATAAAAATTTTACTGGTGTTATACGTAGGTCTCCAAAACTACGTATACATAATTTATTTTTCATTTTATGGCTCTGTTCGAAATTTAATATATTGAATTTTCTATCACTCTGAACAAAAATTTCGAAAATTATCTCAGCTACTAGTAGAGATATAGCAATAAAAATTTCACTGGTGTTTTACGTAGGTCTCCAGAACTACGTATACATAATTTATTTTTCATTTTATGGCTCTGTTCGAAATTTAATATATTGAATTTTCTATCACTCTGAACAAAAATTTCGAAAATTATCTCAGCTATTAGTAGAGATAAAGCAATAAAAATTTCACTGGTGTTATACGTAGGTCTCCAGAACTACGTATACATAATTTATTTTTCATTTTATGGCTCTGTTCGAAATTTAATATATTGAATTTTCTATCACTCTGAACAAAAATTTTGAAAATTATCTCAGCTATTAGTAGAGATAAAGCAATAAAAATTTTACTGGTGTTATACGTAGGTCTCCAGAACTACGTATACATAATTTATTTTTCATTTTATGGCTCTGTTCGAAATTTAATATATTGAATTTTCTATCACTCTGAACAAAAATTTCGAAAATTATCTCAGCTATTAGTAGAGATAAAGCGATAAAAATTTTACTGGTGTTATACGTAAGTCTCCAGAACTACATATACATAATTTATTTTTCATTTTATGGCTCTGTTCGAAATTTAATATATTGAATTTTCTATCACTCTGAACAAAAATTTTGAAAATTACTCAGCTATTAGTAGAGATAAAGCAATAAAAATTTTACTGGTGTTATACGTAGGTCTCCAGAACTACGTATACATAATTTATTTTTTATTTTATGGCTCTGTTCGAAATTTAATATATTGAATTTTCTATCACTCTGAACAAAAATTTCGAAAATTATCTCAGCTATTAGTAGAGATAAAGCGATAAAAATTTTACTGGTGTTATACGTAAGTCTCCAGAACTACATATACATAATTTATTTTTCATTTTATGGCTCTGTTCGAAATTTAATATATTGAATTTTCTATCACTCTGAACAAAAATTTTGAAAATTACTCAGCTATTAGTAGAGATAAAGCAATAAAAATTTTACTGGTGTTATACGTAGGTCTCCAGAACTACGTATACATAATTTATTTTTTATTTTATGGCTCTGTTCGAAATTTAATATATTGAATTTTCTATCACTCTGAACAAAAATTTCGAAAATTATCTCAGCTATTAGTAGAGATAAAGCGATAAAATTTTACTGTTGTTATACGTAGGTCTCCAGAACTACGTATACATAATTTATTTTTCATTTTATAGCTCTGTTCGAAATTTAATATATTGAATTTTCTATCACTTTGAACAAAAATTTTGAAAATTATCTCAGCTATTAGTAGAGATAAAGCAATAAAAATTTTACTGGTGTTATACGTAGGTCTTCAGAACTACGTATACATAGTTTATTTTTCATTTTATGGCTCTCTTCGAAATTTAATATATTGAATTTTCTATCACTCTGAACAAAAATTTTGAAAATTATCTCAGCTATTAGTAGAGATAAAGCAATAAAAATTTTACTGGTGTTATACGTAGGTCTCCAGAACTACGTATACATAATTTATTTTTCATTTTATGGCTCTCTTCGAAATTTAATATATTGAATTTTCTATCACTCTGAACAAAAATTTTGAAAATTATCCCAGCTATTAGTAGAGATAAAGCAATAAAAATTTCACTGGTGTTATACGTTGGTCTCCAGAAATACGTATACATAATTTATTTTTCATTTTATGGCTCTGTTCGAAATTTAATATATTGAATTTTCTATCACTCTGAACAAAAATTTCGAAAATTATCTCAGCTATTAGTAGAGATAAAGCAATAAAAATTTCACTGGTGTTATACGTAGGTCTCCAGAACTACGTATACATAATTTGTTTTTCATTTTATGGCTCTGTACGAAATTTAATATATTGAATTTTCTATCACTCTGAACAAAAATTTTGAAAATTATCTCAGCTATTAGCAGAGATAAAGCAATAAAAATTTTACTGGTGTTATACGTAGGTCTTCAGAACTACGTATACATAATTTATTTTTTATTTTATGGCTCTGTTCGAAATTTAATATATTGAATTTTCTATCACTCTGAACAAAAATTTCGAAAATTATCTCAGCTATTAGTAGAGATAAAGCAATAAAAATTTCACTGGTGTTATACGTAGGTCTCCAGAACTACGTATACATAATTTATTTTTCATTTTATGGCTCTGTTCGAAATTTAATATATTGAATTTTCTATCACTCTGAACAAAAATTTCGAAAATTATCTCAGCTATTAGTAGAGATAAAGCGATAAAAATTTTATTGGTGTTATACGTAGGTCTCCAGAACTACGTATACATAATTTATTTTTCATTTTATGGCTCTGTTCGAAATTTAATATATTGAATTTTTTATCACTCTGAACAAAAATTTCGAAAATTATCTCAGCTATTAGTAGAGATAAAGCGATAAAAATTTTATTGGTGTTATACGTAGGTCTCCAGAACTACGTATACATAATTTATTTTTCATTTTATGGCTCTGTTCAAAATTTAATATATTGAATTTTTTATCACTCTGAACAAAAATTTCGAAAATTATCTCAGCTATTAGTAGAGATAAAGCGATAAAAATTTTACTGATGTTATACGTAGGTCCCCAGAACTAGGTATACATAATTTATTTTTCATTTTATGGCTCTGTTCGAAATTTAATATATTGAATTTTCTATCACTCTGAACAAAAATTTCGAAAATTATCTCAGCTATTAGTAGAGATAAAGCAATAAAAATTTTACTGGTGTTATACGTAGGTCTTCAGAACTACGTATACATAGTTTATTTTTCATTTTATGGCTCTGTTCGAAATTTAATATATTGAATTTTCTATCACTCTGAACAAAAATTTCGAAAATTATCTCAGCTATTAGTAGAGATAAAGCGATAAAAATTTTACTGGTGTTATACGTAGGTCTCCAGAACTACGTATACATAATTTATTTTTTATTTTATGGCTCTGTTCGAAATTTAATATATTGAATTTTCTATCACTCTGAACAAAAATTTTGAAAATTATCTCAGCTATTAGTAGAGATAAAGCAATAAAAATTTCACTGGTGTTATACGTAGGTCTTCAGAACTACGTATACATAATTTATTTTTCATTTTATGGCTCTGTTCGAAATTTAATATATTGAATTTTCTATCACTCTGAACAAAAATTTTAAAATTTATCTCAGCTATTAGTAGAGATAAAGCAATAAAAATTTCACTGGTGTTATACGTAGGTTTCCAGAACAACGTGTACATAATTTATTTTTCATTTTATGGCTCTGTTCGAAATTTAATATATTGAATTTTCTATCACTCTGAACAAAAATTTCGAAAATTATCTCAGCTATTAGTAGAGATAAAGCGATAAAAATTTTACTGGTGTTATACGTAGGTCTCCAGAACTACCCATACATAATTTATTTTTCGTTTTATGGCTCTGTTCGAAATTTAATATATTGAATTTTCTATCACTCTGAACAAAAATTTTGAAAATTATCTCAGCTATTAGTAGAGATAAAGCAATAAAAATTTTACTGGTGTTATACGTAGGTCTTCAGAACTACGTATACATAATTTATTTTTTATTTTATGGCTCTGTTCGAAATTTAATATATTGAATTTTCTATCACTCTGAACAAAAATTTTGAAAATTATCTCAGCTATTAGTAGAAATAAAGCAATAAAAATTTCACTGGTGTTATACGTAGGTCTCCAAAACTACGTGTACATAATTTATTTTTTATTTTATCGCTCTGTTCGAAATTTAATATATTGAATTTTCTATCACTCAGAACAAAAATTTCGAAAATTATCTCAGCTATTAGTAGAGATAAAGCGATAAAAATTTTACTGATGTTATACGTAGGTCCCCAGAACTAGGTATACATAATTTATTTTTCATTTTATGGCTCTGTTCGAAATTTAATATATTGAATTTTCTATCACTCTGAACAAAAATTTCGAAAATTATCTCAGCTATTAGTAGAGATAAAGCAATAAAAATTTTACTGGTGTTATACGTAGGTCTTCAGAACTACGTATACATAGTTTATTTTTCATTTTATGGCTCTGTTCGAAATTTAATATATTGAATTTTCTATCACTCTGAACAAAAATTTCGAAAATTATCTCAGCTATTAGTAGAGATAAAGCGATAAAAATTTTACTGGTGTTATACGTAGGTCTCCAGAACTACGTATACATAATTTATTTTTTATTTTATGGCTCTGTTCGAAATTTAATATATTGAATTTTCTATCACTCTGAACAAAAATTTTGAAAATTATCTCAGCTATTAGTAGAGATAAAGCAATAAAAATTTCACTGGTGTTATACGTAGGTCTTCAGAACTACGTATACATAATTTATTTTTCATTTTATGGCTCTGTTCGAAATTTAATATATTGAATTTTCTATCACTCTGAACAAAAATTTTAAAATTTATCTCAGCTATTAGTAGAGATAAAGCAATAAAAATTTCACTGGTGTTATACGTAGGTTTCCAGAACAACGTGTACATAATTTATTTTTCATTTTATGGCTCTGTTCGAAATTTAATATATTGAATTTTCTATCACTCTGAACAAAAATTTCGAAAATTATCTCAGCTATTAGTAGAGATAAAGCGATAAAAATTTTACTGGTGTTATACGTAGGTCTCCAGAACTACCCATACATAATTTATTTTTCGTTTTATGGCTCTGTTCGAAATTTAATATATTGAATTTTCTATCACTCTGAACAAAAATTTTGAAAATTATCTCAGCTATTAGTAGATATAAAGCAATAAAAATTTTACTGGTGTTATACGTAGGTCTCCAGAACTACGTATACATAATTTATTTTTCGTTTTATGGTTCTGTTCGAAATTTAATATATTGAATTTTCTATCACTCTGAACAAAAATTTCGAAAATTATCTCAGCTATTAGTAGAGATATAGCAATAAAAATTTTACTGGTGTTTTACGTAGGTCTCCAAAACTACGTATACATAATTTATTTTTCATTTTATGGCTCTGTTCGAAATTTAATATATTGAATTTTCTGTCACTCTGAACAAAAATTTCGAAAATCATCTCAGCTATTAGTAGAGATATAGCAATAAAAATTTCACTGGTGTTTTACGTAGGTCTCCAGAACTACGTATACATAATTTATTTTTCATTTTATGGCTCTGTTCGAAATTTAATATATTGAATTTTCTATCACTCTGAACAAACATTTCGAAAATTATCTCAGCTATTAGTAGAGATAAAGCAATAAAAATTTTATTGGTGTTATACGTAGGTCTCCAGAACTACGTATACATAATTTATTTTTCATTTTATGGCTCTGTTCGAAATTTAATATATTGAATTTTTTATCACTCTGAACAAAAATTTCGAAAATTATCTCAGCTATTAGTAGAGATAAAGCGATAAAAATTTTATTGGTGTTATACGTAGGTCTCCAGAACTACGTATACATAATTTATTTTTCATTTTATGGCTCTGTTCAAAATTTAATATATTGAATTTTTTATCACTCTGAACAAAAATTTCGAAAATTATCTCAGCTATTAGTAGAGATAAAGCGATAAAAATTTTACTGATGTTATACGTAGGTCCCCAGAACTAGGTATACATAATTTATTTTTCATTTTATGGCTCTGTTCGAAATTTAATATATTGAATTTTCTATCACTCTGAACAAAAATTTCGAAAATTATCTCAGCTATTAGTAGAGATAAAGCAATAAAAATTTTACTGGTGTTATACGTAGGTCTTCAGAACTACGTATACATAGTTTATTTTTCATTTTATGGCTCTGTTCGAAATTTAATATATTGAATTTTCTATCACTCTGAACAAAAATTTCGAAAATTATCTCAGCTATTAGTAGAGATAAAGCGATAAAAATTTTACTGGTGTTATACGTAGGTCTCCAGAACTACGTATACATAATTTATTTTTTATTTTATGGCTCTGTTCGAAATTTAATATATTGAATTTTCTATCACTCTGAACAAAAATTTTGAAAATTATCTCAGCTATTAGTAGAGATAAAGCAATAAAAATTTCACTGGTGTTATACGTAGGTCTTCAGAACTACGTATACATAATTTATTTTTCATTTTATGGCTCTGTTCGAAATTTAATATATTGAATTTTCTATCACTCTGAACAAAAATTTTAAAATTTATCTCAGCTATTAGTAGAGATAAAGCAATAAAAATTTCACTGGTGTTATACGTAGGTTTCCAGAACAACGTGTACATAATTTATTTTTCATTTTATGGCTCTGTTCGAAATTTAATATATTGAATTTTCTATCACTCTGAACAAAAATTTCGAAAATTATCTCAGCTATTAGTAGAGATAAAGCGATAAAAATTTTACTGGTGTTATACGTAGGTCTCCAGAACTACCCATACATAATTTATTTTTCGTTTTATGGCTCTGTTCGAAATTTAATATATTGAATTTTCTATCACTCTGAACAAAAATTTTGAAAATTATCTCAGCTATTAGTAGAGATAAAGCAATAAAAATTTTACTGGTGTTATACGTAGGTCTTCAGAACTACGTATACATATAATTTTTCATTTTATGGCTCTGTTCGAAATTTAATATATTGAATTTTCTATCACTCTGAACAAAAATTTTGAAAATTATCTCAGCTATTAGTAGAGATAAAGCAATAAAAATTTTACTGGTGTTATACGTAGGTCTCCAAAACTACGTATACATAATTTATTTTTCATTTTATGGCTCTGTCCGAAATTTAATATATTGAATTTTCTATCACTCTGAACAAAAATTTCGAAAATTATCTCAGCTATTAGTAGAGATAATGCGATAAAAATTTCACTGGTGTTATACGTAGGTCTTCAGAACTAACGTAGGTCTTCAGAACTACGTATACATAATTTATTTTTTATTTTTTGGCTCTGTTCGAAATTTAATATATTGAATTTTCTATCACTCTGAACAAAAATTTCAAAAATTTTCTCAGCTATTAGTAGAGATAAAGCGATAAAAATTTTACTGGTGTTATACGTAGGTCTCCAGAACTACGTATACATAATTTATTTTTTATTTCATGGCTCTGTTCGAAATTTAATATATTGAATTTTCTATCACTCTGAACTAAAATTTCGAAAATTATCTCAGCTATTAGTAGAGATAAAGCGATAAAAATTTCACTGGTGTTATACGTAGGTCTCCAGAACTACGTATACATAATTTATTTTTCATTTTATGGCTCTGTTCGAAATTTAATATATTGAATTCTCTATCACTCTGAACAAAAATTTTCAAAATTATCTCAGCTATTAGTAGAGATAAAGCAATAAAAATTTTACTGGTGTTATACGTAGGTCTCCAGAACTACGTATACATAATTAATTTTTCATTTTATGGCTCTGTTCGAAATTTAATATATTGAATTTTCTATCACTCTGAACAAAAATTTTGAAAATTATCTCAGCTATTAGTAGAGATAAAGCGATAAAAATTTTACTGGTGTTATACGTAGGTCTCCAGAACTACCTATACATAATTTATTTTTCGTTTTATGGCTCTGTTCGAAATTTAATATATTGAATTTTCTATCACTCTGAACAAAAATTTTGAAAATTATCTCAGCTATTAGTAGAGATAAAGCAATAAAAATTTCACTGGTGTTATACGTAGGTCTTCAGAACTACGTATACATAATTTATTTTTTATTTTATGGCTCTGTTCGAAATTTAATATATTGAATTTTCTATCACTCTGAACAAAAATTTTGAAAATTATCTCAGCTATTAGTAGAAATAAAGCAATAAAAATTTCACTGGTGTTATACGTAGGTCTCCAAAACTACGTGTACATAATTTATTTTTTATTTTATCGCTCTGTTCGAAATTTAATATATTGAATTTTCTATCACTCAGAACAAAAATTTCGAAAATTATCTCAGCTATTAGTAGAGATAAAGCGATAAAAATTTTACTGGAGTTATACGTAGGTCTCCAGAACTACGTATACATAATTTATTTTTCATTTTATGGCTCTGTTCGAAATTTAATATATTGAATTTTCTATCACTCTGAACCAAAATTTTGAAAATTATCTCAGCTATTAGTAGAGATAAAGCAATAAAAATTTTACTGGTGTTATACGTAGGTTTCCAGAACTACGTATACATAATTTATTTTTCATTTTATAGCTCTGTTCGAAATTTAATATATTGAATTTTCTATCACTCTAAACAAAAATTTCGAAAATTACCTCAGCTATTAGTAGAGATAAAGCGATAAAAATTTTACTGGTGTTATACGTAGGTCTCCAGAACTACGTATACATAATTTATTTTTCATTTTATGGCTCTGTTCGAAATTTAATATATTGAATTTTCTATCACTCTGAACAAAAATTTTGAAAATTATCTCAGCTATTAGTAGAGATAAAGCAATAAAAATTTTACTGGTGTTATATGTAGGTCTCCAGAACTACGTATACATAATTTATTTTTCATTTTATGGCTCTGTTCGAAATTTAATATATTGTATTTTCTATCACTCTGAACAAAAATTTCGAAAATTATCTCAGCTATTAGTAGAGATAAAGCAATAAAAATTTCACTGGTGTTATACGTAGGTCTCCAGAACTACGTATACATAATTTATTTTTTATTTTATGGCTCTGTTCAAAATTTAATATATTGAATTTTCTATCACTCTGAACAAAAATTTTGAAAATTATCTCAGCTATTAGTAGAGATAAAGCAATAAAAATTTTACTGGTGTTATGCGTAGGTCTCCAGAACTACGTATACAAAATTTATATTTCATTTTATGGCTCTGTTCGAAATTTAATATATTGAATTTTCTATCACTCTGAACAAAAATTTCGAAAATTATCTCAGCTATTAGTAGAGATAAAGCGATAAAAATTTCACTGGTGTCATACGTAGGTCTCCAGAACTACGTATACATAATTTATTTTTCATTTTATGGCTCTGTTCGAAATTTAATATATTGAATTTTCTCTCACTCTGAACAAAAATTTCGAAAATTATCTCAGCTATTAGTAGAGATAAAGCGATAAAAATTTTACTGGTGTTATACGTAGGTCTCCAGAACTACGTATACATAATCTATTTTTCATTTTATGGCTCTGTTCGAAATTTAATATATTGAATTTTCTATCACTCTAAACAAAAATTTTGAAAATTATCTCAGCTATTAGGTGAGATAAAGCAATAAAAATTTCACTGGTGTTATACGTAGGTTTTCAGAACTACGTATACATAATTTATTATTCATTTTATGGCTCTGTTCGAAATTTAATATATTGAATTTTCTATCACTCTGAACAAAAATTTTGAAAATTATCTCAGCTATTAGTAGAGATAAAGCAATAAAAATTTCACTGGTGTTATACGTAGGTCTTCAGAACTACTTATACATAATTTATTTTTCATTTTATGGCTCTGTTCGAAATTTAATATATTGAATTTTCTATCACTCTGAACAAAAATTTCGAAAATTATCTTAGCTATTAGTAGAGATAAAGCGATAAAAACTTTACTGGTGTTATACGTAGGTCTCCAAAACTACGTATACATAATTTATTTTTTATTTTATGGCTCTGTTCGAAATTTAATATATTGAATTTTCTATCACTCTGAACAAAAATTTTGAAAATTATCTCAGCTATTAGTAGAGATAAAGCAATAAAAATTTCGCTGGTGTTATACGTAGGTCTCCAGAACTACGTATACATAATTTATTTTTCATTTTATGGCTTTGTTCGAAATTTAATATATTGAATTTTCTATCACTCTGAACAAAAATTTCAAAAATTATCTCAGCTATTAGTAGAGATAAAGCAATAAAAAATTTTCTGGTGTTATACGTAGGTCTCCAGAACTACGTATACATAATTTATTTTTCATTTTATGGCTCTGTTCGAAATTTAATATATTGAATTTTCTATCACTCTGAACAAAAATTTCGAACATTATCTCAGCTATTAGTAGAGATAAAGCGATAAAAATTTCACTGGTGTTATACGTAGGTCTCCAGAACTACGTATACATAATTTATTTTTCATTTTATGGCTCTGTTCGAAATTTAATATATTGAATTTTTTATCACTCTGAACAAAAATTTTGAAAATTATCTTAGCTATTAGTAGAGATAAAGCAATAAAAATTTCACTTGTGTTATACGTAGGTCTCCAGAACTACGTATACATAATTTATTTTTCATTTTATGGCTCTGTTCGAAATTTAATATACTGAATTTTCTATCACTCTGAACAAAAATTTCGAAAATTATCTCAGTTATTAGTAGAGATAAAGCGATAAAAATTTTACTGGTGTTATACGTAGGTCTCCAGAACTACGTACACATAATTTATTTTTTATTTTATAGCTCTGTTGGAAATTTAATATATTGAATTTTCTATCACTCTGAACAAAAATTTCGAAAATTATCTCAGCTATTAGTAGAGATAAAGCAATAAAAATTTTACTGGTGCTATACGTAGGTCTCCAGAACTACGTACACATAATTTATTTTTTATTTTATGGCTCTGTTGGAAATTTAATATATTGAATTTTCTATCACTCTGAACAAAAATTTCGAAAATTATCTCAGCTATTAGTAGAGATAAAGCAATAAAAATTTTACTGGTGCTATACGTAGGTCTCCAGAACTACGTACACATAATTTATTTTTTATTTTATGGCTCTGTTCGAAATTTAATATATTGAATTTTCTATCACTCTGAACAAAAATTTTGAAAATTATCTCAGCTATTAGTAGAGATAAAGCAATAAAAATTTCACTTGTGTTATACGTAGGTCTCCAGAACTACGTACACATAATTTATTTTTTATTTTATAGCTCTGTTGGAAATTTAATATATTGAATTTTCTATCACTCTGAACAAAAATTTCGAAAATTATCTCAGCTATTAGTAGAGATAAAGCAATAAAAATTTTACTGGTGCTATACGTAGGTCTCCAGAACTACGTACACATAATTTATTTTTTATTTTATGGCTCTGTTGGAAATTTAATATATTGAATTTTCTATCACTCTGAACAAAAATTTCGAAAATTATCTTAGCTATTAGTAGAGATAAAGCGATAAAAACTTTACTGGTGTTATACGTAGGTCTCCAAAACTACGTATACATAATTTATTTTTTATTTTATGGCTCTGTTCGAAATTTAATATATTGAATTTTCTATCACTCTGAACAAAAATTTTGAAAATTATCTCAGCTATTAGTAGAGATAAAGCAATAAAAATTTCGCTGGTGTTATACGTAGGTCTCCAGAACTACGTATACATAATTTATTTTTCATTTTATGGCTTTGTTCGAAATTTAATATATTGAATTTTCTATCACTCTGAACAAAAATTTCAAAAATTATCTCAGCTATTAGTAGAGATAAAGCAATAAAAAATTTTCTGGTGTTATACGTAGGTCTCCAGAACTACGTATACATAATTTATTTTTCATTTTATGGCTCTGTTCGAAATTTAATATATTGAATTTTCTATCACTCTGAACAAAAATTTCGAAAATTATCTCAGCTATTAGTAGAGATAAAGCGATAAAAATTTCACTGGTGTTATACGTAGGTCTCCAGAACTACGTATACATAATTTATTTTTCATTTTATGGCTCTGTTCGAAATTTAATATATTGAATTTTTTATCACTCTGAACAAAAATTTTGAAAATTATCTTAGCTATTAGTAGAGATAAAGCAATAAAAATTTCACTTGTGTTATACGTAGGTCTCCAGAACTAAGTATACATAATTTATTTTTCATTTTATGGCTCTGTTCGAAATTTAATATACTGAATTTTCTATCACTCTGAACAAAAATTTCGAAAATTATCTCAGCTATTAGTAGAGATAAAGCGATAAAAATTTTACTGGTGTTATACGTAGGTCTCCAGAACTACGTACACATAATTTATTTTTTATTTTATAGCTCTGTTGGAAATTTAATATATTGAATTTTCTATCACTCTGAACAAAAATTTCGAAAATTATCTCAGCTATTAGTAGAGATAAAGCAATAAAAATTTTACTGGTGCTATACGTAGGTCTCCAGAACTACGTACACATAATTTATTTTTTATTTTATGGCTCTGTTGGAAATTTAATATATTGAATTTTCTATCACTCTGAACAAAAATTTCGAAAATTATCTCAGCTATTAGTAGAGATAAAACAATAAAAATTTTACTGGTGTTATACGTAGGTCTCCAGAACTACGTATACATAATTTATTTTTCATTTTATGGCTCTGTTCGAAATTTAATATATTGAATTTTCTATCACTCTGAACAAAAATTTCGAACATTATTTCAGTTCTTAGTAGAGATAAAGCGATAAAAATTTCACTGGTGTTATACGTAGGTCTCCAGAACTACGTATACATAATTTATTTTTCATTTTATGGCTCTGTTCGAAATTTAATATATTGAATTTTCTATCACTCTGAACAAAAATTTCGAAAATTATCTCAGCTATTAGTAGAGATAAAGCGATAAAAATTTCACTGGTGTTTTACGTAGGTCTCCAGAACTACGTATACATAATTTATTTTTCATTTTATGGCTCTGTTCGAAATTTAATATATTGAATTTTCTATCACTCTGAACAAAAATTTTGAAAATTATCTCAGCTATTAGTAGAGATAAAGCAATAAAAATTTTACTGGTGTTATACGTAGGTCTCCAGAACTACGTATACATAATTTATTTTTCATTTTATGGCTCTGTTTGAAATTTAATATATTGAATTTTCTATCACTCTGAACAATAATTTCGAAAATTATCTCAGCTATTAGTGGAGATAAAGCGATAAAAATTTCACTGGTGTTATACGTAGGTCTCCAGAACTACGTATACATAATTTATTATTCATTGTATGGCTCTGTTCGAAATTTAATATATTGAATTTTCTATCACTCTGAACAAAAATTTTGAAAATTATCTCAACTATTAGTAGAGATAAAGCAATAAAAATTTTACTGGTGTTATACGTAGGTCTCCAGAACTACGTATACATAATTTATTTTTCATTTTATGGCTCTGTTCGAAATTTAATATATTGAATTTTCTATCACTCTGAACAAAAATTTCGAAAATTATTTCAGTTCTTAGTAGAGATAAAGCGATAAAAATTTCACTGGTGTTATACGTAGGTCTCCAGAACTACGTATACATAAATTATTTTTCATTTTATGGCTCTGTTCGAAATTTAATATATTGAATTTTCTATCACTCTGAACAAAAATTTTGAAAATTATCTCAGCTATTAGTAGAGATAAAGCAATAAAAATTTTACTGGTGTTTTACGTAGGTCTCCAGAACTACGTATACATAATTTATTTTTCATTTTATGGCTCTGTTCGAAATTTAATATATTGAATTTTCTATCACTCTGAACAAAAATTTTGAAAATTATCTCAGCTATTAGTGGAGATAAAGCAATAAAAATTTTACTGGTGTTATACGTAGGTCTCCAAAACTACGTATACATAATTTATTTTTCATTTTATGGCTCTGTTCGAAATTTAATATATTAAATTTTCTATCACTCTGAACAATAATTTCGAAAATTATCTCAGCTATTAGTGGAGATAAAGCGATAAAAATTTCACTGGTGTTATACGTAGGTCTCCAGAACTACGTATACATAATTTATTATTCATTGTATGGCTCTGTTCGAAATTTAATATATTGAATTTTCTATCACTCTGAACAAAAATTTTGAAAATTATCTCAACTATTAGTAGAGATAAAGCAATAAAATTTTTACTGGTGTTATACGTAGGTCTCCAGAACTACGTATACATAATTTATTTTTCATTTTATGGCTCTGTTCGAAATTTAATATATTGAATTTTCTATCACTCTGAACAAAAATTTTGAAAATTATCTCAGCTATTAGTAGAGATAAAGCAATAAAAATTTTACTGGTGTTATACGTAGGTCTCCAGAACTACGTATACTTAATTTATTTTTTATTTTATGGCTCTGTTCGAAATTTAATATATTGAATTTTCTATCACTCTGAACAAAAATTTCGAAAATTATCTCAGCTATTAGTAGAGATAATGCGATAAAAATTTTACTGGTGTTATACGTAGGTCTCCAAAACTACGTATACATAATTTATTTTTTATTTTATGGCTCTGTTCGAAATTTAATATATTGAATTTTCTAACACTCTTAACAAAAATTTTGAAAATTATCTCAGCTATTAGTAGAGATAAAGCAATAAAAATTTTACTGGTGTTATACGTAGGTCTCCAGAACTACGTATACATAATTTATTTTTCATTTTATGGTTCTGTTCGAAATTTAATATATTGAATTTTCTAACACTCTGAACAAAAATTTCGAAAATTATCTCAGCTATTAGTAGAGATAAAGCGATAAAAATTTTACTGGTGTTATACGTAGGTCTCCAGAACTACGTATACATAATTTATTTTTCATTTTATGGCTCTGTTCGAAATTTAATATATTGAATTTTCTATCACTCTGAACAAAAATTTTGAAAATTATCTCAGCTATTAGTAGAGATAAAGCAATAAAAATTTTACTGGTGTTATACGTAGGTTTCCAGAACTACGTATACATAATTTATTTTTCATTTTATAGCTCTGTTCGAAATTTAATATATTGAATTTTCTATCACTCTAAACAAAAATTTCGAAAATTACCTCAGCTATTAGTAGAGATAAAGCGATAAAAATTTTACTGGTGTTATACGTAGGTCTCCAGAACTACGTATACATAATTTATTTTTCATTTTATGGCTCTGTTCGAAATTTAATATATTGAATTTTCTATCACTCTGAACAAAAATTTTGAAAATTATCTCAGCTATTAGTAGAGATAAAGCAATAAAAATTTCACTGGTGTTATATGTAGGTCTCCAGAACTACGTATACATAATTTATTTTTCATTTTATGGCTCTGTTCGAAATTTAATATATTGTATTTTCTATCACTCTGAACAAAAATTTCGAAAATTATCTCAGCTATTAGTAGAGATAAAGCAATAAAAATTTCACTGGTGTTATACGTAGGTCTCCAGAACTACGTATACATAATTTATTTTTCATTTTATGGCTCTGTTCGAAATTTAATATATTGAATTTTCTATCACTCTGAACAAAAATTTTGAAAATGATCTCAGCTATTAGTAGAGATAAAGCAATAAAAATTTTACTGGTGTTATGCGTAGGTCTCCAGAACTACGTATACAAAATTTATATTTCATTTTATGGCTCTGTTCGAAATTTAATATATTGAATTTTCTATCACTCTGAACAAAAATTTCGAAAATTATCTCAGCTATTAGTAGAGATAAGGCGATAAAGATTTCACTGGTGTCATACGTAGGTCTCCAGAACTACGTATACATAATATATTTTTCATTTTATGGCTCTGTTCGAAATTTAATATATTGAATTTTCTCTCACTCTGAACAAAAATTTCGAAAATTATCTCAGCTATTAGTAGAGATAAAGCGATAAAAATTTTACTGGTGTTATACGTAGGTCTCCAAAACTACGTATACATAATTTATTTTTCATTTTATGGCTCTGTTCGAAATTTAATATATTGAAATTTCTATCACTCTGAACAAAAATTTTGAAAATTATCTCAGCTATTAGTAGAGATAAAGCAATAAAAATTTCACTGGTGTTATACGTAGGTCTTCAGAACTACGTATACATAATTTATTTTTCATTTTATGGCTCTGTTCGAAATTTAATATATTGAATTTTCTATCACTCTGAACAAAAATTTCGAAAATTATCTTAGCTATTAGTAGAGATAAAGCGATAAAAACTTTACTAGTGTTATACGTAGGTCTCCAAAACTACGTATACATAATTTATTTTTCATTTTATGGCTCTGTTCGAAATTTAATATATTGAATTTTCTATCACTCTGAACAAAAATTTCGAAAATTATCTCAGCTATTAGTAGAGATAAAGCGATAAAAATTTTACTGGTGTTATACGTAGGTCTCCACAACTACGTATACATAATTTATTTTTCATTTTATGGCTCTGTTCGAAATTTAATATATTGAATTTTCTATCACTCTGAACAAAAATTTTGAAAATTATCTCAGCTATTAGTAGAGATAAAGCGATAAAAATTTCACTGGTGTTATACGTAGGTCTCCAGAGCTACGTATACATAATTTATTTTTCATTTTATGGCTCTGTTCGAAATTTAATATATTGAATTTTTTATCACTCTGAACAAAAATTTTGAAAATTATCTTAGCTACTAGTAGAGATAAAGCAATAAAAATTTCACTGGTGTTATACGTAGGTCTCCAGAACTACGTATACATAATTTATTTTTCATTTTATGGCTCTGTTCGAAATTTAATATACTGAATTTTCTATCACTCTGAACAAAAATTTCGAAAATTATCTCAGCTATTAGTAGAGATAAAGCGATAAAAATTTTACTGGTGTTATACGTAGGTCTTCAGAACTACGTACACATAATTTATTTTTTATTTTATGGCTCTGTTGGAAATTTAATATATTGAATTTTCTATCACTCTGAACAAAAATTTCGAAAATTATCTCAGCTATTAGTAGAGATAAAGCAATAAAAATTTTACTGGTGTTATACGTAGGTCTCCAGAACTACGTATACATAATTTATTTTTCATTTTATGGCTCTGTTCGAAATTTAATATATTGAATTTTCTATCACTCTGAACAAAAATTTCGAAAATTATTTCAGTTCTTAGTAGAGATAAAGCGATAAAAATTTCACTGGTGTTATACGTAGGTCTCCAGAACTACGTATACATAATATATTTTTCATTTTATGGCTCTGTTCGAAATTTAATATATTGAATTTTTTATCACTCTGAACAAAAATTTCGAAAATTATCTCAGCTATTAGTAGTGATAAAGCGATAAAAATTTCACTGGTGTTTTACGTAGGTCTCCAGAACTACGTATACATAATTTATTATTCATTTTATGGCTCTGTTCGAAATTTAATATATTGAATTTTCTATCACTCTGAACAAAAATTTTGAAAATTATCTCAGCTATTAGTAGAGATAAAGCAATAAAAATTTTACTGGTGTTATACGTAGGTCTCCAGAACTACGTATACATAATTTATTTTTCATTTTATGGCTCTGTTCGAAATTTAATATATTGAATTTTCTATCACTCTGAACAATAGTTTCGAAAATTATCTCAGCTATTAGTGGAGATAAAGCGATAAAAATTTCACTGGTGTTATACGTAGGTCTCCAGAACTACGTATACATAATTTATTATTCATTGTATGGCTCTGTTCGAAATTTAATATATTGAATTTTCTATCACTCTGAACAAAAATTTTGAAAATTATCTCAACTATTAGTAGAGATAAAGCAATAAAAATTTTACTGGTGTTATACGTAGGTCTCCAGAACTACGTATACATAATTTATTTTTCATTTTATGGCTCTGTTCGAAATTTAATATATTGAATTTTCTATCACTCTGAACAAAAATTTCGAAAATTATTTCAGTTCTTAGTAGAGATAAAGCGATAAAAATTTCACTGGTGTTATACGTAGGTCTCCAGAACTACGTATACATAATTTATTTTTCATTTTATGGCTCTGTTCGAAATTTAATATATTGAATTTTCTATCACTCTGAACAAAAATTTTGAAAATTATCTCAGCTATTAGTAGAGATAAAGCAATAAAAATTTTACTGGTGTTATACGTAGGTCTCCAGAACTACGTATATTTAATTTATTTTTCATTTTATGGCTCTGTTCAAAATTTAATATATTGAATTTTCTATCACTCTGAACAAAAATTTCGAAAATTATCTCAGCTATTAGTAGAGATAATGCGATAAAAATATTACTGGTGTTATACGTAGGTCTCCAGAACTACGTATACATAATTTATTTTTCATTTTATGGCTCTGTTCGAAATTTAATATATTGAATTTTCTAACACTCTTAACAAAAATTTTGAAAATTATCTCAGCTATTAGTAGAGATAAAGCAATAAAAATTTTACTGGTGTTATACGTAGGTCTCCAGAACTACGTATACATAATTTATTTTTCATTTTATGGTTCTGTTCGAAATTTAATATATTGAATTTTCTAACACTCTGAACAAAAATTTCGAAAATTATCTCAGCTATTAGTAGAGATAAAGCGATAAAAATTTTACTGGTGTTATACGTAGGTCTCCAGAACTACGTATACATAATTTATTTTTCATTTTATGGCTCTATTCGAAATTTAATATATTGAATTTTCTATCACTCTGAACAAAAATTTTGAAAATTATTTCAGCTATTAGTAGAGATAAAGCAATAAAAATTTTACTGGTGTTATACGTAGGTTTCCAGAACTACGTATACATAATTTATTTTTCATTTTATAGCTCTGTTCGAAATTTAATATATTGAATTTTCTATCACTCTAAACAAAAATTTCGAAAATTACCTCAGCTATTAGTAGAGATAAAGCGATAAAAATTTTACTGGTGTTATACGTAGGTCTCCAGAACTAAGTATACATAATTTATTTTTCATTTTATGGCTCTGTTCGAAATTTAATATATTGAATTTTCTCTCACTCTGAACAAAAATTTCGAAAATTATCTCAGCTATTAGTAGAGATAAAGCGATAAAAATGTTACTGGTGTTATACGTAGGTCTCCAGAACTACGTATACATAATTTATTTTTTATTTTATGGCTCTGTTCGAAATTTAATATATTGAATTTTCTATCACTCTGAACAAAAATTTTGAAAATTATCTCAGCTATTAGTAGAGATAAAGCAATAAAAATTTCACTGGTGTTATACGTAGGTCTCCAGAACTACGTATACATAATTTATTTTTCATTTTATGGCTCTGTTCGAAATTTAATATATTGAATTTTCTATCACTCTGAACAAAAATTTCGAAAATTATCTCAGCTATTAGTAGAGATAAAGCGATAAAAATTTCACTGGTGTCATACGTAGGTCTCCAGAACTACGTATACATAATTTATTTTTCATTTTATGGCTCTGTTCGAAATTTAATATATTGAATTTTCTCTCACTCTGAACAAAAATTTCGAAAATTATCTCAGCTATTAGTAGAGATAAAGCGATAAAAATTTTACTGGTGTTATACGTAGGTCTCCAGAACTACGTATACATAATTGATTTTTCATTTTATGGCTCTGTTCGAAATTTAATATATTGAATTTTCTATCACTCTGAACAAAAATTTTGAAAATTATCTCAGCTATTAGTAGAGATAAAGCAATAAAAATTTCACTGGTGTTATACGTAGGTCTCCAGAACTACGTATACATAATTTATTTTTCATTTTATGGCTCTGTTCGAAATTTAATATATTGAATTTTCTATCACTCTGAACAATAATTTCGAAAATTATCTCAGCTATTAGTAGAGATAAAGCAATAAAAATTTCACTGGTGTTATACGTAGGTCTCCAGAACTACGTATACATAATTTATTTTTCATTTTATGGCTCTGTTCGAAATTTAATATATTGAATTTTCTATCACTCTGAACAATAATTTCGAAAATTATCTCAGCTATTAGTAGAGATAAAGCGATAAAAATTTCACTGGTGTTATACGTAGGTCTCCAGATCTACGTATACATAATTTATTTTTCATTTTATGGCTCTGTTCGAAATTTAATATATTCAATTTTCTATCACTCTGAACAAAAATTTCGAAAATTATCTCAGTTCTTAGTAGAGATAAAGCGATAAAAATTTCACTGGTGTTATACGTAGGTCTCCAGAACTACGTATACATAATTTATTTTTCATTTTATGGCTCTGTTCGAAATTTAATATATTGAATTTTCTATCACTCTAAACAAAAATTTTGAAAATTATCTCAGCTATTAGTAGAGATAAAACAATAAAAATTTTACTGGTGTTATACGTAGGTCTCCAGAACTACGTATACATAATTTATTTTTCATTTTATGGCTCTGTTCGAAATTTAATATATTGAATTTTCTATCACTCTGAACAAAAATTTCGAAAATTATCTCAGTTCTTAGTAGAGATAAAGCGATAAAAATTTCACTGGTGTTATACGTAGGTCTCCAGAACTACGTATACATAATTTATTTTTCATTTTATGGCTCTGTTCGAAATTTAATATATTGAATTTTCTATCACTCTGAACAAAAATTTTGAAAATTATCTCAGCTATTAGTAGAGATAAAGCGATAAAAATTTTACTGGTGTTATACGTAGGACTTCAGAACTACGTATGCATAATTTATTTTTCATTTTATGGCTCTGTTCGAAGTTTAATATATTGAATTTTCTATCACTCTGAACAAAAATTTCGAAAATTATCTCAGCTATTAGTAGAGATAAAGCGATAAAAATTTTACTGGTGTTATACGTAGGTCTCCAGAACTACGTATACATAATTTATTTTTTATTTTATGGCTCTGTTCGAAATTTAATATATTGAATTTTCTATCACTCTCAACAAAAATTTTGAAAATTATCTCAGCTATTAGTAGAGATAAAGCAATAACAATTTCACTGGTGTTATACGTAGGTCTCCAGAACTACGTATACATAATTTATTTTTCATTTTATGGCTCTGTTCGAAATTTAATATATTGAATTTTCTGTCACTCTGAACAAAAATTTCGAAAATTATCTCAGTTCTTAGTAGAGATAGAGCGATAAAAATTTTACTGGTGTTATACGTAGGTCTCCAGAACTACGTATACATAATTTATTTTTCATTTTGTGGCTCTGTTCGAAATTTAATATATTGAATTTTTAATCACTCTGAACAAAAATTTTGAAAATTATTTCAGCTATTTGTAGAGATAAAGCAATAAAAATTTTACTGGTGTTATACGTAGGTCTCCAGAACTACGTATACATAATTTATTTTTCATTTTATGGCTCTGTTCGAAATTTAATATATTGAATTTTCTATCACTCTGAACAAAAATTTCGAAAATTATCTCAGCTATAAGTAGAGATAAAGCGATAAAAATTTTACTGGTGTTATACGTAGGTCTTCAGAACTACGTATACATAATTTATTTTTCATTTTATGGCTATGTTCGAAATTTAATATATTGAATTTTCAATCACTCTGAACAAAAATTTTGAAAATTATCTCAGCTATTAGTAGAGATAAAACAATAAAAATTTCACTGGTGTTATACGTAGGTCTCCAGAACTACGTATACATAATTTATTTTTCATTTTATGGCTCTGTTCGAAATTTAATATATTGAATTTTCTATCACTCTGAACAAAAATTTCGAAAATTATCTCAGCTATTAGTAGAGATAAAGCGATAAAAATTTTACTGGTGTTATATGTAGGTCTCCAGAACTACGTATACATAATTTATTTTTTATTTTATGGTTCTGTTCGAAATTTAATATATTAAATTTTCTATCACTCTGAACAAAAATTTTGAAAATTATCTCAGCTATTAGTAGAGATAAAGCAATAAAAATTTCACTGGTGTTATACGTAAGTTTCCAGAACTACGTATACATAATTTATTTTTCATTTTATGGCTCTGTTCGAAATTTAATATATTGAATTTTCTATCACTCTGAACAAAAATTTCGAAAATTATCTCAGCTATTAGTAGAGATAAAGCGATAAAAATTTCACTGGTGTTATACGTAGGTCTCCAGAACTACGTATACGTAATTTATTTTTCATTTTATGGCTCTGTTCGAAATTTAATATATTGAATTTTCTATCACTCTGAACAAAAATTTCGAAAATTATCTCAGCTATAAGTAGAGATAAAGCGATAAAAATTTCACTGGTGTTATACGTAGGTCTTCAGAACTACGTATACATAATTTATTTTTCATTTTATGGCTCTGTTCGAAATTTAGTATATTGAATTTTCTATAACTCTGAACAAAAATTTCAAAAATTATCTCAGCTATTAGTAGAGATAATGCGATAAAAATTTCACTGGTGTTATACGTAGGTCTCCAGAACTACGTATACATAATTTATTTTTCATTTTATGGCTCTGTCCGAAATTTAATATATTGAATTTTCTATCACTCTGAACAAAAATTTTGAAAATTATCTCAGCTATTAGTAGAAATAAAGCAATAAAAATTTTACTGGTGTTATACGTAGGTCTCCAGAACTACGTATACACAATTTATTTTTCATTTGATGGCTCTGTTCGAAATTTAATATATTGAATTTTCTATCACTCTGAACAAAAATTTTGAAAATTATCTCAACTATTAATAGAGATAAAGCAATAAAAATTTCACTGGTGTTGTACGTAGGTCTCCAAAACTACGTATACATAATTTATTTTTCATTTTATGGCTCTGTTCGAAATTTAATATATTGAATTTTCTATCACTCTGAACAAAAATTTCGAAAATTATCTCAGCTATTAGTAGAGATAAAGCGATAACAATTTCACTGGTGTTATACGTAGGTCTCCAGAACTACGTATACATAATTTATTTTTCATTTTATGGCTCGGTTCGAAATTTAATATATTGAATTTTCTATCACTCTGAACAAAAATTTTGAAAATTATCTCAGCTATTAGTAGAGATAAAGCAATAAAAATTTCACTGGTGTTATACGTAAGTTTCCAGAACTACGTATAAATAATTTATTTTTCATTTTATGGCTCTGTTCGAAATTTAATATATTGAATTTTCTATCACTCTGAACAAAAATTTTGAAAATTATCTCAGCTATTAGTAGAGATAAAGCAATAAAAAATTCACTGGTGTTTTACGTAAGTCTCCAGAACTACGTATACATAATTTATTTTTTATTTTATGGCTCTGTTCGAAATTTAATATATTGAATTTTCTATCACTCTGAACAAAAATTTCGAAAATTATCTCAGCTATTAGTAGAGATAAAGCGATAAAAATTTCACTGGTGTTATACGTAGGTCTCCAAAACTACGTATACATAATTTATTTTTCATTTTATGGCTCGGTTCGAAATTTAATATATTGAATTTTCTATCACTCTGAACAAAAATTTTGAAAATTATCTCAGCTATTAGTAGAGATAAAGCAATAAAAATTTCACTGGTGTTATACGTAAGTTTCCAGAACTACGTATAAATAATTTATTTTTCATTTTATGGCTCTGTTCGAAATTTAATATATTGAATTTTCTATCAGTCTGAACAAAAATTTTGAAAATTATCTCAGCTATTAGTAGAGATAAAGCGATAAAAAATTTTACTGGTGTTATACGTAGGTCTCCAGAACTACGTATACATAATTTATTTTTCATTTTATGGCTCTGTTCGAAATTTAATATATTGAATTTTCTATCACTCTGAACAAAAATTTTGAAAATTATCTCAGCTATTAGTAGAGATAAAGCGATAAAAATTTTACTGGTGTTATACGTAGGTCTCCAGAACTACGTATACATAATTTATTTTTTATTTTATGGTTCTGTTCGAAATTTAATATATTAAATTTTCTATCACTCTGAACAAAAATTTTGAAAATTATCTCAGCTATTAGTAGAGATAAAGCAATAAAAATTCCACTGGTGTTATACGTAAGTTTTCAGAACTACGTATACATAATTTATTATTCATTTTATGGCTCTGTTCGAAATTCAATATATTGAATTTTCTATCACTCTGAACAAAAATTTCGAAAATTATCTCAGCTATTAGTAGAGATAAAGCGATAAAAATTTCACTGGTGTTATACGTAGGTCTCCAGAACTACGTATACATAATTTATTTTTCATTTTATAAATTTAATATATTGAATTTTCTATCACTCTGAACAAAAATTTCGAAAATTATCTCAGCTATTAGTAGAGATAAAGCGATAAAAAATTTTACTGGTGTTATACGTAGGTCTCCAGAACTACGTATACATAATTTATTTTTCATTTTATGGCTCTGTTCGAAATTTAATATATTGAATTTTCTATCACTCTGAACAAAAATTTTGAAAATTATCTCAGCTATTAGTAGAGATAAAGCGATAAAAATTTTACTGGTGTTATACGTAGGTCTCCAGAACTACGTATACATAATTTATTTTTTATTTTATGGTTCTGTTCGAAATTTAATATATTAAATTTTCTATCACTCTGAACAAAAATTTTGAAAATTATCTCAGCTATTAGTAGAGATAAAGCAATAAAAATTCCACTGGTGTTATACGTAAGTTTTCAGAACTACGTATACATAATTTATTATTCATTTTATGGCTCTGTTCGAAATTCAATATATTGAATTTTCTATCACTCTGAACAAAAATTTCGAAAATTATCTCAGCTATTAGTAGAGATAAAGCGATAAAAATTTCACTGGTGTTATACGTAGGTCTCCAGAACTACGTATACATAATTTATTTTTCATTTTATGGCTCTGTTCGAAATTTAATATATTGAATTTTCTATCACTCTGAACAAAAATTTCGAAAATTATCTCAGCTATTAGTAGAGATAAAGCAATAAAAATTTCACTGGTGTTATACGTAGGTCTCCAGAACTACGTATACATAAGTTATTTTTTATTTTATGGCTCTGTTCGAAATTTAATATATTGAATTTTCTATCAGTCTGAACAAAAATTTTGAAAATTATCTCAACTATTAGTAGAGACAAAGCGATAAAAATTTCACTGGTGTTATACGTAGGTCTCCAGAACTACGTATACATAATTTATTTTTCATTTTATGGCTCTGTTCGAAATTTAATATATTGAATTTTCTATCACTCTGAACAAAAATTTTGAAAATTATCTTAGCTATTAGTAGAGATAAAGCAATAAAAATTTCACTAGTGTTATACGTAGGTCTCCAGAACTACGTATACATAATTTATTTTTCATTTTATGGCTCTGTTCGAAATTTAATATATTGAATTTTCTATCACTCTGAACAAAAATTTCGAAAACTATTTCAGCTATTAGTAGAGATAAAGCGATAAAAATTTTACTGGTGTTATACGTAAGTCTCCAGAACTACGTATACATAAATTATTTTTCATTTTATGCTCTGTTCGAAATTTAATATATTGAATTTCCTATAACTCTGAACAAAAATTTTGAAAATTATCTCAGCTATTAGTAGAGATAAAGCAATAAAAATTTCACTGGTGTTATACGTAGGTCTCCAGAACTACGTATACGTAATTTATTTTTCATTTTATGGCTCTGTTCAAAATTTAATATATTGAATTTTCTATCACTCTGAACAAAAATTTCGAAAACTATTTCAGCTATTAGTAGAGATAAAGCGATAAAAATTTTACTGGTGTTATACGTAAGTCTCCAGAATAACGTATACATAAATTATTTTTCATTTTATGCTCTGTTCGAAATTTAATATATTGAATTTCCTATCACTCTGAACAAAAATTTTGAAAATTATCTCAGCTATTAGTAGAGATAAAGCAATAAAAATTTCACTGGTGTTATACGTAGGTCTCCAGAACTACGTATACGTAATTTATTTTTCATTTTATGGCTCTGTTCAAAATTTAATATATTGAATTTTCTATCACTCTGAACAAAAATTTTGAAAATTATCTCAGCTATTAGTAGAAATAAAGCAACAAAAATTTCACTGGTGTTATACGTAGGTCTCCAGAACTACTTATACATAATTTATTTTTCATTTTATGGCTCTGTTCGAAATTTAATATATTGAATTTTCTATCAGTCTGAAAAAAATTTTGAAAATTATCTCAGCTATTAGTAGAGATAAAGCAATAAAAATTTCACTGGTGTTTTACGTAAGTCTCCAGAACTACGTATACATAATTTATTTTTCATTTTATGGCTCTGTTCGAAATTCAATATATTGAATTTTCTATCACTCTGAACAAAAATTTCGAAAATTATCTCAGCTATTAGTAGAGATAAAGCAATAAAAATTTCACTGGTGTTATACGTAGGTCTCCAGAACTACGTATACATAAGTTATTTTTTATTTTATGGCTCTGTTCGAAATTTAATATATTGAATTTTCTATCAGTCTGAACAAAAATTTTGAAAATTATCTCAGCTATTAGTAGAGATAAAGCAATAAAAATTTTACTGGTGTTATACGTAGGTCTCCAGAACTACGTATACATAATTTGTTTTTCATTTTATGGCTCTGTTCGAAATTTAATATATTGAATTTTCTATCACTCTGAACAAAAATTTCGAAAATTATCTCAGCTATTAGTAGAGATAAAGCGATAAAAATTTTACTGGTGTTATACGTAGGTCTCCAGAACTACGTATACATAATTTATTTTTTATTTTATAGCTCTGTTCGAAATTTAATATATTGAATTTTCTATCACTCTGAATAAAAATTTTGAAAATTATCTCAGCTATTAGTAGAGATAAAGCAATAAAAATTTTACTGGTGTTATACGTAGGTCTCCAGAACTATGTATACATAATTTATTTTTCATTTTATGGCTCTGTTCGAAATTTAATATATTGAATTTTCTATCACTCTGAACAAAAATTTTGAAAATTATCTCAGCTATTAGTAGAGATAAAGCGATAAAAATTTTACTGGTGTTATACGTAGGTCTCCAGAACTACGTATACATAATTTATTTTTCATTTTATGGCTCTGTTCGAAATTTAATATATTGAATTTCCTATCACTCTGAACAAAAATTTTGAAAATTATCTCAGCTATTAGTAGAGATAAAGCAATAAAAATTTCATTGGTGTTATACGTAGGTCTTCAGAACTACGTATACGTAATTTATTTTTCATTTTATGGCTCTGCTCAAAATTTAATATATTGAATTTTCTATTACTCTGAACAAAAATTTCGAAAATTATCTCAGCTATTAGTAGAGATAAAGCGATAAAAATTTCACTGGTGTTACACGTAGGTCTCCAGAACTACGTATACATAATTTATTTTTCATTTTATGGCTCTGTTCGAAATTTAATATATTGAATTTTCTATCAGTCTGAAAAAAATTTTGAAAATTATCTCAGCTATTAGTAGAGATAAAGCAATAAAAATTTCACTGGTGTTTTACGTAAGTCTCCAGAACTACGTATACATAATTTATTTTTCATTTTATGGCTCTGTTCGAAATTTAATATATTGAATTTTCTATCAGTCTGAAAAAAATTTTGAAAATTATCTCAGCTATTAGTAGAGATAAAGCAATAAAAATTTCACTGGTGTTTTACGTAAGTCTCCAGAACTACGTATACATAATTTATTTTTCATTTTATGGCTCTGTTCGAAATTCAATATATTGAATTTTCTATCACTCTGAACAAAAATTTCGAAAATTATCTCAGCTATTAGTAGAGATAAAGCAATAAAAATTTCACTGGTGTTATACGTAGGTCTCCAGAACTACGTATACATAAGTTATTTTTTATTTTATGGCTCTGTTCGAAATTTAATATATTGAATTTTCTATCAGTCTGAACAAAAATTTTGAAAATTATCTCAGCTATTAGTAGAGATAAAGCAATAAAAATTTTACTGGTGTTATACGTAGGTCTCCAGAACTACGTATACATAATTTGTTTTTCATTTTATGGCTCTGTTCGAAATTTAATATATTGAATTTTCTATCACTCTGAACAAAAATTTCGAAAATTATCTCAGCTATTAGTAGAGATAAAGCGATAAAAATTTTACTGGTGTTATACGTAGGTCTCCAGAACTACGTATACATAATTTATTTTTTATTTTATAGCTCTGTTCGAAATTTAATATATTGAATTTTCTATCACTCTGAATAAAAATTTTGAAAATTATCTCAGCTATTAGTAGAGATAAAGCAATAAAAATTTTACTGGTGTTATACGTAGGTCTCCAGAACTATGTATACATAATTTATTTTTCATTTTATGGCTCTGTTCGAAATTTAATATATTGAATTTTCTATCACTCTGAACAAAAATTTTGAAAATTATCTCAGCTATTAGTAGAGATAAAGCGATAAAAATTTTACTGGTGTTATACGTAGGTCTCCAGAACTACGTATACATAATTTATTTTTCATTTTATGGCTCTGTTCGAAATTTAATATATTGAATTTCCTATCACTCTGAACAAAAATTTTGAAAATTATCTCAGCTATTAGTAGAGATAAAGCAATAAAAATTTCATTGGTGTTATACGTAGGTCTTCAGAACTACGTATACGTAATTTATTTTTCATTTTATGGCTCTGCTCAAAATTTAATATATTGAATTTTCTATTACTCTGAACAAAAATTTCGAAAATTATCTCAGCTATTAGTAGAGATAAAGCGATAAAAATTTCACTGGTGTTACACGTAGGTCTCCAGAACTACGTATACATAATTTATTTTTCATTTTATGGCTCTGTTCGAAATTTAATATATTGAATTTTCTATCACTCTGAACAAGAATTTTGAAAATTATCTCAGCTATTAGTAGAAATAAAGCAACAAAAATTTCACTGGTGTTATACGTAGGTCTCCAGAACTACGTATACATAATTTATTTTTCATTTTATGGCTCTGTTCGAAATTTAATATATTGAATTTTCTATCACTTTGAACAAAAATTTCGAAAATTATCTCAGCTATTAGTAGAGATAAAGCAATAAAAATTTCACTGGTGTTATACGTAAGTTTCCAGAACTACGTATAAATAATTTATTTTTCATTTTATGGCTCTGTTCGAAATTTAATATATTGAATTTTCTATCACTCTGAACAAAAATTTTGAAAATTATCTCAGCTATTAGTAGAGATAAAGCAATAAAAAATTCACTGGTGTTTTACGTAAGTCTCCAGAACTACGTATACATAATTTATTTTTTATTTTATGGCTCTGTTCGAAATTTAATATATTGAATTTTCTATCACTCTGAACAAAAATTTCGAAAATTATCTCAGCTATTAGTAGAGATAAAGCGATAAAAATTTCACTGGTGTTATACGTAGGTCTCCAGAACTAAGTATACATAATTTATTTTTCATTTTATGGCTCGGTTCGAAATTTAATATATTGAATTTTCTATCACTCTGAACAAAAATTTTGAAAATTATCTCAGCTATTAGTAGAGATAAAGCAATAAAAATTTCACTGGTGTTATACGTAAGTTTCCAGAACTACGTATAAATAATTTATTTTTCATTTTATGGCTCTGTTCGAAATTTAATATATTGAATTTTCTATCAGTCTGAACAAAAATTTTGGAAATTATCTCAGCTATTAGTAGAGATAAAGCAATAAAAAATTCACTGGTGTTTTACGTAAGTCTCCAGAACTACGTATACATAATTTATTTTTTATTTTATGGCTCTGTTCGAAATTTAATATATTGAATTTTCTATCACTCTGAACAAAAATTTCGAAAATTATCTCAGCTATTAGTAGAGATAAAGCGATAAAAATTTCACTGGTGTTATACGTAGGTCTCCAGAACTACGTATACATAATTTATTTTTCATTTTATGGCTCTGTTCGAAATTTAATATATTGAATTTTCTATCAGTCTGAACAAAAATTTTGAAAATTATCTCAGCTATTAGTAGAGAAAAAGCAATAAAAATTTTACTGGTGTTATACGTAGGTCTCCAGAACTACGTATACATAATTTGTTTTTCATTTTATGGCTCTGTTCGAAATTTAATATATTGAATTTTCTATCACTCTGAACAAAAATTTCGAAAATTATCTCAGCTATTAGTAGAGATAAAGCGATAAAAATTTTACTGGTGTTATACGTAGGTCTCCAGAACTACGTATACATAATTTATTTTTTATTTTATAGCTCTGTTCGAAATTTAATATATTGAATTTTCTATCACTCTGAATAAAAATTTTGAAAATTATCTCAGCTATTAGTAGAGATAAAGCAATAAAAATTTTACTGGTGTTATACGTAGGTCTCCAGAACTATGTATACATAATTTATTTTTCATTTTATGGCTCTGTTCGAAATTTAATATATTGAATTTTCTATCACTCTGAACAAAAATTTCTAAAATTATCTCAGCTATTAGTAGAGACAAAGCGATAAAAATTTTACTGGTGTTATACGTAGGTCTCCAGAACTACGTATACATAATTTATTTTTCATTTTATGGCTCTGTTCGAAATTTAATATATTGAATTTTCTATCACTCTGAACAAAAATTTTGAAAATTATCTCAGCTATTAGTAGAGATAAAGCAATAAAAATTTCACTAGTGTTATACGTAGGTCTCCAGAACTACGTATACATAATTTATTTTTCATTTTATGGCTCTGTTCGAAATTTAATATATTGAATATTCTATCACTCTGAACAAAAATTTCGAAAACTATTTCAGCTATTAGTAGAGATAAAGCGATAAAAATTTTACTGGTGTTATACGTAAGTCTCCAGAACTACGTATACATAAATTATTTTTCATTTTATGCTCTGTTCGAAATTTAATATATTGAATTTCCTATCACTCTGAACAAAAATTTTGAAAATTATCTCAGCTATTAGTAGAGATAAAGCAATAAAAATTTCATTGGTGTTATACGTAGGTCTTCAGAACTACGTATACGTAATTTATTTTTCATTTTATGGCTCTGCTCAAAATTTAATATATTGAATTTTCTATTACTCTGAACAAAAATTTCGAAAATTATCTCAGCTATTAGTAGAGATAAAGCGATAAAAATTTCACTGGTGTTACACGTAGGTCTCCAGAACTACGTATACATAATTTATTTTTCATTTTATGGCTCTGTTCGAAATTTAATATATTGAATTTTCTATCACTCTGAACAAGAATTTTGAAAATTATCTCAGCTATTAGTAGAAATAAAGCAACAAAAATTTCACTGGTGTTATACGTAGGTCTCCAGAACTACGTATACATAATTTATTTTTCATTTTATGGCTCTGTTCGAAATTTAATATATTGAATTTTCTATCACTCTGAACAAAAATTTTGAAAATTATCTCAGCTATTAGTAGAGATAAAGCAATAAAAATTTCACTGGTGTTTTACGTAAGTCTCCAGAACTACGTATACATAATTTATTTTTCATTTTATGGCTCTGTTCGAAATTTAATATATTGAATATTCTATCACTCTGAACAAAAATTTCGAAAACTATTTCAGCTATTAGTAGAGATAAAGCGATAAAAATTTTACTGGTGTTATACGTAAGTCTCCAGAACTACGTATACATAATTTATTTTTCATTTTATGGCTCTGTTCGAAATTTAATATATTGAATTTTCTATCACTCTGAACAAAAATTTTGAAAATTATCTCAGCTATTAGTAGAGATAAAGCAATAAAAATTTCACTAGTGTTATACGTAGGTCTCCAGAACTACGTATACATAATTTATTTTTCATTTTATGGCTCTGTTCGAAATTTAATATATTGAATATTCTATCACTCTGAACAAAAATTTCGAAAACTATTTCAGCTATTAGTAGAGATAAAGCGATAAAAATTTTACTGGTGTTATACGTAAGTCTCCAGAACTACGTATACATAAATTATTTTTCATTTTATGCTCTGTTCGAAATTTAATATATTGAATTTCCTATCACTCTGAACAAAAATTTTGAAAATTATCTCAGCTATTAGTAGAGATAAAGCAATAAAAATTTCATTGGTGTTATACGTAGGTCTTCAGAACTACGTATACGTAATTTATTTTTCATTTTATGGCTCTGCTCAAAATTTAATATATTGAATTTTCTATCAGTCTGAACAAAAATTTTGAAAATTATCTCAGCTATTAGTAGAGATAAAGCAATAAAAATTTTACTGGTGTTATACGTAGGTCTCCAGAACTACATGTACATAATTTGTTTTTCATTTTATGGCTCTGTTCGAAATTTAATATATTGAATTTTCTATCACTCTGAACAAAAATTTCGAAAATTATCTCAGCTATTAGTAGAGATAAATCGATAAAAATTTTACTGGTGTTATACGTAGGTCTCCAGAACTACGTATACATAATTTATTTTTTATTTTATAGCTCTGTTCGAAATTTAATATATTGAATTTTCTATCACTCTGAATAAAAATTTTGAAAATTATCTCGGCTATTAGTAGAGATAAAGCAATAAAAATTTTACTGGTGTTATACGTAGGTCTCCAGAACTACGTATACATAATTTATTTTTCATTTTATGGCTCTGTTCGAAATTTAATATATTGAATTTTCTATCACTCTGAACAAAAATTTCTAAAATTATCTCAGCTATTAGTAGAGACAAAGCGATAAAAATTTTACTGGTGTTATACGTAGGTCTCCAGAACTACGTATACATAATTTATTTTTCATTTTATGGCTCTGTTCGAAATTTAATATATTGAATTTTCTATCACTCTGAACAAAAATTTTGAAAATTATCTCAGCTATTAGTAGAGATAAAGCAATAAAAATTTTACTAGTGTTATACGTAGGTCTCCAGAACTACGTATACATAATTTATTTTTCATTTTATGGCTCTGTTCGAAATTTAATATATTGAATATTCTATCACTCTGAACAAAAATTTCGAAAACTATTTCAGCTATTAGTAGAGATAAAGCGATAAAAATTTTACTGGTGTTATACGTAAGTCTCCAGAACTACGTATACATAAATTATTTTTCATTTTATGCTCTGTTCGAAATTTAATATATTGAATTTCCTATCACTCTGAACAAAAATTTTGAAAATTATCTCAGCTATTAGTAGAGATAAAGCAATAAAAATTTCATTGGTGTTATACGTAGGTCTTCAGAACTACGTATACGTAATTTATTTTTCATTTTATGGCTCTGCTCAAAATTTAATATATTGAATTTTCTATTACTCTGAACAAAAATTTCGAAAATTATCTCAGCTATTAGTAGAGATAAAGCGATAAAAATTTCACTGGTGTTACACGTAGGTCTCCAGAACTACGTATACATAATTTATTTTTCATTTTATGGCTCTGTTCGAAATTTAATATATTGAATTTTCTATCACTCTGAACAAGAATTTTGAAAATTATCTCAGCTATTAGTAGAAATAAAGCAACAAAAATTTCACTGGTGTTATACGTAGGTCTCCAGAACTACGTATACATAATTTATTTTTCATTTTATGGCTCTGTTCGAAATTTAATATATTGAATTTTCTATCACTCTGAACAAAAATTTTGAAAATTATCTCAGCTATTAGTAGAGATAAAGCAATAAAAATTTCACTGGTGTTTTACGTAAGTCTCCAGAACTACGTATACATAATTTATTTTTCATTTTATGGCTCTGTTCGAAATTTAATATATTGAATTTTCTATCACTCTGAACAAAAATTTCGAAAATTATCTCAGCTATTAGTAGAGATAAAGCGATAACAATTTCACTGGTGTTATACGTAGGTCTCCAGAACTACGTATACATAATTTATTTTTCATTTTATGGCTCGGTTCGAAATTTAATATATTGAATTTTCTATCACTCTGAACAAAAATTTTGAAAATTATCTCAGCTATTAGTAGAGATAAAGCAATAAAAATTTCACTGGTGTAATACGTAAGTTTCCAGAACTACGTATAAATAATTTATTTTTCATTTTATGGCTCTGTTCGAAATTTAATATATTGAATTTTCTATCACTCTGAACAAAAATTTTGAAAATTATCTCAGCTATTAGTAGAGATAAAGCAATAAAAAATTCACTGGTGTTTTACGTAAGTCTCCAGAACTACGTATACATAATTTATTTTTTATTTTATGGCTCTGTTCGAAATTTAATATATTGAATTTTCTATCACTCTGAACAAAAATTTCGAAAATTATCTCAGCTATTAGTAGAGATAAAGCGATAAAAATTTCACTGGTGTTATACGTAGGTCTCCAGAACTACGTATACATAATTTATTTTTCATTTTATGGCTCGGTTCGAAATTTAATATATTGAATTTTCTATCACTCTGAACAAAAATTTTGAAAATTATCTCAGCTATTAGTAGAGATAAAGCAATAAAAATTTCACTGGTGTTATACGTAAGTTTCCAGAACTACGTATAAATAATTTATTTTTCATTTTATGGCTCTGTTCGAAATTTAATATATTGAATTTTCTATCAGTCTGAACAAAAATTTTGAAAATTATCTCAGCTATTAGTAGAGATAAAGCAATAAAAAATTCACTGGTGTTTTACGTAAGTCTCCAGAACTACGTATACATAATTTATTTTTTATTTTATGGCTCTGTTCGAAATTTAATATATTGAATTTTCTATCACTCTGAACAAAAATTTCGAAAATTATCTCAGCTATTAGTAGAGATAAAGCGATAAAAATTTCACTGGTGTTATACGTAGGTCTCCAGAACTACGTATACATAATTTATTTTTCATTTTATGGCTCTGTTCGAAATTTAATATATTGAATTTTCTATCACGCTGAACAAAAATTTCGAAAATTATCTCAGCTATTAGTAGAGATAAAGCAATAAAAATTTTACTGGTGTTATACGTAGGTCTCCAGAACTACGTATACATAATTTATTTTTCATTTTATAAATTTAATATATTGAATTTTCTATCACTCTGAACAAAAATTTCGAAAATTATCTCAGCTATTAGTAGAGATAAAGCGATAAAAAATTTTACTGGTGTTATACGTAGGTCTCCAGAACTACGTATACATAATTTATTTTTCATTTTATGGCTCTGTTCGAAATTTAATATATTGAATTTTCTATCACTCTGAACAAAAATTTTGAAAATTATCTCAGCTATTAGTAGAGATAAAGCGATAAAAATTTTACTGGTGTTATACGTAGGTCTCCAGAACTACGTATACATAATTTATTTTTTATTTTATGGTTCTGTTCGAAATTTAATATATTAAATTTTCTATCACTCTGAACAAAAATTTTGAAAATTATCTCAGCTATTAGTAGAGATAAAGCAATAAAAATTCCACTGGTGTTATACGTAAGTTTTCAGAACTACGTATACATAATTTATTATTCATTTTATGGCTCTGTTCGAAATTCAATATATTGAATTTTCTATCACTCTGAACAAAAATTTCGAAAATTATCTCAGCTATTAGTAGAGATAAAGCGATAAAAATTTCACTGGTGTTATACGTAGGTCTCCAGAACTACGTATACATAATTTATTTTTCATTTTATGGCTCTGTTCGAAATTTAATATATTGAATTTTCTATCACTCTGAACAAAAATTTCGAAAATTATCTCAGCTATTAGTAGAGATAAAGCAATAAAAATTTCACTGGTGTTATACGTAGGTCTCCAGAACTACGTATACATAAGTTATTTTTTATTTTATGGCTCTGTTCGAAATTTAATATATTGAATTTTCTATCAGTCTGAACAAAAATTTTGAAAATTATCTCAACTATTAGTAGAGACAAAGCGATAAAAATTTCACTGGTGTTATACGTAGGTCTCCAGAACTACGTATACATAATTTATTTTTCATTTTATGGCTCTGTTCGAAATTTAATATATTGAATTTTCTATCACTCTGAACAAAAATTTTGAAAATTATCTTAGCTATTAGTAGAGATAAAGCAATAAAAATTTCACTAGTGTTATACGTAGGTCTCCAGAACTACGTATACATAATTTATTTTTCATTTTATGGCTCTGTTCGAAATTTAATATATTGAATTTTCTATCAATCTGAACAAAAATTTCGAAAACTATTTCAGCTATTAGTAGAGATAAAGCGATAAAAATTTTACTGGTGTTATACGTAAGTCTCCAGAACTACGTATACATAAATTATTTTTCATTTTATGCTCTGTTCGAAATTTAATATATTGAATTTCCTATCACTCTGAACAAAAATTTTGAAAATTATCTCAGCTATTAGTAGAGATAAAGCAATAAAAATTTCACTGGTGTTATACGTAGGTCTCCAGAACTACGTATACGTAATTTATTTTTCATTTTATGGCTCTGTTCAAAATTTAATATATTGAATTTTCTATCACTCTGAACAAAAATTTCGAAAACTATTTCAGCTATTAGTAGAGATAAAGCGATAAAAATTTTACTGGTGTTATACGTAAGTCTCCAGAATAACGTATACATAAATTATTTTTCATTTTATGCTCTGTTCGAAATTTAATATATTGAATTTCCTATCACTCTGAACAAAAATTTTGAAAATTATCTCAGCTATTAGTAGAGATAAAGCAATAAAAATTTCACTGGTGTTATACGTAGGTCTCCAGAACTACGTATACGTAATTTATTTTTCATTTTATGGCTCTGTTCAAAATTTAATATATTGAATTTTCTATCACTCTGAACAAAAATTTCGAAAATTATCTCAGCTATTAGTAGAGATAAAGCGATAAAAATTTCACTGGTGTTACACGTAGGTCTCCAGAACTACGTATACATAATTTATTTTTCATTTTATGGCTCTGTTCAAAATTTAATATATTGAATTTTCTATCACTCTGAACAAAAGTTTTGAAAATTATCTCAGCTATTAGCAGAGATAAAGCGATAAAAATTTTACTGGTGTTATACGTAGGTCTCCAGAACTACGTATACATAATTTATTTTTCATTTTATGGCTCTGTTCGAAATTTAATATATTGAGTTTTCTATCACTCTGAACAAAAATTTTGAAAATTATCTCAGCTATTAGTAGAGATAAAGCGACAAAAATTTTACTGGTGTTATACGTTGGTCTCCAAAACTACGTATACATAATTTATTTTTTATTTTATGTCTCTGTTCGAAATTTAATATATTGAATTTTCTATCACTCTGAACAAAAATTTCGAAAATTATCTCAGCTATTAGTAGAGATAAAGCGATAAAAATTTTACTGGTGTTATACGTAGGTCTCCAGAACTACGTATACATAATTTATTTTTCATTTTATGGCTCTGTTCGAAATTTAATATATTGAATTTTCTATCACTCTGAACAAAAATTTTAAAAATTATCTCAGCTATTAGTAGAAATAAAGCAACAAAAATTTCACTGGTGTTATACGTAGGTCTCCAGAACTACGTATACATAATTTATTTTTCATTTTATGGCTCTGTTCGAAATTCAATATATTGAATTTTCTATCACTCTGAACAAAAATTTCGAAAATTATCTCCGCTATTAGTAGAGATAAAGCAATAAAAATTTCACTGGTGTTATACGTAGGTCTCCAGAACTACGTATACATAAGTTATTTTTTATTTTATGGCTCTGTTCGAAATTTAATATATTGAATTTTCTATCACTCTGAACAAAAATTTCGAAAATTATCTCAGCTATTAGTAGAGATAAAGCGATAAAAATTTTACTGGTGTTATACGTAGGTCTCCAGAACTACGTATACATAATTTATTTTTTATTTTATTGCTCTGTTCGAAATTTAATATATTGAATTTTCTATCACTCTGAATAAAAATTTTGAAATTTATCTCAGCTATTAGTAGAGATAAAGCAATAAAAATTTTACTGGTGTTATACGTAGGTCTCCAGAACTATGTATACATAATTTATTTTTCATTTTATGGCTCTGTTCGAAATTTAATATATTGAATTTTCTATCACTCTGAACAAAAATTTCTAAAATTATCTCAGCTATTAGTAGAGACAAAGCGATAAAAATTTTACTGGTGTTATACGTAGGTCTCCAGAACTACGTATACATAATTTATTTTTCATTTTATGGCTCTGTTCGAAATTTAATATATTGAATTTTCTATCACTCTGAACAAAAATTTTGAAAATTATCTCAGCTATTAGTAGAGATAAAGCATTAAAAATTTCACTAGTGTTATACGTAGGTCTCCAGAACTACGTATACATAATTTATTTTTCATTTTATGGCTCTGTTCGAAATTTAATATATTGAATATTCTATCACTCTGAACAAAAATTTCGAAAACTATTTCAGCTATTAGTAGAGATAAAGCGATAAAAATTTTACTGGTGTTATACGTAAGTCTCCAGAACTACGTATACATAAATTATTTTTCATTTTATGCTCTGTTCGAAATTTAATATATTGAATTTCCTATCACTCTGAACAAAAATTTTGAAAATTATCTCAGCTATTAGTAGAGATAAAGCAATAAAAATTTCATTGGTGTTATACGTAGGTCTTCAGAACTACGTATACGTAATTTATTTTTCATTTTATGGCTCTGCTCAAAATTTAATATATTGAATTTTCTATTACTCTGAACAAAAATTTCGAAAATTATCTCAGCTATTAGTAGAGATAAAGCGATAAAAATTTCACTGGTGTTACACGTAGGTCTCCAGAACTACGTATACATAATTTATTTTTCATTTTATGGCTCTGTTCGAAATTTAATATATTGAATTTTCTATCACTCTGAACAAGAATTTTGAAAATTATCTCAGCTATTAGTAGAAATAAAGCAACAAAAATTTCACTGGTGTTATACGTAGGTCTCCAGAACTACGTATACATAATTTATTTTTCATTTTATGGCTCTGTTCGAAATTTAATATATTGAATTTTCTATCACTCTGAACAAAAATTTTGAAAATTATCTCAGCTATTAGTAGAGATAAAGCAATAAAAATTTCACTGGTGTTTTACGTAAGTCTCCAGAACTACGTATACATAATTTATTTTTCATTTTATGGCTCTGTTCGAAATTTAATATATTGAATTTTCTATCACTCTGAACAAAAATTTCGAAAATTATCTCAGCTATTAGTAGAGATAAAGCAATAAAAATTTCACTGGTGTTATACGTAGGTCTCCAGAACTACGTATACATAAGTTATTTTTTATTTTATGGCTCTGTTCGAAATTTAATATATTGAATTTTCTATCAGTCTGAACAAAAATTTTGAAAATTATCTCAGCTATTAGTAGAGATAAAGCAATAAAAATTTTACTGGTGTTATACGTAGGTCTCCAGAACTACGTATACATAATTTATTTTTCATTTTATGGCTTTGTTCGAAATTTAATATATTGAATTTTCTATCACTCTGAACAAAAATTTCGAAAATTATCTCAGCTATTAGTAGAGATAAAGCGATAAAAATTTTACTGGTGTTATACGTAGGTCTCCAGAACTACGTATACATAATTTATTTTTCATTTTATGGCTCTGTTCGAAATTTAATATATTGAATTTTCTATCACTCTGAACAAAAATTTTGAAAATTATCTCAGCTATTAGTAGAGATAAAGCAATAAAAATTTTACTGGTGTTATACGTAGGTCTCCAGAACTATGTATACATAATTTATTTTTCATTTTATGGCTCTGTTCGAAATTTAATATATTGAATTTTCTATCACTCTGAACAAAAATTTCTAAAATTATCTCAGCTATTAGTTGAGACAAAGCGATAAAAATTTTACTGGTGTTATACGTAGGTCTCCAGAACTACGTATACATAATTTATTTTTCATTTTATGGCTCTGTTCGAAATTTAATATATTGAATTTTCTATCACTCTGAACAAAAATTTTGAAAATTATCTCAGCTATTAGTAGAGATAAAGCAATAAAAATTTCACTAGTGTTATACGTAGGTCTCCAGAACTACGTATACATAATTTATTTTTCATTTTATGGCTCTGTTCGAAATTTAATATATTGAATATTCTATCACTCTGAACAAAAATTTCGAAAACTATTTCAGCTATTAGTAGAGATAAAGCGATAAAAATTTTACTGGTGTTATACGTAAGTCTCCAGAACTACGTATGCATAAATTATTTTTCATTTTATGCTCTGTTCGAAATTTAATATATTGAATTTCCTATCACTCTGAACAAAAATTTTGAAAATTATCTCAGCTATTAGTAGAGATAAAGCAATAAAAATTTTATTGGTGTTACACGTAGGTCTCCAGAACTACGTATACGTAATTTATTTTTCATTTTATGGCTCTGTTCAAAATTTAATATATTGAATTTTCTATCACTCTAAACAAAAATTTCGAAAATTATCTCAGCTATTAGTAGAGATAAAGCGATAAAAATTTCACTGGTGTTACACGTAGGTCTCCAAAACTACGTATACATAATTTATTTTTCATTTTATGGCTCTGTTCAAAATTTAATATATTGAATTTTCTATCACTCTGAACAAAAGTTTTGAAAATTATCTCAGCTATTAGCAGAGATAAAACGATAAAATTTTTACTGGTGTTATACGTAGGTCTCCAGAACTACGTATACATAATTTATTTTTCATTTTATGGCTCTGTTCGAAATTTAATATATTGAGTTTTCTATCACTCTGAACAAAAATTTTGAAAATTATCTCAGCTATTAGTAGAGATAAAGCGATAAAAATTTTACTGGTGTTATACGTTGGTCTCCAAAACTACGTATACATAATTTATTTTCCATTTTATGTCTCTGTTCGAAATTTAATATATTGAATTTTCTATCACTCTGAACAAAAATTTCGAAAATTATCTCAGCTATTAGTAGAGATAAAGCGATAAAAATTTTACTGGTGTTATACGTAGGTCTCCAGAACTACGTATACATAATTTATTTTTCATTTTATGGCTCTGTTCGAAATTTAATATATTGAATTTTCTATCACTCTGAACAAAAATTTTGAAAATTATCTCAGCTATTAGTAGAAATAATGCAACAAAAATTTCACTGGTGTTATACGTAGGTCTCCAGAACTACGTATACATAAGTTATTTTTCATTTTATGGCTCTGTTCGAAATTTAATATATTGAATTTTCTATCAGTCTGAACAAAAATTTTGAAAATTATTTCAGCTATTAGTAGAGATAAAGCAATAAAAATTTTACTGGTGTTATACGTAGGTCTCCAGAACTACGTATACATAAGTTATTTTTTATTTTATGGCTCTGTTCGAAATTTAATATATTGAATTTTCTATCAGTCTGAACAAAAATTTTGAAAATTATTTCAGCTATTAGTAGAGATAAAGCAATAAAAATTTTACTGGTGTTATACGTAGGTCTCCAGAACTACGTATACATAATTTATTTTTCATTTTATGGCTCTGTTCGAAATTTAATATATTGAATTTTCTATCACTCTGAACAAAAATTTCGAAAATTATCTCAGCTATTAGTAGAGATAAAGCGATAAGAATTTTACTGGTGTTATACGTAGGTCTCCAGAACTACGTATACATAAGTTATTTTTCATTTTATGGCTCTGTTCGAAATTTAATATATTGAATTTTCTATCACTCTGAACAAAAATTTTGAAAATTATCTCAGCTATTAGTAGAGATAAAGCAATAAAAATTTTACTTGTGTTATACGTAGGTCTCCAGAACTATGTATACATAATTTATTTTTCATTTTATGGCTCTGTTCGAAATTTAATATATTGAATTTTCTATCACTCTGAACAAAAATTTCTAAAATTATCTCAGCTATTAGTAGAGATAAAGCAATAAAAATTTTACTGGTGTTATACGTAGGTCTCCAGAACTACGTATACATAATTTATTTTTCATTTTATGGCTTTGTTCGAAATTTAATATATTGAATTTTCTATCACTCTGAACAAAAATTTCGAAAATTATCTCAGCTATTAGTAGAGATAAAGCGATAAAAATTTTACTGGTGTTATACGTAGGTCTCCAGAACTACGTATACATAATTTATTTTTCATTTTATGGCTCTGTTCGAAATTTAATATATTGAATTTTCTATCACTCTGAACAAAAATTTTGAAAATTATCTCAGCTATTAGTAGAGATAAAGCAATAAAAATTTTACTGGTGTTATACGTAGGTCTCCAGAACTATGTATACATAATTTATTTTTCATTTTATGGCTCTGTTCGAAATTTAATATATTGAATTTTCTATCACTCTGAACAAAAATTTCTAAAATTATCTCAGCTATTAGTTGAGACAAAGCGATAAAAATTTTACTGGTGTTATACGTAGGTCTCCAGAACTACGTATACATAATTTATTTTTCATTTTATGGCTCTGTTCGAAATTTAATATATTGAATTTTCTATCACTCTAAACAAAAATTTTGAAAATTATCTCAGCTATTAGTAGAGATAAAGCAATAAAAATTTCACTAGTGTTATACGTAGGTCTCCAGAACTACGTATACATAATTTATTTTTCATTTTATGGCTCTGTTCGAAATTTAATATATTGAATATTCTATCACTCTGAACAAAAATTTCGAAAACTATTTCAGCTATTAGTAGAGATAAAGCGATAAAAATTTTACTGGTGTTATACGTAAGTCTCCAGAACTACGTATGCATAAATTATTTTTCATTTTATGCTCTGTTCGAAATTTAATATATTGAATTTCCTATCACTCTGAACAAAAATTTTGAAAATTATCTCAGCTATTAGTAGAGATAAAGCAATAAAAATTTTATTGGTGTTACACGTAGGTCTCCAGAACTACGTATACGTAATTTATTTTTCATTTTATGGCTCTGTTCAAAATTTAATATATTGAATTTTCTATCACTCTAAACAAAAATTTCGAAAATTATCTCAGCTATTAGTAGAGATAAAGCGATAAAAATTTCACTGGTGTTACACGTAGGTCTCCAAAACTACGTATACATAATTTATTTTTCATTTTATGGCTCTGTTCAAAATTTAATATATTGAATTTTCTATCACTCTGAACAAAAGTTTTGAAAATTATCTCAGCTATTAGCAGAGATAAAACGATAAAATTTTTACTGGTGTTATACGTAGGTCTCCAGAACTACGTATACATAATTTATTTTTCATTTTATGGCTCTGTTCGAAATTTAATATATTGAGTTTTCTATCACTCTGAACAAAAATTTTGAAAATTATCTCAGCTATTAGTAGAGATAAAGCGATAAAAATTTTACTGGTGTTATACGTTGGTCTCCAAAACTACGTATACATAATTTATTTTCCATTTTATGTCTCTGTTCGAAATTTAATATATTGAATTTTCTATCACTCTGAACAAAAATTTCGAAAATTATCTCAGCTATTAGTAGAGATAAAGCGATAAAAATTTTACTGGTGTTATACGTAGGTCTCCAGAACTACGTATACATAATTTATTTTTCATTTTATGGCTCTGTTCGAAATTTAATATATTGAATTTTCTATCACTCTGAACAAAAATTTTGAAAATTATCTCAGCTATTAGTAGAAATAATGCAACAAAAATTTCACTGGTGTTATACGTAGGTCTCCAGAACTACGTATACATAAGTTATTTTTCATTTTATGGCTCTGTTCGAAATTTAATATATTGAATTTTCTATCAGTCTGAACAAAAATTTTGAAAATTATTTCAGCTATTAGTAGAGATAAAGCAATAAAAATTTTACTGGTGTTATACGTAGGTCTCCAGAACTACGTATACATAAGTTATTTTTTATTTTATGGCTCTGTTCGAAATTTAATATATTGAATTTTCTATCAGTCTGAACAAAAATTTTGAAAATTATTTCAGCTATTAGTAGAGATAAAGCAATAAAAATTTTACTGGTGTTATACGTAGGTCTCCAGAACTACGTATACATAATTTATTTTTCATTTTATGGCTCTGTTCGAAATTTAATATATTGAATTTTCTATCACTCTGAACAAAAATTTCGAAAATTATCTCAGCTATTAGTAGAGATAAAGCGATAAGAATTTTACTGGTGTTATACGTAGGTCTCCAGAACTACGTATACATAAGTTATTTTTCATTTTATGGCTCTGTTCGAAATTTAATATATTGAATTTTCTATCACTCTGAACAAAAATTTTGAAAATTATCTCAGCTATTAGTAGAGATAAAGCAATAAAAATTTTACTTGTGTTATACGTAGGTCTCCAGAACTATGTATACATAATTTATTTTTCATTTTATGGCTCTGTTCGAAATTTAATATATTGAATTTTCTATCACTCTGAACAAAAATTTCTAAAATTATCTCAGCTATTAGTAGAGACAAAGCGATAAAAATTTCACTGGTGTTATACGTAGGTCTCCAGAACTACGTATACATAATTTATTTTTCATTTTATGGCTCTGTTCGAAATTTAATATATTGAATTTTCTATCAGTCTGAACAAAAATTTTGAAAATTATCTCAGCTATTAGTAGAGATAAAGCAATAAAAATTTCACTGGTGTTTTACGTAAGTCTCCAGAACTACGTATACATAATTTATTTTTCATTTTATGGCTCTGTTCGAAATTTAATATATTGAATTTTCTATCACTCTGAACAAAAATTTCGAAAATTATCTCAGCTATTAGTAGAGATAAAGCAATAAAAATTTCACTGGTGTTATACGTAGGTCTCCAGAACTACGTATACATAAGTTATTTTTTATTTTATGGCTCTGTTCGAAATTTAATATATTGAATTTTCTATCAGTCTGAACAAAAATTTTGAAAATTATCTCAGCTATTAGTAGAGATAAAGCAATAAAAATTTTACTGGTGTTATACGTAGGTCTCCAGAACTACGTATACATAATTTATTTTTCATTTTATGGCTCTGTTCGAAATTTAATATATTGAATTTTCTATCACTCTGAACAAAAATTTCGAAAATTATCTCAGCTATTAGTAGAGATAAAGCGATAAAAATTTTACTGGTGTTATACGTAGGTCTCCAGAACTACGTATACATAATTTATTTTTCATTTTATGGCTCTGTTCGAAATTTAATATATTGAATTTTCTATCACTCTGAACAAAAATTTTGAAAATTATCTCAGCTATTAGTAGAGATAAAGCAATAAAAATTTTACTGGTGTTATACGTAGGTCTCCAGAACTATGTATACATAATTTATTTTTCATTTTATGGCTCTGTTCGAAATTTAATATATTGAATTTTCTATCACTCTGTACAAAAATTTCTAAAATTATCTCAGCTATTAGTAGAGACAAAGCGATAAAAATTTCACTGGTGTTATACGTAGGTCTCCAGAACTACGTATACATAATTTATTTTTCATTATATGGCTCTGTTCGAAATTTAATATATTGAATTTTCTATCACTCTGAACAAAAATTTTGAAAATTATCTCAGCTATTAGTAGAGATAAAGCAATAAAAATTTCACTATTGTAATACGTAGGTCTCCAGAACTACGTATACATAATTTATTTTTCATTTTATGGCTCTGTTCGAAATTTAATATATTGAATTTTCTATCACTCTGAACAAAAATTTCGAAAACTATTTCAGCTATTAGTAGAGATAAAGCGATAAAAATTTTACTGGTGTTATACGTAAGTCTCCAGAACTACGTATACATAAATTATTTTTCATTTTATGCTCTGTTCGAAATTTAATATATTGAATTTATTATCACTCTGAACAAAAATTTTGAAAATTATCTCAGCTATTAGTAGAGATAAAGCAATAAAAATTTCACTGGTGTTATACGTAGGTCTCCAGAACTACGTATACGTAATTTATTTTTCATTTTATGGCTCTGTTCAAAATTTAATATATTGAATTTTCTATCACTCTGAACAAAAATTTCGAAAACTATTTCAGCTATTAGTAGAGATAAAGCGATAAAAATTTTACTGGTGTTATACGTAAGTCTCCAGAACTACGTATACATAAATTATTTTTCATTTTATGCTCTGTTCGAAATTTAATATATTGAATTTCCTATCACTCTGAACAAAAATTTTGAAAATTATCTCAGCTATTAGTAGAGATAAAGCAATAAAAATTTCACTGGTGTTATACGTAGGTCTCCAGAACTACGTATACGTAATTTATTTTTCATTTTATGGCTCTGTTCAAAATTTAATATATTGAATTTTCTATCACTCTGAACAAAAATCTCAAAAATTATCTCAGCTATTAGTAGAGATAAAGCGATAAAAATTTTACTGGTGTTATACGTAGGTCTCCAGAACTACGTATACATAATTTATTTTTCATTTTATGGCTCTGTTCGAAATTTAATATATTGAATTTTCTATCACTCTGAACAAAAATTTTGAAAATTATCTCAGCTATTAGTAGAAATAAAGCAACAAAAATTTCACTGGTGTTATACGTAGGTCTCCAGAACTACGCATACATAATTTATTTTTCATTTTATGGCTCTGTTCGAAATTTAATATATTGAATTTTCTATCAGTCTGAACAGAAATTTTGAAAATTATCTCAGCTATTAGTAGAGATAAAGCAATAAAAATTTCACTGGTGTTTTACGTAAGTCTCCAGAACTATGTATACATAATTTATTTTTCATTTCATGGTTCTGTTCGAAATTTAATATATTGAATTTTCTATCACTTTGAACAAAAATTTCGAAAATTATCTCAGCTATTAGTAGAGATAAAGCAATAAAAATTTCACTGGTGTTATACGTAGGTCTCCAGAACTACGTATACATAAGTTATTTTTTATTTTATGGCTCTGTTCGAAATTTAATATATTGAATTTTCTATCAGTCTGAACAAAAATTTTGAAAATTATCTCAGCTATTAGTAGAGATAAAGCAATAAAAATTTTACTGGTGTTATACGTAGGTTTCCAGAACTACGTATACATAATCTATTTTTCATTTTATGGCTCTGTTCGAAATTTAATATATTGAATTTTCTATCACTCTGAACAAAAATTTCGAAAATTATCTCAGCTATTAGTAGAGATAAAGCGATAAAAATTTTACTGGTGTTTTACGTAGGTCTCCAGAACTACGTATACATAATTTATTTTTCATTTTATGGCTCTGTTCGAAATTTAATATATTGAATTTTCTATCACTCTGAACAAAAATTTTGAAAATTATCTCAGCTATTAGTAGAGATAAAGCAATAAAAATTTTACTGGTGTTATACGTAGGTCTCCAGAACTATGCATACATAATTTATTTTTCATTTTATGGCTCTGTTCGAAATTTAATATATTGAATTTTCTATCACTCTGAACAAAAATTTCTAAAATTATCTCAGCTATTAGTAGAGACAAAGCGATAAAAATTTTACTGGTGTTACACGTAGGTCTCCAGAACTACGTATACATAATTTATTTTTCATTTTATGGCTCTGTTCGAAATTTAATATATTGAATTTTCTATCGCTCTGAACAAAAATTTTGAAAATTATCTCAGCTATTAGTAGAGATAAAGCAATAAAAATTTCACTAGTGTTATACGTAGGTCTCCAGAACTACGTATACATAATTTATTTTTTATTTTATGGCTCTGTTCGAAATTTAATATATTGAATTTTCTATCACTCTGAACAAAAATTTCGAAAACTATTTCAGCTATTAGTAGAGATAAAGCGATAAAAATTTTACTGGTGTTATACGTAAGTCTCCAGAACTACGTATACATAAATTATTTTTCATTTTATGCTCTGTTCGAAATTTAATATATTGAATTTCCTATCACTCTGAACAAAAATTTTGAAAATTATCTCAGCTATTAGTAGAGATAAAGCAATAAAAATTTCATTGGTGTTATACGTAGGTCTCCAGAACTACGCATACGTAATTTATTTTTCATTTTATGGCTCTGTTCAAAATTTAATATATTGAATTTTCTATCACTCTGAACAAAAATTTCGAAAATTATCTCAGCTATTAGTAGAGATAAAGCGATAAAAATTTTACTGGTGTTACACGTAGGTCTCCAGAATTACGTATACATAATTTATTTTTCATTTTATGGCTCTGTTCAAAATTTAATATATTGAATTTTCTATCACTCTGAACAAAAGTTTTGAAAATTATCTCAGCTATTAGCAGAGATAAAGCGATAAAAATTTTACTGGTGTTATACGTAGGTTTCCAGAACTACGTATACATAATTTATTTTTCATTTTATGGCTCTGTTCGAAATTTAATATATTGAGTTTTCTATCACTCTGAACAAAAATTTTGAAAATTATCTCAGCTATTAGTAGAGATAAAACGATAAAAATTTTACTGGTGTTATACGTTGGTCTCCAAAACTGCGTATACATAATTTATTTTTCATTTTATGCTCTGTTCGAAATTTAATATATTGAATTTCCTATCACTCTGAACAAAAATTTTGAAAATTATCTCAGCTATTAGTAGAGATAAAGCAATAAAAATTTCACTGGTGTTATACGTAGGTCTCCAGAACTACGTATACGTAATTTATTTTTCATTTTATGGCTCTGTTCAAAATTTAATATATTGAATTTTCTATCACTCTGAACAAAAATTTCGAAAATTATCTCAGCTATTAGTAGAGATAAAGCGATAAAAATTTCACTGGTGTTACACGTAGGTCTCCAGAACTACGTATACATAATTTATTTTTCATTTTATGGCTCTGTTCAAAATTTAATATATGGAATTTTCTATCACTCTGAACAAAAGTTTTGAAAATTATCTCAGCTATTAGCAGAGATAAAGCGATAAAAATTTTACTGGTGTTATACGTAGGTCTCCAGAACTACGTATACATAATTTATTTTTTATTTTATGGCTCTGTTCGAAATTTAATATATCACTCTGAACAAAAATTTTGAAAATTATCTCAGCTATTAGTAGAGATAAAGCGATAAAAATTTTACTGGTGTTATACGTTGGTCTCCAAAACTACGTATACATAATTTATTTTTCATTTTATGTCTCTGTTCGAAATTTAATATATTGAATTTTCTATCACTCTGAACAAAAATTTCGAAAATTATCTCAGCTATTAGTAGAGATAAAGCGATAAAAATTTTACTGGTGTTATACGTAGGTCTCCAGAACTACGTATACATAATTTATTTTTCATTTTATGGCTCTGTTCGAAATTTAATATATTGAATTTTCTATCACTCTGAACAAAAATTTTGAAAATTATCTCAGTTATTAGTAGAAATAAAGCAACAAAAATTTCACTGGTGTTATACGTAGGTCTCCAGAACTACGTATACATAATTTATTTTTCATTTTATGGCTCTGTTCGAAATTTAATATATTGAATTTTCTATCAGTCTGAACAAAAATTTTGAAAATTATCTCAGCTATTAGTAGAGATAAAGCAATAAAAATTTCACTGGTGTTATACGTAGGTCTCCAGAACTACGTATACATAAGTTATTTTTTATTTTATGGCTCTGTTCGAAATTTAATATATTGAATTTTCTATCAGTCTGAACAAAAATTTTGAAAATTATCTCAGCTATTAGTAGAGATAAAGCAATAAAAATTTTACTGGTGTTATACGTAGGTCTCCAGAACTACGTATACATAATTTATTTTTCATTTTATGGCTCTGTTCGAAATTTAATATATTGAATTTTCTATCACTCTGAACAAAAATTTCGAAAATTATCTCAGCTATTAGTAGAGATAAAGCGATAAAAATTTTACTGGTGTTATACGTAGGTCTCCAGAACTACGTATACATAATTTATTTTTCATTTTATGGCTCTGTTCGAAATTTAATATATTGAATTTTCTATCACTCTGAACAAAAATTTTGAAAATTATCTCAGCTATTAGTAGAGATAAAGCAATAAAAATTTTACTGGTGTTATACGTAGGTCTCCAGAACTATGTATACATAATTTATTTTTCATTTTATGGCTCTGTTCGAAATTTAATATATTGAATTTTCTATCACTCTGAACAAAAATTTCTAAAATTATCTCAGCTATTAGTAGAGACAAAGCGATAAAAATTTTACTGGTGTTATACGTAGGTCTCCAGAACTACGTATACATAATTTATTTTTCATTTTATGGCTCTGTTCGAAATTTAATATATTGAATTTTCTATCACTCTGAACAAAAATTTTGAAAATTATCTCAGCTATTAGTAGAGATAAAGCAATAAAAATTTCACTAGTGTTATACGTAGGTCTCCAGAACTTCCAGAACTACGTATACATAATTTATTTTTCATTTTATGGCTCTGTTCGAAATTTAATATATTGAATTTTCTATCACTCTGAACAAAAATTTCGAAAACTATTTCAGCTATTAGTAGAGATAAAGCGATAAAAATTTTAATGGTGTTATACGTAAGTCTCCAGAACTACGTATACATAAATTATTTTTCATTTTATGCTCTGTTCGAAATTTAATATATTGAATTTCCTATCACTCTGAACAAAAATTTTGAAAATTATCTCAGCTATTAGTAGAGATAAAGCAATAAAAATTTCATTGGTGTTATACGTAGGTCTCCAGAACTACGTATACGTAATTTATTTTTCTTTTTATGGCTCTGTTCAAAATTTAATATATTGAATTTTCTATCACTCTGAACAAAAATTTCGAAAATTATCTCAGCTATTAGTAGAGATAAAGCGATAAAAATTTCACTGGTGTTACACGTAGGTCTCCAGAACTACGTATACATAATTTATTTTTCATTTTATGGCTCTGTTCAAAATTTAATATATTGAATTTTCTATCACTCTGAACAAAAGTTTTGAAAATTATCTCAGCTATTAGCAGAGATAAAGCGATAAAAATTTTACTGGTGTTATACGTAGGTTTCCAGAACTACGTATACATAATTTATTTTTCATTTTATGGCTCTGTTCGAAATTTAATACATTGAGTTTTCTATCACTCTAAACAAAAATTTTGAAAATTATCTCAGCTATTAGTAGAGATAAAGCGATAAAAATTTTACTGGTGTTATACGTTGGTCTCCAAAACTGCGTATACATAATTTATTTTTCATTTTATGTCTCTGTTCGAAATTTAATATATTGAATTTTCTATCACTCTGAACAAAAATTTCGAAAATTATCTCATCTGTTAGTAGAGATAAAGCAATAAAAATTTTACTGGTGTTATACGTAGGTCTCCAGAACTATGTATACATAATTTATTTTTCATTTTATGGCTCTGTTCGAAATTTAATATATTGAATTTTCTATCACTCTAAACAAAAATTTTGAAAATTATCTCAGCTATTAGTAGAGATAAAGCAATAAAAATTTTACTGGTGTTATACGTAGGTCTCCAGAACTATGTATACATAATTTATTTTTCATTTTATGGCTCTGTTCGAAATTTAATATATTGAATTTTCTATCACTCTGAACAAAAATTTCTAAAATTATCTCAGCTATTAGTAGAGACAAAGCGATAAAAATTTCACTGGTGTTATATGTAGGTCTCCAGAACTACGTATACATAATTTATTTTTCATTTTATGGCTCTGTTTGAAATTTAATATATTGAATTTTCTATCACTCTGAACAAAAATTTTGAAAATTATCTCAGCTATTAGTAGAGATAAAGCAATAAAAATTTCTCTAGTGTTATACGTAGGTCTCCAGAACTACGTATATATAATTTATTTTTCATTTTATTGCTCTGTTCGAAATTTAATATATTGAATTTTCTATCACTCTGAACAAAAATTTCGAAAACTATTTCAGCTATTAGTAGAGATAAAGCGATAAAAATTTTACTGGTGTTATACGTAAGTCTCCAGAACTACGTATACATAAATTATTTTTCATTTTATGCTCTTTTCGAAATTTAATATATTGAATTTCCTATCACTCTGAACAAAAATTTTGAAAATTATCTCAGCTATTAGTAGAGATAAAGCAATAAAAATTTCACTGGTGTTATACGTAGGTCTCCAAAACTACGTATACATAATTTATTTTTCATTTTATGGCTCTGTTCGAAATTTAATATATTGAATTTTCTATCACTCTGAACAAAAATTTTGAAAATTATCTCAGCTATTAGTAGAAATAAAGCAACAAAAATTTCACTGGTGTTATACGTAGGTCTCCAGAACTACGTATACATAATTTATATTTTATTTTATGGCTCTGTTCGAAATTTAATATATTGAATTTTCTATCACTCTGAACAAAAATTTCGAAAATTATCCCAGCTATTAGTAGAGATAAAGCAATAAAAATTTCACTGGTGTTATACGTAGGTCTCCAGAACTACGTATACATAAGTTATTTTTTATTTTATGGTTCTGTTCGAAATTTAATATATTGAATTTTCTATCAGTCTGAACAAAAATTTTGAAAATTATCTCAGCTATTAGTAGAGATAAAGCAATAAAAATTTTACTGGTGTTGTACGTAGGTCTCCAGAACTACGTATACATAATTTATTTTTCATTTTATGGCTCTGTTCGAAATTTAATATATTGAATTTTCTATCACTCTGAACAAAAATTTTGAAAATTATCTCAGCTATTAGTAGAGATAAAGCGATAAAAATTTTACTGGTGTTATACGTAGGTCTCCAGAACTACGTATACATAATTTATTTTTCATTTTATGGCTCTGTTCAAAATTTAATATATTGAATTTTCTATCAATCTGAAAAAAAATTTTGAAAATTATCTCAGCTATTAGTAGAGATAAAGCAATAAAAATTTTACTAGTGTTATACGTAGGTCTCCAGAACTACGTATACATAATTTATTTTTCATTTTATGGCTCTGTTCGAAATTTAATATATTGAATTTCCTATCACTCTGAACAAAAATTTTGAAAATTATCTCAGCTATTAGTAGAGATAAAGCAATAAAAATTTCATTGGTGTTATACGTAGGTCTCCAGACCTACGTATACGTAATTTATTTTTCATTTTATGGCTCTGTTCAAAATTTAATATATTGAATTTTCTATCACTCTGAACAAAAATTTCGAAAATTATCTCAGCTATTAGTAGAGATAAAGCGATAAAAATTTCACTGGTGTTACACGTAGGTCTCCAGAACTACGTATACATAATTTATTTTTCATTTTATGGCTCTGTTCAAAATTTAATATATTGAATTTTCTATCACTCTGAACAAAAGTTTTGAAAATTATCTCAGCTATTAGCAGAGATAAAGCGATAAAAATTTTACTGGTGTTATACGTAGGTTTCCAGAACTACGCATACATAATTTATTTTTCATTTTATGGCTCTGTTCGAAATTTAATATATTGAGTTTTCTATCACTCTGAACAAAAATTTTGAAAATTATCTCAGCTATTAGTAGAGATAAAGCGATAAAAATTTTACTGGCGTTATACGTAGGTCTCCAGAACTACGTATACATAATTTATTTTTCATTTTATGGCTCTGTTCGAAATTTAATATATTGAATTTTCTATCACTCTGAACAAAAATTTTGAAAATTATCTCAGCTATTAGTAGAGACAAAGCGATAAAAATTTTACTGGTGTTATACGTAGGTCTCCAGAACTACGTATGCATAATTTATTTTTCATTTTATGGCTCTGTTCGAAATTTAATATATTGAATTTTCTATCACTCTGAACAAAAATTTTGAAAATTATCTCAGCTATTAGTAGAGATAAAGCAATAAAAATTTCACTAGTGTTATACGTAGGTCTCCAGAACTTCCAGAACTACGTATACATAATTTATTTTTCATTTTATGGCTCTGTTCGAAATTTAATATATTGAATTTTCTATCACTCTGAACAAAAATTTCGAAAACTATTTCAGCTATTAGTAGAGATAAAGCGATAAAAATTTTAATGGTGTTATACGTAAGTCTCCAGAACTACGTATACATAAATTATTTTTCATTTTATGCTCTGTTCGAAATTTAATATATTGAATTTCCTATCACTCTGAACAAAAATTTTGAAAATTATCTCAGCTATTAGTAGAGATAAAGCAATAAAAATTTCATTGGTGTTATACGTAGGTCTCCAGAACTACGTATACGTAATTTATTTTTCTTTTTATGGCTCTGTTCAAAATTTAATATATTGAATTTTCTATCACTCTGAACAAAATTTTCGAAAATTATCTCAGCTATTAGTAGAGATAAAGCGATAAAAATTTCACTGGTGTTACACGTAGGTCTCCAGAACTACGTATACATAATTTATTTTTCATTTTATGGCTCTGTTCAAAATTTAATATATTGAATTTTCTATCACTCTGAACAAAAGTTTTGAAAATTATCTCAGCTATTAGCAGAGATAAAGCGATAAAAATTTTACTGGTGTTATACGTAGGTTTCCAGAACTACGTATACATAATTTATTTTTCATTTTATGGCTCTGTTCGAAATTTAATATATTGAGTTTTCTATCACTCTAAACAAAAATTTTGAAAATTATCTCAGCTATTAGTAGAGATAAAGCGATAAAAATTTTACTGGTGTTATACGTTGGTCTCCAAAACTGCGTATACATAATTTATTTTTCATTTTATGTCTCTGTTCGAAATTTAATATATTGAATTTTCTATCACTCTGAACAAAAATTTCGAAAATTATCTCAGCTGTTAGTTGAGATAAAGCAATAAAAATTTTACTGGTGTTATACGTAGGTCTCCAGAACTATGTATACATAATTTATTTTTTATTTTATGGCTCTGTTCGAAATTTAATATATTGAATTTTCTATCACTCTAAACAAAAATTTTGAAAATTATCTCAGCTATTAGTAGAGATAAAGCAATAAAAATTTTACTGGTGTTATACGTAGGTCTCCAGAACTATGTATACATAATTTATTTTTCATTTTATGGCTCTGTTCGAAATTTAATATATTGAATTTTCTATCACTCTGAACAAAAATTTCTAAAATTATCTCAGCTATTAGTAGAGACAAAGCGATAAAAATTTCACTGGTGTTATATGTAGGTCTCCAGAACTACGTATACATAATTTATTTTTCATTTTATGGCTCTGTTTGAAATTTAATATATTGAATTTTCTATCACTCTGAACAAAAATTTTGAAAATTATCTCAGCTATTAGTAGAGATAAAGCAATAAAAATTTCTCTAGTGTTATACGTAGGTCTCCAGAACTACGTATACATAATTTATTTTTCATTTTATTGCTCTGTTCGAAATTTAATATATTGAATTTTCTATCACTCTGAACAAAAATTTCGAAAACTATTTCAGCTATTAGTAGAGATAAAGCGATAAAAATTTTACTGGTGTTATACGTAAGTCTCCAGAACTACGTATACATAAATTATTTTTCATTTTATGCTCTGTTCGAAATTTAATATATTGAATTTCCTATCACTCTGAACAAAAATTTTGAAAATTATCTCAGCTATTAGTAGAGATAAAGCAATAAAAATTTCACTGGTGTTATACGTAGGTCTCCAAAACTACGTATACATAATTTATTTTTCATTTTATGGCTCTGTTCGAAATTTAATATATTGAATTTTCTATCACTCTGAACAAAAATTTTGAAAATTATCTCAGCTATTAGTAGAAATAAAGCAACAAAAATTTCACTGGTGTTATACGTAGGTCTCCAGAACTACGTATACATAATTTATATTTTATTTTATGGCTCTGTTCGAAATTTAATATATTGAATTTTCTATCACTCTGAACAAAAATTTCGAAAATTATCCCAGCTATTAGTAGAGATAAAGCAATAAAAATTTCACTGGTGTTATACGTAGGTCTCCAGAACTACGTATACATAAGTTATTTTTTATTTTATGGTTCTGTTCGAAATTTAATATATTGAATTTTCTATCAGTCTGAACAAAAATTTTGAAAATTATCTCAGCTATTAGTAGAGATAAAGCAATAAAAATTTTACTGGTGTTATACGTAGGTCTCCAGAACTACGTATACATAATTTATTTTTCATTTTATGGCTCTGTTCGAAATTTAATATATTGAATTTTCTATCACTCTGAACAAAAATTTTGAAAATTATCTCAGCTATTAGTAGAGATAAAGCGATAAAAATTTTACTGGTGTTATACGTAGGTCTCCAGAACTACGTATACATAATTTATTTTTCATTTTATGGCTCTGTTCAAAATTTAATATATTGAATTTTCTATCAATCTGAACAAAAATTTTGAAAATTATCTCAGCTATTAGTAGAGATAAAGCAATAAAAATTTTACTAGTGTTATACGTAGGTCTCCAGAACTACGTATACATAATTTATTTTTCATTTTATGGATCTGTTCGAAATTTAATATATTGAATTTCCTATCACTCTGAACAAAAATTTTGAAAATTATCTCAGCTATTAGTAGAGATAAAGCAATAAAAATTTCATTGGTGTTATACGTAGGTCTCCAGAACTACGTATACGTAATTTATTTTTCATTTTATGGCTCTGTTCAAAATTTAATATATTGAATTTTCTATCACTCTGAACAAAAATTTCGAAAATTATCTCAGCTATTAGTAGAGATAAAGCGATAAAAATTTCACTGGTGTTACACGTAGGTCTCCAGAACTACGTATACATAATTTATTTTTCATTTTATGGCTCTGTTCAAAATTTAATATATTGAATTTTCTATCACTCTGAACAAAAGTTTTGAAAATTATCTCAGCTATTAGCAGAGATAAAGCGATAAAAATTTTACTGGTGTTATACGTAGGTTTCCAGAACTACGTATACATAATTTATTTTTCATTTTATGGCTCTGTTCGAAATTTAATATATTGAGTTTTCTATCACTCTGAACAAAAATTTTGAAAATTATCTCAGCTATTAGTAGAGATAAAGCGATAAAAATTTTACTGGTGTTATACGTTGGTCTCCAAAACTGCGTATACATAATTTATTTTTCATTTTATGTCTCTGTTCGAAATTTAATATATTGAATTTTCTATCACTCTGAACAAAAATTTCGAAAATTATCTCAGCTATTAGTAGAGATAAAGCGATAAAAATTTTACTGGCGTTATACGTAGGTCTCCAGAACTACGTATACATAATTTATTTTTCATTTTATGGCTCTGTTCGAAATTTAATATATTGAATTTTCTATCACTCTGAACAAAAATTTTGAAAATTATTTCAGCTATTAGTAGAAATAAAGCAACAAAAATTTTACTGGTGTTATACGTAGGTCTCCAGAACTACGTATACATAATTTATATTTTATTTTATGGCTCTGTTCGAAATTTAATATATTGAATTTTCTATCACTCTTAACAAAAATTTCGAAAATTATCTCAGCTATTAGTAGAGATAAAGCGATAAAAATTTTACTGGTGTTATACGTAGGTCTCCAGAACTACGTATACATAATTTATTTTTCATTTTATGGCTCTGTTCGAAATTTAATATATTGAATTTTCTATCACTCTGAACAAAAATTTCGAAAATTATCCCAGCTATTAGTAGAGATAAAGCAATAAAAATTTCACTGGTGTTATACGTAGGTCTCCAGAACTACGTATACATAAGTTATTTTTTATTTTATGGTTCTGTTCGAAATTTAATATATTGAATTTTCTATCAGTCTGAACAAAAATTTTAAAAATTATCTCAGCTATTAGTAGAGATAAAGCAATAAAAATTTTACTGGTGTTATACGTAGGTCTCCAGAACTACGTATACATAATTTATTTTTCATTTTATGGCTCTGTTCGAAAGTTAATATATTGAATTTTCTATCACTCTGAACAAAAATTTCGAAAATTATCTCAGCTATTAGTAGAGATAAAGCGATAAAAATTTTACTGGTGTTATACGTAGGTCTCCAGAACTACGTATAGGTAATTTATTTTTCATTTTATGGCTCTGTTCAAAATTTAATATATTGAATTTTCTATCACTCTGAACAAAAATTTCGAAAAATATCTCAGCTATTAGTAGAGATAAAGCGATAAAAATTTCACTGGTTTTACACGTAGGTCTCCAGAACTACGTATACATAATTTATTTTTCATTTTATGGCTCTGTTCAAAATTTAATATATTGAATTTTCTATCAGTCTGAACAAAAGTTTTGAAAATTATCTCAGCTATTAGCAGAGATAAAGCGATAAAAATTTTACTGGTGTTATACGTAGGTCTCCAGAACTACGTATACATAATTTATTTTTCATTTTATGGCTCTGTTCGAAATTTAATATATTGAATTTTCTATCACTCTGAACAAAAATTTCGAAAATTATCTCAGCTATTAGTAGAGATAAAGCGATAAAAATTTTACTGGTGTTATACGTAGGTCTCCAGAACTACGTATACATAATTTATTTTTCATTTTATGGCTCTGTTCGAAATTTAAAATATTGAATTTTCTATCACTCTGAACAAAAATTTTGAAAATTATCTCAGCTATTAGTAGAAATAAAGCAACAAAAATTTCACTGGTGTTATACGTAGGTCTCCAGAACTACGTATACATAATTTATTTTTTATTTTATGGCTCTGTTCGAAATTTAATATATTGAATTTTCTATCACTCTTAACAAAAATTTCGAAAATTATCTCAGCTATTAGTAGAGATAAAGCGATAAAAATTTTACTGGTGTTATACGTAGGTCTCTAGAACTACGTATACATAATTTATTTTTCATTTTATGGCTTTGTTCGAAATTTAATATATTGAATTTTCTATCACTCTGAACAAAAATTTTGAAAATTATCTCAGCTATTAGTAGAGATAAAGCAATAAAAATTTTACTGGTGTTATACGTATGTCTCCAAAACTACGTATACATAATTTATTTTTCATTTTATGGCTCTGTTCGAAATTTAATATATTGAATTTTCTATCACTATGAACAAAAATTTCAAAAACTATCTCAGCTATTAGTAGAGATAAAGCGATAAAAATTTCACTGGTGTTATACGTAGGTCTCCAGAACTACGTATACATAATTTATTTTTCATTTTATGGCTCTGTTCGAAATTTAATATATTGAATTTTCTATCACTCTAAACAAAAATTTCGAAAATTATCTCAGCTATTAGTAGAGATAAAGCAATAAAAATTTTACTGGTGTTATACGTAGGTCTCCAGAACTACGTATACATAATTTAATTTTTATTTTATGGCTCTGTTCGAAATTTAATATATTGAATGTTCTATCACTCTGAACAAAAATTTTGAAAATTATCTCAGCTATTAGTAGAGATAAAGCAATAAAAATTTCACTGGTGTTATACGTAGATCTCCAGAACTACGTATACATAATTTATTTTTCATTTTATGGCTCTGTTCGAAATTTAATATATTGAATTGTCTATCACTCTGAACAAAAATTTCGAAAATTATCTCAGCTATTAGTAGAGATAAAGCGATAACAATTTCACTGGTGTTGTATGTAGGTCTCCAGAACTACGTATACATAATTTATTTTTCATTTTATGGCTCTGTTCGAAATTTAATATATTGAATTTTCTATCACTCTGAACAAAAATTTTGAAAATTATCTCAGCTATTAGTAGAGATAAAGCAATAAAAATTTCACTGGTGTTATACGTAGATCTCCAGAACTACGTATACATAATTTATTTTTTATTTTATGGCTCTGTTCGAAATTTAATATATTGAATTTTCTATCACTCTGAACAAAAATTTCGAAAATTATCTCAGCTATTAGTAGAGATAAAGCGATAAAAATTTCACTGGTGTTATACGTAGGTCTCCAGAACTACGTATACATAATTTATTTTTCATTTTATGGCTCTGTTCGAAATTTAATATATTGAATTTTCTATCACTCTGAACAAAAATTTTGAAAATTATCTCAGCTATTAGTAGAGATAAAGCAATAAAAATTTTACTGGTGTTATACGTAGGTCTCCAGAACTACGTATACATAATTTATTTTTTATTTTATGGCTCTGTTCGAAATTTAATATATTGAATTTTCTATCACTCTGAACAAAAATTTTGAAAATTATTTCAGCTATTAGTAGAGATAAAGCAATAAAACTTTTACTGGTGTTATACGTAGGTCTCCAGAACTACGTATACATAATTTATTTTTCATTTTATGGCTCTGTTCGAAATTTAATATATTGAATTTTCTATCACTCTGAACAAAAATTTCGAAAATTATCTCAGCTTTTAGTAGAGATAAAGCGATAAAAATATTACTGGTGTTATACGTAGGTCTCCAGAACTACGTATACATAATTTATTTTTCATTTTATGGCTCTGTTCGAAATTTAATATATTGAATTTTCTATCACTCTGAACAAAAATTTCGAAAATTATCTCAGCTATTATTAGAGATAAAGCGATAAAAATTTCACTGGTGTTATACGTAGGTCTCCAGAACTACGTATACATAATTTATTTTTTATTTTATGGCTGTGTTCGAAATTTAATATATTGAATTTTCTATCACTCTGAACAAAAATTTTGAAAATTATCTCAGCTATTAGTAGAGATAAAGCAATAAAAATTTCACTGGTGTTATACGTAGATCTCCAGAACTACGTATACATAATTTATTTTTCATTTTATGGCTCTGTTCGAAATTTAATATATTGAATTTTCTATCACTCTGAACAAAAATTTCGAAAATTATCTCAGCTATTAGTACAGATAAAGCGATAAAAATTTCACTAGTGTTATACGTAGGTCTCCAAAACTACGTATACATAATTTATTTTTCATTTTATGGCTCTGTTCGAAATTTAATATATTGAATTTTCTATCACTCTGAACAAAAATTTTGAAAATTATCTCAGCTATTAGTAGAGATAAAGCAATAAAAATTTCACTGGTGTTATACGTAGATCTCCAGAACAACGTATACATAATTTATTTTTCATTTTATGGCTCTGTTCGAAATTTAATATATTGAATTTTCTATCACTCTGAACAAAAATTTCGAAAATTATCTCATCTATTAGAAGAGATAAAGCGATAAAAATTTCACTGGTGTTATACGTGGGTCTCCAGAACTACGTATACATAATTTATTTTTCATTTTATGGCTCTGTTCGAAATTTAATATATTGAATTTTCTATCACTCTGAACAAAAATTTCGAAAATTATCTCAGCTATTAGAAGAGATAAAGCGATAAAAATTTCACTGGTGTTATACGTGGGTCTCCAAAACTACGTATACTTAATTAATTTTGCATTTTATGGCTCTGTTCGAAATTTAATATATTGAATTTTCTATCACTCTGAACAAAAATTTTGAAAATTATCTCAGCTATTAGTAGAGATAAAGCAATAAAATTTTTACTGGTGTTATACGTAAGTCTCCAGTACTACGTATACATAATTTATTTGTCATTTTATGGCTCTGTTCGAAATTTAATATATTGAATTTTCTATCACTCTGAACAAAAATTTCGAAAATATTTTCAGCTTTTAGTAGAGATAAAGCGATAAAAATTTTACTGGTGTTATACGTAGGTCTCCAGACTACGTATACATAATTTATTTTTTATTTTATGGCTCTGTTCGAAATTTAATATATTGAATTTTCTATCACTCTGAACAAAAATTTTGAAAATTATCTCAGCTATTAGTAGAGATAAAGCAATAAAAATTTTACTGGTGTTATAAGTAGGTCTCCAGAACTACGTATACATAATTTATTTTTCATTTTATGGCTCTGTTCGAAATTTAATATATTGAATTTTCTATCACTCTAAACAAAAATTTCGAAAATTATCTCAGCTATTAGTAGAGATAAAGCAATAAAAATTTTACTGGTGTTATACGTAGGTCTCCAGAACTACGTATACATAATTTATTTTTTATTTTATGGCTCTGTTCGAAATTTAATATATTGAATGTTCTATCACTCTGAACAAAAATTTTGAAAATTATCTCAGCTATTAGTAGAGATAAAGCAATAAAAATTTCACTGGTGTTATACGTAGATCTCCAGAACTACGTATACATAATTTATTTTTCATTTTATGGCTCTGTTCGAAATTTAATATATTGAATTGTCTATCACTCTGAACAAAAATTTCGAAAATTATCTCAGCTATTAGTAGAGATAAAGCGATAACAATTTCACTGGTGTTGTATGTAGGTCTCCAGAACTACGTATACATAATTTATTTTTCATTTTATGGCTCTGTTCGAAATTTAATATATTGAATTTTCTATCACTCTGAACAAAAATTTTGAAAATTATCTCAGCTATTAGTAGAGATAAAACAATAAAAATTTCACTGGTGTTATACGTAGATCTCCAGAACTACGTATACATAATTTATTTTTTATTTTATGGCTCTGTTCGAAATTTAATATATTGAATTTTCTATCACTCTGAACAAAAATTTCGAAAATTATCTCAGCTATTAGTAGAGATAAAGCGATAAAAATTTCACTGGTGTTATACGTAGGTCTCCAGAACTACGTATACATAATTTATTTTTCATTTTATGGCTCTGTTCGAAATTTAATATATTGAATTTTCTATCACTCTGAACAAAAATTTTTAAAATTATCTCAGCTATTAGTAGAGATAAAGCAATAAAAATTTTACTGGTGTTATACGTAGGTCTCCAGAACTACGTATACATAATTTATTTTCTATTTTATGGCTCTGTTCGAAATTTAATATATTGAATTTTCTATCACTCTGAACAAAAATTTCGAAAATTATCTCAGCTATTAGTAGAGATAAAGCGATAAAAATTGTACTGGTGTTATACGTAGGTCTCCAAAACTACGTATACATAATTTATTTTTCATTTTATGGCTCTGTTCGAAATTTAATATATTGAATTTTCTATCACTCTGAACAAAAATTTGGAAAATTATCTCAGCTATTAGTAGAGATAAAGCAACAAAAATTTCACTGGTGTTATACGCAGGTCTCCAGAACTACGTATACATAATTTATTTTTCATTTTATGGCTCTGTTCGAAATTTAATATATTGAATTTTCTATCACTCTGAACAAAAATTTCGAAAATTATCTCAGCTATTAGTAGAGATAAAGCAATAAAAATTTTACTGGTGTTATACGTAGGTCTCCAAAACTACGTATACATAATTTATTTTTCATTTTATGGCTCTGTTCAAAATTTAATATATTGAATTTTCTATCACTCTGAACAAAAATTTTAAAAATTATTTCAGCTATTAGTAGAGATAAAGCAATAGAAATTTCACTGGTGTTATACGTAGGTCTCCAGAACTACGTATACATAATTTATTTTTCATTTTAAGGCTTTGTTCGAAATTTAATATATTTAATTTTCTATCACTCTGAACAAAAATTTCGAAAATTATCTCAGCTATTAGTAGAGATAAAGCGATAAAAATTTCACTGGTGTTATACGTAGGTCTCCAGAACTACGTATACATAATTTATTTTTCATTTTATGGCTCTGTTCGAAATTTAATATATTGAATTTTCTATCACTCTGAACAAAAATTTCAAAAATTATCTCAGCTATTAGTAGAGATAAAGCGATAAAAATTTCACTGGTGTTATACGTAGGTCTCCAGAACTACGTATACATAATTTATATTTCATTTTATGGCTCTGTTCGAAATTTAATATATTGAATTTTCTATCACTCTGAACAAAAATTTTGAATATTATCTCAGCTATTAGTAGAGATAAAGCATTAAAAATTTCACTGGTGTTATACGTAGGTCTCCAGAACTACGTATACATAATTTATTTTTCATTTTATGGCTCTGTTCGAAATTTAATATATTGATTTTTCTATCACTCTGAACAAAAATTTTGAAAATTATCTCATCTATTAGTAGAGATAAAGCAATAAAAATTTCACTGGTGTTATACGTAGGTCTCCAGAACTACGTATACATAATTTATTTTTCATTTTATGGCTCTGTTCGAAATTTAATATATTGAATTTTCTATCACTCTGAACAAAAATTTCGAAAATTATCTCAGCTATTAGTACAGATAAAGCGATAAAAATTTCACTGGTGTTATACGTAGGTCTCCAGAACTACGTATACATAATTTATTTTTCATTTTATGGCTCTGTTCGAAATTTAATATATTGAATTTTCTATCACTCTGAACAAAAATTTCCAAAATTATCTCAGCTTTTAGTAGAGATAAAGCGATAAAAATTTTACTGGTGTTACACGTAGGTCTCCAGAACTACGTATACATAATTTATTTTTCATTTTATGGCTCTGTTCGAAATTTAATATATTGAATTTTCTATCACTCTGAACAAAAATTTCGAAAATTATCTCAGCTATTAGTAGAGATAAAGCGATAAAAATTTCACTGGTGTTATACGTAGGTCTCCAGAACTACGTATACATAATTTATTTTTCATTTTAAGGCTTTGTTCGAAATTTAATATATTTAATTTTCTATCACTCTGAACAAAAATTTCGAAAATTATCTCAGCTATTAGTAGAGATAAAGCGATAAAAATTTCACTGGTGTTATACGTAGGTCTCCAGAACTACGTATACATAATTTATTTTTCATTTTATGGCTCTGTTCGAAATTTAATATATTGAATTTTCTATCACTCTGAACAAAAATTTCAAAAATTATCTCAGCTATTAGTAGAGATAAAGCGATAAAAATTTCACTGGTGTTATACGTAGGTCTCCAGAACTACGTATACATAATTTATATTTCATTTTATGGCTCTGTTCGAAATTTAATATATTGAATTTTCTATCACTCTGAACAAAAATTTTGAATATTATCTCAGCTATTAGTAGAGATAAAGCATTAAAAATTTCACTGGTGTTATACGTAGGTCTCCAGAACTACGTATACATAATTTATTTTTCATTTTATGGCACTGTTCGAAATTTAATATATTGATTTTTCTATCACTCTGAACAAAAATTTTGAAAATTATCTCATCTATTAGTAGAGATAAAGCAATAAAAATTTCACTGGTGTTATACGTAGGTCTCCAGAACTACGTATACATAATTTATTTTTCATTTTATGGCTCTGTTCGAAATTTAATATATTGAATTTTCTATCACTCTGAACAAAAATTTCGAAAATTATCTCAGCTATTAGTACAGATAAAGCGATAAAAATTTCACTGGTGTTATACGTAGGTCTCCAGAACTACGTATACATAATTTATTTTTCATTTTATGGCTCTGTTCGAAATTTAATATATTGAATTTTCTATCACTCTGAACAAAAATTTCCAAAATTATCTCAGCTTTTAGTAGAGATAAAGCGATAAAAATTTTACTGGTGTTACACGTAGGTCTCCAGAACTACGTATACATAATTTATTTTTCATTTTATGGCTCTGTTCGAAATTTAATATATTGAATTTTCTATCACTCTGAACAAAAATTTCGAAAATTATCTCAGCTATTAGTAGAGATAAAGCGATAAAAATTTTACTGGTGTTATACGTAGGTCTCCAGAACTACGTATACATAATTTATTTTTCATTTTATGGCTCTGTTCGAAATTTAATATATTGAATTTTCTATCACTCTGAACAAAAATTTTGAAAATTATCTCAGCTATTAGTAGAGATAAAGCAATAAAAATTTCACTGGTGTTATACGTAGATCTCCAGAACTACGTATACATAATTTATTTTTTATTTTATGTCTCTGTTCGAAATTTAATATATTGAATTTTCTATCACTCTGAACAAAAATTTCAAAAATTATCTCAGCTATTAGTAGAGATAAAGCAATAAAAATTTTACTGGTGTTATACGTAGGTCTCCAGAACTACGTATACATAATTTATTTTTTATTTTATGGCTCTGTTCGAAATTTAATATATTGAATTTTCTATCACTCTGAACAAAAATTTCGAAAATTATCTCAGCTATTAGTAGAGATAAAGCGATAAAAATTTCACTGGTGTTATACGTAGGTCTCCAGAACTACGTATACATAATTTATTTTTCATTTTATGGCTCTGTTCGAAATTTAATATATTGAATTTTCTATCACTCTGAACAAAAATTTTGAAAATTGTCTCAGCTATTAGTAGAGATAAAGCAATAAAAATTTTACTGGTGTTATACGTAGGTCTCCAGAACTACGTATACATAATTTATTTTTTATTTTATGGCTCTGTTCGAAATTTAATATATTGAATTTTCTATCACTCTGAACAAAAATTTCGAAAATTATCTCAGCTATTAGTAGAGATATAGCGATAAAAATTTTACTGGTGTTATACGTAGGTCTCCAAAACTACGTATACATAATTTATTTTTCATTTTATGGCTCTGTTCGAAATTTAATATATTGAAATTTCTATCACTCTGAACAAAAATTTGGAAAATTATCTCAGCTATTAGTAGAGATAAAGCAACAAAAATTTCACTGGTGTTATACGCAGGTCTCCAGAACTACGTATACATAATTTATTTTTCATTTTATGGCTCTGTTCGAAATTTAATATATTGAATTTTCTATCACTCTGAACAAAAATTTCGAAAATTATCTCAGCTATTAGTAGAGATAAAGCAATAAAAATTTTACTGGTGTTATACGTAGGTCTCCAAAACTACGTATACATAATTTATTTTTCATTTTATGGCTCTGTTCAAAATTTAATATATTGAATTTTCTATCACTCTGAACAAAAATTTTAAAAATTATTTCAGCTATTAGTAGAGATAAAGCAATAGAGATTTCACTGGTGTTATACGTAGGTCTCCAGAACTACGTATACATAATTTATTTTTCATTTTAAGGCTTTGTTCGAAATTTAATATATTTAATTTTCTATCACTCTGAACAAAAATTTCGAAAATTATCTCAGCTATTAGTAGAGATAATGCGATGAAAATTTCACTGATGTTATACGTAGGTCTCCAGAACTACGTATACATAATTTATTTTTTATTTTATGGCTCTGTTCGAAATTTAATATATTGAATTTTCTATCACTCTGAACAAAAATTTCGAAAATTATCTCAGCTATTAGTAGAGATAAAGCGATAAAAATTGTACTGGTGTTATACGTAGGTCTCCAAAACTACGTATACATAATTTATTTTTCATTTTATGGCTCTGTTCGAAATTTAATATATTGAATTTTCTATCACTCTGAACAAAAATTTGGAAAATTATCTCAGCTATTAGTAGAGATAAAGCAACAAAAATTTCACTGGTGTTATACGCAGGTCTCCAGAACTACGTATACATAATTTATTTTTCATTTTATGGCTCTGTTCGAAATTTAATATATTGAATTTTCTATCACTCTGAACAAAAATTTCGAAAATTATCTCAGCTATTAGTAGAGATAAAGCAATAAAAATTTTACTGGTGTTATACGTAGGTCTCCAAAACTACGTATACATAATTTATTTTTCATTTTATGGCTCTGTTCAAAATTTAATATATTGAATTTTCTATCACTCTGAACAAAAATTTTAAAAATTATTTCAGCTATTAGTAGAGATAAAGCAATAGAAATTTCACTGGTGTTATACGTAGGTCTCCAGAACTACGTATACATAATTTATTTTTCATTTTAAGGCTTTGTTCGAAATTTAATATATTTAATTTTCTATCACTCTGAACAAAAATTTCGAAAATTATCTCAGCTATTAGTAGAGATAAAGCGATAAAAATTTCACTGGTGTTATACGTAGGTCTCCAGAACTACGTATACATAATTTATTTTTCATTTTATGGCTCTGTTCGAAATTTAATATATTGAATTTTCTATCACTCTGAACAAAAATTTCAAAAATTATCTCAGCTATTAGTAGAGACAAAGCGATAAAAATTTCACTGGTGTTATACGTAGGTCTCCAGAACTACGTATACATAATTTATATTTCATTTTATGGCTCTGTTCGAAATTTAATATATTGAATTTTCTATCACTCTGAACAAAAATTTTGAATATTATCTCAGCTATTAGTAGAGATAAAGCATTAAAAATTTCACTGGTGTTATACGTAGGTCTCCAGAACTACGTATACATAATTTATATTTCATTTTATGGCTCTGTTCGAAATTTAATATATTGAATTTTCTATCACTCTGAACAAAAATTTCGAAAATTATCTCAGCTATTAGTACAGATAAAGCGATAAAAATTTCACTGGTGTTATACGTAGGTCTCCAGAACTACGTATACATAATTTATTTTTCATTTTATGGCTCTGTTCGAAATTTAATATATTGAATTTTCTATCACTCTGAACAAAAATTTCCAAAATTATCTCAGCTTTTAGTAGAGATAAAGCGATAAAAATTTTACTGGTGTTACACGTAGGTCTCCAGAACTACGTATACATAATTTATTTTTCATTTTATGGCTCTGTTCGAAATTTAATATATTGAATTTTCTATCACTCTGAACAAAAATTTCGAAAATTATCTCAGCTATTAGTAGAGATAAAGCGATAAAAATTTCACTGGTGTTATACGTAGGTCTCCAGAACTACGTATACATAATTTATTTTTCATTTTATGGCTCTGTTCGAAATTTAATATATTGAATTTTCTATCACTCTGAACAAAAATTTTGAAAATTATCTCAGCTATTAGTAGAGATAAAGCAATAAAAATTTCACTGGTGTTATACGTAGATCTCCAGAACTACGTATACATAATTTATTTTTTATTTTATGTCTCTGTTCGAAATTTAATATATTGAATTTTCTATCACTCTGAACAAAAATTTCAAAAATTATCTCAGCTATTAGTAGAGATAAAGCAATAAAAATTTTACTGGTGTTATACGTAGGTCTCCAGAACTACGTATACATAATTTATTTTTTATTTTATGGCTCTGTTCGAAATTTAATATATTGAATTTTCTATCACTCTGAACAAAAATTTCGAAAATTATCTCAGCTATTAGTAGAGATAAAGCGATAAAAATTTCACTGGTGTTATACGTAGGTCTCCAGAACTACGTATACATAATTTATTTTTCATTTTATGGCTCTGTTCGAAATTTAATATATTGAATTTTCTATCACTCTGAACAAAAATTTTGAAAATTATCTCAGCTATTAGTAGAGATAAAGCAATAAAAATTTTACTGGTGTTATACGTAGGTCTCCAGAACTACGTATACATAATTTATTTTTTATTTTATGGCTCTGTTCGAAATTTAATATATTGAATTTTCTATCACTCTGAACAAAAATTTCGAAAATTATCTCAGCTATTAGTAGAGATAAAGCGATAAAAATTTTACTGGTGTTATACGTAGGTCTCCAAAACTACGTATACATAATTTATTTTTCATTTTATGGCTCTGTTCGAAATTTAATATATTGAAATTTCTATCACTCTGAACAAAAATTTGGAAAATTATCTCAGCTATTAGTAGAGATAAAGCAACAAAAATTTCACTGGTGTTATACGCAGGTCTCCAGAACTACGTATACATAATTTATTTTTCATTTTATGGCTCTGTTCGAAATTTAATATATTGAATTTTCTATCACTCTGAACAAAAATTTCGAAAATTATCTCAGCTATTAGTAGAGATAAAGCAATAAAAATTTTACTGGTGTTATACGTAGGTCTCCAAAACTACGTATACATAATTTATTTTTCATTTTATGGCTCTGTTCAAAATTTAATATATTGAATTTTCTATCACTCTGAACAAAAATTTTAAAAATTATTTCAGCTATTAGTAGAGATAAAGCAATAGAGATTTCACTGGTGTTATACGTAGGTCTCCAGAACTACGTATACATAATTTATTTTTCATTTTAAGGCTTTGTTCGAAATTTAATATATTTAATTTTCTATCACTCTGAACAAAAATTTCGAAAATTATCTCAGCTATTAGTAGAGATAATGCGATGAAAATTTCACTGGTGTTATACGTAGGTCTCCAGAACTACGTATACATAATTTATTTTTCATTTTATGGCTCTGTTCGAAATTTAATATATTGAATTTTCTATCACTCTGAACAAAAATTTCAAAAATTATCTCAGCTATTAGTAGAGATAAAGCGATAAAAATTTCACTGGTGTTATACGTAGGTCTCCAGAACTACGTATACATAATTTATATTTCATTTTATGGCTCTGTTCGAAATTTAATATATTGAATTTTCTATCACTCTGAACAAAAATTTTGAATATTATCTCAGCTATTAGTAAAGATAATGCATTAAAAATTTCACTGGTGTTATACGTAGGTCTCCAGAACTACGTATACATAATTTATTTTTCATTTTATGGCTCTGTTCGAAATTTAATATATTGAATTTTCTATCACTCTGAACAAAAATTTCCAAAATTATCTCAGCTTTTAGTAGAGATAAAGCGATAAAAATTTTACTGGTGTTACACGTAGGTCTCCAGAACTACGTATACATAATTTATTTTTCATTTTATGGCTCTGTTCGAAATTTAATATATTGAATTTTCTATCACTCTGAACAAAAATTTCGAAAATTATCTCAGCTATTAGTAGAGATAAAGCGATAAAAATTTCACTGGTGTTATACGTAGGTCTCCAGAACTACGTATACATAATTTATTTTTCATTTTATGGCTCTGTTCGAAATTTAATATATTGAATTTTCTATCACTCTGAACAAAAATTTTGAAAATTATCTCAGCTATTAGTAGAGATAAAGCAATAAAAATTTCACTGGTGTTATACGTAGATCTCCAGAACTACGTATACATAATTTATTTTTTATTTTATGTCTCTGTTCGAAATTTAATATATTGAATTTTCTATCACTCTGAACAAAAATTTCAAAAATTATCTCAGCTATTAGTAGAGATAAAGCAATAAAAATTTTACTGGTGTTATACGTAGGTCTCCAGAACTACGTATACATAATTTATATTTCATTTTATGGCTCTGTTCGAAATTTAATATATTGAATTTTCTATCACTCTGAACAAAAATTTTGAATATTATCTCAGCTATTAGTAAAGATAAAGCATTAAAAATTTCACTGGTGTTATACGTAGGTCTCCAGAACTACGTATACATAATTTATTTTTCATTTTATGGCTCTGTTCGAAATTTAATATATTGAATTTTCTATCACTCTGAACAAAAATTTTGAAAATTATCTCAGCTATTAGTAGAGATAAAGCAATAAAACTTTTACTGGTGTTATACGTAGGTCTCCAGAACTACGTATACATAATTTATTTTTTATTTTATGGCTCTGTTCGAAATTTAATATATTGAATTTTCTATCACTCTGAACAAAAATTTCCAAAATTATCTCAGCTTTTAGTAGAGATAAAGCGATAAAAATTTTACTGGTGTTATACGTAGGTCTCCAGAACTACGTATACATAATTTATTTTTCATTTTATGGCTCTGTTCGAAATTTAATATATTGAATTTTCTATCACTCTGAACAAAAATTTCGAAAATTATCTCAGCTATTAGTAGAGATAAAGCGATAAAAATTTCACTGGTGTTATACGTAGGTCTCCAGAACTACGTATACATAATTTATTTTTCATTTTATGGCTCTGTTCAAAATTTAATATATTGAATTTTCTATCACTCTGAACAAAAATTTTGAATATTATCTCAGCTATTAGTAGAGATAAAGCGATAAAAATTTTACTGGTGTTATACGTAGGTCTCCAAAACTACGTATACATAATTTATTTTTCATTTTATGGCTCTGTTCGAAATTTAATATATTGAAATTTCTATCACTCTGAACAAAAATTTGGAAAATTATCTCAGCTATTAGTAGAGATAAAGCAACAAAAATTTCACTGGTGTTATACGCAGGTCTCCAGAACTACGTATACATAATTTATTTTTCATTTTATGGCTCTGTTCGAAATTTAATATATTGAATTTTCTATCACTCTGAACAAAAATTTCGAAAATTATCTCAGCTATTAGTAGAGATAAAGCAATAAAAATTTTACTGGTGTTATACGTAGGTCTCCAAAACTACGTATACATAATTTATTTTTCATTTTGTGGCTCTGTTCAAAATTTAATATATTGAATTTTCTATCACTCTGAACAAAAATTTTAAAAATTATTTCAGCTATTAGTAGAGATAAAGCAATAGAGATTTCACTGGTGTTATACGTAGGTCTCCAGAACTACGTATACATAATTTATTTTTCATTTTAAGGCTTTGTTCGAAATTTAATATATTTAATTTTCTATCACTCTGAACAAAAATTTCGAATATTATCTCAGCTATTAGTAGAGATAATGCGATGAAAATTTCACTGGTGTTATACGTAGGTCTCCAGAACTACGTATACATAATTTATTTTTCATTTTATGGCTCTGTTCGAAATTTAATATATTGAATTTTCTATCACTCTGAACAAAAATTTCAAAAATTATCTCAGCTATTAGTAGAGATAAAGCGATAAAAATTTCACTGGTGTTATACGTAGGTCTCCAGAACTACGTATACATAATTTATATTTCATTTTATGGCTCTGTTCGAAATTTAATATATTGAATTTTCTATCACTCTGAACAAAAATTTTGAATATTATCTCAGCTATTAGTAAAGATAAAGCATTAAAAATTTCACTGGTGTTATACGTAGGTCTCCAGAACTACGTATACATAATTTATTTTTCATTTTATGGCTCTGTTCGAAATTTAATATATTGAATTTTCTATCACTCTGAACAAAAATTTCCAAAATTATCTCAGCTTTTAGTAGAGATAAAGCGATAAAAATTTTACTGGTGTTATACGTAGGTCTCCAGAACTACGTATACATAATTTATTTTTCATTTTATGGCTCTGTTCGAAATTTAATATATTGAATTTTCTATCACTCTGAACAAAAATTTCGAAAATTATCTCAGCTATTAGTAGAGATAAAGCGATAAAAATTTCACTGGTGTTATACGTAGGTCTCCAGAACTACGTATACATAATTTATTTTTCATTTTATTGCTCTGTTCAAAATTTAATATATTGAATTTTCTATCACTCTGAACAAAAATTTTGAATATTATCTCAGCTATTAGTAAAGATAAAGCATTAAAAATTTCACTGGTGTTATACGTAGGTCTCCAGAACTACGTATACATAATTTATATTTCATTTTATGGCTCTGTTCGAAATTTAATATATTGAATTTTCTATCACTCTGAACAAAAATTTTGAATATTATCTCAGCTATTAATAAAGATAAAGCATTAAAAATTTCACTGGTGTTATACGTAGGTCTCCAGAACTACGTATACATAATTTATTTTTCATTTTATGGCTCTGTTCGAAATTTAATATATTGAATTTTCTATCACTCTGAACAAAAATTTCAAAAATTATCTCAGCTATTAGTAGAGATAAAGCGATAAAAATTTCACTGGTGTTATACGTAGGTCTCCAGAACTACGTATACATAATTTATATTTCATTTTATGGCTCTGTTCGAAATTTAATATATTGAATTTTCTATCACTCTGAACAAAAATTTTGAATATTATCTCAGCTATTAGTAAAGATAAAGCATTAAAAATTTCACTGGTGTTATACGTAGGTCTCCAGAACTACGTATACATAATTTATTTTTCATTTTATGGCTCTTTTCGAAATTTAATATATTGAATTTTCTATCACTCTGAACAAAAATTTTGAAAATTATCTCAGCTATTAGTAGAGATAAAGCAATAAAACTTTTACTGGTGTTATACGTAGGTCTCCAGAACTACGTATACATAATTTATTTTTTATTTTATGGCTCTGTTCGAAATTTAATATATTGAATTTTCTATCACACTGAACAAAAATTTCCAAAATTATCTCAGCTTTTAGTAGAGATAAAGCGATAAAAATTTTACTGGTGTTATACGTAGGTCTCCAGAACTACGTATACATAATTTATTTTTCATTTTATGGCTCTGTTCGAAATTTAATATATTGAATTTTCTATCACTCTGAACAAAAATTTCGAAAATTATCTCAGCTATTAGTAGAGATAAAGCGATAAAAATTTCACTGGTGTTATACGTAGGTCTCCAGAACTACGTATACATAATTTATTTTTCATTTTATGGCTCTGTTCAAAATTTAATATATTGAATTTTCTATCACTCTGAACAAAAATTTCCAAAATTATCTCAGCTTTTAGTAGAGATAAAGCAATAAAAATTTTACTGGTGTTACACGTAGGTCTCCAGAACTACGTATACATAATTTATTTTTCATTTTATGGCTCTGTTCGAAATTTAATATATTGAATTTTCTATCACTCTGAACAAAAATTTCGAAAATTATCTCAGCTATTAGTAGAGATAAAGCGATAAAAATTTCACTGGTGTTATACGTAGGTCTCCAGAACTACGTATACATAATTTATTTTTCATTTTATGGCTCTGTTCGAAATTTAATATATTGAATTTTCTATCACTCTGAACAAAAATTTTGAAAATTATCTCAGCTATTAGTAGAGATAAAGCAATAAAAATTTTACTGGTGTTATACGTAGATCTCCAGAACTACGTATACATAATTTATTTTTTATTTTATGTCTCTGTTCGAAATTTAATATATTGAATTTTCTATCACTCTGAACAAAAATTTCAAAAATTATCTCAGCTATTAGTAGAGATAAAGCAATAAAAATTTTACTGGTGTTATACGTAGGTCTCCAGAACTACGTATACATAATTTATTTTTCATTTTATGGCTCTGTTCGAAATTTAATATATTGAATTTTCTATCACTCTGAACAAAAATTTTGAAAATTATCTCAGCTATTAGTAGAGATAAAGCAATAAAAATTTCACTGGTGTTATACGTAGGTCTCCAGAACTACGTATACATAATTTATTTTTTATTTTATGGCTCTGTTCGAAATTTAATATATTGAATTTTCTATCACTCTGAACAAAAATTTCGAAAATTATCTCAGCTATTAGTAGAGATAAAGCGATAAAAATTTTACTGGTGTTATACGTAGGTCTCCAGAACTACGTATACATAATTTATTTTTTATTTTAAGGCTTTGTTCGAAATTTAATATATTGAATTTTCTATCACTCTGAACAAAAATTGTGAAAATTGTCTCAGCTATTAGTAGTGATAAAACAATAAAAATTTTACTGGTGTTATAAGTCGGTTTCCAGAACTACGTATACATAATTTATTTTTCACTTTATGGCTCTGTTCAAGATTTAATATATTGAATTTTCTATCACTCTGAACAAAAATTTCGAAAATTATCTCAGCTATTAGTAGAGATAAAGCGATAAAAATTTTACTGGTGTTATACGTAGGTCTCCAGAACTACGTATACATAATTTATTTTTCATTTTATGGCTCTGTTCGAAATTTAATATATTGAATTTTCTATCACTCTGAACAAAACTTTGGAAAATTATCTCAGCTATTAGTAGAGATAAAGCAACAAAAATTTCACTGGTGTTATACGCAGGTTTCCAGAACTACGTATACATAATTTATTTTTCATTTTATGGCTCTGTTCGAAATTTAATATATTGAATTTTCTATCACTCTGAACAAAAATTTCGAAAATTATCTCAGATATTAGTAGAGATAAAGCAATAAAAATTTTACTGGTGTTATACGTAGGTTTCCAAAACTACGTATACATAATTTATTTTTCATTTTATGGCTCTGTTCAAAATTTAATATATTGAATTTTCTATCACTCTGAACAAAAATTTTGAAAATTATCTCAGCTATTAGTAGAGATAAAGCAATAGAAATTTCACTGGTGTTATACGTAGGTCTCCAGAACTACGTATACATAATTTATTTTTCATTTTATGGCTCTGTTCGAAATTTAATATATTGAATTTTCTATCACTCTGAACAAAAATTTTGAATATTATCTCAGCTATTAGTAGAGATAAAGCATTAAAAATTTCACTGGTGTTATACGTAGGTCTCCAGAACTACGTATACATAATTTATTTTTCATTTTATGGCTCTGTTCGAAATTTAATATATTGATTTTTCTATCACTCTGAACAAAAATTTTGAAAATTATCTCATCTATTAGTAGAGATAAAGCAATAAAAATTTCACTGGTGTTATACGTAGGTCTCCAGAACTACGTATACATAATTTATTTTTTATTTTATGGCTCTGTTCGAAATTTAATATATTAAATTTTCTATCACTCTGAACAAAAATTTCGAAAATTATCTCAGCTATTAGAAGAGATAAAGCGATAAAAATTTCACTGGTGTTATACGTGGGTCTCCAGAACTACGTATGCATAATTTATTTTTCATTTTATGGCTCTGTTCGAAATTTAATATATTGAATTTTCTATCACTCTGAACAAAAATTTTGAAAATTATCTCAGCTATTAGTAGAGATAAAGCAATAAAACTTTTACTGGTGTTATACGTAGGTCTCCAGAACTACGTATACATAATTTATTTTTCATTTTATGGCTCTGTTCGAAATTTAATATATTGAATTTTCTAATACTCTGAACAAAAATTTCCAAAATTATCTCAGCTTTTAGTAGAGATAAAGCGATAAAAATTTTACTGGTGTTATACGTAGGTCTCCAGAACTACGTATACATAATTTATTTTTCATTTTATGGCTCTGTTCGAAATTTAATATATTAAATTTTCTATCACTCTGAACAAAAATTTCGAAAATTATCTCAGCTATTAGAAGAGATAAAGCGATAAAAATTTCACTGGTGTTATACGTGGGTCTCCAGAACTACGTATGCATAATTTATTTTTCATTTTATGGCTCTGTTCGAAATTTAATATATTGAATTTTCTATCACTCTGAACAAAAATTTTGAAAATTATCTCAGCTATTAGTAGAGATAAAGCAATAAAACTTTTACTGGTGTTATACGTAGGTCTCCAGAACTACGTATACATAATTTATTTTTTATTTTATGGCTCTGTTCGAAATTTAATATATTGAATTTTCTATCACTCTGAACAAAAATTTCGAAAATTATCTCAGCTATTAGTAGAGATAAAGCGATAAAAATTTTACTGGTGTTATACGTAGGTCTCCAAAACTACGTATACATAATTTATTTTTCATTTTATGGCTCTGTTCGAAATTTAATATATTGAAATTTCTATCACTCTGAACAAAAATTTGGAAAATTATCTCAGCTATTAGTAGAGATAAAGCAACAAAAATTTCACTGGTGTTATACGCAGGTCTCCAGAACTACGTATACATAATTTATTTTTCATTTTATGGCTCTGTTCGAAATTTAATATATTGAATTTTCTATCACTCTGAACAAAAATTTCGAAAATTATCTCAGCTATTAGTAGAGATAAAGCAATAAAAATTTTACTGGTGTTATACGTAGGTCTCCAAAACTACGTATACATAATTTATTTTTCATTTTATGGCTCTGTTCAAAATTTAATATATTGAATTTTCTATCACTCTGAACAAAAATTTTAAAAATTATTTCAGCTATTAGTAGAGATAAAGCAATAGAGATTTCACTGGTGTTATACGTAGGTCTCCAGAACTACGTATACATAATTTATTTTTCATTTTAAGGCTTTGTTCGAAATTTAATATATTTAATTTTCTATCACTCTGAACAAAAATTTCGAAAATTATCTCAGCTATTAGTAGAGATAATGCGATGAAAATTTCACTGGTGTTATACGTAGGTCTCCAGAACTACGTATACATAATTTATTTTTCATTTTATGGCTCTGTTCGAAATTTAATATATTGAATTTTCTATCACTCTGAACAAAAATTTCAAAAATTATCTCAGCTATTAGTAGAGATAAAGCGATAAAAATTTCACTGGTGTTATACGTAGGTCTCCAGAACTACGTATACATAATTTATATTTCATTTTATGGCTCTGTTCGAAATTTAATATATTGAATTTTCTATCACTCTGAACAAAAATTTTGAATATTATCTCAGCTATTAGTAAAGATAAAGCATTAAAAATTTCACTGGTGTTATACGTAGGTCTCCAGAACTACGTATACATAATTTATTTTTCATTTTATGGCTCTGTTCGAAATTTAATATATTGAATTTTCTATCACTCTGAACAAAAATTTTGAAAATTATCTCAGCTATTAGTAGAGATAAAGCAATAAAACTTTTACTGGTGTTATACGTAGGTCTCCAGAACTACGTATACATAATTTATTTTTTATTTTATGGCTCTGTTCGAAATTTAATATATTGAATTTTCTATCACTCTGAACAAAAATTTCCAAAATTATCTCAGCTTTTAGTAGAGATAAAGCGATAAAAATTTTACTGGTGTTATACGTAGGTCTCCAGAACTACGTATACATAATTTATTTTTCATTTTATGGCTCTGTTCGAAATTTAATATATTGAATTTTCTATCACTCTGAACAAAAATTTCGAAAATTATCTCAGCTATTAGTAGAGATAAAGCGATAAAAATTTCACTGGTGTTATACGTAGGTCTCCAGAACTACGTATACATAATTTATTTTTCATTTTATGGCTCTGTTCAAAATTTAATATATTGAATTTTCTATCACTCTGAACAAAAATTTTGAATATTATCTCAGCTATTAGTAGAGATAAAGCGATAAAAATTTTACTGGTGTTATACGTAGGTCTCCAAAACTACGTATACATAATTTATTTTTCATTTTATGGCTCTGTTCGAAATTTAATATATTGAAATTTCTATCACTCTGAACAAAAATTTGGAAAATTATCTCAGCTATTAGTAGAGATAAAGCAACAAAAATTTCACTGGTGTTATACGCAGGTCTCCAGAACTACGTATACATAATTTATTTTTCATTTTATGGCTCTGTTCAAAATTTAATATATTGAATTTTCTATCACTCTGAACAAAAATTTTGAATATTATCTCAGCTATTAGTAGAGATAAAGCGATAAAAATTTCACTGGTGTTATACGTGGGTCTCCAGAACTACGTATGCATAATTTATTTTTCATTTTATGGCTCTGTTCGAAATTTAATATATTGAATTTTCTATCACTCTGAACAAAAATTTTGAAAATTATCTCAGCTATTAGTAGAGATAAAGCAATAAAACTTTTACTGGTGTTATACGTAGGTCTCCAGAACTACGTATACATAATTTATTTTTCATTTTATGGCTCTGTTCGAAATTTAATATATTGAATTTTCTAATACTCTGAACAAAAATTTCCAAAATTATCTCAGCTTTTAGTAGAGATAAAGCGATAAAAATTTTACTGGTGTTATACGTAGGTCTCCAGAACTACGTATACATAATTTATTTTTCATTTTATGGCTCTGTTCGAAATTTAATATATTAAATTTTCTATCACTCTGAACAAAAATTTCGAAAATTATCTCAGCTATTAGAAGAGATAAAGCGATAAAAATTTCACTGGTGTTATACGTGGGTCTCCAGAACTACGTATGCATAATTTATTTTTCATTTTATGGCTCTGTTCGAAATTTAATATATTGAATTTTCTATCACTCTGAACAAAAATTTTGAAAATTATCTCAGCTATTAGTAGAGATAAAGCAATAAAACTTTTACTGGTGTTATACGTAGGTCTCCAGAACTACGTATACATAATTTATTTTTTATTTTATGGCTCTGTTCGAAATTTAATATATTGAATTTTCTATCACTCTGAACAAAAATTTCGAAAATTATCTCAGCTATTAGTAGAGATAAAGCGATAAAAATTTTACTGGTGTTATACGTAGGTCTCCAAAACTACGTATACATAATTTATTTTTCATTTTATGGCTCTGTTCGAAATTTAATATATTGAAATTTCTATCACTCTGAACAAAAATTTGGAAAATTATCTCAGCTATTAGTAGAGATAAAGCAACAAAAATTTCACTGGTGTTATACGCAGGTCTCCAGAACTACGTATACATAATTTATTTTTCATTTTATGGCTCTGTTCGAAATTTAATATATTGAATTTTCTATCACTCTGAACAAAAATTTCGAAAATTATCTCAGCTATTAGTAGAGATAAAGCAATAAAAATTTTACTGGTGTTATACGTAGGTCTCCAAAACTACGTATACATAATTTATTTTTCATTTTATGGCTCTGTTCAAAATTTAATATATTGAATTTTCTATCACTCTGAACAAAAATTTTAAAAATTATTTCAGCTATTAGTAGAGATAAAGCAATAGAGATTTCACTGGTGTTATACGTAGGTCTCCAGAACTACGTATACATAATTTATTTTTCATTTTAAGGCTTTGTTCGAAATTTAATATATTTAATTTTCTATCACTCTGAACAAAAATTTCGAAAATTATCTCAGCTATTAGTAGAGATAATGCGATGAAAATTTCACTGGTGTTATACGTAGGTCTCCAGAACTACGTATACATAATTTATTTTTCATTTTATGGCTCTGTTCGAAATTTAATATATTGAATTTTCTATCACTCTGAACAAAAATTTCAAAAATTATCTCAGCTATTAGTAGAGATAAAGCGATAAAAATTTCACTGGTGTTATACGTAGGTCTCCAGAACTACGTATACATAATTTATATTTCATTTTATGGCTCTGTTCGAAATTTAATATATTGAATTTTCTATCACTCTGAACAAAAATTTTGAATATTATCTCAGCTATTAGTAAAGATAAAGCATTAAAAATTTCACTGGTGTTATACGTAGGTCTCCAGAACTACGTATACATAATTTATTTTTCATTTTATGGCTCTGTTCGAAATTTAATATATTGAATTTTCTATCACTCTGAACAAAAATTTTGAAAATTATCTCAGCTATTAGTAGAGATAAAGCAATAAAACTTTTACTGGTGTTATACGTAGGTCTCCAGAACTACGTATACATAATTTATTTTTTATTTTATGGCTCTGTTCGAAATTTAATATATTGAATTTTCTATCACTCTGAACAAAAATTTCCAAAATTATCTCAGCTTTTAGTAGAGATAAAGCGATAAAAATTTTACTGGTGTTATACGTAGGTCTCCAGAACTACGTATACATAATTTATTTTTCATTTTATGGCTCTGTTCGAAATTTAATATATTGAATTTTCTATCACTCTGAACAAAAATTTCGAAAATTATCTCAGCTATTAGTAGAGATAAAGCGATAAAAATTTCACTGGTGTTATACGTAGGTCTCCAGAACTACGTATACATAATTTATTTTTCATTTTATGGCTCTGTTCAAAATTTAATATATTGAATTTTCTATCACTCTGAACAAAAATTTTGAATATTATCTCAGCTATTAGTAGAGATAAAGCGATAAAAATTTTACTGGTGTTATACGTAGGTCTCCAAAACTACGTATACATAATTTATTTTTCATTTTATGGCTCTGTTCGAAATTTAATATATTGAAATTTCTATCACTCTGAACAAAAATTTGGAAAATTATCTCAGCTATTAGTAGAGATAAAGCAACAAAAATTTCACTGGTGTTATACGCAGGTCTCCAGAACTACGTATACATAATTTATTTTTCATTTTATGGCTCTGTTCGAAATTTAATATATTGAATTTTCTATCACTCTGAACAAAAATTTCGAAAATTATCTCAGCTATTAGTAGAGATAAAGCAATAAAAATTTTACTGGTGTTATACGTAGGTCTCCAAAACTACGTATACATAATTTATTTTTCATTTTGTGGCTCTGTTCAAAATTTAATATATTGAATTTTCTATCACTCTGAACAAAAATTTTAAAAATTATTTCAGCTATTAGTAGAGATAAAGCAATAGAGATTTCACTGGTGTTATACGTAGGTCTCCAGAACTACGTATACATAATTTATTTTTCATTTTAAGGCTTTGTTCGAAATTTAATATATTTAATTTTCTATCACTCTGAACAAAAATTTCGAATATTATCTCAGCTATTAGTAGAGATAATGCGATGAAAATTTCACTGGTGTTATACGTAGGTCTCCAGAACTACGTATACATAATTTATTTTTCATTTTATGGCTCTGTTCGAAATTTAATATATTGAATTTTCTATCACTCTGAACAAAAATTTCAAAAATTATCTCAGCTATTAGTAGAGATAAAGCGATAAAAATTTCACTGGTGTTATACGTAGGTCTCCAGAACTACGTATACATAATTTATATTTCATTTTATGGCTCTGTTCGAAATTTAATATATTGAATTTTCTATCACTCTGAACAAAAATTTTGAATATTATCTCAGCTATTAGTAAAGATAAAGCATTAAAAATTTCACTGGTGTTATACGTAGGTCTCCAGAACTACGTATACATAATTTATTTTTCATTTTATGGCTCTGTTCGAAATTTAATATATTGAATTTTCTATCACTCTGAACAAAAATTTTGAAAATTATCTCAGCTATTAGTAGAGATAAAGCAATAAAACTTTTACTGGTGTTATACGTAGGTCTCCAGAACTACGTATACATAATTTATTTTTTATTTTATGGCTCTGTTCGAAATTTAATATATTGAATTTTCTATCACTCTGAACAAAAATTTCCAAAATTATCTCAGCTTTTAGTAGAGATAAAGCGATAAAAATTTTACTGGTGTTATACGTAGGTCTCCAGAACTACGTATACATAATTTATTTTTCATTTTATGGCTCTGTTCGAAATTTAATATATTGAATTTTCTATCACTCTGAACAAAAATTTCGAAAATTATCTCAGCTATTAGTAGAGATAAAGCGATAAAAATTTCACTGGTGTTATACGTAGGTCTCCAGAACTACGTATACATAATTTATTTTTCATTTTATTGCTCTGTTCAAAATTTAATATATTGAATTTTCTATCACTCTGAACAAAAATTTTGAATATTATCTCAGCTATTAGTAAAGATAAAGCATTAAAAATTTCACTGGTGTTATACGTAGGTCTCCAGAACTACGTATACATAATTTATATTTCATTTTATGGCTCTGTTCGAAATTTAATATATTGAATTTTCTATCACTCTGAACAAAAATTTTGAATATTATCTCAGCTATTAATAAAGATAAAGCATTAAAAATTTCACTGGTGTTATACGTAGGTCTCCAGAACTACGTATACATAATTTATTTTTCATTTTATGGCTCTGTTCGAAATTTAATATATTGAATTTTCTATCACTCTGAACAAAAATTTCAAAAATTATCTCAGCTATTAGTAGAGATAAAGCGATAAAAATTTCACTGGTGTTATACGTAGGTCTCCAGAACTACGTATACATAATTTATATTTCATTTTATGGCTCTGTTCGAAATTTAATATATTGAATTTTCTATCACTCTGAACAAAAATTTTGAATATTATCTCAGCTATTAGTAAAGATAAAGCATTAAAAATTTCACTGGTGTTATACGTAGGTCTCCAGAACTACGTATACATAATTTATTTTTCATTTTATGGCTCTTTTCGAAATTTAATATATTGAATTTTCTATCACTCTGAACAAAAATTTTGAAAATTATCTCAGCTATTAGTAGAGATAAAGCAATAAAACTTTTACTGGTGTTATACGTAGGTCTCCAGAACTACGTATACATAATTTATTTTTTATTTTATGGCTCTGTTCGAAATTTAATATATTGAATTTTCTATCACACTGAACAAAAATTTCCAAAATTATCTCAGCTTTTAGTAGAGATAAAGCGATAAAAATTTTACTGGTGTTATACGTAGGTCTCCAGAACTACGTATACATAATTTATTTTTCATTTTATGGCTCTGTTCGAAATTTAATATATTGAATTTTCTATCACTCTGAACAAAAATTTCGAAAATTATCTCAGCTATTAGTAGAGATAAAGCGATAAAAATTTCACTGGTGTTATACGTAGGTCTCCAGAACTACGTATACATAATTTATTTTTCATTTTATGGCTCTGTTCAAAATTTAATATATTGAATTTTCTATCACTCTGAACAAAAATTTCCAAAATTATCTCAGCTTTTAGTAGAGATAAAGCAATAAAAATTTTACTGGTGTTACACGTAGGTCTCCAGAACTACGTATACATAATTTATTTTTCATTTTATGGCTCTGTTCGAAATTTAATATATTGAATTTTCTATCACTCTGAACAAAAATTTCGAAAATTATCTCAGCTATTAGTAGAGATAAAGCGATAAAAATTTCACTGGTGTTATACGTAGGTCTCCAGAACTACGTATACATAATTTATTTTTCATTTTATGGCTCTGTTCGAAATTTAATATATTGAATTTTCTATCACTCTGAGCAAAAATTTTGAAAATTATCTCAGCTATTAGTAGAGATAAAGCAATAAAAATTTTACTGGTGTTATACGTAGATCTCCAGAACTACGTATACATAATTTATTTTTTATTTTATGTCTCTGTTCGAAATTTAATATATTGAATTTTCTATCACTCTGAACAAAAATTTCAAAAATTATCTCAGCTATTAGTAGAGATAAAGCAATAAAAATTTTACTGGTGTTATACGTAGGTCTCCAGAACTACGTATACATAATTTATTTTTCATTTTATGGCTCTGTTCGAAATTTAATATATTGAATTTTCTATCACTCTGAACAAAAATTTTGAAAATTATCTCAGCTATTAGTAGAGATAAAGCAATAAAAATTTCACTGGTGTTATACGTAGGTCTCCAGAACTACGTATACATAATTTATTTTTTATTTTATGGCTCTGTTCGAAATTTAATATATTGAATTTTCTATCACTCTGAACAAAAATTTCGAAAATTATCTCAGCTATTAGTAGAGATAAAGCGATAAAAATTTTACTGGTGTTATACGTAGGTCTCCAGAACTACGTATACATAATTTATTTTTTATTTTAAGGCTTTGTTCGAAATTTAATATATTGAATTTTCTATCACTCTGAACAAAAATTGTGAAAATTGTCTCAGCTATTAGTAGTGATAAAACAATAAAAATTTTACTGGTGTTATAAGTCGGTTTCCAGAACTACGTATACATAATTTATTTTTCACTTTATGGCTCTGTTCAAGATTTAATATATTGAATTTTCTATCACTCTGAACAAAAATTTCGAAAATTATCTCAGCTATTAGTAGAGATAAAGCGATAAAAATTTTACTGGTGTTATACGTAGGTCTCCATAACTACGTATACATAATTTATTTTTCATTTTATGGCTCTGTTCGAAATTTAATATATTGAATTTTCTATCACTCTGAACAAAACTTTGGAAAATTATCTCAGCTATTAGTAGAGATAAAGCAACAAAAATTTCACTGGTGTTATACGCAGGTTTCCAGAACTACGTATACATAATTTATTTTTCATTTTATGGCTCTGTTCGAAATTTAATATATTGAATTTTCTATCACTCTGAACAAAAATTTCGAAAATTATCTCAGATATTAGTAGAGATAAAGCAATAAAAATTTTACTGGTGTTATACGTAGGTTTCCAAAACTACGTATACATAATTTATTTTTCATTTTATGGCTCTGTTCAAAATTTAATATATTGAATTTTCTATCACTCTGAACAAAAATTTTGAAAATTATCTCAGCTATTAGTAGAGATAAAGCAATAGAAATTTCACTGGTGTTATACGTAGGTCTCCAGAACTACGTATACATAATTTATTTTTCATTTTATGGCTCTGTTCGAAATTTAATATATTGAATTTTCTATCACTCTGAACAAAAATTTTGAATATTATCTCAGCTATTAGTAGAGATAAAGCATTAAAAATTTCACTGGTGTTATACGTAGGTCTCCAGAACTACGTATACATAATTTATTTTTCATTTTATGGCTCTGTTCGAAATTTAATATATTGATTTTTCTATCACTCTGAACAAAAATTTTGAAAATTATCTCATCTATTAGTAGAGATAAAGCAATAAAAATTTCACTGGTGTTATACGTAGGTCTCCAGAACTACGTATACATAATTTATTTTTTATTTTATGGCTCTGTTCGAAATTTAATATATTAAATTTTCTATCACTCTGAACAAAAATTTCGAAAATTATCTCAGCTATTAGAAGAGATAAAGCGATAAAAATTTCACTGGTGTTATACGTGGGTCTCCAGAACTACGTATGCATAATTTATTTTTCATTTTATGGCTCTGTTCGAAATTTAATATATTGAATTTTCTATCACTCTGAACAAAAATTTTGAAAATTATCTCAGCTATTAGTAGAGATAAAGCAATAAAACTTTTACTGGTGTTATACGTAGGTCTCCAGAACTACGTATACATAATTTATTTTTCATTTTATGGCTCTGTTCGAAATTTAATATATTGAATTTTCTAATACTCTGAACAAAAATTTCCAAAATTATCTCAGCTTTTAGTAGAGATAAAGCGACAAAAATTTTACTGGTGTTATACGTAGGTCTCCAGAACTACGTATACATAATTTATTTTTCATTTTATGGCTCTGTTCGAAATTTAATATATTAAATTTTCTATCACTCTGAACAAAAATTTCGAAAATTATCTCAGCTATTAGAAGAGATAAAGCGATAAAAATTTCACTGGTGTTATACGTGGGTCTCCAGAACTACGTATGCATAATTTATTTTTCATTTTATGGCTCTGTTCGAAATTTAATATATTGAATTTTCTATCACTCTGAACAAAAATTTTGAAAATTATCTCAGCTATTAGTAGAGATAAAGCAATAAAACTTTTACTGGTGTTATACGTAGGTCTCCAGAACTACGTATACATAATTTATTTTTCATTTTATGGCTCTGTTCGAAATTTAATATATTGAATTTTCTAATACTCTGAACAAAAATTTCCAAAATTATCTCAGCTTTTAGTAGAGATAAAGCGATAAAAATTTTACTGGCGTTATACGTAGGTCTTCAGAACTACGTATACATAATTTATTTTTCATTTTATGGCTCTGTTCAAAATTTAATATATTGAATTTTCTATCACTCTGAACAAAAATTTTGAAAATTATCTCAGCTATTAGTAGAGATAAAGCTATAAAAATTTCACTGGTGTTATACGTAGGTCTCCAGAACTACGTATACATAATTTATCTTTTATTTTATGGCTCTGTTCAAAATTTAATATATTGAATTTTCTATCACTCTGAACAAAAATTTTGAAAATTGTCTCAGCTATTAGTAGAGATAAAACAATAAAAATTTTACTGGTGTTATAAGTCGGTTTCCAGAACTACGTATACATAATTTATTTTTCACTTTATGGCTCTGTTCAAGATTTAATATATTGAATTTTCTATCACTCTGAACAAAAATTTCGAAAATTATCTCAGCTATTAGTAGAGATAAAGCGATAAAAATTTTACTGGTGTTATACGTAGGTCTCCAGAACTACGTATACATAATTTATTTTTCATTTTATGGCTCTGTTCGAAATTTAATATATTGAATTTTCTATCACTCTGAACAAAAATTTTGAAAATTATCTCAGCTATTAGTAGAGATAAAGCAATAAAACTTTTACTGGTGTTATACGTAGGTCTCCAGAACTACGTATACATAATTTATTTTTCATTTTATGGCTCTGTTCGAAATTTAATATATTGAATTTTCTAATACTCTGAACAAAAATTTCCAAAATTATCTCAGCTTTTAGTAGAGATAAAGCGATAAAAATTTTACTGGTGTTATACGTAGGTCTCCAGAACTACGTATACATAATTTATTTTTCATTTTATGGCTCTGTTCGAAATTTAATATATTAAATTTTCTATCACTCTGAACAAAAATTTCGAAAATTATCTCAGCTATTAGAAGAGATAAAGCGATAAAAATTTCACTGGTGTTATACGTGGGTCTCCAGAACTACGTATGCATAATTTATTTTTCATTTTATGGCTCTGTTCGAAATTTAATATATTGAATTTTCTATCACTCTGAACAAAAATTTTGAAAATTATCTCAGCTATTAGTAGAGATAAAGCAATAAAACTTTTACTGGTGTTATACGTAGGTCTCCAGAACTACGTATACATAATTTATTTTTCATTTTATGGCTCTGTTCGAAATTTAATATATTGAATTTTCTAATACTCTGAACAAAAATTTCCAAAATTATCTCAGCTTTTAGTAGAGATAAAGCGATAAAAATTTTACTGGCGTTATACGTAGGTCTTCAGAACTACGTATACATAATTTATTTTTCATTTTATGGCTCTGTTCGAAATTTAATATATTGAATTTTCTATCACTCTGAACAAAAATTTTGAATATTATCTCAGCTATTAGTAGAGATAAAGCATTAAAAATTTCACTGGTGTTATACGTAGGTCTCCAGAACTACGTATACATAATTTATTTTTCATTTTATGGCTCTGTTCGAAATTTAATATATTGATTTTTCTATCACTCTGAACAAAAATTTTGAAAATTATCTCATCTATTAGTAGAGATAAAGCAATAAAAATTTCACTGGTGTTATACGTAGGTCTCCAGAACTACGTATACATAATTTATTTTTTATTTTATGGCTCTGTTCGAAATTTAATATATTAAATTTTCTATCACTCTGAACAAAAATTTCGAAAATTATCTCAGCTATTAGAAGAGATAAAGCGATAAAAATTTCACTGGTGTTATACGTGGGTCTCCAGAACTACGTATGCATAATTTATTTTTCATTTTATGGCTCTGTTCGAAATTTAATATATTGAATTTTCTATCACTCTGAACAAAAATTTTGAAAATTATCTCAGCTATTAGTAGAGATAAAGCAATAAAACTTTTACTGGTGTTATACGTAGGTCTCCAGAACTACGTATACATAATTTATTTTTCATTTTATGGCTCTGTTCGAAATTTAATATATTGAATTTTCTATCACTCTGAACAAAAATTTCCAAAATTATCTCAGCTTTTAGTAGAGATAAAGCGATAAAAATTTTACTGGTGTTATACGTAGGTCTCCAGAACTACGTATACATAATTTATTTTTCATTTTATGGCTCTGTTCGAAATTTAATATATTGAATTTTCTATCACTCTGAACAAAAATTTCGAAAATTATCTCAGCTATTAGTAGAGATAAAGCGATAAAAATTTCACTGGTGTTATACGTAGATCTCCAGAACTACGTATACATAATTTATTTGTCAATTTATGGCTCTGTTCGAAATTTAATATATTGAATTTTCTATCACTCTGTACAAAAATTTTGAAAATTATCTCAGCTATTAGTAGAGATAAAGCAATAAAAATTTTACTGGTGTTATACGTAGATCTCCAGAACTACGTATACATAATTTATTTTTTATTTTATGTCTCTGTTCGAAATTTAATATATTGAATTTTCTATCACTCTGAACAAAAATTTCGAAAATTATCTCAGCTATTAGTAGAGATAAAGCAATAAAAATTTCACTGGTTTTATACGTAGGTCTCCAGAACTACGTATACATAATTTATTTTACATTTTATGGCTCTGTTCGAAATTTAATATATTGAATTTTCTATCACTCTGAACAAAAATTTTGAAAATTATCTCAGCTATTAGTAGAGATAAAGCAATAAAAATTTTACTGGTGTTATACGTAGATCTCCAGAACTACGTATACATAATTTATTTTTCATTTTATGGCTCTGTTCGAAATTTAATATATTGAATTTTCTATCACTCTGAACAAAAATTTTGAAAATTATCTCAGCTATTAGTAGAGATAAAGCAATAAAAATTTTACTGGTGTTATACGTAGGTCTCCAGAACTACGTATACATAATTTATTTTTTATTTTATGGCTCTGTTCGAAATTTAATATATTGAATTTTCTATCACTCTAAACAAAAATTTCGAAAATTATCTCAGCTATTAGTAGAGATAAAGCTATAAAAATTTCACTGGTGTTATACGTAGTTCTCCAGAACTACGTATACATAATTTATTTTTTATTTTATGGCTCTGTTCAAAATTTAATATATTGAATTTTCTATCACTCTGAACAAAAATTTTGAAAATTATCTCAGCTATTAGTAGAGATAAAGCAATAAAAATTTTACTGGTGTTATACGTAGATCTTCAGAACTACGTATACATAATTTATTTTTCATTTTATGGCTCTGTTCGAAATTTAATATATTGAATTTTCTATCACTCTGAACAAAAATTTCGAAAATTATCTCAGCTATTAGTAGAGATAAAGCTATAAAAATTTCACTGGTGTTATACGTAGGTCTCCAGAACTACGTTTACATAATTTATTTTTGATTTTATGGCTCTGTTCGAAATTTAATATATTGAATTTTCTATCACTCTGAACAAAAATTTTGAAAATTATCTCAGCTATTAGTAGAGATAAAGCAATAAAAATTTCACTGGTGTTATACGTAGATCTCCAGAACTACGTATACATAATTTATTTTTTATTTTATGTCTCTGTTCGAAATTTAATATATTGAATTTTCTATCACTCTGAACAAAAATTTCGAAAATTATCTCAGCTATTAGTAGAGATAAAGCAATAAAAATTTCACTGGTGTTATACGTAGATCTCCAGAACTACGTATACATAATTTATTTTTTATTTTATGTCTCTGTTCGAAATTTAATATATTGAATTTTCTATAACTCTGAACAAAAATTTTGAAAATTATCTCAGCTATTAGTAGAGATAAAGCAATAAAAATTTCACTGGTGTTCTACGTAGGTCTCCAGAACTACGTATACATAATTTATTTTTCATTTTATGGCTCTGTTCGAAATTTAATATATTGAATTTTCTATCACTCTGAACAAAAATTTTGAAAATTATCTCAGCTATTAGTAGAGATAAAGCAATAAAAATTTTACTGGTGTTATACATATGTCTCCAGAACTACGTATACATAATTTATTTTTCATTTTATGGCTCTGTTCAAAATTTAATATATTGAATTTTCTATCACTCTGAACAAAAATTTCGAAAATTATCTCAGCTATTAGTAGAGATAAAGCTATAAAAATTTCACTGTTGTTATACGTAGGTCTCCAGAACTACGTATACATAATTTATTTTTTATTTTATGGCTCTGTTCAAAATTTAATATATTGAATTTTCTATCACTCTGAACAAAAATTTCCAAAATTATCTCAGCTTTTAGTAGAGATAAAGAGATAGAAATTTTACTGGTGTTATACGTAGGTCTCCAGAACTACGTATACATAATTTATTTTTCATTTTATGGCTCTGTTCGAAATTTAATATATTGAATTTTCTATCACTCTGAACAAAAATTTCGAAAATTATCTCAGCTATTAGTAGAGATAAAGCGATAAAAATTTCACTGGTGTTATACGTAGGTCTCCAGAACTACGTATACATAATTTATTTTTCATTTTATGGCTCTGTTCGAAATTTAATATATTGAATTTTCTATCACTCTGAACAAAAATTTTGAAAATTATCTCAGCTATTAGTAGAGATAAAGCAATAAAAATTTCACTGGTGTTATACGTAGATCTCCAGAACTACGTATACATAATTTATTTTTTATTATATGTCTCTGTTCGAAATTTAATATATTGAATTTTCTATCACTCTGAACAAAAATTTCGAAAATTATCTCAGCTATTAGTAGAGATAAAGCAATAAAAATTTCACTGGTGTTATACGTAGATCTCCAGAACTACGTATACATAATTTATTTTTTATTTTATATCTCTGTTCGAAATTTAATATATTGAATTTTCTATCACTCTGAACAAAAATTTCGAAAATTATCTCAGCTATTAGTAGAGATAAAGCAATAAAAATTTTACTGGTGTTATACGTAGGTTTCCAGAACTACGTATACATAATTTATTTTTCATTTTATGGCTCTGTTCGAAATTTAATATATTGAATTTTCTATCACTCTGAACAAAAATTTTGAAAATTATCTCAGCTATTAGTAGAGATAAAGCAATAAAAATTTCACTGGTGTTATACGTAGGTCTCCAGAACTACGTATACATAATTTATTTTTCATTTTATGGCTCTGTTCGAAATTTAATATATTGAATTTTCTATCACTCTGAACAAAAATTTCGAAAATTATCTCAGCTATTAGTAGAGATAAAGCAATAAAAATTTCACTGGTGTTATACGTAGGTCTCCAGAACTACGTATACATAATTTATTTTTCATTTTATGGCTCTGTTCGAAATTTAATATATTGAATTTTCTATCACTCTGAACAAAAATTTTGAAAATTATCTCAGCTATTAGTAGAGATAAAGCAATAAAAATTTCACTGGTGTTATACGTAGGTCTCTAGAACTACGTATACATAATTTATTTTTCATTTTATGGCTCTGTTCGAAATTTAATATATTGAATTTTCTATCACTCTGAACAAAAATTTTGAAAATTATCTCAGCTATTAGTAGAGATAAAGCAATAAAAATTTCACTGGTGTTATACGTAGGTCTCCAGAACTACGTATACATAATTTATTTTTTATTTTATGACTCTGTTCGAAATTTAAAATATTGAATTTTCTATCACTCTGAACAAAAATTTCGAAAATTATCTCAGCTATTAGTAGAGATAAAGCGATAAAAATTTTACTGGTGTTATACGTAGGTCTCCAGAACTACGTATACATAATTTATTTTTCATTTTATGGCTCTGTTCAAAATTTAATATATTGAATTTTCTATCACTCTGAACAAAAGTTTTGAAAATTATCTCAGCTATTAGTAGAGATAAAGCAATAGAAATTTCGCTGGTGTTATACGTAGGTCTCCAGAACTACGTATACATAATTTATTTTTCATTTTAAGGCTTTGTTCGAAATTTAATATATTGAATTTTCTATCACTCTGAACAAAAATTTTGAAAATTATCTCAGCTTTTAGTAGAGATAAAGCGATAAAAATTTTACTGGTGTTATACGTAGGTCTCCAGAACTACGTATACATAATTTATTTTTCATTTTATGGCTCTGTTCGAAATTTAATATATTGAATTTTCTATCACTCTGAACAAAAATTTTGAAAATTATCTCATCTATTAGTAGAGATAAAGCAATAAAAATTTTACTGGTGTTATACGTAGGTCTCCAGAACTACGTATACATAATTTATTTTTCATTTTATGGCTCTGTTCGAAATTTAATATATTGAATTTTCTATCACTCTGAACAAAAATTTCGAAAATTATCTCAGCTATTAGAAGAGATAAAGCGATAAAAATTTCACTGGTGTTATACGTGGGTCTCCAGAACTACGTATACATAATTTATTTTTCATTTTATGGCTCTGTTCGAAATTTAATATATTGAATTTTCTATCACTCTGAACAAAAATTTTGAAAATTATCTCAGCTATTTGTAGAGATAAAGCAATAAAACTTTTACTGGTGTTATACGTAGGTCTCCAGAACTACGTATACATAATTTATTTTTCATTTTATGGCTCTGTTCGAAATTTAATATATTGAATTTTCTATCACTCTGAACAAAAATTTCGAAAATTATCTCAGCTTTTAGTAGAGATAAAGCGATAAAAGTTTTACTGGTGTTATACGTAGGTCTCCAGAACTACGTATACATAATTTATTTTTCATTTTATGGCTCTGTTCGAAATTTAATATATTGAATTTTCTATCACTCTGAACAAAAATTTTGAAAATTATCTCAGCTATTAGTAGAGATAAAGCAATAAAAATTTTACTGATGTTATACGTAGGTCTCCAGAACTACGTATACATAATTTATTTTTCATTTTATGGCTCTGTTCGAAATTTAATATATTGAATTTTCTATCACTCTGAACAAAAATTTCGAAAATTATCTCAGCTATTAGTAGAGATAAAGCTATAAAAATTTCACTGGTGTTATACGTAGGTCTCCAGAACTACGTATACATAATTTATTTTTTATTTTATGGCTCTGTTCAAAATTTAATATATTGAATTTTCTATCACTCTGAACAAAAATTTTGAAAATTATCTCAGCTATTAGTAGAGATAAAGCAATAAAAATTTTACTGGTGTTATACGTAGATCTCCAGAACTACGTATACATAATTTATTTTTCATTTTATGGCTCTGTTCGAAATTTAATATATTGAATTTTCTATCACTCTGAACAAAAATTTCGAAAATTATCTCAGCTATTAGTAGAGATAAAGCTATAAAAATTTCACTGGTGTTATACGTAGGTCTCCAGAACTACGTATACATAATTTATTTTTCATTTTATGGCTCTGTTCGAAATTTAATATATTGAATTTTCTATCAGTCTGAACAAAAATTTTGAAAATTATCTCAGCTATTAGTAGAGATAAAGCAATAAAAATTTCACTGGTGTTATACGTTGGTCTCCAGAACTACGTATACATAATTTATTTTTTATTTTATGGCTCTGTTCGAAATTTAATATATTGAATTTTCTATCACTCTGAACAAAAATTTCGAAAATTATCTCAGCTATTAGTAGAGATAAAGCGATAAAAATTTTACTGGTGTTATACGTAGGTCTCCAGAACTACGTATACATAATTTATTTTTTATTTTATGACTCTGTTCGAAATTTAATATATTGAATTTTCTATCACTCTGAACAAAAATTTCGAAAATTATCTCAGCTATTAGTAGAGATAAAGCGATAAAAATTTTACTGGTGTTATACGTAGGTCTCCAGAACTACGTATACATAATTTATTTTTCATTTTATGGCTCTGTTCAAAATTTAATATATTGAATTTTCTATCACTCTGAACAAAAGTTTTGAAAATTATCTCAGCTATTAGTAGAGATAAAGCAATAGAAATTTCGCTGGTGTTATACGTAGGTCTCCAGAACTACGTATACATAATTTATTTTTCATTTTAAGGCTTTCTTCGAAATTTAATATATTGAATTTTCTATCACTCTGAACAAAAATTTTGAAAATTATCTCAGCTTTTAGTAGAGATAAAGCGATAAAAATTTTACTGGTGTTATACGTAGGTCTCCAGAACTACGTATACATAATTTATTTTTCATTTTATGGCTCTGTTCGAAATTTAATATATTGAATTTTCTATCACTCTGAACAAAAATTTTGAAAATTATCTCATCTATTAGTAGAGATAAAGCAATAAAAATTTTACTGGTGTTATACGTAGGTCTCCAGAACTACGTATACATAATTTATTTTTCATTTTATGGCTCTGTTCGAAATTTAATATATTGAATTTTCTATCACTCTGAACAAAAATTTCGAAAATTATCTCAGCTATTAGAAGAGATAAAGCGATAAAAATTTCACTGGTGTTATACGTGGGTCTCCAGAACTACGTATACATAATTTATTTTTCATTTTATGGCTCTGTTCGAAATTTAATATATTGAATTTTCTATCACTCTGAACAAAAATTTTGAAAATTATCTCAGCTATTTGTAGAGATAAAGCAATAAAACTTTTACTGGTGTTATACGTAGGTCTCCAGAACTACGTATACATAATTTATTTTTCATTTTATGGCTCTGTTCGAAATTTAATATATTGAATTTTCTATCACTCTGAACAAAAATTTCGAAAATTATCTCAGCTTTTAGTAGAGATAAAGCGATAAAAGTTTTACTGGTGTTATACGTAGGTCTCCAGAACTACGTATACATAATTTATTTTTCATTTTATGGCTCTGTTCGAAATTTAATATATTGAATTTTCTATCACTCTGAACAAAAATTTTGAAAATTATCTCAGCTATTAGTAGAGATAAAGCAATAAAAATTTTACTGATGTTATACGTAGGTCTCCAGAACTACGTATACATAATTTATTTTTCATTTTATGGCTCTGTTCGAAATTTAATATATTGAATTTTCTATCACTCTGAACAAAAATTTCGAAAATTATCTCAGCTATTAGTAGAGATAAAGCTATAAAAATTTCACTGGTGTTATACGTAGGTCTCCAGAACTACGTATACATAATTTATTTTTTATTTTATGGCTCTGTTCAAAATTTAATATATTGAATTTTCTATCACTCTGAACAAAAATTTTGAAAATTATCTCAGCTATTAGTAGAGATAAAGCAATAAAAATTTTACTGGTGTTATACGTAGATCTCCAGAACTACGTATACATAATTTATTTTTCATTTTATGGCTCTGTTCGAAATTTAATATATTGAATTTTCTATCACTCTGAACAAAAATTTCGAAAATTATCTCAGCTATTAGTAGAGATAAAGCTATAAAAATTTCACTGGTGTTATACGTAGGTCTCCAGAACTACGTATACATAATTTATTTTTCATTTTATGGCTCTGTTCGAAATTTAATATATTGAATTTTCTATCACTCTGAACAAAAATTTTGAAAATTATCTCAGCTATTAGTAGAGATAAAGCAATAAAAATTTCACTGGTGTTATACGTTGGTCTCCAGAACTACGTATACATAATTTATTTTTTATTTTATGGCTCTGTTCGAAATTTAATATATTGAATTTTCTATCACTCTGAACAAAAATTTCGAAAATTATCTCAGCTATTAGTAGAGATAAAGCGATAAAAATTTTACTGGTGTTATACGTAGGTCTCCAGAACTACGTATACATAATTTATTTTTCATTTTATGGCTCTGTTCGAAATTTAATATATTGAAATTTCTATCACTCTGAACAAAAATTTTGAAAATTATCTCAGCTATTAGTAAAGATAAAGCAATAAAAATTTTACTGATGTTATACGTAGATCTCCAGAACTACGTATACATAATTTATTTTTCATTTTATGGCTCTGTTCGAAATTTAATATATTGAATTTTCTATCACTCTGAACAAAAATTTCGAAAATTATCTCAGCTATTAGTAGAGATAAAGCTATAAAAATTTCACTGGTGTTATACGTAGGTCTCCAGAACTACGTATACATAATTTATTTTTCATTTTATGGCTCTGTTCGAAATTTAATATATTGAATTTTCTATCACTCTGAACAAAAATTTTGAAAATTATCTCAGCTATTAGTAGAGATAAAGCAATAAAAATTTCACTGGTGTTATACGTTGGTCTCCAGAACTACGTATACATAATTTATTTTTTATTTTATGGCTCTGTTCGAAATTTAATATATTGAATTTTCTATCACTCTGAACAAAAATTTCGAAAATTATCTCAGCTATTAGTAGAGATAAAGCGATAAAAATTTTATTGGTGTTATACGTAGGTCTCCAAAACTACGTATGCATAATTTATTTTTCATTTTATGGCTCTGTTCGAAATTTAATATATTGAATTTTCTATCACTCTGAACAAAAATTTCGAAAATTATCTCAGCTATTAGTAGAGATAAAGCTATAAAAATTTCACTGGTGTTATACGTAGGTCTCCAGAACTACGTATACATAATTTATTTTTTATTTTATGGCTCTGTTCAAAATTTAATATATTGAATTTTCTATCACTCTGAACAAAAATTTTGAAAATTATCACAGCTATTAGTAGAGATAAAGCAATAAAAATTTTACTGGTGTTATACGTAGATCTCCAGAACTACGTATACATAATTTATTTTTCATTTTATGGCTCTGTTCGAAATTTAATATATTGAATTTTCTATCTCTCTGAACAAAAATTTCGAAAATTATCTCAGCTATTAGTAGAGATAAAGCTATAAAAATTTCACTGGTGTTATACGTAGGTCTCCAGAACTACGTATACATAATTTATTTTTTATTTTATGGCTCTGTTCAAAATTTAATATATTGAATTTTCTATCACTCTGAACAAAAATTTTGAAAATTATCACAGCTATTAGTAGAGATAAAGCAATAAAAATTTTACTGGTGTTATACGTAGATCTCCAGAACTACGTATACATAATTTATTTTTCATTTTATGGCTCTGTTCGAAATTTAATATATTGAATTTTCTATCACTCTGAACAAAAATTTTGAAAATTATCTCAGCTATTAGTAAAGATAAAGCAATAAAAATTTTACTGATGTTATACGTAGGTCTCCAGAACTACGTATACATAATTTATTTTTCATTTTATGGCTCTGTTCGAAATTTAATATATTGAATTTTCTATCACTCTGAACAAAAATTTCGAAAATTATCTCAGCTATTAGTAGAGATAAAGCTATAAAAATTTCACTGGTGTTATACGTAGGTCTCCAGAACTACGTATACATAATTTATTTTTTATTTTATGCCTCTGTTCAAAATTTAATATATTGAATTTTCTATCACTCTGAACAAAAATTTTGAAAATTATCTCAGCTATTAGTAGAGATAAAGCAATAAAAATTTTACTGGTGTTATACGTAGATCTCCAGAACTACGTATACATAATTTATTTTTCATTTTATGGCTCTGTTCGAAATTTAATATATTGAATTTTCTATCACTCTGAACAAAAATTTCGAAAATTATCTCAGCTATTAGTAGAGATAAAGCTATAAAAATTTCACTGGTGTTATACGTAGGTCTCCAGAACTACGTATACATAATTTATTTTTCATTTTATGGCTCTGTTCGAAATTTAATATATTGAATTTTCTATCACTCTGATCAAAAATTTTGAAAATTATCTCAGCTATTAGTAGAGATAAAGCAATAAAAATTTCACTGGTGTTATACGTTGGTCTCCAGAACTACGTATACATAATTTATTTTTTATTTTATGGCTCTGTTCGAAATTTAATATATTGAATTTTCTATCACTCTGAACAAAAATTTCGAAAATTATCTCAGCTATTAGTAGAGATAAAGCGATAAAAATTTTACTGGTGTTATACGTAGGTCTCCAAAACTACGTATACATAATTTATTTTTCATTTTATGGCTCTGTTCGAAATTTAATATATTGAATTTTTTATCACTCTGAACAAAAATTTGGAAAATTATCTCAGCTATTAGTAGAGATAAAGCAACAAAAATTCTACTGGTGTTATACGCAGGTCTCCAGAACTACGTATACATAATTTATTTTTCATTTTATGGCAATGTTCGAAATTTAATATATTGAATTTTCTATCACTCTGAACAAAAATTTCGAAAATTATCTCAGCTATTAGTAGAGATAAAGCTATAAAAATTTCACTGGTGTTATACGTAGGTCTCCAGAACTACGAATACATAACTTATTTTTCATTTTATGGCTCTGTTCGAAATTTAATATATTGAATTTTCTATCACTCTGAACAAAAATTTTGAAAATTATCTCAGCTATTAGTAGAGATAAAGCAATAAAAATTTCACTGGTGTTATACGTTGGTCTCCAGAACTACGTATACATAATTTATTTTTTATTTTATGGCTCTGTTCGAAATTTAATATATTGAATTTTCTATCACTCTGAACAAAAATTTCGAAAATTATCTCAGCTATTAGTAGAGATAAAGCGATAAAAATTTTACTGGTGTTATACGTAGGTCTCCAAAACTACGTATACATAATTTATTTTTCATTTTATGGCTCTATTCGAAATTTAATATATTGAATTTTTTATCACTCTGAACAAAAATTTGGAAAATTATCTCAGCTATTAGTAGAGATAAAGCAACAAAAATTCTACTGGTGTTATACGCAGGTCTCCAGAACTACGTATACATAATTTATTTTTCATTTTATGGCAATGTTCGAAATTTAATATATTGAATTTTCTATCACTCTGAACAAAAATTTCGAAAATTATCTCAGCTATTAGTAGAGATAAAGCAATAAAAATTTTACTGGTGTTATACGTAGGTCTCCAGAACTACGTATACATAATTTATTTTTCATTTTATGGCTTTGTTCAAAATTTAATATATTGAATTTTCTATCACTCTGAACAAAAATTTTGAAAATTATCTCAGCTATTAGTAAAGATAAAGCAATAGAAATTTTACTGGTGTTATACGTAGGTCTCCAGAACTACGTATACATAATTTATTTTTCATTTTAAGGCTTTGTTCGAAATTTAATATATTGAACTTTCTATCACTCTGAACAAAAATTTCGAAAATTATCTCAGCTATTAGTAGAGATAAAGCGATAAAAATTTCACTGGTGCTATACGTAGGTCTCCAGAACTACGTATACATAATTTATTTTTTATTTTATGGCTCTGTTCGAAATTTAATATATTGAATTTTCTATCACTCTGAACAAAAATTTTGAAAATTATCTCAGCTATTAGTAGAGATAAAGCAATAAAAATTTCACTGGTGTTATACGTAGATCTCCAGAACTACGTATACATAATTTATTTTTCATTTTATGGCTCTGTTCGAAATTTAATATATTGAATTTTCTATCACTCTGAACAAAAATTTCGAAAATTATCTCAGCTATTAGTAGAGATAAAGCGATAAAAATTTCACTGGTGTTATACGTAGGTCTTCAGAACTACGTATACATAATTTATTTTTCATTTTATGGCTCTGTTCAAAATTTAATATATTGAATTTTCTATCACTTTGAACAAAAATTTCGAAAATTATCTCAGCTATTAGTAGAGATAAAGCAATAAAAATTTTACTGGTGTTATACGTAGGTCTCCAGAACTACGTATACATATTTTATTTTTTATTTTATGGCTCTGTTCGAAATTTAATATATTGAATTTTCTATCACTCTGAACAAAAATTTCGAAAATTATCTCAGCTATTAGTAGAGATAAAACGATAAAAATTTTACTAGTGTTATACGTAGGTCTCCAAAACTACGTATACATAATTTATTTTTCATTTTATGGCTCTGTTCGAAATTTAATATATTGAATTTTCTATCACTCTGAACAAAAATTTCGAAAATTATCTCAGCTATTAGTAGAGATAAAGCGATAAAAATTTTACTGGTGTTATACGTAGGTCTCCAAAACTACGTATATATAATTTATTTTTCATTTTATGGCTCTGTTTGAAATTTAATATATTGAATTTTCTATCACTCTGAACAAAAATTTTGAAAATTATCTCAGCTATTAGTAGAGATAAAGCGATAAAAATTTTACTGGTGTTATACGTAGGTCTCCAGAACTACGTATACATAATTTATTTTTTATTTTATGGCTCTGTTCGAAATTTAATATATTGAATTTTCTATCACTCTGAACAAAAATTTTGAAAATTATCTCAGCTATTAGTAGAGATAAAGCAATAAAAATTTCACTGGTGTTATACGTAGATCTCCAGAACTACGTATACATAATTTATTTTTCATTTTAAGGCTTTGTTCGAAATTTAATATATTGAATTTTCTATCACTCTGAACAAAAATTTTGAAAATTGTCTCAGCTATTAGTAGAGATAAAACAATAAAAATTTTACTGGTGTTATACATAGGTTTCCAGAACTACGTATACATAATTTATTTTTCATTTTATGGCTCTGTTCAAAATTTAATATATTGAATTTTCTATCACTCTGAACAAAAATTTCGAAAATTATCTCAGCTGTTAGTAGAGATAAAGCGATAAAAATTTCACTGGTGTTATACGTAGGTCTCCAGAACTACGTATACATAATTTATTTTTCATTTTATGGCTCTGTTCGAAATTTAATATATTGAATTTTCTATCACTCTGAACAAAAATTTTGAAAATTATCTCATCTATTAGTAGAGATAAAGCAATAAAAATTTCACTGGTGTTATACGTAGCTCTCCAGAACTACGTATACATAATTTATTTTTCATTTTATGGCTCTGTTCGAAATTTAATATATTGAATTTTCTATCACTCTGAACAAAAATTTCGAAAATTATGTCAGCTATTAGAAGAGATAAAGCGATAAAAATTTCACTGGTGTTATACGTGGGTCTCCAGAACTACGTATACATAATTTATTTTTCATTTTATGGCTCTGTTCGAAATTTAATATATTGAATTTTCTATCACTCTGAACAAAAATTTTGAAAATTATCTTAGCTATTAGTAGAGATAAAGCAATAAAACTATTACTGGTGTTATACGTAGGTCTCCAGAACTACGTATACATAATTTATTTTTCATTTTATGGCTCTGTTCGAAATTTAATATATTGAATTTTCTATCACTCTGAACAAAAATTTCGAAAATTATCTCAGCTTTTAGTAGAGATAAAGCGATAAAAATTTTACTGGTGTTATACGTAGGTCTCCAGAACTACGTATACATAATTTATTTTTCATTTTATGGCTCTGTTCGAAATTTAATATATTGAATTTTCTATCACTCTGAACAAAAATTTTGAAAATTATCTCAGCTATTAGTAGAGATAAAGCAATAAAAATTTTACTGGTGTTATACGTAGGTCTCCAGAACTACGTATACATAATTTATTTTTCATTTTATGGCTCTGTTCGAAAATTAATATATTGAATTTTCTATCACTCTGAACAAAAATTTTGAAAATTATCTCAGCTATTAGTAGAGATAAAGCTATAAAAATTTCACTGGTGTTATACGTAGGTCTCCAGAACTACGTATACATAATTTATTTTTTATTTTATGGCTCTGTTCGAAATTTAATATATTGAATTTTCTATCACTCTGAACAAAAATTTTGAAAATTATCTCAGCTATTAGTAGAGATAAAGCAATAAAAATTTTACTGGTGTTATACGTAGGTCTCCAGAACTACTTATACATAATTTATTTTTCATTTTATGGCTCTGTTCGAAAATTAATATATTGAATTTTCTATCACTCTGAACAAAAATTTCGAAAATTATCTCAGCTATTAGTAGAGATAAAGCAATAAAAATTTTACTGGTGTTATACGTAGATCTCCAGAACTACGTATACATAATTTATTTTTCATTTTATGGCTCTGTTCGAAATTTAATATATTGAATTTTCTATCACTCTGAACAAAAATTTCGAAAATTATCTCAACTATTAGTAGAGATAAAGCGATAAAAATTTCACTGGTGTTATACGTAGGTCTCCAGAACTACGTATACATAATTTATTTTTTATTTTATGGCTCTGTTCGAAATTTAATATATTGAATTTTCTATCACTCTGAACAAAAATTTTGAAAATTATCTCAGCTATTAGTAAAGATAAAGCAATAAAAATTTTACTGGTGTTATACGTAGATCTCCAGAACTACGTATACATAATTTATTTTTCATTTTATGGCTCTGTTCGAAATTTAATATATTGAATTTTCTATCACTCTGAACAAAAATTTTGAAAATTATCTCAGCTATTAGTAGAGATAAAGCGATAAAAATTTCACTGGTGTTATACGTAGGTCTCCAGAACTACGTATACATAATTTATTTTTCATTTTATGGCTCTGTTCGAAATTTAATATATTGAATTTTCTATCACTCTGAACAAAAATTTTGAAAATTATCTCAGCTATTAGTAGAGATAAAGCAATAAAAATTTCACTGGTGTTATACGTAGGTCTCCAGAACTACGTATACATAATTTATTTTTTATTTTATGGCTCTGTTCGAAATTTAATATATTGAATTTTCTATCACTTTGAACAAAAATTTCGAAAATTATCTATATAGAGATAAAGCTATAAAAATTTTACTGGTGTTATACGTAGGTCTCCAGAACTACGTATACATAATTTATTTTTTATTTTATGGCTCTGTTCGAAATTTAATATATTGAATTTTCTATCACTCTGAACAAAAATTTTGAAAATTATCTCAGCTATTAGTAGAGATAAAGCAATAAAAATTTCACTGGTGTTATACGTAGATCTCCAGAACTATGTATACATAATTTATTTTTCATTTTATAGCTCTGTTCGAAATTTAATATATTGAATTTTCTATCACTCTAAACAAAAATTTCGAAAATTATCTCAGCTATTAGTAGAGATAAAGCGATAAAAATTTCACTGGTGTTATACGTAGGTCTCCAGAACTACGTATACATAATTTATTTTTCATTTTATGTCTCTGTTCGAAATTTAATATATTGAATTTTCTATCACTCTGAACGAAAATTTTGAAAATTATCTCAGCTATTAGTAGAGATAAAGCAATAAAAATTTCACTGGTGTTATACGTAGATCTTCAGAACTACGTATACATAATTTATTTTTCATTTTATGGCTCTGTTCAAAATTTAATATATTGAATTTTCTATCACTCTGAACAAAAATTTCGAAAATTATCTCAGCTATTAGTAGAGATAAAGCGATAAAAATTTCACTGGTGTTATACGTAGGTCTCCAGAACTACGTATACATAATTTTTTTTTCATTTTATGGCTCTGTTCGAAATTTAATATATTGAATTTTCTATCACTCTGAACAAAAATTTTGAAAATTATCTCAGCTATTAGTAGAGATAAAGCAATCAAAATTTCACTGGTGTTATACGTAGATCTCCAGAACTACGTATACATAATTTATTTTTTATTTTATGGCTCTGTTTGAAATTTAATATATTGAATTTTCTATCACTCTGAACAAAAATTTCGAAAATTATCTCAGCTATTAGTAGAGATAAAGCGATAAAAATTTTACTGGTGTTATACGTAGGTCTCCAAAACTACGTATACATAATTTATTTTTCATTTTATGGCTCTGTTCGAAATTTAATATATTGAATTTTCTATCACTCTGAACAAAAACTTCGAAAGTTATCTCAGCTATTAGTAGAGATAAAGCGATAAAAATTTCACTGGTGTTATACGTAGGTCTCCAGAACTACGTATACATAATTTATTTTTCATTTTATGGCTCTGTTCGAAATTTAATATATTGAATTTTCTATCACTCTGAACAAAAATTTTGAAAATTATCTCAGCTATTAGTAGAGATAAAGCTATAAAAATTTTACTGGTGTTATACGTAGGTCTCCAGAACTACGTATACATAATTTATTTTTCATTTTATGGCTCTGTTCGAAATTTAATATATTGAATTTTCTATCACTCTGAACAAAAATTTTGAAAATTATCTCATCTATTAGTAGAGATAAAGCAATAAAAATTTCACTGGTGTTATACGTAGCTCTCCAGAACTACGTATACATAATTTATTTTTCATTTTATGGCTCTGTTCGAAATTTAATATATTGAATTTTCTATCACTCTGAACAAAAATTTTGAAAATTATCTCAGCTATTAGTAAAGATAAAGCAATAAAAATTTTACTGGTGTTATACGTAGATCTCCAGAACTACGTATACATAATTTATTTTTCATTTTATGTCTCTGTTCGAAATTTAATATATTGAATTTTCTATCACTCTGAACAAAAATTTTGAAAATTATCTCAGCTATTAGTAGAGATAAAGCGATAAAAATTTCACTGGTGTTATACGTAGGTCTCCAGAACTACGTATACATAATTTATTTTTCATTTTATGGCTCTGTTCGAAATTTAATATATTGAATTTTCTATCACTCTGAACAAAAATTTTGAAAATTATCTCAGCTATTAGTAGAGATAAAGCAATAAAAATTTCACTGGTGTTATACGTAGGTCTCCAGAACTACGTATACATAATTTATTTTTTATTTTATGGCTCTGTTCGAAATTTAATATATTGAATTTTCTATCACTTTGAACAAAAATTTCGAAAATTATCTATATAGAGATAAAGCTATAAAAATTTTACTGGTGTTATACGTAGGTCTCCAGAACTACGTATACATAATTTATTTTTTATTATATGGCTCTGTTCGAAATTTAATATATTGAATTTTCTATCACTCTGAACAAAAATTTTGAAAATTATCTCAGCTATTAGTAGAGATAAAGCAATAAAAATTTCACTGGTGTTATACGTAGATCTCCAGAACTATGTATACATAATTTATTTTTCATTTTATAGCTCTGTTCGAAATTTAATATATTGAATTTTCTATCACTCTAAACAAAAATTTCGAAAATTATCTCAGCTATTAGTAGAGATAAAGCGATAAAAATTTCACTGGTGTTATACGTAGGTCTCCAGAACTACGTATACATAATTTATTTTTCATTTTATGTCTCTGTTCGAAATTTAATATATTGAATTTTCTATCACTCTGACCGAAAATTTTGAAAATTATCTCAGCTATTAGTAGAGATAAAGCAATAAAAATTTCACTGGTGTTATACGTAGATCTTCAGAACTACGTATACATAATTTATTTTTCATTTTATGGCTCTGTTCAAAATTTAATATATTGAATTTTCTATCACTCTGAACAAAAATTTCGAAAATTATCTCAGCTATTGGTAGAGATAAAGCGATAAAAATTTCACTGGTGTTATACGTAGGTCTCCAGAACTACGTATACATAATTTTTTTTTCATTTTATGGCTCTGTTCGAAATTTAATATATTGAATTTTCTATCACTCTGAACAAAAATTTTGAAAATTATCTCAGCTATTAGTAGAGATAAAGCAATAAAAATTTCACTGGTGTTATACGTAGATCTCCAGAACTACGTATACATAATTTATTTTTTATTTTATGGCTCTGTTTGAAATTTAATATATTGAATTTTCTATCACTCTGAACAAAAATTTCGAAAATTATCTCAGCTATTAGTAGAGATAAAGCGATAAAAATTTTACTGGTGTTATACGTAGGTCTCCAAAACTACGTATACATAATTTATTTTTCATTTTATGGCTCTGTTCGAAATTTAATATATTGAATTTTCTATCACTCTGAACAAAAACTTCGAAAGTTATCTCAGCTATTAGTAGAGATAAAGCGATAAAAATTTCACTGGTGTTATACGTAGGTCTCCAGAACTACGTATACATAATTTATTTTTCATTTTATGGCTCTGTTCGAAATTTAATATATTGAATTTTCTATCACTCTGAACAAAAATTTTGAAAATTATCTCAGCTATTAGTAGAGATAAAGCAATAAAAATTTTACTGGTGTTATACGTAGATCTCCAGAACTACGTATACATAATTTATTTTTCATTTTATAGCTCTGTTCGAAATTTAATATATTGAATTTTCTATCACTCTAAACAAAAATTTCGAAAATTATCTCAGCTATTAGTAGAGATAAAGCGATAAAATTTCACTGGTGTTATACGTAGGTCTCCAGAACTACGTACACATAATTTATTTTTCATTTTATGGCTCTGTTCGAAATTTAATATATTGAATTTTCTATCACTCTGAACAAAAATTTTGAAAATTATTTCAGCTATTAGTAGAGATAAAGCAATAAAAATTTCACTGGTATTATACGTAGATCTTCAGAACTACGTATACATAACTCATTTTTCATTTTATGGCTCTGTTCGAAATTTAATATATTGAATTTTCTATCACTCTGAACAAAAATTTGGAAAATTATCTCAGCTATTAGTAGAGATAAAGCAACAAAAATTCCACTGGTGTTATACGCAGGTCTCCAGAACTACGTATACATAATTTATTTTTCATTTTATGGCTCTGTTCGAAATTTAATATATTGAATTTTCTATCACTCTGAACAAAAATTTTGAAAATTATCTCAGCTATTAGTAGAGATAAAGCAATAAAAATTTCACTGGTGTTATACGTAGATCTCCAGAACTACGTATACATAATTTATTTTTTATTTTATGGCTCTGTTCGAAATTTAATATATTGAATTTTCTATCACTCTGAACAAAAATTTCGAAAATTATCTCAGCTATTAGTAGAGATAAAGCGATAAACATTTTACTGGTGTTATACGTAGGTCTCCAAAACTACGTATACATAATTTATTTTTCATTTTATGGCTCTGTTCGAAATTTAATATATTGAATTTTCTATCACTCTGAACAAAAATTTGGAAAATTATCTCAGCTATTAGTAGAGATAAAGCAACAAAAGTTCCACTGGTGTTATACGCAGGTCTCCAGAACTACGTATACATAATTTATTTTTCATTTTATGGCTCTGTTCGAAATTTAATATATTGAATTTTCTATCACTCTGAACAAAAATTTCGAAAATTATCTCAGCTATTAGTAGAGATAAAGCGATAAAAATTTTACTGGTGTTATACGTAGGTCTCCAAAACTACGTATACATAATTTATTTTTCATTTTATGGCTCTGTTCGAAATTTAATATATTGAATTTTCTATCACTCTGAACAAAAATTTCGAAAATTATCTCAGCTATTAGTAGAGATAAAGCGATAAAAATTTCACTGGTGTTATACGTAGGTCTCCAGAACTACGTATACATAATTTATTTTTCATTTTATGGCTCTGTTCGAAATTTAATATATTGAATTTTCTATCACTCTGAACAAAAATTTTAAAAATTATCTCAGCTATTAGTAGAGATAAAGCAATAAAAATTTCACTGGTGTTATACGTAGATCTCCAGAACTACGTATACATAATTTATTTTTCATTTTATGGCTCTGTTCGAAATTTAATATATTGAATTTTCTATCACTCTGAACGAAAATTTCGAAAATTATCTCAGCTATTAGTAGAGATAAAGCAATAAAAATTTCACTGGTGTTATACGTAGATTTCCAGAACTACGTATACATAATTTATTTTTCATTTTATGGCTCTGTTCGAAATTTAATATATTGAATTTTTTATCACTCTGAACAAAAATTTCGAAAATTATCTCAGCTATTAGTAGAGATAAAGCGATAAAAATTTTACTGGTGTTATACGTAGGTCTCCAAAACTACGTATACATAATTTATTTTTCATTTTATGGCTCTGTTCGAAATTTAATATATTGAATTTTCTATCACTCTGAACAAAAATTTGGAAAATTATCTCAGCTATTAGTAGAGATAAAGCAACAAAAATTCCACTGCTGTTATACGCAGGTCTCCAGAACTACGTATACATAATTTATTTTTCATTCTATGGCTCTGTTCGAAATTTAATATATTGAATTTTCTATCACTCTGAACAAAAATTTCGAAAATTATTTCAGCTATTAGTAGAGATAAAGCAATAGAAATTTCACTGGTGTTATACGTAGGTCTCCAGAACTACGTATACATAATTTATTTTTCATTTTATGGCTCTGTTCAAAATTTAATATATTGAATTTTCTATCACTCTGAACAAAAATTTTGAAAATTATCTCAGCTATTAGTAGAGATAAAGCAATAGAAATTTCACTGGTGTTATACGTAGGTCTCCAGAACTACGTATACATAATTAATTTTTTATTTTATGGCTCTGTTCGAAATTTAATATATTGAATTTTCTATCACTCTGAACAAAAGTTTTGAAAATTATCTCAGCTATTAGTAGAGATAAAGCAATAAAAATTTCACTGGTGTTATACGTAGATCTCCAGAACTACGTATACATAATTTATTTTTCATTTTATGGCTCTGTTCGAAATTTAATATATTGAATTTTCTATCACTCTGAACAAAAATTTCGAAAATTATCTCAGCTATTAGTAGAGATAAAGCGATAAAAATTTCACTGGTGTTATACGTAGGTCTTCAGAACTACGTATACATAATTTATTTTTCATTTTATGGCTCTGTTCGAAATTTAATATATTGAATTTTCTATCACTCTGAACAAAAATTTGGAAAATTATCTCAGCTATTAGTAGAGATAAAGCAATAAAAATTTCACTGGTGTTATACGTAGGGCTCCAGAACTACGTATACATAATTTATTTTTTATTTTATGGCTCTGTTCGAAATTTAATATATTGAATTTTCTATCACACTGAACAAAAATTTCGAAAATTATCTCAGCTATTAGTAGAGATAAAGCGATAAAAATTTTACTGGTGTTATACGTAGGTCTCCAAAACTACGTATACATAATTTATTTTTTATTTTATGGCTCTGTTCAAAATTTAATATATTGAATTTTCTATCACTCTGAACAAAAATTTTGAAAATTATCTCAGCTATTAGTAGAGATAAAGCAATAAAAATTTCACTGGTGTTATACGTAGGTCTCCAAAACTACGTATACATAATTTATTTTTCATTTTATGACTCTGTTCGAAATTTAATATATTTAATTTTCTATCACTCTGAACAAAAATTTCGAAAATTATCTCAGCTATTAGTAGAGATAAAGCGATAAAAAATTCACTGGTGTTATACGTAGGTCTCCAGAATTACGTATACATAATTTATTTTTTATTTTATGGCTCTGTTCGAAATTTAATATATTGAATTTTCTATCACTCTGAACAAAAATTTTGAAAATTATCTCAGCTATTAGTAGAGATAAAGCAATAAAAATTTCACTGGTGTTATACGTAGATCTCCAGAACTACGTATACATAATTTATTTTTCATTTTATGGCACTGTTCGAAATTTAATATATTGAATTTTCTATCACTCTGAACAAAAATTTTGAAAATTGTCTCAGCTATTAGTAGAGATAAAACAATAAAAATTTTACTGGTGTTATACGTAGGTTTCCAGAACTATATATACATAATTTATTTTTCATTTTATGGCTCTGTTCAAAATTAAGTATACTGAATTTTCTATCACTCTGAACAAAAATTTCGAAAATTATCTCAGCTATTAGTAGAGATAAAGCGATAAAAATTTTACTGGTGTTATACGTAGGTCTCCAGAACTACGTATACATAATTTATTTTTTATTTTATGGCTCTGTTCGAAATTTAATATATTGAATTTTCTATCACTCTGAACAATAATTTTGAAAATTATCTCATCTATTAGTAGAGATAAAGCAATAAAAATTTCACTGGTGTTATACGTAGGTCTCCACAACTACGTATACATAATTTATTTTTTATTTTATGGCTCTGTTCGAAATTTGATATATTGAATTTTCTATCACTCTGAACAAAAATTTCGAAAATTATCTCAGCTATTAGAAGAGATAAAGCGATAAAAATTTTACTGGTGTTATACGTGGGTCTCCAGAACTACGTATACATAATTTATTTTTCATTTTATGGCTCTGTTCAAAATTTAATATATTGAATTTTCTATCACTCTGAACAAAAATTTTGAAAATTATCTCAGCTATTAGTAGAGATAAAGCAATAAAACTTTTACTGGTGTTATACGTAGGTCTCCAGAACTACGTATACATAATTTATTTTTCATTCTATGGCTCTGTTCGAAATTTAATATATTGAATTTTCTATCACTTTGAACAAAAATTTCGAAAATTATCTCAGCTTTTAGTAGAGATAAAGCGATAAAAATTTCACTGGTGTTATACGTAGGTCTCCAGAACTACGTATACATAATTTATTTTTCATTTTATGGCTCTGTTCGAAATTTAATATATTGAATTTTCTATCACTCTGAACAAAAATTTCGAAAATTATCTCAGCTATTAGTAGAGATAAAGCGATAAAAATTTCACTGGTGTTATACGTAGGTCTTCAGAACTACGTATACATAATTTATTTTTCATTTTATGGCTCTGTTCGAAATTTAATATATTGAATTTTCTATCACTCTGAACAAAAATTTGGAAAATTATCTCAGCTATTAGTAGAGATAAAGCAATAAAAATTTCACTGGTGTTATACGTAGGGCTCCAGAACTACGTATACATAATTTATTTTTTATTTTATGGCTCTGTTCGAAATTTAATATATTGAATTTTCTATCACACTGAACAAAAATTTCGAAAATTATCTCAGCTATTAGTAGAGATAAAGCGATAAAAAATTCACTGGTGTTATACGTAGGTCTCCAGAATTACGTATACATAATTTATTTTTTATTTTATGGCTCTGTTCGAAATTTAATATATTGAATTTTCTATCACTCTGAACAAAAATTTTGAAAATTATCTCAGCTATTAGTAGAGATAAAGCAATAAAAATTTCACTGGTGTTATACGTAGATCTCCAGAACTACGTATACATAATTTATTTTTCATTTTATGGCTCTGTTCGAAATTTAATATATTGAATTTTCTATCACTCTGAACAAAAATTTTGAAAATTGTCTCAGCTATTAGTAGAGATAAAACAATAAAAGTTTTACTGGTGTTATACGTAGGTTTCCAGAACTATATATACATAATTTATTTTTCATTTTATGGCTCTGTTCAAAATTTAGTATATTGAATTTTCTATCACTCTGAACAAAAATTTCGAAAATTATCTCAGCTATTAGTAGAGATAAAGCGATAAAAATTTTACTGGTGTTATACGTAGGTCTCCAGAACTACGTATACATAATTTATTTTTTATTTTATGGCTCTGTTCGAAATTTAATATATTGAATTTTCTATCACTCTGAACAAAAATTTCGAAAATTATCTCAGCTATTAGAAGAGATAAAGCGATAAAAATTTCACTGGTGTTATACGTGGGTCTCCAGAACTACGTATACATAATTTATTTTTCATTTTATGGCTCTGTTCAAAATTTAATATATTGAATTTTCTATCACTCTGAACAAAAATTTTGAAAATTATCTCAGCTATTAGTAGAGATAAAGCAATAAAACTTTTACTGGTGTTATACGTAGGTCTCCAGAACTACGTATACATAATTTATTTTTCATTCTATGGCTCTGTTCGAAATTTAATATATTGAATTTTCTATCACTTTGAACAAAAATTTCGAAAATTATCTCAGCTTTTAGTAGAGATAAAGCGATAAAAATTTCACTGGTGTTATACGTAGGTCTCCAGAACTACGTATACATAATTTATTTTTCATTTTATGGCTCTGTTCGAAATTTAATATATTGAATTTTCTATCACTCTGAACAAAAATTTTGAAAATTATCTCAGATATTAGTAGAGATAAAGCAATAAAAATTTTACTGGTGTTATACGTAGGTCTCCAGAACTACGTATACATACTTTATTTTTTATTTTATGGCTCTGTTCGAAATTTAATATATTGAATTTTCTATCACTCTGAACAAAAATTATCTCAGCTATTAGTAGAGATAAAGCAATAAAACTTTTACTGGTGTTATACGTAGATCTCCAGAACTACGTATACATAATTTATTTTTTATTTTATGGCTCTGTTCGAAATTTAATATATTGAATTTTCTATCACTCTGAACAAAAATTATCTCAGCTATTAGTAGAGATAAAGCAATAAAACTTTTACTGGTGTTATACGTAGATCTCCAGAACTACGTATACATAATTTATTTTTCATTTTATGGCTCTGTTCGAAATTTAATATATTGAATTTTCTATCACTCTAAACAAAAATTTCGAAAATTATCTCAGCTATTAGTAGAGATAAACCGATAAAAATTTCACTGGTGTTATACGTAGATCTCCAGAACTACGTATACATAATTTATTTTTCATTTTATGGCTCTGTTCGAAATTTAATATATTGAATTTTCTATCACTCTGAACAAAAATTTCGAAAATTATCTCAGCTATTAGTAGAGATAAAGCGATAAAAATTTCACTGGTGTTATACGTAGGTCTCCAGAACTACGTATACATAATTTATTTTTCATTTTATGGCTCTGTTCGAAATTTAATATATTGAATTTTCTATCACTCTGAACAAAAATTTTGAAAATTATCTCAGATATTAGTAGAGATAAAGCAATAAAAATTTTACTGGTGTTATACGTAGGTCTCCAGAACTACGTATACATAATTTATTTTTTATTTTATGGCTCTGTTCGAAATTTAATATATTGAATTTTCTATCACTCTGAACAAAAATTATCTCAGCTATTAGTAGAGATAAAGCAATAAAACTTTTACTGGTGTTATACGTAGATCTCCAGAACTACGTATACATAATTTATTTTTCATTTTATGGCTCTGTTCGAAATTTAATATATTGAATTTTCTATCACTCTAAACAAAAATTTCGAAAATTATCTCAGCTATTAGTAGAGATAAACCGATAAAAATTTCACTGGTGTTATACGTAGATCTCCAGAACTACGTATACATAATTTATTTTTCATTTTATGGCTCTGTTCGAAATTTAATATATTGAATTTTCTATCACTCTGAACAAAAGTTTCGAAAATTATCTCAGCTATTAGTAGAGATAAAGCGATAAAAATTTCACTGGTGTTATACGTAGGTCTCCAGAACTACGTATACATAATTTATTTTTCATTTTATGGCTCTGTTCGAAATTTAATATATTGAATTTTCTATCACCCTGAACAAAAATTTTGAAAATTATCTCAGCTATTAGTAGAGATAAAGCAATAAAAATTTTACTGGTGTTATACGTAGGTCTCCAGAACTACGTATACATAATTTATTTTTTATTTTATGGCTCTGTTCGAAATTTAATATATTGAAATTTCTATCACTATGAACAAAAATTTCGAAAATTATCTCAGCTATTAGTAGAGATAAAGCGATAAAAATTTTACTGGTGTTATACGTAGGTCTAAAAAACTACGTATACATAATTTATTTTTCATTTTATGGCTCTGTTCGAAATTTAATATATTGAATTTTCTATCACTCTGAACAAAAATTTCGAAAATTATCTCAGCTATTAGTAGAGATAAAGCGATAAAAATTTCACTGGTGTTATACGTAGGTCTCCAGAACTACGTATACATAATTTATTTTTCATTTTATGACTCTGTTCGAAATTTAATATATTGAATTTTCTATCACTCTGAACAAAAATTTCGAAAATTATCTCAGCTATTAGTAGAGATAAAGCGATAAAAAATTCACTGGTGTTATACGTAGGTCTCCAGAATTACGTATACATAATTTATTTTTTATTTTATGGCTCTGTTCGAAATTTAATATATTGAATTTTCTATCACTCTGAACAAAAATTTTGAAAATTATCTCAGCTATTAGTAGAGATAAAGCAATAAAAATTTCACTGGTGTTATACGTAGATCTCCAGAACTACGTATACATAATTTATTTTTCATTTTATGGCTCTGTTCGAAATTTAATATATTGAATTTTCTATCACTCTGAACAAAAATTTTGAAAATTGTCTCAGCTATTAGTAGAGATAAAACAATAAAAATTTTACTGGTGTTATACGTAGGTTTCCAGAACTATATATACATAATTTATTTTTCATTTTATGGCTCTGTTCAAAATTTAGTATATTGAATTTTCTATCACTCTGAACAAAAATTTCGAAAATTATCTCAGCTATTAGTAGAGATAAAGCGATAAAAATTTTACTGGTGTTATACGTAGGTCTCCAGAACTACGTATACATAATTTATTTTTCATTTTATGGCTCTGTTCGAAATTTAATATATTGAATTTTCTATCACTCTGAACAAAAATTTTGAAAATTATCTCATCTATTAGTAGAGATAAAGCAATAAAAATTTCACTGGTGTTATACGTAGGTCTCCACAACTACGTATACATAATTTATTTTTTATTTTATGGCTCTGTTCGAAATTTAATATATTGAATTTTCTATCACTCTGAACAAAAATTTCGAAAATTATCTCAGCTATTAGAAGAGATAAAGCGATAAAAATTTCACTGGTGTTATACGTGGGTCTCCAGAACTACGTATACATAATTTATTTTTCATTTTATGGCTCTGTTCAAAATTTAATATATTGAATTTTCTATCACTCTGAACAAAAATTTTGAAAATTATCTCAGCTATTAGTAGAGATAAAGCAATAAAACTTTTACTGGTGTTATACGTAGGTCTCCAGAACTACGTATACATAATTTATTTTTCATTCTATGGCTCTGTTCGAAATTTAATATATTGAATTTTCTATCACTTTGAACAAAAATTTCGAAAATTATCTCAGCTTTTAGTAGAGATAAAGCGATAAAAATTTCACTGGTGTTATACGTAGGTCTCCAGAACTACGTATACATAATTTATATTTCATTTTATGGCTCTGTTCGAAATTTAATATATTGAATTTTCTATCACTCTGAACAAAAATTTTGAAAATTATCTCAGATATTAGTAGAGATAAAGCAATAAAAATTTTACTGGTGTTATACGTAGGTCTCCAGAACTACGTATACATAATTTATTTTTTATTTTATGGCTCTGTTCGAAATTTATTATATTGAATTTTCTATCACTCTGAACAAAAATTATCTCAGCTATTAGTAGAGATAAAGCAATAAAACTTTTACTGGTGTTATACGTAGATCTCCAGAACTATGTATACATAATTTATTTTTCATTTTATGGCTCTGTTCGAAATTTAATATATTGAATTTTCTATCACTCTAAACAAAAATTTCGAAAATTATCTCAGCTATTAGTAGAGATAAACCGATAAAAATTTCACTGGTGTTATACGTAGAACTCCAGAACTACGTATACATAATTTATTTTTCATTTTATGGCTCTGTTCGAAATTTAATATATTGAATTTTCTATCACCCTGAACAAAAATTTTGAAAATTATCTCAGCTATTAGTAGAGATAAAGCAATAAAAATTTTACTGGTGTTATACGTAGGTCTCCAGAACTACGTATACATAATTTATTTTTTATTTTATGGCTCTGTTCGAAATTTAATATATTGAAATTTCTATCACTATGAACAAAAATTTCGAAAATTATCTCGGCTATTAGTAGAGATAAAGCGATAAAAATTTTACTGGTGTTATACGTAGGTCTAAAAAACTACGTATACATAATTTATTTTTCATTTTATGGCTCTGTTCGAAATTTAATATATTGAATTTTCTATCACTCTGAACAAAAATTTCGAAAATTATCTCAGCTATTAGTAGAGATAAAGCGATAAAAATTTTACTGTTGTTATACGTAGGTCTCCAAAACTACGTATACATAATTTATTTTTCATTTTATGGCTCTGTTCGAAATTTAATATATTGAATTTTCTATCACTATGAACAAAAATTTTGAAAATTATCTCAGCTATTAGTAGAGATAAAGCAATAAAAATTTCACTGGTGTTATACGTAGGTCTCCAGAACTACGTATACATAATTTATTTTTCATTTTATGGCTCTGTTCGAAATTTAATATATTGAATTTTCTATCACTCTAAACAAAAATTTCGAAAATTATCTCAGCTATTAGTAGAGATAAACCGATAAAAATTTCACTGGTGTTATACGTAGGTCTCCAGAACTACGTATACATAATTTATTTTTTATTTTATGGCTCTGTTCGAAATTTAATATATTGAATTTTCTATCACTCTGAACAAAAATTTTGAAAATTATCTCAGCTATTAGTAGAGATAAAGCAATAAAAATTTCACTGGTGTTATACGTAGATCTCCAGAACTACGTATACATAATTTATTTTTCATTTTATGGCTCTGTTCGAAATTTAATATATTGAATTTTCTATCACTCTGAACAAAAATTTCGAAAATTATCTCAGCTATTAGTAGAGATAAAGCGATAAAAATTTCACTGGTGTTATACGTAGGTCTCCAGAACTACGTATACATAATTTATTTTTCATTTTATGGCTCTGTTCGAAATTTAATATATTGAATTTTCTATCACTCTGAACAAAAATTTTGAAAATTATCTCAGCTATTAGTAGAGATAAAGCAATAAAAATTTCACTGGTGTTATACGTAGATCTCCAGAACTACGTATACATAATTTATTTTTCATTTTATGGCTCTGTTCGAAATTTAATATATTGAATTTTCTATCACTCTGAACAAAAATTTCGAAAATTATCTCAGCTATTAGTAGAGATAAAGCGATAAAAAGTTCACTGGTGTTATACGTAGGTCTCCAGAACTACGTATACATAATTTATTTTTTATTTTATGGCTCTGTTCGAAATTTAATATATCGAATTTTCTATCACTCTGAACAAAAATTTCGAAAATTATCTCAGCTATTAGTAGAGATAAAGCGATAAAAATTTTACTGGTGTTATACGTAGGTCTCCAAAACTACGTATACATAATCTATTTTTCATTTTATAGCTCTGTTCGAAATTTAATATATTGAATTTTCTATCACTCTGAACAAAAATTTGGAAAATTATCTCAGCTATTAGTAGAGATAAAGCGATAAAAATTTTACTGGTGTTATACGTAGGTCTCCAAAACTACGTATACATAATTTATTTTTCATTTTATGGCTCTGTTCGAAATTTAATATATTGAATTTTCTATCACTCTGAACAAAAATTTTGAAAATTATCTCAGCTATTAGTAGAGATAAAGCAATAAAACTTTCACTGGTGTTATACGTAGATCTCCAGAACTACGTATACATAATTTATTTTTTATTTTATGGCTCTGTTCGAAATTTAATATATTGAATTTTCTATCACTCTGAACAAAAATTTTGAAAATTATCCCAGCTATTAGTAGAGATAAAGCAATAAAAATTTTACTGGTGTTATACGTAGATCTCCAGAACTACGTATACATAATTTATTTTTCATTTTATGGCTCTGTTCGAAATTTAATATATTGAATTTTCTATCACTCTGAACAAAAATTTCGAAAATTATCTCAGCTATTAGTAGAGATAAAGCGATAAAAATTTCACTGGTGTTATACGTAGGTCTCCAGAACTACGTATACATAATTTATTTTTCATTTTATGGCTCTGTTCGAAATTTAATATATTGAATTTTCTATCACTCTGAACAAAAATTTTGAAAATTATCTCAGCTCTTAGTAGAGATAAAGCAATAAAACTTTCACTGGTGTTATACGTAGATCTCCAGAACTACGTATACATAATTTATTTTTCATTTTATGGCTCTGTTCGAAATTTAATATATTGAATTTTCTATCACTCTGAACAAAAATTTCGAAAATTATCTCAGCTATTAGTAGAGATAAAGCGATAAAAATTTCACTGGTGTTATACGTAGGTCTCCAGAACTACGTATACATAATTTATTTTTCATTTTATGGCTCTGTTCAAAATTTAATATATTGAATTTTCTATCACTCTGAACAAAAATTTTGAAAATTATCTCAGCTATTAGTAGAGATAAAGCAATAAAAATTTTACTGGTGTTATACGTAGGTCTCCAGAACTACGTATACATAATTTATTTTTTATTTTATATCTCTATTCGAAATTTAATATATTTAAATTTCTATCACTCTGAACAAAAATTTCGAAAATTATCTCAGCTATTAGTAGAGATAAAGCGATAAAAATTTTACTGGTGTTATACGTAGGTCTAAAAAACTACGTATACATAATTTATTTTTCATTTTATGGCTCTGTTCGAAATTTAATATATTGAATTTTCTATCACTCTGAACAAAAATTTCGAAAATTATCTCAGCTATTAGTAGAGATAAAGCGATAAAAATTTTACTGGTGTTATACGTAGGTCTCCAAAACTACGTATACATAATCTATTTTTCATTTTATGGCTCTGTTCAAAATTTAATATATTGAATTTTCTATCACTCTGAACAAAAATTTTGAAAATTATCTCAGCTATTAGTAGAGATAAAGCGATAAAAATTTCACTGGTGTTATACGTAGGTCTCCAGAACTACGTATACATAATTTATTTTTCATTTTATGGCTCTGTTCGAAATTTAATATATTGAATTTTCTATCACTCTGAACAAAAATTTTGAAAATTATCTCAGCTATTAGTAGAGATAAAGCAATAAAAATTTCACTGGTGTTATACGTAGATCTCCAGAACTACGTATACATAATTTATTTTTCATTTTATGGCTCTGTTCGAAATTTAATATATTGAATTTTCTATCACTCTGAACAAAAATTTCGAAAATTATCTCAGCTATTAGTAGAGATAAAGCGATAAAAAGTTCACTGGTGTTATACGTAGGGCTCCAGAACTACGTATACATAATTTATTTTATATTTTATGGCTCTGTTCGAAATTTAATATATTGAATTTTCTATCACTCTGAACAAAAATTTCGAAAATTATCTCAGCTATTAGTAGAGATAAAGCGATAAAAATTTTACTGGTGTTATACGTAGGTCTCCAAAACTACGTATACATAATCTATTTTTCATTTTATAGCTCTGTTCGAAATTTAATATATTGAATTTTCTATCACTCTGAACAAAAATTTGGAAAGTTATCTCAGCTATTAGTAGAGATAAAGCGATAAAAATTTTACTGGTGTTATACGTAGGTCTCCAAAACTACGTATACATAATTTATTTTTCATTTTATGGCTCTGTTCGAAATTTAATATATTGAATTTTCTATCACTCTGAACAAAAATTTTGAAAATTATCTCAGCTATTAGTAGAGATAAAGCAATAAAACTTTCACTGGTGTTATACGTAGATCTCCAGAACTACGTATACATAATTTATTTTTTATTTTATGGCTCTGTTCGAAATTTAATATATTGAATTTTCTATCACTCTGAACAAAAATTTTGAAAATTATCCCAGCTATTAGTAGAGATAAAGCAATAAAAATTTTACTGGTGTTATACGTAGATCTCCAGAACTACGTATACATAATTTATTTTTCATTTTATGGCTCTGTTCGAAATTTAATATATTGAATTTTCTATCACTCTGAACAAAAATTTCGAAAATTATCTCAGCTATTAGTAGAGATAAAGCGATAAAAATTTCACTGGTGTTATACGTATGTCTCCAGAACTACGTATACATAATTTATTTTTCATTTTATGGCTCTGTTCGAAATTTAATATATTGAATTTTCTATCACTCTGAACAAAAATTTTGAAAATTATCTCAGCTCTTAGTAGAGATAAAGCAATAAAACTTTCACTGGTGTTATACGTAGATCTCCAGAACTACGTATACATAATTTATTTTTCATTTTATGGCTCTGTTCGAAATTTAATATATTGAATTTTCTATCACTCTGAACAAAAATTTCGAAAATTATCTCAGCTATTAGTAGAGATAAAGCGATAAAAATTTCACTGGTGTTATACGTAGGTCTCCAGAACTACGTATACATAATTTATTTTTCATTTTATGGCTCTGTTCAAAATTTAATATATTGAATTTTCTATCACTCTGAACAAAAATTTTGAAAATTATCTCAGCTATTAGTAGAGATAAAGCAATAAAAATTTTACTGGTGTTATACGTAGGTCTCCAGAACTACGTATACATAATTTATTTTTTATTTTATGGCTCTATTCGAAATTTAATATATTTAAATTTCTATCACTCTGAACAAAAATTTCGAAAATTATCTCAGATATTAGTAGAGATAAAGCGATAAAAATTTTACTGGTGTTATACGTAGGTCTAAAAAACTACGTATACATAATTTATTTTTCATTTTATGGCTCTGTTCGAAATTTAATATATTGAATTTTCTATCACTCTGAACAAAAATTTGGAAAATTATCTCAGCTATTAGTAGAGACAAAGCGATAAAAATTTTACTGGTGTTATACGTAGGTCTCCAAAACTACGTATACATAATTTATTTTTCATTTTATGGCTCTGTTCGAAATTTAATATATTGAATTTTCTATCACTCTGAACAAAAATTTTGAAAATTATCTCAGCTATTAGTAGAGATAAAGCAATAAAACTTTCACTGGTGTTATACGTAGATCTCCAGAACTACGTATACATAATTTATTTTTTATTTTATGGCTCTGTTCGAAATTTAATATATTGAATTTTCTATCACTCTGAACAAAAATTTTGAAAATTATCCCAGCTATTAGTAGAGATAAAGCAATAAAAATTTTACTGGTGTTATACGTAGATCTCCAGAACTACGTATACATAATTTATTTTTCATTTTATGGCTCTGTTCGAAATTTAATATATTGAATTTTCTATCACTCTGAACAAAAATTTCGAAAATTATCTCAGCTATTAGTAGAGATAAAGCGATAAAAATTTCACTGGTGTTATACGTAGGTCTCCAGAACTACGTATACATAATTTATTTTTCATTTTATGGCTCTGTTCGAAATTTAATATATTGAATTTTCTATCACTCTGAACAAAAATTTTGAAAATTATCTCAGCTATTAGTAGAGATAAAGCAATAAAACTTTCACTGGTGTTATACGTAGATCTCCAGAACTACGTATACATAATTTATTTTTCATTTTATGGCTCTGTTCGAAATTTAATATATTGAATTTTCTATCACTCTGAACAAAAATTGCGAAAATTATCTCAGCTATTAGTAGAGATAAAGCGATAAAAATTTCACTGGTGTTATACGTAGGTCTCCAGAACTACGTATACATAATTCATTTTTCATTTTATGGCTCTGTTCAAAATTTAATATATTGAATTTTCTATCACTCTGAACAAAAATTTTGAAAATTATCTCAGCTATTAGTAGAGATAAAGCAATAAAAATTTTACTGGTGTTATACGTAGGTCTCCAGAACTACGTATACATAATTTATTTTTTATTTTATAGCTCTGTTCGAAATTTAATATATTGAATTTTCTATCACTCTGAACAAAAATTTGGAAAATTATCTCAGCTATTAGTAGAGATAAAGCGATAAAAATTTTACTGGTGTTATACGTAGGTCTCCAAAACTACGTATACATAATTTATTTTTCATTTTATGGCTCTGTTCGAAATTTAATATATTGAATTTTCTATCACTCTGAACAAAAATTTTGAAAATTATCTCAGCTATTAGTAGAGATAAAGCAATAAAACTTTCACTGGTGTTATACGTAGATCTCCAGAACTACGTATACATAATTTATTTTTTATTTTATGGCTCTGTTCGAAATTTAATATATTGAATTTTCTATCACTCTGAACAAAAATTTTGAAAATTATCCCAGCTATTAGTAGAGATAAAGCAATAAAAATTTTACTGGTGTTATACGTAGATCTCCAGAACTACGTATACATAATTTATTTTTCATTTTATGGCTCTGTTCGAAATTTAATATATTGAATTTTCTATCACTCTGATCAAAAATTTCGAAAATTATCTCAGCTATTAGTAGAGATAAAGCGATAAAAATTTCACTGGTGTTATACGTAGGTCTCCAGAACTACGTATACATAATTTATTTTTCATTTTATGGCTCTGTTCGAAATTTAATATATTGAATTTTCTATCACTCTGAACAGAAATTTTGAAAATTATCTCAGCTATTAGTAGAGATAAAGCAATAAAACTTTCACTGGTGTTATACGTAGATCTCCAGAACTACGTATACATAATTTATTTTTCATTTTATGGCTCTGTTCGAAATTTAATATATTGAATTTTCTATCACTCTGAACAAAAATTTCGAAAATTATCTCAGCTATTAGTAGAGATAAAGCGATAAAAATTTCACTGGTGTTATACGTAGGTCTCCAGAACTACGTATACATAATTCATTTTTCATTTTATGGCTCTGTTCAAAATTTAATATATTGAATTTTCTATCACTCTGAACAAAAATTTTGAAAATTATCTCAGCTATTAGTAGAGATAAAGCAATAAAAATTTTACTGGTGTTATACGTAGGTCTCCAGAACTACGTATACATAATTTATTTTTTATTTTATGGCTCTGTTCGAAATTTAATATATTTAAATTTCTATCACTCTGAACAAAAATTTCGAAAATTATCTCAGCTATTAGTAGAGATAAAGCGATAAAAATTTTACTGGTGTTATACGTAGGTCTAAAAAACTACGTATACATAATTTATTTTTCATTTTATGGCTCTGTTCGAAATTTAATATATTGAATTTTCTATCACTCTGAACAAAAATTTCGAAAATTATCTCAGCTATTAGTAGAGATAAAGCGATAAAAATTTTACTGGTGTTATACGTAGGTCTCCAAAACTACGTATACATAATTTATTTTTTATTTTATGGCTCTGTTCGAAATTTAATATATTGAATTTTCTATCACTCTGAACAAAAATTTTGAAAATTATCTCAGCTATTAGTAGAGATAAAGCAATAAAAATTTCACTGGTGTTATACGTAGGTCTCCAGAACTACGTATACATAATTTATTTTTCATTTTATGGCTCTGTTCGAAATTTAATATATTGAATTTTCTATCACTCTGAACAAAAATTTCGAAAATTATCTCAGCTATTAGTAGAGATAAACCGATAAAAATTTCACTGGTGTTATACGTAGGTCTCCAGAACTACGTATACATAATTTATTTTTTATTTTATGGCTCTGTTCGAAATTTAATATATTGAATTTTCTATCACTCTGAACAAAAATTTTGAAAATTATCTCAGCTATTAGTAGAGATAAAGCAATAAAAATTTCACTGGTGTTATACGTAGATCTCCAGAACTACGTATACATAATTTATTTTTCATTTTATGGCTCTGTTCGAAATTTAATATATTGAATTTTCTATCACTCTGAACAAAAATTTCGAAAATTATCTCAGCTATTAGTAGAGATAAAGCAATAAAAATTTCACTGGTGTTATACGTAGGTCTCCAGAACTACGTATACATAATTTATTTTTCATTTTATGGCTCTGTTCGAAATTTAATATATTGAATTTTCTATCACTCTGAACAAAAATTTTGAAAATTATCTCAGCTATTAGTAGAGATAAAGCAATAAAAATTTTACTGGTGTTATACGTAGGTCTCCAGAACTAAGTATACATAATTTATTTTTCATTTTAAGGCTTTGTTCGAAATTTAATATATTGAATTTTCTATCACTCTGAACAAAAATTTCGAAAATTATCTCAGCTATTAGTAGAGATAAAGCGATAAAAATTTTACTGGTGTTATACGTAGGTCTAAAAAACTACGTATACATAATTTATTTTTCATTTTATGGCTCTGTTCGAAATTTAATATATTGAATCTTCTATCACTCTGAACAAAAATTTCGAAAATTATCTCAGCTATTAGTAGAGATAAAGCGATAAAAATTTCACTGGTGTTATACGTAGGTCTCCAGAACTACGTATACATAATTTAATTTTCATTTTATGGCTCTGTTCGAAATTTAATATATTGAATTTTCTATCACTCTGAACAAAAATTTTGAAAATTATCTCAGCTATTAGTAGAGATAAAGCAATAAAAATTTCACTGGTGTTATACGTAGATCTCCAGAACTACGCATAGATAATTTATTTTTCATTTTATGGCTCTGTTCGAAATTTAATATATTGAATTTTCTATCACTCTGAACAAAAATTTCGAAAATTATCTCAGCTATTAGTAGAGATAAAGCGATAAAAATTTTACTGGTGTTATACGTAGGTCTCCAGAACTACGTATACATAATTTATTTTTTATTTTATGGCTCTGTTCGAAATTTAATATATTGAATTTTCTATCACTCTGAACAAAAATTTCGAAAATTATCTCAGCTATTAGTAGAGATAAAGCGATAAAAATTTTACTGGTGTTATACGTAGGTCTCCAAAACTACGTATACATAATCTATTTTTCATTTTATGGCTCTGTTCGAAATTTAATATATTGAATTTTCTATCACTCTGAACAAAAATTTCGAAAATTATCTCAGCTATTAGTAGAGATAAAGCAATAAAAATTTCGCTGGTGTTATACGTAGGTCTCCAGAACTACGTATACATAATTTATTTTTCATGTTATGGCTCTGTTCGATATTTAATATATTGAATTTTCTATCACTCTGAACAAAATTTTGAAAATTATCTCAGCTATTAGTAGAGATAAAGCAATAAAACTTTCACTGGTGTTATACGTAGATCTCCAGAACTACGTATACATAATTTATTTTTCATTTTATGGCTCTGTTCGAAATTTAATATATTGAATTTTCTATCACTCTGAACAAAAATTTCGAAAATTATCTCAGCTATTGATAGAGATAAAGCGATAAAAATTTCACTGGTGTTATACGTAGGTCTCCAGAACTACGTATACATAATTTATTTTTCATTTTATGGCTCTGTTCGAAATTTAATATATTGAATTTTCTATAACTCTAAACAAAAATTTTGAAAATTATCTCAGCTATTAGTAGAGATAAAGCAATAAAAATTATACTGGTGTTATACGTAGGTCTCCAGAACTACGTATACATAATTTATTTTTTATTTTATGGCTCTGTTCGAAATTTAATATATTGAAATTTCTATCACTCTGAACAAAAATTTCGAAAATTATCTCAGCTATTAGTAGAGATAAAGCGATAAAAATTTTACTGGTGTTATACGTAGGTCTCCAAAACTACGTATACATAATTTATTTTTTATTTTATGGCTCTGTTCGAAATTTAATATATTGAATTTTCTATCACTCTGAACAAAAATTTTGAAAATTATCTCAGCTATTAGTAGAGATAAAGCAATAAAAATTTCACTGGTGTTATACGTAGGTCTCCAGAACTACGTATACATAATTTATTTTTCATTTTATGGCTCTGTTCGAAATTTAATATATTGAATTTTCTATCACTCTGAACAAAAATTTCGAAAATTATCTCAGCTATTAGTAGAGATAAACCGATAAAAATTTCACTGGTGTTATACGTAGGTCTCCAGAACTACGTATACATAATTTATTTTTTATTTTATGGCTCTGTTCGAAATTTAATATATTGAATTTTCTATCACTCTGAACAAAAATTTTGAAAATTATCTCAGCTATTAGTAGAGATAAAGCAATAAAAATTTCACTGGTGTTATACGTAGATCTCCAGAACTACGTATACATAATTTATTTTTCATTTTATGGCTCTGTTCGAAATTTAATATATTGAATTTTCTATCACTCTGAACAAAAATTTCGAAAATTATCTCAGCTATTAGTAGAGATAAAGCAATAAAAATTTCACTGGTGTTATACGTAGGTCTCCAGAACTACGTATACATAATTTATTTTTCATTTTATGGCTCTGTTCGAAATTTAATATATTGAATTTTCTATCACTCTGAACAAAAATTTTGAAAATTATCTCAGCTATTAGTAGAGATAAAGCAATAAAAATTTTACTGGTGTTATACGTAGGTCTCCAGAACTACGTATACATAATTTATTTTTCATTTTATGGCTCTGTTCAAAATTTAATATTTTGAATTTTCTATCACACTGAACAAAAATTTTGAAAATTATCTCAGCTATTAGTAGAGATAAAGCAATAGAAATTTCACTGGTGTTATACGTAGGTCTCCAGAACTAAGTATACATAATTTATTTTTCATTTTAAGGCTTTGTTCGAAATTTAATATATTGAATTTTCTATCACTCTGAACAAAAATTTCGAAAATTATCTCAGCTATTAGTAGAGATAAAGCGATAAAAATTTTACTGGTGTTATACGTAGGTCTAAAAAACTACGTATACATAATTTATTTTTCATTTAATGGCTCTGTTCGAAATTTAATATATTGAATCTTCTATCACTCTGAACAAAAATTTCGAAAATTATCTCAGCTATTAGTAGAGATAAAGCGATAAAAATTTCACTGGTGTTATACGTAGGTCTCCAGAACTACGTATACATAATTTATTTTTCATTTTATGGCTCTGTTCGAAATTTAATATATTGAATTTTCTATCACTCTGAACAAAAATTTTGAAAATTATCTCAGCTATTAGTAGAGATAAAGCAATAAAAATTTCACTGGTGTTATACGTAGATCTCCAGAACTACGCATAGATAATTTATTTTTCATTTTATGGCTCTGTTCGAAATTTAATATATTGAATTTTCTATCACTCTGAACAAAAATTTCGAAAATTATCTCAGCTATTAGTAGAGATAAAGCGATAAAAATTTTACTGGTGTTATACGTAGGTCTCCAGAACTACGTATACATAATTTATTTTTCATTTTATGGCTCTGTTCGAAATTTAATATATTGAATTTTCTATCACTCTGAACAAAAATTTTGAAAATTATCTCAGCTATTAGTAGAGATAAAGCAATAAAAACTTTACTGGTGTTATACGTAGGTCTCCAGAACTACGTATACATAATTTATTTTTTATTTTATGGCTCTGTTCGAAATTTAATATATTGAATTTTCTATCACTCTGAACAAAAATTTCGAAAATTATCTCAGCTATTAGTAGAGATAAAGCGATAAAAATTTTACTGGTGTTATACGTAGGTCTCCAAAACTACGTATACATAATCTATTTTTCATTTTATGGCTCTGTTCGAAATTTAATATATTGAATTTTCTATCACTCTGAACAAAAATTTCGAAAATTATCTCAGCTATTAGTAGAGATAAAGCAATAAAAATTTTACTGGTGTTATACGTAGGTCTCCAGAACTACGTATACATAATTTATTTTTCATTTTATGGCTCTGTTCGAAATTTAATATATTGAATTTTCTATCACTCTGAACAAAAATTTCGAAAATTATCTCAGCTATTAGTAGAGATAAAGCAATAAAAATTTCGCTGGTGTTTTACGTAGGTCTCCAGAACTACGTATACATAATTTATTTTTCATGTTATGGCTCTGTTCGATATTTAATATATTGAATTTTCTATCACTCTGAACAAAAATTTTGAAAATTATCTCAGCTATTAGTAGAGATAAAGCAATAAAACTTTCACTGGTGTTATACGTAGATCTCCAGAACTACGTATAAATAATTTATTTTTCATTTTATGGCTCTGTTCGAAATTTAATATATTGAATTTTCTATCACTCTGAACAAAAATTTCGAAAATTATCTCAGCTATTGATAGAGATAAAGCGATAAAAATTTCACTGGTGTTATACGTAGGTCTCCAGAACTACGTATACATAATTTATTTTTCATTTTATGGCTCTGTTCGAAATTTAATATATTGAATTTTCTATCACTCTAAACAAAAATTTTGAAAATTATCTCAGCTATTAGTAGAGATAAAGCAATAAAAATTATACTGGTGTTATACGTAGGTCTCCAGAACTACGTATACATAATTTATTTTTTATTTTATGGCTCTGTTCGAAATTTAATATATTGAAATTTCTATCACTCTGAACAAAAATTTCGAAAATTATCTCAGCTATTAGTAGAGATAAAGCGATAAAAATTTTACTGGTGTTATACGTAGGTCTAAAAAACTACGTATACATAATTTATTTTTCATTTTATGGCTCTGTTCGAAATTTAATATATTGAATTTTCTATCACTCTGAACAAAAATTTCGAAAATTATCTCAGCTATTAGTGAGATAAAGCGATAAAAATTTTACTGGTGTTATACGTAGGTCTCCAAAACTACGTATACATAATTTATTTTTCATTTTATGGTTCTGTTCGAAATTTAATATATTGAATTTTCTATCACTCTGAACAAAAATTTTGAAAATGATCTCAGCTATTAGTAGAGATAAAGCAATAAAAATTTCACTGGTGTTATACGTAGGTCTCCAGAACTACGTATACATAATTTATTTTTCATTTTATGGCCCTGTTCGAAATTTAATATATTGTATTTTCTATCACTCTGAACAAAAATTTCGAAAATTATCTCAGCTATTAGTAGAGATTAAGCGATAAAAATTTCACTGGTGTTATACGTAGGTCTCCAGAACTACGTATACATAATTTATTTTTTATTTTATGGCTCTGTTCGAAATTTAATATATTGAATTTTCTATCATTCTGAACAAAAATTTTGAAAATTATCTCAGCTATTAGTAGAGATAAAGCAATAAAAATTTCACTGGTGTTATACGTAGATCTCCAGAACTACGTATACATAATTTATTTTTTATTTTATGGCTCTGTTCGAAATTTAATATATTGAATTTTCTATCACTCTGAACAAAAATTTCGAAAATTATCTCAGCTATTAGTAGAGATAAAGCGATAAAAATTTCACTGGTGTTATACGTAGGTCTCCAGAACTACGTATACATAATTTATTTTTCATTTTATGGCTCTGTTCAAAATTTAATATTTTGAATTTTCTATCACACTGAACAAAAATTTTGAAAATTATCTCAGCTATTAGTAGAGATAAAGCAATAGAAATTTCACTGGTGTTATACGTAGGTCTCCAGAACTAAGTATACATAATTTATTTTTCATTTTAAGGCTTTGTTCGAAATTTAATATATTGAATTTTCTATCACTCTGAACAAAAATTTCGAAAATTATCTCAGCTATTAGTAGAGATAAAGCGATAAAAATTTTACTGGTGTTATACGTAGGTCTAAAAAACTACGTATACATAATTTATTTTTCATTTTATGGCTCTGTTCGAAATTTAATATATTGAATCTTCTATCACTCTGAACAAAAATTTCGAAAATTATCTCAGCTATTAGTAGAGATAAAGCGATAAAAATTTCACTGGTGTTATACGTAGGTCTCCAGAACTACGTATACATAATTTAATTTTCATTTTATGGCTCTGTTCGAAATTTAATATATTGAATTTTCTATCACTCTGAACAAAAATTTTGAAAATTATCTCAGCTATTAGTAGAGATAAAGCAATAAAAATTTCACTGGTGTTATACGTAGATCTCCAGAACTACGCATAGGTAATTTATTTTTCATTTTATGGCTCTGTTCGAAATTTAATATATTGAATTTTCTATCACTCTGAACAAAAATTTCGAAAATTATCTCAGCTATTAGTAGAGATAAAGCGATAAAAATTTTACTGGTGTTATACGTAGGTCTCCAGAACTACGTATACATAATTTATTTTTTATTTTATGGCTCTGTTCGAAATTTAATATATTGAATTTTCTATCACTCTGAACAAAAATTTCGAAAATTATCTCAGCTATTAGTAGAGATAAAGCGATAAAAATTTTACTGGTGTTATACGTAGGTCTCCAAAACTACGTATACATAATCTATTTTTCATTTTATGGCTCTGTTCGAAATTTAATATATTGAATTTTCTATCACTCTGAACAAAAATTTCGAAAATTATCTCAGCTATTAGTAGAGATAAAGCAATAAAAATTTCGCTGGTGTTATACGTAGGTCTCCAGAACTACGTATACATAATTTATTTTTCATGTTATGGCTCTGTTCGATATTTAATATATTGAATTTTCTATCACTCTGAACAAAATTTTGAAAATTATCTCAGCTATTAGTAGAGATAAAGCAATAAAACTTTCACTGGTGTTATACGTAGATCTCCAGAACTACGTATACATAATTTATTTTTCATTTTATGGCTCTGTTCGAAATTTAATATATTGAATTTTCTATCACTCTGAACAAAAATTTCGAAAATTATCTCAGCTATTGATAGAGATAAAGCGATAAAAATTTCACTGGTGTTATACGTAGGTCTCCAGAACTACGTATACATAATTTATTTTTCATTTTATGGCTCTGTTCGAAATTTAATATATTGAATTTTCTATCACTCTAAACAAAAATTTTGAAAATTATCTCAGCTATTAGTAGAGATAAAGCAATAAAAATTATACTGGTGTTATACGTAGGTCTCCAGAACTACGTATACATAATTTATTTTTTATTTTATGGCTCTGTTCGAAATTTAATATATTGAAATTTCTATCACTCTGAACAAAAATTTCGAAAATTATCTCAGCTATTAGTAGAGATAAAGCGATAAAAATTTTACTGGTGTTATACGTAGGTCTCCAAAACTACGTATACATAATTTATTTTTTATTTTATGGCTCTGTTCGAAATTTAATATATTGAATTTTCTATCACTCTGAACAAAAATTTTGAAAATTATCTCAGCTATTAGTAGAGATAAAGCAATAAAAATTTCACTGGTGTTATACGTAGGTCTCCAGAACTACGTATACATAATTTATTTTTCATTTTATGGCTCTGTTCGAAATTTAATATATTGAATTTTCTATCACTCTGAACAAAAATTTCGAAAATTATCTCAGCTATTAGTAGAGATAAACCGATAAAAATTTCACTGGTGTTATACGTAGGTCTCCAGAACTACGTATACATAATTTATTTTTTATTTTATGGCTCTGTTCGAAATTTAATATATTGAATTTTCTATCACTCTGAACAAAAATTTTGAAAATTATCTCAGCTATTAGTAGAGATAAAGCAATAAAAATTTCACTGGTGTTATACGTAGATCTCCAGAACTACGTATACATAATTTATTTTTCATTTTATGGCTCTGTTCGAAATTTAATATATTGAATTTTCTATCACTCTGAACAAAAATTTCGAAAATTATCTCAGCTATTAGTAGAGATAAAGCAATAAAAATTTCACTGGTGTTATACGTAGGTCTCCAGAACTACGTATACATAATTTATTTTTCATTTTATGGCTCTGTTCGAAATTTAATATATTGAATTTTCTATCACTCTGAACAAAAATTTTGAAAATTATCTCAGCTATTAGTAGAGATAAAGCAATAAAAATTTTACTGGTGTTATACGTAGGTCTCCAGAACTACGTATACATAATTTATTTTTCATTTTATGGCTCTGTTCAAAATTTAATATTTTGAATTTTCTATCACACTGAACAAAAATTTTGAAAATTATCTCAGCTATTAGTAGAGATAAAGCAATAGAAATTTCACTGGTGTTATACGTAGGTCTCCAGAACTAAGTATACATAATTTATTTTTCATTTTAAGGCTTTGTTCGAAATTTAATATATTGAATTTTCTATCACTCTGAACAAAAATTTCGAAAATTATCTCAGCTATTAGTAGAGATAAAGCGATAAAAATTTTACTGGTGTTATACGTAGGTCTAAAAAACTACGTATACATAATTTATTTTTCATTTAATGGCTCTGTTCGAAATTTAATATATTGAATCTTCTATCACTCTGAACAAAAATTTCGAAAATTATCTCAGCTATTAGTAGAGATAAAGCGATAAAAATTTCACTGGTGTTATACGTAGGTCTCCAGAACTACGTATACATAATTTATTTTTCATTTTATGGCTCTGTTCGAAATTTAATATATTGAATTTTCTATCACTCTGAACAAAAATTTTGAAAATTATCTCAGCTATTAGTAGAGATAAAGCAATAAAAATTTCACTGGTGTTATACGTAGATCTCCAGAACTACGCATAGATAATTTATTTTTCATTTTATGGCTCTGTTCGAAATTTAATATATTGAATTTTCTATCACTCTGAACAAAAATTTCGAAAATTATCTCAGCTATTAGTAGAGATAAAGCGATAAAAATTTTACTGGTGTTATACGTAGGTCTCCAGAACTACGTATACATAATTTATTTTTCATTTTATGGCTCTGTTCGAAATTTAATATATTGAATTTTCTATCACTCTGAACAAAAATTTTGAAAATTATCTCAGCTATTAGTAGAGATAAAGCAATAAAAACTTTACTGGTGTTATACGTAGGTCTCCAGAACTACGTATACATAATTTATTTTTTATTTTATGGCTCTGTTCGAAATTTAATATATTGAATTTTCTATCACTCTGAACAAAAATTTCGAAAATTATCTCAGCTATTAGTAGAGATAAAGCAATAAAAATTTTACTGGTGTTATACGTAGGTCTCCAAAACTACGTATACATAATCTATTTTTCATTTTATGGCTCTGTTCGAAATTTAATATATTGAATTTTCTATCACTCTGAACAAAAATTTCGAAAATTATCTCAGCTATTAGTAGAGATAAAGCAATAAAAATTTTACTGGTGTTATACGTAGGTCTCCAGAACTACGTATACATAATTTATTTTTCATGTTATGGCTCTGTTCGATATTTAATATATTGAATTTTCTATCACTCTGAACAAAAATTTTGAAAATTATCTCAGCTATTAGTAGAGATAAAGCAATAAAACTTTCACTGGTGTTATACGTAGATCTCCAGAACTACGTATACATAATTTATTTTTCATTTTATGGCTCTGTTCGAAATTTAATATATTGAATTTTCTATCACTCTGAACAAAAATTTCGAAAATTATCTCAGCTATTGATAGAGATAAAGCGATAAAAATTTCACTGGTGTTATACGTAGGTCTCCAGAACTACGTATACATAATTTATTTTTCATTTTATGGCTCTGTTCGAAATTTAATATATTGAATTTTCTATCACTCTAAACAAAAATTTTGAAAATTATCTCAGCTATTAGTAGAGATAAAGCAATAAAAATTATACTGGTGTTATACGTAGGTCTCCAGAACTACGTATACATAATTTATTTTTTATTTTATGGCTCTGTTCGAAATTTAATATATTGAAATTTCTATCACTCTGAACAAAAATTTCGAAAATTATCTCAGCTATTAGTAGAGATAAAGCGATAAAAATTTTACTGGTGTTATACGTAGGTCTAAAAAACTACGTATACATAATTTATTTTTCATTTTATGGCTCTGTTCGAAATTTAATATATTGAATTTTCTATCACTCTGAACAAAAATTTCGAAAATTATCTCAGCTATTAGTAGAGATAAAGCGATAAAAATTTTACTGGTGTTATACGTAGGTCTCCAAAACTACGTATACATAATTTATTTTTCATTTTATGGTTCTGTTCGAAATTTAATATATTGAATTTTCTATCACTCTGAACAAAAATTTTGAAAATGATCTCAGCTATTAGTAGAGATAAAGCAATAAAAATTTCACTGGTGTTATACGTAGGTCTCCAGAACTACGTATACATAATTTATTTTTCATTTTATGGCCCTGTTCGAAATTTAATATATTGTATTTTCTATCACTCTGAACAAAAATTTCGAAAATTATCTCAGCTATTAGTAGAGATTAAGCGATAAAAATTTCACTGGTGTTATACGTAGGTCTCCAGAACTACGTATACATAATTTATTTTTTATTTTATGGCTCTGTTCGAAATTTAATATATTGAATTTTCTATCATTCTGAACAAAAATTTTGAAAATTATCTCAGCTATTAGTAGAGATAAAGCAATAAAAATTTCACTGGTGTTATACGTAGATCTCCAGAACTACGTATACATAATTTATTTTTTATTTTATGGCTCTGTTCGAAATTTAATATATTGAATTTTCTATCACTCTGAACAAAAATTTCGAAAATTATCTCAGCTATTAGTAGAGATAAAGCGATAAAAATTTCACTGGTGTTATACGTAGGTCTCCAGAACTACGTATACATAATTTATTTTTCATTTTATGGCTCTGCTCGAAATTTAATATATTGAATTTTCTATCACTCTGAACAAAAATTTTGAAAATTATCTCAGCTATTAGTAGAGATAAAGCAATAAAAATTTCTCTGGTGTTATACGTAGGTCTCCAGAACTACGTATACATAATTTATTTTTTATTTTATGGCTCTGTTCGAAATTTAATATATTTAAATTTCTATCACTCTGAACAAAAATTTCGAAAATTATCTCAGCTATTAGTAGAGATAAAGCGATAAAAATTTTACTGGTGTTATACGTAGGTCTAAAAAACTACGTATACATAATTTATTTTTCATTTTATGGCTCTGTTCGAAATTTAATATATTGAATTTTCTATCACTCTGAACAAAAATTTCGAAAATTATCTCAGCTATTAGTAGAGATAAAGCGATAAAAATTTTACTGGTGTTATACGTAGGTCTAAAAAACTACGTATACATAATTTATTTTTCATTTTATGGCTCTGTTCGAAATTTAATATATTGAATTTTCTATCACTCTGAACAAAAATTTCGAAAATTATCTCAGCTATTAGTAGAGATAAAGCGATAAAAATTTTACTGGTGTTATACGTAGGTCTCCAAAACTACGTATACATAATTTATTTTTTATTTTATGGCTCTGTTCGAAATTTAATATATTGAATTTTCTATCACTCTGAACAAAAATTTTGAAAATTATCTCAGCTATTAGTAGAGATAAAGCAATAAAAATTTCACTGGTGTTATACGTAGATCTCCAGAACTACGTATACATAATTTATTTTTCATTTTATGGCTCTGTTCGAAATTTAATATATTGAATTTTCTATCACTCTGAACAAAAATTTCGAAAATTATCTCAGCTATTAGTAGAGATAAAGCGATAAAAATTTTACTGGTGTTATACGTAGGTCTCCAGAACTACGTATACATAATTTATTTTTCATTTTATGGCTCTGTTCGAAATTTAATATATTGAATTTTCTATCACTCTGAACAAAAATTTTGAAAATTATCTCAGCTATTAGTAGAGATAAAGCAATAGAAATTTCACTGGTGTTATACGTAGGTCTCCAGAACTAAGTATACATAATTTATTTTTCATTTTAAGGCTTTGTTCGAAATTTAATATATTGAATTTTCTATCACTCTGAACAAAAATTTCGAAAATTATCTCAGCTATTAGTAGAGATAAAGCGATAAAAATTTTACTGGTGTTATACGTAGGTCTAAAAAACTACGTATACATAATTTATTTTTTATTTTATGGCTCTGTTCGAAATTTAATATATTGAATCTTCTATCACTCTGAACAAAAATTTCGAAAATTATCTCAGCTATTAGTAGAGATAAAGCGATAAAAATTTCACTGGTGTTATACGTAGGTCTCCAGAACTACGTATACATAATTTATTTTTCATTTTATGGCTCTGTTCGAAATTTAATATATTGAATTTTCTATCACTCTGAACAAAAATTTTGAAAATTATCTCAGCTATTAGTAGAGATAAAGCAATAAAAATTTCACTGGTGTTATACGTAGATCTCCAGAACTACGCATAGATAATTTATTTTTCATGTTATGGCTCTGTTCGAAATTTAATATATTGAATTTTCTATCACTCTGAACAAAAATTTCGAAAATTATCTCAGCTATTAGTAGAGATAAAGCGATAAAAATTTTACTGGTGTTATACGTAGGTCTCCAGAACTACGTATACATAATTTATTTTTCATTTTATGGCTCTGTTCGAAATTTAATATATTGAATTTTCTATCACTCTTAACAAAAATTTTGAAAATTATCTCAGCTATTAGTAGAGATAAAGCAATAAAAACTTTACTGGTGTTATACGTAGGTCTCCAGAACTACGTATACATAATTTATTTTTTATTTTATGGCTCTGTTCGAAATTTAATATATTGAATTTTCTATCACTCTGAACAAAAATTTCGAAAATTATCTCAGCTATTAGTAGAGATAAAGCGATAAAAATTTTACTGGTGTTATACGTAGGTCTCCAAAACTACGTATACATAATCTATTTTTCATTTTATGGCTCTGTTCGAAATTTAATATATTGAATTTTCTATCACTCTGAACAAAAATTTCGAAAATTATCTCAGCTATTAGTAGAGATAAAGCAATAAAAATTTTACTGGTGTTATACGTAGGTCTCCAGAACTACGTATACATAATTTATTTTTCATTTTATGGCTCTGTTCGAAATTTAATATATTGAATTTTCTATCACTCTGAACAAAAATTTCGAAAATTATCTCAGCTATTAGTAGAGATAAAGCAATAAAAATTTCGCTGGTGTTATACGTAGGTCTCCAGAACTACGTATACATAATTTATTTTTCATGTTATGGCTCTGTTTGATATTTAATATATTGAATTTTCTATCACTCTGAACAAAAATTTCGAAAATTATCTCAGCTATTAGTAGAGATAAAGCAATAAAAATTTTACTGGTGTTATACGTAGGTCTCCAGAACTACGTATACATAATTTATTTTTCATTTTATGGCTCTGTTCGAAATTTAATATATTGAATTTTCTATCACTCTGAACAAAAATTTCGAAAATTATCTCAGCTATTGATAGAGATAAAGCGATAAAAATTTCACTGGTGTTATACGTAGGTCTCCAGAACTACGTATACATAATTTATTTTTCATTTTATGGCTCTGTTCGAAATTTAATATATTGAATTTTCTATCACTCTAAACAAAAATTTTGAAAATTATCTCAGCTATTAGTAGAGATAAAGCAATAAAATTTATACTGGTGTTATACGTAGGTCTCCAGAACTACGTATACATAATTTATTTTTTATTTTATGGCTCTGTTCGAAATTTAATATATTGAAATTTCTATCACTCTGAACAAAAATTTCGAAAATTATCTCAGCTATTAGTAGAGATAAAGCGATAAAAATTTTACTGGTGTTATACGTAGGTCTAAAAAACTACGTATACATAATTTATTTTTCATTTTATGGCTCTGTTCGAAATTTAATATATTGAATTTTCTATCACTCTGAACAAAAATTTCGAAAATTATCTCAGCTATTAGTAGGGATAAAGCGATAAAAATTTTACTGGTGTTATACGTAGGTCTCCAAAACTACGTATACATAATTTATTTTTCATTTTATGGTTCTGTTCTAAATTTAATATATTGAATTTTCTATCACTCTGAACAAAAATTTTGAAAATTATCTCAGCTATTAGTAGAGATAAAGCAATAAAAATTTCACTGGTGTTATACGTAGGTCTCCAGAACTACGTATACATAATTTATTTTTCATTTTATGGCCCTGTTCGAAATTTAATATATTGTATTTTCTATCACTCTGAACAAAAATTTCGAAAATTATCTCAGCTATTAGTAGAGATTAAGCGATAAAAATTTCACTGGTGTTATACGTAGGTCTCCAGAACTACGTATACATAATTTATTTTTTATTTTATGGCTCTGTTCGAAATTTAATATATTGAATTTTCTATCATTCTGAACAAAAATTTTGAAAATTATCTCAGCTATTAGTAGAGATAAAGCAATAAAAATTTCACTGGTGTTATACGTAGATCTCCAGAACTACGTATACATAATTTATTTTTTATTTTATGGCTCTGTTCGAAATTTAATATATTGAATTTTCTATCACTCTGAACAAAAATTTCGAAAATTATCTCAGCTATTAGTAGAGATAAAGCGATAAAAATTTCACTGGTGTTATACGTAGGTCTCCAGAACTACGTATACATAATTTATTTTTCATTTTATGGCTCTGCTCGAAATTTAATATATTGAATTTTCTATCACTCTGAACAAAAATTTTGAAAATTATCTCAGCTATTAGTAGAGATAAAGCAATAAAAATTTCACTGGTGTTATACGTAGATCTCCAGAACTACGTATACATAATTTATTTTTCATTTTATGGCTCTGTTCGAAATTTAATATATTGAATTTTCTATCACTCTGAACAAAAATTTCGAAAATTATCTCAGCTATTAGTAGTGATAAAGCGATAAAAATTTCACTTGTGTTATACGTAGGTCTCCAGAACTACGTATACATAATTTATTTTTCATTTTATGGCTCTGTTCGAAATTTAATATATTGAATTTTCTATCACTCTGAACAAAAATTTTGAAAATTATCTCAGCTATTAGTAGAGATAAAGCAATAAAAATTTCACTGGTGTTATACGTAGGTCTCCAGAACTACGTATACATAATTTATTTTTTATTTTATGGCTCTGTTCGAAATTAAATATATTGAATTTTCTATCACTCTGAACAAAAATTTCGAAAATTATCTCAGCTATTAGTAGAGATAAAGCGATAAAAATTTTACTGGTGTTAATACGTAGGTCTCCAAAACTACGTATACATAATCTATTTTTCATTTTATGGCTCTGTTCGAAATTTAATATATTGAATTTTCTATCACTCTGAACAAAAATTTGGAAAATTATCTCAGCTATTAGTAGAGATAAAGCAACAAAAATTCCACTGGTGTTATACGCAGGTCTCCAGGACTACGTATACATAATTTATTTTTCATTTTATGGCTCTGTTCAAAATTTAATATATTGAATTTTCTATCACACTGAACAAAAATTTTGAAAATTATCTCAGCTATTAGTAAAGATAAAGCAATAGAAATTTTACTTATGTTATACGTAGGTCTCCAGAACTACGTATACATAATTTATTTTTCATTTTATGGCTCTGCTCGAAATTTAATATATTGAATTTTCTATCACTCTGAACAAAAATTTTGAAAATTATCTCAGCTATTAGTAGAGATAAAGCAATAAAAATTCCACTGGTGTTATACGCAGGTCTCCAGGACTACGTATACATAATCTATTTTTCATTTTATGGCTCTGTTCGAAATTTAATATATTGAATTTTCTATCACTCTGAACAAAAATTTCGAAAATTATCTCAGCTATTAGTAGTGATAAAGCGATAAAAATTTCACTGGTGTTATACGTAGGTCTCCAGAACTACGTATACATAATTTATTATTCATTTTAAAGCTTTGTTCAAAATTTAATATATTGAATTTTCTAACACTCTGAACAAAAATTTCGAAAATTATCTCAGCTATTAGTAGAGATAAAGCAATAAAAACTTTACTGGTGTTATACGTAGGTCTCCAGAACTACGTATACATAATTTATTTTTTATTTTATGGCTCTGTTCGAAATTTAATATATTGAATTTTCTATCACTCTGAACAAAAATTTCGAAAATTATCTCAGCTATTAGTAGAGATAAAGCGATAAAAATTTTACTGGTGTTATACGTAGGTCTCCAAAACTACGTATACATAATCTATTTTTCATTTTATGGCTCTGTTCGAAATTTAATATATTGAATTTTCTATCACTCTGAACAAAAATTTCGAAAATTATCTCAGCTATTAGTAGAGATAAAGCAATAAAAATTTTACTGGTGTTATACGTAGGTCTCCAGAACTACGTATACATAATTTATTTTTCATTTTATGGCTCTGTTCGAAATTTAATATATTGAATTTTCTATCACTCTGAACAAAAATTTCGAAAATTATCTCAGCTATTAGTAGAGATAAACAATAAAAATTTCGCTGGTGTTATACGTAGGTCTCCAGAACTACGTATACATAATTTATTTTTCATGTTATGGCTCTGTTAGATATTTAATATATTGAATTTTCTATCACTCTGAACAAAAATTTTGAAAATTATCTCAGCTATTAGTAGAGATAAAGCAATAAAACTTTCACTGGTGTTATACGTAGATCTCCAGAACTACGTATACATAATTTATTTTTCATTTTATGGCTCTGTTCGAAATTTAATATATTGAATTTTCTATCACTCTGAACAAAAATTTCGAAAATTATCTCAGCTATTGATAGAGATAAAGCGATAAAAATTTCACTGGTGTTATACGTAGGTCTCCAGAACTACGTATACATAATTTATTTTTCATTTTATGGCTCTGTTCGAAATTTAATATATTGAATTTTCTATCACTCTAAACAAAAATTTTGAAAATTATCTCAGCTATTAGTAGAGCTAAAGCAATAAAAATTATACTGGTGTTATACGTAGGTCTCCAGAACTACGTATACATAATTTATTTTTTATTTTATGGCTCTGTTCGAAATTTAATATATTGAAATTTCTATCACTCTGAACAAAAATTTCGAAAATTATCTCAGCTATTAGTAGAGATAAAGCGATAAAAATTTTACTGGTGTTATACGTAGGTCTAAAAAACTACGTATACATAATTTATTTTTCATTTTATGGCTCTGTTCGAAATTTAATATATTGAATTTTCTATCACTCTGAACAAAAATTTCGAAAATTATCTCAGCTATTAGTAGAGATAAAGCGATAAAAATTTTACTGGTGTTATACGTAGGTCTCCAAAACTACGTATACATAATTTATTTTTCATTTTATGGTTCTGTTCGAAATTTAATATATTGAATTTTCTATCACTCTGAACAAAAATTTTGAAAATTATCTCAGCTATTAGTAGAGATAAAGCAATAAAAATTTCACTGGTGTTATACGTAGGTCTCCAGAACTACGTATACATAATTTATTTTTCATTTTATGGCCCTGTTCGAAATTTAATATATTGTATTTTCTATCACTCTGAACAAAAATTTCGAAAATTATCTCAGCTATTAGTAGAGATTAAGCGATAAAAATTTCACTGGTGTTATACGTAGGTCTCCAGAACTACGTATACATAATTTATTTTTCATTTTATGGCTCTGCTCGAAATTTAATATATTGAATTTTCTATCACTCTGAACAAAAATTTTGAAAATTATCTCAGCTATTAGTAGAGATAAAGCAATAAAAATTTCACTGGTGTTATACGTAGATCTCCAGAACTACGTATACATAATTTATTTTTCATTTTATGGCTCTGTTCGAAATTTAATATATTGAATTTTCTATCACTCTGAACAAAAATTTCGAAAATTATCTCAGCTATTAGTAGTGATAAAGCGATAAAAATTTCACTGGTGTTATACGTAGGTCTCCAGAACTACGTATACATAATTTATTTTTCATTTTATGGCTCTGTTCGAAATTTAATATATTGAATTTTCTATCACTCTGAACAAAAATTTTGAAAATTATCTCAGCTATTAGTAGAGATAAAGCAATAAAAATTTCACTGGTGTTATACGTAGGTCTCCAGAACTACGTATACATAATTTATTTTTTATTTTATGGCTCTGTTCGAAATTTAATATATTGAATTTTCTATCACTCTGAACAAAAATTTCGAAAATTATCTCAGCTATTAGTAGAGATAAAGCGATAAAAATTTTACTGGTGTTAATACGTAGGTCTCCAAAACTACGTATACATAATCTATTTTTCATTTTATGGCTCTGTTCGAAATTTAATATATTGAATTTTCTATCACTCTGAACAAAAATTTGGAAAATTATCTCAGCTATTAGTAGAGATAAAGCAACAAAAATTCCACTGGTGTTATACGCAGGTCTCCAGGACTACGTATACATAATTTATTTTTCATTTTATGGCTCTGTTCAAAATTTAATATATTGAATTTTCTATCACACTGAACAAAAATTTTGAAAATTATCTCAGCTATTAGTAAAGATAAAGCAATAGAAATTTTACTTATGTTATACGTAGGTCTCCAGAACTACGTATACATAATTTATTTTTCATTTTATGGCTCTGCTCGAAATTTAATATATTGAATTTTCTATCACTCTGAACAAAAATTTTGAAAATTATCTCAGCTATTAGTAGAGATAAAGCAATAAAAATTCCACTGGTGTTATACGCAGGTCTCAAGGACTACGTATACATAATCTATTTTTCATTTTATGGCTCTGTTCGAAATTTAATATATTGAATTTTCTATCACTCTGAACAAAAATTTCGAAAATTATCTCAGCTATTAGTAGTGATAAAGCGATAAAAATTTCACTGGTGTTATACGTAGGTCTCCAGAACTACGTATACATAATTTATTTTTCATTTTAAAGCTTTGTTCAAAATTTAATATATTGAATTTTCTAACACTCTGAACAAAAATTTCGAAAATTATCTCAGCTATTAGTAGAGATAAAGCGATAAAAATTTCACTGGTGTTATACGTAGGTCTCGAGAACTACGTATACATAATTTATTTTTTATTTTATGGCTCTGTTCGAAATTTAATATATTGAATTTTCTATCACTCTGAACAAAAATTTTGAAAATTATCTCAGCTATTAGTAGAGATAAAGCAATAAAAATTTCACTAGTGTTATACGTAGATCTCCAGAACTACGTATACATAATTTATTTTTCATTTTATGGCTCTGTTCGAAATTTAATATATTGAATTTTCTATCACTCTGAACAAAAATTTCGAAAATTATCTCAGCTATTAGTAAAGATAAAACGATAAAAATTTCACTGGTGTTATACGTAGGTCTCCAGAACTACGTATACATAATTTATTTTTTATTTTATGGCTCTGTTCGAAATTTAATATATTGAAATTTCTATCACTCTGAACAAAAATTTCGAAAATTATCTCAGCTATTAGTAGAGATAAAGCGATAAAAATTTTACTGGTGTTATACGTAGGTCTAAAAAACTACGTATACATAATTTATTTTTCATTTTATGGCTCTGTTCGAAATTTAATATATTGAATTTTCTATCACTCTGAACAAAAATTTCGAAAATTATCTCAGCTATTAGTAGAGATAAAGCGATAAAAATTTTACTGGTGTTATACGTAGGTCTCCAAAACTACGTATACATAATTTATTTTTCATTTTATGGTTCTGTTCGAAATTTAATATATTGAATTTTCTATCACTCTGAACAAAAATTTTGAAAATTATCTCAGCTATTAGTAGAGATAAAGCAATAAAAATTTCACTGGTGTTATACGTAGGTCTCCAGAACTACGTATACATAATTTATTTTTCATTTTATGGCCCTGTTCGAAATTTAATATATTGTATTTTCTATCACTCTGAACAAAAATTTCGAAAATTATCTCAGCTATTAGTAGAGATTAAGCGATAAAAATTTCACTGGTGTTATACGTAGGTCTCCAGAACTACGTATACATAATTTATTTTTTATTTTATGGCTCTGTTCGAAATTTAATATATTGAATTTTCTATCATTCTGAACAAAAATTTTAAAAATTATCTCAGCTATTAGTAGAGATAAAGCAATAAAAATTTCACTGGTGTTATACGTAGATCTCCAGAACTACGTATACATAATTTATTTTTTATTTTATGGCTCTGTTCGAAATTTAATATATTGAATTTTCTATCACTCTGAACAAAAATTTCGAAAATTATCTCAGCTACTAGTAGAGATAAAGCGATAAAAATTTCACTGGTGTTATACGTAGGTCTCCAGAACTACGTATACATAATTTATTTTTCATTTTATGGCTCTGCTCGAAATTTAATATATTGAATTTTCTATCACTCTGAACAAAAATTTTGAAAATTATCTCAGCTATTAGTAGAGATAAAGCAATAAAAATTTCACTGGTGTTATACGTAGATCTCCAGAACTACGTATACATAATTTATTTTTCATTTTATGGCTCTGTTCGAAATTTAATATATTGAATTTTCTATCACTCTGAACAAAAATTTCGAAAATTATCTCAGCTATTAGTAGTGATAAAGCGATAAAAATTTCACTGGTGTTATACGTAGGTCTCCAGAACTACGTATACATAATTTATTTTTCATTTTATGGCTCTGTTCGAAATTTAATATATTGAATTTTCTATCACTCTGAACAAAAATTTTGAAAATTATCTCAGCTATTAGTAGAGATAAAGCAATAAAAATTTCACTGGTGTTATACGTAGGTCTCCAGAACTACGTATACATAATTTATTTTTTATTTTATGGCTCTGTTCGAAATTTAATATATTGAATTTTCTATCACTCTGAACAAAAATTTCGAAAATTATCTCAGCTATTAGTAGAGATAAAGCGATAAAAATTTTACTGGTGTTAATACGTAGGTCTCCAAAACTACGTATACATAATCTATTTTTCATTTTATGGCTCTGTTCGAAATTTAATATATTGAATTTTCTATCACTCTGAACAAAAATTTGGAAAATTATCTCAGCTATTAGTAGAGATAAAGCAACAAAAATTCCACTGGTGTTATACGCAGGTCTCCAGGACTACGTATACATAATTTATTTTTCATTTTATGGCTCTGTTCAAAATTTAATATATTGAATTTTCTATCACACTGAACAAAAATTTTGAAAATTATCTCAGCTATTAGTAAAGATAAAGCAATAGAAATTTTACTTATGTTATACGTAGGTCTCCAGAACTACGTATACATAATTTATTTTTCATTTTATGGCTCTGCTCGAAATTTAATATATTGAATTTTCTATCACTCTGAACAAAAATTTTGAAAATTATCTCAGCTATTAGTAGAGATAAAGCAATAAAAATTCCACTGGTGTTATACGCAGGTCTCAAGGACTACGTATACATAATCTATTTTTCATTTTATGGCTCTGTTCGAAATTTAATATATTGAATTTTCTATCACTCTGAACAAAAATTTCGAAAATTATCTCAGCTATTAGTAGAGATAAAGCGATAAAAATTTTACTGGTGTTAATACGTAGGTCTCCAAAACTACGTATACATAATCTATTTTTCATTTTATGGCTCTGTTCGAAATTTAATATATTGAATTTTCTATCACTCTGAACAAAAATTTGGAAAATTATCTCAGCTATTAGTAGAGATAAAGCAACAAAAATTCCACTGGTGTTATACGCAGGTCTCCAGGACTACGTATACATAATTTATTTTTCATTTTATGGCTCTGTTCAAAATTTAATATATTGAATTTTCTATCACACTGAACAAAAATTTTGAAAATTATCTCAGCTATTAGTAAAGATAAAGCAATAGAAATTTTACTTATGTTATACGTAGGTCTCCAGAACTACGTATACATAATTTATTTTTCATTTTATGGCTCTGCTCGAAATTTAATATATTGAATTTTCTATCACTCTGAACAAAAATTTTGAAAATTATCTCAGCTATTAGTAGAGATAAAGCAATAAAAATTCCACTGGTGTTATACGCAGGTCTCCAGGACTACGTATACATAATCTATTTTTCATTTTATGGCTCTGTTCGAAATTTAATATATTGAATTTTTTATCACTCTGAACAAAAATTTCGAAAATTATCTCAGCTATTAGTAGTGATAAAGCGATAAAAATTTCACTGGTGTTATACGTAGGTCTCCAGAACTACGTATACATAATTTATTATTCATTTTAAAGCTTTGTTCAAAATTTAATATATTGAATTTTCTAACAGTCTGAACAAAAATTTCGAAAATTATCTCAGCTATTAGTAGAGATAAAGCAATAAAAACTTTACTGGTGTTATACGTAGGTCTCCAGAACTACGTATACATAATTTATTTTTTATTTTATGGCTCTGTTCGAAATTTAATATATTGAATTTTCTATCACTCTGAACAAAAATTTCGAAAATTATCTCAGCTATTAGTAGAGATAAAGCGATAAAAATTTTACTGGTGTTATACGTAGGTCTCCAAAACTACGTATACATAATCTATTTTTCATTTTATGGCTCTGTTCGAAATTTAATATATTGAATTTTCTATCACTCTGAACAAAAATTTCGAAAATTATCTCAGCTATTAGTAGAGATAAAGCAATAAAAATTTTACTGGTGTTATACGTAGGTCTCCAGAACTACGTATACATAATTTATTTTTCATTTTATGGCTCTGTTCGAAATTTAATATATTCAATTTTCCATCACTCTGAACAAAAATTTCGAAAATTATCTCAGCTATTAGTAGAGATAAACAATAAAAATTTCGCTGGTGTTATACGTAGGTCTCCAGAACTACGTATACATAATTTATTTTTCATGTTATGGCTCTGTTCGATATTTAATATATTGAATTTTCTATCACTCTGAACAAAAATTTTGAAAATTATCTCAGCTATTAGTAGAGATAAAGCAATAAAACTTTCACTGGTGTTATACGTAGATCTCCAGAACTACGTATACATAATTTATTTTTCATTTTATGGCTCTGTTCGAAATTTAATATATTGAATTTTCTATCACTCTGAACAAAAATTTCGAAAATTATCTCAGCTATTGATAGAGATAAAGCGATAAAAATTTCACTGGTGTTATACGTAGGTCTCCAGAACTACGTATACATAATTTATTTTTCATTTTATGGCTCTGTTCGAAATTTAATATATTGAATTTTCTATCACTCTAAACAAAAATTTTGAAAATTATCTCAGCTATTAGTAGAGATAAAGCAATAAAAATTATACTGGTGTTATACGTAGGTCTCCAGAACTACGTATACATAATTTATTTTTTATTTTATGGCTCTGTTCGAAATTTAATATATTGAAATTTCTATCACTCTGAACAAAAATTTCGAAAATTATCTCAGCTATTAGTAGAGATAAAGCGATAAAAATTTTACTGGTGTTATACGTAGGTCTAAAAAACTACGTATACATAATTTATTTTTCATTTTATGGCTCTGTTCGAAATTTAATATATTGAATTTTCTATCACTCTGAACAAAAATTTCGAAAATTATCTCAGCTATTAGTAGAGATAAAGCGATAAAAATTTTACTGGTGTTATACGTAGGTCTCCAAAACTACGTATACATAATTTATTTTTCATTTTATGGTTCTGTTCGAAATTTAATATATTGAATTTTCTATCACTCTGAACAAAAATTTTGAAAATTATCTCAGCTATTAGTAGAGATAAAGCAATAAAAATTTCACTGGTGTTATACGTAGGTCTCCAGAACTACGTATACATAATTTATTTTTCATTTTATGGCCCTGTTCGAAATTTAATATATTGTATTTTCTATCACTCTGAACAAAAATTTCGAAAATTATCTCAGCTATTAGTAGAGATTAAGCGATAAAAATTTCACTGGTGTTATACGTAGGTCTCCAGAACTACGTATACATAATTTATTTTTTATTTTATGGCTCTGTTCGAAATTTAATATATTGAATTTTCTATCATTCTGAACAAAAATTTTGAAAATTATCTCAGCTATTAGTAGAGATAAAGCAATAAAAATTTCACTGGTGTTATACGTAGATCTCCAGAACTACGTATACATAATTTATTTTTTATTTTATGGCTCTGTTCGAAATTTAATATATTGAATTTTCTATCACTCTGAACAAAAATTTCGAAAATTATCTCAGCTATTAGTAGAGATAAAGCGATAAAAATTTCACTGGTGTTATACGTAGGTCTCCAGAACTACGTATACATAATTTATTTTTCATTTTATGGCTCTGCTCGAAATTTAATATATTGAATTTTCTATCACTCTGAACAAAAATTTTGAAAATTATCTCAGCTATTAGTAGAGATAAAGCAATAAAAATTTCACTGGTGTTATACGTAGATCTCCAGAACTACGTATACATAATTAATTTTTCATTTTATGGCTCTGTTCGAAATTTAATATATTGAATTTTCTATCACTCTGAACAAAAATTTCGAAAATTATCTCAGCTATTAGTAGTGATAAAGCGATAAAAATTTCACTGGTGTTATACGTAGGTCTCCAGAACTACGTATACATAATTTATTTTTCATTTTATGGCTCTGTTCGAAATTTAATATATTGAATTTTCTATCACTCTGAACAAAAATTTTGAAAATTATCTCAGCTATTAGTAGAGATAAAGCAATAAAAATTTCACTGGTGTTATACGTAGGTCTCCAGAACTACGTATACATAATTTATTTTTTATTTTATGGCTCTGTTCGAAATTTAATATATTGAATTTTCTATCACTCTGAACAAAAATTTCGAAAATTATCTCAGCTATTAGTAGAGATAAAGCGATAAAAATTTTACTGGTGTTAATACGTAGGTCTCCAAAACTACGTATACATAATCTATTTTTCATTTTATGGCTCTGTTCGAAATTTAATATATTGAATTTTCTATCACTCTGAACAAAAATTTGGAAAATTATCTCAGCTATTAGTAGAGATAAAGCAACAAAAATTCCACTGGTGTTATACGCAGGTCTCCAGGACTACGTATACATAATTTATTTTTCATTTTATGGCTCTGTTCAAAATTTAATATATTGAATTTTCTATCACACTGAACAAAAATTTTGAAAATTATCTCAGCTATTAGTAAAGATAAAGCAATAGAAATTTTACTTATGTTATACGTAGGTCTCCAGAACTACGTATACATAATTTATTTTTCATTTTATGGCTCTGCTCGAAATTTAATATATTGAATTTTCTATCACTCTGAACAAAAATTTTGAAAATTATCTCAGCTATTAGTAGAGATAAAGCAATAAAAATTCCACTGGTGTTATACGCAGGTCTCAAGGACTACGTATACATAATCTATTTTTCATTTTATGGCTCTGTTCGAAATTTAATATATTGAATTTTCTATCACTCTGAACAAAAATTTCGAAAATTATCTCAGCTATTAGTAGTGATAAAGCGATAAAAATTTCACTGGTGTTATACGTAGGTCTCCAGAACTACGTATACATAATTTATTTTTCATTTTAAAGCTTTGTTCAAAATTTAATATATTGAATTTTCTAACACTCTGAACAAAAATTTCGAAAATTATCTCAGCTATTAGTAGAGATAAAGCGATAAAAATTTCACTGGTGTTATACGTAGGTCTCGAGAACTACGTATACATAATTTATTTTTTATTTTATGGCTCTGTTCGAAATTTAATATATTGAATTTTCTATCACTCTGAACAAAAATTTTGAAAATTATCTCAGCTATTAGTAGAGATAAAGCAATAAAAATTTCACTAGTGTTATACGTAGATCTCCAGAACTACGTATACATAATTTATTTTTCATTTTATGGCTCTGTTCGAAATTTAATATATTGAATTTTCTATCACTCTGAACAAAAATTTCGAAAATTATCTCAGCTATTAGTAAAGATAAAACGATAAAAATTTCACTGGTGTTATACGTAGGTCTCAAAAACTACGTATACATAATTTATTTTTTATTTTATGGCTCTGTTCGAAATTTAATATATTGAATTTTCTATCACTCTGAACAAAAATTTTGAAAATTATCTCAGCTATTAGTAGAGATAAAGCAATAAAAATTTCACTGGTGTTATGCGTAGATTTCCAGAACTACGTATACATAATTTATTTTTCATTTTATGGCTCTGTTCGAAATTTAATATATTGAATTTTCTATCACTCTGAACAAAAATTTCGAAAATTATCTCAGCTATTAGTAGAGACAAAGCGATAAAAATTTCACTGGTGTTATATGTAGGTCTCCAGAACTACGTATACATAATTAATTTTTCATTTTATGGCTCTGTTCGAAATTTAATATATTGAATTTTCTATCACTCTGAACAAAAATTTTGAAAATTATCTCAGCTATTAGTAGAGATAAAGCAATAAAAATTTCACTGGTGTTATACGTAGATCTCCAGAACTACGTATACATAATTTATTTTTCATTTGATGGCTCTGTTCGAAATTTAATATATTGAATTTTCTATCACTCTGAACAAAAATTTCGAAAATTATCTCAGCTATTAGTAGAGATAAAGCGATAAAAATTTTACTGGTGTTATACGTAGGTCTCCAAAACTACGTATACATAATTTATTTTTCATTTTATGGCTCTGTTCGAAATTTAATATATTGAATTTTCTAGCACTCTGAACAAAAATTTTAAAAATTATCTCAGCTATTAGTAGAGATAAAGCAATAAAAATTTCACTGGTGTTATACGTAGGTCTCCAGAACTACGTATACATAATTTAGTTTTTATTTTATGGCTTTGTTCGAATTTAATATATGAATTTTCTATCACTCTGAACAAAAATTTTGAAAATTATCTCAGCTATTAGTAGAGATAAAGCAATAGAAATTTCACTGGTGTTATACGTAGGTCTCCAGAACTACGTATACATAATTTATTTTTCATTTTAAGGCTTTGTTCGAAATTTAATATATTGAATTTTCTATCACTCTGAACAAAAAATTCGAAAATTATCTCAGCTATTAGTAGAGATAAAGCGATAAAAATTTCACTAGTGTTATACGTAGGTCTCCAGAACTACGTATACATAATTTATTTTTTATTTTATGGCTCTGTTCGAAATTTAATATATTGAATTTTCTATCACTCTGAACAAAAATTTCGAAAATTTTCACAGCTATTAGTAGAGATAAAGCGATAAAAATTTTACTGGTGTTATACGTAGGTCTCCAAAACTACGTATACATAATTTATTTTTCATTTTATGGCTCTGTTCGAAATTTAATATATTGAATTTTCTATCACTCTGAACAAAAATTTGGAAAATTATCTCAGCTATTAATAGAGATAAAGCAACAAAAATTCCACTGGTGTTATACGCAGGTCTCCAGAACTACGTATACATAATTTATTTTTCATTTTATGGCTCTGTTCGAAATTTAATATATTGAATTTTCTATCACTCTGAACAAAAATTTCGAAAATTATCTCAGCTGTTAGTAGAGATAAAGCAATAAAAATTTTACTGGTGTTATACGTAGCTCTCCAGAACTACGTATACATAATTTATTTTTCATTTTATGGCTCTGTTCAAAATTTAATATATTGAATTTTCTATCACTCTGAACAAAAATTTTGAAAATTATCTCAGCTATTAGTAGAGATAAAGCAATAGAAATTTCACTGGTGTTATACGTAGGTCTCCAGAACTACGTATACATAATTTATTTTTCATTTTAAGGCTTTGTTCGAAATTTAATATATTGAATTTTCTATCACTCTGAACAAAAATTTCGAAAATTATCTCAGCTATTAGTAGAGATAAAGCGATAAAAATTTCACTGGTGTTTATACGTAGGTTTCCAGAACTACGTATACATAATTTATTTTTTATTTTATGGCTCTGTTCGAAATTTAATATATTGAATTTTCTATCACTCTGAACAAAAATTTTGAAAATTATCTCAGCTATTAGTAGAGATAAAGCAATAAAAATTTTACTGGTGTTATACGTAGATCTCCAGAACTACGTATACATAATTTATTTTTCATTTTATGGCTCTGTTCGAAATTTAATATATTGAATTTTCTATCACTCTGAACAAAAATTTCGAAAATTATCTCAGCTATTAGTAGAGATAAAGCGATGAAAATTTCACTGGTGTTATACGTAGGTCTCCAGAACTACGTATACATAATTTATTTTTCATTTTATGGCTCTGTTCGAAATTTAATATATTGAATTTTCTATCACTCTGAACAAAAATTTCGAAAATTATCTCAGCTATTAGTAGAGATAAAGCGATAAAAATTTTACTGGTGTTATACGTAGGTCTCCAAAACTACGTATACATAATTTATTTTTCATTTTATGGCTTTGTTCGAAATTTAATATATTGAATTTTCTATCACTCTGAACAAAAATTTTGAAAATTATCTCAGCTATTAGTAGAGATAAAGCAATAAAAATTTTACTGGTGTTATACGTAGGTCTCCAGAACTACGTATACATAATTTATTTTTCATTTTATGGCTCTGTTCGAAATTTAATATATTGAATTTTCTATCACTCTGAACAAAAATTTTGAAAATTATCTCAGCTATTAGTAGAGATAAAGCAATAAAAATTTCACTGGTGTTTATACGTAGGTTTCCAGAACTACGTATACATAATTTATTTTTTATTTTATGGCTCTGTTCGAAATTTAATATATTGAATTTTCTATCACTCTGAACAAAAATTTTGAAAATTATCTCAGCTATTAGTAGAGATAAAGCAATAAAAATTTTACTGGTGTTATACGTAGGTCTCCAAAACTACGTATACATAATTTATTTTTCATTTTATGGCTTTGTTCGAAATTTAATATATTGAATTTTCTATCACTCTGAACAAAAATTTTGAAAATTATCTCAGCTATTAGTAGAGATAAAGCAATAAAAATTTCACTGGTGTTATACGTAGGTCTCCAGAACTACGTATACATAATTTATTTTTCATTTTAAGGCTTTGTTCGAAATTTAATATATTGAATTTTCTATCACTCTGAACAAAAATTTCGAAAATTATCTCAGCTATTAGTAGAGATAAAGCGATAAAAATTTCACTGGTGTTTATACGTAGGTTTCCAGAACTACGTATACATAATTTATTTTTTATTTTATGGCTCTGTTCGAAATTTAATATATTGAATTTTCTATCACTCTGAACAAAAATTTTGAAAATTATCTCAGCTATTAGTAGAGATAAAGCAATAAAAATTTTACTGGTGTTATACGTAGATCTCCAGAACTACGTATACATAATTTATTTTTCATTTTATGGCTCTGTTCGAAATTTAATATATTGAATTTTCTATCACTCTGAACAAAAATTTCGAAAATTATCTCAGCTATTAGTAGAGATAAAGCGATAAAAATTTTACTGGTGTTATACGTAGATCTCCAGAACTACGTATACATAATTTATTTTTCATTTTATGGCTCTGTTCGAAATTTAATATATTGAATTTTCTATCACTCTGAACGAAAATTTTGAAAATTATCTCAGCTATTAGTAGAGATAAAGCAATAAAAATTTCACTGGTGTTATACGTAGGTCTCCAAAACTACGTATACATAATTTATTTTTCATTTTATGGCTCTGTTCGAAATTTAATATATTGAATTTTCTATCACTCTGAACAAAAATTTCGAAAATTATCTCAGCTATTAGTAGAGATAAAGCGATAAAAATTTTACTGGTGTTATACGTAGGTCTCCAAAACTACGTATACATAATTTATTTTTCATTTTATGGCTTTGTTCGAAATTTAATATATTGAATTTTCTATCACTCTGAACAAAAATTTTGAAAATTATCTCAGCTATTAGTAGAGATAAAGCAATAAAAATTTTACTGGTGTTATACGTAGGTCTCCAGAACTACGTATACATAATTTATTTTTCATTTTATGGCTCTGTTCGAAATTTAATATATTGAATTTTCTATCACTCTGAACAAAAATTTTGAAAATTATCTCAGCTATTAGTAGAGATAAAGCAATAAAACTTTTACTGGTGTTGTACGTAGGTCTCCAGAACTACGTATACATAATTTATTTTTCATTTTATGGCTCTGTTCGATATTTAATATATTGAATTTTCTATCACTCTGAACAAAAATTTCGAAAATTATCTCAGCTTTTAGTAGAGATAAAGCGATAAAAATTTTACTGGTGTTATACGTAGGTCTCCAGAACTACGTATACATAATTTATTTTTCATTTTATGGCTCTGTTCGAAATTTAATATATTGAATTTTCTATCACTCTGAACAAAAATTTCGAAAATTATCTCAGCTCTTAGTAGAGATAAAGCAATAAAAATTTTACTGGTGTTATACGTAGCTCTCCAGAACTACGTATACATAATTTATTTTTCATTTTATGGCTCTGTTCAAAATTTAATATATTGAATTTTCTATCACTCTGAACAAAAATTTTGAAAATTATCTCAGCTATTAGTAGAGATAAAGCAATAGAAATTTCACTGGTGTTATACGTAGGTCTCCAGAACTACGTATACATAATTTATTTTTCATTTTAAGGCTTTGTTCGAAATTTAATATATTGAATTTTCTATCACTCTGAACAAAAATTTCGAAAATTATCTCAGCTATTAGTAGAGATAAAGCGATAAAAATTTCACTGGTGTTATACGTAGGTTTCCAGAACTACGTATACATAATTTATTTTTTATTTTATGGCTCTGTTCGAAATTTAATATATTGAATTTTCTATCACTCTGAACAAAAATTTTGAAAATTATCTCAGCTATTAGTAGAGATAAAGCAATAAAAATTTTACTGGTGTTATACGTAGATCTCCAGAACTACGTATACATAATTTATTTTTCATTTTATGGCTCTGTTCGAAATTTAATATATTGAATTTTCTATCACTCTGAACAAAAATTTCGAAAATTATCTCAGCTATTAGTAGAGATAAAGCGATAAAAATTTCACTGGTGTTATACGTAGGTCTCCAGAACTACGTATACATAATTTATTTTTCATTTTATGGCTCTGTTCGAAATTTAATATATTGAATTTTCTATCACTCTGAACAAAAATTTTGAAAATTATCTCAGCTATTAGTAGAGATAAAGCAATAAAAATTTCACTGGTGTTATACGTAGGTCTCCAAAACTACGTATACATAATTTATTTTTCATTTTATGGCTCTGTTCGAAATTTAATATATTGAATTTTCTATCACTCTGAACAAAAATTTCGAAAATTATCTCAGCTATTAGTAGAGATAAAGCGATAAAAATTTTACTGGTGTTATACGTAGGTCTCCAAAACTACGTATACATAATTTATGTTTCATTTTATGGCTCTGTTCGAAATTTAATATATTGAATTTTCTATCACTCTGAACAGAAATTTTGAAAATTATCTCAGCTATTAGTAGAGATAAAGCAATAAAAATTTCACTGGTGTTATACGTAGGTCTCCAGAACTACGTATACATAATTTATTTTTCATTTTATGGCTCTGTTCGAAATTTAATATATTGAATTTTCTATCACTCTGAACAAAAATTTTGAAAATTATCTCAGCTATTAGTAGAGATAAAGCAATAAAACTTTTACTGGTGTTATACGTAGGTCTCCAGAACTACGTATACATAATTTATTTTTCATTTTACGGCTCTGTTCGAAATTTAATATATTGAATTTTCTATCACTCTGAACAAAAATTTCGAAAATTATCTCAGCTTTTAGTAGAGATAAAGCGATAAAAATTTTACTGGTGTTATACGTAGGTCTCCAGAACTACGTATACATAATTTATTTTTCATTTTATGGCTCTGTTCGAAATTTAATATATTGAATTTTCTATCACTCTGAACAAAAATTTTGAAAATTATCTCAGCTATTAGTAGAGATAAAGCAATAAAAATTTTACTGGTGTTATACGTAGGTCTCCAGAACTACGGATACATAATTTATTTTTCATTTTATGGCTCTGTTCGAAATTTAATATATTGAATTTTCTATCACCCTGAACAAAAATTTCGAAAATTATCTCAACTATTAGTAGAGATAAAGCGATAAAAATTTCACTGGTGTTATACGTAGGTCTCCAGAACTACGTATACATAATTTATTTTTCATTTTATGGCTCTGTTCGAAATTTAATATATTGAATTTTCTATCACTCTGAAAAAAAATTTTGAAAATTATCTCAGCTATTAGTAGAGATAAAGCAATGAAAATTTCACTGGTGTTATACGTAGATCTCCAGAACTACGTATACATAATTTATTTTTCATTTTATGGCTTTGTTCGAAATTTAATATATTGAATTTTCTATCACTCTGAATAAAAATTTCGAAAATTATCTCAGCTATTAGTAGAGATAAAGCGATAAAAATTTCACTGGTGTTATACGTAGGTCTCCAGAACTACGTATACATAATTTATTTTTCATTTTATGGCTCTGTTCGAAATTTAATATATTGAATTTTCTATCACTCTGAACAAAAATTTTGAAAATTATCTCAGCTATTAGTAGAGATAAAGCAATAAAAATTTCACTGGTGTTATACGTAGGTCTCCAGAACTACGTATACATAATTTATTTTTTATTTTATGGCTCTGTTCGAAATTTAATATATTGAATTTTCTATCACTCTGAACAAAAATTTCGAAAATTATCTCAGCTATTAGTAGAGATAAAGCGATAAAAATTTTACTGGTGTTATACGTAGGTCTCCAAAACTACGTATACATAATTTATTTTTCATTTTATGGCTCTGTTCGAAATTAAATATATTGAATTTTCTATCACTCTGAACAAAAATTTGGAAAATTATCTCAGCTATTAGTAGAGATAAAGCAACAAAAATTCCACTGGTGTTATACGCAGGTCTCCAGAACTACGTATACATAATTTATTTTTCATTTTATGGCTCTGTTCGAAATTTAAATATTGAATTTTCTATCACTCTGAACAAAAATTTCGAAAATTATCTCAGCTATTAGTAGAGATAAAGCAATAAAAATTTTACTGGTGTTATACGTAGGTTTCCAGAACTACGTATACATAATTTATTTTTCATTTTATGGCTCTGTTCAAAATTTAACATATTGAATTTTCTATCACTCTGAACAAAAATTTTGAAAATTATCTCAGCTATTAATAGAGATAAAGCAATAGAAATTTCACTGGTGTTATACGTAGGTCTCCAGAACTACGTATACATAATTTATTTTTCATTTTAAGGCTTTGTTCGAAATTTAATATATTGAATTTTCTATCACTCTGAACAAAAATTTCGAAAATTATCTCAGCTATTAGTAGAGAGAAAGCGATAAAAATTTCACTGGTGTTATACGTAGGTCTCCAGAACTACGTATACAAAATTTATTTTTTATTTTATGGCTTTGTTTGAAATTTAATATATTGAATTTTCTATCACCCTGAACAAAATTTTGAAAATTATCTCAGCTATTAGTAGAGATAAAGCAATAAAAATTTCACTGGTGTTATACGTAGGTCTCCAGAACTACGTATACATAATTTATTTTTTATTTTATGGTTCTGTTCGAAATTTAATATATTGCATTTTCTATCACTCTGAACAAAAATTTCGAAAATTATCTCAGCTATTAGTAGAGATAAAGCGATAAAAATTTTACTGGTGTTATACGTAGGTCTCCAAAACTACGTATACATAATTTATTTTTTATTTTATGGCTCTGTTCGAAATTTAATATATTGAATTTTCTATCACTCTGAACAAAAATTTGGAAAATTATCTCAGCTATTAGTAGAGATAAAGCAACAAAAATTCCACTGGTGTTATACGCAGGTCTCCAAAACTACGTATACATAATTTATTTTTCATTTTATGGCTCTGTTCGAAATTTAATATATTGAATTTTCTATCACTCTGAACAAAAATTTCGAAAATTATCTCAGCTATTAGTAGAGATAAAGCAATAAAAATTTTACTGGTGTTATACGTAGGTCTCCAGATCTACGTATACATAATTTATTTTTCATTTTATGGCTCTGTTCAAAATTTAATATATTGAATTTTCTATCACTTTGAACAAAAATTTTGAAAATTATCTCAGCTATTAGTAGAGATAAAGCAATAGAAATTTCACTGGTGTTATACGTAGGTCTCCAGAACTACGTATACATAATTTATTTTTCATTTTAAGGCTTTGTTCGAAATTTAATATATTGAATTTTCTATCACTCTGAACAAAAATTTCGAAAATTATCTCAGCTATTAGTAGAGATAAAGCGATAAAAATTTCACTGGTGTTATACGTAGGTCTCCAGAACTACGTATACATAATTTATTTTTTATTTTATGGCTTTGTTTGAAATTTAATATATTGAATTTTCTATCACTATGAACAAAAATTTTGAAAATTATCTCAGCTATTAGTAGAGATAAAGCAATAAAAATTTCACTGGTGTTATACGTAGATCTCCAGAACTACGTATACATAATTTATTTTTCATTTTATGGCTCTGTTCGAAATTTAATATATTGAATTTTCTATCACTCTGAACAAAAATTTCGAAAATTATCTCAGCTATTAGTAGAGATAAAGCGATAAAAATTTCACTGGTGTTATACGTAGGTCTCCAGAACTACGTATACATAATTTATTTTTCATTTTATGGCTCAGTTCGAAATTTAATATATTGAATTTTCTATCACTCTGAACAAAAATTTTGAAAATTATCTCAGCTATTAGTAGAGATAAAGCAACAAAAATTTTACTGGTGTTATACGTAGGTCTCCAGAACTACGTATACATAATTTATTTTTTATTTTATGGTTCTGTTCGAAATTTAATATATTGAATTTTCTATCACTCTGAACAAAAATTTTGAAAATTATCTCAGCTATTAGTAGAGATAAAGCAATAGAAATTTCACTGGTGTTATACGTAGGTCTCCAGAACTACGTATACATAATTTATTTTTCATTTTAAGGCTTTGTTCGAAATTTAATATATTGAATTTTCTATCACTCTAAACAAAAATTTCGAAAATTATCTCAGCTATTAGTAGAGATAAAGCGATAAAAATTTCACTGGTGTTATACGTAGGTCTCCAGAACTACGTATACATAATTTATTTTTTATTTTATAGCTTTGTTTGAAATTTATTATATTGAATTTTCTATCACTATGAACAAAAATTTTGAAAATTATCTCAGCTATTAGTAGAGATAAAGCAATAAAAATTTCACTGGTGTTATACGTAGATCTCCAGAACTACGTATACATAATTTATTTTTCATTTTATGGCTTTGTTCGAAATTTAATATATTGAATTTTCTATCACTCTGAACAAAAATTTCGAAAATTATCTCAGCTATTAGTAAAGATAAAGCGATAAAAATTTCACTGGTGTTATACGTAGGTCTCCAGAACTACGTATACATAATTTATTTTTCATTTTATGGCTCTGTTCGAAATTTAATATATTGAATTTTCTATCACTCTGAACAAAAATTTTGAAAATTATCTCAGCTATTAGTAGAGATAAAGCAACAAAAATTTTACTGGTGTTATACGTAGGTCTCCAGAACTACGTATACATAATTTATTTTTTATTTTATGGTTCTGTTCGAAATTTAATATATTGAATTTTCTATCACTCTGAACAAAAATTTCGAAAATTATCTCAGCTATTAGTAGAGATAAAGCAATAAAAATTTCACTGGTGTTATACGTAGATCTCCAGAACTACGTATACATAATTTATTTTTCATTTTATGGCTCTGTTCGAAATTTAATATATTGAATTTTCTATCACTCTGAACAAAAATTTTGAAAATTATCTCAGCTATTAGTAGAGATAAAGCAATAAAAATTTCACTGGTGTTATACGTAGATCTCCAAAACTACGTATATATAATTTATTTTTCATTTTATGGCTCTGTTCGAAATTTAATATATTGAATTTTCTATCACTCTGAACAAAAATTTTGAAAATTATCTCAGCTATTAGTAGAGATAAAGCAATAAAAATTTCACTGGTGTTATACGTAGGTCTCCAGAACTACGTATACATAATTTATTTTTTATTTTATGGCTCTGTTCGAAATTTAATATATTGAATTTTCTATCACTCTGAACAAAAATTTCGAAAATTATCTCAGCTATTAGTAGAGATAAAGCGATAAAAATTTTACTGGTGTTATATGTAGGTCTCCAAAACTACGTATACATAATTTATTTTTCATTTTATGGCTCTGTTCGAAATTTAATATATTGAATTTTCTATCACTCTGAACAAAAATTTCGAAAATTATCTCAGCTATTAGTAGAGATAATGCGATAAAAATTTTACTGGTGTTATACGTAGGTCTCCAAAACTACGTATACATAATTTATTTTTCATTTTATGGCTCTGTTCGAAATTTAATATATTGAATTTTCTATCACTCTGAACAAAAATTTCGAAAATTATCTCAGCTATTAGTAGAGATAAAGCAATAAAAATTTTACTGGTGTTATACGTAGGTTTCCAGATCTACGTATACATAATTTATTTTTTATTTTATGGCTCTGTTCAAAATTTAATATATTGAATTTTCTATCACTCTGAACAAAAATTTTGAAAATTATCTCAGCTATTAGTAGAGATAAAGCAATAGAAATTTCACTGGTGTTATACGTAGGTCTCCAGAACTACGTATACATAATTTATTTTTCATTTTAAGGCTTTGTTCGAAATTTAATATATTGAATTTTCTATCACTCTGAACAAAAATTTCGAAAATTATCTCAGCTATTAGTAGAGATAAAGCGATAAAAATTTCACTGGTGTTATACGTAGGTCTCCAGAACTACGTATACATAATTTATTTTTTATTTTATGGCTTTGTTTGAAATTTAATATATTGAATTTTCTATCACTCTGAACAAAAATTTTGAAAATTATCTCAGCTATTAGTAGAGATAAAGCAATAAAAATTTCACTGGTGTTATACGTAGATCTCCAGAACTACGTATACATAATTTATTTTTCATTTTATGGCTCTGTTCGAAATTTAATATATTGAATTTTCTATCACTCTGAACAAAAATTTTGAAAATTATCTCAGCTATTAGTAGAGATAAAGCAATAAAAATTTCACTGGTGTTATACGTAGATCTCCAAAACTACGTATATATAATTTATTTTTCATTTTATGGCTCTGTTCGAAATTTAATATATTGAATTTTCTATCACTCTGAACAAAAATTTTGAAAATTATCTCAGCTATTAGTAGAGATAAAGCAATAAAAATTTCACTGGTGTTATACGTAGGTCTCCAGAACTACGTATACATAATTTATTTTTTATTTTATGGCTCTGTTCGAAATTTAATATATTGAATTTTCTATCACTCTGAACAAAAATTTCGAAAATTATCTCAGCTATTAGTAGAGATAAAGCGATAAAAATTTTACTGGTGTTATATGTAGGTCTCCAAAACTACGTATACATAATTTATTTTTCATTTTATGGCTCTGTTCGAAATTTAATATATTGAATTTTCTATCACTCTGAACAAAAATTTCGAAAATTATCTCAGCTATTAGTAGAGATAATGCGATAAAAATTTTACTGGTGTTATACGTAGGTCTCCAAAACTACGTATACATAATTTATTTTTCATTTTATGGCTCTGTTCGAAATTTAATATATTGAATTTTCTATCACTCTGAACAAAAATTTTGAAAATTATCTCAGCTATTCGTAGAGATAAAGCAATAGAAATTTCACTGGTGTTATACGTAGGTCTCCAGAACTACGTATACATAATTTATTTTTCATTTTAAGGCTTTGTTTAAAATTTAATATATTGAATTTTCTATCACTCTGAACAAAAATTTTGAAAATTATCTCAGCTATTAGAAGAGATAAAGCGATAAAAATTTTACTAATGTTATACGTAGGTCTCCAAAACTACGTATACATAATTTATTTTTCATTTTATGGCTCTGTTCGAAATTTAATATATTGAATTTTCTATCACTCTGAACAAAAATTTTGAAAATTATCTCAGCTATTAGTAGAGATAAAGCAATAAAAATTTCACTGGTGTTATACGTAGGTCTCCAGAACTACGTATACATAATTTATTTTTCATTTTATGGCTCTGTTCGAAATTTAATATATTGAATTTTCTATCACTCTGAACAAAAATTTTGAAAATTATCTCAGCTATTAGTAGAGATAAAGCAATAAAACTTTTACTGGTGTTATACGTAGGTCTCCAGAACTACGTATACATAATTTATTTTTCATTTTATGGCTCTGTTCGAAATTTAATATATTGAATTTTCTATCACTCTGAACAAAAATTTCCAAAATTATCTCAGCTTTTGGTAGAGATAAAGCGATAAAAATTTTACTGGTGTTATACGTAGGTCTCCAGAACTACGTATACATAATTTATTTTTCATTTTATGGTTCTGTTCGAAATTTAATATATTGAATTTTCTATCACTCTGAACAAAAATTTTGAAAATTATTTCAGCTATTAGTAGAGATAAAGCAATAAAAATTTTACTGGTGTTATACGTAGGTCTCCAGAACTACGTATACATAATTTATTTTTCATTTTATGGCTCTGTTCGAAATTTAATATATTGAATTTTCTATCACTCTGAACAAAAATTTTGAAAATTATCTCAGCTATTAGTAGAGATAAAGCAATAAAAATTTCACTGGTGTTATACGTAGGTCTCCAGAACTACGTATGCATAATTTATTTTTTATTTTATGGCTCTGTTCGAAATTTAATATATTGAATTTTCTATCACTCTGAACAAAAATTTCGAAAATTATCTCAGCTATTAGTAGAGATAAAGCGATAAAAATTTTACTGGTGTTATACGTAGGTTTCCAGATCTACGTATACATAATTTATTTTTTATTTTATGGCTCTGTTCAAAATTTAATATATTGAATTTTCTATCACTCTGAACAAAAATTTTGAAAATTATCTCAGCTATTAGTAGAGATAAAGCAATAGAAATTTCACTGGTGTTATACGTAGGTCTCCAGAACTACGTATACATAATTTATTTTTCATTTTAAGGCTTTGTTCGAAATTTAATATATTGAATTTTCTATCACTCTGAACAAAAATTTCGAAAATTATCTCAGCTATTAGTAGAGATAAAGCGATAAAAATTTCACTGGTGTTATACGTAGGTCTCCAGAACTACGTATACATAATTTATTTTTTATTTTATGGCTTTGTTTGAAATTTAATATATTGAATTTTCTATCACTCTGAACAAAAATTTTGAAAATTATCTCAGCTATTAGTAGAGATAAAGCGATAAAAATTTTACTGGTGTTATACGTAGGTCTCCAGAACTACGTATACATAATTTATTTTTTATTTTATGGCTCTGTTCGAAATTTAATATATTGAATTATCTATCACTCTGAACAAAAATTTGGAAAATTATCTCAGCTATTACTAGAGATAAAGCAACAAAAATTCCATTGGTGTTATACGCAGGTCTCTAGAACTACGTATACATAATTTATTTTTCATTTTATGGCTCTGTTCGAAATTTAATATATTGAATTTTCTATCACTCTGAACAAAAATTTCGAAAATTATCTCAGCTATTAGTAGAGATAAAGCAATAAAAATTTTACTGGTGTTATACGTAGGTCTCCAGAACTACGTATACATAATTTATTTTTCATTTTAAGGCTTTGTTTAAAATTTAATATATTGAATTTTCTATCACTCTGAACAAAAATTTTGAAAATTATCTCAGCTATTAGAAGAGATAAAGCGATAAAAATTTTACTAATGTTATACGTAGGTCTCCAAAACTACGTATACATAATTTATTTTTCATTTTATGGCTCTGTTCGAAATTTAATATATTGAATTTTCTATCACTCTGAACAAAAATTTTGAAAATTATCTCAGCTATTAGTAGAGATAAAGCAACAAAAATTTCACTGGTGTTATACGTAGGTCTCCAGAACTACGTATACATAATTTATTTTTCATTTTATGGCTCTGTTCGAAATTTAATATATTGAATTTTCTATCACTCTGAACAAAAATTTTGAAAATTATCTCAGCTATTAGTAGAGATAAAGCAATAAAACTTTTACTGGTGTTATACGTAGGTCTCCAGAACTACGTATACATAATTTATTTTTCATTTTATGGCTCTGTTCGAAATTTAATATATTGAATTTTCTATCACTCTGAACAAAAATTTTTAAAAATTATCTCAGCTATTAGTAGAGATAAAGCAATAAAAATTTCACTGGTGTTATACGTAGGTCTCCAGAACTACGTATGCATAATTTATTTTTTATTTTATGGCTCTGTTCGAAATTTAATATATTGAATTTTCTATCACTCTGAACAAAAATTTTGAAAATTATCTCAGCTATTAGTAGAGATAAAGCAATAAAAATTTCACTGGTGTTATACGTAGGTCTCCAGAACTATGTATACATAATTTATTTTTCATTTTATGGCTCTGTTCGAAATTTAATATATTGTATTTTCTATCACTCTGAACAAAAATTTTGAAAATTATCTCAGCTATTAGTAGAGATAAAGCAATAAAACTTTTACTGGTGTTATACGTAGGTCTCCAGAACTACGTATACATAATTTATTTTTCATTTTATGGCTCTGTTCGAAATTTAATATATTGAATTTTCTATCACTCTGAACAAAAATTTCCAAAATTATCTCAGCTTTTGGTAGAGATAAAGCGATAAAAATTTTACTGGTGTTATACGTAGGTCTCCAGAACTACGTATACATAATTTATTTTTCATTTTATGGTTCTGTTCGAAATTTAATATATTGAATTTTCTATCACTCTGAACAAAAATTTTGAAAATTATCTCAGCTATTAGTAGAAATAAAGCAATAAAAATTTTACTGGTGTTATACGTAGGTCTCCAGAACTACGCATACATAATTTATTTTTCATTTTATGGCTCTGTTCGAAATTTAATATATTGAATTTTCTATCACTCTGAACAAAAATTACGAAAATTATCTCAGCTATTAGTAGAGATAAAGCGATAAAAATTTTACTGGTGTTATACGTAGGTCTCCAGAACTACGTATACATAATTTATTTTTTATTTTATGGCTCTGTTCGAAATTTAATATATTGAATTATCTATAACTCTGAACAAAAATTTGGAAAATTATCTCAGCTATTACTAGAGATAAAGCAACAAAAATTCCATTGGTGTTATACGCAGGTCTCTAGAACTACGTATACATAATTTATTTTTCATTTTATGGCTCTGTTCGAAATTTAATATATTGAATTTTCTATCACTCTGAACAAAAATTTCGAAAATTATCTCAGCTATTAGTAGAGATAAAGCAATAAAAATTTTACTGGTGTTATACGTAGGTCTCCAGAACTACGTATACATAATTTATTTTTCATTTTAAGGCTTTGTTTAAAATTTAATATATTGAATTTTCTATCACTCTGAACAAAAATTTTGAAAATTATCTCAGCTATTAGAAGAGATAAAGCGATAAAAATTTTACTAATGTTATACGTAGGTCTCCAAAACTACGTATACATAATTTATTTTTCATTTTATGGCTCTGTTCGAAATTTAATATATTGAATTTTCTATCACTCTGAACAAAAATTTTGAAAATTATCTCAGCTATTAGTAGAGATAAAGCAATAAAAATTTCACTGGTGTTATACGTAGGTCTCCAGAACTACGTATACATAATTTATTTTTCATTTTATGGCTCTGTTCGAAATTTAATATATTGAATTTTCTATCACTCTGAACAAAAATTTTGAAAATTATCTCAGCTATTAGTAGAGATAAAGCAATAAAACTTTTACTGGTGTTATACGTAGGTCTCCAGAACTACGTATACATAATTTATTTTTCATTTTATGGCTCTGTTCGAAATTTAATATATTGAATTTTCTATCACTCTGAACAAAAATTTCCAAAATTATCTCAGCTTTTGGTAGAGATAAAGCGATAAAAATTTTACTGGTGTTATACGTAGGTCTCCAGAACTACGTATACATAATTTATTTTTCATTTTATGGTTCTGTTCGAAATTTAATATATTGAATTTTCTATCACTCTGAACAAAAATTTTGAAAATTATTTCAGCTATTAGTAGAGATAAAGCAATAAAAATTTTACTGGTGTTATACGTAGGTCTCCAGAACTACGTATACATAATTTATTTTTCATTTTATGGCTCTGTTCGAAATTTAATATATTGAATTTTCTATCACTCTGAACAAAAATTTTTAAAAATTATCTCAGCTATTAGTAGAGATAAAGCAATAAAAATTTCACTGGTGTTATACGTAGGTCTCCAGAACTACGTATGCATAATTTATTTTTTATTTTATGGCTCTGTTCGAAATTTAATATATTGAATTTTCTATCACTCTGAACAAAAATTTCGAAAATTATCTCAGCTATTAGTAGAGATAAAGCGATAAAAATTTTACTGGTGTTATATGTAGGTCTCCAAAACTACGTATACATAATTTATTTTTCATTTTATGGCTCTGTTCGAAATTTAATATATTGAATTTTCTATCACTCTGAACAAAAATTTTGAAAATTATCTCAGCTATTCGTAGAGATAAAGCAATAGAAATTTCACTGGTGTTATACGTAGGTCTCCAGAACTACGTATACATAATTTATTTTTCATTTTAAGGCTTTGTTTAAAATTTAATATATTGAATTTTCTATCACTCTGAACAAAAATTTTGAAAATTATCTCAGCTATTAGAAGAGATAAAGCGATAAAAATTTTACTAATGTTATACGTAGGTCTCCAAAACTACGTATACATAATTTATTTTTCATTTTATGGCTCTGTTCGAAATTTAATATATTGAATTTTCTATCACTCTGAACAAAAATTTTGAAAATTATCTCAGCTATTAGTAGAGATAAACTAATAAAAATTTCACTGGTGTTATACGTAGGTCTCCAGAACTACGTATACATAATTTATTTTTCATTTTATGGCTCTGTTCGAAATTTAATATATTGAATTTTCTATCACTCTGAACAAAAATTTTGAAAATTATCTCAGCTATTAGTAGAGATAAAGCAATAAAACTTTTACTGGTGTTATACGTAGGTCTCCAGAACTACGTATACATAATTTATTTTTCATTTTATGGCTCTGTTCGAAATTTAATATATTGAATTTTCTATCACTCTGAACAAAAATTTCCAAAATTATCTCAGCTTTTGGTAGAGATAAAGCGATAAAAATTTTACTGGTGTTATACGTAGGTCTCCAGAACTACGTATACATAATTTATTTTTCATTTTATGGTTCTGTTCGAAATTTAATATATTGAATTTTCTATCACTCTGAACAAAAATTTTGAAAATTATTTCAGCTATTAGTAGAGATAAAGCAATAAAAATTTTACTGGTGTTATACGTAGGTCTCCAGAACTACGTATACATAATTTATTTTTCATTTTATGGCTCTGTTCGAAATTTAATATATTGAATTTTCTATCACTCTGAACAAAAATTTTTAAAAATTATCTCAGCTATTAGTAGAGATAAAGCAATAAAAATTTCACTGGTGTTATACGTAGGTCTCCAGAACTACGTATGCATAATTTATTTTTTATTTTATGGCTCTGTTCGAAATTTAATATATTGTATTTTCTATCACTCTGAACAAAAATTTTGAAAATTATCTCAGCTATTAGTAGAGATAAAGCAATAAAACTTTTACTGGTGTTATACGTAGGTCTCCAGAACTACGTATACATAATTTATTTTTCATTTTATGGCTCTGTTCGAAATTTAATATATTGAATTTTCTATCACTCTGAACAAAAATTTTGAAAATTATCTCAGCTATTAGTAGAGATAAAGCAATAAAACTTTTACTGGTGTTATACGTAGGTCTCCAGAACTACGTATACATAATTTATTTTTCATTTTATGGCTCTGTTCGAAATTTAATATATTGAATTTTCTATCACTCTGAACAAAAATTTCCAAAATTATCTCAGCTTTTGGTAGAGATAAAGCGATAAAAATTTTACTGGTGTTATACGTAGGTCTCCAGAACTACGTATACATAATTTATTTTTCATTTTATGGTTCTGTTCGAAATTTAATATATTGAATTTTCTATCACTCTGAACAAAAATTTTGAAAATTATCTCAGCTATTAGTAGAAATAAAGCAATAAAAATTTTACTGGTGTTATACGTAGGTCTCCAGAACTACGCATACATAATTTATTTTTCATTTTATGGCTCTGTTCGAAATTTAATATATTGAATTTTCTATCACTCTGAACAAAAATTACGAAAATTATCTCAGCTATTAGTAGAGATAAAGCGATAAAAATTTTACTGGTGTTATACGTAGGTCTCCAGAACTACGTATACATAATTTATTTTTTATTTTATGGCTCTGTTCGAAATTTAATATATTGAATTATCTATAACTCTGAACAAAAATTTGGAAAATTATCTCAGCTATTACTAGAGATAAAGCAACAAAAATTCCATTGGTGTTATACGCAGGTCTCTAGAACTACGTATACATAATTTATTTTTCATTTTATGGCTCTGTTCGAAATTTAATATATTGAATTTTCTATCACTCTGAACAAAAATTTCGAAAATTATCTCAGCTATTAGTAGAGATAAAGCAATAAAAATTTTACTGGTGTTATACGTAGGTCTCCAGAACTACGTATACATAATTTATTTTTCATTTTAAGGCTTTGTTTAAAATTTAATATATTGAATTTTCTATCACTCTGAACAAAAATTTTGAAAATTATCTCAGCTATTAGAAGAGATAAAGCGATAAAAATTTTACTAATGTTATACGTAGGTCTCCAAAACTACGTATACATAATTTATTTTTCATTTTATGACTCTGTTCGAAATTTAATATATTGAATTTTCTATCACTCTGAACAAAAATTTTGAAAATTATCTCAGCTATTAGTAGAGATAAAGCAATAAAAATTTCACTGGTGTTATACGTAGGTCTCCAGAACTACGTATACATAATTTATTTTTCATTTTATGGCTCTGTTCGAAATTTAATATATTGAATTTTCTATCACTCTGAACAAAAATTTTGAAAATTATCTCAGCTATTAGTAGAGATAAAGCAATAAAACTTTTACTGGTGTTATACGTAGGTCTCCAGAACTACGTATACATAATTTATTTTTCATTTTATGGCTCTGTTCGAAATTTAATATATTGAATTTTCTATCACTCTGAACAAAAATTTCCAAAATTATCTCAGCTTTTGGTAGAGATAAAGCGATAAAAATTTTACTGGTGTTATACGTAGGTCTCCAGAACTACGTATACATAATTTATTTTTCATTTTATGGTTCTGTTCGAAATTTAATATATTGAATTTTCTATCACTCTGAACAAAAATTTTGAAAATTATTTCAGCTATTAGTAGAGATAAAGCAATAAAAATTTTACTGGTGTTATACGTAGGTCTCCAGAACTACGTATACATAATTTATTTTTCATTTTATGGCTCTGTTCGAAATTTAATATATTGAATTTTCTATCACTCTGAACAAAAATTTTTAAAAATTATCTCAGCTATTAGTAGAGATAAAGCAATAAAAATTTCACTGGTGTTATACGTAGGTCTCCAGAACTACGTATGCATAATTTATTTTTTATTTTATGGCTCTGTTCGAAATTTAATATATTGAATTTTCTATCACTCTGAACAAAAATTTCGAAAATTATCTCAGCTATTAGTAGAGATAAAGCGATAAAAATTTTACTGGTGTTATATGTAGGTCTCCAAAACTACGTATACATAATTTATTTTTCATTTTATGGCTCTGTTCGAAATTTAATATATTGAATTTTCTATCACTCTGAACAAAAATTTTGAAAATTATCTCAGCTATTCGTAGAGATAAAGCAATAGAAATTTCACTGGTGTTATACGTAGGTCTCCAGAACTACGTATACATAATTTATTTTTCATTTTAAGGCTTTGTTTAAAATTTAATATATTGAATTTTCTATCACTCTGAACAAAAATTTTGAAAATTATCTCAGCTATTAGAAGAGATAAAGCGATAAAAATTTTACTAATGTTATACGTAGGTCTCCAAAACTACGTATACATAATTTATTTTTCATTTTATGGCTCTGTTCGAAATTTAATATATTGAATTTTCTATCACTCTGAACAAAAATTTTGAAAATTATCTCAGCTATTAGTAGAGATAAACTAATAAAAATTTCACTGGTGTTATACGTAGGTCTCCAGAACTACGTATACATAATTTATTTTTCATTTTATGGCTCTGTTCGAAATTTAATATATTGAATTTTCTATCACTCTGAACAAAAATTTTGAAAATTATCTCAGCTATTAGTAGAGATAAAGCAATAAAACTTTTACTGGTGTTATACGTAGGTCTCCAGAACTACGTATACATAATTTATTTTTCATTTTATGGCTCTGTTCGAAATTTAATATATTGAATTTTCTATCACTCTGAACAAAAATTTCCAAAATTATCTCAGCTTTTGGTAGAGATAAAGCGATAAAAATTTTACTGGTGTTATACGTAGGTCTCCAGAACTACGTATACATAATTTATTTTTCATTTTATGGTTCTGTTCGAAATTTAATATATTGAATTTTCTATCACTCTGAACAAAAATTTTGAAAATTATTTCAGCTATTAGTAGAGATAAAGCAATAAAAATTTTACTGGTGTTATACGTAGGTCTCCAGAACTACGTATACATAATTTATTTTTCATTTTATGGCTCTGTTCGAAATTTAATATATTGAATTTTCTATCACTCTGAACAAAAATTTTTAAAAATTATCTCAGCTATTAGTAGAGATAAAGCAATAAAAATTTCACTGGTGTTATACGTAGGTCTCCAGAACTACGTATGCATAATTTATTTTTTATTTTATGGCTCTGTTCGAAATTTAATATATTGAATTTTCTATCACTCTGAACAAAAATTTCGAAAATTATCTCAGCTATTAGTAGAGATAAAGCGATAAAAATTTTACTGGTGTTATATGTAGGTCTCCAAAACTACGTATACATAATTTATTTTTCATTTTATGGCTCTGTTCGAAATTTAATATATTGAATTTTCTATCACTCTGAACAAAAATTTCGAAAATTATCTCAGCTATTAGTAGAGATAAAGCGATAAAAATTTTACTGGTGTTATACGTAGGTCTCCAAAACTACGTATACATAATTTATTTTTCATTTTATGGCTCTGTTCGAAATTTAATATATTGAATTTTCTATCACTCTGAACAAAAATTTCGAAAATTATCTCAGCTATTAGTAGAGATAAAGCGATAAAAATTTTACTGGTGTTATATGTAGGTCTCCAAAACTACGTATACATAATTTATTTTTCATTTTATGGCTCTGTTCGAAATTTAATATATTGAATTTTCTATCACTCTGAACAAAAATTTCGAAAATTATCTCAGCTATTAGTAGAGATAAAGCGATAAAAATTTTACTGGTGTTATACGTAGGTCTCCAAAACTACGTATACATAATTTATTTTTCATTTTATGGCTCTGTTCGAAATTTAATATATTGAATTTTCTATCACTCTGAACAAAAATTTCCAAAATTATCTCAGCTTTTGGTAGAGATAAAGCGATAAAAATTTTACTGGTGTTATACGTAGGTCTCCAGAACTACGTATACATAATTTATTTTTCATTTTATGGTTCTGTTCGAAATTTAATATATTGAATTTTCTATCACTCTGAACAAAAATTTTGAAAATTATTTCAGCTATTAGTAGAGATAAAGCAATAAAAATTTTACTGGTGTTATACGTAGGTCTCCAGAACTACGTATACATAATTTATTTTTCATTTTATGGCTCTGTTCGAAATTTAATATATTGAATTTTCTATCACTCTGAACAAAAATTTTTAAAAATTATCTCAGCTATTAGTAGAGATAAAGCAATAAAAATTTCACTGGTGTTATACGTAGGTCTCCAAAACTACGTATACATAATTTATTTTTCATTTTATGGCTCTGTTCGAAATTTAATATATTGAATTTTCTATCACTCTGAACAAAAATTTCGAAAATTATCTCAGCTATTAGTAGAGATAAAGCGATAAAAATTTTACTGGTGTTATACGTAGGTCTCCAGAACTACGTATACATAATTTATTTTTCATTTTATGGCTCTGTTCGAAATTTAATATATTGAATTTTCTATCACTCTGAACAAAAATTTCCAAAATTATCTCAGCTTTTGGTAGAGATAAAGCGATAAAAATTTTACTGGTGTTATACGTAGGTCTCCAGAACTACGTATACATAATTTATTTTTCATTTTATGGTTCTGTTCGAAATTTAATATATTGAATTTTCTATCACTCTGAACAAAAATTTTGAAAATTATTTCAGCTATTAGTAGAGATAAAGCAATAAAAATTTTACTGGTGTTATACGTAGGTCTCCAGAACTACGTATACATAATTTATTTTTCATTTTATGGCTCTGTTCGAAATTTAATATATTGAATTTTCTATCACTCTGAACAAAAATTTTGAAAATTATCTCAGCTATTAGTAGAGATAAAGCAATAAAAATTTCACTGGTGTTATACGTAGGTCTCCAGAACTACGTATGCATAATTTATTTTTTATTTTATGGCTCTGTTCGAAATTTAATATATTGAATTTTCTATCACTCTGAACAAAAATTTCGAAAATTATCTCAGCTATTAGTAGAGATAAAGCGATAAAAATTTTACTGGTGTTATACGTAGGTTTCCAGATCTACGTATACATAATTTATTTTTTATTTTATGGCTCTGTTCAAAATTTAATATATTGAATTTTCTATCACTCTGAACAAAAATTTTGAAAATTATCTCAGCTATTAGTAGAGATAAAGCAATAGAAATTTCACTGGTGTTATACGTAGGTCTCCAGAACTACGTATACATAATTTATTTTTCATTTTAAGGCTTTGTTCGAAATTTAATATATTGAATTTTCTATCACTCTGAACAAAAATTTCGAAAATTATCTCAGCTATTAGTAGAGATAAAGCGATAAAAATTTCACTGGTGTTATACGTAGGTCTCCAGAACTACGTATACATAATTTATTTTTTATTTTATGGCTTTGTTTGAAATTTAATATATTGAATTTTCTATCACTCTGAACAAAAATTTTGAAAATTATCTCAGCTATTAGTAGAGATAAAGCGATAAAAATTTTACTGGTGTTATACGTAGGTCTCCAGAACTACGTATACATAATTTATTTTTTATTTTATGGCTCTGTTCGAAATTTAATATATTGAATTATCTATCACTCTGAACAAAAATTTGGAAAATTATCTCAGCTATTACTAGAGATAAAGCAACAAAAATTCCATTGGTGTTATACGCAGGTCTCTAGAACTACGTATACATAATTTATTTTTCATTTTATGGCTCTGTTCGAAATTTAATATATTGAATTTTCTATCACTCTGAACAAAAATTTCGAAAATTATCTCAGCTATTAGTAGAGATAAAGCAATAAAAATTTTACTGGTGTTATACGTAGGTCTCCAGAACTACGTATACATAATTTATTTTTCATTTTAAGGCTTTGTTTAAAATTTAATATATTGAATTTTCTATCACTCTGAACAAAAATTTTGAAAATTATCTCAGCTATTAGAAGAGATAAAGCGATAAAAATTTTACTAATGTTATACGTAGGTCTCCAAAACTACGTATACATAATTTATTTTTCATTTTATGGCTCTGTTCGAAATTTAATATATTGAATTTTCTATCACTCTGAACAAAAATTTTGAAAATTATCTCAGCTATTAGTAGAGATAAAGCAACAAAAATTTCACTGGTGTTATACGTAGGTCTCCAGAACTACGTATACATAATTTATTTTTCATTTTATGGCTCTGTTCGAAATTTAATATATTGAATTTTCTATCACTCTGAACAAAAATTTTGAAAATTATCTCAGCTATTAGTAGAGATAAAGCAATAAAACTTTTACTGGTGTTATACGTAGGTCTCCAGAACTACGTATACATAATTTATTTTTCATTTTATGGCTCTGTTCGAAATTTAATATATTGAATTTTCTATCACTCTGAACAAAAATTTTTAAAAATTATCTCAGCTATTAGTAGAGATAAAGCAATAAAAATTTCACTGGTGTTATACGTAGGTCTCCAGAACTACGTATGCATAATTTATTTTTTATTTTATGGCTCTGTTCGAAATTTAATATATTGAATTTTCTATCACTCTGAACAAAAATTTTGAAAATTATCTCAGCTATTAGTAGAGATAAAGCAATAAAAATTTCACTGGTGTTATACGTAGGTCTCCAGAACTATGTATACATAATTTATTTTTCATTTTATGGCTCTGTTCGAAATTTAATATATTGTATTTTCTATCACTCTGAACAAAAATTTTGAAAATTATCTCAGCTATTAGTAGAGATAAAGCAATAAAACTTTTACTGGTGTTATACGTAGGTCTCCAGAACTACGTATACATAATTTATTTTTCATTTTATGGCTCTGTTCGAAATTTAATATATTGAATTTTCTATCACTCTGAACAAAAATTTCCAAAATTATCTCAGCTTTTGGTAGAGATAAAGCGATAAAAATTTTACTGGTGTTATACGTAGGTCTCCAGAACTACGTATACATAATTTATTTTCATTTTATGGTTCTGTTCGAAATTTAATATATTGAATTTTCTATCACTCTGAACAAAAATTTTGAAAATTATCTCAGCTATTAGTAGAAATAAAGCAATAAAAATTTTACTGGTGTTATACGTAGGTCTCCAGAACTACGCATACATAATTTATTTTTCATTTTATGGCTCTGTTCGAAATTTAATATATTGAATTTTCTATCACTCTGAACAAAAATTACGAAAATTATCTCAGCTATTAGTAGAGATAAAGCGATAAAAATTTTACTGGTGTTATACGTAAGTCTCCAGAACTACGTATACATAATTTATTTTTTATTTTATGGCTCTGTTCGAAATTTAATATATTGAATTATCTATAACTCTGAACAAAAATTTGGAAAATTATCTCAGCTATTACTAGAGATAAAGCAACAAAAATTCATTGGTGTTATACGCAGGTCTCTAGAACTACGTATACATAATTTATTTTTCATTTTATGGCTCTGTTCGAAATTTAATATATTGAATTTTCTATCACTCTGAACAAAAATTTCGAAAATTATCTCAGCTATTAGTAGAGATAAAGCAATAAAAATTTTACTGGATATACGCAGGTCTCTAGAACTACGTATACATAATTTATTTTTCATTTTATGGCTCTGTTCGAAATTCAATATATTGAATTTTCTATCACTCTGAACAAAAATTTCGAAAATTATCTCAGCTATTAGTAGAGATAAAGCAATAAAAATTTTACTGGTGTTATACGTAGGTCTCCAGAACTACGTATACATAATTTATTTTTCATTTTATGGCTCTGTTCGAAATTTAATATATTGAATTTTCTATCACTCTGAACAAAAATTTCGAAAATTATCTCAGCTATTAGTAGAGATAAAGCAATAAAAATTTCACTGGTGTTATACGTAGGTCTCCAGAACTACGTATACATAATTTATTTTTTATTTTATGGCTCTGTTCGAAATTTAATATATTGAATTTTCTATCGCTCTGAACAAAAATTTTGAAAATTATCTCAGCTATTGGTAGAGATAAAGCAATAAAAATTTCACTGGTGTTATACGTAGATCTCCAGAACTACGTATACATAATTTATTTTTCATTTTATGGCTCTGTTCGAAATTTAATATATTGAATTTTCTATCACTCTGAACAAAAATTTCGAAAATTATCTCAGCTATTAGTAGAGATAAAGCGATAAAAATTTCACTGGTGTTATACGTAGGTCTCCAGAACTACGTATACATAATTTATTTTTCATTTTATGGCTCTGTTCGAAATTTAATATATTGAATTTTCTATCACTCTGAACAAAAATTTTTAAAATTATCTCAGCTATTAGTAGAGATAAAGCAATAAAAATTTCACTGGTGTTATACGTAGGTCTCTAGATCTACGTATACATAATTTATTTTTCATTATATGGCTCTGTTCGAAATTTAATATATTGAATTTTCTATCACTCTGAACAAAAATTTTGAAAATTATCTCAGCTATTAGTAGAGATAAAGCAACAAAAATTTTACTGGTGTTATACGTAGGTCTCCAGAACTACGTATACATAATTTATTTTTTATTTTATGGTTCTGTTCGAAATTTAATATATTGAATTTTCTATCACTCTGAACAAAAATTTTGAAAATTATCTCAGCTATTAGTAGAGATAAAGCAATAGAAATTTCACTGGTGTTATACGTAGGTCTCCAGAACTACGTATACATAATTTATTTTTCATTTTAAGGCTTTGTTCGAAATTTAATATATTGAATTTTCTATCACTCTGAACAAAAATTTCGAAAATTATCTCAGCTATTAGTAGAGATAAAGCGATAAAAATTTCACTGATGTTATACGTAGGTCTCCAGAACTACGTATACATAATTTATTTTTTATTTTATGGCTTTGTTTGAAATTTAATATATTGAATTTTCTATCACTATGAACAAAAATTTTGAAAATTATCTCAGCTATTAGTAGAGATAAAGCAATAAAAATTTCACTGGTGTTATACGTAGATCTCCAGAACTAAGTATACATAATTTATTTTTCATTTTATGGCTCTGTTCGAAATTTAATATATTGAATTTTCTATCACTCTGAACAAAAATTTCGAAAATTATCTCAGCTATTAGTAGAGATAAAGCGATAAAAATTTTACTGGTGTTATACGTAGGTCTCCAGAACTACGTATACATAATTTATTTTTCATTTTATGGCTCTGTTCGAAATTTAATATATTGAAATTTCTATCACTCTGAACAAAAATTTTGAAAATTATCTCAGCTATTAGTAGAGATAAAGCAATAAAACTTTTACTGGTGTTATACGTAGGTCTCCAGAACTACGTATACATAATTTATTTTTCATTTTATGGCTCTGTTCGAAATTTAATATATTGAATTTTCTATCACTCTGAACAAAAATTTCCAAAATTATCTCAGCTTTTGGTAGAGATAAAGCGATAAAAATTTTACTGGTGTTATACGTAGGTCTCCAGAACTACGTATACATAATTTATTTTTCATTTTAAGGTTCTGTTCGAAATTTAATATATTGAATTTTCTATCACTCTGAACAAAAATTTTGAAAATTATCTCAGCTATTAGTAGAAATAAAGCAATAAAAATTTTACTGGTGTTATACGTAGGTCTCCAGAACTACGTATACATAATTTATTTTTCATTTTATGGCTCTGTTCGAAATTTAATATATTGAATTTTCTATCACTCTGAACAAAAATTACGAAAATTATCTCAGCTATTAGTAGAGATAAAGCGATAAAAATTTTACTGGTTTTATACGTAGGTCTCCAGAACTACGTATACATAATTTATTTTTTATTTTATGGCTCTGTTCGAAATTTAATATATTGAATTATCTATCACTCTGAACAAAAATTTGGAAAATTATCTCAGCTATTACTAGAGATAAAGCAACAAAAATTCCATTGGTGTTATACGCAGGTCTCTAGAACTACGTATACATAATTTATTTTTCATTTTATGGCTCTGTTCGAAATTTAATATATTGAATTTTCTATCACTCTGAACAAAAATTTCGAAAATTATCTCAGCTATTAGTAGAGATAAAGCAATAAAAATTTCACTGGTGTTATACGTAGGTCTCCAGAACTACGTATACATAATTTATTTTTTATTTTATGGCTCTGTTCGAAATTTAATATATTGAATTTTCTATCACTCTGAACAAAAATTTTGAAAATTATCTCAGCTATTGGTAGAGATAAAGCAATAAAAATTTCACTGGTGTTATACGTAGATCTCCAGAACTACGTATACATAATTTATTTTTCATTTTATGGCTCTGTTCGAAATTTAATATATTGAATTTTCTATCACTCTGAACAAAAATTTCGAAAATTATCTCAGCTATTAGTAGAGATAAAGCGATAAAAATTTCACTGGTGTTATACGTAGGTCTCCAGAACTACGTATACATAATTTATTTTTCATTTTATGGCTCTGTTCGAAATTTAATATATTGAATTTTCTATCACTCTGAACAAAAATTTTTAAAATTATCTCAGCTATTAGTAGAGATAAAGCAATAAAAATTTCACTGGTGTTATACGTAGGTCTCTAGATCTACGTATACATAATTTATTTTTCATTATATGGCTCTGTTCGAAATTTAATATATTGAATTTTCTATCACTCTGAACAAAAATTTTGAAAATTATCTCAGCTATTAGTAGAGATAAAGCAACAAAAATTTTACTGGTGTTATACGTAGGTCTCCAGAACTACGTATACATAATTTATTTTTTATTTTATGGTTCTGTTCGAAATTTAATATATTGAATTTTCTATCACTCTGAACAAAAATTTTGAAAATTATCTCAGCTATTAGTAGAGATAAAGCAATAGAAATTTCACTGGTGTTATACGTAGGTCTTCAGAACTACGTATACATAATTTATTTTTCATTTTAAGGCTTTGTTCGAAATTTAATATATTGAATTTTCTATCACTCTGAACAAAAATTTCGAAAATTATCTCAGCTATTAGTAGAGATAAAGCGATAAAAATTTCACTGATGTTATACGTAGGTCTCCAGAACTACGTATACATAATTTATTTTTTATTTTATGGCTTTGTTTGAAATTTAATATATTGAATTTTCTATCACTATGAACAAAAATTTTGAAAATTATCTCAGCTATTAGTAGAGATAAAGCAATAAAAATTTCACTGGTGTTATACGTAGATCTCCAGAACTACGCATACATAATTTATTTTTCATTTTATGCCTCTGTTCGAAATTTAATATATTGAATTTTCTATCACTCTGAACAAAAATTTCGAAAATTATCTCAGCTATTAGTAGAGATAAAGCGATAAAAATTTTACTGGTGTTATACGTAGGTCTCCAGAACTACGTATACATAATTTATTTTTCATTTTATGGCTCTGTTCGAAATTTAATATATTGAATTTTCTATCACTCTGAACAAAAATTTTGAAAATTATCTCAGCTATTAGTAGAGATAAAGCAACAAAAATTTTACTGGTGTTATACGTAGGTCTCCAGAACTACGTATACATAATTTATTTTCTATTTTATGGTTCTGTTCGAAATTTAATATATTGAATTTTCTATCACTCTGAACAAAAATTTCGAAAATTATCTCAGCTATTAGTAGAGATAAAGCAATAAAAATTTTACTGGTGTTATACGTAGGTCTCCAGATCTACGTATACATAATTTATTTTTCATTTTATGGCTCTGTTCAAAATTTAATATATTGAATTTTCTATCACTCTGAACAAAAATTTTGAAAATTATCTCAGCTATTAGTAGAGATAAAGCAACAAAAATTCCACTGGTGTTATACGCAGGTCTCCAGAACTACGTATACATAATTTATTTTTCATTTTATGGCTCTGTTCGAAATTTAATATATTGAATTTTCTATCACTCTGAACAAAAATTTCGAAAATTATCTCAGCTATTAGTAGAGATAAAGCAATAAAAATTTTACTGGTGTTATACGTAGGTTTCCAGATCTACGTATACATAATTTATTTTTCATTTTATGGCTCTGTTCAAAATTTAATGTATTGAATTTTCTATCACTCTGAACAAAAATTTTGAAAATTATCTCAGCTATTAGTAGAGATAAAGCAATAGAAATTTCACTGGTGTTATACGTAGGTCTCCAGAACTACGTATACATAATTTATTTTTCATTTTAAGGCTTTGTTCGAAATTTAATATATTGAATTTTCTATCACTCTGAACAAAAATTTCGAAAATTATCTCAGCTATTAGTAGAGATAAAGCGATAAAAATTTCACTGGTGTTATACGTAGGTCTCCAGAACTACGTATACATAATTTATTTTTTATTTTATGGCTTTGTTTGAAATTTAATATATTGAATTTTCTATCACTCTGAACAAAAATTTTGAAAATTATCTCAGCTATTAGTAGAGATAAAGCACTAAAAATTTCACTGGTGTTATACGTAGATCTCCAGAACTACGTATACATAATTTATTTTTCATTTTATGGCTCTGTTCGAAATTTAATATATTGAATTTTCTATCACTCTGAACAAAAATTTTGAAAATTATCTCAGCTATTAGTAGAGATAAAGCAATAAAAATTTCACTGGTGTTATACGTAGATCTCCAAAACTACGTATATATAATTTATTTTTCATTTTATGGCTCTGTTCGAAATTTAATATATTGAATTTTCTATCACTCTGAACAAAAATTTTGAAAATTATCTCAGCTATTAGTAGAGATAAAGCAATAAAAATTTCACTGGTGTTATACGTAGGTCTCCAGAACTACGTATACATAATTTATTTTTTATTTTATGGCTCTGTTCGAAATTTAATATATTGAATTTTCTATCACTCTGAACAAAAATTTCGAAAATTATCTCAGCTATTAGTAGAGATAAAGAGATAAAAATTTTACTGGTGTTATATGTAGGTCTCCAAAACTACGTATACATAATTTATTTTTCATTTTATGGCTCTGTTCGAAATTTAATATATTGACTTTCTATCACTCTGAACAAAAATTTCGAAAATTATCTCAGCTATTAGTAGAGATAAAGCGATAAAAATTTCACTGGTGTTATACGTAGGTCTCCAGAACTACGTATACATAATTTATTTTTTATTTTATGGCTTTGTTTGAAATTTAATATATTGAATTTTCTATCACTCTGAACAAAAATTTTGAAAATTATCTCAGCTATTAGTAGAGATAAAGCACTAAAAATTTCACTGGTGTTATACGTAGATCTCCAGAACTACGTATACATAATTTATTTTTCATTTTATGGCTCTGTTCGAAATTTAATATATTGAATTTTCTATCACTCTGAACAAAAATTTTGAAAATTATCTCAGCTATTAGTAGAGATAAAGCAATAAAAATTTCACTGGTGTTATACGTAGATCTCCAAAACTACGTATATATAATTTATTTTTCATTTTATGGCTCTGTTCGAAATTTAATATATTGAATTTTCTATCACTCTGAACAAAAATTTTGAAAATTATCTCAGCTATTAGTAGAGATAAAGCAATAAAAATTTCACTGGTGTTATACGTAGATCTCCAAAACTACGTATACATAATTTATTTTTCATTTTATGGCTTTGTTCGAAATTTAATATATTGAATTTTCTATCACTCTGAACAAAAATTTTGAAAATTATCTCAGCTATTAGTAGAGATAAAGCAATAGAAATTTCACTGGTGTTATACGTAGGTCTCCAGAACTACGTATACATAATTTATTTTTCATTTTAAGGCTTTGTTTAAAATTTAATATATTGAATTTTCTATCACTCTGAACAAAAATTTGGAAAATTATCTCAGCTATTACTAGAGATAAAGCAACAAAAATTCCATTGGTGTTATACGCAGGTCTCTAGAACTACGTATACATAATTTATTTTTCATTTTATGGCTCTGTTCGAAATTTAATATATTGAATTTTCTATCACTCTGAACAAAAATTTCGAAAATTATCTCAGCTATTAGTAGAGATAAAGCAATAAAAATTTCACTGGTGTTATACGTAGGTCTCCAGAACTACGTATACATAATTTATTTTTTATTTTATGGCTCTGTTCGAAATTTAATATATTGAATTTTCTATCACTCTGAACAAAAATTTTGAAAATTATCTCAGCTATTGGTAGAGATAAAGCAATAAAAATTTCACTGGTGTTATACGTAGATCTCCAGAACTACGTATACATAATTTATTTTTCATTTTATGGCTCTGTTCGAAATTTAATATATTGAATTTTCTATCACTCTGAACAAAAATTTTGAAAATTATCTCAGCTATTAGTAGAGATAAAGCAATAGAAATTTCACTGGTGTTATACGTAGGTCTCCAGAACTACGTATACATAATTTATTTTTCATTTTAAGGCTTTGTTTAAAATTTAATATATTGAATTTTCTATCACTCTGAACAAAAATTTTGAAAATTATCTCAGCTATTAGTAGAGATAAAGCGATAAAAATTTTACTAATGTTATACGTAGGTCTCCAAAACTACGTATACATAATTTATTTTTCATTTTATGGCTCTGTTCGAAATTTAATATATTGAATTTTCTATCACTCTGAACAAAAATTTTGAAAATTATCTCAGCTATTAGTAGAGATAAAGCAATAAAAACTTCACTGGTGTTATACGTAGGTCTCGAGAACTACGTATACATAATTTATTTTTCATTTTATGGCTCTGTTCGAAATTTAATATATTGAATTTTCTATCACTCTGAACAAAAATTTTGAAAATTATCTCAGCTATTAGTAGAGATAAAGCAATAAAACTTTTACTGGTGTTATACGTAGGTCTCCAGAACTACGTATACATAATTTATTTTTCATTTTATGGCTCTGTTCGAAATTTAATATATTGAATTTTCTATCACTCTGAACAAAAATTTCCAAAATTATCTCAGCTTTTGGTAGAGATAAAGCGATAAAAATTTTACTGGTGTTATACGTAGGTCTCCAGAACTACGTATACATAATTTATTTTTCATTTTATGGCTCTGTTCGAAATTTAATATATTGAATTTTCTATCACTCTGAACAAAAATTTTGAAAATTATCTCAGCTATTAGTAGAGATAAAGCAATAAAACTTTTACTGGTGTTATACGTAGGTCTCCAGAACTACGTATACATAATTTATTTTTCATTTTATGGCTCTGTTCGAAATTTAATATATTGAATTTTCTATCACTCTGAACAAAAATTTCCAAAATTATCTCAGCTTTTGGTAGAGATAAAGCGATAAAAATTTTACTGGTGTTATACGTAGGTCTCCAGAACTACGTATACATAATTTATTTTTCATTTTATGGCTCTGTTCGAAATTTAATATATTGAATTTTCTATCACTCTGAACAAAAATTTGGAAAATTATCTCAGCTATTAGTAGAGATAAAGCAACAAAAATTCCATTGGTGTTATACGCAGGTCTCTAGAACTACGTATACATAATTTATTTTTCATTTTATGGCTCTGTTCGAAATTTAATATATTGAATTTTCTATCACTCTGAACAAAAATTTTGAAAATTATCTCAGCTATTAGTAGAGATAAAGCAATAAAAATTTCACTGGTGTTATACGTAGATCTCCAGAACTACGTATACATAATTTATTTTTCATTTTATGGCTCTGTTCAAAATTTAATATATTGAATTTTCTATCACTCTGAACAAAAATTTCGAAAATTATCTCAGCTATTAGTAGAGATAAAGCGATAAAAATTTCACTGGTGTTATACGTAGGTCTCCAGAACTACGTATACATAATTTATTTTTTATTTTATGGCTCTGTTCGAAATTTAATATATTGAATTTTCTATCACTCTGAACAAAAATTTCGAAAATTATCTCAGCTATTAGTAGAGATAAAGCGATAAAAATTTTACTGGTGTTATACGTAGGTCTCCAGAACTACGTATACATAATTTATTTTTCATTTTATGGCTCTGTTCGAAATTTAATATATTGAATTTTCTATCACTCTGAACAAAAATTTTGAAAATTATCTCAGCTATTAGTAGAGATAAAGCAATAAAAATTTTACTGGTGTTATACGTAGATCTCCAGAACTACGTATACATAATTTATTTTTCATTTTATGGCTCTGTTCGAAATTTAATATATTGAATTTTCTATCACTCTGAACAAAAATTTCGAAAATTATCTCAGCTATTAGTAGAGATAAAGCGATAAAAATTTCACTGGTGTTATACGTAAGTCTTCAGAACTACGTATACATAATTTATTTTTCATTTTATGGCTCTGTTCGAAATTTAATATATTGAATTTTCTATCACTCTGAACAAAAATTTTGAAAATTATCTCAGCTATTAGTAGAGATAAAGCAATAAAAATTTCACTGGTGTTATACGTAGGTTTCCAGAACTACGTATACATAATTTATTTTTTATTTTATGGCTCTGTTCGAAATTTAATATATTGAATTTTCTATCACTCTGAACAAAAATTTCGAAAATTATCTCAGCTATTAGTAGAGATAAAGCGATAAAAATTTTACTGGTGTTATACGTAGGTCTCCAAAACTACGTATACATAATTTATTTTTTATTTTATGGCTCTGTTCGAAATTTAATATATTGAATTTTCTATCACTGAACAAAAATTTGGAAAATTATCTCAGCTATTAGTAGAGATAAAGCAACAAAAATTCCACTGGTGTTATACGCAGGTCTCCAGAACTACGTATACATAATTTATTTTTCATTTTATGGCTCTGTTCGAAATTTAATATATTGAATTTTCTATCACTCTGAACAAAAATTTCGAAAATTATCTCAGCTATTAGTAGAGATAAAGCAATAAAAATTTTACTGGTGTTATACGTAGGTCTCCAGAACTACGTATACATAATTTATTTTTCATTTTATGGCTATGTTCAAAATTTAATATATTGATATTTCTATCACTCTGAACAAAAATTTGGAAAATTATCTCAGCTATTAGTAGAGATAAAGCAACAAAAATTCCACTGGTGTTATACGCAGGTCTCCAGAACTACGTATACATAATTTATTTTTTATTTTATGGCTCTGTTCGAAATTTAATATATTGAATTTTCTATCACTCTGAACAAAAATTTCGAAAATTATCTCAGCTATTAGTAGAGATAAAGCAATAAAAATTTTACTGGTGTTGTACGTAGGTCTCCAGAACTACGTATACATAATTTATTTTTCATTTTATGGCTCTGTTCAAAATTTAATATATTGAATTTTCTATCACTCTGAACAAAAATTTCGAAAATTATCTCAGCTATTAGTAGAGATAAAGCGATAAAAATTTCACTGGTGTTATACGTAGGTCTCCAGAACTACGTATACATAATTTATTTTTCATTTTATGGCTCTGTTCGAAATTTAATATATTGAATTTTCTATCACTCTGAACAAAAATTTTGAAAATTATCTCAGCTATTAGTAGAGATAAAGCAATAAAAATTTTACTGGTGTTATACGTAGGTCTCCAGAACTAGGTATACATAATTTATTTTTCATTTTAAGGCTTTGTTCGAAATTTAATATATTGAATTTTCTATCACTCTGAACAAAAATTTCGAAAATTATCTCAGCTATTAGTAGAGATAAAGCGATAAAAATTTTACTGGTGTTATACGTAGGTCTCCAGAACTACGTATACATAATTTATTTTTCATTTTATGGCTCTGTTCGAAATTTAATATATTGAATTTTCTATCACTCTGAACAAAAATTTCGAAAATTATCTCAGCTATTAGTAGAGATAAAGCGATAAAAATTTTACTGGTGTTATACGTAGGTCTCCAGAACTACGTATACATATATTATTTTTCATTTTATGGCTCTGTTCGAAATTTAATATATTGAATTTTCTATCACTCTGAACAAAAATTTCGAAAATTATCTCAGCTATTAGTAGAGATAAAGCAATAAAAATTTTACTGGTGTTGTACGTAGGTCTCCAGAACTACGTATACATAATTTATTTTTCATTTTATGGCTCTGTTCAAAATTTAATATATTGAATTTTCTATCACTCTGAACAAAAATTTCGAAAATTATCTCAGCTATTAGTAGAGATAAAGCGATAAAAATTTCACTGGTGTTATACGTAGGTCTCCAGAACTACGTATACATAATTTATTTTTCATTTTATGGCTCTGTTCGAAATTTAATATATTGAATTTTCTATCACTCTGAACAAAAATTTCGAAAATTATCTCAGCTATTAGTAGAGATAAAGCGATAAAAATTTTACTGGTGTTATACGTAGGTCTCCAGAACTACGTATACATAATTTATTTTTCATTTTATGGCTCTGTTCGAAATTTAATATATTGAATTTTCTATCACTCTGAACAAAAATTTTGAAAATTATCTCAGCTATTAGTAGAGATAAAGCAATAAAAATTTTACTGGTGTTATACGTAGGTCTCCAGAACTAGGTATACATAATTTATTTTTCATTTTAAGGCTTTGTTCGAAATTTAATATATTGAATTTTCTATCACTCTGAACAAAAATTTCGAAAATTATCTCAGCTATTAGTAGAGATAAAGCGATAAAAATTTTACTGGTGTTGTACGTAGGTCTCCAGAACTACGTATACATAATTTATTTTTCATTTTATGGCTCTGTTCGAAATTTAATATATTGAATTTTCTATCACTCTGAACAAAAATTTTGAAAATTATCTCAGCTATTAGTAGAGATAAAGCAATAAAAATTTTACTGGTGTTATACGTAGGTCTCCAGAACTAGGTATACATAATTTATTTTTCATTTTAAGGCTTTGTTCGAAATTTAATATATTGAATTTTCTATCACTCTGAACAAAAATTTCGAAAATTATCTCAGCTATTAGTAGAGATAAAGCGATAAAAATTTTACTGGTGTTATACGTAGGTCTCCAGAACTACGTATACATAATTTATTTTTCATTTTATGGCTCTGTTCGAAATTTAATATATTGAATTTTCTATCACTCTGAACAAAAATTTCGAAAATTATCTCAGCTATTAGTAGAGATAAAGCGATAAAAATTTTACTGGTGTTATACGTAGGTCTCCAGAACTACGTATACATATATTATTTTTCATTTTATGGCTCTGTTCGAAATTTAATATATTGAATTTTCTATCACTCTGAACAAAAATTTCGAAAATTATCTCAGCTATTAGTAGAGATAAAGCAATAAAAATTTTACTGGTGTTGTACGTAGGTCTCCAGAACTACGTATACATAATTTATTTTTCATTTTATGGCTCTGTTCAAAATTTAATATATTGAATTTTCTATCACTCTGAACAAAAATTTCGAAAATTATCTCAGCTATTAGTAGAGATAAAGCGATAAAAATTTCACTGGTGTTATACGTAGGTCTCCAGAACTACGTATACATAATTTATTTTTCATTTTATGGCTCTGTTCGAAATTTAATATATTGAATTTTCTATCACTCTGAACAAAAATTTCGAAAATTATCTCAGCTATTAGTAGAGATAAAGCGATAAAAATTTTACTGGTGTTATACGTAGGTCTCCAGAACTACGTATACATAATTTATTTTTCATTTTATGGCTCTGTTCGAAATTTAATATATTGAATTTTCTATCACTCTGAACAAAAATTTTGAAAATTATCTCAGCTATTAGTAGAGATAAAGCAATAAAAATTTTACTGGTGTTATACGTAGGTCTCCAGAACTAGGTATACATAATTTATTTTTCATTTTAAGGCTTTGTTCGAAATTTAATATATTGAATTTTCTATCACTCTGAACAAAAATTTCGAAAATTATCTCAGCTATTAGTAGAGATAAAGCGATAAAAATTTCACTGGTGTTATACGTAGGTCTCCAGAACTACGTATACATATATTATTTTTCATTTTATGGCTCTGTTCGAAATTTAATATATTGAATTTTCTATCACTCTGAACAAAAATTTTGAAAATTATCTCAGCTATTAGTAGAGATAAAGCAATAAAAATTTTACTGGTGTTATACGTAGGTCTCCAGAACTAGGTATACATAATTTATTTTTCATTTTAAGGCTTTGTTCGAAATTTAATATATTGAATTTTCTATCACTCTGAACAAAAATTTCGAAAATTATCTCAGCTATTAGTAGAGATAAAGCGATAAAAATTTTACTGGTGTTATACGTAGGTCTCCAGAACTACGTATACATAATTTATTTTTCATTTTATGGCTCTGTTCGAAATTTAATATATTGAATTTTCTATCACTCTGAACAAAAATTTCGAAAATTATCTCAGCTATTAGTAGAGATAAAGCGATAAAAATTTTACTGGTGTTATACGCAGGTCTCCAGAACTACGTATACATATATTATTTTTCATTTTATGGCTCTGTTCGAAATTTAATATATTGAATTTTCTATCACTCTGAACAAAAATTTTGAAAATTATCTCAGCTATTAGTAGAGATAAAGCAATAAAAATTTTACTGGTGTTATACGTAGGTCTCCAGAACTACGTATACATAATTTATTTTTCATTTTATGGCTTTGTTCGAAATTTAATATATTGAATTTTTTATCACTCTGAACAAAAATTTTGAAAATTATCTCAGCTATTAGTAGAGATAAAGCAATAAAAATTTTACTGGTGTTATACGTAGGTCTCCAGAACTACGTATACATAATTTATTTTTCATTTTATGGCTCTGTTCGAAATTTAATATATTGAATTTTCTATCACTCTGAACAAAAATTTCGAAAACTATGTCAGCTATTAGTAGAGATAAAGCGATAAAAATTTCACTGGTGTTATACGTAGGTCTCCAGAACTACGTATACATAATTTATTTTTCATTTTATGGCTCTGTTCGAAGTTTAATATATTGAATTTTCTATCACTCTGATCAAAAATTTTGAAAATTATCTCAGCTATTAGTAGAGATAAAGCAATAAAAATTTTACTGGTGTTATACGTAGGTCTCCAGAACTACGTATACATAATTTATTTTTCATTTTGTAACTCTGTTCGAAATTTAATATATTGAATTTTTTATCACTCTGAACAAAAATTTTGAAAATTATCTCAGCTATTAGTAGAGATAAAGCAATAAAAATTTTACTGGTGTTATACGTAGGTCTCCAGAACTACGTATACATAATTTATTTTTCATTTTATGGCTCTGTTCAAAATTTAATTTATTGAATTTTCTATCACTCTGAACAAAAATTTTGAAAATTGTCTCAGCTATTAGTAGAGATAAAACAATAAAAATTTTACTGGTGTTATACGTAGGTTTCCAGAACTACGTATACATAATTTATTTTTCATTTTATGGCTCTGTTCGAAATTTAATATATTGAATTTTCTATCACTCTGAACAAAAATTTCGAAAATTATCTCAGCTATAAGTAGAGATAAAGCAACAAAAATTCCACCGGTGTTATACGAAGGTCTCCAGAACTACGTATACATAATTTATTTTTCATTTTATGGCTCTGTTCGAAATTTAATATATTGAATTTTCTATCACTCTGAACAAAAATTTCGAAAACTATCTCAGCTATTAGTAGAGATAAAGCGATAAAAATTTTACTGGTGTTATACGTAGGTCTCCAGAACTACGTATACATAATTTATTTTTCATTTTATCGCTCTGTTCAAAATTTAATATATTGAATTTTCTATCACTCTGAACAAAAATTTTGAAAATTATCTCAGCTATTAGTAGAGATAAAGCAATAGAAATTTCACTGGTGTTATACTTAGGTCTTCAGAACTACGTATACATAATTTATTTTTTATTTTATGGCTCTGTTCGAAATTTAATATATTGAATTTTCTATCACTCTGAACCAAAATTTCGAAAATTATCTCAGCTATTAGTAGAGATAAAGCGATAAAAATTTTACTGGTGTTATACGTAGGTCTCCAAAACTACGTATACATAATTTATTTTTTATTTTATGGCTCTGTTCGAAATTTAATATATTGAATTTTCTATCACTCTGAACAAAAATTTGGAAAATTATCTCAGCTTAAAGTAGAGATAAAACAACAAAAATTCCACTGGTGTTATACGCAGGTCTCCAGAACTACGTATACATAATTTATTTTTCATTTTATGGCTCTGTTCGAAATTTAATATATTGAATTTTCTATCACTCTGAACAAAAATTTCGAAAATTATCTCAGCTATTAGTAAAGATAAAGCAATAAAAATTTTACTGGTGTTATACGTAGGTCTCCAGAACTACGTATACATAATTTATTTTTCATTTTATGGCTCTGTTCAAAATTTAATATATTGAATTTTCTATCACTCTGAACAAAAACTTTGAAAATTATCTCAGCTATTAGTAGAGATAAAGCAATGGAAATTTTACTGGTGTTATACGTAGGTCTCCAGAACTACGTGTACATAATTTATTTTTTATTTTAAGGCTTTGTTCGAAATTTAATATATTGAATTTTCTATCACTCTGAACAAAAATTTCGAAAATTATCTCAGCTATTAGTAGGGATAAAGCGATAAAAATTTTACTGGTGTTATACGTAGGTCTCCAGAACTACGTATACATATATTATTTTTCATTTTATGGCTCTGTTGGAAATTTAATATATTGAATTTTCTATCACTCTGATCAAAACTTTTGAAAATTATCTCAGCTATTAGTAGAGATAAAGCAATAAAAATTTTACTGGTGTTATACGTAGGTCTCCAAAACTACGTGTACATAATTTATTTTTCATTTTATAACTCTCTTCGAAATTTAATATATTGAATTTTTTATCACTCTGAACAAAAATTTTGAAAATTATCTCAGCTATTAGTAGAGATAAAGCAATAAAAATTTTACTAGTGTTATACGTAGGTCTCCAGAACTACGTATACATAATTTATTTTTTATTTTATGGCTCTGTTCGAAATTTAATTTATTGAATTTTCTATCACTCTGAACAAAAATTTTGAAAATTGTCTCAGCTATTAGTAGAGATAAAACAATAAAAATTTTACTGGTGTTATACGTAGGTTTCCAGAACTACGTATACATAATTTATTTTTCATTTTATGGCTCTGTTCGAAATTAAATATATTGAATTTTCTATCACTCTGAACAAAAATTTGGAAAATTATCTCAGCTATTAGTAGAGATAAAGCAACAAAAATTCCACCGGTGTTATACGAAGGTCTCCAGAACTACGTATACATAATTTATTTTTCATTTTATGGCTCTGTTCGAAATTTAATATATTGAATTTTCTATCGCTCTGAACAAAAATTTCGAAAATTATCTCAGCTATTAGTAGAGATTAAGCAATAAAAATTTTACTGGTGTTATACGTAGGACTCCAGAACTACGTATACATAATTTATTTTTCATTTTATGGCTCTGTTCAAAGTTTAATATATTGAATTTTCTATCGCTCTGAACAAAAATTTCGAAAATTATCTCAGCTATTAGTAGAGATTAAGCAATAAAAATTTTACTGGTGTTATACGTAGGTCTCCAGAACTACGTGTACATAATTTATTTTTCATTTTAAGGCTTTGTTCGAAATTTAATATATTGAATTTTCTATCACTCTGAACAAAAATTTCGAAAATTATCTCAGCTATTAGTAGAGATAAAGCGATAAAAATTTCACTGGTGTTATACGTAGGTCTCCAGAACTACGTATACATAATTTATTTTTTATTTTATGGCTCTGTTCGAAATTTAATATATTGAATTTTCTATCACTCTGAACAAAAATTTCGAAAATTATCTCAGCTATTAGTAGAGATAAAGCAATAAAAATTTTACTGGTGTTATACGTAGGTCTCCAGAACTACGTATACATATATTATTTTTCATTTTATGGCTCTGTTCGAAATTTAATATATTGAATTTTCTATCACTCTGAACAAAAATTTTGAAAATTATCTCAGCTATTAGTAGAGATTAAGCAATAAAAATTTTACTGGTGTTATACGTAGGTCTCCAGAACTACGTGTACATAATTTATTTTTCATTTTAAGGCTTTGTTCGAAATTTAATATATTGAATTTTCTATCACTCTGAACAAAAATTTCGAAAATTATCTCAGCTATTAGTAGAGATAAAGCAATAAAAATGTAACTGGTGTTATACGTAGGTCTCCAGAACTACGTATACATAATTTATTTTTCATTTTATGGCTCTGTTCGAAATTTAATATATTGAATTTTCTATCACTAAACAAAAATTTCGAAAATTATCTCAGCTATTAGTAGAGATAAAGCAATAAAAATTTCACTGGTGTTATACGTAGGTCTTCAGAACTACGTATACATAATTTATTCTTCATTTTATGGCTCTGTTCGAAATTTAATATATAGAATTTTCTATCACTCTGAACAAAAATTTTGAAAATTATCTCAGCTATTAGTAGAGATAAAGCAATAAAAATTTTACTGGTGTTATACGTAGGTCTCCAGAACTACGTATACATAATTTATTTTTCATTTTATGGCTCTGTTCGAAATTTAATATATTGAATTTTCTATCACTCTGAACAAAAATTTCGAAAATTATCTCAGCTATTAGTAGAGATAAAGCAATAAAAATTTCACTGGTGTTATACGTAGGTCTCCAGAACTACGTATACATAATTTATTTTTCATTTTATGGCTCTGTTCGAAATTTAATATATTGAATTTTCTATCACTCTGAACAAAAATTTTGAAAATTATCTCAGCTATTAGTAGAGATAAAGCAATAAAACTTTTACTGGTGTTATACGTAGGTCTCCAGAACTACGTATACATAATTTATTTTTCATTTTATGGCTCTGTTCGAAATTTAATATATTGAATTTTCTATCACTCTGAACAAAAATTTCCAAAATTATCTCAGCTTTTGGTAGAGATAAAGCGATAAAAATTTTACTGGTGTTATACGTAGGTCTCCAGAACTACGTATACATAATTTATTTTTCATTTTATGGTTCTGTTCGAAATTTAATATATTGAATTTTCTATCACTCTGAACAAAAATTTTGAAAATTATTTCAGCTATTAGTAGAGATAAAGCAATAAAAATTTTACTGGTGTTATACGTAGGTCTCCAGAACTACGTATACATAATTTATTTTTCATTTTATGGCTCTGTTCAAAATTTAATATATTGAATTTTCTATCACTCTGAACAAAAATTTTTAAAAATTATCTCAGCTATTAGTAGAGATAAAGCAATAAAAATTTCACTGGTGTTATACGTAGGTCTCCAGAACTACGTATGCATAATTTATTTTTTATTTTATGGCTCTGTTCGAAATTTAATATATTGAATTTTCTATCACTCTGAACAAAAATTTCGAAAATTATCTCAGCTATTAGTAGAGATAAAGCGATAAAAATTTTACTGGTGTTATATGTAGGTCTCCAAAACTACGTATACATAATTTATTTTTCATTTTATGGCTCTGTTCGAAATTTAATATATTGAATTTTCTATCACTCTGAACAAAAATTTCGAAAATTATCTCAGCTATTAGTAGAGATAAAGCGATAAAAATTTTACTGGTGTTATACGTAGGTCTCCAAAACTACGTATACATAATTTATTTTTCATTTTATGGCTCTGTTCGAAATTTAATATATTGAATTTTCTATCACTCTGAACAAAAATTTTGAAAATTATCTCAGCTATTCGTAGAGATAAAGCAATAGAAATTTCACTGGTGTTATACGTAGGTCTCCAGAACTACGTATACATAATTTATTTTTCATTTTAAGGCTTTGTTTAAAATTTAATATATTGAATTTTCTATCACTCCGAACAAAAATTTTGAAAATTATCTCAGCTATTAGAAGAGATAAAGCGATAAAAATTTTACTAATGTTATACGTAGGTCTCCAAAACTACGTATACATAATTTATTTTTCATTTTATGGCTCTGTTCGAAATTTAATATATTGAATTTTCTATCACTCTGAACAAAAATTTTGAAAATTATCTCAGCTATTAGTAGAGATAAACTAATAAAAATTTCACTGGTGTTATACGTAGGTCTCCAGAACTACGTATACATAATTTATTTTTCATTTTATGGCTCTGTTCGAAATTTAATATATTGAATTTTCTATCACTCTGAACAAAAATTTCCAAAATTATCTCAGCTTTTGGTAGAGATAAAGCGATAAAAATTTTACTGGTGTTATACGTAGGTCTCCAGAACTACGTATACATAATTTATTTTTCATTTTATGGTTCTGTTCGAAATTTAATATATTGAATTTTCTATCACTCTGAACAAAAATTTTGAAAATTATTTCAGCTATTAGTAGAGATAAAGCAATAAAAATTTTACTGGTGTTATACGTAGGTCTCCAGAACTACGTATACATAATTTATTTTTCATTTTATGGCTCTGTTCGAAATTTAATATATTGAATTTTCTATCACTCTGAACAAAAATTTTTAAAAATTATCTCAGCTATTAGTAGAGATAAAGCAATAAAAATTTCACTGGTGTTATACGTAGGTCTCCAGAACTACGTATGCATAATTTATTTTTTATTTTATGGCTCTGTTCGAAATTTAATATATTGAATTTTCTATCACTCTGAACAAAAATTTCGAAAATTATCTCAGCTATTAGTAGAGATAAAGCGATAAAAATTTTACTGGTGTTATATGTAGGTCTCCAAAACTACGTATACATAATTTATTTTTCATTTTATGGCTCTGTTCGAAATTTAATATATTGAATTTTCTATCACTCTGAACAAAAATTTCGAAAATTATCTCAGCTATTAGTAGAGATAAAGCGATAAAAATTTTACTGGTGTTATACGTAGGTCTCCAAAACTACGTATACATAATTTATTTTTCATTTTATGGCTCTGTTCGAAATTTAATATATTGAATTTTCTATCACTCTGAACAAAAATTTTGAAAATTATCTCAGCTATTCGTAGAGATAAAGCAATAGAAATTTCACTGGTGTTATACGTAGGTCTCCAGAACTACGTATACATAATTTATTTTTCATTTTAAGGCTTTGTTTAAAATTTAATATATTGAATTTTCTATCACTCTGAACAAAAATTTTGAAAATTATCTCAGCTATTAGTAGAGATAAAGCGATAAAAATTTTACTAATGTTATACGTAGGTCTCCAAAACTACGTATACATAATTTATTTTTCATTTTATGTCTCTGTTCGAAATTTAATATATTGAATTTTCTATCACTCTGAACAAAAATTTTGAAAATTATCTCAGCTATTAGTAGAGATAAAGCAATAAAAATTTCACTGGTGTTATACGTAGGTCTCCAGAACTACGTATACATAATTTATTTTTCATTTTATGGCTCTGTTCGAAATTTAATATATTGTATTTTCTATCACTCTGAACAAAAATTTTGAAAATTATCTCAGCTATTAGTAGAGATAAAGCAATAAAACTTTTACTGGTGTTATACGTAGGTCTCCAGAACTACGTATACATAATTTATTTTTCATTTTATGGCTCTGTTCGAAATTTAATATATTGAATTTTCTATCACTCTGAACAAAAATTTCCAAAATTATCTCAGCTTTTGGTAGAGATAAAGCGATAAAAATTTTACTGGTGTTATACGTAGGTCTCCAGAACTACGTATACATAATTTATTTTTCATTTTATGGTTCTGTTCGAAATTTAATATATTGAATTTTCTATCACTCTGAACAAAAATTTTGAAAATTATCTCAGCTATTAGTAGAAATAAAGCAACAAAAATTCCATTGGTGTTATACGCAGGTCTCTAGAACTACGTATACATAATTTATTTTTCATTTTATGGCTCTGTTCGAAATTCAATATATTGAATTTTCTATCACTCTGAACAAAAATTTCGAAAATTATCTCAGCTATTAGTAGAGATAAAGCAATAAAAATTTTACTGGTGTTATACGTAGGTCTCCAGAACTACGTATACATAATTTATTTTTCATTTTATGGCTCTGTTCGAAATTTAATATATTGAATTTTCTATCACTCTGAACAAAAATTTCGAAAATTATCTCAGCTATTAGTAGAGATAAAGCAATAAAAATTTCACTGGTGTTATACGTAGGTCTCCAGAACTACGTATACATAATTTATTTTTTATTTTATGGCTCTGTTCGAAATTTAATATATTGAATTTTCTATCGCTCTGAACAAAAATTTTGAAAATTATCTCAGCTATTGGTAGAGATAAAGCAATAACAATTTCACTGGTGTTATACGTAGATCTCCAGAACTACGTATACATAATTTATTTTTCATTTTATGGCTCTGTTCGAAATTTAATATATTGAATTTTCTATCACTCTGAACAAAAATTTCGAAAATTATCTCAGCTATTAGTAGAGATAAAGCGATAAAAATTTCACTGGTGTTATACGTAGGTCTCCAGAACTACGTATACATAATTTATTTTTCATTTTATGGCTCTGTTCGAAATTTAATATATTGAATTTTCTATCACTCTGAACAAAAATTTTTAAAATTATCTCAGCTATTAGTAGAGATAAAGCAATAAAAATTTCACTGGTGTTATACGTAGGTCTCTAGATCTACGTATACATAATTTATTTTTCATTATATGGCTCTGTTCGAAATTTAATATATTGAATTTTCTATCACTCTGAACAAAAATTTTGAAAATTATCTCAGCTATTAGTAGAGATAAAGCAACAAAAATTTTACTGGTGTTATACGTAGGTCTCCAGAACTACGTATACATAATTTATTTTTTATTTTATGGTTCTGTTCGAAATTTAATATATTGAATTTTCTATCACTCTGAACAAAAATTTTGAAAATTATCTCAGCTATTAGTAGAGATAAAGCAATAGAAATTTCACTGGTGTTATACGTAGGTCTCCAGAACTACGTATACATAATTTATTTTTCATTTTAAGGCTTTGTTCGAAATTTAATATATTGAATTTTCTATCACTCTGAACAAAAATTTCGAAAATTATCTCAGCTATTAGTAGAGATAAAGCTATAAAAATTTCACTGATGTTATACGTAGGTCTCCAGAACTACGTATACATAATTTATTTTTTATTTTATGGCTTTGTTTGAAATTTAATATATTGAATTTTCTATCACTATGAACAAAAATTTTGAAAATTATCTCAGCTATTAGTAGAGATAAAGCAATAAAAATTTCACTGGTGTTATACGTAGATCTCCAGAACTACGTATACATAATTTATTTTTCATTTTATGGCTCTGTTCGAAATTTAATATATTGAATTTTCTATCACTCTGAACAAAAATTTCGAAAATTATCTCAGCTATTAGTAGAGATAAAGCGATAAAAATTTTACTGGTGTTATACGTAGGTCTCCAGAACTACGTATACATAATTTATTTTTCATTTTATGGCTCTGTTCGAAATTTAATATATTGAAATTTCTATCACTCTGAACAAAAATTTTGAAAATTATCTCAGCTATTAGTAGAGATAAAGCAATAAAACTTTTACTGGTGTTATACGTAGGTCTCCAGAACTACGTATACATAATTTATTTTTCATTTTATGGCTCTGTTCGAAATTTAATATATTGAATTTTCTATCACTCTGAACAAAAATTTCCAAAATTATCTCAGCTTTTGGTAGAGATAAAGCGATAAAAATTTTACTGGTGTTATACGTAGGTCTCCAGAACTACGTATACATAATTTATTTTTCATTTTAAGGTTCTGTTCGAAATTTAATATATTGAATTTTCTATCACTCTGAACAAAAATTTTGAATATTATCTCAGCTATTAGTAGAAATAAAGCAATAAAAATTTTACTGGTGTTATACGTAGGTCTCCAGAACTACGTATACATAATTTATTTTTCATTTTATGGCTCTGTTCGAAATTTAATATATTGAATTTTCTATCACTCTGAACAAAAATTACGAAAATTATCTCAGCTATTAGTAGAGATAAAGCGATAAAAATTTTACTGGTTTTATACGTAGGTCTCCAGAACTACGTATACATAATTTATTTTTTATTTTATGGCTCTGTTCGAAATTTAATATATTGAATTATCTATCACTCTGAACAAAAATTTGGAAAATTATCTCAGCTATTACTAGAGATAAAGCAACAAAAATTCCATTGGTGTTATACGCAGGTCTCTAGAACTACGTATACATAATTTATTTTTCATTTTATGGCTCTGTTCGAAATTTAATATATTGAATTTTCTATCACTCTGAACAAAAATTTCGAAAATTATCTCAGCTATTGGTAGAGATAAAGCAATAAAAATTTTACTGGTGTTATACGTAGGTCTCCAGAACTACGTATACATAATTTATTTTTCATTTTATGGCTCTGTTCGAAATTTAATATATTGAATTTTCTATCACTCTGAACAAAAATTTCGAAAATTATCTCAGCTATTAGTAGAGATAAAGCAATAAAAATTTCACTGGTGTTATACGTAGGTCTCCAGAACTACGTATACATAATTTATTTTTTATTTTATGGCTCTGTTCGAAATTTAATATATTGAATTTTCTATCACTCTGAACAAAAATTTTGAAAATTATCTCAGCTATTGGTAGAGATAAAGCAATAAAAATTTCACTGGTGTTATACGTAGATCTCCAGAACTACGTATACATAATTTATTTTTCATTTTATGGCTCTGTTCGAAATTTAATATATTGAATTTTCTATCACTCTGAACAAAAATTTCGAAAATTATCTCAGCTATTAGTAGAGATAAAGCGATAAAAATTTCACTGGTGTTATACGTAGGTCTCCAGAACTACGTATACATAATTTATTTTTCATTTTATGGCTCTGTTCGAAATTTAATATATTGAATTTTCTATCACTCTGAACAAAAATTTTTAAAATTATCTCAGCTATTAGTAGAGATAAAGCAATAAAAATTTCACTGGTGTTATACGTAGGTCTCTAGATCTACGTATACATAATTTATTTTTCATTATATGGCTCTGTTCGAAATTTAATATATTGAATTTTCTATCACTCTGAACAAAAATTTTGAAAATTATCTCAGCTATTAGTAGAGATAAAGCAACAAAAATTTTACTGGTGTTATACGTAGGTCTCCAGAACTACGTATACATAATTTATTTTTTATTTTATGGTTCTGTTCGAAATTTAATATATTGAATTTTCTATCACTCTGAACAAAAATTTTGAAAATTATCTCAGCTATTAGTAGAGATAAAGCAATAGAAATTTCACTGGTGTTATACGTAGGTCTTCAGAACTACGTATACATAATTTATTTTTCATTTTAAGGCTTTGTTCGAAATTTAATATATTGAATTTTCTATCACTCTGAACAAAAATTTCGAAAATTATCTCAGCTATTAGTAGAGATAAAGCGATAAAAATTTCACTGATGTTATACGTAGGTCTCCAGAACTACGTATACATAATTTATTTTTTATTTTATGGCTTTGTTTGAAATTTAATATATTGAATTTTCTATCACTATGAACAAAAATTTTGAAAATTATCTCAGCTATTAGTAGAGATAAAGCAATAAAAATTTCACTGGTGTTATACGTAGATCTCCAGAACTACGCATACATAATTTATTTTTCATTTTATGCCTCTGTTCGAAATTTAATATATTGAATTTTCTATCACTCTGAACAAAAATTTCGAAAATTATCTCAGCTATTAGTAGAGATAAAGCGATAAAAATTTTACTGGTGTTATACGTAGGTCTCCAGAACTACGTATACATAATTTATTTTTCATTTTATGGCTCTGTTCGAAATTTAATATATTGAATTTTCTATCACTCTGAACAAAAATTTTGAAAATTATCTCAGCTATTAGTAGAGATAAAGCAACAAAAATTTTACTGGTGTTATACGTAGGTCTCCAGAACTACGTATACATAATTTATTTTCTATTTTATGGTTCTGTTCGAAATTTAATATATTGAATTTTCTATCACTCTGAACAAAAATTTCGAAAATTATCTCAGCTATTAGTAGAGATAAAGCAATAAAAATTTTACTGGTGTTATACGTAGGTCTCCAGATCTACGTATACATAATTTATTTTTCATTTTATGGCTCTGTTCAAAATTTAATATATTGAATTTTCTATCACTCTGAACAAAAATTTTGAAAATTATCTCAGCTATTAGTAGAGATAAAGCAACAAAAATTCCACTGGTGTTATACGCAGGTCTCCAGAACTACGTATACATAATTTATTTTTCATTTTATGGCTCTGTTCGAAATTTAATATATTGAATTTTCTATCACTCTGAACAAAAATTTCGAAAATTATCTCAGCTATTAGTAGAGATAAAGCAATAAAAATTTTACTGGTGTTATACGTAGGTTTCCAGATCTACGTATACATAATTTATTTTTCATTTTATGGCTCTGTTCAAAATTTAATGTATTGAATTTTCTATCACTCTGAACAAAAATTTTGAAAATTATCTCAGCTATTAGTAGAGATAAAGCAATAGAAATTTCACTGGTGTTATACGTAGGTCTCCAGAACTACGTATACATAATTTATTTTTCATTTTAAGGCTTTGTTCGAAATTTAATATATTGAATTTTCTATCACTCTGAACAAAAATTTCGAAAATTATCTCAGCTATTAGTAGAGATAAAGCGATAAAAATTTCACTGGTGTTATACGTAGGTCTCCAGAACTACGTATACATAATTTATTTTTTATTTTATGGCTTTGTTTGAAATTTAATATATTGAATTTTCTATCACTCTGAACAAAAATTTTGAAAATTATCTCAGCTATTAGTAGAGATAAAGCACTAAAAATTTCACTGGTGTTATACGTAGATCTCCAGAACTACGTATACATAATTTATTTTTCATTTTATGGCTCTGTTCGAAATTTAATATATTGAATTTTCTATCACTCTGAACAAAAATTTTGAAAATTATCTCAGCTATTAGTAGAGATAAAGCAATAAAAATTTCACTGGTGTTATACGTAGATCTCCAAAACTACGTATATATAATTTATTTTTCATTTTATGGCTCTGTTCGAAATTTAATATATTGAATTTTCTATCACTCTGAACAAAAATTTTGAAAATTATCTCAGCTATTAGTAGAGATAAAGCAATAAAAATTTCACTGGTGTTATACGTAGGTCTCCAGAACTACGTATACATAATTTATTTTTTATTTTATGGCTCTGTTCGAAATTTAATATATTGAATTTTCTATCACTCTGAACAAAAATTTCGAAAATTATCTCAGCTATTAGTAGAGATAAAGAGATAAAAATTTTACTGGTGTTATATGTAGGTCTCCAAAACTACGTATACATAATTTATTTTTCATTTTATGGCTCTGTTCGAAATTTAATATATTGACTTTCTATCACTCTGAACAAAAATTTCGAAAATTATCTCAGCTATTAGTAGAGATAAAGCAATAAAAATTTTACTGGTGTTATACGTAGGTCTCCAAAACTACGTATACATAATTTATTTTTCATTTTATGGCTTTGTTCGAAATTTAATATATTGAATTTTCTATCACTCTGAACAAAAATTTTGAAAATTATCTCAGCTATTAGTAGAGATAAAGCAATAGAAATTTCACTGGTGTTATACGTAGGTCTCCAGAACTACGTATACATAATTTATTTTTCATTTTAAGGCTTTGTTTAAAATTTAATATATTGAATTTTCTATCACTCTGAACAAAAATTTTGAAAATTATCTCAGCTATTAGTAGAGATAAAGCGATAAAAATTTTACTAATGTTATACGTAGGTCTCCAAAACTACGTATACATAATTTATTTTTCATTTTATGGCTCTGTTCGAAATTTAATATATTGAATTTTCTATCACTCTGAACAAAAATTTTGAAAATTATCTCAGCTATTAGTAGAGATAAAGCAATAAAAATTTCACTGGTGTTATACGTAGGTCTCGAGAACTACGTATACATAATTTATTTTTCATTTTATGGCTCTGTTCGAAATTTAATATATTGAATTTTCTATCACTCTGAACAAAAATTTTGAAAATTATCTCAGCTATTAGTAGAGATAAAGCAATAAAACTTTTACTGGTGTTATACGTAGGTCTCCAGAACTACGTATACATAATTTATTTTTCATTTTATGGCTCTGTTCGAAATTTAATATATTGAATTTTCTATCACTCTGAACAAAAATTTCCAAAATTATCTCAGCTTTTGGTAGAGATAAAGCGATAAAAATTTTACTGGTGTTATACGTAGGTCTCCAGAACTACGTATACATAATTTATTTTTCATTTTATGGCTCTGTTCGAAATTTAATATATTGAATTTTCTATCACTCTGAACAAAAATTTTGAAAATTATCTCAGCTATTAGTAGGGATAAAGCAATAAAAATTTCACTGGTGTTATACGTAGATCTCCAGAACTACGTATACATAATTTATTTTTCATTTTATAGCTCTGTTCGAAATTTAATATATTGAATTTTCTATCACTCTGAACAAAAATTTCGAAAATTATCTCAGCTATTAGTAGAGATAAAGCTATAAAAATTTTACTGGTGTTATACGTAGGTCTCCAAAACTACGAAAACATAATTTATTTTTCATTTTATGGCTATGTTCGAAATTTAATATATTGAATTATCTATCACTCTGAACAAAAATTTGGAAAATTATCTCAGCTATTACTAGAGATAAAGCAACAAAAATTCCATTGGTGTTATACGCAGGTCTCTAGAACTACGTATACATAATTTATTTTTCATTTTATGGCTCTGTTCGAAATTTAATATATTGAATTTTCTATCACTCTGAACAAAAATTTTGAAAATTATCTCAGCTATTAGTAGAGATAAAGCAATAAAAATTTCACTGGTGTTATACGTAGATCTCCAGAACTACGTATACATAATTTATTTTTCATTTTATGGCTCTGTTCAAAATTTAATATATTGAATTTTCTATCACTCTGAACAAAAATTTCGAAAATTATCTCAGCTATTAGTAGAGATAAAGCGATAAAAATTTCACTGGTGTTATACGTAGGTCTCCAGAACTACGTATACATAATTTATTTTTTATTTTATGGCTCTGTTCGAAATTTAATATATTGAATTTTCTATCACTCTGAACAAAAATTTCGAAAATTATCTCAGCTATTAGTAGAGATAAAGCGATAAAAATTTTACTGGTGTTATACGTAGGTCTCCAGAACTACGTATACATAATTTATTTTTCATTTTATGGCTCTGTTCGAAATTTAATATATTGAATTTTCTATCACTCTGAACAAAAATTTTGAAAATTATCTCAGCTATTAGTAGAGATAAAGCAATAAAAATTTTACTGGTGTTATACGTAGATCTCCAGAACTACGTATACATAATTTATTTTTCATTTTATGGCTCTGTTCGAAATTTAATATATTGAATTTTCTATCACTCTGAACAAAAATTTCGAAAATTATCTCAGCTATTAGTAGAGATAAAGCGATAAAAATTTCACTGGTGTTATACGTAAGTCTTCAGAACTACGTATACATAATTTATTTTTCATTTTATGGCTCTGTTCGAAATTTAATATATTGAATTTTCTATCACTCTGAACAAAAATTTTGAAAATTATCTCAGCTATTAGTAGAGATAAAGCAATAAAAATTTCACTGGTGTTATACGTAGGTTTCCAGAACTACGTATACATAATTTATTTTTTATTTTATGGCTCTGTTCGAAATTTAATATATTGAATTTTCTATCACTCTGAACAAAAATTTCGAAAATTATCTCAGCTATTAGTAGAGATAAAGCGATAAAAATTTTACTGGTGTTATACGTAGGTCTCCAAAACTACGTATACATAATTTATTTTTTATTTTATGGCTCTGTTCGAAATTTAATATATTGAATTTTCTATCACTGAACAAAAATTTGGAAAATTATCTCAGCTATTAGTAGAGATAAAGCAACAAAAATTCCACTGGTGTTATACGCAGGTCTCCAGAACTACGTATACATAATTTATTTTTCATTTTATGGCTCTGTTCGAAATTTAATATATTGAATTTTCTATCACTCTGAACAAAAATTTCGAAAATTATCTCAGCTATTAGTAGAGATAAAGCAATAAAAATTTTACTGGTGTTATACGTAGGTCTCCAGAACTACGTATACATAATTTATTTTTCATTTTATGGCTATGTTCAAAATTTAATATATTGATATTTCTATCACTCTGAACAAAAATTTGGAAAATTATCTCAGCTATTAGTAGAGATAAAGCAACAAAAATTCCACTGGTGTTATACGCAGGTCTCCAGAACTACGTATACATAATTTATTTTTTATTTTATGGCTCTGGTCGAAATTTAATATATTGAATTTTCTATCACTCTGAACAAAAATTTCGAAAATTATCTCAGCTATTAGTAGAGATAAAGCAATAAAAATTTTACTGGTGTTGTACGTAGGTCTCCAGAACTACGTATACATAATTTATTTTTCATTTTATGGCTCTGTTCAAAATTTAATATATTGAATTTTCTATCACTCTGAACAAAAATTTCGAAAATTATCTCAGCTATTAGTAGAGATAAAGCGATAAAAATTTCACTGGTGTTATACGTAGGTCTCCAGAACTACGTATACATAATTTATTTTTCATTTTATGGCTCTGTTCGAAATTTAATATATTGAATTTTCTATCACTCTGAACAAAAATTTCGAAAATTATCTCAGCTATTAGTAGAGATAAAGCGATAAAAATTTTACTGGTGTTATACGTAGGTCTCCAGAACTACGTATACATAATTTATTTTTCATTTTATGGCTCTGTTCGAAATTTAATATATTGAATTTTCTATCACTCTGAACAAAAATTTTGAAAATTATCTCAGCTATTAGTAGAGATAAAGCAATAAAAATTTTACTGGTGTTATACGTAGGTCTCCAGAACTAGGTATACATAATTTATTTTTCATTTTAAGGCTTTGTTCGAAATTTAATATATTGAATTTTCTATCACTCTGAACAAAAATTTCGAAAATTATCTCAGCTATTAGTAGAGATAAAGCGATAAAAATTTCACTGGTGTTATACGTAGGTCTCCAGAACTACGTATACATATATTATTTTTCATTTTATGGCTCTGTTCGAAATTTAATATATTGAATTTTCTATCACTCTGAACAAAAATTTTGAAAATTATCTCAGCTATTAGTAGAGATAAAGCAATAAAAATTTTACTGGTGTTATACGTAGGTCTCCAGAACTAGGTATACATAATTTATTTTTCATTTTAAGGCTTTGTTCGAAATTTAATATATTGAATTTTCTATCACTCTGAACAAAAATTTCGAAAATTATCTCAGCTATTAGTAGAGATAAAGCGATAAAAATTTTACTGGTGTTATACGTAGGTCTCCAGAACTACGTATACATAATTTATTTTTCATTTTATGGCTCTGTTCGAAATTTAATATATTGAATTTTCTATCACTCTGAACAAAAATTTCGAAAATTATCTCAGCTATTAGTAGAGATAAAGCGATAAAAATTTTACTGGTGTTATACGTAGGTCTCCAGAACTACGTATACATATATTATTTTTCATTTTATGGCTCTGTTCGAAATTTAATATATTGAATTTTCTATCACTCTGAACAAAAATTTCGAAAATTATCTCAGCTATTAGTAGAGATAAAGCAATAAAAATTTTACTGGTGTTGTACGTAGGTCTCCAGAACTACGTATACATAATTTATTTTTCATTTTATGGCTCTGTTCAAAATTTAATATATTGAATTTTCTATCACTCTGAACAAAAATTTCGAAAATTATCTCAGCTATTAGTAGAGATAAAGCGATAAAAATTTCACTGGTGTTATACGTAGGTCTCCAGAACTACGTATACATAATTTATTTTTCATTTTATGGCTCTGTTCGAAATTTAATATATTGAATTTTCTATCACTCTGAACAAAAATTTCGAAAATTATCTCAGCTATTAGTAGAGATAAAGCGATAAAAATTTTACTGGTGTTATACGTAGGTCTCCAGAACTACGTATACATAATTTATTTTTCATTTTATGGCTCTGTTCGAAATTTAATATATTGAATTTTCTATCACTCTGAACAAAAATTTTGAAAATTATCTCAGCTATTAGTAGAGATAAAGCAATAAAAATTTTACTGGTGTTATACGTAGGTCTCCAGAACTAGGTATACATAATTTATTTTTCATTTTAAGGCTTTGTTCGAAATTTAATATATTGAATTTTCTATCACTCTGAACAAAAATTTCGAAAATTATCTCAGCTATTAGTAGAGATAAAGCGATAAAAATTTCACTGGTGTTATACGTAGGTCTCCAGAACTACGTATACATATATTATTTTTCATTTTATGGCTCTGTTCGAAATTTAATATATTGAATTTTCTATCACTCTGAACAAAAATTTTGAAAATTATCTCAGCTATTAGTAGAGATAAAGCAATAAAAATTTTACTGGTGTTATACGTAGGTCTCCAGAACTAGGTATACATAATTTATTTTTCATTTTAAGGCTTTGTTCGAAATTTAATATATTGAATTTTCTATCACTCTGAACAAAAATTTCGAAAATTATCTCAGCTATTAGTAGAGATAAAGCGATAAAAATTTTACTGGTGTTATACGTAGGTCTCCAGAACTACGTATACATAATTTATTTTTCATTTTATGGCTCTGTTCGAAATTTAATATATTGAATTTTCTATCACTCTGAACAAAAATTTCGAAAATTATCTCAACTATTAGTAGAGATAAAGCGATAAAAATTTTACTGGTGTTATACGCAGGTCTCCAGAACTACGTATACATATATTATTTTTCATTTTATGGCTCTGTTCGAAATTTAATATATTGAATTTTCTATCACTCTGAACAAAAATTTTGAAAATTATCTCAGCTATTAGTAGAGATAAAGCAATAAAAATTTTACTGGTGTTATACGTAGGTCTCCAGAACTACGTATACATAATTTATTTTTCATTTTATGGCTTTGTTCGAAATTTAATATATTGAATTTTTTATCACTCTGAACAAAAATTTTGAAAATTATCTCAGCTATTAGTAGAGATAAAGCAATAAAAATTTTACTGGTGTTATACGTAGGTCTCCAGAACTACGTATACATAATTTATTTTTCATTTTATGGCTCTGTTCGAAATTTAATATATTGAATTTTCTATCACTCTGAACAAAAATTTCGAAAACTATGTCAGCTATTAGTAGAGATAAAGCGATAAAAATTTCACTGGTGTTATACGTAGGTCTCCAGAACTACGTATACATAATTTATTTTTCATTTTATGGCTCTGTTCGAAGTTTAATATATTGAATTTTCTATCACTCTGATCAAAAATTTTGAAAATTATCTCAGCTATTAGTAGAGATAAAGCAATAAAAATTTTACTGGTGTTATACGTAGGTCTCCAGAACTACGTATACATAATTTATTTTTCATTTTGTAACTCTGTTCGAAATTTAATATATTGAATTTTTTATCACTCTGAACAAAAATTTTGAAAATTATCTCAGCTATTAGTAGAGATAAAGCAATAAAAATTTTACTGGTGTTATACGTAGGTCTCCAGAACTACGTATACATAATTTATTTTTCATTTTATGGCTCTGTTCAAAATTTAATTTATTGAATTTTCTATCACTCTGAACAAAAATTTTGAAAATTGTCTCAGCTATTAGTAGAGATAAAACAATAAAAATTTTACTGGTGTTATACGTAGGTTTCCAGAACTACGTATACATAATTTATTTTTCATTTTATGGCTCTGTTCGAAATTTAATATATTGAATTTTCTATCACTCTGAACAAAAATTTCGAAAATTATCTCAGCTATAAGTAGAGATAAAGCAACAAAAATTCCACCGGTGTTATACGAAGGTCTCCAGAACTACGTATACATAATTTATTTTTCATTTTATGGCTCTGTTCGAAATTTAATATATTGAATTTTCTATCACTCTGAACAAAAATTTCGAAAACTATCTCAGCTATTAGTAGAGATAAAGCGATAAAAATTTTACTGGTGTTATACGTAGGTCTCCAGAACTACGTATACATAATTTATTTTTCATTTTATCGCTCTGTTCAAAATTTAATATATTGAATTTTCTATCACTCTGAACAAAAATTTTGAAAATTATCTCAGCTATTAGTAGAGATAAAGCAATAGAAATTTCACTGGTGTTATACTTAGGTCTTCAGAACTACGTATACATAATTTATTTTTTATTTTATGGCTCTGTTCGAAATTTAATATATTGAATTTTCTATCACTCTGAACCAAAATTTCGAAAATTATCTCAGCTATTAGTAGAGATAAAGCGATAAAAATTTTACTGGTGTTATACGTAGGTCTCCAAAACTACGTATACATAATTTATTTTTTATTTTATGGCTCTGTTCGAAATTTAATATATTGAATTTTCTATCACTCTGAACAAAAATTTGGAAAATTATCTCAGCTTAAAGTAGAGATAAAACAACAAAAATTCCACTGGTGTTATACGCAGGTCTCCAGAACTACGTATACATAATTTATTTTTCATTTTATGGCTCTGTTCGAAATTTAATATATTGAATTTTCTATCACTCTGAACAAAAATTTCGAAAATTATCTCAGCTATTAGTAAAGATAAAGCAATAAAAATTTTACTGGTGTTATACGTAGGTCTCCAGAACTACGTATACATAATTTATTTTTCATTTTATGGCTCTGTTCAAAATTTAATATATTGAATTTTCTATCACTCTGAACAAAAACTTTGAAAATTATCTCAGCTATTAGTAGAGATAAAGCAATGGAAATTTTACTGGTGTTATACGTAGGTCTCCAGAACTACGTGTACATAATTTATTTTTTATTTTAAGGCTTTGTTCGAAATTTAATATATTGAATTTTCTATCACTCTGAACAAAAATTTCGAAAATTATCTCAGCTATTAGTAGGGATAAAGCGATAAAAATTTTACTGGTGTTATACGTAGGTCTCCAGAACTACGTATACATATATTATTTTTCATTTTATGGCTCTGTTCGAAATTTAATATATTGAATTTTCTATCACTCTGATCAAAACTTTTGAAAATTATCTCAGCTATTAGTAGAGATAAAGCAATAAAAATTTTACTGGTGTTATACGTAGGTCTCCAAAACTACGTGTACATAATTTATTTTTCATTTTATAACTCTCTTCGAAATTTAATATATTGAATTTTTTATCACTCTGAACAAAAATTTTGAAAATTATCTCAGCTATTAGTAGAGATAAAGCAATAAAAATTTTACTAGTGTTATACGTAGGTCTCCAGAACTACGTATACATAATTTATTTTTTATTTTATGGCTCTGTTCGAAATTTAATTTATTGAATTTTCTATCACTCTGAACAAAAATTTTGAAAATTGTCTCAGCTATTAGTAGAGATAAAACAATAAAAATTTTACTGGTGTTATACGTAGGTTTCCAGAACTACGTATACATAATTTATTTTTCATTTTATGGCTCTGTTCGAAATTAAATATATTGAATTTTCTATCACTCTGAACAAAAATTTGGAAAATTATCTCAGCTATTAGTAGAGATAAAGCAACAAAAATTCCACCGGTGTTATACGAAGGTCTCCAGAACTACGTATACATAATTTATTTTTCATTTTATGGCTCTGTTCGAAATTTAATATATTGAATTTTCTATCGCTCTGAACAAAAATTTCGAAAATTATCTCAGCTATTAGTAGAGATTAAGCAATAAAAATTTTACTGGTGTTATACGTAGGACTCCAGAACTACGTATACATAATTTATTTTTCATTTTATGGCTCTGTTCAAAGTTTAATATATTGAATTTTCTATCGCTCTGAACAAAAATTTCGAAAATTATCTCAGCTATTAGTAGAGATTAAGCAATAAAAATTTTACTGGTGTTATACGTAGGTCTCCAGAACTACGTGTACATAATTTATTTTTCATTTTAAGGCTTTGTTCGAAATTTAATATATTGAATTTTCTATCACTCTGAACAAAAATTTCGAAAATTATCTCAGCTATTAGTAGAGATAAAGCGATAAAAATTTCACTGGTGTTATACGTAGGTCTCCAGAACTACGTATACATAATTTATTTTTTATTTTATGGCTCTGTTCGAAATTTAATATATTGAATTTTCTATCACTCTGAACAAAAATTTCGAAAATTATCTCAGCTATTAGTAGAGATAAAGCAATAAAAATTTTACTGGTGTTATACGTAGGTCTCCAGAACTACGTATACATATATTATTTTTCATTTTATGGCTCTGTTCGAAATTTAATATATTGAATTTTCTATCACTCTGAACAAAAATTTTGAAAATTATCTCAGCTATTAGTAGAGATAAAGCAATAAAAATTTTACTGGTGTTATACGTAGGTCTCCAGAACTACGTATACATAATTTATTTTTTATTTTATGGCTCTGTTCGAAATTTATTATATTGAATTTTCTATCACTCTGAACAAAAATTTCGAAAATTATCTCAGCTATTAGGAGAGGTAAAGCGATAAAAATTTTACTGGTGTTATACGTAGGTCTCCAGAACTACGTATACATAGTTTATTTTTTATTTTATGGCTTTGTTCGAAATTTAATATATTGAATTTTCTATCACTCTGAACAAAAATTTTGAAAATTATCTCAGGTATTAGTAGAGATAAAGCAATAAAAATGTAACTGGTGTTATACGTAGGTCTCCAGAACTACGTATACATAATTTATTTTTCATTTTATGGCTCTGTTCGAAATTTAATATATTGAATTTTCTATCACTAAACAAAAATTTCGAAAATTATCTCAGCTATTAGTAGAGATAAAGCAATAAAAATTTCACTGGTGTTATACGTAGGTCTTCAGAACTACGTATACATAATTTATTCTTCATTTTATGGCTCTGTTCGAAATTTAATATATAGAATTTTCTATCACTCTGAACAAAAATTTTGAAAATTATCTCAGCTATTAGTAGAGATAAAGCAATAAAAATTTTACTGGTGTTATACGTAGGTCTCCAGAACTACGTATACATAATTTATTTTTCATTTTATGGCTCTGTTCGAAATTTAATATATTGAATTTTCTATCACTCTGAACAAAAATTTCGAAAATTATCTCAGCTATTAGTAGAGATAAAGCGATAAAAATTTCACTGGTGTTATACGTAGGTCTCCAGAGCTACGTATACATAATTTATTTTTCATTTTATGGCTCTGTTCGAAATTTAATATATTGAATTTTCTATCACTCTGAACAAAAATTTTGAAAATTATCTCAGCTATTAGTAGAGATAAAGCAATAAAAATTTTACTGGTGTTATACGTAGGTCTCCAAAACTACGTGTACATAATTTATTTTTCATTTTATAACTCTCTTAGAAATTTAATATATTGAATTTTTTATCACTCTGAACAAAAATTTTGAAAATTATCTCAGCTATTAGTAGAGATAAAGCAATAAAAATTTTACTGGTGTTATACGTAGGTCTCCAGAACTACGTATACATAATTTATTTTTCATTTTATGGCTCTGTTCGAAATTTAATATATTGAATTTTCTATCACTAAACAAAAATTTCGAAAATTATCTCAGCTATTAGTAGAGATAAAGCAATAAAAATTTCACTGGTGTTATACGTAGGTCTTCAGAACTACGTATACATAATTTATTCTTCATTTTATGGCTCTGTTCGAAATTTAATATATAGAATTTTCTATCACTCTGAACAAAAATTTTGAAAATTATCTCAGCTATTAGTAGAGATAAAGCAATAATAATTTTACTGGTGTTATACGTAGGTCTCCAGAACTACGTATACATAATTTATTTTTCATTTTATGGCTCTGTTCGAAATTTAATATATTGAATTTTCTATCACTCTGAACAAAAATTTCGAAAATTATCTCAGCTATTAGTAGAGATAAAGCGATAAAAATTTTACTGGTGTTATACGTAGGTCTCCAGAACTACGTATACATAATTTATTTTTCATTTTATGGCTCTGTTCGAAATTTAATATATTGAATTTTTTATCACTCTGAACAAAAATTTTGAAAATTATCTCAGCTATTAGTAGAGATAAAGCAATAAAAATTTTACTGGTGTTATACGTAGGTCTCCAGAACTACGTATACATAATTTATTTTTCATTTTATAGCTCTGTTCGAAATTTAATATATTGAATTTTTTATCACTCTGAACAAAAATTTTGAAAATTATCTCAGCTATTAGTAGAGATAAAGCAATAAAAATTTTACTGGTGTTATACGTAAATCTCCAGAATTACGTATACATAATTTATTTTTCATTTTATGGCTCTGTTCGAAATTTAATATATTGAATTTTCTATCACTCTGAACAAAAATTTCGAAAATTATCTCAGCTATTAGTAGAGATAAAGCAATAAGAATTTCACTGGTGTTATACGTAGATCTCCAGACCTACGTATACATAATTTATTTTTTATTTTATGACTCTGTTCGAAATTTAATATATTGAATTTTCTATCACTCTGAACAAAAATTTTGAAAATTATCTCAGCTATTAGTAGAGATAAAGCGATAAAAATTTCACTGGTGATATACGTAGGTGTCCAGAACTACGTATACATAATTTATTTTTCATTTTATGGTTCTGTTCGAAATTTAATATATTGAATTTTCTATCACTCTGAACAAAAATTTCGAAAATTATCTCAGCTATTAGTAGAGATAAAGCGATAAAAATTTCACTGGTGTTATACGTAGGTCTCCAGAACTACGTGTACATGATTTATTTTTTATTTTATGGCTCTGTTCGAAATTTAATATATTGAATTTTCTATCACTTTGAACAAAAATTTTGAAAATTATCTCAGCTATTAATAGAGATAAAGCAATAAAAATTTCAGTGGTGTTATACGTAGGTCTCCAGAACTACGTATACATAATTTATTTTTCATTTTATGGCTTTGTTCGAAATTTAATATATTGAATTTTCTATCACTCTAAACAAAAATTTTGAAAATTATCTCAGCTATTAGTAGAGATAAAGCAATAAAAATTTCACTGGTGTTATACGTAGGTCTCCAGAACTACGTATACATAATTTATTTTTTATTTTATGGCTCTGTTCGAAATTTAATATATTGAATTTTCTATCACTCTGAACAAAAATTTCGAAAATTATCTCAGCTATTAGTAGAGATAAAGCGATAAAAATTTTACTGGTGTTATACGTAGGTCTCCAAAACTACGTATACATAATTTATTTTTCATTTTATGGCTCTGTTCGAAATTTAATATATTGAATTTTCTATCACTATGAACAAAAATTTGGAAAATTATCTCAGCTATTAGTAGAGATAAAGCAACAAAAATTTCACTGGTGTTATACGTAGGTCTCTAGAACTACGTATACATAAATTATTTTTCATTTTATGGCTCTGTTCGAAATTTAATATATTGAATTTTCTATCACTCTAAACAAAAATTTTGAAAATTATCTCAGCTATTAGTAGAGATAAAGCAATAAAAATTTTACTGGTGTTATACGTAGGTCTCCAGAACTACGTATACATAATTTATTTTTCATTTTATGGCTTTGTTCGAAATTTAATATATTGAATTTTCTATCACTTTGAACAAAAATTTTGAAAATTATCTCAGCTATTAGTAGAGATAAAGCAATAAAAATTTTACTGGTGTTATACGTAGGTCTCCAGAACTACGTATACATAATTTATTTTTTATTTTATGGCTCTGTTCGAAATTTAATATATTGAATTTTCTATCACTCTGAACAAAAATTTCGAAAATTATCTCAGCTATTAGGAGAGGTAAAGCGATAAAAATTTTACTGGTGTTATACGTAGGTCTCCAGAACTACGTATACATAGTTTATTTTTTATTTTATGGCTTTGTTCGAAATTTAATATATTGAATTTTCTATCACTCTGAACAAAAATTTTGAAAATTATCTCAGGTATTAGTAGAGATAAAGCAATAAAAATGTAACTGGTGTTATACGTAGGTCTCCAGAACTACGTATACATAATTTATTTTTCATTTTATGGCTCTGTTCGAAATTTAATATATTGAATTTTCTATCACTAAACAAAAATTTCGAAAATTATCTCAGCTATTAGTAGAGATAAAGCAATAAAAATTTCACTGGTGTTATACGTAGGTCTTCAGAACTACGTATACATAATTTATTCTTCATTTTATGGCTCTGTTCGAAATTTAATATATAGAATTTTCTATCACTCTGAACAAAAATTTTGAAAATTATCTCAGCTATTAGTAGAGATAAAGCAATAAAAATTTTACTGGTGTTATACGTAGGTCTCCAGAACTACGTATACATAATTTATTTTTCATTTTATGGCTCTGTTCGAAATTTAATATATTGAATTTTCTATCACTCTGAACAAAAATTTCGAAAATTATCTCAGCTATTAGTAGAGATAAAGCGATAAAAATTTCACTGGTGTTATACGTAGGTCTCCAGAACTACGTATACATAATTTATTTTTCATTTTATGGCTCTGTTCGAAATTTAATATATTGAATTTTTTATCACTCTGAACAAAAATTTTGAAAATTATCTCAGCTATTAGTAGAGATAAAGCAATAAAAATTTTACTGGTGTTATACGTAGCTCTCCAGAACTACGTATACATAATTTATTTTTCATTTTATAGCTCTGTTCGAAATTTAATATATTGAATTTTTTATCACTCTGAACAAAAATTTTGAAAATTATCTCAGCTATTAATAGAGATAAAGCAATAAAAATTTTACTGGTGTTATACGTAGGTCTCCAGAACTACGTATACATAATTTATTTTTCATTTTATGGCTCTGTTCGAAATTTAATATATTGAATTTTCTATCACTCTAAACAAAAATTTTGAAAATTGTCTCAGCTATTAGTAGAGATAAAACAATAAAAATTTTACTGGTGTTATACGTAGGTCTCCAGAACTACGTATACATAATTTATTTTTTATTTTATGGCTCTGTTCAAAATTTAATATATTGAATTTTCTATCACTCTGAACAAAAATTTCGAAAATTATCTCAGCTATTAGTAGAGATAAAGCGATAAAAATTTCACTGGTGTTATACGTAGGTCTCCAGAACTACGTATACATAATTTATTTTTCATTTTATGGCTCTGTTCGAAATTTAATATATTGAATTTTCTATCACTCTGAACAAAAATTTTGAAAATTTTCTCAGCTATTAGTAGAGATAAAGCAATAAAAATTTCACTGGTGTTATACGTAGGTCTCCAGAACTACGTATACATAATTTATTTTTCATTTTATGGCTCTGTTCGAAATTTAATGTATTGAATTTTCTATCAGTCTGAACAAAAATTTCGAAAATTATCTCAGCTATTAGAAGAGATAAAGCGATAAAAATTTTACTGGTGTTATACGTAGGTCTCCAGAACAACTACGTATACATAATTTATTTTTTATTTTATGGCTCTGTTCGAAATTTAATATATTGAATTTTCTATCACTCTGAACAAAAATTTTGAAAATTATCTCAGCTATTAGTAGAGATAAAGCAATAAAAATTTTACTGGTGTTATACGTAAATCTCCAGAATTACGTATACATAATTTATTTTTCATTTTATGGCTCTGTTCGAAATTTAATATATTGAATTTTCTATCACTCTGAACAAAAATTTCGAAAATTATCTCAGCTATTAGTAGAGATAAAGCAATAAGAATTTCACTGGTGTTATACGTAGATCTCCAGACCTACGTATACATAATTTATTTTTTATTTTATGGCTCTGTTCGAAATTTAATATATTGAATTTTCTATCACTCTGAACAAAAATTTTGAAAATTATCTCAGCTATTAGTAGAGATAAAGCGATAAAAATTTCACTGGTGATATACGTAGGTGTCCAGAACTACGTATACATAATTTATTTTTCATTTTATGGTTCTGTTCGAAATTTAATATATTGAATTTTCTATCACTCTGAACAAAAATTTCGAAAATTATCTCAGCTATTAGTAAAGATAAAGCGATAAAAATTTCACTGGTGTTATACGTAGGTCTCCAGAACTACGTGTACATGATTTATTTTTTATTTTATGGCTCTGTTCGAAATTTAATATATTGAATTTTCTATCACTTTGAACAAAAATTTTGAAAATTATCTCAGCTATTAATAGAGATAAAGCAATAAAAATTTCAGTGGTGTTATACGTAGGTCTCCAGAACTACGTATACATAATTTATTTTTCATTTTATGGCTCTGTTCGAAATTTAATATATTGAATTTTCTATCACTCTAAACAAAAATTTTGAAAATTATCTCAGCTATTAGTAGAGATAAAGCAATAAAAATTTCACTGGTGTTATACGTAGGTCTCCAGAAGTACGTATACATAATTTATTTTTTATTTTATGGCTCTGTTCGAAATTTAATATATTGAATTTTCTATCACTCTGAACAAAAATTTCGAAAATTATCTCAGCTATTAGTAGAGATAAAGCGATAAAAATTTTACTGGTGTTATACGTAGGTCTCCAAAACTACGTATACATAATTTATTTTTCATTTTATGGCTCTGTTCGAAATTTAATATATTGAATTTTCTATCACTATGAACAAAAATTTGGAAAATTATCTCAGCTATTAGTAGAGATAAAGCAACAAAAATTTCACTGGTGTTATACGTAGGTCTCTAGAACTACGGATACATAATTTATTTTTCATTTTATGGCTCTGTTCGAAATTTAATATATTGAATTTTCTATCACTCTGAACAAAAATTTTGAAAATTATCTCAGCTATTAGTAGAGATAAAGCAATAAGAATTTCACTGGTGTTATACGTAGATCTCCAGACCTACGTATACATAATTTATTTTTTATTTTATGGCTCTGTTCGAAATTTAATATATTGAATTTTCTATCACTCTGAACAAAAATTTTGAAAATTATCTCAGCTATTAGTAGAGATAAAGCGATAAAAATTTCACTGGTGATATACGTAGGTGTCCAGAACTACGTATACATAATTTATTTTTCATTTTATGGTTCTGTTCGAAATTTAATATATTGAATTTTCGATCACTCTGAACAAAAATTTCGAAAATTATCTCAGCTATTAGTAAAGATAAAGCGATAAAAATTTCACTGGTGTTATACGTAGGTCTCCAGAACTACGTGTACATGATTTATTTTTTATTTTATGGCTCTGTTCGAAATTTAATATATTGAATTTTCTATCACTTTGAACAAAAATTTTGAAAATTATCTCAGCTATTAATAGAGATAAAGCAATAAAAATTTCAGTGGTGTTATACGTAGGTCTCCAGAACTACGTATACATAATTTATTTTTCATTTTATGGCTCTGTTCGAAATTTAATATATTGAATTTTCTATCACTCTAAACAAAAATTTTGAAAATTATCTCAGCTATTAGTAGAGATAAAGCAATAAAAATTTCACTGGTGTTATACGTAGGTCTCCAGAAGTACGTATACATAATTTATTTTTTATTTTATGGCTCTGTTCGAAATTTAATATATTGAATTTTCTATCACTCTGAACAAAAATTTCGAAAATTATCTCAGCTATTAGTAGAGATAAAGCGATAAAAATTTTACTGGTGTTATACGTAGGTCTCCAAAACTACGTATACATAATTTATTTTTCATTTTATGGCTCTGTTCGAAATTTAATATATTGAATTTTCTATCACTATGAACAAAAATTTGGAAAATTATCTCAGCTATTAGTAGAGATAAAGCAACAAAAATTTCACTGGTGTTATACGTAGGTCTCTAGAACTACGTATACATAATTTATTTTTCATTTTATGGCTCTGTTCGAAATTTAATATATTGAATTTTCTATCACTCTGAACAAAAATTTTGAAAATTATCTCAGCTATTAGTAGAGATAAACATAATTTATTTTTCATTTTATGGCTTTGTTCGAAATTTAATATATTGAATTTTCTATCACTTTGAACAAAAATTTTGAAAATTATCTCAGCTATTAGTAGAGATAAAGCAATAAAAATTTCAGTGGTGTTATACGTAGGTCTCCAGAACTACGTATACATAATTTATTTTTCATTTTATGGCTCTGTTCGAAATTTAATATATTGAATTTTCTATCACTCTGAACAAAAATTTCGAAAATTATCTCAGCTATTAGAAGAGATAAAGCGATAAAAATTTCACTAGTGTTATACGTAAGTCTCCGGAACTACGTATACATAATTTATTTTACATTTTATGGCTCTGTTCGAAATTTAATATATTGAATTTTCTATCACTCTGAACAAAAATTTTGAAAATTATCTCAGCTATTAGTAGAGATAAAGCAATAAAAATTTCACTGGTGTTATACGTAGGTCTCCAGTACTACGTATACATGATTTATTTTTTATTTTATGGCTCTGTTCGAAATTTAATATATTGAATTTTCTATCACTCTGAACAAAAATTTCGAATATTATCTCAGCTATTAGTAGAGATAAGGCGGTAAAAATTTTACTGGTGTTATACGTAGGTCTCTAGAACTACGTATACATAATTTATTTTTTATTTTATGGCTCTGTTCGAAATTTAATGTATTGAATTTTCTATCACTCTGAACAAAAATTTCGAAAATTATCTCAGCTATTAGTAGAGATAAAGCGATAAAAATTTTACTGGTGTTATACGTAGGTCTCCAGAACTACGTATACATATATTATTTTTCATTTTATGGCTCTGTTCGAAATTTAATATATTGAATTTTCTATCACTCTGAACAAAAATTTTGAAAATTATCTCAGCTATTAGTAGAGATAAAGCAATAAAAATTTTACTGGTGTTATACGTAAATCTCCAGAATTACGTATACATAATTTATTTTTCATTTTATGGCTCTGTTCGAAATTTAATATATTGAATTTTCTATCACTCTGAACAAAAATTTCGAAAATTATCTCAGCTATTAGTAGAGATAAAGCAATAAGAATATCACTGGTGTTATACGTAGATCTCCAGACCTACGTATACATAATTTATTTTTTATTTTATGGCTCTGTTCGAAATTTAATATATTGAATTTTCTATCACTCTGAACAAAAATTTTGAAAATTATCTCAGCTATTAGTAGAGATAAAGCGATAAAAATTTTACTGGTGATATACGTAGGTGTCCAGAACTACGTATACATAATTTATTTTTCATTTTATGGTTCTGTTCGAAATTTAATATATTGAATTTTCTATCACTGTGAACAAAAATTTCGAAAATTATCTCAGCTATTAGTAGAGATAAAGCGATAAAAATTTTACTGGTGTTATACGTAGGTCTCCAGAACTACGTGTACATGATTTATTTTTTATTTTATGGCTCTGTTCGAAATTTAATATATTGAATTTTCTATCACTTTGAACAAAAATTTTGAAAATTATCTCAGCTATTAGTAGAGATAAAGCAATAAAAATTTCACTGGTGTTATACGTAGGTCTCCAGAACTACGTATACATAATTTATTTTTTATTTTATGGCTCTGTTCGAAATTTAATATATTGAATTTTGTATCACTCTGAACAAAAATTTCGAAAATTATCTCAGCTATTAGTAGAAATAAAGCGATAAAAATTTTACTGGTGTTATACGTAGGTCTCCAAAACTACGTATACATAATTTATTTTTCATTTTATGGCTCTGTTCGAAATTTAATATATTGAATTTTCTATCACTCTGAACAAAAATTTGGAAAATTATCTCAGCTATTAGTAGAGATAAAGCAACAAAAATTTCACTGGTGTTATACGTAGGTCTCTAGAACTACGTATACATAATTTATTTTTCATTTTATGGCTCTGTTCGAAATTTAATATATTGAATTTTCTATCACTCTGAACAAAAATTTTGAAAATTATCTCAGCTATTAGTAGAGATAAAGCAATAAAAATTTTACTGGTGTTATACGTAGGTCTCCAGAACTACGTATACATAATTTATTTTTCATTTTATGGCTCTGTTCGAAATTTAATATATTGAATTTTCTATCACTCTAAACAAAAATTTTGAAAATTGTCTCAGCTATTAGTAGAGATAAAACAATAAAAATTTTACTGGTGTTATACGTAGGTCTCCAGAACTACGTATACATAATTTATTTTTTATATTATGGCTCTGTTCAAAATTTAATATATTGAATTTTCTATCACTCTGAACAAAAATTTCGAGAATTATCTCAGCTATTAGTAGAGATAAAGCGATAAAAATTTCACTGGTGTTATACGTAGGTCTCCAGAACTACGTATACATAATTTATTTTTCATTTTATGGCTCTGTTCGAAATTTAATATATTGAATTTTCTATCACTCTGAACAAAAATTTTGAAAATTTTCTCAGCTATTAGTAGAGATAAAGCAATAAAAATTTCACTGGTGTTATACGTAGGTCTCCAGAACTACGTATACATAATTTATTTTTCATTTTATGGCTCTGTTCGAAATTTAATGTATTGAATTTTCTATCAGTCTGAACAAAAATTTCGAAAATTATCTCAGCTATTAGAAGAGATAAATCGATAAAAATTTTACTGGTGTTATACGTAGGTCTCCAGAACAACTACGTATACATAATTTATTTTTTATTTTATGGCTCTGTTCGAAATTTAATATATTGAATTTTCTATCACTCTGAACAAAAATTTTGAAAATGATCTCAGCTATTAGTAGAGATAAAGCAATAAAAATTTTACTGGTGTTATACGTAGGTCTCCAGAACTACGTATACATATATTATTTTTCATTTTATGGCTCTGTTCGAAATTTAATATATTGAATTTTCTATCACTCTGAACAAAAATTTCGAAAATTATCTCAGCTATTAGTAGAGATAAAGCGATAAAAATTTTACTGGTGTTATACGTAGGTCTCCAGAACTACGTATACATATATTATTTTTCATTTTATGGCTCTGTTCGAAATTTAATATATTGAATTTTCTATCACTCTGAACAAAAATTTTGAAAATTATCTCAGCTATTAGTAGAGATAAAGCAATAAAAATTTTACTGGTGTTATACGTAAATCTCCAGAATTACGTATACATAATTTATTTTTCATTTTATGGCTCTGTTCGAAATTTAATATATTGAATTTTCTATCACTCTGAACAAAAATTTCGAAAATTATCTCAGCTATTAGTAGAGATAAAGCAATAAGAATATCACTGGTGTTATACGTAGATCTCCAGACCTAGGTATACATAATTTATTTTTTATTTTATGGCTCTGTTCGAAATTTAATATATTGAATTTTCTATCACTCTGAACAAAAATTTTGAAAATTATCTCAGCTATTAGTAGAGATAAAGCGATAAAAATTTTACTGGTGATATACGTAGGTGTCCAGAACTACGTATACATAATTTATTTTTCATTTTATGGTTCTGTTCGAAATTTAATATATTGAATTTTCTATCACTGTGAACAAAAATTTCGAAAATTATCTCAGCTATTAGTAGAGATAAAGCGATAAAAATTTCACTGGTGTTATACGTAGGTCTCCAGAACTACGTGTACATGATTTATTTTTTATTTTATGGCTCTGTTCGAAATTTAATATATTGAATTTTCAATCACTTTGAACAAAAATTTTGAAAATTATCTCAGCTATTAGTAGAGATAAAGCAATAAAAATTTCACTGGTGTTATACGTAGGTCTCCAGAACTACGTATACATAATTTATTTTTTATTTTATGGCTCTGTTCGAAATTTAATATATTGAATTTTGTATCACTCTGAACAAAAATTTCGAAAATTATCTCAGCTATTAGTAGAGATAAAGCGATAAAAATTTTACTGGTGTTATACGTAGGTCTCCAAAACTACGTATACATAATTTATTTTTCATTTTATGGCTCTGTTCGAAATTTAATATATTGAATTTTCTATCACTCTGAACAAAAATTTGGAAAATTATCTCAGCTATTAGTAGAGATAAAGCAACAAAAATTTCACTGGTGTTATACGTAGGTCTCTAGAACTACGTATACATAATTTATTTTTCATTTTATGGCTCTGTTCGAAATTTAATATATTGAATTTTCTATCACTCTGAACAAAAATTTTGAAAATTATCTCAGCTATTAGTAGAGATAAAGCAATAAAAATTTTACTGGTGTTATACGTAGGTCTCCAGAACTACGTATACATAATTTATTTTTCATTTTATGGCTCTGTTCGAAATTTAATATATTGAATTTTCTATCACTCTAAACAAAAATTTTGAAAATTGTCTCAGCTATTAGTAGAGATAAAACAATAAAAATTTTACTGGTGTTATACGTAGGTCTCCAGAACTACGTATACATAATTTATTTTTTATTTTATGGCTCTGTTCAAAATTTAATATATTGAATTTTCTATCACTCTGAACAAAAATTTCGAGAATTATCTCAGCTATTAGTAGAGATAAAGCGATAAAAATTTCACTGGTGTTATACGTAGGTCTCCAGAACTACGTATACATAATTTATTTTTCATTTTATGGCTCTGTTCGAAATTTAATATATTGAATTTTCTATCACTCTGAACAAAAATTTTGAAAATTTTCTCAGCTATTAGTAGAGATAAAGCAATAAAAATTTCACTGGTGTTATACGTAGGTCTCCAGAACTACGTATACATAATTTATTTTTCATTTTATGGCTCTGTTCGAAATTTAATGTATTGAATTTTCTATCAGTCTGAACAAAAATTTCGAAAATTATCTCAGCTATTAGAAGAGATAAATCGATAAAAATTTTACTGGTGTTATACGTAGGTCTCCAGAACAACTACGTATACATAATTTATTTTTTATTTTATGGCTCTGTTCGAAATTTAATATATTGAATTTTCTATCACTCTGAACAAAAATTTTGAAAATTATCTCAGCTATTAGTAGAGATAAAGCAATAAAAATTTTACTGGTGTTATACGTAAATCTCCAGAATTACGTATACATAATTTATTTTTCATTTTATGGCTCTGTTCGAAATTTAATATATTGAATTTTCTATCACTCTGAACAAAAATTTCGAAAATTATCTCAGCTATTAGTAGAGATAAAGCAATAAGAATTTCACTGGTGTTATACGTAGATCTCCAGACCTGCGTATACATAATTTATTTTTTATTTTATGGCTCTGTTCGAAATTTAATATATTGAATTTTCTATCACTCTGAACAAAAATTTTGAAAATTATCTCAGCTATTAGTAGAGATAAAGCGATAAAAATTTCACTGGTGATATACGTAGGTGTCCAGAACTACGTATACATAATTTATTTTTCATTTTATGGTTCTGTTCGAAATTTAATATATTGAATTTTCTATCACTCTGAACAAAAATTTCGAAAATTATCTCAGCTATTAGTAGAGATAAAGCGATAAAAATTTCACTGGTGTTATACGTAGGTCTCCAGAACTACGTGTACATAATTTATTTTTTATTTTATGGCTCTGTTCGAAATTTAATATATTGAATTTTCTATCACTTTGAACAAAAATTTTGAAAATTATCTCAGCTATTAATAGAGATAAAGCAATAAAAATTTCAGTGGTGTTATACGTAGGTCTCCAGAACTACGTATACATAATTTATTTTTCATTTTATGGCTCTGTTCGAAATTTAATATATTGAATTTTCTATCACTCTAAACAAAAATTTTGAAAATTATCTCAGCTATTAGTAGAGATAAAGCAATAAAAATTTTACTGGTGTTATACGTAGGTCTCCAGAACTACGTATACATAATTTATTTTTTATTTTATGGCTCTGTTCGAAATTTAATATATTGAATTTTCTATCACTCTGAACAAAAATTTCGAAAATTATCTCAGCTATTAGTAGAGATAAAGCGATAAAAATTTTACTGGTGTTATACGTAGGTCTCCAAAACTACGTATACATAATTTATTTTTCATTTTATGGCTCTGTTCGAAATTTAATATATTGAATTTTCTATCACTATGAACAAAAATTTGGAAAATTATCTCAGCTATTAGTAGAGATAAAGCAACAAAAATTTCACTGGTGTTATACGTAGGTCTCTAGAACTACGTATACATAATTTATTTTTCATTTTATGGCTCTGTTCGAAATTTAATATATTGAATTTTCTATCACTCTGAACAAAAATTTTGAAAATTATCTCAGCTATTAGTAGAGATAAAGCAATAAAAATTTTACTGGTGTTATACGTAGGTCTCCAGAACTACGTATACATAATTTATTTTTCATTTTATGGCTTTGTTCGAAATTTAATATATTGAATTTTCTATCACTTTGAACAAAAATTTTGAAAATTATCTCAGCTATTAGTAGAGATAAAGCAATAAAAATTTTACTGGTGTTATACGTAGGTCTCCAGAACTACGTATACATAATTTATTTTTTATTTTATGGCTCTGTTCGAAATTTAATATATTGAATTTTCTATCACTCTGAACAAAAATTTTGGAAATTATCTCAGCTATTAGTAGAGATAAAGCAATAAAAATTTCAGTGGTGTTATACGTAGGTCTCCAGAACTACGTATACATAATTTATTTTTCATTTTATGGCTCTGTTCGAAATTTAATATATTGAATTTTCTATCACTCTGAACAAAAATTTCGAAAATTATCTCAGCTATTAGAAGAGATAAAGCGATAAAAATTTCACTAGTGTTATACGTAAGTCTCCGGAACTACGTATACATAATTTATTTTACATTTTATGGCTCTGTTCGAAATTTAATATATTGAATTTTCTATCACTCTGAACAAAAATTTTGAAAATTATCTCAGCTATTAGTAGAGATAAAGCAATAAAAATTTCACTGGTGTTATACGTAGGTCTCCAGAACTACGTATACATGATTTATTTTTTATTTTATGGCTCTGTTCGAAATTTAATATATTGAATTTTCTATCACTCTGAACAAAAATTTCGAATATTATCTCAGCTATTAGTAGAGATAAGGCGGTAAAAATTTTACTGGTGTTATACGTAGGTCTCTAGAACTACGTATACATAATTTATTTTTTATTTTATGGCTCTGTTCGAAATTTAATGTATTGAATTTTCTATCACTCTGAACAAAAATTTCGAAAATTATCTCAGCTATTAGTGGAGATAAAGCGATAAAAATTTTACTGGTGTTATACGTAGGTCTCCAGAACTACGTATACATATATTATTTTTCATTTTATGGCTCTGTTCGAAATTTAATATATTGAATTTTCTATCACTCTGAACAAAAATTTTGAAAATTATCTCAGCTATTAGTAGAGATAAAGCAATAAAAATTTTACTGGTGTTATACGTAAATCTCCAGAATTACGTATACATAATTTATTTTTCATTTTATGGCTCTGTTCGAAATTTAATATATTGAATTTTCTATCACTCTGAACAAAAATTTCGAAAATTATCTCAGCTATTAGTAGAGATAAAGCAATAAGAATATCACTGGTGTTATACGTAGATCTCCAGACCTACGTATACATAATTTATTTTTTATTTTATGGCTCTGTTCGAAATTTAATATATTGAATTTTCTATCACTCTGAACAAAAATTTTGAAAATTATCTCAGCTATTAGTAGAGATAAAGCGATAAAAATTTTACTGGTGATATACGTAGGTGTCCAGAACTACGTATACATAATTTATTTTTCATTTTATGGTTCTGTTCGAAATTTAATATATTGAATTTTCTATCACTGTGAACAAAAATTTCGAAAATTATCTCAGCTATTAGTAGAGATAAAGCGATAAAAATTTCACTGGTGTTATACGTAGGTCTCCAGAACTACGTGTACATGATTTATTTTTTATTTTATGGCTCTGTTCGAAATTTAATATATTGAATTTTCTATCACTTTGAACAAAAATTTTGAAAATTATCTCAGCTATTAGTAGAGATAAAGCAATAAAAATTTCACTGGTGTTATACGTAGGTCTCCAGAACTACGTATACATAATTTATTTTTTATTTTATGGCTCTGTTCGAAATTTAATATATTGAATTTTGTATCACTCTGAACAAAAATTTCGAAAATTATCTCAGCTATTAGTAGAGATAAAGCGATAAAAATTTTACTGGTGTTATACGTAGGTCTCCAAAACTACGTATACATAATTTATTTTTCATTTTATGGCTCTGTTCGAAATTTAATATATTGAATTTTCTATCACTCTGAACAAAAATTTGGAAAATTATCTCAGCTATTAGTAGAGATAAAGCAACAAAAATTTCACTGGTGTTATACGTAGGTCTCTAGAACTACGTATACATAATTTATTTTTCATTTTATGGCTCTGTTCGAAATTTAATATATTGAATTTTCTATCACTCTAAACAAAAATTTTGAAAATTATCTCAGCTATTAGTAGAGATAAAGCAACAAAAATTTCACTGGTGTTATTCGTAGGTCTCCAGAACTACGTATACATAATTTATTTTTCATTTTATGGCTCTGTTCGAAATTTAATATATTGAATTTTCTATCACTCTAAACAAAAATTTTGAAAATTGTCTCAGCTATTAGTAGAGATAAAACAATAAAAATTTTACTGGTGTTATACGTAGGTCTCCAGAACTACGTATACATAATTTATTTTTTATTTTATGGCTCTGTTCAAAATTTAATATATTGAATTTTCTATCACTCTGAACAAAAATTTCGAGAATTATCTCAGCTATTAGTAGAGATAAAGCGATAAAAATTTCACTGGTGTTATACGTAGGTCTCCAGAACTACGTATACATAATTTATTTTTCATTTTATGGCTCTGTTCGAAATTTAATATATTGAATTTTCTATCACTCTGAACAAAAATTTTGAAAATTTTCTCAGCTATTAGTAGAGATAAAGCAATAAAAATTTCACTGGTGTTATACGTAGGTCTCCAGAACTACGTATACATAATTTATTTTTCATTTTATGGCTCTGTTCGAAATTTAATGTATTGAATTTTCTATCAGTCTGAACAAAAATTTCGAAAATTATCTCAGCTATTAGAAGAGATAAATCGATAAAAATTTTACTGGTGTTATACGTAGGTCTCCAGAACAACTACGTATACATAATTTATTTTTTATTTTATGGCTCTGTTCGAAATTTAATATATTGAATTTTCTATCACTCTGAACAAAAATTTTGAAAATTATCTCAGCTATTAGTAGAGATAAAGCAATAAAAATTTTACTGGTGTTATACGTAAATCTCCAGAATTACGTATACATAATTTATTTTTCATTTTATGGCTCTGTTCGAAATTTAATATATTGAATTTTCTATCACTCTGAACAAAAATTTCGAAATTATCTCAGCTATTAGTAGAGATAAAGCAATAAGAATTTCACTGGTGTTATACGTAGATCTCCAGACCTACGTATACATAATTTATTTTTTATTTTATGGCTCTGTTCGAAATTTAATATATTGAATTTTCTATCACTCTGAACAAAAATTTTGAAAATTATCTCAGCTATTAGTAGAGATAAAGCGATAAAAATTTCACTGGTGATATACGTAGGTGTCCAGAACTACGTATACATAATTTATTTTTCATTTTATGGTTCTGTTCGAAATTTAATATATTGAATTTTCTATCACTCTGAACAAAAATTTCGAAAATTATCTCAGCTATTAGTAGAGATAAAGCGATAAAAATTTCACTGGTGTTATACGTAGGTCTCCAGAACTACGTGTACATGATTTATTTTTTATTTTATGGCTCTGTTCGAAATTTAATATATTGAATTTTCTATCACTTTGAACAAAAATTTTGAAAATTATCTCAGCTATTAATAGAGATAAAGCAATAAAAATTTCAGTGGTGTTATACGTAGGTCTCCAGAACTACGTATACATAATTTATTTTTCATTTTATGGCTCTGTTCGAAATTTAATATATTGAATTTTCTATCACTCTAAACAAAAATTTTGAAAATTATCTCAGCTATTAGTAGAGATAAAGCAATAAAAATTTCACTGGTGTTATACGTAGGTCTCCAGAACTACGTATACATAATTTATTTTTTATTTTATGGCTCTGTTCGAAATTTAATATATTGAATTTTCTATCACTCTGAACAAAAATTTCGAAAATTATCTCAGCTATTAGTAGAGATAAAGCGATAAAAATTTTACTGGTGTTATACGTAGGTCTCCAAAACTACGTATACATAATTTATTTTTCATTTTATGGCTCTGTTCGAAATTTAATATATTGAATTTTCTATCACTATGAACAAAAATTTGGAAAATTATCTCAGCTATTAGTAGAGATAAAGCAACAAAAATTTCACTGGTGTTATACGTAGGTCTCTAGAACTACGTATACATAATTTATTTTTCATTTTATGGCTCTGTTCGAAATTTAATATATTGAATTTTCTATCACTCTGAACAAAAATTTTGAAAATTATCTCAGCTATTAGTAGAGATAAAGCAATAAAAATTTTACTGGTGTTATACGTAGGTCTCCAGAACTACGTATACATAATTTATTTTTCATTTTATGGCTTTGTTCGAAATTTAATATATTGAATTTTCTATCACTTTGAACAAAAATTTTGAAAATTATCTCAGCTATTAGTAGAGATAAAGCAATAAAAATTTTACTGGTGTTATACGTAGGTCTCCAGAACTACGTATACATAATTTATTTTTTATTTTATGGCTCTGTTCGAAATTTAATATATTGAATTTTCTATCACTCTGAACAAAAATTTCGAAAATTATCTCAGCTATTAGGAGAGGTAAAGCGATAAAAATTTTACTGGTGTTATACGTAGGTCTCCAGAACTACGTATACATAGTTTATTTTTTATTTTATGGCTTTGTTCGAAATTTAATATATTGAATTTTCTATCACTCTGAACAAAAATTTTGAAAATTATCTCAGGTATTAGTAGAGATAAAGCAATAAAAATGTAACTGGTGTTATACGTAGGTCTCCAGAACTACGTATACATAATTTATTTTTCATTTTATGGCTCTGTTCGAAATTTAATATATTGAATTTTCTATCACTAAACAAAAATTTCGAAAATTATCTCAGCTATTAGTAGAGATAAAGCAATAAAAATTTCACTGGTGTTATACGTAGGTCTTCAGAACTACGTATACATAATTTATTCTTCATTTTATGGCTCTGTTCGAAATTTAATATATAGAATTTTCTATCACTCTGAACAAAAATTTTGAAAATTATCTCAGCTATTAGTAGAGATAAAGCAATAAAAATTTTACTGGTGTTATACGTAGGTCTCCAGAACTACGTATACATAATTTATTTTTCATTTTATGGCTCTGTTCGAAATTTAATATATTGAATTTTCTATCACTCTGAACAAAAATTTCGAAAATTATCTCAGCTATTAGTAGAGATAAAGCGATAAAAATTTCACTGGTGTTATACGTAGGTCTCCAGAACTACGTATACATAATTTATTTTTCATTTTATGGCTCTGTTCGAAATTTAATATATTGAATTTTTTATCACTCTGAACAAAAATTTTGAAAATTATCTCAGCTATTAGTAGAGATAAAGCAATAAAAATTTTACTGGTGTTATACGTAGCTCTCCAGAACTACGTATACATAATTTATTTTTCATTTTATAGCTCTGTTCGAAATTTAATATATTGAATTTTTTATCACTCTGAACAAAAATTTTGAAAATTATCTCAGCTATTAGTAGAGATAAAGCAATAAAAATTTTACTGGTGTTATACGTAGGTATCCAGAACTACGTATACATAATTTATTTTTCATTTTATGGCTCTGTTCGAAATTTAATATATTGAATTTTCTATCACTCTAAACAAAAATTTTGAAAATTGTCTCAGCTATTAGTAGAGATAAAACAATAAAAATTTTACTGGTGTTATACGTAGGTCTCCAGAACTACGTATACATAATTTATTTTTTATTTTATGGCTCTGTTCAAAATTTAATATATTGAATTTTCTATCACTCTGAACAAAAATTTCGAAAATTATCTCAGCTATTAGTAGAGATAAAGCGATAAAAATTTCACTGGTGTTATACGTAGGTCTCCAGAACTACGTATACATAATTTATTTTTCATTTTATGGCTCTGTTCGAAATTTAATATATTGAATTTTCTATCACTCTGAACAAAAATTTTGAAAATTTTCTCAGCTATTAGTAGAGATAAAGCAATAAAAATTTCACTGGTGTTATACGTAGGTCTCCAGAACTACGTATACATAATTTATTTTTCATTTTATGGCTCTGTTCGAAATTTAATGTATTGAATTTTCTATCAGTCTGAACAAAAATTTCGAAAATTATCTCAGCTATTAGAAGAGATAAAGCGATAAAAATTTTACTGGTGTTATACGTAGGTCTCCAGAACAACTACGTATACATAATTTATTTTTTATTTTATGGCTCTGTTCGAAATTTAATATATTGAATTTTCTATCACTCTGAACAAAAATTTTGAAAATTATCTCAGCTATTAGTAGAGATAAAGCAATAAAAATTTTACTGGTGTTATACGTAAATCTCCAGAATTACGTATACATAATTTATTTTTCATTTTATGGCTCTGTTCGAAATTTAATATATTGAATTTTCTATCACTCTGAACAAAAATTTCGAAAATTATCTCAGCTATTAGTAGAGATAAAGCAATAAGAATTTCACTGGTGTTATACGTAGATCTCCAGACCTACGTATACATAATTTATTTTTTATTTTATGGCTCTGTTCGAAATTTAATATATTGAATTTTCTATCACTCTGAACAAAAATTTTGAAAATTATCTCAGCTATTAGTAGAGATAAAGCGATAAAAATTTCACTGGTGATATACGTAGGTGTCCAGAACTACGTATACATAATTTATTTTTCATTCTATGGTTCTGTTCGAAATTTAATATATTGAATTTTCTATCACTCTGAACAAAAATTTCGAAAATTATCTCAGCTATTAGTAAAGATAAAGCGATAAAAATTTCACTGGTGTTATACGTAGGTCTCCAGAACTACGTGTACATGATTTATTTTTTATTTTATGGCTCTGTTCGAAATTTAATATATTGAATTTTCTATCACTTTGAACAAAAATTTTGAAAATTATCTCAGCTATTAATAGAGATAAAGCAATAAAAATTTCAGTGGTGTTATACGTAGGTCTCCAGAACTACGTATACATAATTTATTTTTCATTTTATGGCTCTGTTCGAAATTTAATATATTGAATTTTCTATCACTCTAAACAAAAATTTTGAAAATTATCTCAGCTATTAGTAGAGATAAAGCAATAAAAATTTCACTGGTGTTATACGTAGGTCTCCAGAACTACGTATACATAATTTATTTTTTATTTTATGGCTCTGTTCGAAATTTAATATATTGAATTTTCTATCACTCTGAACAAAAATTTCGAAAATTATCTCAGCTATTAGTAGAGATAAAGCGATAAAAATTTTACTGGTGTTATACGTAGGTCTCCAAAACTACGTATACATAATTTGTTTTTCATTTTATGGCTCTGTTCGAAATTTAATATATTGAATTTTCTATCACTATGAACAAAAATTTGGAAAATTATCTCAGCTATTAGTAGAGATAAAGCAACAAAAATTTCACTGGTGTTATACGTAGGTCTCTAGAACTACGTATACATAATTTATTTTTCATTTTATGGCTCTGTTCGAAATTTAATATATTGAATTTTCTATCACTCTGAACAAAAATTTTGAAAATTATCTCAGCTATGAGTAGAGATAAAGCAATAAAAATTTTACTGGTGTTATACGTAGGTCTCCAGAACTACGTATACATAATTTATTTTTCATTTTATGGCTTTGTTCGAAATTTAATATATTGAATTTTCTATCACTTTGAACAAAAATTTTGAAAATTATCTCAGCTATTAGTAGAGATAAAGCAATAAAAATTTCAGTGGTGTTATACGTAGGTCTCCAGAACTACGTATACATAATTTATTTTTCATTTTATGGCTTTGTTCGAAATTTAATATATTGAATTTTCTATCACTCTGAACAAAAATTTCGAAAATTATCTCAGCTATTAGAAGAGATAAAGCGATAAAAATTTCACTAGTGTTATACGTAAGTCTCCAGAACTACGTATACATAATTTATTTTACATTTTATGGCTCTGTTCGAAATTTAATATATTGAATTTTCTATCACTCTGAACAAAAATTTTGAAAATTATCTCAGCTATTAGTAGAGATAAAGCAATAAAAATTTCACTGGTGTTATACGTAGGTCTCCAGAACTACGTATACATGATTTATTTTTTATTTTATGGCTCTGTTCGAAATTTAATATATTGAATTTTCTATCACTCTGAACAAAAATTTCGAATATTATCTCAGCTATTAGTAGAGATAAGGCGATAAAAATTTTACTGGTGTTATACGTAGGTCTCTAGAACTACGTATACATAATTTATTTTTTATTTTATGGCTCTGTTCGAAATTTAATATATTGAATTTTCTATCACTCTGAACAAAAATTTCGAAAATTATCTCAGCTATTAGTAGAGATAAAGCGATAAAAATTTTACTGGTGTTATACGTAGGTCTCCAGAACTACGTATACATATATTATTTTTCATTTTATGGCTCTGTTCGAAATTTAATATATTGAATTTTCTATCACTCTGAACAAAAATTTTGAAAATTATCTCAGCTATTAGTAGAGATAAAGCAATAAAAATTTTACTGGTGTTATACGTAAATCTCCAGAATTACGTATACATAATTTATTTTTCATTTTATGGCTCTGTTCGAAATTTAATATATTGAATTTTCTATCACTCTGAACAAAAATTTCGAAAATTATCTCAGCTATTAGTAGAGATAAAGCAATAAGAATATCACTGGTGTTATACGTAGATCTCCAGACCTACGTATACATAATTTATTTTTTATTTTATGGCTCTGTTCGAAATTTAATATATTGAAGTTTCTATCACTCTGAACAAAAATTTTGAAAATTATCTCAGCTATTAGTAGAGATAAAGCGATAAAAATTTTACTGGTGATATACGTAGGTGTCCAGAACTACGTATACATAATTTATTTTTCATTTTATGGTTCTGTTCGAAATTTAATATATTGAATTTTCTATCACTGTGAACAAAAATTTCGAAAATTATCTCAGCTATTAGTAGAGATAAAGCGATAAAAATTTCACTGGTGTTATACGTAGGTCTCCAGAACTACGTGTACATGATTTATTTTTTATTTTATGGCTCTGTTCGAAATTTAATATATTGAATTTTCTATCACTTTGAACAAAAATTTTGAAAATTATCTCAGCTATTAGTAGAGATAAAGCAATAAAAATTTCACTGGTGTTATACGTAGGTCTCCAGAACTACGTATACATAATTTATTTTTTATTTTATGGCTCTGTTCGAAATTTAATATATTGAATTTTCTATCACTCTGAACAAAAATTTCGAAAATTATCTCAGCTATTAGTAGAGATAAAGCGATAAAAATTTTACTGGTGTTATACGTAGGTCTCCAAAACTACGTATACATAATTTATTTTTCATTTTATGGCTCTGTTCGAAATTTAATATATTGAATTTTCTATCACTCTGAACAAAAATTTGGAAAATTATCTCAGCTATTAGTAGAGATAAAGCAACAAAAATTTCACTGGTGTTATACGTAGGTCTCTAGAACTACGTATACATAATTTATTTTTCATTTTATGGCTCTGTTCGAAATTTAATATATTGAATTTTCTATCACTCTGAACAAAAATTTTGAAAATTATCTCAGCTATTAGTAGAGATAAAGCAATAAAAATTTTACTGGTGTTATACGTAGGTCTCCAGAACTACGTATACATAATTTATTTTTCATTTTATGGCTTTGTTCGAAATTTAATATATTGAATTTTCTATCACTCTGAACAAAAATTTTGAAAATTATCTCAGCTATTAGTAGAGATAAAGCAATAAAAATTTCAGTGGTGTTATACGTAGGTCTCCAGAACTACGTATACATAATTTATTTTTCATTTTATGGCTCTGTTCGAAATTTAATATATTGAATTTTCTATCACTCTGAACAAAAATTTCGAAAATTATCTCAGCTATTAGTAGAGATAAAGCGATAAAAATTTCACTGGTGTTATACGTAAGTCTCCAGAACTACGTATACATAATTTATTTTACATTTTATGGCTCTGTTCGAAATTTAATTTATTGAATTTTCTATCACTCTGAACAAAAATTTTGAAAATTATCTCAGCTATTAGTAGAGATAAAGCAATAAAAATTTCACTGGTGTTATACGTAGGTCTCCAGAACTACGTATACATGATTTATTTTTTATTTTATGGCTCTGTTCGAAATTTAATATATTGAATTTTCTATCACTCTGAACAAAAATTTCGAAAATTATCTCAGCTATTAGTAGAGATAAAGCAACAAAAATTTCACTGGTGTTATACGTAGGTCTCCAAAACTACGTATACATAATTTATTTTTCATTTTATGGCTTTGTTCGAAATTTAATATATTGAATTTTCTATCACTCTGAACAAAAATTTGGAAAATTATCTCAGCTATTAGTAGAGATGAAGCAACAAAAATTTTACTGGTGTTATACGTAGGTCTCTAGAACTACGTATACATAATTTATTTTTCATTTTATGGCTCTGTTCGAAATTTAATATATTGAATTTTCTATCACTCTGAACAAAAATTTTGAAAATTATCTCAGCTATTAGTAGAGATAAAGCAATAAAAATTTTACTGGTGTTATACGTAGGTCTCCAGAACTACGCATACATAATTTATTTTTCATTTTTTGGCTCTGTTCGAAATTTAATATATTGAATTTTCTATCACTCTGAACAAAAATTTCGAAAATTATCTCAGCTATTAGTAGAGATAAAGCGATAAAAATTTCAGTGGTGTTATACGTAGGTCTCCAGAACTACGTATACATAATTTATTTTTCATTTTATGGCTTTGTTCGAAATTTAATATATTGAATTTTCTATCACTCTGAACAAAAATTTCGAAAATTATCTCAGCTATTAGAAGAGATAAAGCGATAAAAATTTCACTGGTGTTATATGTAAGTCTCCAGAACTACGTATACATAATTTATTTTACATTTTATGGCTCTGTTCGAAATTTAATATATTGAATTTTCTATCACTCTGAACAAAAATTTTGAAAATTATCTCAGCTATTAGTAGAGATAAAGCAATAAAAATTTCACTGGTGTTATACGTAGGTCTCCAGAACTACGTATACATAATTTATTTTACATTTTATGGCTCTGTTCGAAATTTAATATATTGAATTTTCTATCACTCTGAACAAAAATTTCGAATATTATCTCAGCTATTAGTAGAGATCAGGCGATAAAAATTTTACTGGTGTTATACGTAGGTCTCCAGAACTACGTATACATAATTTATTTTTTATTTTATGGCTCTGTTCGAAATTTAATATATTGAATTTTCTATCACTCTGAACAAAAATTTCAAAAATTATCTCAGCTATTAGTAGAGATAAAGCGATAAAAATTTTACTGGTGTTATACGTAGGTCTCCAGAACTACGTATACATAATTTATTTTTCATTTTATGGCTCTGTTCGAAATTTAATATATTGAATTTTCTATCACTCTGAACAAAAATTTTGAAAATTATCTCAGCTATTAGTAAAGATAAAGCAATAAAAATTTTACTGGTGTTATACGTAGGTCTCCAGAACTACGTATACATATATTATTTTTCATTTTATGGCTCTGTTCGAAATTTAATATATTGAATTTTCTATCACTCTGAACAAAAATTTTGAAAATTATCTCAGCTATTAGTAGAGATAAAGCGATAAAAATTTTACTGGTGTTATACGTAGGTCTTCAGAACTACGTATACATAATTTATTTTTTATTTTATGGCTCTGTTCGAAATTTAATATATTGAATTTTCTATCACTCTGAACAAAAATTTCGAAAATTATCTCAGCTATTAGGAGAGATAAAGCGATAAAAATTTCACTGGTGTTATACGTAGGTCTTCAGAACTACGTATACATAATTTATTTTTCATTTTATGGCTCTGTTCGAAATTTAATATATTGAATTTTCTATCACTCTGAACAAAAATTTCGAAAATTATCTCAGCTATTAGTAGAGATAAAGCGATAGAAATTTTACTGGTGTTATACGTAGGTCTCCAGAACTACGTATACATAATTTATTTTTTATTTTATGGCTCTGTTCGAAATTTAATATATTGAATTTTCTATCACTCTGAACAAAAATTTTGAAAATTATCTCAGCTATTAGTAGAGATAAAGCAATAAAAATTTTACTGGTGTTATACGTAGGTCTCCAGAACTACGTATACATAATTTATTTTTCATTTTATGGCTCTGTTCGAAATTTAATATATTGAATTTTCTATCACTCTGAACAAAAATTTCGAAAATTATCTCAGCTATTAGTAGAGATAAAGCAATAAAAATTTTACTGGTGTTATACGTAGGTCTCCAGAGCTACGTATACATAATTTATTTTTCATTTTATGGCTCTGTTCAAAATTTAATATATTGAATTTTCTATCACTCTGAACAAAAATTTCGAAAATTATCTCAGCTATTAGTAGAGATAAAGCAATAAAAATTTCACAGGTGTTATACGTAGGTCTCCAGAACTACGTATACATAATTTATTTTTCATTTTATGGCTCTGTTCAAAATTTAATATATTGAATTTTCTATCACTGTGAACAAAATTTCGAAAATTATCTCAGCTATTAGTAGAGATAAAGCGATAAAAATTTCACAGGTGTTATACGTAGGTCTCCAGAACTAAGTATACATAATTTATTTTTCATTTTATGGCTCTGTTCAAAATTTAATATATTGAATTTTCTATCACTCTGAAGAAAAATTTTGAAAATTATCTCAGCTATTAGTAGAGATAAAGCATCAAAAATTTTACTGGTGTTATACGTAGGTCTCCAGAACTACGTATACATAATTTATTTTTCATTTTATGGCTCTGTTCGAAATTTAATATATTGAATTTTTTATCACTCTGAACAAAAATTTCGAAAATTATCTCAGCTATTAGTAGAAATAAAGCGATAAAAATTTCACTGGTGTTATACGTAGGTCTCCAGAACTACGTATACATAATTTATTTTTCATTTTATGGCTCTGTTCGAAATTTAATATATTGAATTTTCTATCACAATGAACAAAAATTTTGAAAATTATCTCAGCTATTAGTAGAGATAAAGCAATAAAAATTTCATTAGTGTTATACGTAGGTCTCCAGAACTACGTATACATGATTTTTTACTTTATTATTTTGTTCGAAATTTAATATATTGAATTTTCTATCACTCTGAACAAAAATTTCGAAAATTATCTCAGCTATTAGTAGAGATAAAGCAATAAAAATTTCACTGGTGTTATACGTAGGTCTCCAAAACTACGTATACATAATTTATTTTTTATTTTATGGCTCTGTTCGAAATTTAATATATTGAATTTTCTATCACTCTGAACAAAAATTTCGAAAATTGTCTCAGCTATTAGTAGAGATAAAGCGATAAAAATTTTACTGGTGTTATACGTAGGTCTTCAGAACTATGTATACATGATTTATTTTTTATTTTATGGCTCTGTTCGAAATTTAATATATTGAATTTTCTATCACTCTGAACAAAAATTTTGAAAATTATCTCAGCTATTAGTAGAGATAAAGCGATAAAAATTTTACTGGTGTTAGACGTAGGTCTCCAGAACTACGTATACATAATTTATTTTTCATTTTATGGCTCTGTTCGAAATTTAATATATTGAATTTTCTATCACTCTGAACAAAAATTTTGAAAATTATCTCAGCTATTAGTAGAGATAAAGCAATAAAAATTTTACTGGTGTTATACGTAGGTCTCCAGAACTACGTATACATATATTATTTTTCATTTTATGGCTCTGTTCGAAATTTAATATATTGAATTTTCTATCACTCTGAACAAAAATTTTGAAAATTATCTCAGCTATTAGTAGAGATAAAGCAATAAAAATTTTACTGGTGTTATACGTAGGTCTCCAGAACTACGTATACATATATTATTTTTCATTTTATGGCTCTGTTCGAAATTTAATATATTGAATTTTCTATCACTCTGAACAAAAATTTTGAAAATTATCTCAGCTATTAGTAGAGATAAAGCGATAAAAATTTTACTGGTGTTATACGTAGGTCTTCAGAACTACGTATACATAATTTATTTTTTATTTTATGGCTTTGTTCGAAATTTAATATATTGAATTTTCTATCACTCTGAACAAAAATTTCGAAAATTATCTCAGCTATTAGGAGAGATAAAGCGATAAAAATTTCACTGGTGTTATACGTAGGTCTTCAGAACTACGTATACATAATTTATTTTTCATTTTATGGCTCTGTTCGAAATTTAATATATTGAATTTTCTATCACTCTGAACAAAAATTTCGAAAATTATCTCAGCTATTACTAGAGATAAAGCGATAGAAATTTTACTGGTGTTATACGTAGGTCTCCAGAACTACGTATACATAATTTATTTTTTATTTTATGGCTCTGTTCGAAATTTAATATATTGAATTTTCTATCACTCTGAACAAAAATTTTGAAAATTATCTCAGCTATTAGTAGAGATAAAGCAATAAAAATTTTACTGGTGTTATACGTAGGTCTCCAGAACTACGTATACATAATTTATTTTTCATTTTATGGCTCTGTTCGAAATTTAATATATTGAATTTTCTATCACTCTGAACAAAAATTTCGAAAATTATCTCAGCTATTAGTAGAGATAAAGCAATAAAAATTTTACTGGTGTTATACGTAGGTCTCCAGAACTACGTATACATAATTTATTTTTCATTTTATGGCTCTGTTCAAAATTTAATATATTGAATTTTCTATCACTCTGAACAAAAATTTCGAAAATTATCTCAGCTATTAGTAGAGATAAAGCAATAAAAATTTCACAGGTTTTATACGTAGGTCTCCAGAACTACGTATACATAATTTATTTTTCATTTTATGGCTCTGTTCAAAATTTAATATATTGAATTTTCTATCACTGTGAACAAAATTTCGAAAATTATCTCAGCTATTAGTAGAGATAAAGCGATAAAAATTTCACAGGTGTTATACGTAGGTCTCCAGAACTAAGTATACATAATTTATTTTTCATTTTATGGCTCTGTTCAAAATTTAATATATTGAATTTTCTATCACTCTGAAGAAAAATTTTGAAAATTATCTCAGCTATTAGTAGAGATAAAGCATCAAAAATTTTACTGGTGTTATACGTAGGTCTCCAGAACTACGTATACATAATTTATTTTTCATTTTATGGCTCTGTTCGAAATTTAATATATTGAATTTTTTATCACTCTGAACAAAAATTTCGAAAATTATCTCAGCTGTTAGTAGAAATAAAGCGATAAAAATTTCACTGGTGTTATACGTAGGTCTCCAGAACTACGTATACATAATTTATTTTTCATTTTATGGCTCTGTTCGAAATTTAATATATTGAATTTTCTATCACAATAAACAAAAATTTTGAAAATTATCTCAGCTATTAGTAGAGATAAAGCAATAAAAATTTCATTAGTGTTATACGTAGGTCTCCAGAACTACGTATACATGATTTTTTACTTTATTATTTTGTTCGAAATTTAATATATTGAATTTTCTATCACTCTGAACAAAAATTTCGAAAATTATCTCACCTATTAGTAGAGATAAAGCAATAAAAATTTCACTGGTGTTATACGTAGGTCTCCAAAACTACGTATACATAATTTATTTTTTATTTTATGGCTCTGTTCGAAATTTAATATATTGAATTTTCTATCACTCTGAACAAAAATTTCGAAAATTGTCTCAGCTATTAGTAGAGATAAAGCGATAAAAATTTTACTGGTGTTATACGTAGGTCTTCAGAACTATGTATACATGATTTATTTTTTATTTTATGGCTCTGTTCGAAATTTAATATATTGAATTTTCTATCACTCTGAACAAAAATTTCGAAAATTATGTCAGCTATTAGTAGAGATAAAGCGATAAAATTTTACTGGTGTTAGACGTAGGTCTCCAGAACTACGTATACATAATTTATTTTTCATTTTATGGCTCTGTTCGAAATTTAATATATTGAATTTTCTATCACTGTGAACAAAATTTCGAAAATTATCTCAGCTATTAGTAGAGATAAAGCGATAAAAATTTCACTGGTGTTATACGTAGGTTTCCAGAACTACGTATACATATATTATTTTTCATTTTATGGCTCTGTTCGAAATTTAATATATTGAATTTTCTATCACTCTGAACAAAAATTTTGAAAATTATCTCAGCTATTAGTAGAGATAAAGCAATAAAAATTTTACTGGTGTTATACGTAGGTCTCCAGAACTACGTATACATAATTTATTTTTTATTTTATGGCTCTGTTCGAAATTTAATATATTGAATTTTCTATCACTCTGAACAAAAATTTCGAAAATTATCTCAGCTATTAGGAGAGATAAAGCGATAAAAATTTCACTGGTGTTATACGTAGGTCTTCAGAACTACGTATACATAATTTATTTTTCATTTTATGGCTCTGTTCGAAATTTAATATATTGAATTTTCTATCACTCTGAACAAAAATTTCGAAAATTATCTCAGCTATTAGTAGAGATAAAGCGATAGAAATTTTACTGGTGTTATACGTAGGTCTCCAGAACTACGTATACATAATTTATTTTTCATTTTATGGCTCTGTTCAAAATTTAATATATTGAATTTTCTATCACTCTGAACAAAAATTTCGAAAATTATCTCAGCTATTAGTAGAGATAAAGCGATAAAAATTTTATTGGTGTTATACGTAGGTCTCCAGAACTTCGTATACATAATTTATTTTTTATTTTATGGCTCTGTTCGAAATTTAATATATTGAATTTTCTATCACTCTGAACAAAAATTTTGAAAATTATCTCAGCTATTAGTAGAGATAAAGCAATAAAAATTTTACTGGTGTTATACGAAGGTCTCCAGAACTACGTATACAGAATTTATTTTTCATTTTATGGCTTTGTTCAAAATTTAATATATTGAATTTTCTATCACTCTGAACAAAAATTTCGAAAATTATCTCAGCTGTTAGTAGAGATAAAGCAATAAAAATTTTACTGGTGTTATACGTAGGTCTCCAGAACTACGTATACATAATTTATTTTTCATTTTATGGCTCTGTTCAAAATTTAATATATTGAATTTTCTATCACTGTGAACAAAATTTCGAAAATTATCTCAGCTATTAGTAGAGATAAAGCGATAAAAATTTCACAGGTGTTATACGTAGGTCTCCAGAACTACGTATACATAATTTATTTTTCATTTTATGGCTCTGTTCAAAATTTAATATATTGAATTTTCTATCACTCTGAAGAAAAATTTTGAAATTTATCTCAGCTATTAGTAGAGATAAAGCATCAAAAATTTTACTGGTGTTATACGTAGGTCTCCAGAACTACGTATACATAATTTATTTTTCATTTTATGGCTCTGTTCGAAATTTAATATATTGAATTTTTTATCACTCTGAACAAAAATTTCGAAAATTATCTCAGCTATTAGTAGAAATAAAGCGATAAAAATTTTACTGGTGTTATACGTAGGTCTCCAGAACTACGTATACATAATTTATTTTTCATTTTATGGCTCTGTTCGAAATTTAATATATTGAATTTTCTATCACAATGAACAAAAATTTTGAAAATTATCTCAGCTATTAGTAGAGATAAAGCAATAAAAATTTCATTAGTGTTATACGTAGGTCTCCAGAACTACGTATACATGATTTTTTATTTTATTATTTTGTTCGAAATTTAATATATTGAATTTTCTATCACTCTGAACAAAAATTTCGAAAATTATCTCAGCTATTGGTAGAGATAAAGCAATAAAAATTTCACTGGTGTTATACGTAGGTCTCCAAAACTACGTATACATAATTTATTTTTTATTTTATGGCTCTGTTCGAAATTTAATATATTGAATTTTCTATCACTCTGAACAAAAATTTCGAAAATTATCTCAGCTATTAGTAGAGATAAAGCGATAAAAATTTTACTGGTGTTATACGTAGGTCTTCAGAACTATGTATACATGATTTATTTTTTATTTTATGGCTTTGTTCGAAATTTAATATATTGAATTTTCTATCACTCTGAACAAAAATTTCGAAAATTATCTCAGCTATTAGTAGAGATAAAGCGATAAAATTTTACTGGTGTTAAACGTAGGTCTCCAGAACTACGTATACATAATTTATTTTTCATTTTATGGCTCTGTTCGAAATTTAATATATTGAATTTTCTATCACTCTGAACAAAAATTTTGAAAATTATCTCAGCTATTAGTAGAGATAAAGCAATAAAAATTTCACTGGTGTTATACGTAGGTCTCCAGAACTACGTATACATAATTTATTTTTCATTTTATGGCTCTGTTCAAAATTTAATATATTGAATTTTCTATCACTCTGAACAAAAATTTCGAAAATTATCTCAGCTATTAGTAGAGATAAAGCGATAAAATTTTTACTGGTGTTATACGTAGGTCTCCAGAACTACGTATACATAATTTATTTTTTATTTTATGGCTCTGTTCGAAATTTAATATATTGAATTTTCTATCACTCTGAACAAAAATTTTGAAAATTATCTCAGCTATTAGTAGAGATAAAGCAATAAAAATTTCACTGGTGTTATACGTAGGTCTCCAGAACTACGTATACAGAATTTATTTTTCATTTTATGGCTCTGTTCAAAATTTAATATATTGAATTTTCTATCACTCTGAACAAAAATTTCGAAAATTATCTCAGCTATTAGTAGAGATAAAGCAATAAAAATTTTACTGGTGTTATACGTAGGTCTTCAGAACTACGTATACATAATTTATTTTTCATTTTATGGCTCTGTTCAAAATTTAATATATTGAATTTTCTATCACTGTGAACAAAAATTTCGAAAATTATCTCAGCTATTAGTAGAGATAAAGCGATAAAAATTTTACAGGTGTTATACGTTGGTCTCCAAAACTACGTATACATAATTTATTTTTCATTTTATGGCTCTGTTCAAAATTTAATATATTGAATTTTCTATCACTCTGAAGAAAAATTTTGAAAATTATCTCAGCTATTAGTAGAGATAAAGCATCAAAAATTTTACTGGTGTTATACGTAGGTCTCCAGAACTACGTATACATAATTTATTTTTCATTTTATGGCTCTGTTCGAAATTTAATATATTGAATTTTCTATCACTCTGAACAAAAATTTCGAAAATTATCTCAGCTATTAGTAGAGATAAAGCAATAAAAATTTTACTGGTGTTATACGTAGGTCTCCAGAACTACGTATACATAATTTATTTTTCATTTTATGGCTCTGTTCGAAATTTAATATATTGAATTTTTTATCACTCTGAACAAAAATTTCGAAAATTATCTCAGCTATTAGTAGAGATAAAGCGATAAAAATTTCACAGGTGTTATACGTAGGTCTCCAGAACTACGTATACATAATTTATTTTTCATTTTATGGCTCTGTTCAAAATTTAATATATTGAATTTTCTATCACTCTGAAGAAAAATTTTGAAAATTATCTCAGCTATTAGTAGAGATAAAGCATCAAAAATTTTACTGGTGTTATACGTAGGTCTCCAGAACTACGTATGCATAATTTATTTTTCATTTTATGGCTCTGTTCGAAATTTAATATATTGAATTTTTTATCACTCTGAACAAAAATTTCGAAAATTATCTCAGCTATTAGTAGAGATAAAGCGATAAAAATTTCACTGGTGTTATACGTAGGTCTCCAGAACTACGTATACATAATTTATTTTTCATTTAATGGCTCTGTTCGAAATTTAATATATTGAATTTTCTATCACAATGAACAAAAATTTTGAAAATTATCTCAGCTATTAGTAGAGATAAAGCAATAAAAATTTCACTGGTGTTATACGTAGGTCTCCAGAACTACGTATACATAATTTATTTTTCATTTTATGGCTCTGTTCGAAATTTAATATATTGAATTTTCTATCACTCTGAACAAAAATTTCGAAAATTATCTCAGCTATTAGTAGAGAAAAAGCGATAAAAATTTTACTGGTGTTATACGTAGGTCTTCAGAACTACGTATACATGATTTATTTTTTATTTTATGGCTCTGTTCGAAATTTAATATATTGAATTTTCTATCACTGTGAACAAAAATTTCGAAAATTATCTCAGCTATTAGTAGAGATAAAGCGATAAAAATTTTACAGGTGTTATACGTTGGTTTCCAGAACTAAGTATACATAATTTATTTTTCATTTTATGGCTCTGTTCAAAATTTAATATATTGAATTTTCTATCACTCTGAAGAAAAATTTTGAAAATTATCTCAGCTATTAGTAGAGATAAAGCATCAAAAATTTTACTGGTGTTATACGTAGGTCTCCAGAACTACGTATACATAATTTATTTTTCATTTTATGGCTCTGTTCAAAATTTAATATATTGAATTTTCTATCACTGTGAACAAAAATTTCGAAAATTATCTCAGCTATTAGTAGAGATAAAGCGATAAAAATTTTACAGGTGTTATACGTTGGTCTCCAGAACTACGTATACATAATTTATTTTTCATTTTATGGCTCTGTTCGAAATTTAATATATTGAATTTTCTATCACTCTGGACAAAAATTTCGAAAATTATCTCAGCTATTAGTAGAGATAAAGCGATAAAAATTCACTGGTGTTATACGTAGGTCTCCAGAACTACGTATCCATAATTTATTTTTCATTTTATGGCTCTGTTCGAAATTTAATATATTGAATTTTCTATCACTCTGAACAAAAATTTTGGAAATTATCTCAGCTATTAGTAGAGATAAAGCAATAAAAATTTTACTGGTGTTATACGTAGGTCTCCAGAACTACGTCTGCATAATTTATTTTTCATTTTATGGCTCTGTTCGAAATTTAATATATTGAATTTTCTATCACTCTGAACAAAAATTTCGAAAATTATCTCAGCTATTAGTAGAGATAAAGCGATAAAAATTTCACTGGTGTTATACGTAGGTCTCCAGAACTACGTATGCATAATTTATTTTTCATTTTATGGCTCTGTTCGAAATTTAATATATTGAATTTTCTATCACTCTGAACAAAAATTTCGAAAATTATCTCAGCTATTAGTAGAGATAAAGCAATAAAAATTTCACTGGTGTTATACGTAGGTCTCCAGAACTACGTATACATAATTTATTTTTTATTTTATGGCTCTGTTCGAAATTTAATATATTGAATTTTCTATCACTCTGAACAAAAATTTCGAAAATTATCTCAGCTATTAGTAGAGATAAAGCAATAAAAATTTCACTGGTGTTATACGTAGGTCTCCAGAACTAGGCATGCATAATTTATTTTTCATTTTATGGCTCTGTTCGAAATTTAATATATTGAATTTTCTATCACTTTGAACAAAAATTTTGAAAATTATCTCAGCTATTAGTAGAGATAAAGCGATAAAAATTTCACTGGTGTTATACGTAGGTCTCCAGAACTACGTATGCATAATTTATTTTTCATTTTATGGCTCTGTTCGAAATTTAATATATTGTATTTTCTATCACTCTGAACAAAAATTTTGAAAATTATCTCAGCTATTAGTAGAGATAAAGCAATAAAAATTTTACTGGTGTTATACGTAGGTCTTCAGAACTACGTATACATGATTTATTTTTTATTTTATGGCTCTGTTCGAAATTTAATATATTGAATTTTCTATCACTCTGAACAAAAATTTCGAAAATTATCTCAGCTATTAGTAGAGATAAAGCGATAAAAATTTTACTGGTGTTATACGTAGGTCTTCAGAACTACGTATACATGATTTATTTTTTATTTTATGGCTCTGTTCGAAATTTAATATATTGAATTTTCTATCACTGTGAACAAAAATTTCGAAAATTATCTCAGCTATTAGTAGAGATAAAGCGATAAAAATTTTACAGGTGTTATACGTTGGTTTCCAGAACTACGTATACATAATTTATTTTTTATTTTATGGCTCTGTTCAAAATTTAATATATTGAATTTTCTATCACTCTGAAGAAAAATTTTGAAAATTATCTCAGCTATTAGTAGAGATAAAGCATCAAAAATTTTACTGGTGTTATACGTAGGTCTCCAGAACTACGTATACATAATTTATTTTTCATTTTATGGCTCTGTTCAAAATTTAATATATTGAATTTTCTATCACTGTGAACAAAAATTTCGAAAATTATCTCAGCTATTAGTAGAGATAAAGCGATAAAAATTTTACAGGTGTTATACGTTGGTCTCCAGAACTACGTATACATAATTTATTTTTCATTTTATGGCTCTGTTCGAAATTTAATATATTGAATTTTCTATCACTCTGGACAAAAATTTCGAAAATTATCTCAGCTATTAGTAGAGATAAAGCGATAAAAATTTCACTGGTGTTATACGTAGGTCTCCAGAACTACGTATGCATAATTTATTTTTCATTTTATGGCTCTGTTCGAAATTTAATATATTGAATTTTCTATCACTCTGAACAAAAATTTTGAAAATTATCTCAGCTATTAGTAGAGATAAAGCAATAAAAATTTTATTGGTGTTATACGTAGGTCTCCAGAACTACGTATGCATAATTTATTTTTCATTTTATGGCTCTGTTCGAAATTTAATATATTGAATTTTCTATCACTCTGAACAAAAATTTCGAAAATTATCTCAGCTATTAGTAGAGATAAAGCGATAAAAATTTCACTGGTGTTATACGTAGGTCTCCAGAACTACGTATCCATAATTTATTTTTCATTTTATGGCTCTGTTCGAAATTTAATATATTGAATTTTCTATCACTCTGAACAAAAATTTTGAAAATTATCTCAGCTATTAGTAGAGATAAAGCAATAAAAATTTTACTGGTGTTATACGTAGGTCTCCAGAACTACGTCTGCATAATTTATTTTTCATTTTATGGCTCTGTTCGAAATTTAATATATTGAATTTTCTATCACTCTGAACAAAAATTTCGAAAATTATCTCAGCTATTAGTAGAGATAAAGCGATAAAAATTTCACTGGTGTTATACGTAGGTCTCCAGAACTACGTATGCATAATTTATTTTTCATTTTATGGCTCTGTTCGAAATTTAATATATTGAATTTTCTATCACTCTGAACAAAAATTTCGAAAATTATCTCAGCTATTAGTAGAGATAAAGCAATAAAAATTTCACTGGTGTTATACGTAGGTCTCCAGAACTACGTATACATAATTTATTTTTTATTTTATGGCTCTGTTCGAAATTTAATATATTGAATTTTCTATCACTCTGAACAAAAATTTCGAAAATTATCTCAGCTATTAGTAGAGATAAAGCAATAAAAATTTCACTGGTGTTATACGTAGGTCTCCAGAACTACGCATGCATAATTTATTTTTCATTTTATGGCTCTGTTCGAAATTTAATATATTGAATTTTCTATCACTTTGAACAAAAATTTTGAAAATTATCTCAGCTATTAGTAGAGATAAAGCGATAAAAATTTCACTGGTGTTATACGTAGGTCTCCAGAACTACGTATGCATAATTTATTTTTCATTTTATGGCTCTGTTCGAAATTTAATATATTGAATTTTCTATCACTCTGAACAAAAATTTCGAAAATTATCTCAGCTATTAGTAGAGATAAAGCGATAAAAATTTTACTGGTGTTATACGTAGGTCTTCAGAACTACGTATACATGATTTATTTTTTATTTTATGGCTCTGTTCGAAATTTAATATATTGAATTTTCTATCACTGTGAACAAAAATTTCGAAAATTATCTCAGCTATTAGTAGAGATAAAGCGATAAAAATTTTACAGGTGTTATACGTTGGTTTCCAGAACTACGTATACATAATTTATTTTTCATTTTATGGCTCTGTTCAAAATTTAAAATATTGAATTTTCTATCACTCTGAAGAAAAATTTTGAAAATTATCTCAGCTATTAGTAGAGATAAAGCATCAAAAATTTTACTGGTGTTATACGTAGGTCTCCAGAACTACGTATACATAATTTATTTTTCATTTTATGGCTCTGTTCAAAATTTAATATATTGAGTTTTCTATCACTGTGAACAAAAATTTCGAAAATTATCTCAGCTATTAGTAGAGATAAAGCGATAAAAATTTTACAGGTGTTATACGTTGGTCTCCAGAACTACGTATACATAATTTATTTTTCATTTTATGGCTCTGTTCGAAATTTAATATATTGAATTTTCTATCACTCTGGACAAAAATTTCGAAAATTATCTCAGCTATTAGTAGAGATAAAGCGATAAAAATTTCACTGGTGTTATACGTAGGTCTCCAGAACTACGTATGCATAATTTATTTTTCATTTTATGGCTCTGTTCGAAATTTAATATATTGAATTTTCTATCACTCTGAACAAAAATTTTGAAAATTATCTCAGCTATTAGTAGAGATAAAGCAATAAAAATTTTATTGGTGTTATACGTAGGTCTCCAGAACTACGTATGCATAATTTATTTTTCATTTTATGGCTCTGTTCGAAATTTAATATATTGAATTTTCTATCACTCTGAACAAAAATTTCGAAAATTATCTCAGCTATTAGTAGAGATAAAGCGATAAAAATTTCACTGGTGTTATACGTAGGTCTTTAGAACTACGTATGCATAATTTATTTTTCATTTTATGGCTCTGTTCGAAATTTAATATATTGAATTTTCTATCACTCTGAACAAAAATTTCGAAAATTATCTCAGCTATTAGTAGAGATAAAGCAATAAAAATTTCACTGGTGTTATACGTAGGTCTCCAGAACTACGTATACATAATTTATTTTTTATTTTATGGCTCTGTTCGAAATTTAATATATTGAATTTTCTATCACTCTGAACAAAAATTTCGAAAATTATCTCAGTTATTAGTAGAGATAAAGCAATAAAAATTTCACTGGTGTTATACGTAGGTCTCCAGAACTACGCATGCATAATTTATTTTTCATTTTATGGCTCTGTTCGAAATTTAATATATTGAATTTTCTATCACTTTGAACAAAAATTTTGAAAATTATCTTAGCTATTAGTAGAGATAAAGCGATAAAAATTTCACTGGTGTTATACGTAGGTCTCCAGAACTACGTATGCATAATTTATTTTTCATTTTATGGCTCTGTTCGAAATTTAATATATTGAATTTTCTATCACTCTGAACAAAAATTTTGAAAATTATCTCAGCTATTAGTAGAGATAAAGCAATAAAAATTTTACTGGTGTTATACGTAGGTCTTCAGAACTACGTATACATGATTTATTTTTTATTTTATGGCTCTGTTCGAAATTTAGTATATTGAATTTTCTATCACTGTGAACAAAAATTTCGAAAATTATCTCAGCTATTAGTAGAGATAAAGCGATAAAAATTTTACAGGTGTCATACGTTGGTTTCCAGAACTACGTATACATAATTTATTTTTCATTTTATGGCTCTGTTCAAAATTTAATATATTGAATTTTCTATCACTCTGAAGAAAAATTTTGAAAATTATCTCAGCTATTAGTAGAGATAAAGCATCAAAAATTTTACTGGTGTTATACGTAGGTCTCCAGAACTACGTATACATAATTTATTTTTCATTTTATGGCTCTGTTCAAAATTTAATATATTGAATTTTCTATCACTGTGAACAAAAATTTCGAAAATTATCTCAGCTATTAGTAGAGATAAAGCGATAAAAATTTTACAGGTGTTATACGTTGGTCTCCAGAACTACGTATACATAATTTATTTTTCATTTTATGGCTCTGTTCAAAATTTAATATATTGAATTTTCTATCACTCTGAAGAAAAATTTTGAAAATTATCTCAGCTATTAGTAGAGATAAAGCATCAAAAATTTTACTGGTGTTATACGTAGGTCTCCAGAACTACGTATACATAATTTATTTTTCATTTTATGGCTCTGTTCGAAATTTAATATATTGAATTTTCTATCACTCTGAACAAAAATTTTGAAAATTATCTCAGCTATTAGTAGAGATAAAGCAATAAAAATTTTACTAATGTTATACGTAGGTCTCCAGAACTACGTATACATGATTTATTTTTTATTTTATGGCTCTGTTCGAAATTTAATATATTGAATTTTCTATCACTCTGAACAAAAATTTCGAAAATTATCTCAGCTATTAGTAGAGATAAAGCAATAAAAATTTTACTGGTGTTATACGTAGGTCTCCAGAACTACGTATACATAATTTATTTTTCATTTTATGGCTCTGTTCGAAATTTAATATATTGAATTTTCTATCACTCTGAACAAAAATTTTGAAAATTATCTCAGCTATTAGTAGAGATAAAGCAATAAAAATTTCACTGTTGTTATACGTAGGTCTCCAGAACTACGTATACATAATTTATTTTTCATTTTATGGCTCTGTTCGAAATTTAATATATTGAATTTTCTATCACTCTGAACAAAAATTTCGAAAATTATCTTAGCTATTAGTAGAGATAAAGCGATAAAAATTTCACTGGTGTTATACGTAGGTCTTCAGAACTACGTATACATAATTTATTTTTCATTTTATGGCTCTGTTCGAAATTTAATATATTGAATTTTCTATCACTCTGAACAAAAATTTTGAAAATTATCTCAGCTATTAGTAGAGATAATGCATCAAAAATTTTACTGGTGTTATACGTAGGTCTCCAGAACTACGTATACATAATTTATTTTTCATTTTATGGCTCTGTTCGAAATTTAATATATTGAATTTTTTATCACTCTGAACAAAAATTTCGAAAATTATCTCAGCTATTAGTAGAGATAAAGCGATAAAAATTTCACTGGTGTTATACGTAGGTCTCCAGAACTACGTATACATAATTTATTTTTCATTTTATGGCTCTGTTTGAAATTTAATATATTGAATTTTCTATCACTCTGAACAAAAATTTTGAAAATTATCTCAGCTATTAGTAGAGATAAAGCGATAAAAATTTTACTGGTGTTATAAGTAGGTCTCCAGAACTACGTATACATATCTTATTTTTCATCTTATGGCTCTGTTCAAAATTTAATATATTGAATTTTCTATCACTCTGAACAAAAATTTTGAAAATTATCTCAGCTACTAGTAGAGATAAAGCAATAAAAATTTCACTGGTGTTATACGTAGGTCTCCAAAACTACGTATACATAACTTATTTTTCATTTTATGGCTCTGTTCGAAATTTAATATATTGAATTTTCTATCACACTGAACAAAAATTTCGAAAATTATCTCAGCTATTAGTAGAGATAAAGCGATAAAAATTTCACTGGTGTTATACGTAGGTCTCCAGAACTACGTATACATAATTTATTATTTATTTTATGGCTCTGTTCGAAATTTAATATATTGAATTTTCTATCACTCTGAACAAAAATTTTGAAAATTATCTCAGCTATTAGTAGAGATAAAGCGATAAAAATTTCACTGGTGTTACACGTAGGTCTCCAGAACTACGTATACAAAATTTATTTTTCTTTTTATGGCTCTGTTCGAAATTTAATATATTGAATTTTCTATCACTCTGAACAAAAGTTTTGAAAATTATCTCAGCTATTAGTAGAGATAAAGCAATATAAATTTTACTGGTGTTATGCGTAGTTCTCCAGAACTACGTATACATAATTTATTTTTCATTTTATGGCTCTGTTCGAAATTTAATATATTGAATTTTCTATCACTCTGAACAAAAATTTCGAAAATTATCTCAGCTATTAGTAGAGATAAAGCGATAAAAATTTCACTGGTGTTATACGTAGGTCTCCAGAACTACGTATACATAATTTATTTTTCATTTTATGGCTCTGTTCAAAATTTAATATATTGAATTTTCTATCACTCTGAACAAAAATTTTGAAAATTATCTCAGCTATTAGTAGAGATAAAGCAATAAAAATTTTACTAATGTTATACGTAGGTCTCCAGAACTACGTATACATGATTTATTTTTTATTTTATGGCTCTGTTCGAAATTTAATATATTGAATTTTCTATCACTCTGAACAAAAATTTTGAAAATTATCTCAGCTATTAGTAGAGATAAAGCAATAAAAATTTTACTAATGTTATACGTAGGTCTCCAGAACTACGTATACATGATTTATTTTTTATTTTATGGCTCTGTTCGAAATTTAATATATTGAATTTTCTATCACTCTGAACAAAAATTTCGAAAATTATCTCAGCTATTAGTAGAGATAAAGCAATAAAAGTTTTACTGGTGTTATACGTAGGTCTCCAGAACTACGTATACATAATTTATTTTTCATTTTATGGCTCTGTTCGAAATTTAATATATTGAATTTTCTATCACTCTGAACAAAAATTTTGAAAATTATCTCAGCTATTAGTAGAGATAAAGCAATAAAAATTTCACTGTTGTTATACGTAGGTCTCCAGAACTATGTATACATAATTTATTTTTCATTTTATGGCTCTGTTCGAAATTTAATATATTGAATTTTCTATCACTCTGAACAAAAATTTCGAAAATTATCTTAGCTATTAGTAGAGATAAAGCGATAAAAATTTCACTGGTGTTATACGTAGGTCTTCAGAACTACGTATACATAATTTATTTTTCATTTTATGGCTCTGTTCAAAATTTAATATATTGAATTTTCTATCACTCTGAACAAAAATTTTGAAAATTATCTCAGCTATTAGTAGAGATAATGCATCACAAATTTTACTGGTGTTATACGTAGGTCTCCAGAACTACGTATACATAATTTATTTTTCATTTTATGGCTCTGTTCGAAATTTAATATATTGAATTTTTTATCACTCTGAACAAAAATTTCGAAAATTATCTCAGCTATTAGTAGAGATAAAGCGATAAAAATTTCACTGGTGTTATACGTAGGTCTCCAGAACTACGTATACATAATTTATTTTTCATTTTATGGCTCTGTTTGAAATTTAATATATTGAATTTTCTATCACTCTGAACAAAAATTTTGAAAATTATCTCAGCTATTAGTAGAGATAAAGCGATAAAAATTTTACTGGTGTTATAAGTAGGTCTCCAGAACTACGTATACATATCTTATTTTTCATTTTATGGCTCTGTTCAAAATTTAATATATTGAATTTTCTATCACTCTGAACAGAAATTTTGAAAATTATCTCAGCTATTAGTAGAGATAAAGCAATAAAAATTTCACTGGTGTTATACGTAGGTCTCCAAAACTACGTATACATAACTTATTTTTCATTTTATGGCTCTGTTCGAAATTTAATATATTGAATTTTCTATCACACTGAACAAAAATTTCGAAAATTATCTCAGCTATTAGTAGAGATAAAGCGATAAAAATTTCACTGGTGTTATACGTAGGTCTCCAGAACTACGTATACATAATTTATTTTTTATTTTATGGCTCTGTTCGAAATTTAATATATTGAATTTTCTATCACTCTGAACAAAAATTCTGAAAATTATCTCAGCTATTAGTAGAGATAAAGCAATAAAAATTTCACTGGTGTTACACGTAGGTCTCCAGAACTACGTATACAAAATTTATTTTTCTTTTTATGGCTCTGTTCGAAATTTAATATATTGAATTTTCTATCACTCTGAACAAAAGTTTTGAAAATTATCTCAGCTATTAGTAGAGATAAAGCAATATAAATTTTACTGGTGTTATACGTAGTTCTCCAGAACTACGTATACATAATTTATTTTTCATTTTATGGCTCTGTTCGAAATTTAATATATTGAATTTTCTATCACTCTGAACAAAAATTTCGAAAATTATCTCAGCTATTAGTAGAGATAAAGCGATAAAAATTTCACTGGTGTTATACGTAGGTCTCCAGAACTACGTATACATAATTTATTTTTCATTTTATGGCTCTGTTCAAAATTTAATATATTGAATTTTCTATCACTCTGAACAAAAATTTTGAAAATTATCTCAGCTATTAGTAGAGATAAAGCAATAAAAATTTTACTGGTGTTGTACGTAGGTCTCCAGAACTACGTATACATAATTTATTTTTCATTTTATGTCTCTGTTCGAAATTTAATATATTGAATTTTTTATCACTCTGAACAAAAATTTCGAATATTATCTCAGCTATTAGTAGAGATAAAGCGATAAAAATTTCACTGTTGTTATACGTAGGTCTCCAGAACTACGTATACATAATTTATTTTTCATTTTATGGCTCTGTTCGAAATTTAATATATTGAATTTTCTATCACTCTGAACAAAAATTTTGAAAATTATCTCAGCTATTAGTAGAGATAAAGCAATAAAAATTTCACTGGTGTTATACGTAGGTCTCCAGAACTACGTATACATGATTTATTTTTTATTTTATGGCTCTGTTCGAAATTTAATATATTGAATTTTCTATCACTCTGAACAAAAACTTCGAAAATTATCTCAGCTATTAGTAGAGATAAAGCGATAAAAATTTTACTGGTGTTATACGTAGGTCTTTAGAACTACGTATACATAATTTATTTTTCATTTTATGGCTCTGTTCGAAATTTAATATATTGAATTTTCTATCACTCTGTACAAAAATTTTGAAAGTTATCTCAGCTATTAGTAGAGATAAAGCAATAAAAATTTCACTGGTGTTATACGTAGGTCTCCAGAACTACGTATACATAATTTATTTTTCATTTTATGGCTCTGTTCGAAATTTAATATATTGAACTTTCTATCACTCTGAACAAAAGTTTTGAAAATTATCTCAGTTATTAGTAGAAATAAAGCAATAAAAATTTTACTGGTGTTATACGTAGGTCTCCAGAACTACGTATACATAATTTATTTTTCATTTTATGGCTCTGTTCGAAATTTAATATATTGAATTTTCTATCACTCTGAACAAAAGTTTTGAAAATTATATCAGCTTATAGTAGAGATAAAGCAATAAAAATTTCATTGGTGTTATACGTAGTTCTCCAAAACTACGTATACATAATTTATTTTTCATTTTATGGCTCTGTTCGTAATTTAATATATTGAATTTTCTATCACTCTGAACAAAGATTTTGAAAATTATCTCAGCTATTAGTAGAGATAAAGCGATAAAAATTTTACTGGTGTTACATACATACGTGGTGTTTACTAACTACGTATACATAATTTATTTTTCATTTTATGGCTCTGTTCGAAATTTAATATATTGAATTTTTTATCACTCTGAACAAAAATTTCGAAAATTATCTCAGCTATTAGTAGAGATAAAGCGATAAAAATTTCACTGTTGTTATACGTAGGTCTCCAGAACTACGTATACATAATTTATTTTTCATTTTATGGCTCTGTTCGAAATTTAATATATTGAATTTTCTATCACTCTGAACAAAAATTTTGAAAATTGTCACAGCTATTAGTAGAGATAAAGCATTAAAAATTTCACTGGTGTTATGCGTAGGTCTCCAGAACTTCGTATACATGATTTATTTTTTATTTTATGGCTCTGTTCGAAATTTAATATATTGAATTTTCTATCACTTTGAACAAAAACTTCGAAAATTATCTCAGCTCTTAGTAGAGATAAAGCGATAAAAATTTTACTGGTGTTATACGTAGGTCTTTAGAACTACGTATACATAATTTATTTTTTATTTTATGGTTCTGTTCGAAATTTAATATATTGAATTTTCTATCACTCTGAACAAAAATTTTGAAAATTATCTCAGCTATTAGTAGAGATAAAGCAATAAAAATTTTACTGGTGTTATACGTAGGTCTCCAGAACTACGTATACATAATTTATTTTTCATTTTATGGCTCTGTTCGAAATTTAATATATTGAATTTTCTATCACTCTGAACAAAAATTTCGAAAATTATCTCAGCTATTAGTAGAGATAAAACGATAAAAATTTTACTGGTGTTATACGTAGGTCTCTAGAACTACGTATATATAATTTATTTTTTATTTCATGGCTCTGTTCGAAATTTAATATATTGAATTTTCTATCAATTTTCTATCACTCTGAACAAAAATTTTGAAAATTATCTCAGCTATTAGTAGAGATAAAGCAATAAAAATTTTACTGGTGTTATACGTAGGTCTCCAGAACTACGTATACATAATTTATTTTTCATTTTATGGCTATGTTCGAAATTTAATATATTGAATTTTCTATCACTCTGAACAAAAATTTCGAAAATTATCTCAGCTATTAGTAGAGATAAAGCGATAAAAATTTCACTGGTGTTATACGTAGGTCTCCAGAACTACGTATACATAATTTATTTTTCTTTTTATGGCTCTGTTCGAAATTTAATATATTGAATTTTCTATCACTCTGAAAAAGTTTTGAAAATTATCTCAGCTATTAGTAGAGATAAAGCAATAATAATTTCATTGGTGTTATACGTAGGTCTCCAGAACTACGTATACATAATTTATTTTTCTTTTTATGGCTCTGTTCGAAATTTAATATATTGAATTTTCTATCACTCTGAACAAAAGTTTTGAAAATTATCTCAGCTATTAGTAGAGATAAAGCAATAAAAATTTCATTGGTGTTATACGTAGTTCTCCAAAACTACGTATACATAATTTATTTTTCATTTTATGGTTCTGTTCGAAATTTAATATATTGAATTTTCTATCACTCTGAACAAAAATTTCGAAAATTATCTCAGCTATTAGTAGAGATAAAGCGATAAAAATTTTACTGGTGTTACATGCATACGTGCTGTTTACTAACTACGTATACATAATTTATTTTTCATTTTATGGCTCTGTTCGAAATTTAATATATTGAATTTTCTATCACTCTGAACAAAAATTTTGAAAATTATCTCAGCTATTAGTAGAGATAAAGCAATAAAAATTTTACTGGTGTTATACGTAGGTCTCCAGAACTACGTATACCTAATTTATTTTTCATTTTATGGCTCTGTTTGAAATTTAATATATTGAATTTTCTATCACTCTGAACAAAAATTTCGAAAATTATCTCAGCTATTAGTAGAGATAAAGCGATAAAAATTTGACTGGTGTTATACGTAGGTCTCTAGAACTACGTATACATAATTTATTTTTCATTTTATGGCTCTGTTCGAAATTTAATATATTGAATTTTCTATCACTCTGAACAAAAATTTCGAAAATTATCTCAGCTATTAGTAGAGATAAAGCGATTATAATTTTACAGGTGTAATACGTAGGTCTTCAGAACTATGTATACATAATTTATTTTTCATTTTATGGCTCTGTTCGAAATTTAATATATTGAATTTTCTACCACTCTGAACAAAAATTTTGAAAATTATTTCAGCTATTAGTAGAGATAAAGCAATAAAAATTTTACTGGTGTTATACGTAGGTCTCCAGAACTACGTATACATAATTTATTTTTCATTTTATGGATCTGTTCAAAATTTAATATATTGAATTTTCTATCACTCTGAACAAAAAATTTTGAAAATTATCTCAGCTATTAGTAGAGATAAAGCAAAAAAAATTTTACTGGTGTTATACGTAGGTCTCCACAACTACGTATACATAATTTATTTTTCATTTTATGGCTCTGTTCGAAATTTAATATATTGAATTTTCTATCACTCTGAATAAAAATTTCGAAAATTATCTCAGCTATTAGTAGAGATAAAGCGATTAAAATTTTACAGGTGTTAATCGTAGGTCTTCAGAACTACGTATACATAATTAATTTTTCATTTTATGGCTCTGTTCGAAATTTAATATATTGAATTTTCTATCACTCTGAACAAAAATTTTGAAAATTATCTCAGCTATTAGTAGAGATAAAGCAATAAAAATTTCACTGGTGTTATACGTAGGTCTCCAGAACTACGTATACATAATTTATTTTTCATTTTATGGTTCTGTTCAAAATTTAATATATTGAATTTTCTATCACTCTGAACAAAAATTTCGAAAATTATCTCAGCTATTAGTAGAGATAAAGCAATAAAAATTTCACCGGTGTTATACGTAGGTCTCCAGAATTACGTATACATAATTCATTTTTCATTTTATGGCTCTGTTCGAAATTTAATATATTGAATTTTCTATCACTCTGAACAAAAATTTTGAAAATTATCTCAGCTATTAGTAGAGATAAAGCAATAAAAATTTTACGGGTGTTATTCGTAGGTCTCCAGAACTACGTATACATAATTTATTTTTCATTTTATGGCTCTGTTTAAAATTTAATATATTGAATTTTCTATCACTCTGAACAAAAATTTCGAAAATTATCTCAGCTATTAGTAGAGATAAAGCGATAAAAATTTGACTGGTGTTATACGTAGGTCTCCAGAACTACGTATACATAATTTATTTTTCATTTTATGGCTCTGTTCGAAATTTAATATATTGAATTTTCTATCACTCTGAACAAAAATTTTGAACATTATCTCAGCTATTAGTAGAGATAAAGCAATAAAAATTTTACTGGTGTTATACGTAGGTCTCCAGAACTACGTATACATAATTTATTTTTCATTTTATGGCTCTGTTCGAAATTTAATATATTGAATTTTCTATCACTCTGAACAAAAATTTCGAAAATTATCTCAGCTATTAGTAGAGATAAAGCGATAAAAATTTTACTGGTGTTATACGTAGGTCTCCAGAACTACGTATACATAATTTATTTTTCATTTTATGGCTCTGTTCGAAATTTAATATATTGAATTTTCTATCACTCTGAAAAAAAATTTTGAAAATTATCTCAGCTATTAGTAGAGATAAAGCATCAAAATTTTTACTGGTGTCATACGCAGGTCTCCAGAACTACGTATACATAATTTATTTTTTATTTTATGGCTCTGTTCAAAATTTAATATATTGAATTTTCTATCACTCTGAACAAAAATTTTGAAAATTATCTCAGCTATTAGTAGAGATAAAGCAATGAAAATTTCACTGGTGTTATACGTAGGTCTCCAGAACTACGTATACATGATTTATTTTTTATTTTATGGCTCTGTTCGAAATCTAATATATTGAATTTTCTATCACTCTGAACAAAAACTTCGAAAATTATCTCAGCTATTAGTAGAGATAAAGCGATAAAAATTTTACTGGTGTTATACGTAGGTCTTTAGAACTACGTATACATAATTTATTTTTCATTTTATGGCTCTGTTCGAAATTTAATATATTGAATTTTCTATCACTCTGAACAAAAATTTTGAAAATTATCTCAGCTATTAGTAGAGATAAAGCAATAAAAATTTCACTGGTGTTATACGTAGGTCTTTAGAACTACGTATACATAATTTATTTTTTATTTTATGGCTCTGTTCGAAATTTAATATATTGAATTTTCTATCAATCTGAACAAAAATTTTGAAAATTATCTCAGCTATTAGTAGAGATAAAGCAATAAAAATTTTACTGGTGTTATACGTAAGTCTCCAGAACTACGTATACATAATTTATTTTTTATTTTATGGCTCTGTTCGAAATTTAATATATTGAATTTTCTATCACTCTGAACAAAATCTTTGAAAATTATCTCAGCTATTAGTAGAGATAAAGCGATAAAAATTTTACTGGTGTTATACGTAGGTCTTTAGAGCTACGTATACATAATTTATTTTTCATTTTATGGCTCTGTTCGAAATTTAATATATTGAATTTTCTATCACTCTGAACAAAAATTTTGAAAATTATCTCAGCTATTAGTAGAGATAAAGCAATAAAAATTTCACTGGTGTTATACGTAGGTCTCCAGAACTACGTATACATAATTTATTTTTCATTTTATGGCTCTGTTCGAAATTTAATATATTGAATTTTCTATCACTCTGAACAAAAATTTTGAAAATTATCTCAGCTATTAGTAGAGATAAAGCAATAAAAATTTCACTGGTGTTATACGTATGTCTCCAGAACTACGTATACATAATTTATTTTTCATTTTATGGCTCTGTTCGAAATTTAATATATTGAATTTTCTATCACTCTGAACAAAAATTTCGAAAATTATCTTAGCTATTAGTAGAAATAAAGCGATAAAAATTTCACTGGTGTTATTCGTAGGTCTCCAGAACTACATATACATAATTTATTTTTCATTTTATGGCTCTGTTCGAAATTTAATATATTGAAATTTCTATCACTCTGAACAAACATTTCGAAAATTATCTCAGTTATTAGTAGAGATAAAGCAATAAAAATTTCACTGGTGTTATACGTAGGTCTCCAGAACTACGCATACATAATTTATTTTTCATTTTATGGCTCTGTTCGAAATTTAATATATTGAAATTTCTATCACTCTGAACAAACATTTCGAAAATTATCTCAGTTATTAGTAGAGATAAAGCAATAAAAATTTCACTGGTGTTATACGTAGGTCTCCAGAACTACGCATACATAATTTATTTTTCATTTTATGGCTTTGTTCGAAATTTAATATATTGAATTTTCTATCACTCTGAACAAAAATTTCGAAAATTATCTCAGCTATTAGTAGAGATAAAGCGATAAAAATTTCACTGGTGTTATACGTAGGTCTCCAGAACTACGTATACATAATTTATTTTTTATTTTATGGTTCTGTTCAAAATTTAATATATTGAATTTTCTATCACTCTTAACAAAAATTTTGAAAATTATCTCAGCTATTAGTAGAGATAAAGCAATAAAGATTTCACTGGTGTTATACGTAGGTCTCCAGAACTACGTATACATAATTTATTTTTCATTTTATGGCTCTGTTCGAAATTTAATATATTGAATTTTCTATCACTCTGAACAAAAATTTCGAAAATTATCTCAGCTATTAGTAGAGATAAAGCGATAAAAATTTTACTGGTGTTATACGTAGGTCTCCAGAACTACGTATACATAATTTATTTTTCATTTTTTGCTCTGTTCGAAATTTAATATATTGAATTTTCTATCACTCTGAACAAAAATTTTGAAAATTATCTCAGCTATCAGTAGAGATAAAGCAATAAAAATTTTACTGGTGTTATACGTAGGTCTCCAGAACTACGTATACATAATTTATTTTTTATTTTATGGCTCTGTTCGAAATTTAATATAATGAATTTTCTATCACTCTGAACAAAAATTTCGAAAATTATCTCAGCTATTAGTAGAGATAAAGCGATAAAAATTTTACTGGTGTTATACGTAGGTCTCCAAAACTACGTATACATAATTTATTTTTTATTTTATGGCTCTGTTCGAAATTTAATATATTGAATTTTCTATCACTCTGAACAAAAATTTTGAAAATTAGCTCAGCTATTAGTAGAGATAAAGCAAAAAAAATTTTACTGATGTTATACGTAGGTCTCCAGAACTACGTATACATAATTTATTTTTTATTTTATGGCTTTGTTCGAAATTTAATATATTGAATTTTCTATCACTCTGAACAAAAATTTCGAAAATTATCTCAGCTATTAGTAGAGATAAAGCGATAAAAATTTTACTGGTGTTATACGTAGGTCTTCAGAACTACGTATACATAATTTATTTTTCATTTTATGGCTCTGTTCGAAATTAAATGTATTGAATTTTCTATCACTCTGAACAAAAATTTCGAAAATTATCTCAGCTATTAGTAGAGATAAAGCGATAGAAATTTCACTGGTGTTATACGTAGGTCTCCAGAACTACGTATACATAATTTATTTTTCATTTTATGGCTCTGTTCGAAATTTAATATATTGAATTTTCTATCACTCTGAACAAAAATTTCGAAAATTATCTCAGCTATTAGTAGAGATAAAGCGATAAAAATTTTACTGGTGTTATACGTAGGTCTCCAGAACTACGTATACATAATTTATTTTTCATTTTATGGCTCTGTTCGAAATTTAATATATTGAATTTTCTATCACTCTGAACAAAAATTTTGAAAATTATCTCAGCTATTAGTAGAGATAAAGCAATAAAAATTTCACTGGTGTTATACGTAGGTCTCCAGAACTACGTATACATAATTTATTTTTCATTTTATGGCTCTGTTCGAAATTTAATATATTGAATTTTCTATCACTCTGAACAAAAATTTTGAAAATTATCTCAGCTATTAGTAGAGATAAAGCAATAAAAATTTCACTGGTGTTATACGTATGTCTCCAGAACTACGTATACATAATTTATTTTTCATTTTATGGCTCTGTTCGAAATTTAATATATTGAATTTTCTATCACTCTGAACAAAAATTTCGAAAATTATCTTAGCTATTAGTAGAAATAAAGCGATAAAAATTTCACTGGTGTTATTCGTAGGTCTCCAGAACTACATATACATAATTTATTTTTCATTTTATGGCTCTGTTCGAAATTTAATATATTGAAATTTCTATCACTCTGAACAAACATTTCGAAAATTATCTCAGTTATTAGTAGAGATAAAGCAATAAAAATTTCACTGGTGTTATACGTAGGTCTCCAGAACTACGCATACATAATTTATTTTTCATTTTATGGCTCTGTTCGAAATTTAATATATTGAAATTTCTATCACTCTGAACAAACATTTCGAAAATTATCTCAGTTATTAGTAGAGATAAAGCAATAAAAATTTCACTGGTGTTATACGTAGGTCTCCAGAACTACGCATACATAATTTATTTTTCATTTTATGGCTTTGTTCGAAATTTAATATATTGAATTTTCTATCACTCTGAACAAAAATTTCGAAAATTATCTCAGCTATTAGTAGAGATAAAGCGATAAAAATTTCACTGGTGTTATACGTAGGTCTCCAGAACTACGTATACATAATTTATTTTTTATTTTATGGTTCTGTTCAAAATTTAATATATTGAATTTTCTATCACTCTTAACAAAAATTTTGAAAATTATCTCAGCTATTAGTAGAGATAAAGCAATAAAGATTTCACTGGTGTTATACGTAGGTCTCCAGAACTACGTATACATAATTTATTTTTCATTTTATGGCTCTGTTCGAAATTTAATATATTGAATTTTCTATCACTCTGAACAAAAATTTCGAAAATTATCTCAGCTATTAGTAGAGATAAAGCGATAAAAATTTTACTGGTGTTATACGTAGGTCTCCAGAACTACGTATACATAATTTATTTTTCATTTTTTGCTCTGTTCGAAATTTAATATATTGAATTTTCTATCACTCTGAACAAAAATTTTGAAAATTATCTCAGCTATCAGTAGAGATAAAGCAATAAAAATTTTACTGGTGTTATACGTAGGTCTCCAGAACTACGTATACATAATTTATTTTTTATTTTATGGCTCTGTTCGAAATTTAATATAATGAATTTTCTATCACTCTGAACAAAAATTTCGAAAATTATCTCAGCTATTAGTAGAGATAAAGCGATAAAAATTTTACTGGTGTTATACGTAGGTCTCCAAAACTACGTATACATAATTTATTTTTTATTTTATGGCTCTGTTCGAAATTTAATATATTGAATTTTCTATCACTCTGAACAAAAATTTTGAAAATTAGCTCAGCTATTAGTAGAGATAAAGCAAAAAAAATTTTACTGATGTTATACGTAGGTCTCCAGAACTACGTATACATAATTTATTTTTTATTTTATGGCTTTGTTCGAAATTTAATATATTGAATTTTCTATCACTCTGAACAAAAATTTCGAAAATTATCTCAGCTATTAGTAGAGATAAAGCGATAAAAATTTTACTGGTGTTATACGTAGGTCTTCAGAACTACGTATACATAATTTATTTTTCATTTTATGGCTCTGTTCGAAATTAAATGTATTGAATTTTCTATCACTCTGAACAAAAATTTCGAAAATTATCTCAGCTATTAGTAGAGATAAAGCGATAGAAATTTCACTGGTGTTATACGTAGGTCTCCAGAACTACGTATACATAATTTATTTTTCATTTTATGGCTCTGTTCGAAATTTAATATATTGAATTTTCTATCACTCTGAACAAAAATTTCGAAAATTATCTCAGCTATTAGTAGAGATAAAGCGATAAAAATTTTACTGGTGTTATACGTAGGTCTCCAGAACTACGTATACATAATTTATTTTTCATTTTATGGCTCTGTTCGAAATTTAATATATTGAATTTTCTATCACTCTAAACAAAAATTTTGAAAATTATCTCAGCTATTAGTAGAGATATAGCAATAAAAATTTCACTGGTGTTATACGTAGGTCTCCAGAACTACGTATACATAATTTATTTTTCATTTTATGGCTCTGTTCGAAATTTAATATATTGAATTTTCTATCACTCTGAACAAAAATTTCGAAAATTATCTCAGCTATTAGTAGAGATAAAGCCATAAAAATGTCACTGGTGTTATACGTAGGTCTCCAAAACTACGTATACATAATTTATTTTTCATTTTATGGCTCTGTTCGAAATTTAATATATTGAATTTTCTATCACTCTGAACAAAAATTTTGAAAATTATCTCAGCTATTAGTAGAGATAAATCAATAAAAATTTCACTGGTGTTATACGTAGGTCTCCAGAACTACGTATACATAATTTATTTTTCATTTTATGGCTCTGTTCGAAATTTAATATATTGAATTTTCTATCACTCTGAACAAAAATTTCGAAAATTATCTCAGCTATTAGTAGAGATAAAGCGATAAAAATTTCACTGGTGTTATACGTAGGTCTCCAGAACTACGTATACATAATTTATTTTTCATTTTATGGCTCTGTTCGAAATTTAATATATTGAATTTTCTATCACTCTGAACAAAAATTTCGAAAATTATCTCAGCTATTAGTAGAGATAAAGCAATAAAAATTTTACTGGTGTTATACGTAGGTCTCCAAAACTACGTATACATAATTTATTTTTCATTTTATGGCTCTGTTTGAAATTTAATATATTGAATTTTCTATCACTCTGAACAAAAATTTTGAAAATTATCTCAGCTATTAATAGAGATAAAGCAATAAAAATTTTACTGGTGTTACACGTAGGTCTCCAGAACTACGTATATATAATATATTTTTCATTTTATGGCTCTGTTCGAAATTTAATATATTGAATTTTCTATCACTCTGAACAAAAATTTCGAAAATTTTCTCAGCTATTAGTAGAGATAAAGCGATAAAAATTTTACTGGTGTTATACGTAGGTCTCCAAAACTATGTATACATAATTTATTTTTCATTTTATGGCTCTGTTCGAAATTTAATATATTGAATTTTCTATCACTCTGAACAAAAATTTTGAAAATTATCTCAGCTATTAGTAGAGATAAAGCAATAAAAATTTTACTGGTGTAATACGTAGATCTCCAGAACTACGTATACATAATTTATTTTTCATTTTATGGCTCTGTTAGAAAATTAATATATTGAATTTTCTATCACTCTGAACAAAAATTTTGAAAATTATCTCAGCTATTAGTAGAGATAAATCAATAAAAATTTTACTGGTGTTATACGTAGGTCTCCAGAACTACGTATACATAAGTTATTTTTCATTTTATGGCTTTGTTCGAAATTTAATATATTGAATTTTCTATCACTCTGAACAAAAATTTCGAAAATTATCTCAGCTATTAGTAGAGATAAAGCGATAAAAATTTCACTGGTGTTATACGTAGGTCTCCAGAACTACGTATACATAATTTATTTTTCATTTTATGGCTCTGTTCGAAATTTAATATATTGAATTTTCTATCACTCTAAACAAAAATTTTGAAAATTATCTCAGCTATTAGTAGAGATATAGCAATAAAAATTTCACTGGTGTTATACGTAGGTCTCCAGAACTACGTATACATAATTTATTTTTCATTTTATGGCTCTGTTCGAAATTTAATATATTGAATTTTCTATCACTCTGAACAAAAATTTCGAAAATTATCTCAGCTATTAGTAGAGATAAAGCGATAAAAATTTCACTGGTGTTATACGTAGGTCTCCAGAACTACGTATACATAATTTATTTTTCATTTTATGGCTCTGTTTAAAATTTAATATATTGAATTTTCTATCACTCTGAACAAAAATTTTGAAAATTATCTCAGCTATTAATAGAGATAAAGCAATAAAAATTTTACTGGTGTTATACGTAGGACTCCAGAACTACGTATATATAATTTATTTTTCATTTTTTGGCTCTGTTCGAAATTTAATATATTGAATTTTCTATCACTCTGAACAAAAATTTCGAAAATTATCTCAGCTATTAGTAGAGATAAAGCGATAAAAATTTTACTGGTGTTATACGTAGGTCTCCAAAACTATGTATACATAATTTATTTTTCATTTTATGGCTCTGTTCGAAATTTAATATATTGAATTTTCTATCACTCTGAACAAAAATTTTGAAAATTATCTCAGCTATTAGTAGAGATAAAGCAATAAAAATTTCACTGGTGTAATACGTAGTTCTCCAGAACTACGTATACATAATTTATTTTTCATTTTATGGCTCTGTTAGAAAATTAATATATTGAATTTTCTATCACTCTGAACAAAAATTTTGAAAATTATCTCAGCTATTAGTAGAGATAAATCAATAAAAATTTCACTGGTGTTATACGTAGGTCTCCAGAACTACGTATACATAAGTTATTTTTCATTTTATGGCTTTGTTCGAAATTTAATATATTGAATTTTCTATCACTCTGAACAAAAATTTCGAAAATTATCTCAGCTATTAGTAGAGATAAAGCGATAAAAATTTCACTGGTGTTATACGTAGGTCTCCAGAACTACGTATACATAATTTATTTTTCATTTTATGGCTCTGTTCGAAATTTAATATATTGAATTTTCTATCACTCTGATCAAAAATTTCGAAAATTATCTCAGCTATTAGTAGAGATAAAGCGATAAAAATTTTACTGGTGTTATACGTAGGTCTCCAAAACTACGTATACATAATTTATTTTTCATTTTATGACTCTGTTCGAAATTTAATATATTGAATTTTCTATCACTCTGAACAAAAATTTTGAAAATTATCTCAGCTATTAGTAGAGATAAAGCAATAAAAATTTCACTGGTGTTATACGTAGGTCTCCAGAACTACGTATACATAATATATTTTTCATTTTATGGCTCTGTTCGAAATTTAATATATTGAATTTTCTATCACTCTGAACAAAAATTTCGAAAATTATCTCAGCTATTAGTAGAGATAAAGCCATAAAAATGTCACTGGTGTTATACGTAGGTCTCCAAAACTACGTATACATAATTTATTTTTCATTTTATGGCTCTGTTCGAAATTTAATATATTGAATTTTCTATCACTCTGAACAAAAATTTTGAAAATTATCTCAGCTATTAGTAGAGATAAATCAATAAAAATTTCACTGGTGTTATACGTAGGTCTCCAGAACTACGTATACATAATTTATTTTTCATTTTATGGCTCTGTTCGAAATTTAATATATTGAATTTTCTATCACTCTGAACAAAAATTTCGAAAATTATCTCAGCTATTAGTAGAGATAAAGCGATAAAAATTTCACTGGTGTTATACGTAGGTCTCCAGAACTACGTATACATAATTTATTTTTCATTTTATGGCTCTGTTCGAAATTTAATATATTGAATTTTCTATCACTCTGAACAAAAATTTCGAAAATTATCTCAGCTATTAGTAGAGATAAAGCAATAAAAATTTTACTGGTGTTATACGTAGGTCTCCAAAACTACGTATACATAATTTATTTTTCATTTTATGGCTCTGTTTGAAATTTAATATATTGAATTTTCTATCACTCTGAACAAAAATTTTGAAAATTATCTCAGCTATTAATAGAGATAAAGCAATAAAAATTTTACTGGTGTTATACGTAGGTCTCCAGAACTACGTATACATAATTTATTTTTCATTTTATGGCTCTGTTCGAAATTTAATATATTGAATTTTCTATCACTCTGAACAAAAATTTCGAAAATTATCTCAGCTATTAGTAGAGATAAAGCAATAAAAATTTTACTGGTGTTATACGTAGGTCTCCAAAACTACGTATACATAATTTATTTTTCATTTTATGGCTCTGTTTGAAATTTAATATATTGAATTTTCTATCACTCTGAACAAAAATTTTGAAAATTATCTCAGCTATTAATAGAGATAAAGCAATAAAAATTTTACTGGTGTTATACGTAGGTCTCCAGAACTACGTATATATAATTTATTTTTCATTTTATGGCTCTGTTCGAAATTTAATATATTGAATTTTCTATCACTCTGAACAAAAATTTCGAAAATTATCTCAGCTATTAGTAGAGATAAAGCGATAAAAATTTTACTGGTGTTATACGTAGGTCTCCAAAACTATGTATACATAATTTATTTTTCATTTTATGGCTCTGTTCGAAATTTAATATATTGAATTTTCTATCACTCTGAACAAAAATTTCGAAAATTATCTCAGCTATTAGTAGAGATAAAGCAATAAAAATTTTACTGGTGTTATACGTAGGTCTCCAAAACTACGTATACATAATTTATTTTTCATTTTATGGCTCTGTTTGAAATTTAATATATTGAATTTTCTATCACTCTGAACAAAAATTTTGAAAATTATCTCAGCTATTAATAGAGATAAAGCAATAAAAATTTTACTGGTGTTATACGTAGGTCTCCAGAACTACGTATATATAATTTATTTTTCATTTTATGGCTCTGTTCGAAATTTAATATATTGAATTTTCTATCACTCTGAACAAAAATTTCGAAAATTTTCTCAGCTATTAGTAGAGATAAAGCGATAAAAATTTTACTGGTGTTATACGTAGGTCTCCAAAACTATGTATACATAATTTATTTTTCATTTTATGGCTCTGTTCGAAATTTAATATATTGAATTTTCTATCACTCTGAACAAAAATTTTGAAAATTATCTCAGCTATTAGTAGAGATAAAGCAATAAAAATTTCACTGGTGTAATACGTAGTTCTCCAGAACTACGTATACATAATTTATTTTTCATTTTATGGCTCTGTTAGAAAATTAATATATTGAATTTTCTATCACTCTGAACAAAAATTTTGAAAATTATCTCAGCTATTAGTAGAGATAAATCAATAAAAATTTTACTGGTGTTATACGTAGGTCTCCAGAACTACGTATACATAAGTTATTTTTCATTTTATGGCTTTGTTCGAAATTTAATATATTGAATTTTCTATCACTCTGAACAAAAATTTCGAAAATTATCTCAGCTATTAGTAGAGATAAAGCGATAAAAATTTCACTGGTGTTATACGTAGGTCTCCAGAACTACGTATACATAATTTATTTTTCATTTTATGGCTCTGTTCGAAATTTAATATATTGAATTTTCTATCACTCTAAACAAAAATTTTGAAAATTATCTCAGCTATTAGTAGAGATATAGCAATAAAAATTTCACTGGTGTTATACGTAGGTCTCCAGAACTACGTATATATAATTTATTTTTCATTTTATGGCTCTGTTCGAAATTTAATATATTGAATTTTCTATCACTCTGAACAAAAATTTCGAAAATTATCTCAGCTATTAGTAGAGATAAAGCGATAAAAATTTCACTGGTGTTATACGTAGGTCTCCAGAACTACGTATACATAATTTATTTTTCATTTTATGGCTCTGTTTAAAATTTAATATATTGAATTTTCTATCACTCTGAACAAAAATTTTGAAAATTATCTCAGCTATTAATAGAGATAAAGCAATAAAAATTTTACTGGTGTTATACGTAGGTCTCCAGAACTACGTATATATAATTTATTTTTCATTTTATGGCTCTGTTCGAAATTTAATATATTGAATTTTCTATCACTCTGAACAAAAATTTCGAAAATTATCTCAGCTATTAGTAGAGATAAAGCGATAAAAATTTTACTGGTGTTATACGTAGGTCTCCAAAACTATGTATACATAATTTATTTTTCATTTTATGGCTCTGTTCGAAATTTAATATATTGAATTTTCTATCACTCTGAACAAAAATTTTGAAAATTATCTCAGCTATTAGTAGAGATAAAGCAATAAAAATTTCACTGGTGTAATACGTAGTTCTCCAGAACTACGTATACATAATTTATTTTTCATTTTATGGCTCTGTTAGAAAATTAATATATTGAATTTTCTATCACTCTGAACAAAAATTTTGAAAATTATCTCAGCTATTAGTAGAGATAAATCAATAAAAATTTCACTGGTGTTATACGTAGGTCTCCAGAACTACGTATACATAAGTTATTTTTCATTTTATGGCTTTGTTCGAAATTTAATATATTGAATTTTCTATCACTCTGAACAAAAATTTCGAAAATTATCTCAGCTATTAGTAGAGATAAAGCGATAAAAATTTCACTGGTGTTATACGTAGGTCTCCAGAACTACGTATACATAATTTATTTTTCATTTTATGGCTCTGTTCGAAATTTAATATATTGAATTTTCTATCACTCTGATCAAAAATTTCGAAAATTATCTCAGCTATTAGTAGAGATAAAGCGATAAAAATTTTACTGGTGTTATACGTAGGTCTCCAAAACTACGTATACATAATTTATTTTTCATTTTATGACTCTGTTCGAAATTTAATATATTGAATTTTCTATCACTCTGAACAAAAATTTTGAAAATTATCTCAGCTATTAGTAGAGATAAAGCAATAAAAATTTTACTGGTGTTATACGTAGGTCTCCAGAACTACGTATACATAATTTATTTTTCATTTTATGGCTCTGTTCGAAATTTAATATATTGAATTTTCTATCACTCTGAACAAAAATTTCGAAAATTATCTCAGCTATTAGTAGAGATAAAGCCGTAAAAATGTCACTGGTGTTATACGTAGGTCTCCAAAACTACGTATACATAATTTAGTTTTCATTTTATGGCTCTGTTCGAAATTTAATATATTGAATTTTCTATCACTCTTAACAAAAATTTTGAAAATTATCTCAGCTATTAGTAGAGATAAATCAATAAAAACTTTACTGGTGTTATACGTAGGTCTCCAGAACTACGTATACATAATTTATTTTTCATTTTATGGCTCTGTTCGAAATTTAATATATTGAATTTTCTATCACTCTGAACAAAAATTTCGAAAATTATCTCAGCTATTAGTAGAGATAAAGCAATAAAAATTTTACTGGTGTTATACGTAGGTCTCCAAAACTACGTATACATAATTTATTTTTCATTTTATGGCTCTGTTTGAAATTTAATATATTGAATTTTCTATCACTCTGAACAAAAATTTTGAAAATTATCTCAGCTATTAATAGAGATAAAGCAATAAAAATTTTACTGGTGTTATACGTAGGTCTCCAGAACTACGTATACATAAGTTATTTTTCATTTTATGGCTTTGTTCGAAATTTAATATATTGAATTTTCTATCACTCTGAACAAAAATTTCGAAAATTATCTCAGCTATTAATAGAGATAAAGCGATAAAAATTTTACTGGTGTTATACGTAGGTCTCCAGAACTACGTATACATAATTTATTTTTCATTTTATGGCTCTGTTCGAAATTTAATATATTGAATTTTCTATCACTCTGAAAAAATTATCTCAGCTATTAGTAGAGATAAAGTGATAAAAATTTTACTGGTGTTATACGTAGGTCTCCAAAACTACGTATACATAATTTATTTTTCATTTTATGACTCTGTTCGAAATTTAATATATTGAATTTTCTATCACTCTGAACAAAAATTTTGAAAATTATCTCAGCTATTAGTAGAGATAAAGCAATAAAAATTTCACTGGTGTTATACGTAGGTCTCCAAAACTACGTATACATAATTTATTTTTCATTTTATGGCTTTGTTAGAAATTTAATATATTGAATTTTCTATCACTCTGAACAAAAATTTCGAAAATTATCTCAGCTATTAGTAGAGATAAAGCGATAAAAAGTTTACTGGTGTTATACGTAGGTCTCCAGAACTACGTATACATAATTTATTTTTCATTTTATGGCTCTGTTAGAAAATTAATATATTGAATATTCTATCACTCTGAACAAAAATTTTGAAAATTATCTCAGCTATTAGTAGAAATAAATCAATAAAAATTTTACTGGTGTTATACGTAGGTCTCCAGAACTACGTATACATAATTTATTTTTCATTTTATGGCTCTGTTCGAAATTTAATATATTGAATTTTCTATCACTCTGAACAAAAATTTCGAAAATTATCTCAGCTATTAGTAGAGATAAAGCGATAAAAATTTCACTTGTGTTATACGTAGGTCTCCAGAACTACGTATACATAATTTATTTTTCATTTTATGGGTCTGTTCGAAATTTAATATATTGAATTTTCTATCACTCTGAACAAAAATTTCGAAAATTATCTCAGCTATTAGTAGAGATAAAGCGATAAAAATTTTACTGGTGTTATACGTAGGTCTCCAAAACTACGTATACATAATTTATTTTTTATTTTATGGCTCTGTTTAAAATTTAATATATTGAATTTTCTATCACTCTGAACAAAAATTTTGAAAATTATCTCAGCTATTAGTAGAGATAAAGCAATAAAAATTTCACTGGTGTTATACGTAGGTCTCCAAAACTACGTATATATAATTTATTTTTCATTATATGGCTCTGTTCGAAATTTAATATATTGAATTTTCTATCACTCTGAACAAAAATTTCGAAAATTATCTCAGCTATTAGTAGAGATAAAGCGATAAAAATTTTACTGGTGTTATACGTAGGTCTCCAAAACTACGTATACATAATTTATTTTTCATTTTATGGCTCTGTTCGAAATTTAATATATTGAATTTTCTATCACTCTGAACAAAAATTTTGAAAATTATCTCAGCTATTAGTAGAGATAAAGCAATAAAAATTTCACTGGTGTTATACGTAGGTCTCCAGAACTACGTATACATAATTTATTTTTCATTTTATGGTTATGTTCGAAATTTAATATATTGAATTTTCTATCACTCTGAACAAAAATTTCGAAAATTATCTCAGCTATTAGTAGAGATAAAGCAATTAAAATTTTACTGGTGTTATACGTAGATCTCCAAAACTACGTATACATAATTTATTTTTCATTTTATGGCTCTGTTCGAAATTTAATATATTGAATTTTCTATCACTCTGAACAAAAATTTCGAAAATTATCTCAGCTATTAGTAGAGATAAAGCAATAAAAATTTTACTGGTGTTATACGTAGGTCTCCAGAACTACGTATACATAATTTATTTTTCATTTTATGGCTCTGTTCGAAATTTAATATATTGAATTTTCTATCACTCTGAACAAAAATTTCGAAAATTATCTCAGCTATTAGTAGAGATAAAGCAATAAAAATTTTACTGGTGTTATACGTAGGTCTCCAGAACTACGTATACATAATTTATTTTTCATTTTATGGCTCTGTTCGAAATTTAATATATTGAATTTTCTATCACTCTGAACAAAAATTTCGAAAATTATCTCAGCTATTATTAGAGATAAAGCAATAAAAATTTCACTGGTGTTATACGTAGGTCTCCAGAACTACGTATGCATAATTTATTTTTCATTTTATGGTTCTGTTCGAAATTTAATATATTGAATTTTCTATCACTCTGAACAAAAATTTCGAAAATTATCTCAGCTATTAGTAGAGATAAAGCAATAAAAATTTTACTGGTGTTATACGTAGGTCTCCAGAACTACGTATACATAAGTTATTTTTCATTTTATGGCTCTGTTCGAAATTTAATATATTGAATTTTCTATCACTCTGAACAAAAATTTTGAAAATTATCTCAGCTGATAGTAGAGATAAAGCAATAAAAATTTTACTGGTGTTATACGTAGATCTCCAAAACTACGTATACATAATTTATTTTTCATTTTATGGCTCTGTTCGAAATTTAATATATTGAATTTTCTATCACTCTGAACAAAAGTTTCGAAAATTATCTCAGCTATTAGTAGAGATAAAGCAATAAAAATTTTACTGGTGTTATACGAAGGTCTCCAGAACTACGTATACATAATTTATTTCTCATTTTATGGCTCTGTTCGAAATTTAATATATTGAATTTTCTATCACTCTGAACAAAAATTTCGAAAATTATCTCAGCTATTAGTAGAGATAAAGCAATAAAAATTTCACTGGTGTTATACGTAGGTCTCCAGAACTACGTATGCATAATTTATTTTTCATTTTATGGTTCTGTTCGAAATTTAATATATTGAATTTTTTATCACTCTGAACAAAAATTTTGAAAATTATCTCAGCTATTAGTAGAGATAAAGCAATAAAAATTTTACTGGTGTTATACGTAGATCTCCAAAACTACGTATACATAATTTATTTTTCATTTTATGGCTCTGTTCGAAATTTAATATATTGAATTTTCTATCACTCTGAACAAAAATTTCGAAAATTATCTCAGCTATTAGTAGAGATAAAGCAATAAAAATTTTACTGGTGTTATACGTAGGTCTCCAGAACTACGTATACATAATTTATTTTTTATTTTATGGCTCTGTTCGAAATTTAATATATTGAATTTTCTATCACTCTGAACAAAATTTCGAAAATTATCTCAGCTATTAGTAGAGATAAAGCGATAAAAATTTTACTGGTGTTATACGTAGGTCTCTAGAACTACGTATGCATAATATATTTTTCATTTTATCGCTCTGTTCGAAATTTAATATATTGAATTTTCTATCACTTTGAACAAAAATTTTGAAAATTATCTCAGCTATTATTAGAGATAAAGCAATAAAAATTTCATTGGTGTTATACGTAGGTCTCCAGAACTACGTATACATAATTTATTTTTCATTTTATGGCTCTGTTCGAAATTTAATATATTGAATTTTCTATCACTCTGAACAAAAATTTCGAAAATTATCTCAGCTATTAGTAGAGATATAGCGATAAAAATTTCACTTGTGTTATACGTAGGTCTCCAGAACTACGTGTACATAATTTATTTTTTATTTTATGGCTCTGTTCGAAATTTAATATATTGAATTTTCTATCACTCTGAACAAAAATTTCGAAAATTATCTCAGCTATTAATAGAGATAAAGCGATAAAAATTTCACTGGTGTTATACGTAGGTCTCCAGAACTACGTATACATAATTTATTTTTCATTTTATGGCTCTGTTCGAGATTTAATATATTGAATTTTCTATCACTCTAAACAAAAATTTTGAAAATTATCTCAGCTATTAGTAGAGATATAGCAATAAAAATTTTACTGGTGTTATACGTAGGTCTCCAGAACTACGTATACATAATTTATTTTTCATTTTATGGCTCTGTTCGAAATTTAATATATTGAATTTTCTATCACTCTGAACAAAAATTTCGAAAATTATCTCAGCTATTAGTAGAGACAAAGCAATAAAAATTTTACTTGTGTTATACGTAGGTCTCCAGAACTACGTATACATAATTTATTTTTCATTTTATGGCTCTGTTCGAAATTTAATATATTGAATTTTCTATCACTCTGAACAAAAATTTCGAAAATTATCTCAGCTATTAGTACAGATAAAGCGATAAAAATTTTACTGGTGTTATACGTAGGTCTCCAGAACTACGTATGCATAATTTATTTTTCATTTTATGGCTCTGTTCGAAATTTAATATATTGAATTTTCTATCACTCTGAACAAAAATTTCGAAAATTATCTCAGCTATTAGTAGAGATAAAGCGATAAAAATTTCACTGGTGTTATACGTAGGTCTCCAGAACTACGTATACATAATTTATTTTTCATTTTATGGCTCTGTTCGAAATTTAATATATTGAATTTTCTATCACTCTGAACAAAAATTTTGAAAATTATCTCAGCTGATAGTAGAGATAAAGCAATAAAAATTTTACTGGTGTTATACGTAGATCTCCAAAACTACGTATACATAATTTATTTTTCATTTTATGGCTCTGTTCGAAATTTAATATATTGAATTTTCTATCACTCTGAACAAAAATTTCGAAAATTATCTCAGCTATTAGTAGAGATAAAGCAATAAAAATTTTACTGGTGTTATACGTAGGTCTCCAGAACTACGTATACATAATTTATTTTTCATTTTATGGCTCTGTTCAAAATTTAATATATTGAATTTTCTATCACTCTGAACAAAAATTTCGAAAATTATCTCAGCTATTAGTAGAGATAAAGCAATAAAAATTTCACTGGTGTTATACGTAGGTCTCCAGAACTACGTATGCATAATTTATTTTTCATTTTATGGTTCTGTTCGAAATTTAATATATTGAATTTTCTATCACTCTGAACAAAAATTTTGAAAATTATCTCAGCTATTAGTAGAGATAAAGCGATAAAAATTTTACTGGTGTTATACTTAGGTCTCCAGAACTACGTATACATAATTTATTTTTCATTTTATGGCTCTGTTCAAAATTTAATATATTGAATTTTCTATCACTCTGAACAAAAATTTCGAAAATTATCTCAGCTATTAGTAGAGATAACGCGATAAAAATTTTACTGGTGTTATACGTAGGTCTCCAGAACTACGTATACATAATTTATTTTTCATTTTATGGCTCTGTTCGAAATTTAATATATTGAATTTTCTATCACTCTGAACAAAATTTCGAAAATTATCTCAGCTATTAGTAGAGATAAAGCGATAAAAATTTCACTGGTGTTATACGTAGGTCTCCAGAACTACGTATACATAATTTATTTTTCATTTTATGGCTCTGTTCAAAATTTAATATATTGAATTTTCTATCACTCTGAACAAAAATTTCGAAAATTATCTCAGCTATTAGTAGAGATAAAGCAATAAAAATTTCACTGGTGTTATACGTAGGTCTCCAGAACTACGTATGCATAATTTATTTTTCATTTTATGGTTCTGTTCGAAATTTAATATATTGAATTTTCTATCACTCTGAACAAAAATTTTGAAAATTATCTCAGCTATTAGTAGAGATAAAGCGATAAAAATTTTACTGGTGTTATACGTAGGTCTCCAGAACTACGTATACATAATTTATTTTTCATTTTATGGCTCTGTTCAAAATTTAATATATTGAATTTTCTATCACTCTGAACAAAAATTTCGAAAATTATCTCAGCTATTAGTAGAGATAACGCGATAAAAATTTTACTGGTGTTATACGTAGGTCTCCAGAACTACGTATACATAATTTATTTTTCATTTTATGGCTCTGTTCGAAATTTAATATATTGAATTTTCTATCACTCTGAACAAAATTTCGAAAATTATCTCAGCTATTAGTAGAGATAAAGCGATAAAAATTTCACTGGTGTTATACGTAGGTCTCCAGAACTACGTATGCATAATTTATTTTTCATTTTATAGCTCTGTTCGAAATTTAATATATTGAATATTCTATCACTCTGAACAAAAATTTTGAAAATTATCTCAGCTATTAGTAGAGATAAAGCAATAAAAATTTTACTGGTGTTATACGTAGGTCTCCAGAACTACGTATACATAATTTATTTTTTATTTTATGGCTCTGTTCGAAATTTAATATATTGAATTTTCTATCACTCTGAACAAAAATTTCGAAAATTATCTCAGCTATTAGTAGAGATAAAGCGATAAAAATTTTACTGGTGTTATACGTAGGTCTCTAGAACTACGTATGCATAATTTATTTTTCATTTTATCGCTCTGTTCGAAATTTAATATATTGAATTTTCTATCACTTTGAACAAAATTTCGAAAATTATCTCAGCTATTAGTAGAGATAAAGCGATAAAAATTTTACTGGTGTTATACGTAGGTCTCCAGAACTACGTATGCATAATTTATTTTTCATTTTATAGCTCTGTTCGAAATTTAATATATTGAATATTCTATCACTCTGAACAAAAATTTTGAAAATTATCTCAGCTATTATTAGAGATAAAGCAATAAAAATTTCATTGGTGTTATACGTAGGACTCCAGAACTACGTATACATAATTTATTTTTCATTTTATGGCTCTGTTCGAAATTTAATATATTGAATTTTCTATCACTCTGAACAAAAATTTCGAAAATTATCTCAGCAATTAGTAGAGATATAGCGATAAAAATTTCACTTGTGTTATACGTAGGTCTCCAGAACTACGTGTACATAATTTATTTTTTATTTTATGGCTCTGTTCGAAATTTAATATATTGAATTTTCTATCACTCTGAACAAAAATTTCGAAAATTATCTCAGCTATTAATAGAGATAAAGCGATAAAAATTTCACTGGTGTTATACGTAGGTCTCCAGAACTACGTATACATAATTTATTTTTCATTTTATGGCTCTGTTCGAAATTTAATATATTGAATTTTCTATCACTCTAAACAAAAATTTTGAAAATTATCTCAGCTATTAGTAGAGATATAGCAATAAAAATTTTACTGGTGTTATACGTAGGTCTCCAGAACTACGTATACATAATTTATTTTTCATTTTATGGCTCTGTTCGAAATTTAATATATTGAATTTTCTATCACTCTGAACAAAAATTTCGAAAATTATCTCAGCTATTAGTAGAGATAAAGCAATAAAAATTTTACTTGTGTTATACGTAGGTCTCCAGAACTACGTATACATAATTTATTTTTCATTTTATGGCTCTGTTCGAAATTTAATATATTGAATTTTCTATCACTCTGAACAAAAATTTCGAAAATTATCTCAGCTATTAGTAGAGATAAAGCGATAAAAATTTTACTGGTGTTATACGTAGGTCTCCAAAACTACGTATACATAATTTATTTTTTATTTTATGGCTCTGTTTGAAATTTAATATATTGAATTTTCTATCACTCTGAACAAAAATTTTGAAAATTATCTCAGCTATTAGTGGAGATAAAGCAATAAAAATTTCACTGGTGTTATACGTAGGTCTCCAGAACTACGTATGCATAATTTATTTTTCATTTTATGGCTCTGTTCGAAATTTAATATATTGAATTTTCTATCACTCTGAACAAAAATTTCGAAAATTATCTCAGCTATTAGTAGAGATAAAGCGATAAAAATTTCACTGGTGTTATACGTAGGTCTCCAGAACTACGTATACATAATTTATTTTTCATTTTATGGCTCTGTTCGAAATTTAATATATTGAATTTTCTATCACTCTGAACAAAAATTTTGAAAATTATCTCAGCTGATAGTAGAGATAAAGCAATAAAAATTTTACTGGTGTTATACGTAGATCTTCAAAACTACGTATACATAATTTATTTTTCATTTTATGGCTCTGTTCGAAATTTAATATATTGAATTTTCTATCACTCTGAACAAAAATTTCGAAAATTATCTCAGCTATTAGTAGAGATAAAGCAATAAAGATTTTACTGGTGTTATACGTAGGTCTCCAGAAATACGTATACATAATTTATTTTTCATTTTATGGCTCTGTTCGAAATTTAATATATTGAATTTTCTATCACTCTGAACAAAAATTTCGAAAATTATCTCAGCTATTAGTAGAGATAAAGCAATAAAAATTTCACTGGCGTTATACGTAGGTCTCCAGAACTACGTATGCATAATTTATTTTTCATTTTATGGTTCTGTTCGAAATTTAATATATTGAATTTTCTATCACTCTGAACAAAAATTTTGAAAATTATCTCAGCTATTAGTAGAGATAAAGCGATAAAAATTTCACTGGTGTTATACGTAGGTCTCCAGAACTACGTATACATAATTTATTTTTTATTTTATGGCTCTGTTCGAAATTTAATATATTGAATTTTCTATCACTCTGAACAAAAATTTCGAAAATTATCTCAGCTATTAGTAGAGATAAAGCGATAAAAATTTCACTGGTGTTATACGTATGTCTTCAGAACTACGTATACATAATTTATTTTTCATTTTATGGCTCTGTTCAAAATTTAATATATTGAATTTTCTATCACTCTGAACAAAAATTTTGAAAATTATCTCAGCTGATAGTAGAGATAAAGCAATAAAAATTTTACTGGTGTTATACGTAGGTCTCCAGAACTACGTGTACATAATTTATTTTTTATTTTATGGCTCTGTTCGAAATTTAATATATTGAATTTTCTATCACTCTGAACAAAAATTTCGAAAATTATCTCAGCTATTAATAGAGATAAATCGATAAAAATTTCACTGGTGTTATACGTAGATCTCCAGAACTACGTATACATAATTTATTTTTCATTTTATGGCTCTGTTCGAGATTTAATATATTGAATTTTCTATCACTCTAAACAAAAATTTTGAAAATTATCTCAGCTATTAGTAGAGATATAGCAATAAAAATTTTACTGGTGTTATACGTAGGTCTCCAGAACTACGTATACATAATTTATTTTTCATTTTATGGCTCTGTTCGAAATTTAATATATTGAATTTTCTATCACTCTGAACAAAAATTTCGAAAATTATCTCAGCTATTAGTAGAGACAAAGCAATAAAAATTTTACTTGTGTTATACGTAGGTCTCCAGAACTACGTATACATAATTTATTTTTCATTTTATGGCTCTGTTCGAAATTTAATATATTGAATTTTCTATCACTCTGAACAAAAATTTCGAAAATTATCTCAGCTATTAGTAGAGATATAGCGATAAAAATTTCACTTGTGTTATACGTAGGTCTCCAGAACTACGTGTACATAATTTATTTTTTATTTTATGGCTCTGTTCGAAATTTAATATATTGAATTTTCTATCACTCTGAACAAAAATTTCGAAAATTATCTCAGCTATTAATAGAGATAAAGCGATAAAAATTTCACTGGTGTTATACGTAGGTCTCCAGAACTACGTATACATAATTTATTTTTCATTTTATGGCTCTGTTCGAAATTTAATATATTGAATTTTCTATCACTCTAAACAAAAATTTTGAAAATTATCTCAGCTATTAGTAGAGATATAGCAATAAAAATTTTACTGGTGTTATACGTAGGTCTCCAGAACTACGTATACATAATTTATTTTTCATTTTATGGCTCTGTTCGAAATTTAATATATTGAATTTTCTATCACTCTGAACAAAAATTTCGAAAATTATCTCAGCTATTAGTAGAGATAAAGCAATAAAAATTTTACTTGTGTTATACGTAGGTCTCCAGAACTACGTATACATAATTTATTTTTCATTTTATGGCTCTGTTCGAAATTTAATATATTGAATTTTCTATCACTCTGAACAAAAATTTCGAAAATTATCTCAGCTATTAGTAGAGATAAAGCGATAAAAATTTTACTGGTGTTATACGTAGGTCTCCAAAACTACGTATACATAATTTATTTTTTATTTTATGGCTCTGTTTGAAATTTAATATATTGAATTTTCTATCACTCTGAACAAAAATTTTGAAAATTATCTCAGCTATTAGTGGAGATAAAGCAATAAAAATTTCACTGGTGTTATACGTAGGTCTCCAGAACTACGTATGCATAATTTATTTTTCATTTTATGGCTCTGTTCGAAATTTAATATATTGAATTTTCTATCACTCTGAACAAAAATTTCGAAAATTATCTCAGCTATTAGTAGAGATAAAGCGATAAAAATTTCACTGGTGTTATACGTAGGTCTCCAGAACTACGTATACATAATTTATTTTTCATTTTATGGCTCTGTTCGAAATTTAATATATTGAATTTTCTATCACTCTGAACAAAAATTTTGAAAATTATCTCAGCTGATAGTAGAGATAAAGCAATAAAAATTTTACTGGTGTTATACGTAGATCTTCAAAACTACGTATACATAATTTATTTTTCATTTTATGGCTCTGTTCGAAATTTAATATATTGAATTTTCTATCACTCTGAACAAAAATTTCGAAAATTATCTCAGCTATTAGTAGAGATAAAGCAATAAAAATTTTACTGGTGTTATACGTAGGTCTCCAGAAATACGTATACATAATTTATTTTTCATTTTATGGCTCTGTTCGAAATTTAATATATTGAATTTTCTATCACTCTGATCAAAAATTTCGAAAATTATCTCAGCTATTAGTAGAGATAAAGCAATAAAAATTTCACTGGCGTTATACGTAGGTCTCCAGAACTACGTATGCATAATTTATTTTTCATTTTATGGTTCTGTTCGAAATTTAATATATTGAATTTTCTATCACTCTGAACAAAAATTTTGAAAATTATCTCAGCTATTAGTAGAGATAAAGCGATAAAAATTTCACTGGTGTTATACGTAGGTCTCCAGAACTACGTATACATAATTTATTTTTTATTTTATGGCTCTGTTCGAAATTTAATATATTGAATTTTCTATCACAATGAACAAAAATTTTGAAAATTATCTCAGCTATTAATAGAGATAAAGCAATAAAAATTTTACTGGTGTTATACGTAGGTCTCCAGAACTACGTATACATAATTTATTTTTCATTTTATGGCTCTGTTCGAAATTTAATATATTGAATTTTCTATCACTCTGAACAAAAATTTCGAAAATTATCTCAGCTATTAGTAGAGATAAAGCGATAAAAATTTCACTGGTGTTATACGTATGTCTTCAGAACTACGTATACATAATTTATTTTTCATTTTATGGCTCTGTTCAAAATTTAATATATTGAATTTTCTATCACTCTGAACAAAAATTTTGAAAATTATCTCAGCTGATAGTAGAGATAAAGCAATAAAAATTTTACTGGTGTTATACGTAGGTCTCCAGAACTACGTGTACATAATTTATTTTTTATTTTATGGCTCTGTTCGAAATTTAATATATTGAATTTTCTATCACTCTGAACAAAAATTTTGAAAATTATCTCAGCTGATAGTAGAGATAAAGCAATAAAAATTTTACTGGTGTTATACGTAGATCTCCAAAACTACGTATACATAATTTATTTTTCATTTTATGGCTCTGTTCGAAATTTAATATATTGAATTTTCTATCACTCTGAACAAAAATTTCGAAAATTATCTCAGCTATTAGTAGAGATAAAGCAATAAAAATTTCACTGGTGTTATACGTAGGTCTCCAGAACTACGTATGCATAATTTATTTTTCATTTTATGGTTCTGTTCGAAATTTAATATATTGAATTTTCTATCACTCTGAACAAAAATTTTGAAAATTATCTCAGCTATTAGTAGAGATAAAGCGATAAAAATTTTACTGGTGTTATACGTAGATCTCCAAAACTACGTATACATAATTTATTTTTCATTTTATGGCTCTGTTCGAAATTTAATATATTGAATTTTCTATCACTCTGAACAAAAATTTCGAAAATTATCTCAGCTATTAGTAGAGATAAAGCAATAAAAATTTTACTGGTGTTATACGTAGGTCTCCAGAACTACGTATACATAATTTATTTTTCATTTTATGGCTCTGTTCAAAATTTAATATATTGAATTTTCTATCACTCTGAACAAAAATTTCGAAAATTATCTCAGCTATTAGTAGAGATAAAGCGATAAAGATTTCACTGGTGTTATACGTATGTCTTCAGAACTACGTATACATAATTTATTTTTCATTTTATGGCTCTGTTCAAAATTTAATATATTGAATTTTCTATCACTCTGAACAAAAATTTTGAAAATTATCTCAGCTGATAGTAGAGATAAAGCAATAAAAATTTTACTGGTGTTATACGTAGGTCTCCAGAACTACGTGTACATAATTTATTTTTTATTTTATGGCTCTGTTCGAAATTTAATATATTGAATTTTCTATCACTCTGAACAAAAATTTCGAAAATTATCTCAGCTATTAATAGAGATAAATCGATAAAAATTTCACTGGTGTTATACGTAGATCTCCAGAACTACGTATACATAATTTATTTTTCATTTTATGGCTCTGTTCGAGATTTAATATATTGAATTTTCTATCACTCTAAACAAAAATTTTGAAAATTATCTCAGCTATTAGTAGAGATATAGCAATAAAAATTTTACTGGTGTTATACGTAGGTCTCCAGAACTACGTATACATAATTTATTTTTCATTTTATGGCTCTGTTCGAAATTTAATATATTGAATTTTCTATCACTCTGAACAAAAATTTCGAAAATTATCTCAGCTATTAGTAGAGACAAAGCAATAAAAATTTTACTTGTGTTATACGTAGGTCTCCAGAACTACGTATACATAATTTATTTTTCATTTTATGGCTCTGTTCGAAATTTAATATATTGAATTTTCTATCACTCTGAACAAAAATTTCGAAAATTATCTCAGCTATTAGTAGAGATAAAGCGATAAAAATTTTACTGGTGTTATACGTAGGTCTCCAGAACTACGTATGCATAATTTATTTTTCATTTTATGGCTCTGTTCGAAATTTAATATATTGAATTTTCTATCACTCTGAACAAAAATTTCGAAAATTATCTCAGCTATTAGTAGAGATAAAGCGATAAAAATTTCACTGGTGTTATACGTAGGTCTCCAGAACTACGTATACATAATTTATTTTTCATTTTATGGCTCTGTTCGAAATTTAATATATTGTATTTTCTATCACTCTGAACAAAAATTTTGAAAATTATCTCAGCTGATAGTAGAGATAAAGCAATAAAAATTTTACTGGTGTTATACGTAGATCTCCAAAACTACGTATACATAATTTATTTTTCATTTTATGGCTCTGTTCGAAATTTAATATATTGAATTTTCTATCACTCTGAACAAAAATTTCGAAAATTATCTCAGCTATTAGTAGAGATAAAGCAATAAAAATTTCACTGGTGTTATACGTAGGTCTCCAGAACTACGTATGCATAATTTATTTTTCATTTTATGGTTCTGTTCGAAATTTAATATATTGAATTTTCTATCACTCTGAACAAAAATTTTGAAAATTATCTCAGCTATTAGTAGAGATAAAGCGATAAAAATTTTACTGGTGTTATACGTAGATCTCCAAAACTACGTATACATAATTTATTTTTCATTTTATGGCTCTGTTCGAAATTTAATATATTGAATTTTCTATCACTCTGAACAAAAATTTCGAAAATTATCTCAGCTATTAGTAGAGATAAAGCAATAAAAATTTTACTGGTGTTATACGTAGGTCTCCAGAACTACGTATACATAATTTATTTTTCATTTTATGGCTCTGTTCAAAATTTAATATATTGAATTTTCTATCACTCTGAACAAAAATTTCGAAAATTATCTCAGCTATTAGTAGAGATAAAGCAATAAAAATTTCACTGGTGTTATACGTAGGTCTCCAGAACTACGTATGCATAATTTATTTTTCATTTTATGGTTCTGTTCGAAATTTAATATATTGAATTTTCTATCACTCTGAACAAAAATTTTGAAAATTATCTCAGCTATTAGTAGAGATAAAGCGATAAAAATTTTACTGGTGTTATACGTAGGTCTCCAGAACTACGTATACATAATTTATTTTTCATTTTATGGCTCTGTTCAAAATTTAATATATTGAATTTTCTATCACTCTGAACAAAAATTTCGAAAATTATCTCAGCTATTAGTAGAGATAACGCGATAAAAATTTTACTGGTGTTATACGTAGGTCTCCAGAACTACGTATACATAATTTATTTTTCATTTTATGGCTCTGTTCGAAATTTAATATATTGAATTTTCTATCACTCTGAACAAAATTTCGAAAATTATCTCAGCTATTAGTAGAGATAAAGCGATAAAAATTTCACTGGTGTTATACGTAGGTCTCCAGAACTACGTATGCATAATTTATTTTTCATTTTATAGCTCTGTTCGAAATTTAATATATTGAATATTCTATCACTCTGAACAAAAATTTTGAAAATTATCTCAGCTATTAGTAGAGATAAAGCAATAAAAATTTTACTGGTGTTATACGTAGGTCTCCAGAACTACGTATACATAATTTATTTTTCATTTTATGGCTCTGTTCGAAATTTAATATATTGAATTTTCTATCACTCTGAACAAAAATTTCGAAAATTATCTCAGCTATTAGTAGAGATAAAGCGATAAAAATTTTACTGGTGTTATACGTAGGTCTCTAGAACTACGTATGCATAATTTATTTTTCATTTTATCGCTCTGTTCGAAATTTAATATATTGAATTTTCTATCACTTTGAACAAAATTTCGAAAATTATCTCAGCTATTAGTAGAGATAAAGCGATAAAAATTTTACTGGTGTTATACGTAGGTCTCCAGAACTACGTATGCATAATTTATTTTTCATTTTATAGCTCTGTTCGAAATTTAATATATTGAATATTCTATCACTCTGAACAAAAATTTTGAAAATTATCTCAGCTATTATTAGAGATAAAGCAATAAAAATTTCATTGGTGTTATACGTAGGTCTCCAGAACTACGTATACATAATTTATTTTTCATTTTATGGCTCTGTTCGAAATTTAATATATTGAATTTTCTATCACTCTGAACAAAAATTTCGAAAATTATCTCAGCTATTAGTAGAGATATAGCGATAAAAATTTCACTTGTGTTATACGTAGGTCTCCAGAACTACGTGTACATAATTTATTTTTTATTTTATGGCTCTGTTCGAAATTTAATATATTGAATTTTCTATCACTCTGAACAAAAATTTCGAAAATTATCTCAGCTATTAATAGAGATAAAGCGATAAAAATTTCACTGGTGTTATACGTAGGTCTCCAGAACTACGTATACATAATTTATTTTTCATTTTATGGCTCTGTTCGAAATTTAATATATTGAATTTTCTATCACTCTAAACAAAAATTTTGAAAATTATCTCAGCTATTAGTAGAGATATAGCAAAAAAATTTTACTGGTGTTATACGTAGGTCTCCAGAACTACGTATACATAATTTATTTTTCATTTTATGGCTCTGTTCGAAATTTAATATATTGAATTTTCTATCACTCTGAACAAAAATTTCGAAAATTATCTCAGCTATTAGTAGAGATAAAGCAATAAAAATTTTACTTGTGTTATACGTAGGTCTCCAGAACTACGTATACATAATTTATTTTTCATTTTATGGCTCTGTTCGAAATTTAATATATTGAATTTTCTATCACTCTGAACAAAAATTTCGAAAATTATCTCAGCTATTAGTAGAGATAAAGCGATAAAAATTTTACTGGTGTTATACGTAGGTCTCCAAAACTACGTATACATAATTTATTTTTTATTTTATGGCTCTGTTTGAAATTTAATATATTGAATTTTCTATCACTCTGAACAAAAATTTTGAAAATTATCTCAGCTATTAGTAGAGATAAAGCAATAAAAATTTCACTGGTGTTATACGTAGGTCTCCAGAACTACGTATGCATAATTTATTTTTCATTTTATGGCTCTGTTCGAAATTTAATATATTGAATTTTCTATCACTCTGAACAAAAATTTCGAAAATTATCTCAGCTATTAGTAGAGATAAAGCGATAAAAATTTCACTGGTGTTATACGTAGGTCTCCAGAACTACGTATACATAATTTATTTTTCATTTTATGGCTCTGTTCGAAATTTAATATATTGAATTTTCTATCACTCTGAACAAAAATTTTGAAAATTATCTCAGCTGATAGTAGAGATAAAGCAATAAAAATTTTACTGGTGTTATACGTAGATCTTCAAAACTACGTATACATAATTTATTTTTCATTTTATGGCTCTGTTCGAAATTTAATATATTGAATTTTCTATCACTCTGAACAAAAATTTCGAAAATTATCTCAGCTATTAGTAGAGATAAAGCAATAAAAATTTTACTGGTGTTATACGTAGGTCTCCAGAAATACGTATACATAATTTATTTTTCATTTTATGGCTCTGTTCGAAATTTAATATATTGAATTTTCTATCACTCTGAACAAAAATTTCGAAAATTATCTCAGCTATTAGTAGAGATAAAGCGATAAAAATTTTACTGGTGTTATACGTAGGTCTCTAGAACTACGTATGCATAATTTATTTTTCATTTTATCGCTCTGTTCGAAATTTAATATATTGAATTTTCTATCACTTTGAACAAAATTTCGAAAATTATCTCAGCTATTAGTAGAGATAAAGCGATAAAAATTTTACTGGTGTTATACGTAGGTCTCCAGAACTACGTATGCATAATTTATTTTTCATTTTATAGCTCTGTTCGAAATTTAATATATTGAATATTCTATCACTCTGAACAAAAATTTTGAAAATTATCTCAGCTATTATTAGAGATAAAGCAATAAAAATTTTATTGGTGTTATACGTAGGTCTCCAGAACTACGTATACATAATTTATTTTTCATTTTATGGCTCTGTTCGAAATTTAATATATTGAATTTTCTATCACTCTGAACAAAAATTTCGAAAATTATCTCAGCTATTAGTAGAGATATAGCGATAAAAATTTCACTTGTGTTATACGTAGGTCTCCAGAACTACGTGTACATAATTTATTTTTTATTTTATGGCTCTGTTCGAAATTTAATATATTGAATTTTCTATCACTCTGAACAAAAATTTCGAAAATTATCTCAGCTATTAATAGAGATAAAGCGATAAAAATTTCACTGGTGTTATACGTAGGTCTCCAGAACTACGTATACATAATTTATTTTTCATTTTATGGCTCTGTTCGAAATTTAATATATTGAATTTTCTATCACTCTAAACAAAAATTTTGAAAATTATCTCAGCTATTAGTAGAGATATAGCAAAAAAATTTTACTGGTGTTATACGTAGGTCTCCAGAACTACGTATACATAATTTATTTTTCATTTTATGGCTCTGTTCGAAATTTAATATATTGAATTTTCTATCACTCTGAACAAAAATTTCGAAAATTATCTCAGCTATTAGTAGAGATAAAGCAATAAAAATTTTACTTGTGTTATACGTAGGTCTCCAGAACTACGTATACATAATTTATTTTTCATTTTATGGCTCTGTTCGAAATTTAATATATTGAATTTTCTATCACTCTGAACAAAAATTTCGAAAATTATCTCAGCTATTAGTAGAGATAAAGCGATAAAAATTTTACTGGTGTTATACGTAGGTCTCCAAAACTACGTATACATAATTTATTTTTTATTTTATGGCTCTGTTTGAAATTTAATATATTGAATTTTCTATCACTCTGAACAAAAATTTTGAAAATTATCTCAGCTATTAGTAGAGATAAAGCAATAAAAATTTCACTGGTGTTATACGTAGGTCTCCAGAACTACGTATGCATAATTTATTTTTCATTTTATGGCTCTGTTCGAAATTTAATATATTGAATTTTCTATCACTCTGAACAAAAATTTCGAAAATTATCTCAGCTATTAGTAGAGATAAAGCGATAAAAATTTCACTGGTGTTATACGTAGGTCTCCAGAACTACGTATACATAATTTATTTTTCATTTTATGGCTCTGTTCGAAATTTAATATATTGAATTTTCTATCACTCTGAACAAAAATTTTGAAAATTATCTCAGCTGATAGTAGAGATAAAGCAATAAAAATTTTACTGGTGTTATACGTAGATCTTCAAAACTACGTATACATAATTTATTTTTCATTTTATGGCTCTGTTCGAAATTTAATATATTGAATTTTCTATCACTCTGAACAAAAATTTCGAAAATTATCTCAGCTATTAGTAGAGATAAAGCAATAAAAATTTTACTGGTGTTATACGTAGGTCTCCAGAAATACGTATACATAATTTATTTTTCATTTTATGGCTCTGTTCGAAATTTAATATATTGAATTTTCTATCACTCTGAACAAAAATTTCGAAAATTATCTCAGCTATTAGTAGAGATAAAGCAATAAAAATTTCACTGGCGTTATACGTAGGTCTCCAGAACTACGTATGCATAATTTATTTTTCATTTTATGGTTCTGTTCGAAATTTAATATATTGAATTTTCTATCACTCTGAACAAAAATTTTGAAAATTATCTCAGCTATTAGTAGAGATAAAGCGATAAAAATTTCACTGGTGTTATACGTAGGTCTCCAGAACTACGTATACATAATTTATTTTTCATTTTATGGCTCTGTTCGAAATTTAATATATTGAATTTTCTATCACAATGAACAAAAATTTTGAAAATTATCTCAGCTATTAATAGAGATAAAGCAATAAAAATTTTACTGGTGTTATACGTAGGTCTCCAGAACTACGTATACATAATTTATTTTTCATTTTATGGCTCTGTTCGAAATTTAATATATTGAATTTTCTATCACTCTGAACAAAAATTTCGAAAATTATCTCAGCTATTAGTAGAGATAAAGCGATAAAAATTTCACTGGTGTTATACGTATGTCTTCAGAACTACGTATACATAATTTATTTTTCATTTTATGGCTCTGTTCGAAATTTAATATATTGAATTTTCTATCACTCTGAACAAAAATTTTGAAAATTATCTCAGCTGATAGTAGAGATAAAGCAATAAAAATTTTACTGGTGTTATACGTAGATCTCCAAAACTACGTATACATAATTTATTTTTCATTTTATGGCTCTGTTCGAAATTTAATATATTGAATTTTCTATCACTCTGAACAAAAATTTCGAAAATTATCTCAGCTATTAGTAGAGATAAAGCAATAAAAATTTTACTGGTGTTATACGTAGGTCTCCAGAACTACGTATACATAATTTATTTTTCATTTTATGGCTCTGTTCGAAATTTAATATATTGAATTTTCTATCACTCTGAACAAAAATTTCGAAAATTATCTCAGCTATTAGTAGAGATAAAGCAATAAAAATTTCACTGGTGTTATACGTAGGTCTCCAGAACTACGTATGCATAATTTATTTTTCATTTTATGGTTCTGTTCGAAATTTAATATATTGAATTTTCTATCACTCTGAACAAAAATTTTGAAAATTATCTCAGCTATTAGTAGAGATAAAGCAATAAAAATTTTACTGGTGTTATACGTAGGTCTCCAGAACTACGTATACATAATTTATTTTTCATTTTATGGCTCTGTTCGAAATTTAATATATTGAATTTTCTATCACTCTGAACAAAATTTCGAAAATTATCTCAGCTATTAGTAGAGATAAAGCGATAAAAAGTTCACTGGTGTTATACGTAGGTCTCCAGAACTACGTATGCATAATTTATTTTTCATTTTATGGCTCTGTTCGAAATTTAATATATTGAATATTCTATCACTCTGAACAAAAATTTTGAAAACTATCTCAGCTATTAGTAGAGATAAAGCAATAAAAATTTTACTGGTGTTATACGTAGGTCTCCAGAACTACGTATACATAATTTATTTTTCATTTTATGGCTCTGTTCGAAATTTAATATATTGAATTTTCTATCACTTTGAACAAAAATTTTGAAAATTATCTCAGCTATTATTAGAGATAAAGCAATAAAAATTTCATTGGTGTTATACGTAGGTCTCCAGAACTACGTATACATAATTTATTTTTCATTTTATAGCTCTGTTCGAAATTTAATATATTAAATTTTCTATCACTCTAAACAAAAATTTTGAAAATTATCTCAGCTATTAGTAGAGATAAAGCAATAAAAATTTTACTGGTGTTATACGTAGGTCTCCAGAACTACGTATACATAATTTATTTTTCATTTTATGGCTCTGTTCGAAATTTAATATATTGAATTTTCTATCACTCTGAACAAAAATTTCGAAAATTATCTCAGCTATTAGTAGAGATAAAGCAATAAAAATTTCACTGGTGTTATACGTAGGTCTCCAGAACTACGTATGCATAATTTATTTTTCATTTTATGGTTCTGTTCGAAATTTAATATATTGAATTTTCTATCACTCTGAACAAAAATTTTGAAAATTATCTCAGCTATTAGTAGAGATAAAGCAATAAAAATTTTACTGGTGTTATACGTAGGTCTCCAGAACTACGTATACATAATTTATTTTTCATTTTATGGCTCTGTTCGAAATTTAATATATTGAATTTTCTATCACTCTGAACAAAATTTCGAAAATTATCTCAGCTATTAGTAGAGATAAAGCGATAAAAATTTCACTGGTGTTATACGTAGGTCTCCAGAACTACGTATGCATAATTTATTTTTCATTTTATAGCTCTGTTCGAAATTTAATATATTGAATATTCTATCACTCTGAACAAAAATTTTGAAAATTATCTCAGCTATTAGTAGAGATAAAGCAATAAAAATTTTACTGGTGTTATACGTAGGTCTCCAGAACTACGTACACATAATTTATTTTTCATTTTATGGCTCTGTTCGAAATTTAATATATTGAATTTTCTATCACTCTGAACAAAAATTTCGAAAATTATCTCAGCTATTAGTAGAGATAAAGCGATAAAAATTTTACTGGTGTTATACGTAGGTCTCTAGAACTACGTATGCATAATTTATTTTTCATTTAATCGCTTAGTTCGAAATTTAATATATTGAATTTTCTATCACTTTGAACAAAAATTTTGAAAATTATCTCAGCTATTATTAGAGATAAAGCAATAAAAATTTCATTGGTGTTATACGTAGGTCTCCAGAACTACGTATACATAATTTATTTTTCATTTTATAGCTCTGTTCGACATTTAATATATTAAATTTTCTATCACTCTAAACAAAAATTTTGAAAATTATCTCAGCTATTAGTAGAGATAAAGCAATAAAAATTTTACTGGTGTTATACGTAGGTCTCCAGAACTACGTATACATAATTTATTTTTCATTTTATGGCTCTGTTCGAAATTTAATATATTGAATTTTCTATCACTCTGAATAAAAATTTCGAAAATTATCTCAGCTATTAGTAGAGATATAGCGATAAAAATTTCACTTGTGTTATACGTAGGTCTCCATAACTACGTGTACATAATTTATTTTTTATTTTATGGCTCTGTTCGAAATTTAATATATTGAATTTTCTATCACTTTGAACAAAAATTTTGAAAATTATCTCAGCTATTATTAGAGATAAAGCAATAAAAATTTCATTGGTGTTATACGTAGGTCTCCAGAACTACGTATACATAATTTATTTTTCATTTTATGGCTCTGTTCGAAATTTAATATATTGAATTTTCTATCACTCTGAACAAAAATTTCGAAAATTATCTCAGCTATTAGTAGAGATAAAGCGATAAAAATTTCACTGGTGTTATACGTAGGTCTCCAGAACTACGTATACATAATTTATTTTTCATTTTATGGCTCTGTTCGAAATTTAATATATTGAATTTTCTATCACTCTAAACAAAAATTTTGAAAATTATCTCAGCTATTAGTAGAGATATAGCAATAAAATTTTTACTGGTGTTATACGTAGGTCTCCAGAACTACGTATACATAATTTATTTTTCATTTTATGGCTCTGTTCGAAATTTAATATATTGAATTTTCTATCACTCTGAACAAAAATTTCGAAAATTATCTCAGCTATTAGTAGAGATAAAGCAATAAAAATTTTACTGGTGTTATACGTAGGTCTCCAGAACTACGTATACATAATTTATTTTTCATTTTATGGCTCTGTTCGAAATTTAATATATTGAATATTCTATCACTCTGAACAAAAATTTTGAAAATTATCTCAGCTATTAGTAGAGATAAAGCAATAAAAATTTTACTGGTGTTATACGTAGGTCTCCAGAACTACGTATACATAATTTACTTTTCATTTTATGGCTCTGTTCGAAATTTAATATATTGAATTTTCTATCACTCTGAACAAAAATTTCGAAAATTATCTCAGCTATTAGTAGAGATAAAGCGATAAAAATTTTACTGGTGTTATACGTAGGTCCCTAGAACTACGTATGCATAATTTATTTTTCATTTTATGGCTCTGTTCGAAATTTAATATATTGAATTTTCTATCACTTTGAACAAAAATTTTGAAAATTATCTCAGCTATTATTAGAGATAAAGCAATAAAAATTTCATTGGTGTTATATGTAGGTCTCCAGAACTACGTATACATAATTTATTTTTCATTTTATAGCTCTGTTCGAAATTTAATATATTAAATTTTCTATCACTCTAAACAAAAATTTTGAAAATTATCTCAGCTATTAGTAGAGATAAAGCAATAAAAATTTTACTGGTGTTATACGTAGGTCTCCAGAACTACGTATACATAATTTATTTTTCATTTTATGGCTCTGTTCGAAATTTAATATATTGAATTTTCTATCACTCTGAACAAAAATTTCGAAAATTATCTCAGCTATTAGTAGAGATAAAGCAATAAAAATTTCACTGGTGTTATACGTAGGTCTCCAGAACTACGTATGCATAATTTATTTTTCATTTTATGGTTCTGTTCGAAATTTAATATATTGAATTTTCTATCACTCTGAACAAAAATTTTGAAAATTATCTCAGCTATTAGTAGAGATAAAGCAATAAAAATTTTACTGGTGTTATACGTAGGTCTCCAGAACTACGTATACATAATTTATTTTTCATTTTATGGCTCTGTTCGAAATTTAATATATTGAATTTTCTATCACTCTGAACAAAATTTCGAAAATTATCTCAGCTATTAGTAGAGATAAAGCGATAAAAATTTCACCGGTGTTATACGTAGGTCTCCAGAACTACGTATACATAATTTATTTTTCATTTTATGGCTCTGTTCGAAATTTAATATATTGAATTTTCTATCACTCTAAACAAAAATTTTGAAAATTATCTCAGCTATTAGTAGAGATATAGCAATAAAATTTTTACTGGTGTTATACGTAGGTCTCCAGAACTACGTATACATAATTTATTTTTCATTTTATGGCTCTGTTCGAAATTTAATATATTGAATTTTCTATCACTCTGAACAAAAATTTCGAAAATTATCTCAGCTATTAGTAGAGATAAAGCAATAAAAATTTTACTTGTGTTATACGTAGGTCTCCAGAACTACGTATACATAATTTATTTTTCATTTTATGGCTCTGTTCGAAATTTAATATATTGAATTTTCTATCACTCTGAACAAAAATTTCGAAAATTATCTCAGCTATTAGTAGAGATAAAGCAATAAAAATTTTACTGGTGTTATACGTAGGTCTCCAGAACTACGTATACATAATTTATTTTTCATTTTATGGCTCTGTTCGAAATTTAATATATTGAATATTCTATCACTCTGAACAAAAATTTTGAAAATTATCTCAGCTATTAGTAGAGATAAAGCAATAAAAATTTTACTGGTGTTATACGTAGGTCTCCAGAACTACGTATACATAATTTATTTTTCATTTTATGGCTCTGTTCGAAATTTAATATATTGAATTTTCTATCACTCTGAACAAAAATTTCGAAAATTATCTCAGCTATTAGTAGAGATAAAGCGATAAAAATTTCACTGGTGTTATACGTAGGTCTCCAGAACTACGTATACATAATTTACTTTTCATTTTATGGCTCTGTTCGAAATTTAATATATTGAATTTTCTATCACTCTGAACAAAAATTTCGAAAATTATCTCAGCTATTAGTAGAGATAAAGCGATAAAAATTTTACTGGTGTTATACGTAGGTCTCTAGAACTACGTATGCATAATTTATTTTTCATTTTATGGCTCTGTTCGAAATTTAATATATTGAATTTTCTATCACTTTGAACAAAAATTTTGAAAATTATCTCAGCTATTATTAGAGATAAAGCAATAAAAATTTCATTGGTGTTATATGTAGGTCTCCAGAACTACGTATACATAATTTATTTTTCATTTTATAGCTCTGTTCGAAATTTAATATATTAAATTTTCTATCACTCTAAACAAAAATTTTGAAAATTATCTCAGCTATTAGTAGAGATAAAGCAATAAAAATTTTACTGGTGTTATACGTAGGTCTCCAGAACTACGTATACATAATTTATTTTTCATTTTATGGCTCTGTTCGAAATTTAATATATTGAATTTTCTATCACTCTGAACAAAAATTTCGAAAATTATCTCAGCTATTAGTAGAGATAAAGCAATAAAAATTTCACTGGTGTTATACGTAGGTCTCCAGAACTACGTATGCATAATTTATTTTTCATTTTATGGTTCTGTTCGAAATTTAATATATTGAATTTTCTATCACTCTGAACAAAAATTTTGAAAATTATCTCAGCTATTAGTAGAGATAAAACAATAAAAATTTTACTGGTGTTATACGTAGGTCTCCAGAACTACGTATACATAATTTATTTTTCATTTTATGGCTCTGTTCGAAATTTAATATATTGAATTTTCTATCACTCTGAACAAAATTTCGAAAATTATCTCAGCTATTAGTAGAGATAAAGCGATAAAAATTTCACTGGTGTTATACGTAGGTCTCCAGAACTACGTATGCATAATTTATTTTTCATTTTATAGCTCTGTTCGAAATTTAATATATTGAATATTCTATCACTCTGAACAAAAATTTTGAAAATTATCTCAGCTATTAGTAGAGATAAAGCAATAAAAATTTTACTGGTGTTATACGTAGGTCTCCAGAACTACGTATACATAATTTATTTTTCATTTTATGGCTCTGTTCGAAATTTAATATATTGAATTTTCTATCTCTCTGAACAAAAATTTCGAAAATTATCTCAGCTATTAGTAGAGATAAAGCAATAAAAATTTTACTGGTGTTATACGTAGGTCTCCAGAACTACGTATACATAATTTATTTTTCATTTTATGGCTCTGTTCGAAATTTAATATATTGAATTTTCTATCACTCTGAATAAAAATTTCGAAAATTATCTCAGCTATTAGTAGAGATATAGCGATAAAAATTTCACTTGTGTTATACGTAGGTCTCCAGAACTACGTGTACATAATTTATTTTTTATTTTATGACTCTGTTCGAAATTTAATATATTGAATTTTCTATCACTTTGAACAATAATTTTGAAAATTATCTCAGCTATTATTAGAGATAAAGCAATAAAAATTTCATTGGTGTTATACGTAGGTCTCCAGAACTACGTATACATAATTTATTTTTCATTTTATGGCTCTGTTCGAAATTTAATATATTGAATTTTCTATCACTCTGAACAAAAATTTCGAAAATTATCTCAGCTATTAGTAGAGATAACGCGATAAAAATTTCACTGGTGTTATACGTAGGTCTCCAGAACTACGTATACATAATTTATTTTTCATTTTATGGCTCTGTTCGAAATTTAATATATTGAATTTTCTATCACTCTAAACAAAAATTTTGAAAATTATCTCAGCTATTAGTAGAGATATAGCAATAAAAATTTTACTGGTGTTATACGTAGGTCTCCAGAACTACGTATACATAATTTACTTTTCATTTTATGGCTCTGTTCGAAATTTAATATATTGAATTTTCTATCACTCTGAACAAAAATTTCGAAAATTATCTCAGCTATTAGTAGAGATAAAGCGATAAAAATTTTACTGGTGTTATACGTAGGTCTCCAAAACTACGTATACATAATTTATTTTTTATTTTATGGCTCTGTTTGAAATTTAATATATTGAATTTTCTATCAATCTGAATAAAAATTTTGAAAATTATCTCAGCTATTAGTAGAGATAAAGCAACAAAAATGTCACTGGTGTTATACGTAGGTCTCCAGAACTACGTATATATAATTTATTTTTCATTTTATGGCTCTGTTCGAAATTTAATATATTGAATTTTCTATCACTCTGAACAAAAATTTTGAAAATTATCTCAGCTATTAGTAGAGATAAAGCAATAAAAATTTCACTGGTGTTATACGTAGGTTTCCAGAACTACGTATACATAATTTATTTTTCATTTTATGGCTCTGTTCGAAATTTAATATATTGAATTTTCTATCACTCTGAACAAAAGTTTCGAAAATTATCTCAGCTATTAGTAGAGATAAAGCGATAAAAATTTCACTGGTGTTATACGTAGGTCTCCAGAACTACGTATACATAATTTATTTTTCATTATATGGCTCTGTTCAAAATTTAATATATTGAATTTTCTATCACTTTGAACAAAAATTTTGAAAATTATCTCAGCTATTAGTAGAGATATAGCAATAAAAATTTTACTGATGTTATACGTAGGTCTCCAGAACTACGTATACATAATTTATTTTTCATTTTATGGCTCTGTTCAAAATTTAATATATTGAATTTTCTATCACTTTGAACAAAAATTTTGAAAATTATTTCAGCTATTAGTAGAGATAAAGCAATAAAAATTTCACTGGTGTTATACATAGGTCTCCAGAACTACGTATACATAATTTATTTTTCATTTTATGGCTCTGCTCGAAAATTAATATATTGAATTTTCTATCACTTTGAACAAAAATTTTGAAAATTATCTCAGCTATTAGTGGAGATAAAGCAATAAAAATTTCACTGGTGTTATACGTAGGTCTCCAGAACTACGTATACATAATTTATTTTTCATTTTATGGCTCTGTTCAAAATTTAATATATTGAATTTTCTATCACTCTGAACAAAAATTTCGAAAATTATCTCAGCTATTAGTAGAGATAAAGCGATAAAAATTTTACTGGTGTTATACGTAGGTCTCCAAAACTACGCATACATAATTTATTTTTCATTTTATGGCTCTGTTCGAAATTTAATATATTGAATTTTCTATCACTCTGAACAAAAATTTTGAAAATTATCTCAGCTATTAGTAGAGATAAAGCAATAAAAATTTCACTGGTGTTATACGTAGGTCTCCAAAACTACGTATACATAATTTATTTTTCATTTTATGGCCCTGTTCGAAATTTAATATATTGAATTTTCTATCACTCTGAACAAAAATTTCGAAAATTATCTCAGCTATTAGTAGAGATAAAGCAATAAAAATTTCACTGGTGTTATACGTAGGTCTCCAGAACTACGTATGCATAATTTATTTTTCATTTTATGGTTCTGTTCGAAATTTAATATATTGAATTTTCTATCACTCTGAACAAAAATTTTGAAAATTATCTCAGCTATTAGTAGAGATAAAGCAATAAAAATTTTACTGGTGTTATACGTAGGTCTCCAGAACTACGTATACATAATTTATTTTTCATTTTATGGCTCTGTTCGAAATTTAATATATTGAATTTTCTATCACTCTGAACAAAATTTCGAAAATTATCTCAGCTATTAGTAGAGATAAAGCGATAAAAATTTCACTGGTGTTATACGTAGGTCTCCAGAACTACGTATGCATAATTTATTTTTCATTTTATAGCTCTGTTCGAAATTTAATATATTGAATATTCTATCACTCTGAACAAAAATTTTGAAAATTATCTCAGCTATTAGTAGAGATAAAGCAATAAAAATTTTACTGGTGTTATACGTAGGTCTCCAGAACTACGTACACATAATTTATTTTTCATTTTATGGCTCTGTTCGAAATTTAATATATTGAATTTTCTATCACTCTGAACAAAAATTTCGAAAATTATCTCAGCTATTAGTAGAGATAAAGCGATAAAAATTTTACTGGTGTTATACGTAGGTCTCTAGAACTACGTATGCATAATTTATTTTTCATTTAATCGCTTAGTTCGAAATTTAATATATTGAATTTTCTATCACTTTGAACAAAAATTTTGAAAATTATCTCAGCTATTATTAGAGATAAAGCAATAAAAATTTCATTGGTGTTATACGTAGGTCTCCAGAACTACGTATACATAATTTATTTTTCATTTTATAGCTCTGTTCGACATTTAATATATTAAATTTTCTATCACTCTAAACAAAAATTTTGAAAATTATCTCAGCTATTAGTAGAGATAAAGCAATAAAAATTTTACTGGTGTTATACGTAGGTCTCCAGAACTACGTATACATAATTTATTTTTCATTTTATGGCTCTGTTCGAAATTTAATATATTGAATTTTCTATCACTCTGAATAAAAATTTCGAAAATTATCTCAGCTATTAGTAGAGATATAGCGATAAAAATTTCACTTGTGTTATACGTAGGTCTCCATAACTACGTGTACATAATTTATTTTTTATTTTATGGCTCTGTTCGAAATTTAATATATTGAATTTTCTATCACTTTGAACAAAAATTTTGAAAATTATCTCAGCTATTATTAGAGATAAAGCAATAAAAATTTCATTGGTGTTATACGTAGGTCTCCAGAACTACGTATACATAATTTATTTTTCATTTTATGGCTCTGTTCGAAATTTAATATATTGAATTTTCTATCACTCTGAACAAAAATTTCGAAAATTATCTCAGCTATTAGTAGAGATAAAGCGATAAAAATTTCACTGGTGTTATACGTAGGTCTCCAGAACTACGTATACATAATTTATTTTTCATTTTATGGCTCTGTTCGAAATTTAATATATTGAATTTTCTATCACTCTAAACAAAAATTTTGAAAATTATCTCAGCTATTAGTAGAGATATAGCAATAAAATTTTTACTGGTGTTATACGTAGGTCTCCAGAACTACGTATACATAATTTATTTTTCATTTTATGGCTCTGTTCGAAATTTAATATATTGAATTTTCTATCACTCTGAACAAAAATTTCGAAAATTATCTCAGCTATTAGTAGAGATAAAGCAATAAAAATTTTACTTGTGTTATACGTAGGTCTCCAGAACTACGTATACATAATTTATTTTTCATTTTATGGCTCTGTTCGAAATTTAATATATTGAATTTTCTATCACTCTGAACAAAAATTTCGAAAATTATCTCAGCTATTAGTAGAGATAAAGCAATAAAAATTTTACTGGTGTTATACGTAGGTCTCCAGAACTACGTATACATAATTTATTTTTCATTTTATGGCTCTGTTCGAAATTTAATATATTGAATATTCTATCACTCTGAACAAAAATTTTGAAAATTATCTCAGCTATTAGTAGAGATGAAGCAATAAAAATTTTACTGGTGTTATACGTAGGTCTCCAGAACTACGTATACATAATTTATTTTTCATTTTATGGCTCTGTTCGAAATTTAATATATTGAATTTTCTATCACTCTGAACAAAAATTTCGAAAATTATCTCAGCTATTAGTAGAGATAAAGCGATAAAAATTTCACTGGTGTTATACGTAGGTCTCCAGAACTACGTATACATAATTTACTTTTCATTTTATGGCTCTGTTCGAAATTTAATATATTGAATTTTCTATCACTCTGAACAAAAATTTCGAAAATTATCTCAGCTATTAGTAGAGATAAAGCGATAAAAATTTTACTGGTGTTATACGTAGGTCTCTAGAACTACGTATGCATAATTTATTTTTCATTTTATGGCTCTGTTCGAAATTTAATATATTGAATTTTCTATCACTTTGAACAAAAATTTTGAAAATTATCTCAGCTATTATTAGAGATAAAGCAATAAAAATTTCATTGGTGTTATACGTAGGTCTCCAGAACTACGTATACATAATTTATTTTTCATTTTATAGCTCTGTTCGAAATTTAATATATTAAATTTTCTATCACTCTAAACAAAAATTTTGAAAATTATCTCAGCTATTAGTAGAGATAAAGCAATAAAAATTTTACTGGTGTTATACGTAGGTCTCCAGAACTACGTATACATAATTTATTTTTCATTTTATGGCTCTGTTCGAAATTTAATATATTGAATTTTCTATCACTCTGAACAAAAATTTCGAAAATTATCTCAGCTATTAGTAGAGATAAAGCAATAAAAATTTCACTGGTGTTATACGTAGGTCTCCAGAACTACGTATGCATAATTTATTTTTCATTTTATGGTTCTGTTCGAAATTTAATATATTGAATTTTCTATCACTCTGAACAAAAATTTTGAAAATTATCTCAGCTATTAGTAGAGATAAAGCAATAAAAATTTTACTGGTGTTATACGTAGGTCTCCAGAACTACGTATACATAATTTATTTTTCATTTTATGGCTCTGTTCGAAATTTAATATATTGAATTTTCTATCACTCTGAACAAAATTTCGAAAATTATCTCAGCTATTAGTAGAGATAAAGCGATAAAAATTTCACTGGTGTTATACGTAGGTCTCCAGAACTACGTATGCATAATTTATTTTTCATTTTATAGCTCTGTTCGAAATTTAATATATTGAATATTCTATCACTCTGAACAAAAATTTTGAAAATTATCTCAGCTATTAGTAGAGATAAAGCAATAAAAATTTTACTGGTGTTATACGTAGGTCTCCAGAACTACGTATACATAATTTATTTTTCATTTTATGGCTCTGTTCGAAATTTAATATATTGAATTTTCTATCACTCTGAACAAAAATTTCGAAAATTATCTCAGCTATTAGTAGAGATAAAGCGATAAAAATTTTACTGGTGTTATACGTAGGTCTCTAGAACTACGTATGCATAATTTATTTTTCATTTTATCGCTCTGTTCGAAATTTAATATATTGAATTTTCTATCACTTTGAACAAAAATTTTGAAAATTACCTCAGCTATTATTAGAGATAAAGCAATAAAAATTTCATTGGTGTTATACGTAGGTCTCCAGAACTACGTATACATAATTTATTTTTCATTTTATAGCTCTGTTCGAAATTTAATATATTAAATTTTCTATCACTCTAAACAAAAATTTTGAAAATTATCTCAGCTATTAGTAGAGATATAGCAATAAAAATTTTACTGGTGTTATACGTAGGTCTCCAGAACTACGTATACATAATTTACTTTTCATTTTATGGCTCTGTTCGAAATTTAATATATTGAATTTTCTATCACTCTGAACAAAAATTTCGAAAATTATCTCAGCTATTAGTAGAGATAAAGCGATAAAAATTTTACTGGTGTTATACGCAGGTCTCCAAAACTACGTATACATAATTTATTTTTTATTTTATGGCTCTGTTTGAAATTTAATATATTGAATTTTCTATCAATCTGATTAAAAATTTTGAAAATTATCTCAGCTATTAGTAGAGATAAAGCAATAAAAATGTCACTGGTGTTATACGTAGGTCTCCAGAACTACGTATATATAATTTATTTTTCATTTTATGGCTCTGTTCGAAATTTAATATATTGAATTTTCTATCACTCTGAACAAAAATTTTGAAAATTATCTCAGCTATTAGTAGAGATAAAGCAATAAAAATTTCACTGGTGTTATACGTAGGTTTCCAGAACTACGTATACATAATTTATTTTTCATTTTATGGCTCTGTTCGAAATTTAATATATTGAATTTTCTATCACTCTGAACAAAAGTTTCGAAAATTATCTCAGCTATTAGTAGAGATAAAGCGATAAAAATTTCACTGGTGTTATACGTAGGTCTCCAGAACTACGTATACATAATTTATTTTTCATTTTATGGCTCTGTTCAAAATTTAATATATTGAATTTTCTATCACTTTGAACAAAAATTTTGAAAATTATCTCAGCTATTAGTAGAGATATAGCAATAAAAATTTTACTGATGTTATACGTAGGTCTCCAGAACTACGTATACATAATTTATTTTTCATTTTATGGCTCTGTTCAAAATTTAATATATTGAATTTTCTATCACTTTGAACAAAAATTTTGAAAATTGTTTCAGCTATTAGTAGAGATAAAGCAATAAAAATTTCACTGGTGTTATACATAGGTCTCCAGAACTACGTATACATAATTTATTTTTCATTTTATGGCTCTGCTCGAAAATTAATATATTGAATTTTCTATCACTTTGAACAAAAATTTTGAAAATTATCTCAGCTATTAGTGGAGATAAAGCAATAAAAATTTCACTGGTGTTATACGTAGGTCTCCAGAACTACGTATACATAATTTATTTTTCATTTTATGGCTCTGTTCAAAATTTAATATATTGAATTTTCTATCACTCTGAACAAAAATTTCGAAAATTATCTCAGCTATTAGTAGAGATAAAGCGATAAAAATTTTACTGGTGTTATACGTAGGTCTCCAAAACTACGCATACATAATTTATTTTTCATTTTATGGCTCTGTTCGAAATTTAATATATTGAATTTTCTATCACTCTGAACAAAAATTTTGAAAATTATCTCAGCTATTAGTAGAGATAAAGCAATAAAAATTTCACTGGTGTTATACGTAGGTCTCCAAAACTACGTATACATAATTTATTTTTCATTTTATAGCTCTGTTCGAAATTTAATATATTAAATTTTCTATCACTCTAAACAAAAATTTTGAAAATTATCTCAGCTATTAGTAGAGATAAGGCAATAAAAATTTTACTGGTGTTATACGTAGGTCTCCAGAACTACGCATACATAATTTATTTTTCATTTTATGGCTCTGTTCGAAATTTAATATATTGAATTTTCTATCACTCTGAACAAAAATTTCGAAAATTATCTCAGCAATTAGTAGAGATAAAGCGATAAAAATTTCACTTGTGTTATACGTAGGTCTCCAGAACTACGTATATATAATTTATTTTTCATTTTATGGCTCTGTTCGAAATTTAATATATTGAATTTTCTATCACTCTGAACAAAAATTTTGAAAATTATCTCAGCTATTAGTAGAGATAAAGCAATAAAAATTTTACTGGTGTTATACGTAGGTCACCAAAACTACGTATACGTAATTTATTTTTCATTTTATGGCTCTGTTCGAAATTTAATATATTGAATTTTCTATCACTCTGAACAAAAATTTCGAAAATTATCTCAGCTATTAGTAGAAATAGAGCGATAAAAATGTTACTGGTGTTATACGTAGGTCTCCAGAACTACGTATAAATAATTTATTTTTCATTTTATAGCTCTGTTCGAAATTTAATATATTAAATTTTCTATCACTCTGAACAAAAATTTTGAAAATTATCTCAGCTATTAGTAGAGATAAAGCAATAAAAATTTTACTGGTGTTATACGTAGGTCTCCAGAACTACGCATACATAATTTATTTTTCATTTTATGGCTCTGTTCGAAATTTAATATATTGAATTTTCTATCACTCTGAACAAAAATTTCGAAAATTATCTCAGCTATTAGTAGAGATAAAGCGATAAAAATTTCACTTGTGTTATACGTAGGTCTCCAGAACTACGTATACATAATTTATTTTTCATTTTATGGCTCTGTTCGAAATTTAATATATTGAATTTTCTATCACTCTGAACAAAAATTTCGAAAATTATCTCAGCTATTAGTAGAGATAAAGCGATAAAAATTTTACTGGTGTTATACGTAGGTCTCCAAAACTACGTATACATAATTTATTTTTCATTTTATGGCTCTGTTCGAAATTTAATATATTGAATTTTCTATCACTCTAAACAAAAATTTTGAAAATTATCTTAGCTATTAGTAGAGATATAGCAATAAAAATTTTACTGGTGTTATACGTAGGTCACCAAAACTACGTATACGTAATTTATTTTTCATTTTATGGCTCTGTTCGAAATTTAATATATTGAATTTTCTATCACTCTGAACAAAAATTTCGAAAATTATCTCAGCTATTAGTAGAAATAGAGCGATAAAAATGTTACTGGTGTTATACGTAGGTCTCCAGAACTACGTATACATAATTTATTTTTCATTTTATAGCTCTGTTCGAAATTTAATATATTAAATTTTCTATCACTCTGAACAAAAATTTTGAAAATGATCTCAGCTATTAGTAGAGATAAAGCAATAAAAATTTTACTGGTGTTATACGTAGGTCTCCAGAACTACGCATACATAATTTATTTTTCATTTTATGGCTCTGTTCGAAATTTAATATATTGAATTTTCTATCACTCTGAACAAAAATTTTGAAAATTATCTCAGCTATTAGTAGAGATAAAGCAATAAAAATTTTACTGGTGTTATACGTAGGTCACCAAAACTACGTATACGTAATTTATTTTTCATTTTATGGCTCTGTTCGAAATTTAATATATTGAATTTTCTATCACTCTGAACAAAAATTTCGAAAATTATCTCAGCTATTAGTAGAAATAGAGCGATAAAAATGTTACTGGTGTTATACGTAGGTCTCCAGAACTACGTATACATAATTTATTTTTCATTTTATAGCTCTGTTCGAAATTTAATATATTAAATTTTCTATCACTCTGAACAAAAATTTTGAAAATTATCTCAGCTATTAGTAGAGATAAAGCAATAAAAATTTTACTGGTGTTATACGTAGGTCTCCAGAACTACGCATACATAATTTATTTTTCATTTTATGGCTCTGTTCGAAATTTAATATATTGAATTTTCTATCACTCTGAACAAAAATTTCGAAAATTATCTCAGCTATTAGTAGAGATAAAGCGATAAAAATTTCACTTGTGTTATACGTAGGTCTCCAGAACTACGTATACATAATTTATTTTTCATTTTATGGCTCTGTTCGAAATTTAATATATTGAATTTTCTATCACTCTGAACAAAAATTTCGAAAATTATCTCAGCTATTAGTAGAGATAAAGCGATAAAAATTTTACTGGTGTTATACGTAGGTCTCCAAAACTACGTATACATAATTTATTTTTCATTTTATGGCTCTGTTCGAAATTTAATATATTGAATTTTCTATCACTCTAAACAAAAATTTTGAAAATTATCTTAGCTATTAGTAGAGATATAGCAATAAAAATTTTACTGGTGTTATACGTAGGTCTCCAGAACTACGTATACATAATTTATTTTTCATTTTATGGCTCTGTTCGAAATTTAATATATTGAATTTTCTATCACTCTGAACAAAAATTTCGAAAATTATCTCAGCTATTAGTAGAGATAAAGCCATAAAAATTTTACTGGTGTTATACGTAGGTCTCCAGAACTACGTATACATAATTTATTTTTCATTTTATGGCTCTGTTCGAAATTTAATATATTGAATTTTCTATCACTCTGAACAAAAATTTTGAAAATTATCTCAGCTATTAGTAGAGATAAAGCAATAAAAATTTTACTGGTGTTATACGTAGGTCTCCAGAACTACGTATACATAATTTATTTTTCATTTTATGGCTCTGTTCGAAATTTAATATATTGAATTTTCTATCACTCTGAACAAAAATTTCGAAAATTATCTCAGCTATTAGTAGAGATAAAGCGATAAAAATTTTACTGGTGTTATACGTAGGTCTCCAAAACTACGTATACATAATTTATTTTTCATTTTATAGCCCTGTTCGAAATTTAATATATTGAATGTTCTATCACTCTGAACAAAAATTTCGAAAATTATCTCAGCTATTAGTAGAGATAAAGCGATAAAAATTTTACTGGTGTTATACGTAGGTCTCCAGAACTACGTATACATAATTTATTTTTCATTTTATGGCTCTGTTCGAAATTTAATATATTGAATTTTCTATCACTCTGAACAAAAATTTCGAAAATTATCTCAGCTATTAGTAGAGATAAAGCGATAAAAATTTTACTGGTGTTATACGTAGGTCTCCAAAACTACGTATACATAATTTATTTTTCATTTTATGGCCCTGTTCGAAATTTAATATATTGAATGTTCTATCACTCTGAACAAAAATTTCGAAAATTATCTCAGCTATTAGTAGAGATAAAGCGATAAAAATTTTACTGGTGTTATACGTAGGTCTCCAGAACTACGTATACATAATTTATTTTTCATTTTATGGCTCTGTTAGAAAATTAATATATTGAATTTTCTATCACTCTGAACAAAAATTTTGAAAATTATTTCAGCTATTAGTAGAGATAAATCAATAAAAATTTCACTGGTGTTATACGCAGGTCTCCAGAACTACGTATACATAATTTATTTTTCATTTTATAGCTCTGTTCGAAATTTAATATATTAAATTTTCTATCACTCTGAACAAAAATTTTGAAAATTATCTCAGCTATTAGTAAAGATAAAGCAATAAAAATTTTACTGGTGTTATACGTAGGTCTCCAGAACTACGCATACATAATTTATTTTTCATTTTATGGCTCTGTTCGAAATTTAATATATTGAATTTTCTATCACTCTGAACAAAAATTTCGAAAATTATCTCAGCTATTAGTAGAGATAAAGCGATAAAAATTTCACTTGTGTTATACGTAGGTCTCCAGAACTACGTATACATAATTTATTTTTCATTTTATGGCTCTGTTCGAAATTTAATATATTGAATTTTCTATCACTCTGAACAAAAATTTTGAAAATTATCTCAGCTATTAGTAGAGATAAAGCAATAAAAATTTTACTGGTGTTATACGTAGGTCACCAAAACTACGTATACGTAATTTATTTTTCATTTTATGGCTCTGTTCGAAATTTAATATATTGAATTTTCTATCACTCTGAACAAAAATTTCGAAAATTATCTCAGCTATTAGTAGAGATAGAGCGATAAAAATGTCACTGGTGTTATACGTAGGTCTCCAGAACTACGTATACATAATTTATTTTTCATTTTATAGCTCTGTTCGAAATTTAATATATTAAATTTTCTATCACTCTGAACAAAAATTTTGAAAATTATCTCAGCTATTAGTAGAGATAAAGCAATAAAAATTTTACTGTTGTTATACGTAGGTCTCCAGAACTACGCATACATAATTTATTTTTCATTTTATGGCTCTGTTCAAAATTTAATATATTGAATTTTCTATCACTCTGAACAAAAATTTCGAAAATTATCTCAGCTATTAGTAGAGATAAAGCGATAAAAATTTCACCTGTGTTATACGTAGGTCTCCAGAACTACGTATACATAATTTACTTTTCATTTTATGGCTCTGTTCGAAATTTAATATATTGAATTTTCTATCACTCTGAACAAAAATTTTGAAAATTATCTCAGCTATTAGTAGAGATAAAGCAATAAAAATTTTACTGGTGTTATACGTAGGTCACCAAAACTACGTATACGTAATTTATTTTTCATTTTATGGCTCTGTTCGAAATTTAATATATTGAATTTTCTATCACTCTGAACAAAAATTTCGAAAATTATCTCAGCTATTAGTAGAGATAGAGCGATAAAAATGTCACTGGTGTTATACGTAGGTCTCCAGAACTACGTATACATAATTTATTTTTCATTTTATAGCTCTGTTCGAAATTTAATATATTAAATTTTCTATCACTCTGAACAAAAATTTTGAAAATTATCTCAGCTATTAGTAGAGATAAAGCAATAAAAATTTTACTGTTGTTATACGTAGGTCTCCAGAACTACGCATACATAATTTATTTTTCATTTTATGGCTCTGTTCGAAATTTAATATATTGAATTTTCTATCACTCTGAACAAAAATTTCGAAAATTATCTCAGCTATTAGTAGAGATAAAGCGATAAAAATTTCACTTGTGTTATACGTAGGTCTCCAGAACTACGTATACATAATTTATTTTTCATTTTATGGCTCTGTTCGAAATTTAATATATTGAATTTTCTATCACTCTGAACAAAAATTTCGAAAATTATCTCAGCTATTAGTAGAGATAAAGCCATAAAAATTTTACTGGTGTTATACGTAGGTCTCCAGAACTACGTATACATAATTTATTTTTCATTTTATGGCTCTGTTCGAAATTTAATATATTGAATTTTCTATCACTCTGAACAAAAATTTTGAAAATTATCTCAGCTATTAGTAGAGATAAAGCAATAAAAATTTTACTGGTGTTATACGTAGGTCTCCAGAACTACGTATACATAATTTATTTTTCATTTTATGGCTCTGTTCGAAATTTAATATATTGAATTTTCTATCACTCTGAACAAAAATTTCGAAAATTATCTCAGCTATTAGTAGAGATAAAGCGATAAAAATTTTACTGGTGTTATACGTAGGTCTCCAAAACTACGTATACATAATTTATTTTTCATTTTATGGCCCTGTTCGAAATTTAATATATTGAATGTTCTATCACTCTGAACAAAAATTTCGAAAATTATCTCAGCTATTAGTAGAGATAAAGCGATAAAAATTTTACTGGTGTTATACGTAGGTCTCCAGAACTACGTATACATAATTTATTTTTCATTTTATGGCTCTGTTCGAAATTTAATATATTGAATTTTCTATCACTCTGAACAAAAATTTCGAAAATTATCTCCGCTATTAGTAGAGATAAAGCGATAAAAATTTTACTGGTGTTATACGTAGGTCTCCAAAACTACGTATACATAATTTATTTTTCATTTTATGGCCCTGTTCGAAATTTAATATATTGAATGTTCTATCACTCTGAACAAAAATTTCGAAAATTATCTCAGCTATTAGTAGAGATAAAGCGATAAAAATTTTACTGGTGTTATACGTAGGTCTCCAGAACTACGTATACATAATTTATTTTTCATTTTATGGCTCTGTTAGAAAATTAATATATTGAATTTTCTATCACTCTGAACAAAAATTTTGAAAATTATTTCAGCTATTAGTAGAGATAAATCAATAAAAATTTCACTGGTGTTATACGCAGGTCTCCAGAACTACGTATACATAATTTATTTTTCATTTTATAGCTCTGTTCGAAATTTAATATATTAAATTTTCTATCACTCTGAACAAAAATTTTGAAAATTATCTCAGCTATTAGTAGAGATAAAGCAATAAAAATTTTACTGGTGTTATACGTAGGTCTCCAGAACTACGCATACATAATTTATTTTTCATTTTATGGCTCTGTTCGAAATTTAATATATTGAATTTTCTATCACTCTGAACAAAAATTTCGAAAATTATCTCAGCTATTAGTAGAGATAAAGCGATAAAAATTTCACTTGTGTTATACGAAGGTCTCCAGAACTACGTATACATAATTTATTTTTCATTTTATGGCTCTGTTCGAAATTTAATATATTGAATTTTCTATCACTCTGAACAAAAATTTTGAAAATTATCTCAGCTATTAGTAGAGATAAAGCAATAAAAATTTTACTGGTGTTATACGTAGGTCACCAAAACTACGTATACGTAATTTATTTTTCATTTTATGGCTCTGTTCGAAATTTAATATATTGAATTTTCTATCACTCTGAACAAAAATTTCGAAAATTATCTCAGCTATTAGTAGAGATAGAGCGATAAAAATGTCACTGGTGTTATACGTAGGTCTCCAGAACTACGTATACATAATTTATTTTTCATTTTATAGCTCTGTTCGAAATTTAATATATTAAATTTTCTATCACTCTGAACAAAAATTTTGAAAATTATCTCAGCTATTAGTAGAGATAAAGCAATAAAAATTTTACTGTTGTTATACGTAGGTCTCCAGAACTACGCATACATAATTTATTTTTCATTTTATGGCTCTGTTCGAAATTTAATATATTGAATTTTCTATCACTCTGAACAAAAATTTCGAAAATTATCTCAGCTATTAGTAGAGATAAAGCGATAAAAATTTCACTTGTGTTATACGTAGGTCTCCAAAACTACGTATACATAATTTATTTTTCATTTTATGGCTCTGTTCGAAATTTAATATATTGAATTTTCTATCACTCTGAACAAAAATTTCGAAAATTATCTCATCTATTAGTAGAGATAAAGCGATAAAAATTTTACTAGTGTTATACGTAGGTCTCCAGAACTACGTATACATAATTTATTTTTCATTTTATGGCTCTGTTCGAAATTTAATATATTGAATTTTCTATCACTCTGAACAAAAATTTTGAAAATTATCTCAGCTATTAGTAGAGATAAAGCAATAAAAATTTTACTGGTGTTATACGTAGGTCACCAAAACTACGTATACATAATTTATATTTCATTTTATGGCTCTGTTCGAAATTTAATATATTGAATTTTCTATCACTCTGAACAAAAATTTCGAAAATTATCTCAGCTATTAGTAGAGATAAAGCGATAAAAATGTCACTGGTGTTATACGTAGGTCTCCAGAACTACGTATACATAATTTATTTTTCATTTTATAGCTCTGTTCGAAATTTAATATATTAAATTTTCTATCACTCTGAACAAAAATTTCGAAAATTATCTCAGCTATTAGTAGAGATAAAGCGATAAAAATTTTACTGTTGTTATACGTAGGTCTCCAGAACTACGCATACATAATTTATTTTTCATTTTATGGCTCTGTTCGAAATTTAATATATTGAATTTTCTATCACTCTGAACAAAAATTTCGAAAATTATCTCAGCTATTAGTAGAGATAAAGCGATAAAAATTTCACCTGTGTTATACGTAGGTCTCCAGAACTACGTATACATAATTTACTTTTCATTTTATGGCTCTGTTCGAAATTTAATATATTGAATTTTCTATCACTCTGAACAAAAATTTTATAAATTATCTCAGCTATTAGTAGAGATAAAGCAATAAAAATTTTACTGGTGTTATACGTAGGTCTCCAGAACTACGCATACATAATTTATTTTTCATTTTATGGCTCTGTTCAAAATTTAATATATTGAATTTTCTATCACTCTGAACAAAAATTTCGAAAATTATCTCAGCTATTAGTAGAGATAAAGCGATAAAAATTTCACCTGTGTTATACGTAGGTCTCCAGAACTACGTATACATAATTTACTTTTCATTTTATGGCTCTGTTCGAAATTTAATATATTGAATTTTCTATCACTCTGAACAAAAATTTTGAAAATTATCTCAGCTATTAGTAGAGATAAAGCAATAAAAATTTTACTGGTGTTATACGTAGGTCACCAAAACTACGTATACGTAATTTATTTTTCATTTTATGGCTCTGTTCGAAATTTAATATATTGAATTTTCTATCACTCTGAACAAAAATTTCGAAAATTATCTCAGCTATTAGTAGAGATAGAGCGATAAAAATGTCACTGGTGTTATACGTAGGTCTCCAGAACTACGTATACATAATTTATTTTTCATTTTATAGCTCTGTTCGAAATTTAATATATTAAATTTTCTATCACTCTGAACAAAAATTTTGAAAATTATCTCAGCTATTAGTAGAGATAAAGCAATAAAAATTTTACTGTTGTTATACGTAGGTCTCCAGAACTACGCATACATAATTTATTTTTCATTTTATGGCTCTGTTCGAAATTTAATATATTGAATTTTTTATCACTCTGAACAAAAATTTCGAAAATTATCTCAGCTATTAGTAGAGATAAAGCGATAAAAATTTCACTTGTGTTATACGTAGGTCTCCAGAACTACGTATACATAATTTATTTTTCATTTTATGGCTCTGTTCGAAATTTAATATATTGAATTTTGTATCACTTTGAACAAAAATTTTGAAAATTATCTCAACTATTAGTAGAGATAAAGCGATAAAAATTTCACTTGTGTTATACGTAGGTCTCCAGAACTACGTATACATAATTTATTTTTCATTTTATGGCTCTGTTCGAAATTTAATATATTGAATTTTGTATCACTTTGAACAAAAATTTTGAAAATTATCTCAACTATTAGTAGAGATATAGCAATAAAAATTTTACTGGTGTTATACGTAGGTCTCCAGAACTACGTATACATAATTTATTTTTCATTTTATGGCTCTGTTCGAAATTTAATATATTGAATTTTCTATCACTCTGAACAAAAATTTCGAAAATTATCTCAGCTATTAGTAGAGATAAAGCCATAAAAATTTTACTGGTGTTATACGTAGGTCTCCAGAACTACGTATACATAATTTATTTTTCATTTTATGGCTCTGTTCGAAATTTAATATATTGAATTTTCTATCACTCTGAACAAAAATTTTGAAAATTATTTCAGCTATTAGTAGAGATAAAGCAATAAAAATTTCACTGGTGTTATACGTAGGTCTCCAGAACTACGTATACATAATTTATTTTTCATTTTATGGCTCTGTTCGAAATTTAATATATTGAATTTTCTATCACTCTGAACAAAAATTTCGAAAATTATCTCAGCTATTAGTAGAGATAAAGCGATAAAAATTTTACTGGTGTTATACGTAGGTCTCCAGAACTACGTATACATAATTTATTTTTCATTTTATGGCTCTGTTAGAAAATTAATATATTGAATTTTCTATCACTCTGAACAAAAATTTTGAAAATTATCTCAGCTATTAGTAGAGATAAATCAATAAAAATTTTACTGGTGTTATACGTAGGTCTCCAGAACTACGTATACATAATTTATTTTTCATTTTATGGCTCTGTTCGAAATTTAATATATTGAATTTTCTATCACTCTAAACAAAAATTTCGAAAATTATCTCAGCTATTAGTAGAGATAAAGCGATAAAAATTTCACTGGTGTTATACGTAGGTCTCCAAAACTACGTATACATAATTTATTTTTCATTTTATGGCTCTGTTCAAAATTTAATATATTGAATTTTCTATCACTCTGAACAAAAATTTCGAAAATTATCTCAGCTATTAGTAGAGATAAAGCTATAAAAATTTTACTGGTGTTATACGTAGGTCTCCAAAACTACGTATACATAATTTATTTTTCATTTTATGGCTCTGTTTGAAATTTAATATATTGAATTTTCTATCACTCTGAACAAAAATTTTGAAAATTATCTCAGCTATTAGTAGAGATAAAGTAATAAAAATTTTACTGGTGTTATACGTAGGTCTCCGGAACTACGTATACATAATTTATTTTTCATTTTATGGCTCTGTTCGAAATTTAATATATTGAATTTTCTATCACTCTGAACAAAAATTTGGAAAATTATCTCAGCTATTAGTAGAGATAAAGCGATAAAAATTTTACTGGTGTTATACGTAGGTCTCCAAAACTACGTATACATAATTTATTTTTCATTTTATGGCTCTGTTCGAAATTTAATATATTGAATTTTCTATCACTCTGAACAAAAATTTCGAAAATTATCTCAGCTATTAGTAGAGATAAAGCGATAAAAATTTTACTAGTGTTATACGTAGGTCTCCAGAACTACGTATACATAATTTATTTTTCATTTTATGGCTCTGTTCGAAATTTAATATATTGAATTTTCTATCACTCTGAACAAAAATTTCGAAAATTATCTCAGCTATTAGTAGAGATAAAGCGATAAAAATTTTACTGGTGTTATACGTAGGTCTCCAGAACTACGTATACATAATTTATTTTTCATTTTATGGCTCTGTTAGAAAATTAATATATTGAATTTTCTATCACTCTGAACAAAAATTTTGAAAATTATCTCAGCTATTAGTAGAGATAAATCAATAAAAATTTTACTGGTGTTATACGTAGGTCTCCAGAACTACGTATACATAATTTATTTTTCATTTTATGGCTCTGTTCGAAATTTAATATATTGAATTTTCTATCACTCTGAACAAAAATTTCGAAAATTATCTCAGCTATTAGTAGAGATAAAGCTATAAAAATTTTACTGGTGTTATACGTAGGTCTCCAAAACTACGTATACATAATTTATTTTTTATTTTATGGCTCTGTTCAAAATTTAATATATTGAATTTTCTATCACTCTGAACAAAAATTTCGAAAATTATCTCAGCTATTAGTAGAGATAAAGCTATAAAAATTTTACTGGTGTTATACGTAGGTCTCCAAAACTACGTATACATAATTTATTTTTCATTTTATGGCTCTGTTTGAAATTTAATATATTGAATTTTCTATCACTCTGAACAAAAATTTTGAAAATTATCTCAGCTATTAGTAGAGATAAAGCAATAAAAATTTTACTGGTGTTATACGTAGGTCTCCGGAACTACGTATACATAATTTATTTTTCATTTTATGGCTCTGTTCGAAATTTAATATATTGAATTTTCTATCACTCTGAACAAAAATTTCGAAAATTATCTCAGCTATTAGTAGAGATAAAGCGATAAAAATTTTACTGGTGTTATACGTAGGTCTCCAAAACTACGTATACATAATTTATTTTTCATTTTATGGCTCTGTTCGAAATTTAATATATTGAATTTTCTATCACTCTGAACAAAAATTTCGAAAATTATCTCAGCTATTAGTAGAGATAAAGCGATAAAAATTTTACTAGTGTTATACGTAGGTCTTCAGAACTACGTATACATAATTTATTTTTCATTTTATGGCTCTGTTCGAAATTTAATATATTGAATTTTCTATCACTCTGAACAAAAATTTTGAAAATTATCTCAGCTATTAGTAGAGATAAAGCAATAAAAATTTTACTGGTGTTATACGTAGGTCACCAAAACTACGTATACATAATTTATTTTTCATTTTATGGCCCTGTTCGAAATTTAATATATTGAATGTTCTATCACTCTGAACAAAAATTTCGAAAATTATCTCAGCTATTAGTAGAGATAAAGCGATAAAAATTTTACTGGTGTTATACGTAGGTCTCCAGAACTACGTATACATAATTTATTTTTCATTTTATGGCTCTGTTAGAAAATTAATATATTGTATTTTCTATCACTCTGAACAAAAATTTTGAAAATTATCTCAGCTATTAGTAGAGATAAATCAATAAAAATTTCACTGGTGTTATACGTAGGTCTCCAGAACTACGTATACATAATTCATTTTTCATTTTATGGCTCTGTTCGAAATTTAATATATTGAATTTTCTATCACTCTGAACAAAAATTTCGAAAATTATCTCAGCTATTAGTAGAGATAAAGCGATAAAAATTTCACTGGTGTTATACGTAGGTCTCCAAAACTACGTATACATAATTTATTTTTCATTTTATGGCTCTGTTCAAAATTTAATATATTGAATTTTCTATCACTCTGAACAAAAATTTCGAAAATTATCTCAGCTATTAGTAGAGATAAAGCTATAAAAATTTTACTGGTGTTATACGTAGGTCTCCAAAACTACGTATACATAATTTATTTTTCATTTTATGGCTCTGTTTGAAATTTAATATATTGAATTTTCTATCACTCAAAACAAAAATTTTGAAAATTATCTCAGCTATTAGTAGAGATAAAGCAATAAAAATTTTACTGGTGTTATACGTAGGTCTCCGGAACTACGTATACATAATTTATTTTTTATTTTATGGCTCTGTTCGAAATTTAATATATTGAATTTTCTATCACTCTGAACAAAAATTTCGAAAATTATCTCAGCTATTAGTAGAGATAAAGCGATAAAAATTTTACTAGTGTTATACGTAGGTCTCCAGAACTACGTATACATAATTTATTTTTCATTTTATGGCTCTGTTAGAAATTTAATATATTGAATTTTCTATCACTCTGAACAAAAATTTTGAAAATTATCTCAGCTATTAGTAGAGATAAAGCAATAAAAATTTTACTGGTGTTATACGTAGGTCTCCGGAACTACGTATACATAATTTATTTTTCATTTTATGGCTCTGTTCGAAATTTAATATATTGAATTTTCTATCACTCTGAACAAAAATTTCGAAAATTATCTCAGCTATTAGTAGAGATAAAGCAATAAAAATTTCACTGGTGTTATACGTAGGTCTCCAAAACTACGTATACATAATTTATTTTTCATTTTATGGCTCTGTTCAAAATTTAATATATTGAATTTTCTATCACTCTGAACAAAAATTTCGAAAATTATCTCAGCTATTAGTAGAGATAAAGCTATAAAAATTTTACTGGTGTTATACGTAGGTCTCCAAAACTACGTATACATAATTTATTTTTCATTTTATGGCTCTGTTTGAAATTTAATATATTGAATTTTCTATCACTCTGAACAAAAATTTTGAAAATTATCTCAGCTATTAGTAGAGATAAAGCAATAAAAATTTTACTGGTGTTATACGTAGGTCTCCGGAACTACGTATACATAATTTATTTTTCATTTTATGGCTCTGTTCGAAATTTAATATATTGAATTTTCTATCACTCTGAACAAAAATTTCGAAAATTATCTCAGCTATTAGTAGAGATAAAGCGATAAAAATTTTACTGGTGTTATACGTAGGTCTTCAAAACTACGTATACATAATTTATTTTTCATTTTATGGCTCTGTTCGAAATTTAATATATTGAATTTTCTATCACTCTGAACAAAAATTTCGAAAATTATCTCAGCTATTAGTAGAGATAAAGCGATAAAAATTTTACTAGTGTTATACGTAGGTCTCCAGAACTACGTATACATAATTTATTTTTCATTTTATGGCTCTGTTCGAAATTTAATATATTGAATTTTCTATCACTCTGAACAAAAATTTTGAAAATTATCTCAGCTATTAGTAGAGATAAAGCAATAAAAATTTTACTGGTGTTATACGTAGGTCACCAAAACTACGTATACATAATTTATTTTTCATTTTATGGCCCTGTTCGAAATTTAATATATTGAATGTTCTATCACTCTGAACAAAAATTTCGAAAATTATCTCAGCTATTAGTAGAGATAAAGCGATAAAAATTTTACTGGTGTTATACGTAGGTCTCCAGAACTACGTATACATAATTTATTTTTCATTTTATGGCTCTGTTCAAAATTTAATATATTGAATTTTCTATCACTCTGAACAAAAATTTCGAAAATTATCTCAGCTATTAGTAGAGATAAAGCTATAAAAATTTTACTGGTGTTATACGTAGGTCTCCAAAACTACGTATACATAATTTATTTTTCATTTTATGGCTCTGTTTGAAATTTAATATATTGAATTTTCTATCACTCTGAACAAAAATTTTGAAACTTATCTCAGCAATTAGTAGAGATAAAGCAATAAAAATTTTACTGGTGTTATACGTAGGTCTCCGGAACTACGTATACATAATTTATTTTTCATTTTATGGCTCTGTTAGAAATTTAATATATTGAATTTTCTATCACTCTGAACAAAAATTTTGAAAATTATCTCAGCTATTAGTAGAGATAAAGCAATAAAAATTTTACTGGTGTTATACGTAGGTCTCCGGAACTACGTATACATAATTTATTTTTCATTTTATGGCTCTGTTCGAAATTTAATATATTGAATTTTCTATCACTCTGAACAAAAATTTCGAAAATTATCTCAGCTATTAGTAGAGATAAAGCGATAAAAATTTTACTAGTGTTATACGTAGGTCTCCAGAACTACGTATACATAATTTATTTTCCATTTTATGGCTCTGTTCGAAATTTAATATATTGAATTTTCTATCACTCTAAACAAAAATTTTGAAAATTATCTCAGCTATTAGTAGAGATATAGCAATAAAAATTTTACTGGTGTTATACGTAGGTCTCCAGAACTACGTATACATAATTTATTTTTTATTTTATGGCTCTGTTCGAAATTTAATATATTGAATTTTCTATAACTCTGAACAAAAATTTCGAAAATTATCTCAGCTATTAGTAGAGATAAAGCCATAAAAATTTTACTGGTGTTATACGTAGGTCTTCAGAACTACGTATACATAATTTATTTTTCATTTTATGGCTCTGTTCGAAATTTAATATATTGAATTTTCTATCACTCTGAACAAAAATTTTGAAAATTATCTCAGCTATTAGTAGCGATAAAGCGATAAAAAATTCACTGGTGTTATACGTAGGTCTCCAGAACTACGTATACATAATTTATTTTTATTTTATAGCTCTGTTCGAAATTTAATATATTAAATTTTCTATCACTCTGAACAAAAATTTTGAAAATTATCTCAGCTATTAGTAGAGATAAAGCAATAAAAATTTTACTGTTGTTATACGTAGGTCTCCAGAACTACGCATACATAATTTATTTTTCATTTTATGGCTCTGTTCGAAATTTAATATATTGAATTTTCTATCACTCTGAACAAAAATTTCGAAAATTATCTCAGCTATTAGTAGAGATAAAGCGATAAAAATTTCACTTGTGTTATACGTAGGTCTCCAGAACCACGTATACATAATTTATTTTTCATTTTATGGCTCTGTTCGAAATTTAATATATTGAATTTTGTATCACTTTGAACAAAAATTTTGAAAATTATCTCAGCTATTAGTAGAGATAAAGCAATAAAAATTTTACTGGTGTTATACGTAGGTCTCCAAAACTACGTATACATAATTTATTTTTCATTTTATGGCTCTGTTCGAAATTTAATATATTGAACTTTCTATCACTCTAAACAAAAATTTTGAAAATTATCTCAGCTATTAGTAGAGATATAGCAATAAAAATTTTACTGGTGTTATACGTAGGTCTCCAGAACTACGTATACATAATTTATTTTTCATTTTATGGCTCTGTTCGAAATTTAATATATTGAATTTTCTATCACTCTGAACAAAAATTTCGAAAATTATCTCAGCTATTAGTAGAGATAAAGCCATAAAAATTTTACTGGTGTTATACGTAGGTCTCCAGAACTACGTATACATAATTTATTTTTCATTTTATGGCTCTGTTCGAAATTTAATATATTGAATTTTCTATCACTCTGAACAAAAATTTTGAAAATTATTTCAGCTATTAGTAGAGATAAAGCAATAAAAATTTCACTGGTGTTATACGTAGGTCTCCAGAACTACGTATACATAATTTATTTTTCATTTTATGGCTCTGTTCGAAATTTAATATATTGAATTTTCTATCACTCTGAACAAAAATTTCGAAAATTATCTCAGCTATTAGTAGAGATAAAGCGATAAAAATTTCACTGGTGTTATACGTAGGTCTCCAGAACTACGTATACATAATTTATTTTTCATTTTATGGCTCTGTTCAAAATTTAATATATTGAATTTTCTATCACTCTGAACAAAAATTTCGAAAATTATCTCAGCTATTAGTAGAGATAAAGCTATAAAAATTTTACTGGTGTTATACGTAGGTCTCCAGAACTACGTATACATAATTTATTTTTCATTTTATGGCTCTGTTCAAAATTTAATATATTGAATTTTCTATCACTCTGAACAATAATTTCGAAAATTATCTCAGCTATTAGTAGAGATAAAGCTATAAAAATTTTACTGGTGTTATACGTAGGTCTCCAAAACTACGTATACATAATTTATTTTTCATTTTATGGCTCTGTTTGAAATTTAATATATTGAATTTTCTATCACTCTGAACAAAAATTTTGAAAATTATCTCAGCTATTAGTAGAGATAAAGCAATAAAAATTTTACTGGTGTTATACGTAGGTCTCCAGAACTACGTATACATAATTTATTTTTCATTTTATGGCTCTGTTCGAAATTTAATATATTGAATTTTCTATCACTCTGAACAAAAATTTCGTAAATTATCTCAGCTATTAGTAGAGATAAAGCGATAAAAATTTTACTGGTGTTATACGTAGGTCTCCAAAACTACGTATACATAATTTATTTTTCATTTTATGGCTCTGTTCGAAATTTAATATATTGAATTTTCTATCACTCTAAACAAAAATTTTGAAAATTATCTCAGCTATTAGTAGAGATATAGCAATAAAAATTTTACTGGTGTTATACGTAGGTCTCCAGAACTACGTATACATAATTTATTTTTCATTTTATGGCTCTGTTCGAAATTTAATATATTGAATTTTCTATCACTCTGAACAAAAATTTCGAAAATTATCTCAGCTATTAGTAGAGATAAAGCCATAAAAATTTTACTGGTGTTATACGTAGGTCTCCAGAACTACGTATACATAATTTATTTTTCATTTTATGGCTCTGTTCGAAATTTAATATATTGAATTTTCTATCACTCTAAACAAAAATTTTGAAAATTATTTCAGCTATTAGTAGAGATAAAGCAATAAAAATTTCACTGGTGTTATACGTAGGTCTCCAGAACTACGTATACATAATTTATTTTTCATTTTATGGCTCTGTTCGAAATTTAATATATTGAATTTTCTATCACTCTGAACAAAAATTTCGAAAATTATCTCAGCTATTAGTAGAGATAAAGCGATAAAAATTTCACTGGTGTTATACGTAGGTCTCCAGAACTACGTATACATAATTTATTTTTCATTTTATGGCTCTGTTCAAAATTTAATATATTGAATTTTCTATCACTCTGAACAAAAATTTCGAAAATTATCTCAGCTATTAGTAGAGATAAAGCTATAAAAATTTTACTGGTGTTATACGTAGGTCTCCAGAACTACGTATACATAATTTATTTTTCATTTTATGGCTCTGTTCAAAATTTAATATATTGAATTTTCTATCACTCTGAACAATAATTTCGAAAATTATCTCAGCTATTAGTAGAGATAAAGCTATAAAAATTTTACTGGTGTTATACGTAGGTCTCCAAAACTACGTATACATAATTTATTTTTCATTTTATGGCTCTGTTTGAAATTTAATATATTGAATTTTCTATCACTCTGAACAAAAATTTTGAAAATTATCTCAGCTATTAGTAGAGATAAAGCAATAAAAATTTTACTGGTGTTATACGTAGGTCTCCAGAACTACGCATACATAATTTATTTTTCATTTTATGGCTCTGTTCGAAATTTAATATATTGAATTTTCTATCACTCTGAACAAAAATTTCGAAAATTATCTCAGCTATTAGTAGAGATAAAGCGATAAAAATTTCACTTGTGTTATACGTAGGTCTCCAGAACTACGTATACATAATTTATTTTTCATTTTATGGCTCTGTTCGAAATTTAATATATTGAATTTTCTATCACTCTGAACAAAAATTTCGAAAATTATCTCAGCTATTAGTAGAGATAAAGCTATAAAAATTTCACTTGTGTTATACGTAGGTCACCAAAACTACGTATACGTAATTTATTTTTCATTTTATGGCTCTGTTCGAAATTTAATATATTGAATTTTCTATCACTCTGAACAAAAATTTCGAAAATTATCTCAGCTATTAGTAGAGATAGAGCGATAAAAATGTCACTGGTGTTATACGTAGGTCTCCAGAACTACGTATACATAATTTATTTTTCATTTTATGGCTCTGTTCGAAATTTAATATATTGAATTTTCTATCACTCTAAACAAAAATTTTGAAAATTATCTCAGCTATTAGTAGAGATATAGCAATAAAAATTTTACTGGTGTTATACGTAGGTCTCCAGAACTACGTATACATCATTTATTTTTCATTTTATGGCTCTGTTCGAAATTTAATATATTGAATTTTCTATAACTCTGAACAAAAATTTCGAAAATTATCTCAGCTATTAGTAGAGATAAAGCCATAAAAATTTTACTGGTGTTATACGTAGGTCTTCAGAACTACGTATACATAATTTATTTTTCATTTTATGGTTCTGTTCGAAATTTAATATATTGAATTTTCTATCACTCTGAACAAAAATTTTGAAAATTATCTCAGCTATTAGTAGAGATAAGGCAATAAAAATTTCGCTGGTGTTATACGTAGGTCTCCAGAACTACGTATACATAATTTATTTTTTATTTTATGGCTCTGTTCGAAATTTAATATATTGAATTTTCTATCACTCTGAACAAAAATTTCGAAAATTATCTCAGCTATTAGTAGAGATAAAGCGATACAAATTTTACTGGTGTTATACGTAGGTCTCCAAAACTACGTATACATAATTTATTTTTCATTTTATGGCCCTGTTCGAAATTTAATATATTGAATGTTCTATCACTCTGAACAAAAATTTCGAAAATTATCTCAGCTATTAGTAGAGATAAAGCGATAAAAATTTTACTGGTGTTATACGTAGGTCTCCAGAACTACGTATACATAATTTATTTTTCATTTTATGGCTCTGTTAGAAAATTAATATATTGAATTTTCTATCACTCTGAACAAAAATTTTGAAAATTATCTCAGCTATTAGTAGAGATAAATCAATAAAAATTTCACTGGTGTTATACGTAGGTCTCCAGAACTACGTACACATAATTTATTTTTCATTTTATGGCTCTGTTCGAAATTTAATATATTGAATTTTCTATCACTCTGAACAAAAATTTCGAAAATTATCTCAGCTATTAGTAGAGATAAAGCGATAAAAATTTCACTGGTGTTATACGTAGGTCTCCAAAACTACGTATACATAATTTATTTTTCATTTTATGGCTCTGTTCAAAATTTAATATATTGAATTTTCTATCACTCTGAACAAAAATTTCGAAAATTATCTCAGCTATTAGTAGAGATAAAGCTATAAAAATTTTACTGGTGTTATACGTAGGTCTCCAAAACTACGTATACATAATTTATTTTTCATTTTATGGCTCTGTTTGAAATTTAATATATTGAATTTTCTATCACTCTGAACAATAATTTCGAAAATTATCTCAGCTATTAGTAGAGATAAAGCTATAAAAATTTTACTGGTGTTATACGTAGGTCTCCAAAACTACGTATACATAATTTATTTTTCATTTTATGGCTCTGTTCAAAATTTAATATATTGAATTTTCTATCACTCTGAACAAAAATTTCGAAAATTATCTCAGCTATTAGTAGAGATAAAGCAATAAAAATTTCACTGGTGTTATACGTAGGTCTCCAGAACTACGTATACATAATTTATTTTTCATTTTATGGCTCTGTTCAAAATTTAATATATTGAATTTTCTATCACTCTGAACAAAAATTTCGAAAATTATCTCAGCTATTAGTAGAGATAAAGCTATAAAAATTTTACTGGTGTTATACGTAGGTCTCCAAAACTACGTATACATAATTTATTTTTCATTTTATGGCTCTGTTTGAAATTTAATATATTGAATTTTCTATCACTCTGAACAATAATTTCGAAAATTATCTCAGCTATTAGTAGAGATAAAGCTATAAAAATTTTACTGGTGTTATACGTAGGTCTCCAGAACTACGTATACATAATTTATTTTTCATTTTATGGCTCTGTTCGAAATTTAATATATTGAATTTTCTATCACTCTGAACAAAAATTTCGAAAATTATCTCAGCTATTAGTAGAGATAAAGCGATAAAAATTTCACTGGTGTTATACGTAGGTCTCCAGAACTACGTATACATAATTTATTTTTCATTTTATGGCTCTGTTCAAAATTTAATATATTGAATTTTCTATCACTCTGAACAAAAATTTCGAAAATTATCTCAGCTATTAGTAGAGATAAAGCTATAAAAATTTTACTGGTGTTATACGTAGGTCTCCAGAACTACGTATACATAATTTATTTTTCATTTTATGGCTCTGTTCAAAATTTAATATATTGAATTTTCTATCACTCTGAACAATAATTTCGAAAATTATCTCAGCTATTAGTAGAGATAAAGCTATAAAAATTTTACTGGTGTTATACGTAGGTCTCCAAAACTACGTATACATAATTTATTTTTCATTTTATGGCTCTGTTTGAAATTTAATATATTGAATTTTCTATCACTCTGAACAAAAATTTTGAAAATTATCTCAGCTATTAGTAGAGATAAAGCAATAAAAATTTTACTGGTGTTATACGTAGGTCTCCAGAACTACGTATACATAATTTATTTTTCATTTTATGGCTCTGTTCGAAATTTAATATATTGAATTTTCTATCACTCTGAACAAAAATTTCGTAAATTATCTCAGCTATTAGTAGAGATAAAGCGATAAAAATTTTACTGGTGTTATACGTAGGTCTCCAAAACTACGTATACATAATTTATTTTTCATTTTATGGCTCTGTTCGAAATTTAATATATTGAATTTTCTATCACTCTAAACAAAAATTTTGAAAATTATCTCAGCTATTAGTAGAGATATAGCAATAAAAATTTTACTGGTGTTATACGTAGGTCTCCAGAACTACGTATACATAATTTATTTTTCATTTTATGGCTCTGTTCGAAATTTAATATATTGAATTTTCTATCACTCTGAACAAAAATTTCGAAAATTATCTCAGCTATTAGTAGAGATAAAGCCATAAAAATTTTACTGGTGTTATACGTAGGTCTCCAGAACTACGTATACATAATTTATTTTTCATTTTATGGCTCTGTTCGAAATTTAATATATTGAATTTTCTATCACTCTAAACAAAAATTTTGAAAATTATTTCAGCTATTAGTAGAGATAAAGCAATAAAAATTTCACTGGTGTTATACGTAGGTCTCCAGAACTACGTATACATAATTTATTTTTCATTTTATGGCTCTGTTCGAAATTTAATATATTGAATTTTCTATCACTCTGAACAAAAATTTCGAAAATTATCTCAGCTATTAGTAGAGATAAAGCGATAAAAATTTCACTGGTGTTATACGTAGGTCTCCAGAACTACGTATACATAATTTATTTTTCATTTTATGGCTCTGTTCAAAATTTAATATATTGAATTTTCTATCACTCTGAACAAAAATTTCGAAAATTATCTCAGCTATTAGTAGAGATAAAGCTATAAAAATTTTACTGGTGTTATACGTAGGTCTCCAGAACTACGTATACATAATTTATTTTTCATTTTATGGCTCTGTTCAAAATTTAATATATTGAATTTTCTATCACTCTGAACAATAATTTCGAAAATTATCTCAGCTATTAGTAGAGATAAAGCTATAAAAATTTTACTGGTGTTATACGTAGGTCTCCAAAACTACGTATACATAATTTATTTTTCATTTTATGGCTCTGTTTGAAATTTAATATATTGAATTTTCTATCACTCTGAACAAAAATTTTGAAAATTATCTCAGCTATTAGTAGAGATAAAGCAATAAAAATTTTACTGGTGTTATACGTAGGTCTCCAGAACTACGCATACATAATTTATTTTTCATTTTATGGCTCTGTTCGAAATTTAATATATTGAATTTTCTATCACTCTGAACAAAAATTTCGAAAATTATCTCAGCTATTAGTAGAGATAAAGCGATAAAAATTTCACTTGTGTTATACGTAGGTCTCCAGAACTACGTATACATAATTTATTTTTCATTTTATGGCTCTGTTCGAAATTTAATATATTGAATTTTCTATCACTCTGAACAAAAATTTCGAAAATTATCTCAGCTATTAGTAGAGATAAAGCTATAAAAATTTCACTTGTGTTATACGTAGGTCACCAAAACTACGTATACGTAATTTATTTTTCATTTTATGGCTCTGTTCGAAATTTAATATATTGAATTTTCTATCACTCTGAACAAAAATTTCGAAAATTATCTCAGCTATTAGTAGAGATAGAGCGATAAAAATGTCACTGGTGTTATACGTAGGTCTCCAGAACTACGTATACATAATTTATTTTTCATTTTATGGCTCTGTTCGAAATTTAATATATTGAATTTTCTATCACTCTAAACAAAAATTTTGAAAATTATCTCAGCTATTAGTAGAGATATAGCAATAAAAATTTTACTGGTGTTATACGTAGGTCTCCAGAACTACGTATACATCATTTATTTTTCATTTTATGGCTCTGTTCGAAATTTAATATATTGAATTTTCTATAACTCTGAACAAAAATTTCGAAAATTATCTCAGCTATTAGTAGAGATAAAGCCATAAAAATTTTACTGGTGTTATACGTAGGTCTTCAGTACTACGTATACATAATTTATTTTTCATTTTATGGTTCTGTTCGAAATTTAATATATTGAATTTTCTATCACTCTGAACAAAAATTTTGAAAATTATCTCAGCTATTAGTAGAGATAAGGCAATAAAAATTTCGCTGGTGTTATACGTAGGTCTCCAGAACTACGTATACATAATTTATTTTTTATTTTATGGCTCTGTTCGAAATTTAATATATTGAATTTTCTATCACTCTGAACAAAAATTTCGAAAATTATCTCAGCTATTAGTAGAGATAAAGCGATACAAATTTTACTGGTGTTATACGTAGGTCTCCAAAACTACGTATACATAATTTATTTTTCATTTTATGGCCCTGTTCGAAATTTAATATATTGAATGTTCTATCACTCTGAACAAAAATTTCGAAAATTATCTCAGCTATTAGTAGAGATAAAGCGATAAAAATTTTACTGGTGTTATACGTAGGTCTCCAGAACTACGTATACATAATTTATTTTTCATTTTATGGCTCTGTTAGAAAATTAATATATTGAATTTTCTATCACTCTGAACAAAAATTTTGAAAATTATCTCAGCTATTAGTAGAGATAAATCAATAAAAATTTCACTGGTGTTATACGTAGGTCTCCAGAACTACGTACACATAATTTATTTTTCATTTTATGGCTCTGTTCGAAATTTAATATATTGAATTTTCTATCACTCTGAACAAAAATTTCGAAAATTATCTCAGCTATTAGTAGAGATAAAGCGATAAAAATTTCACTGGTGTTATACGTAGGTCTCCAAAACTACGTATACATAATTTATTTTTCATTTTATGGCTCTGTTCAAAATTTAATATATTGAATTTTCTATCACTCTGAACAAAAATTTCGAAAATTATCTCAGCTATTAGTAGAGATAAAGCTATAAAAATTTTACTGGTGTTATACGTAGGTCTCCAAAACTACGTATACATAATTTATTTTTCATTTTATGGCTCTGTTTGAAATTTAATATATTGAATTTTCTATCACTCTGAACAAAAATTTTGAAAATTATCTCAGCTATTAGTAGAGATAAAGCAATAAAAATTTTACTGGTGTTATACGTAGGTCTCCGGAACTACGTATACATAATTTATTTTTCATTTTATGGCTCTGTTCGAAATTTAATATATTGAATTTTCTATCACTCTGAACAAAAATTTCGAAAATTATCTCAGCTATTAGTAGAGATAAAGCGATAAAAATTTTACTAGTGTTATACGTAGGTCTCCAGAACTACGTATACATAATTTATTTTTCATTTTATGGCTCTGTTAGAAATTTAATATATTGAATTTTCTATCACTCTGAACAAAAATTTTGAAAATTATCTCAGCTATTAGTAGAGATAAAGCAATAAAAATTTTACTGGTGTTATACGTAGGTCTCCAGAACTACGTATACATAATTTATTTTTCATTTTATGGCTCTGTTCAAAATTTAATGTATTGAATTTTCTATCACTCTGAACAAAAATTTCGAAAATTATCTCAGCTATTAGTAGCGATAAAGCGATAAAAAATTCACTGGTGTTATACGTAGGTCTCCAGAACTACGTATACATAATTTATTTTTCATTTTATGGCTCTGTTCGAAATTTAATATATTGAATTTTCTATCACTCTGAACAAAAATTTTGAAAATTATCTCAGCTATTAGTAGAGATAAAGCAATAAAAATTTCACTGGTGTTATACGTAGGTCTCCAGAACTACGTATACATAATTTATTTTTCATTTTATGGCTCTGTTCGAAATTTAATATATTGAATTTTCTATCACTCTGAACAAAAATTTCGAAAATTATCTCAGCTATTAGTAGAGATAAAGCGATAAAAATTTTACTGGTGTTATACGTAGGTCTCCAGAACTACGTATACATAATTTATTTTTCATTTTATGGCTCTGTTCGAAATTTAATTTATTGAATTTTTTATCACTCTAAACAAAAATTTTGAAAATTATCTCAGCTATTAGTAGAGATAAAGCAATAAAAATTTTACTAATGTTATACGTAGGTCTCCAGAACTACGTATACATAATTTATATTTCATTTTATGGCCCTGTTCGAAATTTAATATATTGAATTTTCTATCGCTCTGAACAAAAATTTCGAAAATTATCTCAGCTATTAGTAGAGATAAAGCGATAAAAATTTTACTGGTGTTATATGTAGGTCTCCAGAACTACGTATACATAATTTATTTTTCATTTTATGGCTCTGTTCGAAATTTAATATATTGAATTTTCTATCACTCTGAACAAAAATTTCGAAAATTATCTCTGCTATTAGTAAAGATAAAGCGATAAAAATTTTACTGGTGTTGTACGTAGGTCTCTAAAACTACGTAAACATAATTTATTTTTCATTTTATGGCTCTGTTCGAAATTTAATATATTGAATTTTCTATCACTCTGAACAAAAATTTTGAAAATTATCTCAGCTATTAGTAGAGATAAGGCAATAAAAATTTCACTGGTGTTATACGTAGGTCTCCAGAACTACGTATACATAATTTATTTTTCATTTTATGGCTCTGTTCGAAATTTAATATATTGAATTTTCTATCACTCTTAACAAAAATTTCGAAAATTATCTCAGCTATTAGTAGAGATAAAGCGATAAAAATTTTACTGGTGTTATACGTAGGTCTCCAGAACTACGTATACATAATTTATTTTTCATTTTATGGCTCTGTTCGAAATTTAATTTATTGAATTTTTTATCACTCTGAACAAAAATTTTGAAAATTATCTCAGCTATTAGTAGAGATAAAGCAATAAAAATTTTACTAATGTTATACGTAGGTCTCCAGAACTACGTATACGTAATTTATTTTTCATTTTATGGCTCTGTTCGAAATTTAATATATTGAATTTTCTATCGCTCTGAACAAAAATTTCGAAAATTATCTCAGCTATTAGTAGAGATAAAGCGATAAAAATTTTACTGGTGTTATACGTAGGTCTCCAGAACTACGTATACATAATTTATTTTTTATTTTATGGCTCTGTTCAAAATTTAATATATTGAATTTTCTGTCACTCTGAACAAAAATTTTGAAAATTATTTCAGCTATTAGTAGAGATAAAGCAATAAAAATTTCACTGGTGTTATACGTAGGTCTCCAGAACTAAGTATACATAATTTATTTTTCATTTTATGGCTCTGTTCGAAATTTAATATATTGAATTTTCTATCACTCTGAACATAAATTTCGAAAATTATCTCAGCTATTAGTAGAGATAAAGCGATAAAAATTTTACTGGTGTTATACGTAGGTCTCCAGAACTACGTATACATAATTTATTTTTCATTTTATGGCTTTGTTCGAAATTTAATATATTGAATTTTCTATCACTCTAAACAAAAATTTCGAAAATTATCTCAGCTATTAGTAGAGATAAAGCAATAAAAATTTTACTGGTGTTATACGTAGGTCTCCAGAACTACGTATACATAATTTATTTTTCATTTTATGGCTCTGTTCGAAATTTAATATATTGAATTTTCTATCACTCTGAACATAAATTTCGAAAATTATCTCAGCTAATAGTAGAGATAAAGCGATAAAAATTTTACTGGTGTTATACGTAGGTCTCCAGAACTACGTATACATAATTTATTTTTCATTTTATGGCTTTGTTCGAAATTTAATATATTGAATTTTCTATCACTCTGAACAAAAATTTTGAAAATTATCTCTGCTATTAGTAGAGATAAAGCAATAAAAATTTTACTGGTGTTATACGTAGGTCTCCAGAACTACGTATACATAATTTATTTTTCATTTTATAGCTCTGTTCGAAATTTAATATATTAAATTTTCTATCACTGTGAACAAAAATTTTGAAAATTATCTCAGCTATTAGTAGCGATAAAGCGATAAAAAATTCACTGGTGTTATACGTAGGTCTCCAAAACTACGTATACATAATTTATTTTTTATTTTATGGCTCTGTTCGAAATTTAATATATTGAATTTTCTATCACTCTGAACAAAAATTTTGAAAATTATCTCAGCTATTAGCAGAGATAAAGCAATAAAAATTTCACTGGTGTTATACGTAGGTCTCCAGAACTACGTATACATAATTTATTTTTCATTTTATGGCTCTGTTCGAAATTTAATATATTGAATTTTCTATCACTCTGAACAAAAATTTCGAAAATTATCTCAGCTATTAGTAGAGATAAAGCGATAAAAATTTTACTGGTGTTATACGTAGGTCTCCAGAACTACGTATACATAATTTATTTTTCATTTTATGGCTCTGTTCGAAATTTAATTTATTGAATTTTTTATCACTCTGAACAAAAATTTTGAAAATTATCTCAGCTATTAGTAGAGATAAAGCAATAAAAATTTTACTAATGTTATACGTAGGTCTCCAAAACTACGTATACATAATTTATTTTTCATTTTATGGCTCTGTTCGAAATTTAATATATTGAATTTTCTATCGCTCTGAACAAAAATTTCGAAAATTATCTCAGCTATTAGTAGAGATAAAGCGATAAAAATTTTACTGGTGTTATACGTAGGTCTCCAGAACTACGTATACATAATTTATTTTTCATTTTATAGCTCTGTTCGAAATTTAATATATTAAATTTTCTATCACTGTGAACAAAAATTTTGAAAATTATCTCAGCTATTAGTAGAGATAAAGCAATAAAAATTTTACTGGTGTTATACGTAGGTCTCCAGAACTACGTATACATAATTTATTTTTCATTTTATGGCTCTGTTCGAAATTTAATATATTGAATTTTCTATCACTCTGAACAAAAATTTCGAAAACTATCTCAGCTATTAGTAGAGATAAAGCGATAAAAATTTTACTTGTGTTATACGTAGGTCTCCAGAACTACGTATACATAATTTATTTTTCATTTTATGGCTCTGTTCGAAATTTAATATATTGAATTTTCTATCACTTTGAACAAAAATTTTGAAAATTATCTCAGCTATTAGTAGAGATAAAGCAATAAAAATTTCACTGGTGTTATACGTAGGTCTCCAGAACTACGTATACATAATTTATTTTTCATTTTATGGCTCTGTTCGAAATTTAATATATTGAATTTTCTATCACTCTGAACAAAAATTTCGAAAATTATCTCAGCTATTAGTAGAGATAAAGCGATAAAAATTTTACTGGTGTTATACGTAGGTCTCCAGAACTACGTATACATAATTTATTTTTCATTTTATGGCTCTGTTCGAAATTTAATATATTGAATTTTCTATCACTCTGAACATAAATTTCGAAAATTATCTCAGCTATTAGTAGAGATAAAGCGATAAAAATTCTACTGGTGTTATGCGTAGGTCTCCAGAACTACGTATACATAATTTATTTTTCATTTTATGGCTTTGTTCGAAATTTAATATATTGAATTTTCTATCACTCTGAACAAAAATTTTGAAAATTATCTCTGCTATTAGTAGAGATAAACCAATAAAAATTTTACTGGTGTTATACGTAGGTCTCCAGAACTACGTGTACATAATTTATTTTTCATTTTATAGCTCTGTTCGAAATTTAATATATTAAATTTTCTATCACTGTGAACAAAAATTTTGAAAATTATCTCAGCTATTAGTAGCGATAAAGCGATAAAAAATTCACTGGTGTTATACGTAGGTCTCCAGAACTACGTATACATAATTTATTTTTCATTTTATGGCTCTGTTCGAAATTTAATATATTGAATTTTCTATCACTCTGAACAAAAATTTTGAAAATTATCTCAGCTATTAGCAGAGATAAAGCAATAAAAATTTCACTGGTGTTATACGTAGGTCTCCAGAACTACGTATACATAATTTATTTTTCATTTTATGGCTCTGTTCGAAATTTAATATATTGAATTTTCTATCACTCTGAACAAAAATTTCGAAAATTATCTCAGCTATTAGTAGAGATAAAGCGATAAAAATTTTACTGGTGTTATACGTAGGTCTCCAGAACTACGTATACATAATTTATTTTTCATTTTATGGCTCTGTTCGAAATTTAATTTATTGATTTTTTTATCACTCTGAACAAAAATTTTGAAAATTATCTCAGCTATTAGTAGAGATAAAGCAATAAAAATTTTACTAATGTTATACGTAGGTCTCCAGAACTACGTATACATAATTTATTTTTCATTTTATGGCTCTGTTCGAAATTTAATATATTGAATTTTCTATCGCTCTGAACAAAAATTTCGAAAATTATCTCAGCTATTAGTAAAGATAAAGCGATAAAAATTTTACTGGTGTTATACGTAGGTCTCCAGAACTACGTATACATAATTTATTTTTCATTTTATGGCTCTGTTCGAAATTTAATATATTGAATTTTCTATCACTCTGAACAAAAATTTCGAAAATTATCTCAGCTATTAGTAAAGATAAAGCGATAAAAATTTTACTGGTGTTGTACGTAGGTCTCTAAAACTACGTATACATAATTTATTTTTCATTTTATGGCTCTGTTCGAAATTTAATATATTGAATTTTTTATCACTCTGAACAAAAATTTTGAAAATTATCTCAGCTATTAGTAGAGATAAAGCAATAAAAATTTTACTAATGTTATACGTAGGTCTCCAGAACTACGTATACATAATTTATTTTTCATTTTATGGCTCTGTTCGAAATTTAATATATTGAATTTTCTATCGCTCTGAACAAAAATTTCGAAAATTATCTCAGCTATTAGTAGAGATAAAGCGATAAAAATTTTACTGGTGTTATACGTAGGTCTCCAGAACTACGTATACATAATTTATTTTTCATTTTATGGCTCTGTTCGAAATTTAATATATTGAATTTTCTATCACTCTGAACAAAAATTTCGAAAATTATCTCAGCTATTAGTAAAGATAAAGCGATAAAAATTTTACTGGTGTTGTACGTAGGTCTCTAAAACTACGTATACATAATTTATTTTTCATTTTATGGCTCTGTTCGAAATTTAATATATTGAATTTTCTATCACTCTGAACAAAAATTTTGAAAATTATCTCAGCTATTAGTAGAGATAAGGCAATAAAAATTTCACTGGTGTTATACGTAGGTCTCCAGAACTACGTATACATAATTTATTTTTCATTTTATGGCTCTGTTCGAAATTTAATATATTGAATTTTCTATCACTCTGAACAAAAATTTCGAAAATTATCTCAGCTATTAGTAGAGATAAAGCGATAAACATTTTACTGGTGTTATACGTAGGTCTCCAGAACTACGTATACATAATTTATTTTTCATTTTATGGCTCTGTTCGAAATTTAATTTATTGAATTTTTTATCACTCTGAACAAAAATTTTGAAAATTATCTCAGCTATTAGTAGAGATAAAGCAATAAAAATTTTACTAATGTTATACGTAGGTCTCCAGAACTACGTATACATAATTTATTTTTCATTTTATGGCTCTGTTCGAAATTTAATATATTGAATTTTCTATCGCTCTGAACAAAAATTTCGAAAATTATCTCAGCTATTAGTAGAGATAAAGCGATAAAAATTTTACTGGTGTTATACGTAGGTCTCCAGAACTACGTATACATAATTTATTTTTTATTTTATGGCTCTGTTCAAAATTTAATATATTGAATTTTCTGTCACTCTGAACAAAAATTTTGAAAATTATTTCAGCTATTAGTAGAGATAAAGCAATAAAAATTTCACTGGTGTTATACGTAGGTCTCCAGAACTACGTACACATAATTTATTTTTCATTTTATGGCTCTGTTCGAAATTTAATATATTGAATTTTCTATCACTCTGAACATAAGTTTCGAAAATTATCTCAGCTATTAGTAGAGATAAAGCGATAAAAATTTTACTGGTGTTATACGTAGGTCTCCAGAACTACGTATTCATAATTTATTTTTCATTTTATGGCTTTGTTCAAAATTTAATATATTGAATTTTCTATCACTCTAAACAAAAATTTCGAAAATTATCTCAGCTATTAGTAGAGATAAAGCGATAAAAATTTCACTGGTGTTATACGTAGGTCTCCAGAACTACGTATACATAATTTATTTTTCATTTTATGGCTCTGTTCGAAATTTAATATATTGAATTTTCTATCACTCTGAACATAAATTTCGAAAATTATCTCAGCTAATAGTAGAGATAAAGCGATAAAAATTTTACTGGTGTTATACGTAGGTCTCCAGAACTACGTATACATAATTTATTTTTCATTTTATGGCTTTGTTCGAAATTTAATATATTGAATTTTCTATCACTCTGAACAAAAATTTTGAAAATTATTTCTGCTATTAGTAGAGATAAAGCAATAAAAATTTTACTGGTGTTATACGTAGGTCTCCAGAACTACGTATACATAATTTATTTTTCATTTTATAGCTCTGTTCGAAATTTAATATATTAAATTTTCTATCACTGTGAACAAAAATTTTGAAAATTATCTCAGCTATTAGTAGCGATAAAGCGATAAAAAATTCACTGGTGTTATACGTAGGTCTCCAAAACTACGTATACATAATTTATTTTTTATTTTATGGCTCTGTTCGAAATTTAATATATTGAATTTTCTATCACTCTGAACAAAAATTTTGAAAATTATCTCAGCTATTAGCAGAGATAAAGCAATAAAAATTTCACTGGTGTTATACGTAGGTCTCCAGAACTACGTATACATAATTTATTTTTCATTTTATGGCTCTGTTCGAAATTTAATATATTGAATTTTCTATCACTCTGAACAAAAATTTCGAAAATTATCTCAGCTATTAGTAGAGATAAAGCGATAAAAATTTTACTGGTGTTATACGTAGGTCTCCAGAACTACGTATACATAATTTATTTTTCATTTTATGGCTCTGTTCGAAATTTAATTTATTGAATTTTTTATCACTCTGAACAAAAATTTTGAAAATTATCTCAGCTATTAGTAGAGATAAAGCAATAAAAATTTTACTAATGTTATACGTAGGTCTCCAAAACTACGTATACATAATTTATTTTTCATTTTATGGCTCTGTTCGAAATTTAATATATTGAATTTTCTATCGCTCTGAACAAAAATTTCGAAAATTATCTCAGCTATTAGTAGAGATAAAGCGATAAAAATTTTACTGGTGTTATACGTAGGTCTCCAGAACTACGTATACATAATTTATTTTTCATTTTATAGCTCTGTTCGAAATTTAATATATTAAATTTTCTATCACTGTGAACAAAAATTTTGAAAATTATCTCAGCTATTAGTAGAGATAAAGCAATAAAAATTTTACTGGTGTTATACGTAGGTCTCCAGAACTACGTATACATAATTTATTTTTCATTTTATGGCTCTGTTCGAAATTTAATATATTGAATTTTCTATCACTCTGAACAAAAATTTCGAAAACTATCTCAGCTATTAGTAGAGATAAAGCGATAAAAATTTTACTTGTGTTATACGTAGGTCTCCAGAACTACGTATACATAATTTATTTTTCATTTTATGGCTCTGTTCGAAATTTAATATATTGAATTTTCTATCACTTTGAACAAAAATTTTGAAAATTATCTCAGCTATTAGTAGAGATAAAGCAATAAAAATTTCACTGGTGTTATACGTAGGTCTCCAGAACTACGTATACATAATTTATTTTTCATTTTATGGCTCTGTTCGAAATTTAATATATTGAATTTTCTATCACTCTGAACAAAAATTTCGAAAATTATCTCAGCTATTAGTAGAGATAAAGCGATAAAAATTTTACTGGTGTTATACGTAGGTCTCCAGAACTACGTATACATAATTTATTTTTCATTTTATGGCTCTGTTCGAAATTTAATATATTGAATTTTCTATCACTCTGAACATAAATTTCGAAAATTATCTCAGCTATTAGTAGAGATAAAGCGATAAAAATTCTACTGGTGTTATGCGTAGGTCTCCAGAACTACGTATACATAATTTATTTTTCATTTTATGGCTTTGTTCGAAATTTAATATATTGAATTTTCTATCACTCTGAACAAAAATTTTGAAAATTATCTCTGCTATTAGTAGAGATAAACCAATAAAAATTTTACTGGTGTTATACGTAGGTCTCCAGAACTACGTATACATAATTTATTTTTCATTTTATAGCTCTGTTCGAAATTTAATATATTAAATTTTCTATCACTGTGAACAAAAATTTTGAAAATTATCTCAGCTATTAGTAGCGATAAAGCGATAAAAAATTCACTGGTGTTATACGTAGGTCTCCAGAACTACGTATACATAATTTATTTTTCATTTTATGGCTCTGTTCGAAATTTAATATATTGAATTTTCTATCACTCTGAACAAAAATTTTGAAAATTATCTCAGCTATTAGCAGAGATAAAGCAATAAAAATTTCACTGGTGTTATACGTAGGTCTCCAGAACTACGTATACATAATTTATTTTTCATTTTATGGCTCTGTTCGAAATTTAATTTATTGAATTTTTTATCACTCTGAACAAAAATTTTGAAAATTATCTCAGCTATTAGTAGAGATAAAGCAATAAAAATTTTACTAATGTTATACGTAGGTCTCTAGAACTACGTATACATAATTTATTTTTCATTTTATGGCTCTGTTCGAAATTTAATATATTGAATTTTCTATCGCTCTGAACAAAAATTTCGAAAATTATCTCAGCTATTAGTAGAGATAAAGCGATAAAAATTTTACTGGTGTTATACGTAGGTCTCCAGAACTACGTATACATAATTTATTTTTCATTTTATGGCTCTGTTCGAAATTTAATATATTGAATTTTCTATCACTCTGAACAAAAATTTCGAAAATTATCTCAGCTATTAGTAAAGATAAAGCGATAAAAATTTTACTGGTGTTGTACGTAGGTCTGTAAAACTACGTATACATAATTTATTTTTCATTTTATGGCTCTGTTCGAAATTTAATATATTGAATTTTCTATCACTCTGAACAAAAATTTTGAAAATTATCTCAGCTATTAGTAGAGATAAGGCAATAAAAATTTCACTGGTGTTATACGTAGGTCTCCAGAACTACGTATACATAATTTATTTTTCATTTTATGGCTCTGTTCGAAATTTAATATATTGAATTTTCTATCACTCTGAACAAAAATTTCGAAAATTATCTCAGCTATTAGTAGAGATAAAGCGATAAACATTTTACTGGTGTTATACGTAGGTCTCCAGAACTACGTATACATAATTTATTTTTCATTTTATGGCTCTGTTCGAAATTTAATTTATTGAATTTTTTATCACTCTGAACAAAAATTTTGAAAATTATCTCAGCTATTAGTAGAGATAAAGCAATAAAAATTTTACTAATGTTATACGTAGGTCTCCAGAACTACGTATACATAATTTATTTTTCATTTTATGGCTCTGTTCGAAATTTAATATATTGAATTTTCTATCGCTCTGAACAAAAATTTCGAAAATTATCTCAGCTATTAGTAGAGATAAAGCGATAAAAATTTTACTGGTGTTATACGTAGGTCTCCAGAACTACGTATACATAATTTATTTTTTATTTTATGGCTCTGTTCAAAATTTAATATATTGAATTTTCTGTCACTCTGAACAAAAATTTTGAAAATTATTTCAGCTATTAGTAGAGATAAAGCAATAAAAATTTCACTGGTGTTATACGTAGGTCTCCAGAACTACGTACACATAATTTATTTTTCATTTTATGGCTCTGTTCGAAATTTAATATATTGAATTTTCTATCACTCTGAACATAAGTTTCGAAAATTATCTCAGCTATTAGTAGAGATAAAGCGATAAAAATTTTACTGGTGTTATACGTAGGTCTCCAGAACTACGTATTCATAATTTATTTTTCATTTTATGGCTTTGTTCAAAATTTAATATATTGAATTTTCTATCACTCTAAACAAAAATTTCGAAAATTATCTCAGCTATTAGTAGAGATAAAGCGATAAAAATTTCACTGGTGTTATACGTAGGTCTCCAGAACTACGTATACATAATTTATTTTTCATTTTATGGCTCTGTTCGAAATTTAATATATTGAATTTTCTATCACTCTGAACAAAAATTTTGAAAATTATCTCTGATATTAGTAGAGATAAAGCAATAAAAATTTTACTGGTGTTATACGTAGGTCTCCAGAACTACGTATACATAATTTATTTTTCATTTTATAGCTCTGTTCGAAATTTAATATATTAAATTTTCTATCACTGTGAACAAAAATTTTGAAAATTATCTCAGCTATTAGTAGAGATAAAGCAATAAAAATTTTACTGGTGTTATACGTAGGTCTCCAGAACTACGTATACATAATTTATTTTTCATTTTATGGCTCTGTTCGAAATTTAATATATTGAATTTTCTATCACTCTGAACAAAAATTTCGAAAACTATCTCAGCTATTAGTAGAGATAAAGCGATAAAAATTTTACTTGTGTTATACGTAGGTCTCCAGAACTACGTATACATAATTTATTTTTCATTTTATGGCTCTGTTCGAAATTTAATATATTGAATTTTCTATCACTTTGAACAAAAATTTTGAAAATTATCTCAGCTATTAGTAGAGATAAAGCAATAAAAATTTCACTGGTGTTATACGTAGGTCTCCAGAACTACGTATACATAATTTATTTTTCATTTTATGGCTCTGTTCGAAATTTAATATATTGAATTTTCTATCACTCTGAACAAAAATTTCGAAAATTATCTCAGCTATTAGTAGAGATAAAGCAATAAAAATTTTACTGGTGTTATACGTAGGTCTCCAGAACTACGTATACATAATTTATTTTTCATTTTATGGCTCTGTTCGAAATTTAATATATTGAATTTTCTATCACTCTGAACAAAAATTTCGAAAACTATCTCAGCTATTAGTAGAGATAAAGCGATAAAAATTTTACTTGTGTTATACGTAGGTCTCCAGAACTACGTATACATAATTTATTTTTCATTTTATGGCTCTGTTCGAAATTTAATATATTGAATTTTCTATCACTTTGAACAAAAATTTTGAAAATTATCTCAGCTATTAGTAGAGATAAAGCAATAAAAATTTCACTGGTGTTATACGTAGGTCTCCAGAACTACGTATACATAATTTATTTTTCATTTTATGGCTCTGTTCGAAATTTAATATATTGAATTTTCTATCACTCTGAACAAAAATTTCGAAAATTATCTCAGCTATTAGTAGAGATAAAGCGATAAAAATTTTACTAGTGTTATACGTAGGTCTCCAGAACTACGTATACATAATTTATTTTTCATTTTATGGCTCTGTTCGAAATTTAATATATTGAATTTTCTATCACTCTAAACAAAAATTTTGAAAATTATCTCAGCTATTAGTAGAGATATAGCAATAAAAATTTTACTGGTGTTATACGTAGGTCTCCAGAACTACGTATACATAATTTATTTTTTATTTTATGGCTCTGTTCGAAATTTAATATATTGAATTTTCTATAACTCTGAACAAAAATTTCGAAAATTATCTCAGCTATTAGTAGAGATAAAGCGATAAAAATTTCACTGGTGTTATACGTAGGTCTCCAGAACTACGTATACATAATTTATTTTTCATTTTATGGCTCTGTTCGAAATTTAATATATTGAATTTTCTATCACTCTGAACATAAATTTCGAAAATTATCTCAGCTATTAGTAGAGATAAAGCGATAAAAATTTTACTGGTGTTATACGTAGGTCTCCAGAACTACGTATACATAATTTATTTTTCATTTTATGGCTTTGTTCAAAATTTAATATATTGAATTTTCTATCACTCTAAACAAAAATTTCGAAAATTATCTCAGCTATTAGTAGAGATAAAGCGATAAAAATTTCACTGGTGTTATACGTAGGTCTCCAGAACTACGTATACATAATTTATTTTTCATTTTATGGCTCTGTTCGAAATTTAATATATTGAATTTTCTATCACTCTGAACAAAAATTTTGAAAATTATCTCTGATATTAGTAGAGATAAAGCAATAAAAATTTTACTGGTGTTATACGTAGGTCTCCAGAACTACGTATACATAATTTATTTTTCATTTTATAGCTCTGTTCGAAATTTAATATATTAAATTTTCTATCACTGTGAACAAAAATTTTGAAAATTATCTCAGCTATTAGTAGAGATAAAGCAATAAAAATTTTACTGGTGTTATACGTAGGTCTCCAGAACTACGTATACATAATTTATTTTTCATTTTATGGCTCTGTTCGAAATTTAATATATTGAATTTTCTATCACTCTGAACAAAAATTTCGAAAACTATCTCAGCTATTAGTAGAGATAAAGCGATAAAAATTTTACTTGTGTTATACGTAGGTCTCCAGAACTACGTATACATAATTTATTTTTCATTTTATGGCTCTGTTCGAAATTTAATATATTGAATTTTCTATCACTCTAAACAAAAATTTTGAAAATTATCTCAGCTATTAGTAGAGATATAGCAATAAAAATTTTACTGGTGTTATACGTAGGTCTCCAGAACTACGTATACATAATTTATTTTTTATTTTATGGCTCTGTTCGAAATTTAATATATTGAATTTTCTATAACTCTGAACAAAAATTTCGAAAATTATCTCAGCTATTAGTAGAGATAAAGCGATAAAAATTTCACTGGTGTTATACGTAGGTCTCCAGAACTACGTATACATAATTTATTTTTCATTTTATGGCTCTGTTCGAAATTTAATATATTGAATTTTCTATCACTCTGAACATAAATTTCGAAAATTATCTCAGCTATTAGTAGAGATAAAGCGATAAAAATTTTACTGGTGTTATACGTAGGTCTCCAGAACTACGTATACATAATTTATTTTTCATTTTATGGCTTTGTTCAAAATTTAATATATTGAATTTTCTATCACTCTAAACAAAAATTTCGAAAATTATCTCAGCTATTAGTAGAGATAAAGCGATAAAAATTTCACTGGTGTTATACGTAGGTCTCCAGAACTACGTATACATAATTTATTTTTCATTTTATGGCTCTGTTCGAAATTTAATATATTGAATTTTCTATCACTCTGAACAAAAATTTTGAAAATTATCTCTGATATTAGTAGAGATAAAGCAATAAAAATTTTACTGGTGTTATACGTAGGTCTCCAGAACTACGTATACATAATTTATTTTTCATTTTATAGCTCTGTTCGAAATTTAATATATTAAATTTTCTATCACTGTGAACAAAAATTTTGAAAATTATCTCAGCTATTAGTAGAGATAAAGCAATACAAATTTTACTGGTGTTATACGTAGGTCTCCAGAACTACGTATACATAATTTATTTTTCATTTTATGGCTCTGTTCGAAATTTAATATATTGAATTTTCTATCACTCTGAACAAAAATTTCGAAAACTATCTCAGCTATTAGTAGAGATAAAGCGATAAAAATTTTACTTGTGTTATACGTAGGTCTCCAGAACTACGTATACATAATTTATTTTTCATTTTATGGCTCTGTTCGAAATTTAATATATTGAATTTTCTATCACTTTGAACAAAAATTTTGAAAATTATCTCAGCTATTAGTAGAGATAAAGCAATAAAAATTTTACTGGTGTTATACGTAGGTCTCCAGAACTACGTATACATAATTTATTTTTCATTTTATGGCTCTGTTCGAAATTTAATATATTGAATTTTCTATCATTCTGAACAAAAATTTCGAAAATTATCTCAGCTATTAGTAGAGATAAAGCGATAAAAATTTTACTGGTGTTATACGTAGGTCTCCAGAACTACGTATACATAATTTATTTTTCATTTTATGGCTCTGTTCGAAATTTAATATATTGAATTTTCTATCACTCTGAACATAAATTTCGAAAATTATCTCAGCTATTAGTAGAGATAAAGCGATAAAAATTCTACTGGTGTTATACGTAGGTCTCCAGAACTACGTATACATAATTTATTTTTCATTTTATGGCTTTGTTCGAAATTTAATATATTGAATTTTCTATCACTCTGAACAAAAATTTTGAAAATTATCTCTGATATTAGTAGAGATAAAGCAATAAAAATTTTACTGGTGTTATACGTAGGTCTCCAGAACTACGTATACATAATTTATTTTTCATTTTATAGCTCTGTTCGAAATTTAATATATTAAATTTTCTATCACTGTGAACAAAAATTTTGAAAATTATCTCAGCTATTAGTAGAGATAAAGCAATAAAAATTTTACTGGTGTTATACGTAGGTCTCCAGAACTACGTATACATAATTTATTTTTCATTTTATGGCTCTGTTCGAAATTTAATATATTGAATTTTCTATCACTCTGAACAAAAATTTCGAAAACTATCTCAGCTATTAGTAGAGATAAAGCGATAAAAATTTTACTTGTGTTATACGTAGGTCTCCAGAACTACGTATACATAATTTATTTTTCATTTTATGGCTCTGTTCGAAATTTAATATATTGAATTTTCTATCACTCTGAACAAAAATTTTGAAAATTATCTCAGCTATTAGTAGAGATAAAGCAATAAAAATTTTACTGGTGTTATACGTAGGTCTCCAGAACTACGTATACATAATTTATTTTTCATTTTATGGCTCTGTTCAAAATTTAATATATTGAATTTTCTATCACTCTGAACAATAATTTCGAAAATTATCTCAGCTATTAGTGGAGATAAAGCGATAAAAATTTCACTGGTGTTATACGTAGGTCTCCAGAACTATGTATACATAATTTATTATTCATTGTATGGCTTTGTTCGAAATTTAATATATTGAATTTTCTATCACTCTGAACAAAAATTTTGAAAATTATCTCAACTATTAGTAGAGATAAAGCAATAAAAATTTTACTGGTTTTATACGTAGGTCTCCAGAACTACGTATACATAATTTATTTTTCATTTTATGGCTCTGTTCGAAATTTAATATATTGAATTTTCTATCACTCTGAACAAAAATTTCGAAAATTATTTCAGTTCTTAGTAGAGATAAAGCGATAAAAATTTCACTGGTGTTATACGTAGGTCTCCAGAACTACGTATACATAATTTATCTTTCATTTTATGGCTCTGTTCGAAATTTAATATATTGAATTTTCTATCACTCTGAACAAAAATTTTGAAAATTATCTCAGCTATTAGTAGAGATAAAGCAATAAAAATTTTACTGGTGTTATACGTAGGTCTCCAGAACTACGTATACTTAATTTATTTTTCATTTTATGGCTCTGTTCGAAATTTAATATATTGAATTTTCTATCACTCTGAACAAAAATTTCGAAAATTATCTCAGCTATTAGTAGAGATAATGCGATAAAAATTTTACTGGTGTTATACGTAGGTCTCCTGAACTACGTATACATAATTTATTTTTCATTTTATGGCTCTGTTCGAAATTTAATATATTGAATTTTCTAACACTCTTAACAAAAATTTTGAAAATTATCTCAGCTATTAGTAGAGATAAAGCAATAAAAATTTTACTGGTGTTATACGTAGGTCTCCAGAACTACGTATACATAATTTATTTTTCATTTTATGGTTCTGTTCGAAATTTAATATATTGAATTTTCTAACACTCTGAACAAAAATTTCGAAAATTATCTCAGATATTAGTAGAGATAAAGCGATAAAAGTTTTACTGGTGTTATACGTAGGTCTCCAAAACTACGTATACATAATTTATTTTTCATTTTATGGCTCTGTTCGAAATTTAATATATTGAATTTTCTATCACTCTGAACAAAAATTTTGAAAATTATCTCAGCTATTAGTAGAGATAAAGCAATAAAAATTTTACTGGTGTTATACGTAGGTTTCCAGAACTACGTATACATAATTTATTTTTCATTTTATAGCTCTGTTCGAAATTTAATATTAAACAAATAATATTAAACAAAAATTTCGAAAATTACCTCAGCTATTAGTAGAGATAAAGCGATAAAAATTTTACTGGTGTTATACGTAGGTCTCCAGAACTACGTATACATAATTTATTTTTCATTTTATGGCTCTGTTCGAAATTTAATATATTGAATTTTCTATCACTCTGAACAAAAATTTTGAAAATTATCTCAGCTATTAGTAGAGATAAAGCAATAAAAATTTCACTGGTGTTATATGTAGGTCTCCAGAACTACGTATACATAATTTATTTTTCATTTTATGGCTCTGTTCGAAATTTAATATATTGTATTTTCTATCACTCTGAACAAAAATTTCGAAAATTATCTCAGCTATTAGTAGAAATAAAGCAATAAAAATTTCACTGGTGTTATACGTAGGTCTCCAGAACTACGTATACATAATTTATTTTTCATTTTATGGCTCTGTTCGAAATTTAATATATTGAATTTCCTATCACTCTGAACAAAAATTTTGAAAATTATCTCAGCTATTAGTAGAGATAAAGCAATAAAAATTTTACTGGTGTTATACGTAGGTCTCCAGATCTACGTATACATAATTTATTTTTCATTTTATGGCTCTGTTCGAAATTTAATATATTCAATTTTCTATCACTCTGAACAAAAATTTCGAAAATTATCTCAGTTCTTAGTAGAGATAAAGCGATAAAAATTTCACTGGTGTTATACGTAGGTCTCTAGAACTACGTATACATAATTTATTTTTCATTTTATGGCTCTGTTCGAAATTTAATATATTGAATTTTCTATCACTCTGAACAAAAATTTTGAAAATTATCTCAGCTATTAGTAGAGATAAAGCAATAAAAATTTTACTGGTGTTATACGTAGGTCTCCAAAACTACGTATACATAATTTATTTTTCATTTTATGGCTCTGTTCGAAATTTAATATATTGAATTTTCTATCACTCTGAACAAAAATTTCGAAAATTATCTCAGCTATTAGTAGAGATATTGCGATAAAAATTTCACTGGTGTTATACGTAGGTCTCCAGAACTACGTATACATAATTAATTTTTCATTTTATGGCTCTGTTCGAAATTTAATATATTGAATTTTCTAACACTCTGAACTAAAATTTTGAAAATTATCTCAGCTATTAGTAGAGATAAAGCAATAAAAATTTTACTGGTGTTATACGTAGGTCTCCAGAACTACGTATACATAATTTATTTTTCATTTTATGGCTCTGTTCGAAATTTAATATATTGAATTTTCTATCACTCTGAACAAAAATTTCGAAAATTATCTCAGCTATTAGTAGAGATAAAGCGATAAAAATTTTACTGGTATTATACGTAGGTCTCCAGAACTACGTATACATAATTTATTTTTCATTTTATGGCTCTGTTCGAAATTTAATATATTGAATTTTCTATCACTCTGAACAAAAATTTTGAAAATTATCTCAGCTATTAGTAGAGATAAAGCAATAAAAATTTTACCGGTGTTATACGTAGGTCTCCAGAACTACGTATACATAATTTATTTTTCATTTTATGGCTCTGTTCGAAATTTAATATATTGAATTTTCTATCACTTTGAACAAAAATTTTGAAAATTATCTCAGCTATTAGTAGAGATAAAGCGATAAAAATTTTACTGGTGTTATACGTAGGTCTTCAGAACTACGTATGCATAATTTATTTTTCATTTTATGGCTCTGTTCGAAGTTTAATATATTGAATTTTCTATCACTCTGAACAAAAATTTCGAAAATTATCTCAGCTATTAGTAGAGATAAAGCGATAAAAATTTTACTGGTGTTATACGTAGGTCTCCAGAACTACGTATACATAATTTATTTTTTATTTTATGGCTCTGTTCGAAATTTAATATATTGAATTTTCTATCACTCTCAACAAAAATTTTGAAAATTATCTCAGCTATTAGTAGAGATAAAGCAATAACAATTTCACTGGTGTTATACGTAGGTCTCCAGAACTACGTATACATAATTTATTTTTCATTTTATGGCTCTGTTCGAAATTTAATATATTGAATTTTCTATCACTCTGAACAAAAATTTCGAAAATTATCTCAGTTATACTGGTGTTATACTTAGGTCTCCAGAACTACGTATACATAATTTATTTTTCATTTTATGGCTCTGTTCGAAATTTAATATATTGAATTTTCTATCGCTCTGAACAAAAATTTCGAAAATTATCTCAGCTATTAGTAGAGATAAAGCGATAAAAATTTTACTGGTGTTATACGTAGGTCTCCAGAACTACGTATACATAATTTATTTTTTATTTTATGGCTCTGTTCAAAATTTAATATATTGAATTATCTGTCACTCTGAACAAAAATTTTGAAAATTATTTCAGCTATTAGTAGAGATAAAGCAATAAAAATTTCACTGGTGTTATACGTAGGTCTCCAGAACTACGTATACATAATTTATTTTTCATTTTATGGCTCTGTTCGAAATTTAATATATTGAATTTTCTATCACTCTGAACAAAAATTTCGAAAATTATCTCAGTTATACTGGTGTTATACATAGATCTCCAGAACTACGTATACATAATTTATTTTTCATTTTATGGCTCTGTTCGAAATTTAATATATTGAATTTTCTATCGCTCTGAACAAAAATTTCGAAAATTATCTCAGCTATTAGTAGAGATAAAGCGATAAAAATTTTACTGGTGTTATACGTAGGTCTCCAGAACTACGTATACATAATTTATTTTTTATTTTATGGCTCTGTTCAAAATTTAATATATTGAATTTTCTGTCACTCTGAACAAAAATTTTGAAAATTATTTCAGCTATTAGTAGAGATAAAGCAATAAAAATTTTACTGGTGTTATACGTAGGTCTCCAGAACTACGTATACATAATTTATTTTTCATTTTATGGCTTTGTTCGAAATTTAATATATTGAATTTTCTATCACTCTAAACAAAAATTTCGAAAATTATCTCAGCTATTAGTAGAGATAAAGCGATAAAAATTTCACTGGTGTTATACGTAGGTCTCCAGAACTACGTATACATAATTTATTTTTCATTTTATAGCTCTGTTCGAAATTTAATATATTAAATTTTCTATCACTGTGAACAAAAATTTTGAAAATTATCTCTGATATTAGTAGAGATAAAGCAATAAAAATTTTACTGGTGTTATACGTAGGTCTCCAGAACTACGTATACATAATTTATTTTTCATTTTATAGCTCTGTTCGAAATTTAATATATTAAATTTTCTATCACTGTGAACAAAAATTTTGAAAATTATCTCAGCTATTAGTAGAGATAAAGCAATAAAAATTTTACTGGTGTTATACGTAGGTCTCCAGAACTACGTATACATAATTTATTTTTCATTTTATGGCTCTGTTCGAAATTTAATATATTGAATTTTCTATCACTCTGAACAAAAATTTCGAAAACTATCTCAGCTATTAGTAGAGATAAAGCGATAAAAATTTTACTTGTGTTATACGTAGGTCTCCAGAACTACGTATACATAATTTATTTTTCATTTTATGGCTCTGTTCGAAATTTAATTTATTGAATTTTCTATCACTTTGAACAAAAATTTTGAAAATTATCTCAGCTATTAGTAGAGATAAAGCAATAAAAATTTCACTGGTGTTATACGTAGGTCTCCAGAACTACGTATACATAATTTATTTTTCATTTTATGGCTCTGTTCGAAATTTAATATATTGAATTCTCTATCACTCTAAACAAAAATTTCGAAAATTATCTCAGCTATTAGTAGAGATAAAGCGATAAAAATTTTACTGGTGTTATACGTAGGTCTCCAGAACTACGTATACATAGTTTATTTTTCATTTTGTGGCTCTGTTCGAAATTTAATATATTGAATTTTCTATCACTCTGAACATAAATTTCGAAAATTATCTCAGCTATTAGTAGAGATAAAGCGATAAAAATTCTACTGGTGTTATACGTAGGTCTCCAGAACTACGTATACATAATTTATTTTTCTTTTTATGGCTTTGTTGGAAATTTAATATATTGAATTTTCTATCACTCTGAACAAAAATTTTGAAAATTATCTCTGATATTAGTAGAGATAAAGCAATAAAAATTTTACTGGTGTTATACGTAGGTCTCCAGAACTACGTATACATAATTTATTTTTCATTTTATAGCTCTGTTCGAAATTTAATATATTAAATTTTCTATCACTGCGAACAAAAATTTTGAAAATTATCTCAGCTATTAGTAGAGATAAAGCAATAAAAATTTTACTGGTGTTATACGTAGGTCTCCAGAACTACGTATACATAATTTATTTTTCATTTTATGGCTCTGTTCGAAATTTAATATATTGAATTTTCTATCACTCTGAACAAAAATTTCGAAAACTATCTCAGCTATTAGTAGAGATAAAGCGATAAAAATTTTACTTGTTTATACGTAGGTCTCCAGAACTACGTATACATAATTTATTTTTCATTTTATGGCTCTGTTCGAAATTTAATATATTGAATTTTCTATCACTTTGAACAAAAATTTTGAAAATTATCTCAGCTATTAGTAGAGATAAAGCAATAAAAATTTCACTGGTGTTATACGTAGGTCTCCAGAACTACGTATACATAATTTATTTTTCATTTTATGGCTCTGTTCGAAATTTAATATATTGAATTTTCTATCACTCTGAACAAAAATTTCGAAAATTATCTCAGCTATTAGTAGAGATAAAGCGATAAAAATTTTACTGGTGTTATACGTAGGTCTTCAGAACTACGTATACATAATTTATTTTTCATTTTATGGCTCTGTTCGAAATTTAATATATTGAATTTTCTATCACTCTGAACATAAATTTCGAAAATTATCTCAGCTATTAGTAGAGATAAAGCGATAAAAATTTTACTAGTGTTATACGTAGGTCTCCAGAACTACGTATACATAATTTATTTCTCATTTTATGGCTCTGTTCGAAATTTAATATATTGAATTTTCTATCACTCTGAACAAAAATTTTGAAAATTATCTCAGCTATTAGTAGAGATAAAGCAATAAAAATTTTACTGGTGTTATACGTAGGTCTCCAGAACTACGTATACATAATTTATTTTTCATTTTATGGCTCTGTTCGAAATTTAATATATTGAATTTTCTATCACTCTGAACAAAAATTTCGAAAATTATCTCAGCTATTAGTAGCGATAAAGCGATAAAAAATTCACTGGTGTTATACGTAGGTCTCCAGAACTACGTATACATAATTTATTTTTCATTTTATGGCTCTGTTCGAAATTTAATATATTGAATTTTCTATCACTCTGAACAAAAATTTCGAAAATTATCTCAGCTATTAGTAGAGATAAAGCGATAAAAATTTTACTGGTGTTATACGTAGGTCTCCAGAACTACGTATACATAATTTATTTTTCATTTTATGGCTCTGTTCGAAATTTAATTTATTGAATTTTTTATCACTCTGAACAAAAATTTTGAAAATTATCTCAGCTATTAGTAGAGATAAAGCAATAAAAATTTTACTAATGTTATACGTAGGTCTCCAGAACTACGTATACATAATTTATTTTTCATTTTATGGCTCTATTCGAAATTTAATATATTGAATTTTCTATCGCTCTGAACAAAAATTTCGAAAATTATCTCAGCTATTAGTAGAGATAAAGCGATAAAAATTTTACTGGTGTTATACGTAGGTCTCCAGAACTACGTATACATAATTTATTTTTCATTTTATGGCTCTGTTCGAAATTTAATATATTGAATTTTCTATCACTCTGAACAAAAATTTCGAAAATTATCTCAGCTATTAGTAAAGATAAAGCGATAAAAATTTTACTGGTGTTGTACGTAGGTCTCTAAAACTACGTATACATAATTTATTTTTCATTTTATGGCTCTGTTCGAAATTTAATATATTGAATATTCTGTCACTCTGAACAAAAATTTTGAAAATTATTTCAGCTATTAGTAGAGATAAAGCAATAAAAATTTCACTGGTGTTATACGTAGGTCTCCAGAACTACGTATACATAATTTATTTTTCATTTTATGGCTCTGTTCGAAATTTAATATATTGAATTTTCTATCACTCTGAACATAAATTTCGAAAATTATCTCAGCTATTAGTAGAGATAAAGCGATAAAAATTTTACTGGTGTTATACGTAGGTCTCCAGAACTACGTATACATAATTTATTTTTCATTTTATGGCTTTGTTCGAAATTTAATATATTGAATTTTCTATCACTCTAAACAAAAATTTCGAAAATTATCTCAGCTATTAGTAGAGATAAAGCGATAAAAATTTCACTGGTGTTATACGTAGGTCTCCAGAACTACGTATACATAATTTATTTTTCATTTTATGGCTCTGTTCGAAATTTAATATATTGAATTTTCTATCACTCTGAACAAAAATTTTGAAAATTATCTCTGATATTAGTAGAGATAAAGCAATAAAAATTTTACTGGTGTTATACGTAGGTCTCCAGAACTACGTATACATAATTTATTTTTCATTTTATAGCTCTGTTCGAAATTTAATATATTAAATTTTCTATCACTGTGAACAAAAATTTTGAAAATTATCTCAGCTATTAGTAGAGATAAAGCAATAAAAATTTTACTGGTGTTATACGTAGGTCTCCAGAACTACGTATACATAATTTATTTTTCATTTTATAGCTCTGTTCGAAATTTAATATATTGAATTTTCTATCACTCTGAACAAAAATTTTGAAAATTATTTCAGCTATTAGTAGAGATAAAGCAATAAAAATTTCACTGGTGTTATACGTAGGTCTCCAGAACTACGTATACATAATTTATTTTTCATTTTATGGCTCTGTTCGAAATTTAATATATTGAATTTTCTATCACTCTGAACATAAATTTCGAAAATTATCTCAGCTATTAGTAGAGATAAAGCGATAAAAATTTTACTGGTGTTATACGTAGGTCTCCAGAACTACGTATACATAATTTATTTTTCATTTTATGGCTCTGTTCGAAATTTAATATATTGAATTTTCTATCACTTTGAACAAAAATTTTGAAAATTATCTCAGCTATTAGTAGAGATAAAGCAATAAAAATTTTACTGGTGTTATACGTAGGTCTCCAGAACTACGTATACATAATTTATTAATCATTTTATGGCTCTGTTCGAAATTTAATGTATTGAATTTTCTATCACTCTGAACAAAAATTTTGAAAATTATCTCAGCTATTAGTAGAGATAAAGCAATAAAAATTTCACTGGTGTTATACGTAGGTCTCCAGAACTACGTATACATAATTTATTTTTCATTTTATGGCTCTGTTCGAAATTTAATATATTGAATTTTCTATCACTCTGAACAAAAATTTCGAAAATTATCTCAGCTATTAGTAGAGATAAAGCGATAAAAATTTTACTGGTGTTATACGTAGGTCTCCAGAACTACGTATACATAATTTATTTTTCATTTTATGGCTCTGTTCGAAATTTAATTTATTGAATTTTTTATCACTCTGAACAAAAATTTTGAAAATTATCTCAGCTATTAGTAGAGATAAAGCAATAAAAATTTTACTAATGTTATACGTAGGTCTCCAGAACTACGTATACATAATTTATTTTTCATTTTATGGCTCTGTTCGAAATTTAATATATTGAATTTTCTATCGCTCTGAACAAAAATTTCGAAAATTATCTCAGCTATTAGTAGAGATAAAGCGATAAAAATTTTACTGGTGTTATACGTAGGTCTCCAGAACTACGTATACATAATTTATTTTTCATTTTATGGCTCTGTTCGAAATTTAATATATTGAATTTTCTATCACTCTGAACAAAAATTTCGAAAATTATCTCAGCTATTAGTAAAGATAAAGCGATAAAAATTTTACTGGTGTTGTACGTAGGTCTCTAAAACTACGTATACATAATTTATTTTTCATTTTATGGCTCTGTTCGAAATTTAATATATTAAATTTTCTATCACTCTGAACAAAAATTTTGAAAATTATCTCAGCTATTAGTAGAGATAAGGCAATAAAAATTTCACTGGTGTTATACGTAGGTCTCCAGAACTACGTATACATAATTTATTTTTCATTTTATGGCTCTGTTCGAAATTTAATATATTGAATTTTCTATCACTCTGAACAAAAATTTCGAAAATTATCTCAGCTATTAGTAGAGATAAAGCGATAAAAATTTTACTGGTGTTATACGTAGGTCTCCAGAACTACGTATACATAATTTATTTTTCATTTTATGGCTCTGTTCGAAATTTAATTTATTGAATTTTTTATCACTCTGAACAAAAATTTTGAAAATTATCTCAGCTATTAGTAGAGATAAAGCAATAAAAATTTTACTAATGTTATACGTAGGTCTCCAGAACTACGTATACATAATTTATTTTTCATTTTATGGCTCTGTTCGAAATTTAATATATTGAATTTTCTATCGCTCTGAACAAAAATTTCGAAAATTATCTCAGCTATTAGTAGAGATAAAGCGATAAAAATTTTACTGGTGTTATACGTAGGTCTCCAGAACTACGTATACATAATTTATTTTTTATTTTATGGCTCTGTTCAAAATTTAATATATTGAATTTTCTGTCACTCTGAACAAAAATTTTGAAAATTATTTCAGCTATTAGTAGAGATAAAGCAATAAAAATTTCACTGGTGTTATACGTAGGTCTCCAGAACTACGTATACATAATTTATTTTTCATTTTATGGCTCTGTTCGAAATTTAATATATTGAATTTTCTATCACTCTGAACATAAATTTCGAAAATTATCTCAGCTATTAGTAGAGATAAAGCGATAAAAATTTTACTGGTGTTATACGTAGGTCTCCAGAACTACGTATACATAATTTATTTTTCATTTTATGGCTTTGTTCGAAATTTAATATATTGAATTTTCTATCACTCTAAACAAAAATTTCGAAAATTATCTCAGCTATTAGTAGAGATAAAGCGATAAAAATTTTACTGGTGTTATACGTAGGTCTCCAGAACTACGTATACATAATTTATTTTTCATTTTATGGCTCTGTTCGAAATTTAATATATTGAATTTTCTATCACTCTGAACAAAAATTTTGAAAATTATCTCTGATATTAGTAGAGATAAAGCAATAAAAATTTTACTGGTGTTATACGTAGGTCTCCAGAACTACGTATACATAATTTATTTTTCATTTTATGGCTCTGTTCGAAATTTAATATATTGAATTTTCTATCACTCTGAACAAAAATTTCGAAAACTATCTCAGCTATTAGTAGAGATAAAGCGATAAAAATTTTACTTGTGTTATACGTAGGTCTCCAGAACTACGTATACATAATTTATTTTTCATTTTATGGCTCTGTTCGAAATTTAATATATTGAATTTTCTATCACTTTGAACAAAAATTTTGAAAATTATCTCAGCTATTAGTAGAGATAAAGCAATAAAAATTTCACTGGTGTTATACGTAGGTCTCCAGAACTACGTATACATAATTTATTTTTCATTTTATGGCTCTGTTCGAAATTTAATATATTGAATTTTCTATCACTCTGAACAAAAATTTCGAAAATTATCTCAGCTATTAGTAGAGATAAAGCGATAGAAATTTTACTGGTGTTATACGTAGGTCTCCAGAACTACGTATACATAATTTATTTTTCATTTTATGGCTCTGTTCGAAATTTAATATATTGAATTTTCTATCACTCTGAACATAAATTTCGAAAATTATCTCAGCTATTAGTAGAGATAAAGCGATAAAAATTTTACTGGTGTTATAGGTAGGTCTCCAGAACTACGTATACATAATTTATTTTTCATTTTATGGCTTTGTTCGAAATTTAATATATTGAATTTTCTATCACTCTGAACAAAAATTTTGGAAATTATCTCTGCTATTAGTAGAGATAAAGCAATAAAAATTTTACTGGTGTTATACGTAGGGCTCCAGAACTACGTATACATAATTTATTTTTTATTTTATAGCTCTGTTCGAAATTTAATATATTAAATTTTCTACCACTGTGAACAAAAATTTTGAAAATTATCTCAGCTATTAGTAGCGATAAAGCGATAAAAAATTCACTGGTGTTATACGTAGGTCTCCAGAACTACGTATACATAATTTATTTTTCATTTTATGGCTCTGTTCGAAATTTAATATATTAAATTTTCTATCACTCTGAACAAAAATTTTGAAAATTATCTCAGCTATTAGTAGAGATAAAGCAAAAAAATTTCACTGGTGTTATACGTAGGTCTCCAGAACTACGTATACATAATTTATTTTTCATTTTATGGCTCTGTTCGAAATTTAATATATTGAATTTTCTATCACTCTGAACAAAAATTTCGAAAATTATCTCAGCTATTAGTAGAGATAAAGCGATAAAAATTTTACTGGTGTTATACGTAGGTCTCCAAAACTACGTATACATAATTTATTTTTCATTTTATGGCTCTGTTCGAAATTTAATTTATTGAATTTTTTATCACTCTGAACAAAAATTTTGAAAACTATCTCAGCTATTAGTAGAGATAAAGCAATAAAAATGTTACTAATGTTATACGTAGGTCTCCAGAACTACGTATACATAATCTATTTTTCATTTTATGGCTCTGTTCGAAAGTTAATATATTGAATTTTCTATCGCTCTGAACAAAAATTTCGAAAATTATCTCAGCAATTAGTAGAGATAAAGCGATAAAAATTTTACTGGTGTTATACGTAGGTCTCCAGAACTACGTATACATAATTTATTTTTCATTTTATGGCTCTGTTCGAAATTTAATATATTGAATTTTCTATCACTCTAAACAAAAATTTCGAAAATTATCTCAGCTATTAGTAGAGATAAAGCGATAAAAATTTTACTGGTGTTATACGTAGGTCTCCAGAACTACGTATACATAATTTATTTTTCATTTTATGGCTCTGTTCGAAATTTAATATATTGAATTTTCTATCACTCTGAACAAAAATTTTGAAAATTATCTCTGATATTAGTAGAGATAAAGCAATAAAAATTTTACTGGTGTTATACGTAGGTCTCCAGAACTACGTATACATAATTTATTTTTCATTTTATGGCTCTGTTCGAAATTTAATATATTGAATTTTCTATCACTCTGAACAAAAATTTCGAAAACTATCTCAGCTATTAGTAGAGATAAAGCGATAAAAATTTTACTTGTGTTATACGTAGGTCTCCAGAACTACGTATACATAATTTATTTTTCATTTTATGGCTCTGTTCGAAATTTAATATATTGAATTTTCTATCACTTTGAACAAAAATTTTGAAAAGTATCTCAGCTATTAGTAGAGATAAAGCAATAAAAATTTCACTGGTGTTATACGTAGGTCTCCAGAACTACGTATACATAATTTATTTTTCATTTTATGGCTCTGTTCGAAATTTAATATATTGAATTTTCTATCACTCTGAACAAAAATTTCGAAAATTATCTCAGCTATTAGTAGAGATAAAGCGATAAAAATTTTACTGGTGTTATACGTAGGTCTCCAGAACTACGTATACATAATTTATTTTTCATTTTATGGCTCTGTTCGAAATTTAATATATTGAATTTTCTATCACTCTGAACATAAATTTCGAAAATTATCTCAGCTATTAGTAGAGATAAAGCGATAAAAATTTTACTGGTGTTATAGGTAGGTCTCCAGAACTACGTATACATAATTTATTTTTCATTTTATGGCTTTGTTCGAAATTTAATATATTGAATTTTCTATCACTCTGAACAAAAATTTTGAAAATTATCTCTGCTATTAGTAGAGATAAAGCAATAAAAATTTTACTGGTGTTATACGTAGGTCTCCAGAACTACGTATACATAATTTATTTTTTATTTTATAGCTCTGTTCGAAATTTAATATATTAAATTTTCTATCACTGTGAACAAAAATTTTGAAAATTATCTCAGCTATTAGTAGCGATAAAGCGATAAAAAATTCACTGGTGTTATACGTAGGTCTCCAGAACTACGTATACATAATTTATTTTTCATTTTATGGCTCTGTTCGAAATTTAATATATTAAATTTTCTATCACTCTGAACAAAGTTTTGAAAATTATCTCAGCTATTAGTAGAGATAAAGCAATAAAAATTTCACTGGTTTTATACGTAGGTCTCCAGAACTACGTATACATAATTTATTTTTTATTTTATGGCTCTGTTCAAAATTTAATATATTGAATTTTCTATCACTCTGAACATAAATTTCGAAAATTATCTCAGCTATTAGTAGAGATAAAGCGATAAAAATTTTACTGATGTTATACGTAGGTCTCCAGAACTACGTATACATAATTTATTTTTCATTTTATGGCTCTGTTCGAAATTTAATTTATTGAATTTTTTATCACTCTGAACAAAAATTTTGAAAACTATCTCAGCTATTAGTAGAGATAAAGCAATAAAAATTTTACTAATGTTATACGTAGGTCTCCAGAACTACGTATACATAATCTATTTTTCATTTTATGGCTCTGTTCGAAATTTAATATATTGAATTTTCTATCGCTCTGAACAAAAATTTCGAAAATTATCTCAGCTATTAGTAGAGATAAAGCGATAAAAATTTTACTGGTGTTATACGTAGGTCTCCAGAACTACGTATACATAATTTATTTTTCATTTTATGGCTCTGTTCGAAATTTAATATATTGAATTTTCTATCACTCTGAACAAAAATTTCGAAAATTATCTCAGCTATTAGTAAAGATAAAGCGATAAAAATTTTACTGGTGTTGTACGTAGGTCTCTAAAACTACGTATACATAATTTATTTTTCATTTTATGGCTCTGTTCGAAATTTAATATATTGAATTTTCTATCACTCTGAACAAAAATTTTGAAAATTATCTCAGCTATTAGTAGAGATAAGGCAATAAAAATTTCACTGGTGTTATACGTAGGTCTCCAGAACTACGTATACATAATTTATTTTTCATTTTATGGCTCTGTTCGAAATTTAATATATTGAATTTTCTATCACTCTGAACAAAAATTTCGAAAATTATCTCAGCTATTAGTAGAGATAAAGCGATAAAAATTTTACTGGTGTTATACGTAGGTCTCCAGAACTACGTATACATAATTTATTTTTCATTTTATGGCTCTGTTCGAAATTTAATTTATTGAATTTTTTATCACTCTGAACAAAAATTTTGAAAATTATCTCAGCTATTAGTAGAGATAAAGCAATAAAAATTTTACTAATGTTATACGTAGGTCTCCAGAACTACGTATACATAATTTATTTTTCATTTTATGGCTTTGTTCGAAATTTAATATATTGAATTTTCTATCGCTCTGAACAAAAATTTCGAAAATTATCTCAGCTATTAGTAGAGATAAAGCGATAAAAATTTTACTGGTGTTATACGTAGGTCTCCAGAACTACGTATACATAATTTATTTTTTATTTTATGGCTCTGTTCAAAATTTAATATATTGAATTTTCTGTCACTCTGAACAAAAATTTTGAAAATTATTTCAGCTATTAGTAGAGATAAAGCAATAAAAATTTCACTGGTGTTATACGTAGGTCTCCAGAACTACGTATACATAATTTATTTTTCATTTTATGGCTCTGTTCGAAATTTAATATATTGAATTTTCTATCACTCTGAACATAAATTTCGAAAATTATCTCAGCTATTAGTAGAGATAAAGCGATAAAAATTTTACTGGTGTTATACGTAGGTCTCCAGAACTACGTATACATAATGTATTTTTCATTTTATGGCTTTGTTCGAAATTTAATATATTGAATTTTCTATCACTCTAAACAAAAATTTCGAAAATTATCTCAGCTACTAGTAGAGATAAAGCGATAAAAATTTCACTGGTGTTATACGTAGGTCTCCAGAACTACGTATACATAATTTATTTTTCATTTTATGGCTCTGTTCGAAATTTAATATATTGAATTTTCTATCACTCTGAACAAAAATTTTGAAAATTATCTCTGATATTAGTAGAGATAAAACAATAAAAATTTTACTGGTGTTATACGTAGGTCTCCAGAACTACGTATACATAATTTATTTTTCATTTTATAGCTCTGTTCGAAATTTAATATATTAAATTTTCTATCACTGTGAACAAAAATTTTGAAAATTATCTCAGCTATTAGTAGAGATAAAGCAATAAAAATTTTACTGGTGTTATACGTAGGTCTCCAGAACTACGTATACATAATTTATTTTTCATTTTATGGCTCTGTTCGAAATTTAATATATTGAATTTTCTATCACTCTGAACAAAAATTTCGAAAACTATCTCAGCTATTAGTAGAGATAAAGCGATAAAAATTTTACTTGTGTTATACGTAGGTCTCCAGAACTACGTATACATAATTTATTTTTCATTTTATGGCTCTGTTCGAAATTTAATATATTGAATTTTCTATCACTTTGAACAAAAATTTTGAAAATTATCTCAGCTATTAGTAGAGATAAAGCAATAAAAATTTCACTGGTGTTATACGTAGGTCTCCAGAACTACGTATACATAATTTATTTTTCATTTTATGGCTCTGTTCGAAATTTAATATATTGAATTTTCTATCACTCTGAACAAAAATTTCGAAAATTATCTCAGCTATTAGTAGAGATAAAGCGATAAAAATTTTACTGGTGTTATACGTAGGTCTCCAGAACTACGTATACATAATTTATTTTTCATTTTATGGCTCTGTTCGAAATTTAATATATTGAATTTTCTATCACTCTGAACATAAATTTCGAAAATTATCTCAGCTATTAGTAGAGATAAAGCGATAAAAATTTTACTGGTGTTATACGTAGGTCTCCAGAACTACGTATACATAATTTATTTTTCATTTTATGGCTTTGTTCGAAATTTAATATATTGAATTTTCTATCACTCTGAACAAAAATTTTGAAAATTATCTCAGCTATTAGTAGAGATAAAGCAATAAAAATTTTACTGGTGTTATAAGTAGGTCTCCAGAACTACGTATACATAATTTATTTTTTATTTTATGGCTCTGTTCGAAATTTAATATATTGAATTTTCTATCACCGTGAACAAAAATTTCGAAAATTATCTCAGCTATTAGTAGAGATAAAGCGATAAAAATTTTACTTGTGTTATACGTAGGTCTCCAGAACTACGTATACATAATTTATTTTTCATTTTATGGCTCTGTTCGAAATTTAATATATTGAATTTTCTATCACTTTGAACAAAAATTTTGAAAATTATCTCAGCTATTAGTAGAGATAAAGCAACAAAAATTTCACTGGTGTTATACGTAGGTCTCCAGAACTACGTATACATAATTTATTTTTCATTTTATGGCTCTGTTCGAAATTTAATATATTGAATTTTCTATCACTCTGAACAAAAATTTCGAAAATTATCTCAGCTATTAGTAGAGATAAAGCGATAAAAATTTTACTGGTGTTATACGTAGGTCTCCAGAACTACGTATACATAATTTATTTTTCATTTTATGGCTCTGTTCGAAATTTAATATATTGAATTTTCTATCACTCTGAACATAAATTTCGAAAATTATCTCAGCTATTAGTAGAGATAAAGCGATAAAAATTTTACTGGTGTTATACGTAGGTCTCCAGAACTAGGTATACATAATTTATTTTTCATTTTATGGCTTTGTTCGAAATTTAATATATTGAATTTTCTATCACTCTGAACAAAAATTTTGAAAATTATTTCTGCTATTAGTAGAGATAAAGCAATAAAAATTTTACTGGTGTTATACGTAGGTCTCCAGAACTACGTATACATAATTTATTTTTCATTTTATAGCTCTGTTCGAAATTTAATATATTAAATTTTCTATCACTGTGAACAAAAATTTTGAAAATTATCTCAGCTATTAGTAGAGATAAAGCAATAAAAATTTTACTGGTGTTATACGTAGGTCTCCAAAACTACGTATACATAATTTATTTTTCATTTTATAGCTCTGTTCGAAATTTAATATATTGAATTTTCTATCACTCTGAACAAAAATTTCGAAAATTATCTCAGCTATTAGTAGAGATAAAGCGATAAAAATTTTACTTGTGTTATACGTTGGTCTCCAGAACTACGTATACATAATTTATTTTTCATTTTATGGCTCTGTTCGAAATTTAATATATTGAATTTTCTATCACTTTGAACAAAAATTTTGAAAATTATCTCAGCTATTAGTAGAGATAAAGCAACAAAAATTTCACTGGTGTTATACGTAGGTCTCCAGAACTACGTATACATGATTTATTTTTCATTTTATGGCTCTGTTCGAAATTTAATATATTGAATTTTCTATCACTCTGAACAAAAATTTCGAAAATTATCTCAGCTATTAGTAGAGATAAAGCGATAAAAATTTTACTGGTGTTATACGTAGGTCTCCAGAACTACGTATACATAATTTATTTTTCATTTTATGGCTCTGTTCGAAATTTAATATATTGAATTTTCTATCACTCTAAACAAAAATTTTGAAAATTATCTTGGCTATTAGTAGAGATATAGTAATAAAAACTTCACTGGTGTTATACGTAGGTCTCCAGAACTACGTATACATAATTTATTTTTCATTTTATGGCTCTGTTCGAAATTTAATATATTGAATTTTCTATCACTCTGAACAAAAATTTTGAAAATTATCTCAGCTATTAGTAGAGATAAAGCAATAAAAATTTTACTGGTGTTATACGTAGGTCTCCAGAACTACGTATACATAATTTATTTTTCATTTTATGGCTCTGTTCGAAATTTAATATATTGAATTTTCTGTCACTCTGAACAAAAATTTCGAAAATTATCTCAGCTGTTAGTAGAGATAAAGCGATAAAAATTTTACTGGTGTTATACGTAGGTCTCCAAAACTACGTATACATAATTTATTTTTCATTTTATGGCTCTGTTCGAAATTTAATATATTGAATTTTCTATCACTCTGAACAAAAATTTTGAAAATTATCTCAGCTATTAGTAGAGATAAAGCAATAAAAATTTGACTGGTGTTTTACGTAGGTCTCCAAAACTACGTATACATAATTTATTTTTCATTTTATGGCTCTGTTCGAAATTTAATATATTGAATTTTCTATCACTCTGAACAAAAATTTCAAAAATTATCTCAGCTATTAGTAGAGATAAAGCGATAAAAATTTCACTGGTGTTATACGTAGGTCTCCAGAACTACGTATACATAATTTATTTTTCATTTTATGGCTCTGTTAGAAAATTAATATGTTGAATTTTCTATCACTCTGAACAAAAATTTTGAAAATTATCTCAGCTATTAGTAGAGATAAATCAATAAAAATTTCACTGGTGTTATACGTAGGTCTCCACAACTACGTATACATAATTTATTTTTCATTTTATGGCTCTGTTCAAAGTTTAATATATTGAATTTTCTATCACTCTGAACAAAAATTTTGAAAATTATCTCAGCTATTAGTAGAGATAAAGCCATAAAAATTTCACTGGTGTTATACGTAGGTCTCCAGAACTACGTATACATAATTTATTTTTCATTTTATGGCTCTGTTCGAACTTTAATATGTTGAATTTTCTATCACTCTGAACAAAAATTTTGAAAATTATCTCAGCTATTAGTAGAGATAAATCAATAAAAATTTCACTGGTGTTATACGTAGGTCTCCAGAACTACGTATACATAATTTATTTTTCATTTTATGGCTCTGTTCGAAATTTAATATATTGAATTTTCTATCACTCTGAACAAAAATTTCGAAAATTATCTCAGCTATTAGTAGAGATAAAGCAATAAAAATTTGACTGGTGTTTTACGTAGGTCTCCAGAACTACGTATACATAATTTATTTTTCATTTTATGGCTCTGTTCGAAATTTAATATATTGAATTTTCTATCACTCTGAACAAAAATTTCAAAAATTATCTCAGCTATTAGTAGAGATAAAGCGATAAAAATTTTACTGGTGTTATACGTAGGTTTCCAGAACTACGTATACATAATTTATTTTTCATTTTATGGCTCTGTTAGAAAATTAATATATTGAATTATCTATCACTCTGAACAAAAATTTTGAAAATTATCTCAGCTATTAGTAGAGATAAATCAATAAAAATTTCACTGGTGTTATACGTAGGTCTCCACAACTACGTATACATAATTTATTTTTCATTTTATGGCTATGTTCGAAATTTAATATATTGAATTTTCTATTACTCTGAACAAAAATTTTTAAAATTATCTCAGCTATTAGTAGAGATAAAGCGATAAAAATTTCACTGGTGTTATACGTAGGTCTTTAGAACTACGTATACATAATTTATTTTTCATTTTATGGCTCTGTTCGAAATTTAATATATTGAATTTTCTATCACTCTGAACAAAAATTTCGAAAATTATCTCAGCTATTAGTAGAGATAAAGCGATAAAAATTTTACTGGTGTTATACGTAGGTCTTCAAAACTACGTATACATAATTTATTTTTCATTTTATGGCTTTGTTAGAAATTTAATATATTGAATTTTCTATCACTCTGAACAAAAATTTTGAAAATTATCTCAGCTATTAGTAGAGATAAAGCAATAAGAATTTTACTGGTGTTATACGTAGGTCTCCAGAACTACGTATACATAATTTATTTTTCATTTTATGGCTCTGTTCGAAATTTAATATATTGAATTTTCTATCACTCTGAACAAAAATTTCGAAAATTATCTCAGCTATTAGTAGAGATAAAGCGATAAAAATTTCACTGGTGTTATACGTAGGTCTCCAGAACTACATATACATAATTTATTTTTCATTTTATGGCTCTGTTCGAAATTTAATTATTGAATTTTCTATCACTCTGAACAAAAATTTTGAAAATTATCTCAGCTATTAGTAGAGATAAAGCAATAAAAATTTCACTGGTGTTATACGTAGGTCGCCAGAACTACGTATACATAATTTATTTTTCATTTTATGGCTTTGTTCGAAATTTAATATATTGAATTTTCTATCACTCTGAACAAAAATTTCGAAAATTATCTCAGCTATTAGTAGAGATAAAGCGATAAAAATTTCACTGGTGTTATACGTAGGTTTCCAGAACTACGTATACATAATTTATTTTTCATTTTATAGCTCTGTTCGAAATTTAATATATTGAATTTTCTATCACTCTGAACAAAAATTTCGAAAATTATCTCAGCTATTAGTAGAGATAAAGCGATAAAAATTTCACTCGTGTTATACGTAGGTCTCCAGAACTACGTATACATAATTTATTTTTCATTTTATGGTTCTGTTCGAAATTTAATATATTGAATTTTCTATCACTCTGAACAAAAATTTTGAAAATTATCTCAGTTATTAGTAGAGATAAAGCAATAAAAATTTCACTGGTGTTATACGTAGGTCTCCAGAACTACGTATACATAATTTATTTTTCATTTTGTGGCTTTGTTCGAAATTTAATATATTGAATTTTCTATCACTTCTAACAAAAATTTTGAAAATTATTTCAGCTATTAGTAGAGATAAGGCAATAAAAATTTTACTGGTGTTATACGTAGGTCTCCAGAACTACGTATACATAATTTATTTTTCATTTTATGGTTCTATTCGAAATTTAATATATTGAATTTTCTATCACTCTGAACAAAAATTTTGAAAATTATCTCAGCTATTAGTAGAGATAAAGCAATAAAAATTTCACTGCTGTTATACGTAGGTCTCCAGAACTACGTATACATAATTTATTTTTCATTTTATGGCTCTGTTCGAAATTTAATATATTGAATTTTCTATCACTCTGAACAAAAATTTCGAAAATTATCTCAGCTATTAGTAGAGTTAAAGCGATAAAAATTTTACTGGTGTTATACGTAGGTCTCCAGAACTACGTATACATAATTTATTTTTTATTTTATAGCTCTTCTCGAAATTTAATATATTGAATTTTCTATCACTCTGAACAAAAATTTTGAAAATTATCTCAGCTATTAGTAGAGAAAAAGCAATAAAAATTTTACTGGTGTTATACGTAGGTCTCCAGAACTACGTATACGTAATTTATTTTTCATTTTATGGCTTTGTTCGAAATTTAATATATTGAATTTTCTATCACTCTGAACAAAAATTTCGAATATTTTCTCAGCTATTAGTAGAGATAAAGCAATAAAAATTTCACTGGTGTTATACGTAGGTCTCCAGAACTACGTATACATAATTTATTTTTCATTTTATGGCTCTGTTCGAAATTTAATATATTGAATTTTCTATCACTCTGAACAAAAATTTCGAAAATTATCTCAGCTATTAGTAGAGATAAAGCGATAAAAATTTCACTGGTGTTATACGTAGGTCTCCAGAACTACGTATACATAATTTATTTTTCATTTTATGGCTCTGTTCGAAATTTAATATATTGGATTTTCTATCACTCTTAACAAAAATTTTGAAAATTATCTCAGCTATTAGTAGAGATAAAGCAATAAAAATTTCACTGGTGTTATACGTAGGTCTCCAGAACTACGTATACATAATTTATTTTTCATTTTATGGCTCTGTTCGAAATTTAATATATTGAATTTTCTATCACTCTGAACAAAAATTTTAAAAATTATCTCAGCTATTAGTAGAGATAAAGCAATAAAAATTCCACTGGTGTTATACGTAGGTCTCCAGAACTACGTATACATAATTTATTTTTCATTTTATGGCTCTGTTCGATATTTAATATATTGAATTTTCTATCACTCTGAACAAAAATTTCGAAAATTATCTCAGCTATTAGTAGAGATAAAGCGATATAAATTTTACTGGTGTTATACGTAGGTCTCCAGAACTACGTATACATAATTTATTTTTCATTTTATGGCTCTGTTCGAAATTTAATATATTGAATTTTCTATCACTCTGAACAAAAATTTTGAAAATTATCTCAGCTATTAGTAGAGATAAAGCAATAAAAATTTTACTGGTGTTATACGTAGGTCTCCAAAACTACGTATACATAATTTATTTTTCATTTTATGGCTCTGTTCGAAATTTAATATATTGAATTTTCTATCACTCTGAACAAAAATTTCGAAAATTATCTCAGCTATTAGTAGAGATAAAGCGATAAAAATTTTACTGGTGTTATACGTAGGTCTCCAGAACTACGTATACATAATTTATTTTTCATTTTATGGCTCTGTTCGAAATTTAATATATTGAATTTTCTATCACTCTGAACAAAAATTTTGAAAATTATCTCAGCTATTAGTAGAGATAAAGCAATAAAAATTTTACTGGTGTTATACGTAGGTCTCCAAAACTACGTATACATAATTTATTTTTCATTTTATGGCTCTGTTCGAAATTTAATATATTGAATTTTCTATCACTCTGAACAAAAATTTCGAAAATTATCTCAGCTATTAGTAGAGATAAAGCGATAAAAATTTTACTGGTGTTATACGTAGGTCTCCAGAACTACGTATACATAATTTATTTTTCATTTTATGGCTCTGACCGAAATTTAATATATTGAATTTTCTATCACTCTGAACAAAAATTTTGAAAATTATCTCAGCTATTAGTGAAGATAAAGCAATAAAAATTTCACTGGTGTTATACGTAGGTTTCCAGAACTACGTATACATATAGTAGTCGTGTAGACAGACACAGTGTGCCATCTAACGAAGAGCACTGGAAGGTGCGAGAATTGGTATAATTGGTATAATTATACAATGCCTTTCAGTGTGTTGCTGGTTGGGCGATTAGGTGATGTAATTCAATGTCGGTCGGGGCATTAGTCCGCGAAGTAGTTGTTTTTGCCTAATCGTGGAGGTTGGTTATGTTGGTGGCCGAGCGAGAGCCAAAGAGATAACGTTGTTATCCGCCAACATTATTATACCAATTCTCGCACTTTCCAGTGCTCTTCGTTAGATGGCACACTGTGTCAATCTACACGACTACTAGCTGAACTTCGCTTGATATAAGCGAGTTCTCCCACCTGTTCCAATCGAGCACAACGCTCCGAGATACACTGTACTGATGAGGGGCAAAAACCCCGAAACCGGTATACAGTTTCTCGACGTTGTTGTTCGATTGGAACACCTTTGCTAGTTCTGGTTACACTGCCTTTCAGTGTGTTGCTGGTTGGGCGATTAGGTGATGTAATTCAATGTCGGTCGGGGCATTAGTCCGCGAAGTAGTTGTTTTTGCCTAATCGTGGAGGTTGGTTATGTTGGTGGCCGAGCGAGAGCCAAAGAGATAACGTTGTTATCCGCCAACATTATTATACCAATTCTCGCACCTTCCAGTGCTCTTCGTTAGATGGCACACTGTGTCTGTCTACACGACTACTAGCCGAACTTCGCTTGATATAAGCGAGTTCTCCCACCTGTTCCAATCGAGCACAACGCTCCGAGATACACTGTACTGATGAGGGGCAAAAACCCCGAAACCGGTATACAGTTTCTCGACGTTGTTGTTCGATTGGAACACCTTTGCTAGTTCTGGTTTCTGTGTGTTGCTGGTTGGGCAATTAGGTGATGTAATTCAATGTCGGTCGGGGCATTAGTCCGCGAAGTAGTTGTTTTTGACTAATCGTGGAGGTTGGTTATGTTGGTGGCCGAGCGAGAGCCAAAGAGATAACGTTGTTATCCGCCAACATTATTATACCAATTCTCGCACCTTCCAGTGCTCTTCGTTAGATGGCACACTGTGTCTGTCTACACGACTACTAGCCGAACTTCGCTTGATATAAGCGAGTTCTCCCACCTGTTCCAATCGAGCACAACGCTCCGAGATACACTGTACTGATGAGGGGCAAAAACCCCGAAACCGGTATACAGTTTCTCGACGTTGTTGTTCGATTGGAACACCTTTGCTACGTATACATAATTTATTTTTCATTTTATGGCTCTGTTCGAAATTTAATATATTGAATTTTCTATCACTCTGAACAAAAATTTCGAAAATTATCTCAGCTATTAGTAGAGATAAAGCGATAAAAATTTCACTGGTGTTATACGTAGATCTCCAAAACTACGTATACATAATTTATTTTTCATTTTATGGCTCGGTTCGAAATTTAATATATTGAATTTTCTATCACTCTGAACAAAAATTTTGAAAATTATCTCAGCTATTAGTAGAGGTAAAGCAATAAAAATTTCACTGGTGTTATACGTAGGTCTCCAGAACTACGTATACATAATTTATTTTTTATTTTATGGCTCTGTTCGAAATTTAATATATTGAATTTTCTCTCACTCTGAACAAAAATTTCGAAAATTATCTCAGCTATTAGTAGAGATAAAGCGATAAAAATTTCACTGGTGTTATACGTAGGTTTCCAGAACTACGTTTACATAATTTATTTTTTATTTTATGGCTCTGTTCGAAATTTAATATATTGAATTTTCTATCACTCTGAACAAAAATTTTGAAAATTATCTCAGCTATTAGTAGAGATAAAGCAATAAAAATTTTACTGGTGTTATACGTAGGTCTTCAGAACTACGTATACATAATTTATTTTTCATTTTTCAGAACTACGTATACATAATTTATTTTTCATTTTATGACTCTGTTCGAAATTTAATATATTGAATTTTCTATCACTCTGAACAAAAATTTTGAAAATTATCTCAGCTATTAGTAGAGGTAAAGCAATAAAAATTTCACTGGTGTTATAGGTAGGTCTCCAGAACTACGTATACATAATTTATTTTTTATTTTATGGCTCTGTTCGAAATTTAATATATTGAATTTTCTCTCACTCTGAACAAAAATTTCGAAAATTATCTCAGCTATTAGTAGAGATAAAGCGATAAAAATTTTACTGGTGTTATACGTAGGTCTCCAGAACTACGTATACATAATTTATTTTTTATTTTATGGCTCTGTTCGAAATTTAATATATTGAATTTTCTATCACTCTAAACAAAAATTTCGAAAATTATCTGAGCTATTAGTAGAGATAAAGCGATAAAAATTTCACTGGTGTTATACGTAGATCTCCATAACTACGTATACATAATTTATTTTTCATTTTATGGCTCTGTTCGAAATTTAATATATTGAATTTTCTATCACTCTGAACAAAAATTTTGAAAATTATCTCAGCTATTAGTAGAGATAAAGCAATAAAAATTTTACTGGTGTTATACGTAGGTCTCCAGAACTACGAATACATAATTTATTTTTCATTTTATGGCTCTGTTCGAAATTTAATATATTGAATTTTCTTTCACTCTGTACAAAAATTTTGAAAATTATCTCAGCTATTAGTAGAGATAAAGCAATAAAAATTTCACTGGTGTTATACGTAGGTCTCCGAAACTACGTATACATAATTTATTTTTCATTTTATGGCTCTGTTCGAAATTTAATATATTGAATTTTCTTTCACTCTGAACAAAAATTTTGAAAATTATCTCAGCTATTAGTAGAGATAAAGCAATAAAAATTTTACTGGTGTTATACGTAGGTGTCCGGAACTATGTATACATAATTTATTTTTTATTTTATGGCTCTGTTCGAAATTTAATATATTGAATTTTCTATCACTCTGAGCAAAAATTTCGAAAATTATCTCAGCTATTAGTAGAGATAAAGCGATAAAAATTTCACTGGTGTTATACGTAGGTCTCCAGAACTACGTATACATAATTTATTTTTTATTTTATGGCTCTGTTCGAAATTTAATATATTGAATTTTCTATCACTCTGAACAAAAATTTTGAAAATTATCTCAGCTATTAGTAGAGATAAAGCAATAAAAATTTTACTGGTGTTATACGTAGATCTCCAGAACTACGTATACATAATTTATTTTTCATTTTATGGCTCTGTTCGAAATTTAATATATTGAATTTTCTATCACTCTGAACAAAAATTTCGAAAATTATCTCAGCTATTAGTAGAGATAGAGCGATAAAAATTTCACTGGTGTTATACGTAGGTCTTCAAAACTACGTATACATAATTTATTTTTTAAATTATGTCTCTGTTCGAAATTTAATATATTGAATTTTCTATCACTCTGAACAAAAATTTCGAAAATTATCTCAGCTATTAGTAGAGATAAAGCGATACAAATTTTACTGGTGTTATACGTAGGTCTCCAAAACTACGTATACATAATTTATTTATCATTTTATGGCTCTGTTCGAAATTTAATATATTGAACTTTCTATCACTCTGAACAAAAATTTCGAAAATTATCTCAGCTATTAGTAGAGATAAAGCAATAAAAATTTCACTGGTGTTATACGTAGGTCTCCAGAACTACGTATACATAATTTATTTTTCATTTTATGGCTCTGTTCGAAATTTAATATATTGAATTTTCTATCACTCTGAACAAAAATTTCGAAAATTATCTCAGCTATTAGTAGAGATAAAGCGATAAAAATTTTACTGGTGTTATACGTAGGTCTCCAGAACTACGTATACATAATTTATTTTTCATTTTATGGCTTTGTTCAAAATTTAATATATTGAATTTTCTATCACTCTGAACAAAAATTTTGAAAATTATCTCAGCTATTAGTAGAGATAAAGCAATAAAAATTTTACTGGTGTTATACGTAGGTCTCCAGAACTACGTATACATAATTTATTTTTCATTTTATGTCTCTGTTCGAAATTTAATATATTGAAATTTCTATCACTCTGAACAAAAATTTCGAAAATTATCTCAGCTATTAGTAAAGATAAAGCGATAAAAATTTCACTGGTGTTATACGTAGGTTTCCAGAACTACGTATACATAATTTATTTTTCATTTTATGGCTCTGTTCGAAATTTAATATATTGAATTTTCTATCACTCTGAACAAAAATTTCGAAGATTATCTCAGTTATTAGTAGAGATAAAGCGATAAAAATTTTACTGGTGTTATACGTAGGTCTCCAGAACTACGTATACATAATTTATTTTTCATTTTATGGCTCTGTTCGAAATTTAATATATTGAATTTTCTATCACTCTGAACAAAAATTTTGAAAATTATGTCAGCTATTAGTAGAGATAAAGCAATAAAAATTTTACTGGTGTTATACGTAGGTCTCCAGAACTACGTATACATAACTTATTTTTCATTTTATGGGTCTGTTCGAAATTTAATATATTGAATTTTCTATCACTCTGAACAAAAATTTCGAAAATTATCTCAGCTATTAGTAGAGATAAAGCGATAAAAATTTCACTGGTGTTATACGTAGGTCTCCAGAACTACGTATACATAATTTATTTTTTATTTTATGGCTCTGTTCGAAATTTAATATATTGAATTTTCTATCACTCTGAACAAAAATTTTGAAAATTATCTCAGCTATTAGTAGAGATAAAGCAATAAAAATTTTACTGGTGTTATATGTAGATCTTCAGAACTACGTATACATAATTTATTTTTTATTTTATGGCTCTGTTCGAAATTTAATATATTGAATTTTCTATCACTCTGAACAAAAATTTCGAAAATTATCTCAGCTATTAGTAGAGATAAAGCGATAAAAATTTCACTGGTGGTATACGTAGATCTCCAAAACTACGTATACATAATTTATTTTTCATTTTATGGCTCGGTTCGAAATTTAATATATTGAATTTTCTATCACTCTGAACAAAAATTTTGAAAATTATCTCAGCTATTAGTAGAGGTAAAGCAATAAAAATTTCACTGGTGTTATACGTAGGTCTCCAGAACTACGTATACATAATTTATTTTTTATTTTATGGCTCTGTTCGAAATTTAATATATTGAATTTTCTCTCACTCTGAACAAAAATTTCGAAAATCATCTCAGCTATTAGTAGAGATAAAGCGATAAAAATTTCACTGGTGTTATACGTAGGTTTCCAGAACTACGTTTACATAATTTATTTTTTATTTTATGGCTCTGTTCGAAATTTAATATATTGAATTTTCTATCACTCTGAACAAAAATTTTGAAAATTATCTCGGCTATTAGTAGAGATAAAGCAATAAAAATTTTACTGGTGTTATACGTAGGTCTTCAGAACTACGTATACATAATTTATTTTTCATTTTTCAGAACTACGTATACATAATTTATTTTTCATTTTATGACTCTGTTCGAAATTTAATATATTGAATTTTCTATCACTCTGAACAAAAATTTTGAAAATTATCTCAGCTATTAGTAGAGGTAAAGCAATAAAAATTTCACTGGTGTTATACGTAGGTCTCCAAAACTACGTATACATAATTTATTTTTTATTTTATGGCTCTGTTCGAAATTTAATATATTGAATTTTCTCTCACTCTGAACAAAAATTTCGAAAATTATCTCAGCTATTAGTAGAGATAAAGCGATAAAAATTTCACTGGTGTTATACGTAGGTCTCCAGAACTACGTATACATAATGTATTTTTCATTTTATGGCTCTGTTCGAAATTTAATATATTGAATTTTCTCTCACTCTGAACAAAAATTTTGAAAACTATCTCAGCTATTAGTGGAGATAAAGCAATAAAAATTTCACTGGTGTTATACGTAGGTCTCCAGAACTACGTATACATAATTTATTTTTTATTTTATGGCTCTGTTCGAAATTTAATATATTGAATTTTCTATCACTCTAAACAAAAATTTCGAAAATTATCTGAGCTATTAGTAGAGATAAAGCGATAAAAATTTCACTGGTGTTATACGTAGGTCTCCATAACTACGTATACATAATTTATTTTTCATTTTATGGCTCTGTTCGAAATTTAATATATTGAATTTTCTATCACTCTGAACAAAAAGTTTGAAAATTATCTCAGCTATTAGTAGAGATAAAGCAATAAAAATTTTACTGGTGTTATACGTAGGTCTCCAGAACTACGAATACATAATTTATTTTTCATTTTATGGCTCTGTTCGAAATTTAATATATTGAATTTTCTTTCACTCTGTACAAAAATTTTGAAAATTATCTCAGCTATTAGTAGAGATAAAGCAATAAAAATTTCACTGGTGTTATACGTAGGTCTCCGAAACTACGTATACATAATTTATTTTTCTTTTTATGGCTCTGTTCGAAATTTAATATATTGAATTTTCTTTCACTCTGAACAAAAATTTTGAAAATTATCTCAGCTATTAGTAGAGATAAAGCAATAAAAATTTTACTGGTGTTATACGTAGGTGTCCGGAACTATGTATACATAATTTATTTTTCATTTTATGGCTCTGTTCGAAATTTAATATATTGAATTTTCTATCACTCTGAACAAAAATTTCGAAAATTATCTCAGCTATTAGTAGAGATAAAGCGATAAAAATTTCACTGGTGTTATACGTAGGTCTCCAGAACTACGTATACATAATTTATTTTTCATTTTATGGCTCTGTTCGAAATTTCATATATATTGAATTTTCTATCACTCTGAACAAAAATTTTGAAAATTATCTCAGCTATTAGTAGAGATAAAGCAATAAAAATTTCACTGGTGTTATACGTAGGTCTCCAGAACTACGTATACATAATTTATTTTTCATTTTATGGCTCTGTTCGAAATTTAATATATTGAATTTTCTATCACTCTGAACAAAAATTTCGAAAATTATCTCAGCTATTAGTAGAGATAAAGCGATAAAAATTTCACTGGTGTTATACGTAGGTCTCCAGAACTACGTATACATAATTTATTTTTTATTTTATGGCTCTGTTCGAAATTTAATATATTGAATTTTCTATCACTCTGAACAAAAATTTTGAAAATTATCTCAGCTATTAGTAGAGATAAAGCAATAAAAATTTTACTGGTGTTATACGTAGGTCTTCAAAACTACGTATACATAATTTATTTTTTAAATTATGTCTCTGTTCGAAATTTAATATATTGAATTTTCTATCACTCTGAACAAAAATTTCGAAAATTATCTCAGCTATTAGTAGAGATAAAGCGATACAAATTTTACTGGTGTTATACGTAGGTCTCCAAAACTACGTATACATAATTTATTTTTCATTTTATGGCTCTGTTCGAAATTTAATATATTGAACTTTCTATCACTCTGAACAAAAATTTCGAAAATTATCTCAGCTATTAGTAGAGATAAAGCAATAAAAATTTCACTGGTGTTATACGTAGGTCTCCAGAACTACGTATACATAATTTATTTTTCATTTTATGGCTCTGTTCGAAATTTAATATATTGAATTTTCTATCACTCTGAACAAAAATTTCGAAAATTATCTCAGCTATTAGTAGAGATAAAGCGATAAAAATTTTACTGGTGTTATACGTAGGTCTCCAGAACTACGTATACATAATTTATTTTTCATTTTATGGCTTTGTTCAAAATTTAATATATTGAATTTTCTATCACTCTGAACAAAAATTTTGAAAATTATTTCAGCTATTAGTAGAGATAAAGCAATAAAAATTTTACTGGTGTTATATGTAGATCTTCAGAACTACGTATACATAATTTATTTTTTATTTTATGGCTCTGTTCGAAATTTAATATATTGAATTTTCTATCACTCTGAACAAAAATTTCGAAAATTATCTCAGCTATTAGTAGAGATAGAGCGATAAAAATTTCACTGGTGTTATACGTAGGTCTCCAGAACTACGTATACATAATTTATTTTTTATTTTATGGCTCTGTTCGAAATTTAATATATTGAATTTTCTATCACTCTGAACAAAAATTTTGAAAATTATCTCAGCTATTAGTAGAGATAAAGCAATAAAAATTTCACTGGTGTTATACGTAGGTCTTCAGAACTACGTATACATAATTTATTTTTTATTTTATGTCTCTGTTCGAAATTTAATATATTGAATTTTCTATCACTCTGAACAAAAATTTCGAAAATTATCTCAGCTATTAGTAGAGATAAAGCGATACAAATTTCACTGGTGTTATACGTAGGTCTCCAAAACAACGTATACATAATTTATTTTTTATTTTATGGCTCTGTTCGAAATTTAATATATTGAATTTTCTATCACTCTGAACAAAAATTTCGAAAATTATCTCAGCTATTAGTAGAGATAAAGCAATAAAAATTTCACTGGTGTTATACGTAGGTCTCCAGAACTACGTATACATAATTTATTTTTTATTTTATGGCTCTGTTCGAAATTTAATATATTGAATTTTCTATCACTCTGAACAAAAATTTCGAAAATTATCTCAGCTATTAGTAGAGATAAAGCGATAAAAATTTTACTGGTGTTATACGTAGGTCTCCAGAACTACGTATACATAATTATTTTTCATTTTATGGCTTTGTTCGAAATTTAATATATTGAATTTTCTATCACTCTGAACAAAAATTTTGAAAATTATCTCAGCTATTAGTAGAGATAAAGCAATAAAAATTTCACTGGTGTTATACGTAGGTCTCCAGAACTACGTATACATAATTTATTTTTCATTTTATGGCTCTGTTCGAAATTTAATATATTGAAATTTCTATCACTCTGAACAAAAATTTCGAAAATTATCTCAGCTATTAGTAAAGATAAAGCGATAAAAATTTTACTGGTGTTATACGTAGGTTTCCAGAACTACGTATACATAATTTATTTTTCATTTTATGGCTCAGTTCAAAATTTAATATATTGAATTTTCTATCACTCTGAACAAAAATTTCGAAGATTATCTCAGCTATTAGTAAAGATAAAGCGATAAAAATTTTACTGGTGTTATACGTAGGTCTCCAGAACTACGTATACATAATTTATTTTTTATTTTATGGCTCTGTTCGAAATTTAATATATTGAATTTTAAAATTTTGAAAATTATCTCAGCTATTATTAGAGATAAAGCAATAAAATTTTCACTGGTGTTATACGTAGGTCTCTAGAACTACGTATACATAAGTTATTTTTCATTTTATGCCTCTGTTCGAAATTTAATATATTGAATTTTTTATCACTCTGAACAAAAATTTTGAAAATTATCTCGGCTATTAGTAGAGATAAAGCAATAAAAATTTCACTGGTATTATACGTAGGTCTTCAGAACTACGTATACATAATTTATTTTTCATTTTATGGCTCCGTTCGAAATTTAATATATTGAATTTTCTATCACTCTGAACAAAAATTTCGAAAATTATCTCAGCTATTAGTAGAGATAAAGCGATAAAAATTTCACTGGTGTTATACGTAGGTCTCCAGAACTACGTATGCATAATTTATTTTTCATTTTATGGCTCTGTTCGAAATTTAATATATTGAATTTTCTATTACTCTGAACAAAAATTTTGAATATTATCTCAGCTATTAGTAGAGATAAAGCAATAAAACTTTCACTGGTGTTATACGTAGGTTTTCAGAACTACGTATACATAATTTATTTTTCATTTTATGGCTCTGTTCGAAATTTAATATATTGAATTTTCTATCACTCTGAACAAAAATTTCGAAAATTATCTCAGCTATTAGTAGAGATAAAGCGATAAAAATTTTACTGGTGTTATACGTAGGTCTCCAGAACTACGTATACATAATTTATTTTTCATTTTATGGCTCTGTTCGAAATTTAATATATTGAATTTTCTATCACTCTGAACAAAAATTTTGAAAATTATCTCAGGTATTAGTAGAGATAAAGCAATAAAAATTTCACTGGTGTTATACGTAGGTCTCCAAAACTAAGTATACATAATTTATTTTTTATTTTATGGCTCTGTTCGAAATTTAATATATTGAATTTTCTATCACTCTGAACAAAAATTTCGAAAATTATCTCAGCTATTAGTAGAGATAAAGCGACAAAAGTTTCATTGGTGTTATACGTAGGTTTCTAAAACTACGTATACATAATTTATTTTTCATTTTATAGCTCTGTTCGAAATTTAATATATTGAATTTTCTATCACTCTGAACAAAAATTTTGAAAATTATCTCAGCTATTAGTAGAGATAAAGCAATAAAAATTTTACTGGTGTTGTACGTAGGTCTCCAGAACTACGTATACATAATTTATTTATCATTTTATGTCTCTGTTCGAGATTTAATATATTGACTTTTCTATCACTCTGAACAAAAATTTTGAAAATTATCTCAGCTATTAGTAGAGATAAAGCAATAAAAATTTTACTGGTGTTATACGTAGGTCTCCAGAACTACGTATACATAATTTATTTTTCATTTTATGGCTCTGTTCGAAATTTAATATATTGAATTTTCTATCACTCTGAACAAAAATTTCGAAAATTATCTCAGCTATTAGTAAAGATAAAGCGATAGAAATTTTACTGGTGTTATACGTAGGTCTCCAGAACTACGTATACATAATTTATTTTTCATTTTATGGCTCTGTTCGAAATTTAATATATTGAATTTTCTATCACTCTGAACAAAAATTTTGAAAATTATCTCAGCTATTAGTAGAGATAAAGCAATAAAAATTTTACTGGTGTTATACGTAGGTCTCCAGAACTACGTATACATAATTTATTTTTCATTTTATGGCTCTATTCGAAATTTAATATATTGAATTTTCTATCACTCTGAACAAAAATTTCGAAAATTATCTCAGCTATTAGTAGAGATAAAGCGATAAAAATTTCACTGGTGTTATACGTGGGTCTCCAGAACTACGTATACATAATTTATTTTTCATTTTATGGCTCTGTTCGAAATTTAATATATTGAATTTTCTATCACTCTGAACAAAAATTTTGAGAATTATCTCAGCTATTAGTAAAGATAAAGCAATAAAAATTTCAATAGTGTTATACGTAGGTCTCCAGAACTACGGATACATAATTTATTTTTCATTTTATGGCTTTGTTCAAAATTTAATATATTGAATTTTCTATCACTCTGAACAAAAATTTCGAAAATTATCTCAGCTATTAGTAGAGATAAAGCGATAAAAATTTTACTGGTGTTATACGTAGGTCTCCAGAACTACGTATACATAATTTATTTTTCATTTTATGGCTCTGTTCGAAATTTAATATATTGAATTTTCTATAACTCTGAACAAAAATTTTGAAAATTATCTCAGCTATTAGTAGAGATAAAGCAATAAAAATTTTACTGGTGTTATACGTAGGTCTCCAAAACTACGTATACATAATTTATTTTTCATTTTATGCCTCTGTTCGAAATTTAATATATTGAATTTTCTATCACTCTGAACAAAAATTTCGAAAATTATCTCAGCTATTAGTAGAGATAAAGCGATAAAAATTTCACTGGTGTTATACGTAGGTGTCCAGAACTAAGTATACATAATTTATTTTTTATTTTATGGCTCTGTTCGAAATTTAATATATTGAATTTTCCATCACTCTGAACAAAAATTTTGAAAATTATCTCAGCTATTAGTAGAGATAAAGCAATAAAAATTTCACTGGTGTTATACGTAGGTCTCCAGAACTACGTATAATAATTTATTTTTCATTTTATGGCTCTGTTCGAAATTTAATATATTGAATTTTCTATCACTCTGAACAAAAATTTCGAAAATTATCTCAGCTATTAGTAGAGATAAAGCGATAAAAATTTCACTGGTGTTATACGTAGGTTTCCAAAACTACGTATACCTAATTTATTTTTCATTTTATGGCTCTGTTCGAAATTTAATATATTGAATTTTCTATCACTCTGAACAAAAATTTTGAAAATTATCTCAGCTATTAGTAGAGATAAAGCAATAAAAATTTTACTGGTGTTATACGTAGGTCTCCAGAACTACGTATACATAATTTATTTTTTATTTTATGGCTCTGTTCGAAATTTAATATATTGAATTTTCTATCACTCTGAACAAAAATTTTGAAAATTATCTCAGCTATTAGTAGAGATAAAGCGATAAAAATTTCACTGGTGTTATGCGTAGGTCTCCAGAACTACGTATACATAATTTATTTTTCATTTTATGTCTCTGTTCGAAATTTAATATATTGACTTTTCTATCACTCTGAACAAAAATTTTGAAAATTATTTCAGCTATTAGTAGAGATAAAGCAATAAAAATTTTACTGGTGTTATACGTAGGTCTCCAGAACTACGTATACATAATTTATTTTTCATTTTATGGCTCTGTTCGAAATTTAATATATTGAATTTTCGATCACTCTGAACAAAAATTTCGAAAATTATCTGAGATAAAGCGATAAAAATTTTACTGGTGTTATACGTAGGTCTCCAGAACTACGTATACATAATTTATTTTTTATTTTATGGCTCTGTTCGAAATTTAATATATTGAATTTTCTATCACTCTGAACAAAAATTTCAGCTATTAGTAGAGATAAAGCGATAAAAATTTTACTGGTGTTATACGTAGGTCTCCAGAACTACGTATACATAATTTATTTTTCATTTTATGGCTCTGTTCGAAATTTAATATATTGAATTTTCTATCACTCTGAACAAAAATTTTGAGAATTATCTCAGCTATTAGTAAAGATAAAGCAATAAAAATTTCAATAGTGTTATACGTAGGTCTCCAGAACTACGGATACATAATTTATTTTTCATTTTATGGCTTTGTTCAAAATTTAATATATTGAATTTTCTATCACTCTGAACAAAAATTTCGAAAATTATCTCAGCTATTAGTAGAGATAAAGCGATAAAAATTTTACTGGTGTTATACGTAGGTCTCCAGAACTACGTATACATAATTTATTTTTCATTTTATGGCTCTGTTCGAAATTTAATATATTGAATTTTCTATAACTCTGAACAAAAATTTTGAAAATTATCTCAGCTATTAGTAGAGATAAAGCAATAAAAATTTTACTGGTGTTATACGTAGGTCTCCAAAACTACGTATACATAATTTATTTTTCATTTTATGCCTCTGTTCGAAATTTAATATATTGAATTTTCTATCACTCTGAACAAAAATTTCGAAAATTATCTCAGCTATTAGTAGAGATAAAGCGATAAAAATTTCACTGGTGTTATACGTAGGTGTCCAGAACTAAGCATACATAATTTATTTTTTATTTTATGGCTCTGTTCGAAATTTAATATATTGAATTTTCCATCACTCTGAACAAAAATTTTGAAAATTATCTCAGCTATTAGTAGAGATAAAGCAATAAAAATTTCACTGGTGTTATACGTAGGTCTCCAGAACTACGTATAATAATTTATTTTTCATTTTATGGCTCTGTTCGAAATTTAATATATTGAATTTTCTATCACTCTGAACAAAAATTTCGAAAATTATCTCAGCTATTAGTAGAGATAAAGCGATAAAAATTTCACTGGTGTTATACGTAGGTTTCCAAAACTACGTATACCTAATTTATTTTTCATTTTATGGCTCTGTTCGAAATTTAATATATTGAATTTTCTATCACTCTGAACAAAAATTTTGAAAATTATCTCAGCTATTAGTAGAGATAAAGCAATAAAAATTTTACTGGTGTTATACGTAGGTCTCCAGAACTACGTATACATAATTTATTTTTTATTTTATGGCTCTGTTCGAAATTTAATATATTGAATTTTCTATCACTCTGAACAAAAATTTTGAAAATTATCTCAGCTATTAGTAGAGATAAAGCGATAAAAATTTCACTGGTGTTATGCGTAGGTCTCCAGAACTACGTATACATAATTTATTTTTCATTTTATGTCTCTGTTCGAAATTTAATATATTGACTTTTCTATCACTCTGAACAAAAATTTTGAAAATTATTTCAGCTATTAGTAGAGATAAAGCAATAAAAATTTTACTGGTGTTATACGTAGGTCTCCAGAACTACGTATACATAATTTATTTTTCATTTTATGGCTCTGTTCGAAATTTAATATATTGAATTTTCGATCACTCTGAACAAAAATTTCGAAAATTATCTGAGATAAAGCGATAAAAATTTTACTGGTGTTATACGTAGGTCTCCAGAACTACGTATACATAATTTATTTTTTATTTTATGGCTCTGTTCGAAATTTAATATATTGAATTTTCTATCACTCTGAACAAAAATTTCAGCTATTAGTAGAGATAAAGCGATAAAAATTTTACTGGTGTTATACGTAGATCTCCAGAACTACGTATGCATAATTTATTTTTCATTTTATGGCTCTGTTCGAAATTTAATATATTGAATTTTCTATCACTCTGAACAAAAATTTTGAATATTATCTCAGCTATTAGTAGAGATAAAGCAATAAAACTTTTACTGGTGTTATACGTAGGTTTTCAGAACTACGTATACATAATTTATTTTTCATTTTATGGCTCTGTTCGAAATTTAATATATTGAATTTTCTATCACTCTGAACAAAAATTTCGAAAATTATCTCAGCTATTAGTAGAGATAAAGCGATAAAAATTTTACTGGTGTTATACGTAGGTCTCCAGAACTACGTAAACATAATTTATTTTTTATTTTATGGCTCTGTTCGAAATTTAATATATTGAATTTTCTATCACTCTGAACAAAAATTTCAGCTATTAGTAGAGATAAAGCGATAAAAATTTTACTGGTGTTATACGTAGGTCTCCAGAACTACGTATGCATAATTTATTTTTCATTTTATGGCTCTGTTCGAAATTTAATATATTGAATTTTCTATCACTCTGAACAAAAATTTTGAATATTATCTCAGCTATTAGTAGAGATAAAGCAATAAAAATTTTACTGGTGTTATACGTAGGTCTCCAAAACTAAGTATACATAATTTATTTTTTATTTTATGGCTCTGTTCGAAATTTAATATATTGAATTTTCTATCACTCTGAACAAAAATTTCGAAAATTATCTCAGCTATTAGTAGAGATAAAGCGATAAAAATTTTACTGGTGTTGTACGTAGGTCTCCAGAACTACGTATACATAATTTATTTTTCATTTTATGGCTCTGTTCGAAATTTAATATATTGAATTTTCTATCACTCTGAACAAAAATTTCGAAAATTATCTCAGCTATTAGTAGAGATAAAGCGATAAAAATTTCACTGGTGTTATACGTGGGTCTCCAAAACTACGTATACATAATTTATTTTTCATTTTATGGCTCTGTTCGAAATTTAATATATTGAATTTTCTATCACTCTGAACAAAAATTTCGAAAATTATCTCAGCTATTAGTAGAGATAAAGCGATAAAAATTTCACTGGTGTTATACGTGGGTCTCCAGAACTACGTATACATAATTTATTTTTCATTTTATGGCTCTGTTCGAAATTTAATATATTGAATTTTCTATCACTCTGAACAAAAATTTTGAGAATTATCTCAGCTATTAGTAAAGATAAAGCAATAAAAATTTCAATAATGTTATACGTAGGTCTCCAGAACTACGGATACATAATTTATTTTTCATTTTATGGCTCTGTTCAAAATTTAATATATTGAATTTTCTATCACTCTGAACAAAAATTTCGAAAATTATCTCAGCTATTAGTAGAGATAAAGCGATAAAATTTTTTTTGGTGTTATACGTAGGTCTCCAGAACTGCGTATACATAATTTATTTTTCATTTTATGGCTCTGTTCGAAATTTAATATATTGAATTTTTCATCACTCTGAACAAAAATTTTGAAAATTATCTCAGCTATTAGTAGAGATAAAGCAATAAAAATTTTACTTGTGTTATACGTAGGTCTCCAGAACTACGTATACATAATTTATTTTTCATTTTATGTCTCTGTTCGAAATTTAATATATTGACTTTTCTATCACTCTGAACAAAAATTTTGAAAATTATTTCAGCTATTAGTAGAGATAAAGCAATAAAAATTTTACTGGTGTTATACGTAGGTCTCCAGAACTACGTATACATAATTTATTTTTCATTTTATGTCTCTGTTCGAAATTTAATATATTGACTTTTCTATCACTCTGAACAAAAATTTTGAAAATTATTTCAGCTATTAGTAGAGATAAAGCGATAAAAATTTCACTGGTGTTATACGTAGGTTTCCAGAACTACGTATACATAATTTATTTTTCATTTTATGGCTCTGTTCGAAATTTAATATATTGAATTTTCTATCACTCTGAACAAAAATTTTGAAAATTATCTCAGCTATTAGTAGAAATAAAGCAATAAAAATTTCACTGGTGTTATATGTAGGTCTCCAGAACTACGTATACATAATTTATTTTTCATTTTATGGCTCTGTTTGAAATTTAATATATTGAATTTTCTATCACTCTGAACAAAAATTTCGAAAACTATCTCAGCTATTAGTAGAGATAAAGCGATAAAAATTTTACTGGTGTTATACGTAGGTTTCTAAAACTACGTATACATAATTTATTTTTCATTTTATGTCTCTGTTCGAAGTTTAATATATTGACTTTTCTATCACTCTGAACAAAAATTTTGAAAATTATCTCAGCTATTAGTAGAGATAAAGCAATAAAAATTTTACTGGTGTTATACGTAGGTCTCCAGAACTACGCATACATAATTTATTTTTCATTTTATAGCTCTGTTCGAAACTTAATATATTGAATTTTCTATCACTCTGAACAAAAATTTCGAAAATTATCTCAGCTATTAGTAGAGATAAAGCGATAAAAATTTTACTGGTGTTATACGTAGATCTCCAGAACTACGTATACATAATTTATTTTTCATTTTATGGCTCTGTTCGAAATTTAATATATTGAATTTTCTATCGCTCTGAACAAAAACTTTGAAAATTATCTCAGCTATTAGTAGAGATAAAGCAATAAAAATTTTACTGGTGTTATACGTAGGTCTCCAAAACTACGTATACATAATTTATTTTTCATTTTATGCCTCTGTTCGAAATTTAATATATTGAATTTTCTATCACTCTGAACAAAAATTTCGAAAGTTATCTCAGCTATTAGTAGAGATAAAGCGATAAAAATTTCACTGGTGTTATACGTAGGTGTCCAGAACTACGTATACATAATTTATTTTTCATTTTATGGCTCTGTTCGAAATTTAATATATTGAATTTTCCATCACTTTGAACAAAAATTTTGAAAATTATCTCAGCTATTAGTAGAGATAAAGCAATAAAAATTTCACTGGTGTTATACGTAGGTCTCCAGAACAACGTATAATAATTTATTTTTCATTTTATGGCTCTGTTCGAAAATTAATATATTGAATTTTCTATCACTCTGAACAAAAATTTCGAAAATTATCTCAGCTATTAGTAGAGATAAAGCGATAAAAATTTCACTGGTGTTATACGTAGGTTTCCAAAACTACGTATACCTAATTTATTTTTCATTTTATGGCTCTGTTCGAAATTTAATATATTGAATTTTCTATCACTCTGAACAAAAATTTTGAAAATTATCTCAGCTATTAGTAGAGATAAAGCAATAAAAATTTTACTGGTGTTATACGTAGGTCTCCAGAACTACGTATACATAATTTATTTTTCATTTTATGGCTCTGTTCAAAATTTAATATATTGAATTTTCTATCACTATGAACAAAAATTTCGAAAATTATCTCAGCTATTAGTAGAGATAAAGCGATAAAATTTTTTTTGGTGTTATACGTAGGTCTCCAGAACTACGTATACATAATTTATTTTTCATTTTATGGCTCTGTTCGAAATTTAATATATTGAATTTTCTATCACTCTGAACAAAAATTTTGAAAATTATCTCAGCTATTAGTAGAGATAAAGCAATAAAAATTTTACTGGTGTTATACGTAGGTCTCCAGAACTACGTATACATAATTTATTTTTCATTTTATGGCTCTGTTCAAAATTTAATATATTGAATTTTCTATCACTCTGAACAAAAATTTCGAAAATTATCTCAGCTATTAGTAGAGATAAAGCGATAAAAATTTTTTTGGTGTTATACGTAGGTCTCCAGAACTACGTATACATAATTTATTTTTCATTTTATGGCTCTGTCCGAAATTTAATATATCGAATTTTCTATCACTCTGAACAAAAATTTTGAAAATTATCTCAGCTATTAGTAGAGATAAAGCGATAAAAATTTTACTGGTGTTATACGTAGGTCTCCAGAACTACGTATACATAATTTATTTTTCATTTTATGTCTCTGTTCGAAATTTAATATATTGACTTTTCTATCACTCTGAACAAAAATTTTGAAAATTATTTCAGCTATTAGTAGAGATAAAGCAATAAAAATTTTACTGGTGTTATACGTAGGTCTCCAGAACTACGTATACATAATTTATTTTTCATTTTATGGCTCTGTTTGAAATTTAATATATTGAATTTTCTATCACTCTGAACAAAAATTTCGAAAATTATCTCAGCTATTAGTAGAGATAAAGCGATAAAAATTTTACTGGTGTTATACGTAGGTCTCTAGAACTACGTATACATAATTTATTTTTCATTTTATGGCTCTGTTCGAAATTTAATATATTAAATTTTCTATCACTCTGAACAAAAATTTTGAAAATTATCTCAGCTATTAGTAGAGATAAAGCAATAAAAATTTTACTGGTGTTGTACGTAGGTCTTCAGAACTACGTATACATAATTTATTTTTCATTTTATGTCTCTGTTCGAAATTTAATATATTGACTTTTCTATCACTCTGAACAAAAATTTTGAAAATTATCTCAGCTATTAGTAGAGATAAAGCAATAAAAATTTTACTGGTGTTATACGTAGGTCTCCAGAACTACGTATACATAATTTATTTTTCATTTTATGGCTCTGTCCGAAATTTAATATATCGAATTTTCTATCACTCTGAACAAAAATTTTGAAAATTATCTCAGCTATTAGTAGAGATAAAGCGATAAAAATTTTACTGGTGTTATACGTAGGTCTCTAGAACTACGTATACATAATTTATTTTTCATTTTATGTCTCTGTTCGAAATTTAATATATTGACTTTTCTATCACTCTGAACAAAAATTTTGAAAATTATTTCAGCTATTAGTAGAGATAAAGCAATAAAAATTTTACTGGTGTTATACGTAGGTCTCCAGAACTACGTATACATAATTTATTTTTCATTTTATGGCTCTGTTTGAAATTTAATATATTGAATTTTCTATCACTCTGAACAAAAATTTCGAAAATTATCTCAGCTATTAGTAGAGATAAAGCGATAAAAATTTTACTGGTGTTATACGTAGGTCTCTAGAACTACGTATACATAATTTATTTTTCATTTTATGGCTCTGTTCGAAATTTAATATATTAAATTTTCTATCACTCTGAACAAAAATTTTGAAAATTATCTCAGCTATTAGTAGAGATAAAGCAATAAAAATTTTACTGGTGTTGTACGTAGGTCTTCAGAACTACGTATACATAATTTATTTTTCATTTTATGTCTCTGTTCGAAATTTAATATATTGACTTTTCTATCACTCTGAACAAAAATTTTGAAAATTATCTCAGCTATTAGTAGAGATAAAGCAATAAAAATTTTACTGGTGTTATACGTAGGTCTCCAGAACTACGTATACATAATTTATTTTTCATTTTATAGCTCTGTTCGAAATTTAATATATTAAATTTTCTATCACTCTAAACAAAAATTTCGAAAATTATCTCAGCTATTAGTAGAGATAAAGCGATAAAAATTTCACTGGTGTTATACGTAGGTCTCCAGAACTACGTATACATAATTTATTTTTCATTTTATGGCTCTGTTCGAAATTTAATATATTGAATTTTCTATCACTCTGAACAAAAATTTTGAAAATTATCTCAGCTATTAGTAGAGATAAAGCAATAAAAATTTCACTGGTGTTATACGTAGGTCTCCAGAACTACGTATACATTATTTATTTTTTATTTTATGGCTCTGTTCGAAATTTAATATATTGAATTTTCTATCACTCTGAACAAAAATTTCGAAAATTATCTCAGCTATTAGTAGAGATAAAGCGATAAAAATTTCACTGGTGTTATACGTAGGTTTCTAAAACTACGTATACATAATTTATTTTTCATTTTATGGCTCTGTTCGAAATTTAATATATTGAATTTTCTATCACTCTGAACAATAATTTTGAAAATTATCTCAGCTATTAGTAGAGATAAAGCAATAAAAATTTTACTGGTGTTATACGTAGGTCTCCAGAACTACGTATACATAATTACTTTTTAATTTTATGACTCTGTTCGAAATTTAATATATTGACTTTTCTATCACTCTGAACAAAAATTTTGAAAATTATCTTAGCTATTAGTAGAGATAAAGCAATAAAAATTTTACTGGTGTTATACGTAGGTCTCCAGAACTACGTATACATAATTTATTTTTCATTTTATGGCTCTGTTCGAAATTTAATATATTGAATTTTCTATCACTCTGAACAAAAATTTCGAAAATTATCTCAGCTATTAGTAGAGATAAAGCGATAGAAATTTCACTGGTGTTATACGTAGGTCTCCAGAACTACCTATACAAAATTTATTTTTCATTTTATGGCTCTGTTCGAAATTTAATATATTGAATTTTCTATCACTCTGAACAAAAATTTCGAAAATTATCTCAGCTATTAGTAGAGATAAAGCGATAAAAATTTCACTGGTATTATACGTGGGTCTCCAGAACTACGTATACATAATTTATTTTTCATTTTATGGCTCTGTTCGAAATTTAATATATTGAATTTTCTATCACTCTGAACAAAAATTTTGAGAATTATCTCAGCTATTAGTAAAGATAAAGCAATAAAAATTTCACTAATGTTATACGTAGGTCTCCAGAACTACGGATACATAATTTATTTTTCATTTTATGGCTTTGTTCAAAATTTAATATATTGAATTTTCTATCACTCTGAACAAAAATTTCGAAAATTATCTCAGCTATTAGTAGAAATAAAGCGATAAAAATTTTACTGGTGTTATACGTAGGTCTCCAGAACTACGTATACATAATTTATTTTTCATTTTATGGCTCTGTTCGAAATTTAATATATTGAATTTTCTATAACTCTGAACAAAAATTTTGAAAATTATCTCAGCTATTAGTAGAGATAAAGCCATAAAAATTTTACTGGTGTTAAACGTAGGTCTCCAAAACTAAGTATACATAGTTTATTTTTCATTTTATGCCTCTGTTCGAAATTTAATATATTGAATGTTCTATCACTCTGAACAAAAATTTCGAAAATTATCTCAGCTATTAGTAGAGATAAAGCGATAAAAATTTCACTGGTGTTATACGTAGGTGTCCAAAACTACGTATACATAATTTATTTTTCATTTTATGGCTCTGTTCGAAAATTAATATATTGAATTTTCTATCACTCTGAACAAAAATTTCGAAAATTATCTCAGCTATTAGTAGAGATAAAGCGATAAAAATTTCACTGGTGTTATACGTAGGTTTCCAAAACTACGTATACCTAATTTATTTTTCATTTTATGGCTCTGTTCGAAATTTAATATATTGAATTTTCTATCACTCTGAACAAAAATTTTGAAAATTATCTCAGCTATTAGTAGAGATAAAGCAATAAAAATTTTACTGGTGTTATACGTAGGTCTCCAGAACTACGTATACATAATTTATTTTTCATTTTATGGCTCTGTTCAAAATTTAATATATTGAATTTTCTATCACTCTGAACAAAAATTTCGAAAATTATCTCAGCTATTAGTAGAGATAAAGCGATAAAAAATTTTTTGGTGTTATACGTAGGTCTCCAGAACTACGTATACATAATTTATTTTTCATTTTATGGCTCTGTTCGAAATTTAATATATTGAATTTTCTATCACTCTGAACAAAAATTTTGAAAATTATCTCAGCTATTAGTAGAGATAAAGCGATAAAAATTTTACTGGTGTTATACGTAGGTCTCCAGAACTACGTATACATAATTTATTTTACATTTTATGTCTCTGTTCGAAATTTAATATATTGACTTTTCTATCACTCTGAACAAAAATTTTGAAAATTATTTCAGCTATTAGTAGAGATAAAGCAATAAAAATTTCACTGGTGTTATACGTAGGTCTCCAGAACTACGTATACATAATTTATTTTTCATTTTATGGCTCTGTTTGAAATTTAATATATTGAATTTTCTATCACTCTGAACAAAAATTTCGAAAATTATCTCAGCTATTAGTAGAGATAAAGCGATAAAAATTTTACTGGTGTTATACGTAGGTCTCCAGAACTACGTATACATAATTTATTTTTCATTTTATGGCTCTGTTCGAAATTTAATATATTGAATTTTCTATCACTCTGAACAAAAATTTTGAAAATTATATCAGCTATTAGTAGAGATAAAGCAATAAAAATTTTACTGGTGTTGTACGTAGGTCTTCAGAACTACGTATACATAATTTATTTTTCATTTTATGTCTCTGTTCGAAATTTAATATATTGACTTTTCTATCACTCTGAACAAAAATTTTGAAAATTATCTCAGCTATTAGTAGAGATAATGCAATAAAAATTTTACTGGTGTTATACGTAGGTCTCCAGAACTACGTATACATAATTTATTTTTCATTTTATAGCTCTGTTCGAAATTTAATATATTAAATTTTCTATCACTCTGAACAAAAATTTCGAAAATTATCTCAGCTATTAGTAGAGATAAAGCGATAAAAATTTCACTGGTGTTATACGTAGGTCTCCAGAACTACGTATACATAATTTATTTTTCATTTTATGGCTCTGTTCGAAATTTAATATATTGAATTTTCTATCACTCTGAACAAAAATTTTGAAAATTATCTCAGCTATTAGTAGAGATAAAGCAATAAAAATTTCACTGGTGTTATACGTAGGTCTCCAGAACTACGTATACATTATTTATTTTTTATTTTATGGCTCTGTTCGAAATTTAATATATTGAATTTTCTATCACTCTGAACAAAAATTTCGAAAATTATCTCAGCTATTAGTAGAGATAAAGCGATAAAAATTTCACTGGTGTTATACGTAGGTTTCTAAAACTACGTATACATAATTTATTTTTCATTTTATGGCTCTGTTCGAAATTTAATATATTGAATTTTCTATCACTCTGAACAATAATTTTGAAAATTATCTCAGCTATTAGTAGAGATAAAGCAATAAAAATTTTACTGGTGTTGTACGTAGGTCTCCAGAACTACGTATACATAATTACTTTTTAATTTTATGACTCTGTTCGAAATTTAATATATTGACTTTTCTATCACTCTGAACAAAAATTTTGAAAATTATCTTAGCTATTAGTAGAGATAAAGCAATAAAAATTTTACTGGTGTTATACGTAGGTCTCCAGAACTACGTATACATAATTTATTTTTCATTTTATGGCTCTGTTCGAAATTTAATATATTGAATTTTCTATCACTCTGAACAGAAATTTCGAAAATTATCTCAGCTATTAGTAGAGATAAAGCGATAGAAATTTCACTGGTGTTATACGTAGGTCTCCAGAACTACGTATACAAAATTTATTTTTCATTTTATGGCTCTGTTCGAAATTTAATATATTGAATTTTCTATCACCCTGAACAAAAATTTCGAAAATTATCTCAGCTATTAGTAGAGATAAAGCGATAAAAATTTCACTGGTATTATACGTGGGTCTCCAGAACTACGTATACATAATTTATTTTTCATTTTATGGCTCTGTTCGAAATTTAATATATTGAATTTTCTATCACTCTGAACAAAAATTTTGAGAATTATCTCAGCTATTAGTAAAGATAAAGCAATAAAAATTTCACTAGTGTTATACGTAGGTCTCCAGAACTACGGATACATAATTTATTTTTCATTTTATGGCTTTGTTCAAAATTTAATATATTGAATTTTCTATCACTCTGAACAAAAATTTCGAAAATTATCTCAGCTATTAGTAGAAATAAAGCGATAAAAATTTTACTGGTGTTATACGTAGGTCTCCAGAACTACGTATACATAATTTATTTTTCATTTTATGGCTCTGTTCGAAATTTAATATATTGAATTTTCTATAACTCTGAACAAAAATTTTGAAAATTATCTCAGCTATTAGTAGAGATAAAGCCATAAAAATTTTACTGGTGTTAAACGTAGGTCTCCAAAACTACGTATACATAATTTATTTTTCATTTTATGCCTCTGTTCGAAATTTAATATATTGAATGTTCTATCACTCTGAACAAAAATTTCGAAAATTATCTCAGCTATTAGTAGAGATAAAGCGATAAAAATTTCACCGGTGTTATACGTAGGTGTCCAGAACTACGTATACATAATTTATTTTTCATTTTATGGCTCTGTTCGAAATTTAATATATTGAATTTTCTATCACTCTGAACAAAAATTTTGAAAATTATCTCAGCTATCAGTAGAGATAAAGCAATAAAAATTTTACTGGTGTTATACGTAGGTCTCCAGAACTACGTATACATAATTTATTTTTCATTTTATGGCTCTGTTCAAAATTTAATATATTGAATTTTCTATCACTCTGAACAAAAATTTCGAAAATTATCTCAGCTATTAGTAGAGATAAAGCGATAAAAATTTTTTTGGTGTTATACGTAGGTCTCCAGAACTACGTATACATAATTTATTTTTCATTTTATGGCTCTGTTCGAAATTTAATATATTGAATTTTCTATCACTCTGAACAAAAATTTTGAAAATTATCTCAGCTATTAGTAGAGATAAAGCAATAAAAATTTTACTGGTGTTATACGTAGGTCTCCAGAACTACGTACACATAATTTATTTTTCATTTTATGGCTCTGTTCGAAATTTAATATATAATAAATTTTCTATCACTCTGAACAAAAATTTCGAAAATTATCTCAGCTATTAGTAGAGATAAAGCGATAAAAATTTTACTGGTGTTATACGTAGGTCTCCAGAACTACGTATACATAATTTATTTTTCATTTTATGGCTCTGTTCGAAATTTAATATATTGAATTTTCTATCACTCTGAACAAAAATTTTGAAAATTATCTCAGCTATTAGTAGAGATAAAGCAATAAAAATTTCACTGGTGTTATACGTAGGTCTCCAGAACTACGTATACATAATTTATTTTTCATTTTATGGCTTTGTTCGAAATTTAATATATTGAATTTTCTATCACTCTGAACAAAAATTTTGAAAATTATCTCAGCTATTAGTAGAGATAAAGCAATAAAAATTTTACTGGTGTTGTACGTAGGTCTTCAGAACTACGTATACATAATTTATTTTTCATTTTATGTCTCTGTTCTAAATTTAATATATTGACTTTTCTATCACTCTGAACAAAAATTTTGAAAATTATCTCAGCTATTAGTAGAGATAAAGCAATAAAAATTTTACTGGTGTTATACGTAGGTCTTCAGAACTACGTATACATAATTTATTTTTCATTTTATAGCTCTGTTCGAAATTTAATATATTGAATTTTCTATCACTCTGAACAAAAATTTCGAAAATTATCTCAGCTATTAGTAGAGATAAAGCGATAAAAATTTTACTGGTGTTATACGTAGGTCTCCAGAACTACGTATACATAATTTATTTTTCATTTTATGGCTCTGTTCGAAATTTAATATATTGAATTTTCTATCACTCTGAACAAAAATTTCGAAAATTATCTCAGCTATTAGTAGAGATAAAGCGATAAAAATTTCACTGGTGTTATACGTAGGTCTCCAGAACTACGTATACATAATTTATTTTTCATTTTATGGCTCTGTTCGAAATTTAATATATTGAATTTTCTATCACTCTGAACAAAAATTTTGAAAATTATCTCAGCTATTAGTAGAGATAAAGCAATAAAAATTTTACTGGTGTTGTACGTAGGTCTTCAGAACTACGTATACATAATTTATTTTTCATTTTATGTCTCTGTTCGAAATTTAATATATTGACTTTTCTATCACTCTGAACAAAAATTTTGAAAATTATCTCAGCTATTAGTAGAGATAAAGCAATAAAAATTTTACTGGTGTTATACGTAGGTCTCCAGAACTACGTATACATAATTTATTTTTCATTTTATAGCTCTGTTCGAAATTTAATATATTGAATTTTCTATCACTCTGAACAAAAATTTCGAAAATTATCTCAGCTATTAGTAGAGATAAAGCGATAAAAATTTCACTGGTGTTATACGTAGGTCTCCAGAACTACGTATACATAATTTATTTTTCATTTTATGGCTCTGTTCGAAATTTAATATATTGAATTTTCTATCACTCTGAACAAAAATTTCGAAAACTATCTCAGCTATTAGTAGAGATAAAGCAATAAAAATTTCACTGGTGTTATACGCAGGTCTCCAGAACTACGTATACATAATTTATTTTTTATTTTATGGCTCTGTTCGAAATTTAATATATTGAATTTTCTATCACTCTGAACAAAAATTTCGAAAATTATCTCAGCTATTAGTAGAGATAAAGCGATAAAAATTTCACTGGTGTTATACGTAGGTTTCTAAAACTACGTATACATAATTTATTTTTCATTTTATGGCTCTGTTCGAAATTTATTATATTGAATTTTCTATCACTCTGAACAATAATTTTGAAAATTATCTCAGCTATTAGTAGAGATAAAGCAATAAAAATTTTACTGGTGTTGTACGTAGGTCTCTAGAACTACGTATACATAATTACTTTTTAATTTTATGACTCTGTTCGAAATTTAATATATTGACTTTTCTATCACTCTGAACAAAAATTTTGAAAATTATCTTAGCTATTAGTAGAGATAAAGCAATAAAAATTTTACTGGTGTTATACGTAGGTCTCCAGAACTACGTATACATAATTTATTTTTCATTTTATGGCTCTGTTCGAAATTTAATATATTGAATTTTCTATCACTCTGAACAAAAATTTCGAAAATTATCTCAGCTATTAGTAGAGATAAAGCGATAAAAATTTCACTGGTGTTATACGTAGGTCTCCAGAACTACGTATACAAAATTTATTTTTCATTTTATGGCTCTGTTCGAAATTTAATATATTGAATTTTCTATCACTCTGAACAAAAATTTCGAAAATTATCTCAGCTATTAGTAGAGATAAAGCGATAAAAATTTCACTGGTATTATACGTGGGTCTCCAGAACTACGTATACATAATTTATTTTTCATTTTATGGCTCTGTTCGAAATTTAATATATTGAATTTTCTATCACTCTGAACAAAAATTTTGAGAATTATCTCAGCTATTAGTAAAGATAAAGCAATAAAAATTTCACTAATGTTATACGTAGGTCTCCAGAACTACGGATACATAATTTATTTTTCATTTTATGGCTTTGTTCAAAATTTAAAATATTGAATTTTCTATCACTCTGAACAAAAATTTCGAAAATTATCTCAGCTATTAGTAGAAACAAAGCGATAAAAACTTTACTGGTGTTATACGTAGGTCTCCAGAACTACGTATACATAATTTATTTTTCATTTTATGGCTCTGTTCGAAATTTAATATATTGAATTTTCTATAACTCTGAACAAAAATTTTGAAAATTATCTCAGCTATTAGTAGAGATAAAGCCATAAAAATTTTACTGGTGTTAAACGTAGGTCTCCAAAACTACGTATACATAATTTATTTTTCATTTTATGCCTCTGTTCGAAATTTAATATATTGAATGTTCTATCACTCTGAACAAAAATTTCGAAAATTATCTCAGCTATTAGTAGAGATAAAGCGATAAAAATTTCACTGGTGTTATACGTAGGTGTCCAGAACTACGTATACATAATTTATTTTTCATTTTATGGCTCTGTTCGAAATTTAATATATTGAATTTTCTATCACTCTGAACAAAAATTTTGAAAATTATCTCAGCTATTAGTAGAGATAAAGCAATAAAAATTTTACTGGTGTTATACGTAGGTCTCCAGAACTACGTATACATAATTTATTTTTCATTTTATGGCTCTGTTCAAAATTTAATATATTGAATTTTCTATAACTCTGAACAAAAATTTCGAAAATTATCTCAGCTATTAGTAGAGATAAAGCGATAAAAATTTTTTTGGTGTTATACGCAGGTCTCCAGAACTACGTATACATAATTTATTTTTCATTTTATGGCTCTGTTCGAAATTTAATATATTGAATTTTCTATCACTCTGAACAAAAATTTTGAAAATTATCTCAGCTGTTAGTAGAGATAAAGCAATAAAAATTTTACTGGTGTTATACGTAGGTCTCCAGAACTACGTACACATAATTTATTTTTCATTTTATGGCTCTGTTCGAAATTTAATATATAATAAATTTTCTATCACTCTGAACAAAAATTTCGAAAATTATCTCAGCTATTAGTAGAGATAAAGCGATAAAAATTTTACTGGTGTTATACGTAGGTCTCCAGAACTACGTATACATAATTTATTTTTCATTTTATGGCTCTGTTCGAAATTTAATATATTGAATTTTCTATCACTCTGAACAAAAATTTTGAAAATTATCTCAGCTACTAGTAGAGATAAAGCAATAAAAATTTTACTGGTGTTATACGTAGGTCTCCAGAGCTACGTATACATAATTTATTTCTCATTTTATGGCTCTGTTCGAAATTTAATATATTGAATTTTCTATCACTCTGAACGAAAATTTCGAAAATTATCTCAGCTATTAGTAGAGATAAAGCGATAAAAATTTCACTGGTGTTATACGTAGGTCTCCAGAACTACGTATACATAATTTATTTTTCATTTTATGGCTCTGTTCGAAATTTAATATATTGAATTTTCTATCACTCTGAACAAAAATTTTGACAATTATCTCATCTATTAGTAAAGATAAAGCAATAAAAATTTCACTAATGTTATAAGTAGGTCTCCAGAACTACGGATACATAATTTATTTTTCATTTTATGGCTTTGTTCAAAATTTAATATATTGAATTTTCTATCACTCTGAACAAAAATTTCGAAAATTATCTCAGCTATTAGTAGAGATAAAGCGATAAAAATTTTACTGGTGTTACACGTAGGTCTCCAGAACTACGTATACATAAATTATTTTTCATTTTATGGCTCTGTTCGAAATTTAATATATTGAATTTTCTATAACTCTGAACAAAAATTTTGAAAATTATCTCAGCTATCAGTAGAAATAAAGCAATAAAAATTTTACTGGTGTTATACTTAGGTCTCTAAAACTACGTATACATAATTTATTTTTCATTTTATGCCTCTGTTCGAAATTTAATATATTGAATTTTCTATCACTCTGAACAAAAATTTCGAAAATTATCTCAGCTATTAGTAGAGATAAAGCGATAAAAATTTCACTGGTGTTATACGTAGGTGTCCAGAACTACGTATACATAATTTATTTTTCATTTTATGGCTCTGTTCGAAATTTAATATATTGAATTTTCTATCACTCTGAACAAAAATTTTGAAAATTATCTCAGCTATTAGTCGAGATAAAGCAATAAAAATTTTACTGGTGTTATACGTAGGTCTCCAGAACTACGTATACATAATTTATTTTTCATTTTATGGCTTTGTTCAAAATTTAATATATTGAATTTTCTATCACTCTGAACAAAAGTTTCGAAAAGTATCTCAGCTATTAGTAGAGATAAAGCAATAAAAATTTTACTGGTGTTATACGTAGGTCTCCAGAACTACGTATACATAAATTATTTTTCATTTTATGGCTCTGTTCGAAATTTAATATGTTGAATTTTCTATCACTCTGAACAAAAATTTCGAAAATTATCTCAGCTATTAGTAGAGATAAAGCAATAAAAATTTCACTGGTGTTATACGTAGGTTTCTAAAACTACGTATACATAATTTATTTTTCATTTTACGTCTCTGTTCGAAATTTAATATATTGAATTTTCTATCACTCTGAACAAAAATTTTGAAAATTATCTCAGCTATTAGTAGAGATAAAGCAATAAAAATTTTACTGGTGTTGTACGTAGGTCTTCAGAACTACGTATACATAATTTATTTTTCATTTTATGTCTCTGTTCGAAATTTAATATATTGACTTTTCTATCACTCTGAACAAAAATTTTGAAAATTATCTCAGCTATTAGTAGAGATAAAGCAATAAAAATTTTACTGGTGTTATACGTAGGTCTCCAGAACTACGTATACATAATTTATTTTTCATTTTATAGCTCTGTTCGAAATTTAATATATTGAATTTTCTATCACTTTGAACAAAAATTTTGAAAATTATCTCAGCTATTAGTAGAGATAAAGCAATAAAAATATCACTGGTGTTATACGTAGGTCTCCAGAACTACGTATACATAATTTATTTTTTATTTTATGGCTCTGTTCGAAATTTAATATATTGAATTTTCTATTACTCTGAAAAAAAATTTCGAAAATTATCTCAGCTATTAGTAGAGATAAAGCGATAAAAATTTCACTGGTGTTATACGTGGGTCTCCAGAACTACGTATACATAATTTATTTTTCATTTTATGGCTCTGTTCGAAATTTAATATATTGAATTTTCTATCACTCTGAACAAAAATTTTGAAAATTTTCTCAGCTACTAGTAGAGATAAAGCAATAAAAATTTTACTGGTGTTATACGTAGGTCTCCAGAACTACGTATACATAATTTATTTTTCATTTTATGGCTCTGTTCGAAATTTAATATATTGAATTTTCTATCACTCTGAACGAAAATTTCGAAAATTATCTCAGCTATTAGTAGAGATAAAGCGATAAAAATTTCATGGTGTTATACGTAGGTCTCCAGAACTACGTATACATAATTTATTTTTCATTTTATGGCTCTGTTCGAAATTTAATATATTGAATTTTCTATCACTCTGAACAAAAATTTTGAGAGTTATCTCAGCTATTAGTAAAGATAAAGCAATAAAAATTTCACTAATGTTATACGTAGGTCTCCAGAACTACGTATACATAATTTATTTTTCATTTTATGCCTCTGTTCGGAATTTAATATATTGAATTTTCTATCACTCTGAACAAAAATTTCGAAAACTATCTCAGCTATTAGTAGAGATAAAGCAATAAAAATTTTACTGGTGTTATACGTAGGTCTCCAGAACTACGTATACATAATTTATTTTTCATTTTATAGCTCTGTTCGAAATTTAATATATTGAATTTTCTATCACTCTGAACAAAAATTTCGAAAATTATCTCAGCTATTAGTAGAGATAAAGCGATAAAAGTTTCACTGGTGTTATACGTAGGTCTCCAGAACTACGTATACATAATTTATTTTTCATTTTATGGCTCTGTTCGAAATTTAATATATTGAATTTTCTATCACTCTGAACAAAAATTTTGAAAATTATCTCAGCTATTAGTAGAGATAAAGCGATAAAAATTTTACTGGTGTTATACGTAGGTCTCCAGAACTACGTATACATAATTTATTTTTTATTTTATGGCTCTGTTCGAAATTTAATATATTGAATTTTCTATCACTCTGAACAAAAATTCCGAAAATTATCTCAGCTATTAGTAGAGATAAAGCGATAAAAATTTCACTGGTGTTATACGTAGGTCTCCAGAACTACGTATACATAATTTATTTTTCATTTTATGGCTCTGTTCGAAATTTAATATATTGAATTTTCTATCACTCTGAACAAAAATTTTGAAAATTATCTCAGCTATTAGTAGAGATAAAGCAATAAAAATTTTACTGGTGTTATACGTAGGTCTCCAGAACTACGTATACATAATTTATTTTTCATTTTATGGCTTTGTTCGAAATTTAATATATTGAATTTTCTATCACTCTGAACAAAAATTTCGAATAGTATCTCAGCTATTAGTAGAGATAAAGCGATAAAAATTTCACTGGTGTTATACGTAGGTCTCCAGAACTACGTATACATAATTTATTTTTCATTTTATGGCTCTGTTCGAAATTTAATATATTGAATTTTCTATCACACTGAACAAAAATTTCGAAAATTATCTCAGCTATTAGTAGAGATAAAGCGATAAAAATTTTACTGGTGTTATACGTAGGTCTCAAGAACTACGTATACATAATTTATTTTTTATTTTATGGCTCTGTTCGAAATTTAATATATTGAATTTTCTATCACTCTGAACAAAAATTTTAAAAATTATCTCAGCTATTAGTAGAGATAAAGCAATAAAAATTTCACTGGTGTTATACGTAGGTCTCCAGAACTACGTATACATAATTTATTTTTCATTTTATGGCTCTGTTCGAAATTTAATATGTTGAATTTTCTATCACTCTGAACAAAAATTTCGAAAATTATCTCAGCTATTAGTAGAGATAAAGCGATAAAAATTTCACTGGTGTTATACGTAGGTCTCCAGAACTACGTATACATAATTTATTTTTCATTTTATGGCTCTGTTCGAAATTTAATATATTGAATTTTCTATCACTCTGAACAAAAATTTTGAAAATTATCTCAGCTATTAGTAGAGATAAAGCAATAAAAATTTCACTGGTGTTATACGTAGGTCTTCAGAACTACGTATACATAATTTATTTTTCATTTTATGGTTCTGTTTGAAATTTAATATATTGAATTTTCTATCACTCTGAACAAAAATTTCGAAAATTATCTCAGCTATTAGTAGAGATAAAGCAATAAAAATTTTACTGGTGTTATACGTAGGTTTCTAAAACTACGTATACATAATTTATTTTTCATTTTATAGCTCTGTTCGAAATTTAATATATTGAATTTTCTATCACTCTGAACAAAAATTTTGAAAATTATCTCAGCTATCAGTAGAGATAAAGCAATAAAAATTTTACTGGTGTTGTACGTAGGTCTTCAGAACTACGTATACATAATTTATTTTTCATTTTATAGCTCTGTTCGAAATTTAATATATTGACTTTTCTATCACTCTGAACAAAAATTTTGAAAATTTTCTCAGCTACTAGTAGAGATAAAGCAATAAAAATTTTACTGGTGTTATACGTAGGTCTCCAGAACTACGTATACATAATTTATTTTTCATTTTATAGCTCTGTTCGAAATTTAATATATTGAATTTTCTATCACTCTGAACGAAAATTTCGAAAATTATCTCAGCTATTAGTAGAGATAAAGCGATAAAAATTTCACTGGTGTTATACGTAGGTCTCCAGAACTACGTATACATAATTTATTTTTCATTTTATGGCTCTGTTCGAAATTTAATATATTGAATTTTCTATCACTCTGAACAAAAATTTTGAGAGTTATCTCAGCTATTAGTAAAGATAAAGCAATAAAAATTTCACTAATGTTATACGTAGGTCTCCAGAACTACGGATACATAATTTACTTTTCATTTTATGGCTTTGTTCAAAATTTAATATATTGAATTTTCTATCACTCTGAACAAAAATTTTAAAAATTATCTCAGCTATTAGTAGAGATAAAGCAATAAAAATTTCACTGGTGTTATACGTAGGTCTCCAGAACTACGTATACATAATTTATTTTTCATTTTATGGCTCTGTTCGAAATTTAATATGTTGAATTTTCTATCACTCTGAACAAAAATTTCGAAAATTATCTCAGCTATTAGTAGAGATAAAGCGATAAAAATTTCACTGGTGTTATACGTAGGTCTCCAGAACTACGTATACATAATTTATTTTTCATTTTATGGCTCTGTTCGAAATTTAATATATTGAATTTTCTATCACTCTGAACAAAAATTTTGAAAATTATCTCAGCTATTAGTAGAGATAAAGCAATAAAAATTTCACTGGTGTTATACGTAGGTCTTCAGAACTACGTATACATAATTTATTTTTCATTTTATGGTTCTGTTTGAAATTTAATATATTGAATTTTCTATCACTCTGAACAAAAATTTCGAAAATTATCTCAGCTATTAGTAGAGATAAAGCAATAAAAATTTTACTGGTGTTATACGTAGGTTTCTAAAACTACGTATACATAATTTATTTTTCATTTTATAGCTCTGTTCGAAATTTAATATATTGAATTTTCTATCACTCTGAACAAAAATTTTGAAAATTATCTCAGCTATCAGTAGAGATAAAGCAATAAAAATTTTACTGGTGTTGTACGTAGGTCTTCAGAACTACGTATACATAATTTATTTTTCATTTTATAGCTCTGTTCGAAATTTAATATATTGACTTTTCTATCACTCTGAACAAAAATTTTGAAAATTTTCTCAGCTACTAGTAGAGATAAAGCAATAAAAATTTTACTGGCGTTATACGTAGGTCTCCAGAACTACGTATACATAATTTATTTTTCATTTTATAGCTCTGTTCGAAATTTAATATATTGAATTTTCTATCACTCTGAACGAAAATTTCGAAAATTATCTCAGCTATTAGTAGAGATAAAGCGATAAAAATTTCACTGGTGTTATACGTAGGTCTCCAGAACTACGTATACATAATTTATTTTTCATTTTATGGCTCTGTTCGAAATTTAATATATTGAATTTTCTATCACTCTGAACAAAAATTTTGAGAGTTATCTCAGCTATTAGTAAAGATAAAGCAATAAAAATTTCACTAATGTTATACGTAGGTCTCCAGAACTACGGATACATAATTTACTTTTCATTTTATGGCTTTGTTCAAAATTTAATATATTGAATTTTCTATCACTCTGAACAAAAATTTCGAAAATTATCTCAGCTATTAGTAGAGATAAAGCGATAAAAATTTTACTGGTGTTATACGTAGGTCTCCAGAACTACGTATACATAATTTATTTTTCATTTTATGGCTCTGTTCGAAATTTAATATATTGAATTTTCTATAACTCTGAACAAAAATTTTGAAAATTATCTCAGCTATTAGTAGAGATAAAGCAATAAAAATTTTACTGGTGTTATACTTAGGTCTCCAAAACTACGTATACATAATTTATTTTTCATTTTATGCCTCTGTTCGAAATTTAATATATTGAATTTTCTATCACTCTGAACAAAAATTTCGAAAATTATCTCAGCTATTAGTAGAGATAAAGCGATAAAAATTTCACTGGTGTTATACGTAGGTGTCCAGAACTACGTATACATAATTTATTTTTCATTTTATGGCTCTGTTCGAAATTTAATATATTGAATTTTCTATCACTCTGAACAAAAGTTTTGAAAATTATCTCAGCTATTAGTAGAGATAAAGCAATAAAAATTTTACTGGTGTTATACGTAGGTCTCCAGAACTACGTATACATAATTTATTTTTCATTTTATGGCTTTGTTCGAAATTTAATATATTGAATTTTCTATCACTCTGAACAAAAATTTCGAAAAGTATCTCAGCTATTAGTAGAGATAAAGCAATAAAAATTTCACTGGTGTTATACGTAGGTCTCCAGAACTACGTATACATAATTTATTTTTCATTTTATGGCTCTGTTCGAAATTTAATATATTGAATTTTCTATCACACTGAACACAAATTTCGAAAATTATCTCAGCTATTAGTAGAGATAAAGCGATAAAAATTTCACTAATGTTATACGTAGGTCTCCAGAACAACGTATACATAATTTATTTTTTATTTTATGGTTCTGTTCGAAATTTAATATATTGAATTTTCTATCACTCTGAACAAAAATTTTGAAAATTATCTCAGCTATTAGTAGAGATAAAGCAATAAAAATTGCACTGGTGTTATACGTAGGTCTCCAGAACTACGTATACATAATTTATTTTTTATTTTATGGCTCAGTTCGAAATTTAATATGTTGAATTTTCTATCACTCTGAACAAAAATTTTGAAAATTATCTCAGCTATTAGTAGAGGTAAAACAATAAAAATTGTACTGGTGTTATACGTAGGTCTCTAGAACTACGTATACATAATTTATTTTTCATTTTATGGCTCTGTTCGAAATTTAATATATTGAATTTTCTATCACTCTGAACAAAAATTTCGAAAATTATCTCAGCTATTAGTAGAGATAAAGCGATAAAAATTTCACTGGTGTTATACGTAGGTCTCCAGAACTACGTATACATAAATTACTTTTCATTTTATGGCTCTGTTCGAAATTTAATATATTGAATTTTCTATCACTCTGAACAAAAATTTGAAAATTATCTCAGCTATTAGTAGAGGTAAAGCAATAAAAATTTCACTGGTGTTATACTTAGGTCTCCAGAACTACGTATACATAATTTATTTTTCATTTTATGGCTCTGTTCGAAATTTAATATATTGAATTTACTATCACTCTGAACAAAAATTTCGTAAATTATCTCAGCTATTAATAGAGATAAAGCGATAAAAATTTTACTGGTGTTATACGTAGGTCTCCAGAACTACGTATACATAATTTATTTTTCATTTTATGACTCTGTTCGAAATTTAATATATTGAATTTTCTATCACTCTGAACAAAAATTTCGAAAATTATCTCAGCTATTAGTAGAGATAAAGCGATAAAAATTTTACTGGTGTTATACGTAGGTCTCCAGAACTACGTATACATAATTTATTTTTGATTTTATGGCTCTGTTCGGAATTTAATATATTGAATTTTCTATCACTCTGAACAAAAATTTTAAAAATTATCTCAGCTATTAGTAGAGATAAAGCAATAAAAATTTCACTGGTGTTATACGTAGGTCTCCAGAACTACGTATACATAATTTATTTTTCATTTTATGGCTCTGTTCGAAATTTAATATATTGAATTTTCTATCACTCTGAACAAAAATTTCGAAAATTATCTCAGCTATTAGTAGAGATAAAGCGATAAAAATTTCACTGGTGTTATACGTAGGTCTCCAGAACTACGTATACATAATTTATATTTCATTTTATGGCTCTGTTCGAAATTTAATATATTGAATTTTCTATCACTCTGAACAAAAATTTTGAAAATTATCTCAGCTATTAGTAGAGATAAAGCAACAAAAATTTTATTGTTGTTATACGTAGGTCTCCAGAACTACGTATACGTAATTTATTTTTCATTTTATGGCTCTGTTCGAAATTTAATATATTGAATTTTCTATCACTCTGAAAAAAAATTTTGAAAATTATTTCAGCTATTGGTAGAGATAAAGCAATAAAAATTTTACTGGTGTTATACGTAGGTCTCCAGAACTACGTATACATAATTTATTTTTCATTTTATGGCTCTGTTCGAAATTTAATATATTGAATTTTCTATCACTCTGAACAAAAATTTCGAAAATTATCTCAGCTATTAGTAGAGATAAAGCGATAAAAATTTTACTGGTGTTATACGTAGGTCTCCAGAACTACGTATACATAATTTATTTTTCATTTTATGGCTCTGTTCGAAATTTAATATATTGAATTTTCTATCACTCTGACCAAAAATTTTGAAAATTATCTCAGCTATTAGTAGAGACAAAGCAATAAAAATTTTACTGGTGTTATACGTAGGTCTCCAGAACTACGTATACATAATTTATTTTTCAATTTATGGCTCTGTTCGAAATTTAATATATTGAATTTTCTATCACTCTGAACAAAAATTTCGAAAATTATCTCAGCTATTAGTAGAGATTAAGCGATAAAAATTTCACTGGTGTTATACGTAGGTCTCCAGAACTACGTATACATAATTTATTTTTCATTTTATGGCTCTGTTTGAAATTTAATATGTTGAATTTTCTATCACTCTGAACAAAAATTTCAAAAATTATCTCAGCTATTAGTAGAGATAAAGCGATAAAAATTTCACTGGTGTTATACGTAGGTCTCCAGAACTACGTATACATAATTTATTTTTCATTTTATGGCTTTGTTCAAAATTTAATATATTGAATTTTCTAACACTCTGAACAAAAATTTCGAAAATTATCTCAGCTATTAGTAGAGATAAAGCGATAAAAATTTTACTGGTGTTATACGTAGGTCTCCAGAACTACGTATACATAATTTATTTTTCATTTTATGGCTCTGTTCGAAATTTAATAGATTGAATTTTCTACAACTCTGAACAAAAATTTTGAAAATTATCTCAGCTATTAGTAGAGATAAAGCAATAAAAATTTTACTGGTGTTATACGTAGGTCTCCAGAACTACGTATACATAATTTATTTTTCATTTTATGGCTCTGTTCGAAATTTAATATATTGAATTTTCTATCACTCTGACCAAAAATTTTGAAAATTATCTCAGCTATTAGTAGAGACAAAGCAATAAAAATTTTACTGGTGTTATACGTAGGTCTCCAGAACTACGTATACATAATTTATTTTTCAATTTATGGCTCTGTTCGAAATTTAATATATTGAATTTTCTATCACTCTGAACAAAAATTTCGAAAATTATCTCAGCTATTAGTAGAGATTAAGCGATAAAAATTTCACTGGTGTTATACGTAGGTCTCCAGAACTACGTATACATAATTTATTTTTCATTTTATGGCTCTGTTTGAAATTTAATATGTTGAATTTTCTATCACTCTGAACAAAAATTTCAAAAATTATCTCAGCTATTAGTAGAGATAAAGCGATAAAAATTTCACTGGTGTTATACGTAGGTCTCCAGAACTACGTATACATAACTTATTTTTTATTTTATGGCTCTGTTCGAAATTTAATATATTGAATTTTCTATCACTCTGAACAAAAATTTTGAAAATTATCTCAGCTATTAGTAGAGATAAAGCAATAAAAATTTCACTGGTGTTATACGTAGGTCTCCAGAACTACGTATACATAATTTATTTTTCATTTTATGGCTCTGTTCGAAATTTAATATGTTGAATTTTCTATCACTCTGAACAAAAATTTCAAAAATTATCTCAGCTATTAGTAGAGATAAAGCGATAAAAATTTCACTGGTGTTATACGTAGGTCTCCAGAACTACGTATACATAATTTATTTTTCATTTTATGGCTCTGTTCGAAATTTAATATATTGAATTTTCTATCACTCTGAACAAAAATTTTGAAAATTATCTCAGCTATTAGTAGAGATAAAGCAATAAAAATTTCACTGGTGTTATACGTAGGTCTTCAGAACTACGTATACATAATTTATTTTTCATTTTATGGCTTTGTTTGAAATTTAATATATTGAATTTTCTATCACTCTGAACAAAAATTTCGAAAATTATCTCAGCTATTAGTAGAGATAAAGCAATAAAAATTTCACTGGTGTTATACGTAGGTTTCTAAAACTACGTATACATAATTTATTTTTCATTTTACGTCTCTGTTCGAAATTTAATATATTGAATATTCTATCACTCTGAACAAAAATTTTGAAAATTATCTCAGCTATTAGTAGAGATAAAGCAATAAAAATTTTACTGGTGTTGTACGTAGGTCTTCAGAACTACGTATACATAATTTATTTTTCATTTTATGTCTCTGTTCGAAATTTAATATATTGAATTTTCTATCACTCTGAACAAAAATTTTGAAAATTATCTCAGCTATTAGTAGAGATAAAGCAATAAAAATTTTACTGGTGTTATACGTAGGTCTCCAGAACTACGTATACATAATTTATTTTTCATTTTATAGCTCTGTTCGAAATTTAATATATTGAATTTTCTATCACCCTGAACAAAAATTTCGAAAATTATCTCAGCTATTAGTAGAGATAAAGCGATAAAAATTTTACTGGTGTTATACGTAGGTCTCCAGAACTACGCATACATAATTTATTTTTCATTTTATGGCTCTGTTCGAAATTTAATATATTGAATTTTCTATCACTCTGAACAAAAATTTTGAAAATTATCTCAGCTATTAGTAGAGATAAAGCAATAAAAATTTCACTGGTGTTATACGTAGGTCTCCAGAACTACGTATACATAATTTATTTTTTATTTTATGGCTCTGTTCGAAATTTAATATATTGAATTTTCTATCACTCTGAAAAAAAATTTCGAAAATTATCTCAGCTATTAGTAGAGAAAAAGCGATAAAAATTTCACTGGTGTTATACGTGGGTCTCCAGAACTACGTATACATAATTTATTTTTCATTTTATGGCTCTGTTCGAAATTTAATATATTGAATTTTCTATCACTCTGAACAAAAATTTTGAAAATTTTCTCAGCTACTAGTAGAGATAAAGCAATAAAAATTTTACTGGTGTTATACGTAGGTCTCCAGAACTACGTATACATAATTTATTTTTCATTTTATGGCTCTGTTCGAAATTTAATATATTGAATTTTCTATCACTCTGAACGAAAATTTCGAAAATTATCTCAGCTATTAGTAGAGATAAAGCGATAAAAATTTCACTGGTGTTATACGTAGGTCTCCAGAACTACGTATACATAATTTATTTTTCATTTTATGGCTCTGTTCGAAATTTAATATATTGAATTTTCTATCACTCTGAACAAAAATTTTGAGAGTTATCTCAGCTATTAGTAAAGATAAAGCAGTAAAAATTTCACTAATGTTATACGTAGGTCTCCAGAACTACGGATACATAATTTATTTTTCATTTTATGGCTTTGTTCAAAATTTAATATATTGAATTTTCTATCACTCTGAACAAAAATTTCGAAAGTTATCTCAGCTATTAGTAGAGGTAAAGCGATAAAAATTTTACTGGTGTTATACGTAGGTCTCCAGAACTACGTATACATAATTTATTTTTCATTTTATGGCTCTGTTCGAAATTTAATATATTAAATTTTCTATAACTCTAAACAAAAATTTTGAAAATTATCTCAGCTATTAGTAGAGATAAAGCAATAAAAATTTTACTGGTGTTATACTTAGGTCTCCAAAACTACGTATACATAATTTATTTTTCATTTTATGCCTCTGTTCGAAATTTAATATATTGAATTTTCTATCACTCTGAACAAAAATTTCGAAAACTATCTCAGCTATTAGTAGAGATAAAGCAATAAAAATTTTACTGGTGTTATACGTAGGTCTCCAGAACTACGTATACATAATTTATTTTTTATTTTATAGCTCTCTTCGAAATTTAATATATTGAATTTTCTATCACTCTGAACAAAAATTTCGAAAATTATCTCAGCTATTAGTAGAGATAAAGCGATAAAAATTTCACTGGTGTTATACGTAGGTCTCCAGAACTACGTATACATAATTTATTTTTCATTTTATGGCTCTGTTCGAAATTTAATATATTGAATTTTCTATCACTCTGAACAAAAATTTTGAAAATTATCTCAGCTATTAGTAGAGATAAAGCAATAAAAATTTTACTGGTGTTATACGTAGGTCTCCAGAACTACGTATACATAATTTATTTTTTATTTTATGGCTCTGTTCGAAATTTAATATATTGAATTTTCTATCACTCTGAACAAAAATTTCGAAAATTATCTCAGCTATTAGTAGAGATAAAGCGATAAAAATTTCACTGGTGTTATACGTGGGTCTCCAGAACTACGTATATATAATTTATTTTTTATTTTATGGCTCTGTTCGAAATTTAATATATTGAATTTTCTATCACTCTGAACAAAAATTTTGAAAATTATCTCAGCTACTAGTAGAGATAAAGCAATAAAAATTTTACTGGTGTTATACGTAGGTCTCCAGAACTACGTATACATAATTTATTTTTCATTTTATAGCTCTGTTCGAAATTTAATATATTGAATTTTCTATCACCCTGAACAAAAATTTCGAAAATTATCTCAGCTATTAGTAGAGATAAAGCGATAAAAATTTTACTGGTGTTATACGTAGGTCTCCAGAACTACGCATACATAATTTATTTTTCATTTTATGGCTCTGTTCGAAATTTAATATATTGAATTTTCTATCACTCTGAACAAAAATTTTGAAAATTATCTCAGCTATTAGTAGAGATAAAGCAATAAAAATTTCACTGGTGTTATACGTAGGTCTCCAGAACTACGTATACATAATTTATTTTTTATTTTATGGCTCTGTTCGAAATTTAATATATTGAATTTTCTATCACTCTGAAAAAAAATTTCGAAAATTATCTCAGCTATTAGTAGAGAAAAAGCGATAAAAATTTCACTGGTGTTATACGTGGGTCTCCAGAACTACGTATACATAATTTATTTTTCATTTTATGGCTCTGTTCGAAATTTAATATATTGAATTTTCTATCACTCTGAACAAAAATTTTGAAAATTTTCTCAGCTACTAGTAGAGATAAAGCAATAAAAATTTTACTGGTGTTATACGTAGGTCTCCAGAACTACGTATACATAATTTATTTTTCATTTTATGGCTCTGTTCGAAATTTAATATATTGAATTTTCTATCACTCTGAACGAAAATTTCGAAAATTATCTCAGCTATTAGTAGAGATAAAGCGATAAAAATTTCACTGGTGTTATACGTAGGTCTCCAGAACTACGTATACATAATTTATTTTTCATTTTATGGCTCTGTTCGAAATTTAATATATTGAATTTTCTATCACTCTGAACAAAAATTTTGAGAGTTATCTCAGCTATTAGTAAAGATAAAGCAGTAAAAATTTCACTAATGTTATACGTAGGTCTCCAGAACTACGGATACATAATTTATTTTTCATTTTATGGCTTTGTTCAAAATTTAATATATTGAATTTTCTATCACTCTGAACAAAAATTTCGAAAGTTATCTCAGCTATTAGTAGAGGTAAAGCGATAAAAATTTTACTGGTGTTATACGTAGGTCTCCAGAACTACGTATACATAATTTATTTTTCATTTTATGGCTCTGTTCGAAATTTAATATATTAAATTTTCTATAACTCTAAACAAAAATTTTGAAAATTATCTCAGCTATTAGTAGAGATAAAGCAATAAAAATTTTACTGGTGTTATACTTAGGTCTCCAAAACTACGTATACATAATTTATTTTTCATTTTATGCCTCTGTTCGAAATTTAATATATTGAATTTTCTATCACTCTGAACAAAAATTTCGAAAACTATCTCAGCTATTAGTAGAGATAAAGCAATAAAAATTTTACTGGTGTTATACGTAGGTCTCCAGAACTACGTATACATAATTTATTTTTTATTTTATAGCTCTGTTCGAAATTTAATATATTGAATTTTCTATCACTCTGAACAAAAATTTCGAAAATTATCTCAGCTATTAGTAGAGATAAAGCGATAAAAATTTCACTGGTGTTATACGTAGGTCTCCAGAACTACGTATACATAATTTATTTTTCATTTTATGGCTCTGTTCGAAATTTAATATATTGAATTTTCTATCACTCTGAACAAAAATTTTGAAAATTATCTCAGCTATTAGTAGAGATAAAGCAATAAAAATTTTACTGGTGTTATACGTAGGTCTCCAGAACTACGTATACATAATTTATTTTTTATTTTATGGCTCTGTTCGAAATTTAATATATTGAATTTTCTATCACTCTGAACAAAAATTTCGAAAATTATCTCAGCTATTAGTAGAGATAAAGCGATAAAAATTTCACTGGTGTTATACGTGGGTCTCCAGAACTACGTATATATAATTTATTTTTTATTTTATGGCTCTGTTCGAAATTTAATATATTGAATTTTCTATCACTCTGAACAAAAATTTTGAAAATTATCTCAGCTACTAGTAGAGATAAAGCAATAAAAATTTTACTGGTGTTATACGTAGGTCTCCAGAACTACGTATACATAATTTATTTTTCATTTTATAGCTCTGTTCGAAATTTAATATATTGAATTTTCTATCACCCTGAACAAAAATTTCGAAAATTATCTCAGCTATTAGTAGAGATAAAGCGATAAAAATTTTACTGGTGTTATACGTAGGTCTCCAGAACTACGCATACATAATTTATTTTTCATTTTATGGCTCTGTTCGAAATTTAATATATTGAATTTTCTATCACTCTGAACAAAAATTTTGAAAATTATCTCAGCTATTAGTAGAGATAAAGCAATAAAAATTTCACTGGTGTTATACGTAGGTCTCCAGAACTACGTATACATAATTTATTTTTTATTTTATGGCTCTGTTCGAAATTTAATATATTGAATTTTCTATCACTCTGAAAAAAAATTTCGAAAATTATCTCAGCTATTAGTAGAGAAAAAGCGATAAAAATTTCACTGGTGTTATACGTGGGTCTCCAGAACTACGTATACATAATTTATTTTTCATTTTATGGCTCTGTTCGAAATTTAATATATTGAATTTTCTATCACTCTGAACAAAAATTTTGAAAATTTTCTCAGCTACTAGTAGAGATAAAGCAATAAAAATTTTACTGGTGTTATACGTAGGTCTCCAGAACTACGTATACATAATTTATTTTTCATTTTATGGCTCTGTTCGAAATTTAATATATTGAATTTTCTATCACTCTGAACGAAAATTTCGAAAATTATCTCAGCTATTAGTAGAGATAAAGCGATAAAAATTTCACTGGTGTTATACGTAGGTCTCCAGAACTACGTATACATAATTTATTTTTCATTTTATGGCTCTGTTCGAAATTTAGTATATTGAATTTTCTATCACTCTGAACAAAAATTTTGAGAGTTATCTCAGCTATTAGTAAAGATAAAGCAGTAAAAATTTCACTAATGTTATACGTAGGTCTCCAGAACTACGGATACATAATTTATTTTTCATTTTATGGCTTTGTTCAAAATTTAATATATTGAATTTTCTATCACTCTGAACAAAAATTTCGAAAGTTATCTCAGCTATTAGTAGAGGTAAAGCGATAAAAATTTTACTGGTGTTATACGTAGGTCTCCAGAACTACGTATACATAATTTATTTTTCATTTTATGGCTCTGTTCGAAATTTAATATATTAAATTTTCTATAACTCTAAACAAAAATTTTGAAAATTATCTCAGCTATTAGTAGAGATAAAGCAATAAAAATTTTACTGGTGTTATACTTAGGTCTCCAAAACTACGTATACATAATTTATTTTTCATTTTATGCCTCTGTTCGAAATTTAATATATTGAATTTTCTATCACTCTGAACAAAAATTTCGAAAACTATCTCAGCTATTAGTAGAGATAAAGCAATAAAAATTTTACTGGTGTTATACGTAGGTCTCCAGAACTACGTATACATAATTTATTTTTTATTTTATAGCTCTGTTCGAAATTTAATATATTGAATTTTCTATCACTCTGAACAAAAATTTCGAAAATTATCTCAGCTATTAGTAGAGATAAAGCGATAAAAATTTCACTGGTGTTATACGTAGGTCTCCAGAACTACGTATACATAATTTATTTTTCATTTTATGGCTCTGTTCGAAATTTAATATATTGAATTTTCTATCACTCTGAACAAAAATTTTGAAAATTATCTCAGCTATTAGTAGAGATAAAGCAATAAAAATTTTACTGGTGTTATACGTAGGTCTCCAGAACTACGTATACATAATTTATTTTTTATTTTATGGCTCTGTTCGAAATTTAATATATTGAATTTTCTATCACTCTGAACAAAAATTTCGAAAATTATCTCAGCTATTAGTAGAGATAAAGCGATAAAAATTTCACTGGTGTTATACGTGGGTCTCCAGAACTACGTATATATAATTTATTTTTTATTTTATGGCTCTGTTCGAAATTTAATATATTGAATTTTCTATCACTCTGAACAAAAATTTTGAAAATTATCTCAGCTACTAGTAGAGATAAAGCAATAAAAATTTTACTGGTGTTATACGTAGGTCTCCAGAACTACGTATACATAATTTATTTTTCATTTTATGGCTCTGTTCGAAATTTAATATATCGAATTTTCTATCACTCTGAACGAAAATTTCGAAAATTATCTCAGCTATTAGTAGAGATAAAGCAATAAAAATTTTACTGGTGTTATACGTAGGTCTCCAGAACTACGTATACATAATTTATTTTTCATTTTATGGCTCTGTTCGAAATTTAATATATTGAATTTTCTATCACTCTGAACAAAAATTTTGAGAATTATCTCAGCTATTAGTAAAGATAAAGCAATAAAAATTTCACTAATGTTATACGTAGGTCTCCAGAACTACGGATACATAATTTATTTTTCATTTTATGGCTTTGTTCAAAATTTAATATATTGAATTTTCTATCACTCTGAACAAAAATTTCGAAAATTATCTCAGCTATTAGTAGAGATAAAGCGATAAAAATTTTACTGGTGTTATACGTAGGTCTCCAGAACTACGTATACATAATTTATTTTTCATTTTATGGCTTTGTTCGAAATTTAATATATTGAATTTTCTATAACTCTGAACAAAAATTTTGAAAATTATCTCAGCTATTAGTAGAGATAAAGAAATAAAAATTTTACTGGTGTTATACGTAGGTCTCCAGAACTACGTATACATAATTTATTTTTCATTTTATGGCTTTGTTCGAAATTTAATATATTGAATTTTCTATAACTCTGAACAAAAATTTTGAAAATTATCTCAGCTATTAGTAGAGATAAAGCAATAAAAATTTTACTGGTGTTATACGTAGGTCTCCAGAACTACGTATACATAATTTATTTTTCATTTTATGGCTTTGTTCGAAATTTAATATATTGAATTTTCTATCACTCTGAACAAAAATTTTGAAAATTATCTCAGCTATTAGTAGAGATAAAGCAATAAAAATTTCACTGGTGTTATACGTAGGTCTCCAGAACTACGTATACATAATTTATTTTTTATTTTATGGCTCTGTTCGAAATTTAATATATTCAATTTTCTATCACTCTGAACAAAAATTTTGAAAATTATCTCAGCTATTAGTAGAGATAAAGCAATAAAAATTTCACTGGTGTTATACGTAGGTCTCCAGAACTACGTATACATAATTTATTTTTTATTTTATGGCTCTGTTCGAAATTTAATATATTGAATTTTCTATCACTCTGAAAAAAAATTTCGAAAATTATCTCAGCTATTAGTAGAGAAAAAGCGATAAAAATTTCACTGGTGTTATACGTGGGTCTCCAGAACTACGTATACATAATTTATTTTTCATTTTATGGCTCTGTTCGAAATTTAATATATTGAATTTTCTATCACTCTGAACAAAAATTTTGAAAATTTTCTCAGCTACTAGTAGAGATAAAGCAATAAAAATTTTACTGGTGTTATACGTAGGTCTTCAGAACTACGTATACATAATTTATTTTTCATTTTATGGCTCTGTTCGAAATTTAATATATTGAATTTTCTATCACTCTGAACGAAAATTTCGAAAATTATCTCAGCTATTAGTAGAGATAAAGCGATAAAAATTTCACTGGTGTTATACGTAGGTCTCCAGAACTACGTATACATAATTTATTTTTCATTTTATGGCTCTGTTCGAAATTTAATATATTGAATTTTCTATCACTCTGAACAAAAATTTTGAGAGTTATCTCAGCTATTAGTAAAGATAAAGCAATAAAAATTTCACTAATGTTATACGTAGGTCTCCAGAACTACGGATACATAATTTATTTTTCATTTTATGGCTTTGTTCAAAATTTAATATATTGAATTTTCTATCACTCTGAACAAAAATTTCGAAAGTTATCTCAGCTATTAGTAGAGGTAAAGCGATAAAAATTTTACTGGTGTTATACGTAGGTCTCCAGAACTACGTATACATAATTTATTTTTCATTTTATGGCTCTGTTCGAAATTTAATATATTAAATTTTCTATAACTCTAAACAAAAATTTTGAAAATTATCTCAGCTATTAGTAGAGATAAAGCAATAAAAATTTTACTGGTGTTATACTTAGGTCTCCAAAACTACGTATACATAATTTATTTTTCATTTTATGCCTCTGTTCGAAATTTAATATATTGAATTTTCTATCACTCTGAACAAAAATTTCGAAAACTATCTCAGCTATTAGTAGAGATAAAGCAATAAAAATTTTACTGGTGTTATACGTAGGTCTCCAGAACTACGTATACATAATTTATTTTTTATTTTATAGCTCTGTTCGAAATTTAATATATTGAATTTTCTATCACTCTGAACAAAAATTTCGAAAATTATCTCAGCTATTAGTAGAGATAAAGCGATAAAAATTTCACTGGTGTTATACGTAGGTCTCCAGAACTACGTATACATAATTTATTTTTCATTTTATGGCTCTGTTCGAAATTTAATATATTGAATTTTCTATCACTCTGAACAAAAATTTTGAAAATTATCTCAGCTATTAGTAGAGATAAAGCAATAAAAATTTTACTGGTGTTATACGTAGGTCTCCAGAACTACGTATACATAATTTATTTTTTATTTTATGGCTCTGTTCGAAATTTAATATATTGAATTTTCTATCACTCTGAACAAAAATTTCGAAAATTATCTCAGCTATTAGTAGAGATAAAGCGATAAAAATTTCACTGGTGTTATACGTGGGTCTCCAGAACTACGTATACATAATTTATTTTTTATTTTATGGCTCTGTTCGAAATTTAATATATTGAATTTTCTATCACTCTGAACAAAAATTTTGAAAATTATCTCAGCTACTAGTAGAGATAAAGCAATAAAAATTTTACTGGTGTTATACGTAGGTCTCCAGAACTACGTATACATAATTTATTTTTCATTTTATGGCTCTGTTCGAAATTTAATATATCGAATTTTCTATCACTCTGAACGAAAATTTCGAAAATTATTTCAGCTATTAGTAGAGATAAAGCAATAAAAATTTTACTGGTGTTATACGTAGGTCTCCAGAACTACGTATACATAATTTATTTTTCATTTTATGGCTCTGTTCGAAATTTAATATATTGAATTTTCTATCACTCTGAACAAAAATTTTGAGAATTATCTCAGCTATTAGTAAAGATAAAGCAATAAAAATTTCACTAATGTTATACGTAGGTCTCCAGAACTACGGATACATAATTTATTTTTCATTTTATGGCTTTGTTCAAAATTTAATATATTGAATTTTCTATCACTCTGAACAAAAATTTCGAAAATTATCTCAGCTATTAGTAGAGATAAAGCGATAAAAATTTTACTGGTGTTATACGTAGGTCTCCAGAACTACGTATACATAATTTATTTTTCATTTTATGGCTTTGTTCGAAATTTAATATATTGAATTTTCTATAACTCTGAACAAAAATTTTGAAAATTATCTCAGCTATTAGTAGAGATAAAGCAATAAAAATTTTACTGGTGTTATACTTAGGTCTCTAAAACTACGTATACATAATTTATTTTTCATTTTATGCCTCTGTTCGAAATTTAATATATTGAATTTTCTATCACTCTGAACAAAAATTTCGAAAATTATCTCAGCTATTAGTAGAGATAAAGCGATAAAAATTTCACTGGTGTTATACGTAGGTGTCCAGAACTACGTATACATAATTTATTTTTCATTTTATGGCTCTGTTCGAAATTTAATATATTGAATTTTCTATCACTCTGAACAAAAATTTTGAAAATTATCTCAGCTATTAGTAGAGATAAAGCAATAAAAATTTTACTGGTGTTATACGTAGGTCTCCAGAACTACGTATACATAATTTATTTTTCATTTTATGGCTTTGTTCGAAATTTAATATATTGAATTTTCTATCACTCTGAACAAAAATTTCGAAAAGTATCTCAGCTATTAGTAGAGATAAAGCGATAAAAATTTCACTGGTGTTATACGTAGGTCTCCAGAACTACGTATACATAATTTGTTTTTCATTTTATGGCTCTGTTCGAAATTTAATATATTGAATTTTCTATCACACTGAACAAAAATTTCGAAAATTATCTCAGCTATTAGTAGAGATAAAGCGATAAAAATTTTACTGGTGTTATACGTAGGTCTCAAAAACTACGTATACATAACTTATTTTTTATTTTATGGCTCTGTTCGAAATTTAATATATTGAATTTTCTATCACTCTGAACAAAAATTTTGAAAATTATCTCAGCTATTAGTAGAGATAAAGCAATAAAAATTTCACTGGTGTTATACGTAGGTCTCCAGAACTACGTATACATAATTTATTTTTCATTTTATGGCTCTGTTCGAAATTTAATATGTTGAATTTTCTATCACTCTGAACAAAAATTTCGAAAATTATCTCAGCTATTAGTAGAGATAAAGCGATAAAAATTTCACTGGTGTTATACGTAGGTCCCCAGAACTACGTATACATAATTTATTTTTCATTTTATGGCTCTGTTCGAAATTTAATATATTGAATTTTCTATCACTCTGAACAAAAATTTTGAAAATTATCTCAGCTATTAGTAGAGATAAAGCAATAAAAATTTCACTGGTGTTATACGTAGGTCTTCAGAACTACGTATACATAATTTATTTTTCATTTTATGGCTCTCTTTGAAATTTAATATATTGAATTTTCTATCACTCTGAACAAAAATTTCGAAAATTATCTCAGCTATTAGTAGAGATAAAGCGATAAAAATTTCACTGGTGTTATACGTAGGTTTCTAAAACTACGTATACATAATTTATTTTTCATTTTATGGCTCTGTTCGAAATTTAATATATTGAATTTTCTATCACTCTGAACAAAAATTTTGAAAATTATCTCAGCTATTAGTAGAGATAAAGCAATAAAAATTTTACTGGTGTTGTACGTAGGTCTTCAGAACTACGTATACATAATTTATTTTTAATTTTATAGCTCTGTTCGAAATTTAATATATTGACTTTTCTATCACTCTGAACAAAAATTTTGAAAATTATCTCAGCTATTAGTAGAGATAAAGCAATAAAAATTTTACTGGTGTTATACGTAGGTCTCTAGAACTACGTATACATAATTTATTTTTCATTTTATAGCTCTGTTCGAAATTTAATATATTGAATTTTCTATCACTCTGAACAAAAATTTTGAAAATTATCTCAGCTATTAGTAGAGATAAAGCAATAAAAATTTTACTGGTGTTATACGTAGGTCTCTAGAACTACGTATACATAATTTATTTTTCATTTTATAGCTCTGTTCGAAATTTAATATATTGAATTTTCTATCACTCTGAACAAAAATTTTGAAAATTATCTCAGCTATTAGTAGAGATAAAGCAATAAAAATTTTACTGGTGTTGTACGTAGGTCTTCAGAACTACGTATACATAATTTATTTTTCATTTTATAGCTCTGTTCGAAATTTAATATATTGAATTTTCTATCACTCTGAACAAAAATTTCGAAAATTATCTCAGCTATTAGTAGAGATAAAGCGATAAAAATTTCACTGGTGTTATACGTAGGTCTCCAGAACTACGCATACATAATTTATTTTTCATTTTATGGCTCCGTTCGAAATTTAATATACTGAATTTTCTATCTCTCTGAACAAAAATTTTGAAAATTATCTCAGCTATTAGTAGAGATAAAGCAATAAAAATTTTACTGGTGTTGTACGTAGGTCTTCAGAACTACGTATACATAATTTATTTTTCATTTTATAGCTCTGTTCGAAATTTAATATATTGAATTTTCTATCACTCTGAACAAAAATTTCGAAAATTATCTCAGCTATTAGTAGAGATAAAGCGATAAAAATTTCACTGGTGTTATACGTAGGTCTCCAGAACTACGCATACATAATTTATTTTTCATTTTATGGCTCCGTTCGAAATTTAATATACTGAATTTTCTATCTCTCTGAACAAAAATTTTGAAAATTATCTCAGCTATTAGTAGAGATAAAGCAATAAAAATTTCACTGGTGTTATACGTAGGTCTCCAGAACTACGTATACATAATTTATTTTTTATTTTATTGCTCTGTTCGAAATTTAATATATTGAATTTTCTATCACTTTGAACAAAAATTTCGAAAATTATCTCAGCTATTAGTAGAAATAAAGCGATAAAAATTTTACTGGTGTTATACGTGGGTCTCCAGAACTACGTATACATAATTTATTTTTCATTTTATGGCTCTGTTTGAAATTTAATATATTGAATTTTCTATCACTCTGAACAAAAATTTTGAAAATTTTCTCAGCTACTAGTAGAGATAAAGCAATAAAAATTTTACTGGTGTTATACGTAGGTCTCCAGAACTACGTATACATAATTTATTTTTCATTTTATGGCTCTGTTCGAAATTTAATATATTGAATTTTCTATCACTCTGAACGAAAATTTCGAAAATTATCTCAGCTATTAGTAGAGATAAAGCGATAAAAATTTCACTGGTGTTATACGTAGGTCTCCAGAACTACGTATACATAATTTATTTTTCATTTTATGGCTCTGTTCGAAATTTAATATATTGAATTTTCTATCACTCTGAACAAAAATTTTGAGAGTTATCTCAGCTATTAGTGAAGATAAAGCAATAAAAATTTCACTAATGTTATACGTAGGTCTCCAGAACTACGGATACATAATTTACTTTTCATTTTATGGCTTTGTTCAAAATTTAATATATTGAATTTTCTATCACTCTGAACAAAAATTCCGAAAATTATCTCAGCTATTAGTAGAGATAAAGCGATAAAAATTTTACTGGTGTTATACGTAGGTCTCCAGAACTACGTATACATAATTTATTTTTCATTTTATGGCTCTGTTCGAAATTTAATATATTGAATTTCTATAACTCTGAACAAAAATTTTGAAAATTATCTCAGCTATTAGTAGAGATAAAGCAATAAAAATTTTACTGGTGTTATACTTAGGTCTCCAAAACTACGTATACATAATTTATTTTTCATTTTATGCCTCTGTTCGAAATTTATTATATTGAATTTTCTATCACTCTGAACAAAAATTTCGAAAATTATCTCAGCTATTAGTAGAGATAAAGCGATAAAAATTTCACTGGTGTTATACGTAGGTGTCCAGAACTACGTATACATAATTTATTTTTCATTTTATGGCTCTGTTCGAAATTTAATATATTGAATTTTCTATCACTCTGAACAAAAATTTTGAAAATTATCTCAGCTATTAGTAGAGATAAAGCAATAAAAATTTTACTGGTGTTATACGTAGGTCTCCAGAACTACGTATACATAATTTATTTTTCATTTTATGGCTTTGTTCGAAATTTAATATATTGAATTTTCTATCACTCTGAACAAAAATTTCGAAAAGTATCTCAGCTATTAGTAGAGATAAAGCGATAAAAATTTCACTGGTGTTATACGTAGGTCTCCAGAACTACGTACACATAATTTGTTTTTCATTTTATGGCTCTGTTCGAAATTTAATATATTGAATTTTCTATCACACTGAACAAAAATTTCGAAAATTATCTCAGCTATTAGTAGAGATAAAGCGATAAAAATTTTACTGGTGTTATACGTAGGTCTCAAGAACTACGTATACATAACTTATTTTTTATTTTATGGCTCTGTTCGAAATTTAATATATTGAATTTTCTATCACTCTGAACAAAAATTTTGAAAATTATCTCAGCTATTAGTAGAGATAAAGCAATAAAAATATCACTGGTGTTATACGTAGGTCTCCAGAACTACGTATACATAATTTATTTTTCATTTTATGGCTCTGTTCGAAATTTAATATGTTGAATTTTCTATCACTCTGAACAAAAATTTCGAAAATTATCTCAGCTATTAGTAGAGATAAAGCGATAAAAATTTCACTGGTGTTATACGTAGGTCCCCAGAACTACGTATACATAATTTATTTTTCATTTTATGGCTCTGTTCGAAATTTAATATATTGAATTTTCTATCACTCTGAACAAAAATTTTGAAAATTATCTCAGCTATTAGTAGAGATAAAGCAATAAAAATTTCACTGGTGTTATACGTAGGTCTTCAGAACTACGTATACATAATTTATTTTTCATTTTATGGCTCTGTTTGAAATTTAATATATTGAATTTTCTATCACTCTGAACAAAAATTTCGAAAATTATCTCAGCTATTAGTAGAGATAAAGCGATAAAAATTTCACTGGTGTTATACGTAGGTTTCTAAAACTACGTATACATAATTTATTTTTCATTTTATGGCTCTGTTCGAAATTTAATATATTGAATTTTCTGTCACTCTGAACAAAAATTTTGAAAATTATCTCAGCTATTAGTAGAGATAAAGCAATAAAAATTTTACTGGTGTTGTACGTAGGTCTTCAGAACTACGTATACATAATTTATTTTTCATTTTATAGCTCTGTTCGAAATTTAATATATTGACTTTTCTATCACTCTGAACAAAAATTTTGAAAATTATCTCAGCTATTAGTAGAGATAAAGCAATAAAAATTTTACTGGTGTTATACGTAGGTCTCTAGAACTACGTATACATAATTTATTTTTCATTTATTTTATAGCTCTGTTCGAAATTTAATATATTGAATTTTCTATCACTCTGAACAAAAATTTTGAAAATTATCTCAGCTATTAGTAGAGATAAAGCAATAAAAATTTTACTGGTGTTGTACGTAGGTCTTCAGAACTACGTATACATAATTTATTTTTCATTTTAAAGCTTTGTTCGAAATTTAATATATTGACTTTTCTATCACTCTGAACAAAAATTTTGAAAATTATCTCAGCTATTAGTAGAGATAAAGCAATAAAAATTTTACTGGTGTTATACGTAGGTCTCCAGAACTACGTATACATAATTTATTTTTCATTTTATAGCTCTGTTCGAAATTTAATATATTGAATTTTCTATCACTCTGAACAAAAATTTCGAAAATTATCTCAGCTATTAGTAGAGATAAAGCGATAAAAATTTCACTGGTGTTATACGTAGGTCTCCAGAACTACGCATACATAATTTATTTTTCATTTTATGGCTCCGTTCGAAATTTAATATATTGAATTTTCTATCACTCTGAACAAAAATTTTGAAAATTATCTCAGCTATTAGTAGAGATAAAGCAATAAAAATTTCACTGGTGTTATACGTAGGTCTCCAGAACTACGTATACATAATTTATTTTTTATTTTATTGCTCTGTTCGAAATTTAATATATTGAATTTTCTATCACTTTGAACAAAAATTTCGAAAATTATCTCAGCTATTAGTAGAAATAAAGCGATAAAAATTTCACTGGTGTTATAAGTGGGTCTCCAGAACTACGTATACATAATTTATTTTTCATTTTATGGCTCTGTTCGAAATTTAATATATTGAATTTTCTATCACTCTGAACAAAAATTTTGAAAATTATCTCAGCTATTAGTAGAGATAAAGCAATAAAAATTTTACTGGTGTTGTACGTAGGTCTTCAGAACTACGTATACATAATTTATTTTTCATTTTATAGCTCTGTTCGAAATTTAATATATTGACTTTTCTATCACTCTGAACAAAAATTTTGAAAATTATCTCAGCTATTAGTAGAGATAAAGCAATAAAAATTTTACTGGTGTTATACGTAGGTCTCTAGAACTACGTATACATAATTTATTTTTCATTTTATAGCTCTGTTCGAAATTTAATATATTGAATTTTCTATCACTCTGAACAAAAATTTTGAAAATTATCTCAGCTATTAGTAGAGATAAAGCAATAAAAATTTTACTGGTGTTGTACGTAGGTCTTCAGAACTACGTATACATAATTTATTTTTCATTTTAAAGCTCTGTTCGAAATTTAATATATTGACTTTTCTATCACTCTGAACAAAAATTTTGAAAATTTTCTCAGCTATTAGTAGAGATAAAGCAATAAAAATTTTACTGGTGTTATACGTAGGTCTCTAGAACTACGTATACATAATTTATTTTTCATTTTATAGCTCTGTTCGAAATTTAATATATTGAATTTTCTATCACTCTGAACAAAAATTTTGAAAATTATCTCAGCTATTAGTAGAGATAAAGCAATAAAAATTTTACTGGTGTTGTACGTAGGTCTTCAGAACTACGTATACATAATTTATTTTTCATTTTAAAGCTCTGTTCGAAATTTAATATATTGACTTTTCTATCACTCTGAACAAAAATTTTGAAAATTATCTCAGCTATTAGTAGAGATAAAGCAATAAAAATTTTACTGGTGTTGTACGTAGGTCTTCAGAACTACGTATACATAATTTATTTTTCATTTTATAGCTCTGTTCGAAATTTAATATATTGATTTTTCTATCACTCTGAACAAAAATTTTGAAAATTATCTCAGCTATTAGTAGAGATAAAGCAATAAAAATTTTACTGGTGTTATACGTAGGTCTCTAGAACTACGTATACATAATTTATTTTTCATTTTATAGCTCTGTTCGAAATTTAATATATTGAATTTTCTATCACTCTGAACAAAAATTTTGAAAATTATCTCAGCTATTAGTAGAGATAAAGCAATAAAAATTTTACTGGTGTTGTACGTAGGTCTTCAGAACTACGTATACATAATTTATTTTTCATTTTAGAGCTCTGTTCGAAATTTAATATATTGACTTTTCTATCACTCTGAACAAAAATTTTGAAAATTATCTCAGCTATTAGTAGAGATAAAGCAATAAAAATTTTACTGGTGTTATACGTAGGTCTCCAGAACTACGTATACATAATTTATTTTTCATTTTATAGCTCTGTTCGAAATTTAATATATTGAATTTTCTATCACTCTGAACAAAAATTTCGAAAATTATCTCAGCTATTAGTAGAGATAAAGCGATAAAAATTTCACTGGTGTTATACGTAGGTCTCCAGAACTACGCATACATAATTTATTTTTCATTTTATGGCTCCGTTCGAAATTTAATATATTGAATTTTCTATCACTCTGAACAAAAATTTTGAAAATTATCTCAGCTATTAGTAGAGATAAAGCAATAAAAATTTCACTGGTGTTATACGTAGGTCTCCAGAACTACGTATACATAATTTATTTTTTATTTTATTGCTCTGTTCGAAATTTAATATATTGAATTTTCTATCACTTTGAACAAAAATTTCGAAAATTATCTCAGCTATTAGTAGAAATAAAGCGATAAAAATTTCACTGGTGTTATAAGTGGGTCTCCAGAACTACGTATACATAATTTATTTTTCATTTTATGGCTCTGTTCGAAATTTAATATATTGAATTTTCTATCACTCTGAACAAAAATTTTGAAAATTTTCTCAGCTACTAGTAGAGATAAAGCAATAAAAATTTTACTGGTGTTATACGTAGGTCTCCAGAACTACGTATACATAATTTATTTTTCATTTTATGGCTCTGTTCGAAATTTAATATATTGAATTTTCTATCACTCTGAACGAAAATTTCGAAAATTATCTCAGCTATTAGTAGAGATAAAGCGACAAAAATTTCACTGGTGTTATACGTAGGTCTCCAGAACTACGTATACATAATTTATTTTTCATTTTATGGCTCTGTTCGAAATTTAATATATTGAATTTTCTATCACTCTGAACAAAAATTTTGAGAGTTATCTCAGCTATTAGTAAAGATAAAGCAATAAAAATTTCACTAATGTTATACGTAGGTCTCCAGAACTACGGATACATAATTTACTTTTCATTTTATGGCTTTGTTCAAAATTTAATATATTGAATTTTCTATCACTCTGAACAAAAATTTCGAAAATTATCTCAGCTATTAGTAGAGATAAAGCGATAAAAATTTTACTGGTGTTATACGTAGGTCTCCAGAACTACGTATACATAATTTATTTTTTATTTTATGGCTCTGTTCGAAATTTAATATATTGAATTTCTATAACTCTGAACAAAAATTTTGAAAATTATCTCAGCTATTAGTAGAGATAAAGCAATAAAAATTTTACTGGTGTTATACTTAGGTCTCCAAAACTACGTATACATAATTTATTTTTCATTTTATGCCTCTGTTCGAAATTTATTATATTGAATTTTCTATCACTCTGAACAAAAATTTCGAAAATTATCTCAGCTATTAGTAGAGATAAAACGATAAAAATTTCACTGGTGTTATACGTAGGTGTCCAGAACTACGTATACATAATTTATTTTTCATTTTATGACTCTGTTCGAAATTTAATATATTGAATTTTCTATCACTCTGAACACAAATTTTGAAAATTATCTCAGCTATTAGTAGAGATAAAGCAATAAAAATTTTACTAGTGTTATACGTAGGTCTCCAGAACTACGTATACATAATTTATTTTTCATTTTATGGCTTTGTTCGAAATTTAATATATTGAATTTTCTATCACTCTGAACAAAAATTTCGAAAAGTATCTCAGCTATTAGTAGAGATAAAGCGATAAAAATTTCACTGGTGTTATACGTAGGTCTCCAGAACTACGTACACATAATTTGTTTTTCATTTTATGGCTCTGTTCGAAATTTAATATATTGAATTTTCTATCACACTGAACAAAAATTTCGAAAATTATCTCAGCTATTAGTAGAGATAAAGCGATAAAAATTTTACTGGTGTTATACGTAGGTCTCAAGAACTACGTATACATAACTTATTTTTTATTTTATGGCTCTGTTCGAAATTTAATATATTGAATTTTCTATCACTCTGAACAAAAATTTTGAAAATTATCTCAGCTATTAGTAGAGATAAAGCAATAAAAATATCACTGGTGTTATACGTAGGTCTCCAGAACTACGTATACATAATTTATTTTTCATTTTATGGCTCTGTTCGAAATTTAATATGTTGAATTTTCTATCACTCTGAACAAAAATTTCGAAAATTATCTCAGCTATTAGTAGAGATAAAGCGATAAAAATTTCACTGGTGTTATACGTAGGTCCCCAGAACTACGTATACATAATTTATTTTTCATTTTATGGCTCTGTTCGAAATTTAATATATTGAATTTTCTATCACTCTGAACAAAAATTTTGAAAATTATCTCAGCTATTAGTAGAGATAAAGCAATAAAAATTTTACTGGTGTTATACGTAGGTCTTCAGAACTACGTATACATAATTTATTTTTCATTTTATGGCTCTGTTTGAAATTTAATATATTGAATTTTCTATCACTCTGAACAAAAATTTCGAAAATTATCTCAGCTATTAGTAGAGATAAAGCGATAAAAATTTCACTGGTGTTATACGTAGGTTTCTAAAACTACGTATACATAATTTATTTTTCATTTTATGGCTCTGTTCGAAATTTAATATATTGAATTTTCTATCACTCTGAACAAAAATTTTGAAAATTATCTCAGCTATTAGTAGAGATAAAGCAATAAAAATTTTACTGGTGTTGTACGTAGGTCTTCAGAACTACGTATACATAATTTATTTTTCATTTTATAGCTCTGTTCGAAATTTAATATATTGACTTTTCTATCACTCTGAACAAAAATTTTGAAAATTATCTCAGCTATTAGTAGAGATAAAGCAATAAAAATTTTACTGGTGTTATACGTAGGTCTCTAGAACTACGTATACATAATTTATTTTTCATTTTATAGCTCTGTTCGAAATTTAATATATTGAATTTTCTATCACTCTGAACAAAAATTTTGAAAATTATCTTAGCTATTAGTAGAGATAAAGCAATAAAAATTTTACTGGTGTTGTACGTAGGTCTTCAGAACTACGTATACATAATTTATTTTTCATTTTAAAGCTCTGTTCGAAATTTAATATATTGACTTTTCTATCACTCTGAACAAAAATTTTGAAAATTATCTCAGCTATTAGTAGAGATAAAGCAATAAAAATTTTACTGGTGTTATACGTAGGTCTCCAGAACTACGTATACATAATTTATTTTTCATTTTATAGCTCTGTTCGAAATTTAATATATTGAATTTTCTATCACTCTGAACAAAAATTTCGAAAATTATCTCAGCTATTAGTAGAGATAAAGCGATAAAAATTTCACTGGTGTTATACGTAGGTCTCCAGAACTACGCATACATAATTTATTTTTCATTTTATGGCTCCGTTCGAAATTTAATATATTGAATTTTCTATCACTCTGAACAAAAATTTTGAAAATTATCTCAGCTATTAGTAGAGATAAAGCAATAAAAATTTCACTGGTGTTATACGTAGGTCTCCAGAACTACGTATACATAATTTATTTTTTATTTTATTGCTCTGTTCGAAATTTAATATATTGAATTTTCTATCACTTTGAACAAAAATTTCGAAAATTATCTCAGCTATTAGTAGAAATAAAGCGATAAAAATTTCACTGGTGTTATAAGTGGGTCTCCAGAACTACGTATACATAATTTATTTTTCATTTTATGGCTCTGTTCGAAATTTAATATATTGAATTTTCTATCACTCTGAACAAAAATTTTGAAAATTATCTCAGCTATTAGTAGAGATAAAGCAATAAAAATTTTACTGGTGTTGTACGTAGGTCTTCAGAACTACGTATACATAATTTATTTTTCATTTTATAGCTCTGTTCGAAATTTAATATATTGACTTTTCTATCACTCTGAACAAAAATTTTGAAAATTATCTCAGCTATTAGTAGAGATAAAGCAATAAAAATTTTACTGGTGTTATACGTAGGTCTCTAGAACTACGTATACATAATTTATTTTTCATTTTATAGCTCTGTTCGAAATTTAATATATTGAATTTTCTATCACTCTGAACAAAAATTTTGAAAATTATCTCAGCTATTAGTAGAGATAAAGCAATAAAAATTTTACTGGTGTTGTACGTAGGTCTTCAGAACTACGTATACATAATTTATTTTTCATTTTAAAGCTCTGTTCGAAATTTAATATATTGACTTTTCTATCACTCTGAACAAAAATTTTGAAAATTATCTCAGCTATTAGTAGAGATAAAGCAATAAAAATTTTACTGGTGTTATACGTAGGTCTCTAGAACTACGTATACATAATTTATTTTTCATTTTATAGCTCTGTTCGAAATTTAATATATTGAATTTTCTATCACTCTGAACAAAAATTTTGAAAATTATCTCAGCTATTAGTAGAGATAAAGCAATAAAAATTTTACTGGTGTTGTACGTAGGTCTTCAGAACTACGTATACATAATTTATTTTTCATTTTAAAGCTCTGTTCGAAATTTAATATATTGACTTTTCTATCACTCTGAACAAAAATTTTGAAAATTATCTCAGCTATTAGTAGAGATAAAGCAATAAAAATTTTACTGGTGTTGTACGTAGGTCTTCAGAACTACGTATACATAATTTATTTTTCATTTTATAGCTCTGTTCGAAATTTAATATATTGATTTTTCTATCACTCTGAACAAAAATTTTGAAAATTATCTCAGCTATTAGTAGAGATAAAGCAATAAAAATTTTACTGGTGTTATACGTAGGTCTCTAGAACTACGTATACATAATTTATTTTTCATTTGATAGCTCTGTTCGAAATTTAATATATTGAATTTTCTATCACTCTGAACAAAAATTTTGAAAATTATCTCAGCTATTAGTAGAGATAAAGCAATAAAAATTTTACTGGTGTTGTACGTAGGTCTTCAGAACTACGTATACATAATTTATTTTTCATTTTAAAGCTCTGTTCGAAATTTAATATATTGACTTTTCTATCACTCTGAACAAAAATTTTGAAAATTATCTCAGCTATTAGTAGAGATAAAGCAATAAAAATTTTACTGGTGTTATACGTAGGTCTCCAGAACTACGTATACATAATTTATTTTTCATTTTATAGCTCTGTTCGAAATTTAATATATTGAATTTTCTATCACTCTGAACAAAAATTTCGAAAATTATCTCAGCTATTAGTAGAGATAAAGCGATAAAAATTTCACTGGTGTTATACGTAGGTCTCCAGAACTACGCATACATAATTTATTTTTCATTTTATGGCTCCGTTCGAAATTTAATATATTGAATTTTCTATCACTCTGAACAAAAATTTTGAAAATTATCTCAGCTATTAGTAGAGATAAAGCAATAAAAATTTCACTGGTGTTATACGTAGGTCTCCAGAACTACGTATACATAATTTATTTTTTATTTTATTGCTCTGTTCGAAATTTAATATATTGAATTTTCTATCACTTTGAACAAAAATTTCGAAAATTATCTCAGCTATTAGTAGAAATAAAGCGATAAAAATTTCACTGGTGTTATAAGTGGGTCTCCAGAACTACGTATACATAATTTATTTTTCATTTTATGGCTCTGTTCGAAATTTAATATATTGAATTTTCTATCACTCTGAACAAAAATTTTGAAAATTTTCTCAGCTACTAGTAGAGATAAAGCAATAAAAATTTTACTGGTGTTATACGTAGGTCTCCAGAACTACGTATACATAATTTATTTTTCATTTTATGGCTCTGTTCGAAATTTAATATATTGAATTTTCTATCACTCTGAACGAAAATTTCGAAAATTATCTCAGCTATTAGTAGAGATAAAGCGATAAAAATTTCACTGGTGTTATACGTAGGTCTCCAGAACTACGTATACATAATTTATTTTTCATTTTATGGCTCTGTTCGAAATTTAATATATTGAATTTTCTATCACTCTGAACAAAAATTTTGAGAGTTATCTCAGCTATTAGTAAAGATAAAGCAATAAAAATTTCACTAATGTTATACGTAGGTCTCCAGAACTACGGATACATAATTTACTTTTCATTTTATGGCTTTGTTCAAAATTTAATATATTGAATTTTCTATCACTCTGAACAAAAATTTCGAAAATTATCTCAGCTATTAGTAGAGATAAAGCGATAAAAATTTTACTGGTGTTATACGTAGGTCTCCAGAACTACGTATACATAATTTATTTTTTATTTTATGGCTCTGTTCGAAATTTAATATATTGAATTTCTATAACTCTGAACAAAAATTTTGAAAATTATCTCAGCTATTAGTAGAGATAAAGCAATAAAAATTTTACTGGTGTTATACTTAGGTCTCCAAAACTACGTATACATAATTTATTTTTCATTTTATGCCTCTGTTCGAAATTTATTATATTGAATTTTCTATCACTCTGAACAAAAATTTCGAAAATTATCTCAGCTATTAGTAGAGATAAAACGATAAAAATTTCACTGGTGTTATACGTAGGTGTCCAGAACTACGTATACATAATTTATTTTTCATTTTATGACTCTGTTCGAAATTTAATATATTGAATTTTCTATCACTCTGAACACAAATTTTGAAAATTATCTTAGCTATTAGTAGAGATAAAGCAATAAAAATTTTACTAGTGTTATACGTAGGTCTCCAGAACTACGTATACATAATTTATTTTTCATTTTATGGCTTTGTTCGAAATTTAATATATTGAATTTTCTATCACTCTGAACAAAAATTTCGAAAAGTTTCTCAGCTATTAGTAGAGATAAAGCGATAAAAATTTCACTGGTGTTATATGTAGGTCTCCAGAACTACGTATACATAATTTATTTTTTATTTTATGGCTCTGTTTGAAATTTAATATATTGAATTTTCTATCACTCTGAACAAAAATTTCGAAAATTATCTCAGCTATTAGTAGAGATAAAGCGATAAAAATTTCACTGGTGTTATACGTAGGTTTCTAAAACTACGTATACATAATTTATTTTTCATTTTATGGCTCTGTTCGAAATTTAATATATTGAATTTTCTATCACTCTGAACAAAAATTTTGAAAATTATCTCAGCTATTAGTAGAGATAAAGCAATAAAAATTTCACTGGTGTTATACGTAGGTCTCCAGAACTACGTATACATAATTTATTTTTCATTTTATGGCTCTGTTCGAAATTTAATATGTTGAATTTTCTATCACTCTGAACAAAAATTTCGAAAATTATCTCAGCTATTAGTAGAGATAAAGCGATAAAAATTTCACTGGTGTTATACGTAGGTCTTCAGAACTACGTATACATAATTTATTTTTCATTTTATGGCTCTGTTTGAAATTTAATATATTGAATTTTCTATCACTCTGAACAAAAATTTCGAAAATTATCTCAGCTATTAGTAGAGATAAAGCGATAAAAATTTCACTGGTGTTATACGTAGGTTTCTAAAACTACGTATACATAATTTATTTTTCATTTTATGGCTCTGTTCGAAATTTAATATATTGAATTTTCTATCACTCTGAACAAAAATTTTGAAAATTATCTCAGCTATTAGTAGAGATAAAGCAATAAAAATTTTACTGGTGTTGTACGTAGGTCTTCAGAACTACGTATACATAATTTATTTTTCATTTTATAGCTCTGTTCGAAATTTAATATATTGACTTTTCTATCACTCTGAACAAAAATTTTGAAAATTATCTCAGCTATTAGTAGAGATAAAGCAATAAAAATTTTACTGGTGTTATACGTAGGTCTCTAGAACTACGTATACATAATTTATTTTTCATTTTATAGCTCTGTTCGAAATTTAATATATTGAATTTTCTATCACTCTGAACAAAAATTTTGAAAATTATCTCAGCTATTAGTAGAGATAAAGCAATAAAAATTTTACTGGTGTTGTACGTAGGTCTTCAGAACTACGTATACATAATTTATTTTTCATTTTAAAGCTCTGTTCGAAATTTAATATATTGACTTTTCTATCACTCTGAACAAAAATTTTGAAAATTATCTCAGCTATTAGTAGAGATAAAGCAATAAAAATTTTACTGGTGTTATACGTAGGTCTCCAGAACTACGTATACATAATTTATTTTTCATTTTATAGCTCTGTTCGAAATTTAATATATTGAATTTTCTATCACTCTGAACAAAAATTTCGAAAATTATCTCAGCTATTAGTAGAGATAAAGCGATAAAAATTTCACTGGTGTTATACGTAGGTCTCCAGAACTACGCATACATAATTTATTTTTCATTTTATGGCTCCGTTCGAAATTTAATATATTGAATTTTCTATCACTCTGAACAAAAATTTTGAAAATTATCTCAGCTATTAGTAGAGATAAAGCAATAAAAATTTCACTGGTGTTATACGTAGGTCTCCAGAACTACGTATACATAATTTATTTTTTATTTTATTGCTCTGTTCGAAATTTAATATATTGAATTTTCTATCACTTTGAACAAAAATTTCGAAAATTATCTCAGCTATTAGTAGAAATAAAGCGATAAAAATTTCACTGGTGTTATACGTGGGTCTCCAGAACTACGTGTACATAATTTATTTTTCATTTTATGGCTCTGTTCGAAATTTAATATATTGAATTTTCTATCACTCTGAACAAAAATTTTGAAAATTTTCTCAGCTACTAGTAGAGATAAAGCAATAAAAATTTTACTGGTGTTATACGTAGGTCTCCAGAACTACGTATACATAATTTATTTTTCATTTTATGGCTCTGTTCGAAATTTAATATATTGAATTTTCTATCACTCTGAACGAAAATTTCGAAAGTTATCTCAGCTATTAGTAGAGATAAAGCGATAAAAATTTCACTGGTGTTATACGTAGGTCTCCAGAACTACGTATACATAATTTATTTTTCATTTTATGGCTCTGTTCGAAATTTAATATATTGAATTTCTATAACTCTGAACAAAAATTTTGAAAATTATCTCAGCTATTAGTAGAGATAAAGCAATAAAAATTTTACTGGTGTTATACTTAGGTCTCCAAAACTACGTATACATAATTTATTTTTCATTTTATGCCTCTGTTCGAAATTTATTATATTGAATTTTCTATCACTCTGAACAAAAATTTCGAAAATTATCTCAGCTATTAGTAGAGATAAAGCGATAAAAATTTCACTGGTGTTATATGTAGGTGTCCAGAACTACGTATACATAATTTATTTTTCATTTTATGGCTCTGTTCGAAATTTAATATATTGAATTTTCTATCACACTGAACAAAAATTTCGAAAATTATCTCAGCTATTAGTAGAGATAAAGCGATAAAAATTTTACTGGTGTTATACGTAGGTCTCCAGAACTACGTATACATAATTTATTTTTTATTTTATGGCTTTGTTCGAAATTTAATATATTGAAATTTCTATCACTCTGAACAAAAATTTTGAAAATTATCACAGCTATTAGTAGAGATAAAGCAATAAAAATTGCACTGGTGTTATACGTAGGTCTCCAGAACTACGTATACATAATTTATTTTTTATTTTATGGCTCTGTTCGAAATTTAATATGTTGAATTTTCTATCACTCTGAACAAAAATTTCGAAAATTATCTCAGCTATTAGTAGAGACAAAGCGATAAAAATTTCACTGGTGTTATACGTAGGTCTCTAGAACTACGTATACGTAATTTATTTTTAATTTTATGGCTCTGTTCGAAATTTAATATATTGAATTTTCTATCACTCTGAACAAAAATTTCGAAAATTATCTGAGCTATTAGTAGAGACAAAGCGATAAAAATTTCACTGGTGTTATACGTAGGTCTCCAGAACTACGTATACATAATTTATTTTTCATTTTATGGTTCTGTTCGAAATTTAATATATTGAATTTTCTATCACTCTGAACAAAAATTTCGAAAATTATCTCAGCTATTAGTAGAGATAAAGCGATAAAAATTTCACTGGTGTTATACGTAGGTCTCCAGAACTACGTATACATAAATTATTTTTCATTTTATGGCTCTGTTCGAAATTTAATATATTGAATTTTCTATCACTCTGAACAAAAATTTGAAAATTATCTCAGCTATTAGTAGAGGTAAAGCAATAAAAATTTTACTGGTGTTATACTTAGGTCTCTAGAACTACGTATACATAATTTATTTTTCATTTTATGGCTCTGTTCGAAATTTAATATATTGAATTTTCTATCACTCTGAACAAAAATTTCGAAAATTATCTCAGCTATTAGTAGAGATAAAGCGATAAAAATTTCACTGGTGTTATAGGTAGGTCTCCAGAACTACGTATACATAATTTATTTTTCATTTTATGGCTCTGTTCGAAATTTAATATATTGAATTTTCTATCACTCTGAACAAAAATTTTGAAAATTATCTCAGCTATTAGTAGAGATAAAGCGATAAAAATTTCACTGGTGTTATAGGTAGGTCTCCAGAACTACGTATACATAATTTATTTTTCATTTTATGGCTCTGTTCGAAATTTAATATATTGAATTTTCTATCACTCTGAACAAAAATTTTGAAAATTATCTCAGCTATTAGTAGAGATAAAGCGATAAAAATTTCACTGGTGTTATACGTAGGTTTCTAAAACTACGTATACATAATTTATTTTTCATTTTATGGCTCTGTTCGAAATTTAATATATTGAATTTTCTATCACTCTGAACAAAAATTTTGAAAATTATCTCAGCTATTAGTAGAGATAAAGCAATAAAAATTTTACTGGTGTTGTACGTAGGTCTTCAGAACTACGTATACATAATTTATTTTTCATTTTATGTCTCTGTTCGAAATTTAATATATTGACTTTTCTATCACTCTGAACAAAAATTTTGAAAATTGTCTCAGCTATTAGTAGAGATAAAGCAATAAAAATTTTACTGGTGTTATACGTAGGTCTCCAGAACTACGTATACATAATTTATTTTTCATTTTATGGCTTTGTTCGAAATTTAATATATAGAATTTTCTATCACTCTGAACAAAAATTTCGAAAAGTATCTCAGCTATTAGTAGAGATAAAGCGATAAAAATTTCACTGGTGTTATACGTAGGTCTCCAGAACTACGTATACATAATTTATTTTTCATTTTATGGCTCTGTTCGAAATTTAATATATTGAATTTTCTATCACACTGAACAAAAATTTCGAAAATTATCTCAGCTATTAGTAGAGATAAAGCGATAAAAATTTCACTGGTGTTATACGTAGGTCTCCAGAACTACGTATACATAATTTATTTTTTATTTTATGGCTCTGTTCGAAATTTAATATATTGAATTTTCTATCACTCTGAACAAAAATTTTGAAAATTATCTCAGCTATTAGTAGAGATAAAGCAATAAAAATTTCACTGGTGTTATACGTAGGTCTCCAGAACTACGTATACATAATTTATTTTTCATTTTATGGCTCTGTTCGAAATTTAATATGTTGAATTTTCTATCACTCTGAACAAAAATTTCGAAAATTATCTCAGCTATTAGTAGAGATAAAGCGATAAAAATTTCACTGGTGTTATAGGTAGGTCTCCAGAACTACGTATACATAATTTATTTTTCATTTTATGGCTCTGTTCGAAATTTAATATATTGAATTTTCTATCACTCTGAACAAAAATTTTGAAAATTATCTCAGCTATTAGTAGAGATAAAGCGATAAAAATTTCACTGGTGTTATAGGTAGGTCTCCAGAACTACGTATACATAATTTATTTTTCATTTTATGGCTCTGTTCGAAATTTAATATATTGAATTTTCTATCACTCTGAACAAAAATTTTGAAAATTATCTCAGCTATTAGTAGAGATAAAGCAATAAAAATTTTACTGGTGTTATACGTAGGTCTCCAGAACTACGCATACATAATTTATTTTTCATTTTATGGCTCTGTTTGAAATTTAATATGTTGAATTTTCTATCACTCTGAACAAAAATTTCGAAAATTATCTCAGCTATTAGTAGAGATAAAGCGATAAAAATTTCACTGGTGTTATAGGTAGGTCTCCAGAACTACGTATACATAATTTATTTTTCATTTTATGGCTCTGTTCGAAATTTAATATATTGAATTTTCTATCACTCTGAACAAAAATTTCGAAAATTATCTCAGCTATTAGTAGAGATAAAGCGATAAAAATTTCACTGGTGTTATACGTAGGTTTCTAAAACTACGTATACATAATTTATTTTTCATTTTATGGCTCTGTTCGAAATTTAATATATTGAATTTTCTATCACTCTGAACAAAAATTTTGAAAATTATCTCAGATATTTGTAGAGATAAAGCAATAAAAATTTTACTGGTGTTGTACGTAGGTCTTCAGAACTACGTATACATAATTTATTTTTCATTTTATGGCTCTGTTCGAAATTTAATATATTGAATTTTCTATCACTCTGAACAAAAATTTCGAAAATTATCTCAGATATTAGTAGAGATAAAGCGATAAAAATTTTACTGGTGTTATACGTAGGTCTCCAGAACTACGTATACATAATTTATTTTTCATTTTATGGTTCTGTTCGAAATTTAATATATTGAATTTTCTATCACTCTGAACAAAAATTTCGAAAATTATCTCAGCTATTAGTAGAGATAAAGCGATAAAAATTTCACTGGTGTTATACGTAGGTTTCTAAAACTACGTATACATAATTTATTTTTCATTTTATGGCTCTGTTCGAAATTTAATATATTGAATTTTCTATCACTCTGAACAAAAATTTTGAAAATTATCTCAGATATTTGTAGAGATAAAGCAATAAAAATTTTACTGGTGTTGTACGTAGGTCTTCAGAACTACGTATACATAATTTATTTTTCATTTTATGGCTCTGTTCGAAATTTAATATATTGAATTTTCTATCACTCTGAACAAAAATTTCGAAAATTATCTCAGATATTAGTAGAGACAAAGCGATAAAAATTTCACTGGTGTTATACGTAGGTCTCCAGAACTACGTATACATAATTTATTTTTCATTTTATGGTTCTGTTCGAAATTTAATATATTGAATTTTCTATCACTCTGAACAAAAATTTCGAAAATTATCTCAGCTATTAGTAGAGATAAAGCGATAAAAATTTCACTGGTGTTATACGTAGGTCTCCAGAACTACGTATACATAAATTATTTTTCATTTTATGGCTCTGTTCGAAATTTAATATATTGAATTTTCTATCACTCTGAACAAAAATTTGAAAATTATCTCAGCTATTAGTAGAGGTAAAGCAATAAAAATTTTACTGGTGTTATACTTAGGTCTCTAGAACTACGTATACATAATTTATTTTTCATTTTATGGCTCTGTTCGAAATTTAATATATTGAATTTTCTATCACTCTGAACAAAAATTTCGAAAATTATCTCAGCTATTAGTAGAGATAAAGCGATAAAAATTTCACTGGTGTTATAGGTAGGTCTCCAGAACTACGTATACATAATTTATTTTTCATTTTATGGCTCTGTTCGAAATTTAATATATTGAATTTTCTATCACTCTGAACAAAAATTTTGAAAATTATCTCAGCTATTAGTAGAGATAAAGCGATAAAAATTTCACTGGTGTTATAGGTAGGTCTCCAGAACTACGTATACATAATTTATTTTTCATTTTATGGCTCTGTTCGAAATTTAATATATTGAATTTTCTATCACTCTGAACAAAAATTTTGAAAATTATCTCAGCTATTAGTAGAGATAAAGCGATAAAAATTTCACTGGTGTTATACGTAGGTTTCTAAAACTACGTATACATAATTTATTTTTCATTTTATGGCTCTGTTCGAAATTTAATATATTGAATTTTCTATCACTCTGAACAAAAATTTTGAAAATTATCTCAGCTATTAGTAGAGATAAAGCAATAAAAATTTTACTGGTGTTGTACGTAGGTCTTCAGAACTACGTATACATAATTTATTTTTCATTTTATGTCTCTGTTCGAAATTTAATATATTGACTTTTCTATCACTCTGAACAAAAATTTTGAAAATTGTCTCAGCTATTAGTAGAGATAAAGCAATAAAAATTTTACTGGTGTTATACGTAGGTCTCCAGAACTACGTATACATAATTTATTTTTCATTTTATGGCTTTGTTCGAAATTTAATATATAGAATTTTCTATCACTCTGAACAAAAATTTCGAAAAGTATCTCAGCTATTAGTAGAGATAAAGCGATAAAAATTTCACTGGTGTTATACGTAGGTCTCCAGAACTACGTATACATAATTTATTTTTCATTTTATGGCTCTGTTCGAAATTTAATATATTGAATTTTCTATCACACTGAACAAAAATTTCGAAAATTATCTCAGCTATTAGTAGAGATAAAGCGATAAAAATTTCACTGGTGTTATACGTAGGTCTCCAGAACTACGTATACATAATTTATTTTTTATTTTATGGCTCTGTTCGAAATTTAATATATTGAATTTTCTATCACTCTGAACAAAAATTTTGAAAATTATCTCAGCTATTAGTAGAGATAAAGCAATAAAAATTTCACTGGTGTTATACGTAGGTCTCCAGAACTACGTATACATAATTTATTTTTCATTTTATGGCTCTGTTCGAAATTTAATATGTTGAATTTTCTATCACTCTGAACAAAAATTTCGAAAATTATCTCAGCTATTAGTAGAGATAAAGCGATAAAAATTTCACTGGTGTTATAGGTAGGTCTCCAGAACTACGTATACATAATTTATTTTTCATTTTATGGCTCTGTTCGAAATTTAATATATTGAATTTTCTATCACTCTGAACAAAAATTTTGAAAATTATCTCAGCTATTAGTAGAGATAAAGCGATAAAAATTTCACTGGTGTTATAGGTAGGTCTCCAGAACTACGTATACATAATTTATTTTTCATTTTATGGCTCTGTTCGAAATTTAATATATTGAATTTTCTATCACTCTGAACAAAAATTTTGAAAATTATCTCAGCTATTAGTAGAGATAAAGCAATAAAAATTTTACTGGTGTTATACGTAGGTCTCCAGAACTACGTATACATAATTTATTTTTCATTTTATGGCTCTGTTTGAAATTTAATATGTTGAATTTTCTATCACTCTGAACAAAAATTTCGAAAATTATCTCAGCTATTAGTAGAGATAAAGCGATAAAAATTTCACTGGTGTTATAGGTAGGTCTCCAGAACTACGTATACATAATTTATTTTTCATTTTATGGCTCTGTTCGAAATTTAATATATTGAATTTTCTATCACTCTGAACAAAAATTTCGAAAATTATCTCAGCTATTAGTAGAGATAAAGCGATAAAAATTTCACTGGTGTTATACGTAGGTTTCTAAAACTACGTATACATAATTTATTTTTCATTTTATGGCTCTGTTCGAAATTTAATATATTGAATTTTCTATCACTCTGAACAAAAATTTTGAAAATTATCTCAGATATTTGTAGAGATAAAGCAATAAAAATTTTACTGGTGTTGTACGTAGGTCTTCAGAACTACGTATACATAATTTATTTTTCATTTTATGGCTCTGTTCGAAATTTAATATATTGAATTTTCTATCACTCTGAACAAAAATTTCGAAAATTATCTCAGATATTAGTACAGATAAAGCGATAAAAATTTTACTGGTGTTATACGTAGGTCTCCAGAACTACGTATACATAATTTATTTTTCATTTTATGGCTCTGTTCGAAATTTAATATATTGAATTTTCTATAACTCTGAACAAAATTTTTGAAAATTATCTCAGCTATTAGTAGAGATAAAGCAATAAAAATTTTACTGGTGTTATACTTAGGTCTCCAAAACTACGTATACATAATTTATTTTTCATTTTATGCCTCTGTTCGAAATTTAATATATTGAATTTTCTATCACTCTGAACAAAAATTTCGAAAATTATCTCAGCTATTAGTAGAGATAAAGCGATAAAAATTTCACTGGTGTTATACGTAGGTGTCTAGAACTACGTATACATAATTTATTTTTCATTTTATGGCTCTGTTCGAAATTTAATATATTGAATTTTCTATCACTCTGAACAAAAATTTTGAAAATTATCTCAGCTATTAGTAGAGATAAAGCAATAAAAATTTTACTGGTGTTATACGTAGGTCTCCAGAACTACGTATACATAATTTATTTTTCATTTTATGGCTTTGTTCGAAATTTAATATATTGAATTTTCTATCACTCTGAACAAAAATTTTGAAAATTATCTCAGATATTTGTAGAGATAAAGCAATAAAAATTTTACTGGTGTTGTACGTAGGTCTTCAGAACTACGTATACATAATTTATTTTTCATTTTATGGCTCTGTTCGAAATTTAATATATTGAATTTTCTATCACTCTGAACAAAAATTTCGAAAATTATCTCAGATATTAGTAGAGATAAAGCGATAAAAATTTTACTGGTGTTATACGTAGGTCTCCAGAACTACGTATACATAATTTATTTTTCATTTTATGGCTCTGTTCGAAATTTAATATATTGAATTTTCTATAACTCTGAACAAAAATTTTGAAAATTATCTCAGCTATTAGTAGAGATAAAGCAATAAAAATTTTACTGGTGTTATACTTAGGTCTCCAAAACTACGTATACATAATTTATTTTTCATTTTATGCCTCTGTTCGAAATTTAATATATTGAATTTTCTATCACTCTGAACAAAAATTTCGAAAATTATCTCAGCTATTAGTAGAGATAAATCGATAAAAATTTCACTGGTGTTATACGTAGGTGTCTAGAACTACGTATACATAATTTATTTTTCATTTTATGGCTCTGTTCAAAATTTAATATATTGAATTTTCTATCACTCTGAACAAAAATTTTGAAAATTATCTCAGCTATTAGTAGAGATAAAGCAATAAAAATTTTGCTGGTGTTATACGTAGGTCTCCAGAACTACGTATACATAATTTATTTTTCATTTTATGGCTTTGTTCGAAATTTAATATATTGAATTTTCTATCACTCTGAACAAAAATTTCGAAAAGTATCTCAGCTATTAGTAGAGATAAAGCAATAAAAATTTCACTGGTGTTATACGTAGGTCTCCAGAACTACGTATACATAATTTATTTTTCATTTTATGGCTCTGTTCGAAATTTAATATATTGAATTTTCTATCACACTGAACAAAAATTTCGAAAATTATCTCAGCTATTAGTAGAGATAAAGCGATAAAAATTTCACTGGTGTTATACGTAGGTCTCCTGAACTACGTATACATAATTTATTTTTTATTTTATGGCTCTGTTCGAAATTTAATATATTGAATTTTCTATCACTCTGAACAAAAATTTTGAAAATTATCTCAGCTATTAGTAGAGATAAAGCAATAAAAATTGCACTGGTGTTATACGTAGGTGTCCAGAACTACGTATACATAATTTATTTTTCATTTTATGGCTCTGTTCGAAATTTAATATATTGAATTTTCTATCACTCTGAACAAAAATTTTGAAAATTATCTCAGCTATTAGTAGAGATAAAACAATAAAAATTGTACTGGTGTTATACGTAGGTCTCTAAAACTACGTATACATAATTTATTTTTCATTTTATGGCTCTGTTCGAAATTTAATATATTGAATTTTCTATCACTCTGAACAAAAATTTCGAAAATTATCTCAGCTATTAGTAGAGATAAAGCGATAAAAATTTTACTGGTGTTATACGTAGGTCTCCAGAACTACGTATACATAATTTGTTTTTCATTTTATGGCTCTGTTCGGAATTTAATATATTGAATTTTCTATCACTCTGAACAAAAATTTTGAAAATTATCTCAGCTATTAGTAGAGATAAAGCAATAAAAATTTCACTGGTGTTATACGTAGGTCTCCAGAACTACGTATACATATTTTATTTTTCATTTTATAGCTCTGTTCGAAATTTAATATATTGAATTTTCTATCACTCTGAACAAAAATTTCGAAAATTATCTCAGCTATTAGTAGAGATAAAGCGATAAAAATTTCACTGGTGTTATACGTAGGTCTCCAGAACTATGTATTCATAATTTATTTTTCATTTTATGGCTCTGTTCAAAATTTAATATATTGAATTTTCTATCACTCTGAACAAAAATTTCGAAAATTATCTCAGCTATTAGTAGAGATAAAGCGATAAAAATTTTACTGGTGTTATACGTAGGTCTCCAGAACTACGTATACATAATTTATTTTTCATTTTATGGCTCTGTTCGAAATTTAATATATTGATTTTCTATCACTCTGAACAAAAATTTTAAAAATTATCTCAGCTATTAGTAGAGATAAAGCAATAAAAATTTCACTGGTGTTATACGTAGGTCTCCAAAACTACGTATACATAATTTATTTTTCATTTTATGCCTCTGTTCGAAATTTAATATATTGAATTTTCTATCACTCTGAACAAAAATTTCGAAAATTATCTCAGCTATTAGTAGAGATAAAGCGATAAAAATTTCACTGGTGTTATACGTAGGTCTTCAGAACTACGTATACATAATTTATTTTTCATTTTATGGCTCTGTTCGAAATTTAATATATTGAATTTTCTATCACTCTGAACAAAAATTTTGAAAATTATCTCAGCTATTAGTAGAGATAAAGCAATAAAAATTTTATTGTTGTTATACGTAGGTCTCCAGAACTACGTATACATAATTTATTTTTCATTTTATGGCTCTGTTCGAAATTTAATATATTGAATTTTCTATCACTCTGAACAAAAATTTTGAAAATTATTTCAGCTATTGGTAGAGATAAAGCGATAAAAATTTTACTGGTGTTATACGTAGGTCTCCAGAACTACGTATACATAATTTATTTTTCATTTTATGGCTCTGTTCGAAATTTAATATATTGATTTTCTATCACTCTGAACAAAAATTTTAAAAATTATCTCAGCTATTAGTAGAGATAAAGCAATAAAAATTTCACTGGTGTTATACGTAGGTCTCCAAAACTACGTATACATAATTTATTTTTCATTTTATGCCTCTGTTCGAAATTTAATATATTGAATTTTCTATCACTCTGAACAAAAATTTCGAAAATTATCTCAGCTATTAGTAGAGATAAAGCGATAAAAATTTCACTGGTGTTATACGTAGGTCTTCAGAACTACGTATACATAATTTATTTTTCATTTTATGGCTCTGTTCGAAATTTAATATATTGAATTTTCTATCACTCTGAACAAAAATTTCGAAAATTATCTCAGCTATTAGTAGAGATTAAGCGATAAAAATTTCACTGGTGTTATACGTAGGTCTCCAGAACTACGTATACATAATTTATTTTTCATTTTATGGCTCTGTTCGAAATTTAATATATTGAATTTTCTATCACTCTGAACAAAAATTTCGAAAATTATCTCAGCTATTAGTAGAGATAAAGCGATAAAAATTTCACTGGTGTTATACGTAGGTCTTCAGAACTACGTATACATAATTTATTTATCATTTTATGGCTCTGTTCGAAATTTAATATATTGAATTTTCTATCACTCTGAACAAAAATTTTGAAAATTATCTCAGCTATTAGTAGAGATAAAGCAATAAAAATTTTATTGTTGTTATACGTAGGTCTCCAGAACTACGTATACATAATTTATTTTTCATTTTATGGCTCTGTTCGAAATTTAATATATTGAATTTTCTATCACTCTGAACAAAAATTTTGAAAATTATTTCAGCTATTGGTAGAGATAAAGCAATAAAAATTTTACTGGTGTTATACGTAGGTCTCCAGAACTACGTATACATAATTTATTTTTCATTTTATGGCTCTGTTCGAAATTTAATATATTGAATTTTCTATCACTCTGAACAAAAATTTCGAAAATTATCTCAGCTATTAGTAGAGATAAAACGATAAAAATTTTACTGGTGTTATACGTAGGTCTCCAGAACTACGTATACATAATTTATTTTTCATTTTATGGCTCTGTTCGAAATTTAATATATTGAATTTTCTATCACTCTGAACAAAAATTTCGAAAATTATCTCAGCTATTAGTAGAGATAAAGCGATAAAAATTTTACTGATGTTATACGTAGGTCTCCAGAACTACGTATACATAATTTATTTTTCATTTTATGACTCTGTTCGAAATTTAATATATTGAATTTTCTATCACTCTGAACAAAAATTTCGAAAATTATCTCAGCTATTAGTAGAGATAAAGCGATAAAAATTTCACTGGTGTTATACGTAAGTCTCCAGAACTACGTATACATAATTTATTTTTCATTTTATGGCTCTGTTCAAAATTTAATATATTGAATTTTCTATCACTCTGAACAAAAATTTCGAAAATTATCTCAGCTATTAGTAGAGATAAAGCGATAAAAATTTTACTGGTGTTATACGTAGGTCTCCAGAACTACGTATACATAATTTATTTTTCATTTTATGGCTCTGTTCGAAATTTAATATATTGAATTTTCTATCACTCTGAACAAAAATTTTAAAAATTATCTCAGCTATTAGTAGAGATAAAGCAATAAAAATTTCACTGGTGTTATACGTAGGTCTCCAAAACTACGCATACATAATTTATTTTTCATTTTATGCCTCTGTTCGAAATTTAATATATTGAATTTTCTATCACTCTGAACAAAAATTTTGAAAATTATCTCAGCTATTAGTAGAGACAAAGCAATAAAAATTTTACTGGTGTTATACGTAGGTCTCCAGAACTACGTATACATAATTTATTTTTCATTTTATGGCTCTGTTCGAAATTTAATATATTGAATTTTCTATCACTCTGAACAAAAATTTCGAAAATTATCTCAGCTATTAGTAGAGATTAAGCGATAAAAATTTCACTAGTGTTATACGTAGGTCTCCAGAACTACGTATACATAATTTATTTTTCATTTTATGGCTCTGTTCGAAATTTAATATATTGAATTTTCTATCACTCTGAACAAAAATTTCGAAAATTATCTCAGCTATCAGTAGAGATAAAGCGATAAAAATTTCACTGGTGTTATACGTAGGTCTTCAGAACTACGTATACATAATTTATTTATCATTTTATGGCTCTGTTCGAAATTTAATATATTCAATTTTCTATCACTCTGAACAAAAATTTTGAAAATTATCTCAGCTATTAGTAGAGATAAAGCAATAAAAATTTTATTGTTGTTATACGTAGGTCTCCAGAACTACGTATACATAATTTATTTTTCATTTTATGGCTCTGTTCGAAATTTAATATATTGAATTTTCTATCACTCTGAACAAAAATTTTGAAAATTATTTCAGCTATTGGTAGAGATAAAGCAATAAAAATTTTACTGGTGTTATACGTAGGTCTCCAGAACTACGTATACATAATTTATTTTTCATTTTATGGCTCTGTTCGAAATTTAATATATTGAATTTTCTATCACTCTGAACAAAAATTTCGAAAATTATCTCAGCTATTAGTAGAGATAAAACGATAAAAATTTTACTGGTGTTATACGTAGGTCTCCAGAACTACGTATACATAATTTATTTTTCATTTTATGGCTCTGTTCGAAATTTAATATATTGAATTTTCTATCACTCTGAACAAAAATTTCGAAAATTATCTCAGCTATTAGTAGAGATAAAGCGATAAAAATTTTACTGATGTTATACGTAGGTCTCCAGAACTACATATACATAATTTATTTTTCATTTTATGACTCTGTTCGAAATTTAATATATTGAATTTTCTATCACTCTGAACAAAAATTTCGAAAATTATCTCAGCTATTAGTAGAGATAAAGCGAAAAAAATTTCACTGGTGTTATACGTAGGTCTCCAGAACTACGTATACATAATTTATTTTTCATTTTATGGCTCTGTTCAAAATTTAATATATTGAATTTTCTATCACTCTGAACAAAAATTTCGAAAATTATCTCAGCTATTAGTAGAGATAAAGCGATAAAAATTTTACTGGTGTTATACGTAGGTCTCCAGAACTACGTATACATAATTTATTTTTCATTTTATGGCTCTGTTCGAAATTTAATATATTGAATTTTCTATCACTCTGAACAAAAATTTTAAAAATTATCTCAGCTATTAGTAGAGATAAAGCAATAAAAATTTCACTGGTGTTATACCTAGGTCTCCAAAACTACGTATACATAATTTATTTTTCATTTTATGCCTCTGTTCGAAATTTAATATATTGAATTTTTTATCACTCTGAACAAAAATTTCGAAAATTATCTCAGCTATTAGTAGAGATAAAGCGATAAAAATTTTACTGATGTTATACGTAGGTCTCCAGAACTACGTATACATAATTTATTTTTCATTTTATGACTCTGTTCGAAATTTAATATATTGAATTTTCTATCACTCTGAACAAAAATTTCGAAAATTATCTCAGCTATTAGTAGAGATAAAGCGAAAAAAATTTCACTGGTGTTATACGTAGGTCTCCAGAACTACGTATACATAATTTATTTTTCATTTTATGGCTCTGTTCAAAATTTAATATATTGAATTTTCTATCACTCTGAACAAAAATTTCGAAAATTATCTCAGCTATTAGTAGAGATAAAGCGATAAAAATTTTACTGGTGTTATACGTAGGTCTCCAGAACTACGTATACATAATTTATTTTTCATTTTATGGCTCTGTTCGAAATTTAATATATTGAATTTTCTATCACTCTGAACAAAAATTTTAAAAATTATCTCAGCTATTAGTAGAGATAAAGCAATAAAAATTTTACTGGTGTTATACCTAGGTCTCCAAAACTACGTATACATAATTTATTTTTCATTTTATGGCTCTGTTCGAAATTTAATATATTGAATTTTCTATCACTCTGAACAAAAATTTTGAAAATTATCTCAGCTATTAGTAGAGATAAAGCAATAAAAATTTTATTGTTGTTATACGTAGGTCTCCAGAACTACGTATACATAATTTATTTTTCATTTTATGGCTCTGTTCGAAATTTAATATATTGAATTTTCTATCACTCTGAACAAAAATTTTGAAAATTATTTCAGCTATTGGTAGAGATAAAGCAATAAAAATTTTACTGGTGTTATACGTAGGTCTCCAGAACTACGTATACATAATTTATTTTTCATTTTATGGCTCTGTTCGAAATTTAATATATTGAATTTTCTATCACTCTGAACAAAAATTTCGAAAATTATCTCAGCTATTAGTAGAGATAAAGCGATAAAAATTTCACTGGTGTTATACGTAGGTCTTCAGAACTACGTATACATAATTTATTTATCATTTTATGGCTCTGTTCGAAATTTAATATATTGAATTTTCTATCACTCTGAACAAAATTTTGAAAATTATCTCAGCTATTAGTAGAGATAAAGCAATAAAAATTTTATTGTTGTTATACGTAGGTCTCCAGAACTACGTATACATAATTTATTTTTCATTTTATGGCTCTGTTCGAAATTTAATATATTGAATTTTCTATCACTCTGAACAAAAATTTCGAAAATTATCTCAGCTATTAGTAGAGATTAAGCGATAAAAATTTTACTGGTGTTATACGTAGGTCTCCAGAACTACGTATACGTAATTTATTTTTCATTTTATGGCTCTGTTCGAAATTTAATATATTGAATTTTCTATCACTCTGAACAAAAATTTCGAAAATTATCTCAGCTATTAGTAGAGATAAAGCGATAAAAATTTCACTGGTGTTATACGTAGGTCTTCAGAACTACGCATACATAATTTATTTATCATTTTATGGCTCTGTTCGAAATTTAATATATTGAATTTTCTATCACTCTGAACAAAATTTTGAAAATTATCTCAGCTATTAGTAGAGATAAAGCAATAAAAATTTTATTGTTGTTATACGTAGGTCTCCAGAACTACGTATACATAATTTATTTTTCATTTTATGGCTCTGTTCGAAATTTAATATATTGAATTTTCTATCACTCTGAACAAAAATTTTGAAAATTATTTCAGCTGTTGGTAGAGATAAAGCAATAAAAACTTTACTGGTGTTATACGTAGGTCTCCAGAACTACGTATACATAATTTATTTTTCATTTTATGGCTCTGTTCGAAATTTAATATATTGAATTTTCTATCACTCTGAACAAAAATTTCGAAAATTATCTCAGCTATTAGTAGAGATAAAGCGATAAAAATTTTACTGGTGTTATACGTAGGTCTCCAGAACTACGTATACATAATTTATTTTTCATTTTATGGCTCTGTTTGAAATTTAATATATTGAATTTTCTATCACTCTGAACAAAAATTTCGAAAATTATCTCAGCTATTAGTAGAGATAAAGCGATAAAAATTTTACTGGTGTTATACGTAGGTCTCCAGAACTACGTATACATAATTTATTTTTCATTTTATGACTCTGTTCGAAATTTAATATATTGAATTTTCTATCACTCTGAACAAAAATTTCGAAAATTATCTCAGCTATTAGTAGAGATAAAGCGATAAAAATTTCACTGGTGTTATACGTAGGTTTTCAGAACTACGTATACATAATTTATTTTTCATTTTATGGCTCTGTTCGAAATTTAATATATTGAATTTTCTATCACTCTGAACAAAAATTTTGAAAATTATCTCAGCTATTAGTAGAGATAAAGCAATAAAAATTTTATTGTTGTTATACGTAGGTCTCCAGAACTACGTATACATAATTTATTTTTCATTTTATGGCTCTGTTCGAAATTTAATATATTGAATTTTCTATCACTCTGAACAAAATTTTGAAAATTATTTCAGCTATTGGTAGAGATAAAGCAATAAAAATTTTACTGGTGTTATACGTAGGTCTCCAGAACTACGTATACATAATTTATTTTTCATTTTATGGCTCTGTTCGAAATTTAATATATTAAATTTTCTATAACTCTGAACAAATATTTCGAAAATTATCTCAGCTATTAGTAGAGATAAAGCGATAAAAATTTTACTGGTGTTATACGTAGGTCTCCAGAACTACGTATACATAATTTATTTTTTATTTTATGGCTCTGTTCGAAATTTAATATATTGAATTTTCTATCACTCTGAACAAAAATTTTGAAAATTATCTCAGCTATTAGTAGAGACAAAGCAATAAAAATTTTACTGGTGTTATACGTAGGTCTCCAGAACTACGTATACATAATTTATTTTTCATTTTATGGCTCTGTTCGAAATTTAATATATTGAATTTTCTATCACTCTGAACAAAAATTTCGAAAATTATCTCAGCTATTAGTAGAGATAAAGCGATAAAAATTTCACTGGTGTTATACGTAGGTCTTCAGAACTACGTATACATAATTTATTTATCATTTTATGGCTCTGTTCGAAATTTAATATATTAAATTTTCTATCACTCTGAACAAAAATTTTGAAAATTATCTCAGCTATTAGTAGAGATAAAGCAATAAAAATTTTATTGTTGTTATACGTAGGTCTCCAGAACTACGTATACATAATTTATTTTTCATTTTATGGCTCTGTTCGAAATTTAATATATTGAATTTTCTATCACTCTGAACAAAAATTTTGAAAATTATTTCAGCTGTTGGTAGAGATAAAGCAATAAAAATTTTACTGGTGTTATACGTAGGTCTCCAGAACTACGTATACATAATTTATTTTTCATTTTATGGCTCTGTTCGAAATTTAATATATTGAATTTTCTATCACTCTGAACAAAAATTTTGAAAATTATCTCAGCTATTAGTAGAGATAAAGCAATAAAAATTTTATTGTTGTTATACGTAGGTCTCCAGAACTACGTATACATAATTTATTTTTCATTTTATGGCTCTGTTCGAAATTTAATATATTGAATTTTCTATCACTCTGAACAAAAATTTTGAAAATTATTTCAGCTATTGGTAGAGATAAAGCAATAAAAATTTTACTGGTGTTATACGTAGGTCTCCAGAACTACGTATACATAATTTATTTTTCATTTTATGGCTCTGTTCGAAATTTAATATATTGAATTTTCTATCACTCTGAACAAAAATTTCGAAAATTATCTCAGCTATTAGTAGAGATAAAGCGATAAAAATTTTACTGGTGTTATACGTAGGTCTCCAGAACTACGCATACATAATTTATTTTTTATTTTATGGCTCTGTTCGAAATTTAATATATTGAATTTTCTATCACTCTGAACAAAAATTTTGAAAATTATCTCAGCTATTAGTAGAGACAAAGCAATAAAAATTTTACTGGTGTTATACGTAGGTCTCCAGAACTACGTATACATAATTTATTTTTCATTTTATGGCTCTGTTCGAAATTTAATATATTGAATTTTCTATCACTCTGAACAAAAATTTCGAAAATTATCTCAGCTATTAGTAGAGATTAAGCGATAAAAATTTTACTGGTGTTATACGTAGGTCTCCAGAACTACGTATACATAATTTATTTTTCATTTTATGGCTCTGTTCGAAATTTAATATATTGAATTTTCTATCACTCTGAACAAAAATTTCGAAAATTATCTCAGCTATTAATAGAGATAAAGCGATAAAAATTTCACTGGTGTTATACGTAGGTCTTCAGAACTACGTATACATAATTTATTTATCATTTTATGGCTCTGTTCGAAATTTAATATATTAAATTTTCTATCACTCTGAACAAAAATTTTGAAAATTATCTCAGCTATTAGTAGAGATAAAGCAATAAAAATTTTATTGTTGTTATACGTAGGTCTCCAGAACTACGTATACATAATTTATTTTTCATTTTATGGCTCTGTTCGAAATTTAATATATTGAATTTTCTATCACTCTGAACAAAAATTTTGAAAATTATTTCAGCTGTTGGTAGAGATAAAGCAATAAAAATTTTACTGGTGTTATACGTAGGTCTCCAGAACTACGTATACATAATTTATTTTTCATTTTATGGCTCTGTTCGAAATTTAATATATTGAATTTTCTATCACTCTGAACAAAAATTTCGAAAATTATCTCAGCTATTAGTAGAGATAAAGCGATAAAAATTTTACTGGTGTTATACGTAGGTCTCCAGAACTACGTATACATAATTTATTTTTCATTTTATGGCTCTGTTCGAAATTTAATATATTGAATTTTCTATCACTCTGAACAAAAATTTCGAAAATTATCTCAGCTATTAGTAGAGATAAAGCGATAAAAATTTTACTGGTGTTATACGTAGGTCTCCAGAACTACGTATACATAATTTATGTTTCATTTTATGACTCTGTTCGAAATTTAATATATTGAATTTTCTATCACTCTGAACAAAAATTTCGAAAATTATCTCAGCTATCAGTAGAGATAAAGCGATAAAAATTTCACTGGTGTTATACGTAGGTCTCCAGAACTACGTATACATAATTTATTTTTCATTTTATGGCTCTGTTCAAAATTTAATATATTGAATTTTCTATCACTCTGAACAAAAATTTCGAAAATTATCTCAGCTATTAGTAGAGATAAAGCGATAAAAATTTTACTGGTGTTATACGTAGGTCTCCAGAACTACGTATACATAATTTATTTTTCATTTTATGGCTCTGTTCGAAATTTAATATATTGAATTTTCTATCACTCTGAACAAAAATTTTAAAAATTATCTCAGCTATTAGTAGAGATAAAGCAATAAAAATTTCACTGGTGTTATACGTAGGTCTCCAAAACTACGTATACATAATTTATTTTTCATTTTATGCCTCTGTTCGAAATTTAATATATTGAATTTTCTATCACTCTGAACAAAAATTTCGAAAATTATCTCAGCTATTAGTAGAGATAAAGCGATAAAAATTTCACTGGTGTTATACGTAGGTCTTCAGAACTACGTATACATAATTTATTTTTCATTTTATGGCTCTGTTCGAAATTTAATATATTGAATTTTCTATCACTCTGAACAAAAATTTTGAAAATTATCTCAGCTATTAGTAGAGATAAAGCAATAAAAATTTTATTGTTGTTATACGTAGGTCTCCAGAACTACGTATACATAATTTATTTTTCATTTTATGGCTCTGTTCGAAATTTAATATATTGAATTTTCTATCACTCTGAACAAAAATTTTGAAAATTATTTCAGCTATTGGTAGAGATAAAGCAATAAAAATTTTACTGGTGTTATACGTAGGTCTCCAGAACTACGTATACATAATTTATTTTTCATTTTATGGCTCTGTTCGAAATTTAATATATTGAATTTTCTATCACTCTGAACAAAAATTTCGAAAATTATCTCAGCTATTAGTAGAGATTAAGCGATAAAAATTTCACTGGTGTTATACGTAGGTCTCCAGAACTACGTATACATAATTTATTTTTCATTTTATGGCTCTGTTCGAAATTTAATATATTGAATTTTCTATCACTCTGAACAAAAATTTCGAAAATTATCTCAGCTATTAGTAGAGATAAAGCGATAAAAATTTCACTGGTGTTATACGTAGGTCTTCAGAACTACGTATACATAATTTATTTATCATTTTATGGCTCTGTTCGAAATTTAATATATTGAATTTTCTATCACTCTGAACAAAAATTTTGAAAATTATCTCAGCTATTAGTAGAGGTAAAGCAATAAAAATTTTATTGTTGTTATACGTAGGTCTTCAGAACTACGTATACATAATTTATTTTTCATTTTATGGCTCTGTTCGAAATTTAATATATTGAATTTTCTATCACTCTGAACAAAAATTTTGAAAATTATTTCAGCTATTGGTAGAGATAAAGCAATAAAAATTTTACTGGTGTTATACGTAGGTCTCCAGAACTACGTATACATAATTTATTTTTCATTTTATGGCTCTGTTCGAAATTTAATATATTGAATTTTCTATCACTCTGAACAAAAATTTTGAAAATTATCTCAGCTATTAGTAGAGGTAAAGCAATAAAAATTTTATTGTTGTTATACGTAGGTCTTCAGAACTACGTATACATAATTTATTTTTCATTTTATGGCTCTGTTCGAAATTTAATATATTGAATTTTCTATCACTCTGAACAAAAATTTTGAAAATTATTTCAGCTATTGGTAGAGATAAAGCAATAAAAATTTTACTGGTGTTATACGTAGGTCTCCAGAACTACGTATACATAATTTATTTTTCATTTTATGGCTCTGTTCGAAATTTAATATATTGAATTTTCTATCACTCTGAACAAAAATTTTAAAAATTATCTCAGCTATTAGTAGAGATAAAGCAATAAAAATTTCACTGGTGTTATACGTAGGTCTCCAAAACTACGTATACATAATTTATTTTTCATTTTATGCCTCTGTTCGAAATTTAATATATTGAATTTTCTATCACTCTGAACAAAAATTTTAAAAATTATCTCAGCTATTAGTAGAGATAAAGCAATAAAAATTTCACTGGTGTTATACGTAGGTCTCCAAAACTACGTATACATAATTTATTTTTCATTTTATGCCTCTGTTCGAAATTTAATATATTGAATTTTCTATCACTCTGAACAAAAATTTCGAAAATTATCTCAGCTATTAGTAGAGATAAAGCGATAAAAATTTTACTGGTGTTATACGTAGGTCTCCAGAACTACGCATACATAATTTATTTTTTATTTTATGGCTCTGTTCGAAATTTAATATATTGAATTTTCTATCACTCTGAACAAAAATTTTGAAAATTATCTCAGCTATTAGTAGAGACAAAGCAATAAAAATTTTACTGGTGTTATACGTAGGTCTCCAGAACTACGTATACATAATTTATTTTTCATTTTATGGCTCTGTTCGAAATTTAATATATTGAATTTTCTATCACTCTGAACAAAAATTTCGAAAATTATCTCAGCTATTAGTAGAGATTAAGCGATAAAAATTTTACTGGTGTTATACGTAGGTCTCCAGAACTACGTATACATAATTTATTTTTCATTTTATGGCTCTGTTCGAAATTTAATATATTGAATTTTCTATCACTCTGAACAAAAATTTCGAAAATTATCTCAGCTATTAATAGAGATAAAGCGATAAAAATTTCACTGGTGTTATACGTAGGTCTTCAGAACTACGTATACATAATTTATTTATCATTTTATGGCTCTGTTCGAAATTTAATATATTAAATTTTCTATCACTCTGAACAAAAATTTTGAAAATTATCTCAGCTATTAGTAGAGATAAAGCAATAAAAATTTTATTGTTGTTATACGTAGGTCTCCAGAACTACGTATACATAATTTATTTTTCATTTTATGGCTCTGTTCGAAATTTAATATATTGAATTTTCTATCACTCTGAACAAAAATTTTGAAAATTATTTCAGCTGTTGGTAGAGATAAAGCAATAAAAATTTTACTGGTGTTATACGTAGGTCTCCAGAACTACGTATACATAATTTATTTTTCATTTTATGGCTCTGTTCGAAATTTAATATATTGAATTTTCTATCACTCTGAACAAAAATTTCGAAAATTATCTCAGCTATTAGTAGAGATAAAGCGATAAAAATTTTACTGGTGTTATACGTAGGTCTCCAGAACTACGTATACATAATTTATTTTTCATTTTATGGCTCTGTTCGAAATTTAATATATTGAATTTTCTATCACTCTGAACAAAAATTTCGAAAATTATCTCAGCTATTAGTAGAGATAAAGCGATAAAAATTTTACTGGTGTTATACGTAGGTCTCCAGAACTACGTATACATAATTTATGTTTCATTTTATGACTCTGTTCGAAATTTAATATATTGAATTTTCTATCACTCTGAACAAAAATTTCGAAAATTATCTCAGCTATCAGTAGAGATAAAGCGATAAAAATTTCACTGGTGTTATACGTAGGTCTCCAGAACTACGTATACATAATTTATTTTTCATTTTATGGCTCTGTTCAAAATTTAATATATTGAATTTTCTATCACTCTGAACAAAAATTTCGAAAATTATCTCAGCTATTAGTAGAGATAAAGCGATAAAAATTTTACTGGTGTTATACGTAGGTCTCCAGAACTACGTATACATAATTTATTTTTCATTTTATGGCTCTGTTCGAAATTTAATATATTGAATTTTCTATCACTCTGAACAAAAATTTTAAAAATTATCTCAGCTATTAGTAGAGATAAAGCAATAAAAATTTCACTGGTGTTATACGTAGGTCTCCAAAACTACGTATACATAATTTATTTTTCATTTTATGCCTCTGTTCGAAATTTAATATATTGAATTTTCTATCACTCTGAACAAAAATTTCGAAAATTATCTCAGCTATTAGTAGAGATAAAGCGATAAAAATTTCACTGGTGTTATACGTAGGTCTTCAGAACTACGTATACATAATTTATTTTTCATTTTATGGCTCTGTTCGAAATTTAATATATTGAATTTTCTATCACTCTGAACAAAAATTTTGAAAATTATCTCAGCTATTAGTAGAGATAAAGCAATAAAAATTTTATTGTTGTTATACGTAGGTCTCCAGAACTACGTATACATAATTTATTTTTCATTTTATGGCTCTGTTCGAAATTTAATATATTGAATTTTCTATCACTCTGAACAAAAATTTTGAAAATTATTTCAGCTATTGGTAGAGATAAAGCAATAAAAATTTTACTGGTGTTATACGTAGGTCTCCAGAACTACGTATACATAATTTATTTTTCATTTTATGGCTCTGTTCGAAATTTAATATATTGAATTTTCTATCACTCTGAACAAAAATTTCGAAAATTATCTCAGCTATTAGTAGAGATTAAGCGATAAAAATTTCACTGGTGTTATACGTAGGTCTCCAGAACTACGTATACATAATTTATTTTTCATTTTATGGCTCTGTTCGAAATTTAATATATTGAATTTTCTATCACTCTGAACAAAAATTTCGAAAATTATCTCAGCTATTAGTAGAGATAAAGCGATAAAAATTTCACTGGTGTTATACGTAGGTCTTCAGAACTACGTATACATAATTTATTTATCATTTTATGGCTCTGTTCGAAATTTAATATATTGAATTTTCTATCACTCTGAACAAAAATTTTGAAAATTATCTCAGCTATTAGTAGAGGTAAAGCAATAAAAATTTTATTGTTGTTATACGTAGGTCTTCAGAACTACGTATACATAATTTATTTTTCATTTTATGGCTCTGTTCGAAATTTAATATATTGAATTTTCTATCACTCTGAACAAAAATTTTGAAAATTATTTCAGCTATTGGTAGAGATAAAGCAATAAAAATTTTACTGGTGTTATACGTAGGTCTCCAGAACTACGTATACATAATTTATTTTTCATTTTATGGCTCTGTTCGAAATTTAATATATTGAATTTTCTATCACTCTGAACAAAAATTTTAAAAATTATCTCAGCTATTAGTAGAGATAAAGCAATAAAAATTTCACTGGTGTTATACGTAGGTCTCCAAAACTACGTATACATAATTTATTTTTCATTTTATGCCTCTGTTCGAAATTTAATATATTGAATTTTCTATCACTCTGAACAAAAATTTCGAAAATTATCTCAGCTATTAGTAGAGATAAAGCGATAAAAATTTCACTGGTGTTATACGTAGGTCTTCAGAACTACGTATACATAATTTATTTTTCATTTTATGGCTCTGTTCGGAATTTAATATATTGAATTTTCTATCACTCTGAACAAAAATTTTGAAAATTATCTCAGCTATTAGTAGAGATAAAGCAATAAAAATTTTATTGTTGTTATACGTAGGTCTCCAGAACTACGTATACATAATTTATTTTTCATTTTATGGCTCTGTTCGAAATTTAATATATTGAATTTTCTATCACTCTGAACAAAAATTTTGAAAATTATTTCAGCTATTGGTAGAGATAAAGCAATAAAAATTTTACTGGTGTTATACGTAGGTCTCCAGAACTACGTATACATAATTTATTTTTCCTTTTATGGCTCTGTTCGAAATTTAATATATTGAATTTTCTATCACTCTGAACAAAAATTTCGAAAATTATCTCAGCTATTAGTAGAAGTTAAGCGATAAAAATTTCACTGGTGTTATACGTAGGTCTCCAGAACTACGTATACATAATTTATTTTTCATTTTATGGCTCTGTTCGAAATTTAATATATTGTATTTTCTATCACTCTGAACAAAAATTTCGAAAATTATCTCAGCTATTAGTAGAGATAAAGCGATAAAAATTTCACTGGTGTTATACGTAGGTCTTCAGAACTACGTATACATAATTTATTTATCATTTTATGGCTCTGTTCGAAATTTAATATATTGAATTTTCTATCACTCTGAACAAAAATTTTGAAAATTATCTCAGCTATTAGTAGAGGTAAAGCAATAAAAATTTTATTGTTGTTATACGTAGGTCTTCAGAACTACGTATACATAATTTATTTTTCATTTTATGGCTCTGTTCGAAATTTAATATATTGAATTTTCTATCACTCTGAACAAAAATTTTGAAAATTATTTCAGCTATTGGTAGAGATAAAGCAATAAAAATTTTACTGGTGTTATACGTAGGTCTCCAGAACTACGTATACATAATTTATTTTTCATTTTATGGCTCTGTTCGAAATTTAATATATTGAATTTTCTATCACTCTGAACAAAAATTTCGAAAATTATCTCAGCTATTAGTAGAGATAAAGCGATAAAAATTTTACTGGTGTTATACGTAGGTCTCCAGAACTACGTATACATAATTTATTTTTCATTTTATGGCTCTGTTCGAAATTTAATATATTGAATTTTCTATCACTCTGAACAAAAATTTCGAAAATTATCTCAGCTATTAGTAGAGATAAAGCGATAAAAATTTTACTGATGTTATACGTAGGTCTCCAGAACTACGTATACATAATTTATTTTTCATTTTATGACTCTGTTCGAAATTTAATATATTGAATTTTCTATCACTCTGAACAAAAATTTCGAAAATTATCTCAGCTATTAGTAGAGATAAAGCGATAAAAATTTTACTGGTGTTATACGTAGGTCTCCAGAACTACGTATACATAATTTATTTTTCATTTTATGACTCTGTTCGAAATTTAATATATTGAATTTTCTATCACTCTGAACAAAAATTTCGAAAATTATCTCAGCTATTAGTAGAGATAAAGCGATAAAAATTTCACTGGTGTTATACGTAGGTCTCCAGAACTACGTATACATAATTTATTTTTCATTTTATGGCTCTGTTCAAAATTTAATATATTGAATTTTCTATCACTCTGAACAAAAATTTCGAAAATTATCTCAGCTATTAGTAGAGATAAAGCGATAAAAATTTTACTGGTGTTATACGTAGGTCTCCAGAACTACGTATACATAATTTATTTTTAATTTTATGGCTCTGTTCGAAATTTAATATATTGAATTTTCTATCACTCTGAACAAAAATTTTAAAAATTATCTCAGCTATTAGTAGAGATAAAGCAATAAAAATTTCACTGGTGTTATACGTAGGTCTCCAAAGCTACGTATACATAATTTATTTTTCATTTTATGCCTCTGTTCGAAATTTAATATATTGAATTTTCTATCACTCTGAACAAAAATTTCGAAAATTATCTCAGCTATTAGTAGAGATAAAGCGATAAAAATTTCACTGGTGTTATACGTAGGTCTTCAGAACTACGTATACATAATTTATTTTTCATTTTATGGCTCTGTTCGAAATTTAATATATTGAATTTTCTATCACTCTGAACAAAAATTTTGAAAATTATCTCAGCTATTAGTAGAGATAAAGCAATAAAAATTTTATTGTTGTTATACGTAGGTCTCCAGAACTACGTATACATAATTTATTTTTCATTTTATGGCTCTGTTCGAAATTTAAAATATTGAATTTTCTATCACTCTGAACAAAAATTTTGAAAATTATTTCAGCTATTGGTAGAGATAAAGCAATAAAAATTTTACTGGTGTTATACGTAGGTCTCCAGAACTACGTATACATAATTTATTTTTCATTTTATGGCTCTGTTCGAAATTTAATATATTGAATTTTCTATCACTCTGAACAAAAATTTCGAAAATTATCTCAGCTATTAGTAGAGATTAAGCGATAAAAATTTCACTGGTGTTATACGTAGGTTTCCAGAACTACGTATACATAATTTATTTTTCATTTTATGGTCTGTTCGAAATTTAATATATTGAATTTGCTATCACTCTGAACAAAAATTTCGAAAATTATCTCAGCTATTAGTAGAGATAAAGCGATAAAAATTTCACTGGTGTTATACGTAGGTCTTCAGAACTACGTATACATAATTTATTTATCATTTTATGGCTCTGTTCGAAATTTAATATATTGAATTTTCTATCACTCTGAACAAAAATTTTGAAAATTATCTCAGCTATTAGTGGAGGTAAAGCAATAAAAATTTTATTGTTGTTATACGTAGGTCTTCAGAACTACGTATACATAATTTATTTTTCATTTTATGGCTCTGTTCGAAATTTAATATATTGAATTTTCTATCACTCTGAACAAAAATTTTGAAAATTATTTCAGCTATTGGTAGAGATAAAGCAATAAAAATTTTACTGGTGTTATACGTAGGTCTCCAGAACTACGTATACATAATTTATTTTTCATTTTATGGCTCTGTTCGAAATTTAATATATTGAATTTTCTATCACTCTGAACAAAAATTTCGAAAATTATCTCAGCTATTAGTAGAGATAAAGCGATAAAAATTTTACTGGTGTTATACGTAGGTCTCCAGAACTACGTATACATAATTTATTTTTCATTTTATGGCTCTGTTCGAAATTTAATATATTGAATTTTCTATCACTCTGAACAAAAATTTCGAAAATTATCTCAGCTATTAGTAGAGATAAAGCAATAAAAATTTTACTGGTGTTATACGTAGGTCTCCAGAACTACGTATACATAATTTATTTTTCATATTATGGCTCTGTTCGAAATTTAATATATTGAATTTTCTATCACTCTGAACAAAAATTTCGAAAATTATCTCAGCTATTAGTAGAGATAAAGCGATAAAAATTTTACTGGTGTTATACGTAGGTCTCCAGAACTACGTATACATAATTTATTTTTAATTTTATGGCTCTGTTCGAAATTTAATATATTGAATTTTCTATCACTCTGAACAAAAATTTTAAAAATTATCTCAGCTATTAGTAGAGATAAAGCAATAAAAATTTCACTGGTGTTATACGTAGGTCTCCAAAACTACGTATACATAATTTATTTTTCATTTTATGCCTCTGTTCGAAATTTAATATATTGAATTTTCTATCACTCTGAACAAAAATTTCGAAAATTATCTCAGCTATTAGTAGAGATAAAGCGATAAAAATTTCACTGGTGTTATACGTAGGTCTTCAGAACTACGTATACATAATTTATTTTTCATTTTATGGCTCTGTTCGAAATTTTATATATTGAATTTTCTATCACTCTGAACAAAAATTTTGAAAATTATCTCAGCTATTAGTAGAGATAAAGCAATAAAAATTTTATTGTTGTTATACGTAGGTCTCCAGAACTACGTATACATAATTTATTTTTCATTTTATGGCTCTGTTCGAAATTTAATATATTGAATTTTCTATCACTCTGAACAAAAATTTTGAAAATTATTTCAGCTATTGGTAGAGATAAAGCAATAAAAATTTTACTGGTGTTATACGTAGGTCTCCAGAACTACGTATACATAATTTATTTTTCATTTTATGGCTCTGTTCGAAATTTAATATATTGAATTTTCTATCACTCTGAACAAAAATTTCGAAAATTATCTCAGCTATTAGTAGAGATTAAGCGATAAAAATTTCACTGGTGTTATACGTAGGTTTCCAGAACTACGTATACATAATTTATTTTTCATTTTATGGTCTGTTCGAAATTTAATATATTGAATTTGCTATCACTCTGAACAAAAATTTCGAAAATTATCTCAGCTATTAGTAGAGATAAAGCGATAAAAATTTCACTGGTGTTATACGTAGGTCTTCAGAACTACGTATACATAATTTATTTATCATTTTATGGCTCTGTTCGAAATTTAATATATTGAATTTTCTATCACTCTGAACAAAAATTTTGAAAATTATCTCAGCTATTAGTAGAGGTAAAGCAATAAAAATTTTATTGTTGTTATACGTAGGTCTTCAGAACTACGTATACATAATTTATTTTTCATTTTATGGCTCTGTTCGAAATTTAATATATTGAATTTTCTATCACTCTGAACAAAAATTTTGAAAATTATTTCAGCTATTGGTAGAGATAAAGCAATAAAAATTTTACTGGTGTTATACGTAGGTCTCCAGAACTACGTATACATAATTTATTTTTCATTTTATGGCTCTGTTCGAAATTTAATATATTGAATTTTCTATCACTCTGAACAAAAATTTCGAAAATTATCTCAGCTATTAGTAGAGATAAAGCGATAAAAATTTTACTGGTGTTATACGTAGGTCTCCAGAACTACGTATACATAATTTATTTTTCATTTTATGGCTCTGTTCGAAATTTAATATATTGAATTTTCTATCACTCTGAACAAAAATTTCGAAAATTATCTCAGCTATTAGTAGAGATAAAGCAATAAAAATTTTACTGGTGTTATACGTAGGTCTCCAGAACTACGTATACATAATTTATTTTTCATATTATGGCTCTGTTCGAAATTTAATATATTGAATTTTCTATCACTCTGAACAAAAATTTCGAAAATTATCTCAGCTATTAGTAGAGATAAAGCGATAAAAATTTTACTGGTGTTATACGTAGGTCTCCAGAACTACGTATACATAATTTATTTTTCATTTTATGGCTCTGTTCGAAATTTAATATATTGAATTTTCTATCACTCTGAACAAAAATTTCGAAAATTATCTCAGCTATTAGTAGAGATAAAGCGATAAAAATTTTACTGATGTTATACGTAGGTCTCCAGAACTACGTATACATAATTTATTTTTCATTTTATGACTCTGTTCGAAATTTAATATACCGGGTGTCCCAAGTTTTACCTCCACCCCCAAAATGGGTCTTTCTATTTGAGCAAAAATTTTGAAAAAATTCACATGTGATTATCTCTTATAGGAGTACATCTTGTCCAAATTTTATGTCGTTTAATTAAATCGCTAGTTTTTTGCATTTTACTCAGAAGTTTATCAATGAATTTATATCATGTTTTGTCCATATTTGCATTACGTTGCCCCACATCTCGTCATGTTCTTACATTTTTTTAAATGTTCGTGGTTTTATTTTAATTTTTATTTTGATATTAGAGCTCTTTATTTTGACGAATTTATGATGAAGTTGTAAAATTAGTACACAAAAGAAAGCTTATTGGATTGTGGATTCCGATATTTATGGTACCTGCTGTAAAACTAGGCGCGTGCCGATTGTTATTCTCAGATGTTGGAATTGTGGTGGAGAAATTCCAGGGTAGGATTATGCACTTTCTTATTCGAAACTCTTAGGTAAATTCTGAAAAATTGAAACTTGTTTTTGTTGATAAAAGGATTAAATTAATTTCACTTTTAGGGTTGAAATTTGAAAAAACTTTCTATTTCAGGTAAGTTATTAAACTTAGAACAAACCATTTCAGTTTTGAATACGACTTCGAAGAGTGGTTTTGTCAAAGTTATCATTACCTGCCTAGTTAATTTTAGCATAATTTTCTTGATTTTAATTTAGTATTTACCTATTAATTCAGCGATTCTAGTGTTTATTAGTGTTAGTGTTGTGTTAGTGGTTTTAATTCAGTTTTGATTAGTGATTTTAAGTGAATTGTTATTACTATTTATTATTAAGTGTTTTTAACAATAATTTTGTGTTTGGCTATTAGTGTGAGTATAACTTTTGTTTATGATTTTTTTTTAACTCATTATTTTTTAGTTTTTTTTTTATTCAATATGCCTTTTCAATATTCATTTATCGAAAAACTTGAAATGGTTCTTATTTATGGAGAATGTTTGCGAAATGCATCTGAAGCTGCACGTCTGTACGCCCAAAGATTTCCGGAGCGTCCACATCCCTCCAGAAAAATCTTTGGAGTGTTGTGCACACAATTGAGCGAGACAGGAAATTTTCACCATAAAACAAAAACTTACGTTAATCAACCCGTGACCCATGAGTTAGCACAAGCCGCAGTAATCAATATGGTTGAAAATAATCCCAAAATGAGTATTCGTGAAATTAGCCATGAAACTGAAATAAGCAAAAACTCTGTGAGCAGAATTTTAAAAAAACATAAATTTCATCCATTCCATATTGAATTACACCAAGAACTGTATGGAGATGATTTTGCAAATAGGGTAAATTTTTGTAACTGGGCGGAGACAAAAATTCAAGATAACGAGAATTTTTTTGATAATGTTTTATTCACCGACGAATGCCAATTTAAAAATAGCGGACATGTGAATAAACATAATTTGCATTACTGGGCGATTGAAAATCCGCATTGGATGCGAGAAAGAACCACCCAAAATCGTTGGTCATTAAATGTGTGGGGTGGTGTGATCGGAAGTAAGATCATTGGGCCATTTTTTTTTGAAGGTCATTTAAATGGAGCGATATACACCAATTTTCTTCGAAATTCCTTAAATGATTTGCTTCAAGATATTCCTGCAGACAGAAGAGAAGGTACGTAAAAAGTACACTTTAAATTTTATTTAATTAATTTGTCATTTTGTATTACAGGCATGTGGTTTCAACAGGATGGAGCTCCTCCTCATTACATCCAAGAAGCCAGACAAGAACTACAGCGTCAGTTTGGAGATCGGTGGATTAGTCGTGGGGGCCCCATTTCTTGGCCTGCTCGCTCTCCCGATCTTACGCCTCCAGATTTTTATCTGTGGGGCACAGTTAAGGAAATAGTGTTTCGAGAAGAGCCAACCACAAGGGAGGACATGAGACAGCGAATACAAAATGCCTTTCTCGAAATAAATAATAGAAATTACGTAAACACAATTCAGAACAATTTCAAAAGACGAATTCGGGCCTGTCGGGATCAAGAAGGTCACCATTTTGAACATATTTTATAAAAATACCTTTATTTATTAAGCAAATTGAATAAAAATCCTTTTTTAAAAAAATAGCTGTTGGTTTTAATAAACATTATTTTTAGCTTTTGCTTAGTACTGTCCTGGTAAGTTTGGGTCAGATCATAAATCCGGTCTAGCTACCTAGCTTTGTGAATAAAATTTACGACCGATTTAAGAAGACATGTCATAAATCGATCCAAATTCTGAGTCCGTAATCTAAAATTTGGTTTTATTCAAAATTTAGCAATTTTTTTACAAAAATAAAAATACGGATCAGTTTAAAAATAAATTTCTGATTGATTAGTGTAAAAATTAGAAGTTTGAAAATTTCGCAAAAACGGTTTTTTTTATTTTACAGCCATAAATAAAATGATATCAAAAAAGTAATTAAGTACGATTGAAGCAATCCCCCCTTTTAATTTACTCTGTGAGTTGCATTCTTTTATGATAAGAATTACGGCTAAAAATGGGGGTGGAGGTAAAACTTGGGACACCCGGTATTGAATTTTCTATCACTCTGAACAAAAATTTCGAAAATTATCTCAGCTATTAGTAGAGATAAAGCGATAAAAATTTCACTGGTGTTATACGTAGGTCTCCAGAACTACGTATACATAATTTATTTTTCATTTTATGGCTCTGTTCAAAATTTAATATATTGAATTTTCTATCACTCTGAACAAAAATTTCGAAAATTATCTCAGCTATTAGTAGAGATAAAGCGATAAAAATTTTACTGGTGTTATACGTAGGTCTCCAGAACTACGTATACATAATTTATTTTTCATTTTATGGCTCTGTTCGAAATTTAATATATTGAATTTTCTATCACTCTGAACAAAAATTTTAAAAATTATCTTAGCTATTAGTAGAGATAAAGCAATAAAAATTTTACTGGTGTTATACGTAGGTCTACAAAACTACGTATACATAATTTATTTTTCATTTTATGCCTCTGTTCGAAATTTAATATATTGAATTTTCTATCACTCTGAACAAAAATTTCGAAAATTATCTCAGCTATTAGTAGAGATAAAGCGATAAAAATTTCACTGGTGTTATACGTAGGTCTTCAGAACTACGTATACATAATTTATTTTTCATTTTATGGCTCTGTTCGAAATTTAATATATTGAATTTTCTATCACTCTGAACAAAAATTTTGAAAATTATCTCAGCTATTAGTAGAGATAAAGCAATAAAAATTTTATTGTTGTTATACGTAGGTCTCCAGAACTACGTATACATAATTTATTTTTCATTTTATGGCTCTGTTCGAAATTTAATATATTGAATTTTCTATCACTCTGAACAAAAATTTTGAAAATTATCTCAGCTATTAGTAGAGACAAAGCAATAAAAATTTTACTGGTGTTATACGTAGGTCTCCAGAACTACGTATACATAATTTATTTTTCATTTTATGGCTCTGTTCGAAATTTAATATATTGAATTTTCTATCACTCTGAACAAAAATTTCGAAAATTATCTCAGCTATTAGTAGAGATTAAGCGATAAAAATTTTACTGGTGTTATACGTAGGTCTCCAGAACTACGTATACATAATTTATTTTTCATTTTATGGCTCTGTTCGAAATTTAATATATTGAATTTTCTATCACTCTGAACAAAAATTTCAAAAATTATCTCAGCTATTAGTAGAGATAAAGCGATAAAAATTTCACTGGTGTTATACGTAGGTCTTCAGAACTACGTATACATAATTTATTTATCATTTTATGGCTCTGTTCGAAATTTAATATATTGAATTTTCTATCACTCTGAACAAAAATTTTGAAAATTATCTCAGCTATTAGTAGAGATAAAGCAATAAAAATTTTATTGTTGTTATACGTAGGTCTCCAGAACTACGTATACATAATTTATTTTTCATTTTATGGCTCTGTTCGAAATTTAATATATTGAATTTTCTATCACTCTGAACAAAAATTTTGAAAATTATTTCAGCTATTGGTAGAGATAAAGCAATAAAAATTTTACTGGTGTTATACGTAGGTCTCCAGAACTACGTATACATAATTTATTTTTCATTTTATGGCTCTGTTCGAAATTTAATATATTGAATTTTCTATCACTCTGAACAAAAATTTCGAAAATTATCTCAGCTATTAGTAGAGATAAAGCGATAAAAATTTTACTGGTGTTATACGTAGGTCTCCAGAACTACGTATACATAATTTATTTTTCATTTTATGGCTCTGTTCGAAATTTAATATATTGAATTTTCTATCACTCTGAACAAAAATTTCGAAAATTATCTCAGCTATTAGTAGAGATAAAGCGATAAAAATTTTACTGGTGTTATACGTAGGTCTCCAGAACTACGTATACATAATTTATTTTTCATTTTATGACTCTGTTCGAAATTTAATATATTGAATTTTCTATCACTCTGAACAAAAATTTCGAAAATTATCTCAGCTATTAGTAGAGATAAAGCGATAAAAATTTCACTGGTGTTATACGTAGGTCTCCAGAACTACGTATACATAATTTATTTTTCATTTTATGGCTCTGTTCAAAATTTAATATATTGAATTTTCTATCACTCTGAACAAAAATTTCGAAAATTATCTCAGCTATTAGTAGAGATAAAGCGATAAAAATTTTACTGGTGTTATACGTAGGTCTCCAGAACTACGTATACATAATTTATTTTTCATTTTATGGCTCTGTTCGAAATTTAATATATTGAATTTTCTATCACTCTGAACAAAAATTTTAAAAATTATCTCAGCTATTAGTAGAGATAAAGCGATAAAAATTTCACTGGTGTTATACGTAGGTCTTCAGAACTACGTATACATAATTTATTTTTCATTTTATGGCTCTGTTCGAAATTTAATATATTGAATTTTCTATCACTCTGAACAAAAATTTTGAAAATTATCTCAGCTATTAGTAGAGATAAAGCAATAAAAATTCTATTGTTGTTATACGTAGGTCTCCAGAACTACGTATACATAATTTATTTTTCATTTTATGGCTCTGTTCGAAATTTAATATATTGAATTTTCTATCACTCTGAACAAAAATTTCGAAAATTATCTCAGCTATTAGTAGAGATTAAGCGATAAAAATTTCACTGGTGTTATACGTAGGTCTTCAGAACTACGTATACATAATTTATTTATCATTTTATGGCTCTGTTCGAAATTTAATATATTGAATTTTCTATCACTCTGAACAAAAATTTTGAAAATTATCTCAGCTATTAGTAGAGGTAAAGCAATAAAAATTTTATTGTTGTTATACGTAGGTCTCCAGAACTACGTATACATAATTTATTTTTCATTTTATGGCTCTGTTCGAAATTTAATATATTGAATTTTCTATCACTCTGAACAAAAATTTCGAAAATTATCTCAGCTATTAGTAGAGATAAAGCGATAAAAATTTTACTGGTGTTATACGTAGGTCTCCAGAACTACGTATACATAATTTATTTTTCATTTTATGGCTCTGTTCGAAATTTAATATATTGAATTTTCTATCACTCTGAACAAAAATTTTGAAAATTATCTCAACTATTAGTAGAGACAAAGCAATAAAAATTTTACTGGTGTTATACGTAGGTCTCCAGAACTACGTATACATAATTTATTTTTCATTTTATGGCTCTGTTCGAAATTTAATATATTGAATTTTCTATCACTCTGAACAAAAATTTCGAAAATTATCTCAGCTATTAGTAGAGATTAAGCGATAAAAATTTCACTGGTGTTATACGTAGGTCTCAAGAACTACGTATACATAAATTATTTTTCATTTTATGGCTCTGTTCGAAATTTAATATATTGAATTTTCTATCACTCTGAACAAAAATTTTGAAAATTATGTCAGCTATTAGTAGAGATAAAGCAATAAAAATTTTACTGGTGTTATACGTAGGACTCCAGAACTACGTATACATAATTTATTTTTCATTTTATGGCTCTGTTCGAAATTTAATATATTGAATTTTCTATCACTCTAAACAAAAATTTCGAAAGTTATCTCAGCTATTAGTAGAAATAAAGTTTGAAATTGGAACTTATCGAGGAATAACGACTATCTTTAAACTTGCGCATTTTTTTATTTCTTTTTATATTTGCATTGTTGAAACGTTATAAAAGTAAAATGTATTTGATAGGAAATTTCCTGCCTAATCGAATGGTATTTGCCTTAGCCATCTACAAATAACAGCAAGGTCACGAATGAAGTTTGAAATTGGTACTTATCAAAGAATAACGACTCTCTCTAAACTTGCGTATTTTTTTAATTTTTTTTTTGTATTTACATTGCTGAGTCGTTATAAGAGTAGGACGTATTTGATTAAAAATTTCCTGTTCAATCAATTGGTACTTGCTTCAACCATCTACAATTAATATCAAGCTCAAGAAAAAAGTTTGAAATTGGTACTTATCAAGGAATAACGACTATATTTAAACTTGCGAATTTTTTTAATTTTTTTTTATATTTACATTGCTGAAACGTTATAAAAGTAGAATGTATTTGTAAAACAAATTTCTGCTTAATCGAATAGTATTTGCCTTAACCATCTACAAATAAAAGCAAGGTCAAGAATAAAGTTTGAAATTGGTATTTATCAAGAAATAGCGACTTTCTTTAAACTTGCGTATTTTTTTGATTTTTTCTCTATTTACATTGCTAAAACGTTATAAAAGTAAGATGTATTTAAAAGAAAAGTTTTTGCTTAATGGAATAGTACTTGCTTTAATCATTTACAATCAATAGCATGCTCAAGAATGAAGTTTGAAATTATTACTTATCGAGGAATAACGACTATATTTAAACTTGCATATTTCATTAATTTTTTTTATATTTACATTGTTGAAACGTTAGAAAAGTAAGATGTATTTAATAGGAAATTTTCTGCTTAATTGAATATTATTTGCTTCAACCATCTACAATTAAAAGCAAGCTCAAGAATAAAGTTTGAAATTGGTATTTATCAAGAAATAACGACTCTCTTTAAACTTGAGTATTTTTTTGACTTTTTTTATATTTAAATTGCTAAAACTTTATAAAACTAGAATGCGTTTGATAGAAAATATTTTGCTCAATGTAATAGTACTTGCTTCAACCATTTACAGTCAATAGCAAGCTCAAGAATGAAGTTTGAAATTGGTACTTATCAAGGAATGACGACTATCTTTAAACTTGGGCATTTTTTTGATTTTTTTTATATTTACATTCCTGAAACGTTATAAAAGTAAAATGTATTTGATAGGAAATTTTTGCTTAATCAAATGGTATTTGTTTCAACCATCTATAATTAATAGCAAGCTTAAGAATAAAGTTTGAAATTGGTACTTATCAAGAAATAACGACTCTTTTTATACTTGCGTATTTTTTTGATTTTTTTTATATTTACATTGCTGAAACTTCATAAAGCTAAAATGTGTTTGATAGAAAATATTTTGCTCAATCGAATAGTACTTGCTTCAACCATCTACAATCAATAGCAAGCTCAAGAATGAAGTTTGAATTTGGTATTTATCAAGAAATAACGACTCTCTTTAAACTTGCGCATTTTTTTGATTTTTTTTATATTTACATTGCTGAAACGTTAAAAAGGTAGGATGTATTTAATAAGAAATTTCTTGTTCAATCGAATGGTACTTGCTTCAACTATCTCCAATTAATAGCAAGCTCAAGAATGAAGTTTGAATTTGGTATTTATCAAGAAATAACGACTCTCTTTAAATTTGAGTATTTTTTTGATTTATTATATTTACATTGCTGAAACGTTATAAAAATAAGATGTATTTAATAAAAAATTTTCTGCCCAATCGAATGGTTTTTACTTCAACCATCTACAGTTAATAGCAAGCTCAAGTATAAAGATTGAAATTGGTACTTATCAAGGAATAACGACTATCTTTAAACTTGCGAATTTTTTTGGATTTTTTTTATATATACATTGCTAAAACGTTATAAAAGTAGAATGCATTTAATAAAAAATTTCTTGCTTAATCTAATGGTTATTGCCTTAACTATCTACAATTAAAAGCATGCTCAAGAATAAAGTTTGAAATTGGTACTTATCAAGGAATAACGACTATCTTTAAACTTGCGTATTTTTTTGATTTTTTTTATATTTACATTGCAAAAAACTTTAAAAAGCTAAAGTGTGTTTGATAGAAAATATCCTGCTCAATCGAATAGTACTTGCTTCAACTATCTACAATCAATAGCAAGCTCAAGAATGAAGTTTGAAATTGGTATTTATCAAGAAATAACGACTCTCTTTAAACTTGCGCATTTTTTTGATTTTTTTTATATTTACATTGCTGAAACGTTAGAAAAGTAGGATGTATTTAATAGGAAATTTCTTGTTCAATCGAATGGTACTTGCTTCAACTATCTTCAATTAACAGCAAGCTCAAAAATGAAGTTTGAAATTGGTACTTATCAAGGAATAAAGATTCTTTTTAAACTTGCGCATTTTTTTGATTTTTTTTTATATTTACATTGCTGAAACTTTATAAAACTAAAATGTGTTTGATCGAAAATTACCCGCTCAATCAAATGGTAATTGTTTCAACCATCTACAATTAATAGCAAGCTCAAGAATGAAGTTTGAAATTGGTACTTATTAAGGAATAACGACTATCTTAAAACTTGCGAATTTTTTTGATTTTTTTTATATTTACATTGCTAAAACGTTTTAAAAATAGAATGTATTTGATAGGAAATTTTTCGCTTAATCGAATGGTATTTGCTTCAACCATCTACAAAAAATAGCAAGTTCAAGAATGAAGTTTGAAGTTGGTACTTATCAAAGAATAACGACTCTCTTTAAACTTGCGTATTTTTTTTGTATTTACATAGCCGAATCGTTATAAAAGTAGGACCTATTTGATAGAAAATTTTCTTCTCGATAAAGTGGTACTTGCTTCAACCATCTACAGTTAATATCAAGCTCAAGAAAAAAGTTTGAAATTGGTACTTATCAAGGAATAACGACTATATTTAAACTTGCGATTTTTTTAATTTTTTTTATATTTACATTGCTGAAACGTTATAAAAGTAGAATGTATTTGATGAAAAATTTTTTGCTCAATCGAATGGTACTTGTTACAACTACCTACAATTAATAGCAAGTTCAAGAATAAAGTTTGAAATTGGAACTTATCGAGGAATAACAACTATCTTTAAACTTGCGTATTTTTTTATTTTTTTTTATATTTACATTGTTGAAACGTTATAAAGTAAGATGTATTTGATAGGAAATTTTCTGGTTAATCAAATGGTATTTGCCTTAACCATTTACAAATAACAGCAAGGTCACGAATAAAGTTTGAAATTGGTACTTATCAAAGAATAACGACTCTCTTTGGGCTTGGTATTTTTTTTTTTTTGTATTTACATTGCTGAGTCGTTATAAGGGTAGGACGTATTTGATAGGAAATTTCCTGCTCAATCGATTGGTACTTGCTTCAACCATCTACAATCAATAGCAAGCTCAAGAATGATGTTTGAAACTAGTATTTATCAAGAAATAACTTCTCTTTTTAAACTTGCGTATTTTTTTGATTTTTTTTATAATTACGTTGCTGAAACTTTATAAAACTAAAATGGGTTTAATAGAAAATATCCTGCTCAATCAAACAATATTTGTTTCAATTATCTACAGTCAATAACAAGCTTAAGAATAAAGTTTGAAATTGGTACTTATTAAGAAATAACGACTATATTTAAACTTGCAATTTTTTTAATTTTTTTTATATTTACATTGTTGAAACGCTATAAAGGGAAGATGCGTTTCATAAAAAAATTTCCGCTCATTCGAATGATATTTTCTTTAACTATCTACAATTAATAGCAAGCTCAAGAATGAAGTTTGAAATTGGTATTTATCAAGGAATAACGACTCTTTTTAAACTTGCGTATTTTTTTAACTTTTTTTATATTTGCATTGCTAAAACTTTATAAAACTAAAATGTGTTTGATAGAAAATATTCTGCTCAATTAAATAGTACTTGCTTCAACTATCTACAGTCAATAGCAAACTCAAGAGTGAAGTTTGAAATTGGTATTTATCAAGAAATAACGACTCTCTTTAAACTTGCGCATTTTTTTGATTTTTTTTATATTTACATTGCTGAAACGTAACAAAGGTAAAATGTGTTTTAAAGAAAAATTTCCGTTCAATCGAATGGTATTTGTTTCGACCATCTACAATCAATAGCAAGCTCAAGAATAAAGTTTGAATTTGGTACTCATTCAGGAATAACGACTATATTTATACTTGCGTATTTTTTTGATTTTTTTTATATTTACATTGCAAAAAACTTTAAAAAGCTAAAGTGTGTTTGATAGAAAATATCCTGCTTAATCGAATAGTACTTGCTTCAACCATCTACAATCAATAGCAAGCTCAAGAATGAAGTTTGAAATTGGTATTTATCAAGAAATAAAGACTCTCTTTAAACTTGCGCATTTTTTTGATTTTTTTTATATTTACATTGCTGAAACGTAACAAAGGTAGAATGTGTTTTAAAGAAAAATTTCCGTTCAATCGAATGGTATTTGTTTCGACCATCTACAATCAATAGCAAGCTCAAGAATAAAGTTTGAATTTGGTACTCATCGAGGAATAACGACTATATTTATACTTGCGTATTTTTTCATTTTTTTTATATTTACATTGCTGAAACTTTATAAAACTAAAATGTGTTTGATAGATAATATCTTGCTCAATCGAATAGTCTTTGCTTCAACCATCTACAATCAATAGCAAGCTCAAGAATATAGTTTGAAATTGGTACTTAGCAAGGAATAACGACTATATTTAAACTTGCGCATTTTTTTATTTTTGTTTATATTTACATTGTTGAAACGTTATAAAAATAAAATGTATTTGATAGAAAATTTCCTACTAAATCAAATGGTATTTGCCTCAATTATCTACAATTAATAGCAAGCTCAAGAATGAAGTTTGAAATTGGTACTTATCAAGGAATAACGACTCTCTTTAAACTTGCGCATTTTTTTGATTTTTTTTATATTTACATTGTTGAAATTTTATAAAACTAAAATGTGTTTAATAAAAAATATTCTGTTCAATTAAACAATACTTGCTTCAACCATCTGCAATCAATAGCAAGCTCAAGAATGAAGTTTGAAATTGGTATTTATCAAGAAATAACGACTCCCTTTAAACTTGCGTATTTTTTTAATTTTTTTATATTTACGTTGCTGAAACTTTACAAATCTAAAATAGGTTTGATAGGAAATATCCTGCTCAATCAAATAATATTTGCTTCAACCATCTACAGTCAATAACAAGCTTAAGAATAAAGTTTGAAATTGGTACTTATTAAGAAATAACGACTATATTTAAACTTGCAATTTTTTTTAATTTTTTTTATATTTACATTGTTGAAACGCTATAAAAGGAAGATGCGTTTAATAAAAAAATTTTCGCTCATTCGAATGATATTTTCTTTAACCATCTACAATTAATAGCAAGCTCAAGAATGAAGTTTGAAATTGGTATTTATCAAGGAATAACGACTCTTTTTAAACTTGCGTATTTTTTTAATTTTTTTTTATATTTGCATTGCTAAAACTTTTATAAAACTAAAATGTGTTTGATAGAAAATATTCTGCTCAATTGAATAGTACTTGCTTCAACTATCTACAGTCAATAGCAAACTCAAGAGTGAAGATTGAAATTGATACTTATCAAGAAATAACAACTATCTTTAAACTTGCGCATTTTTTTGATTTTTTTTATATTTACATTGCTGAACCATTATAAAAGTAAGATGTATTTGATAGGAAATTTTCTGTTTAATAGAATGGTATTTGCCTCAACCATCTACAATTAAAAGCAAGCTCAAAAATGAAGTTTGAATTTGGTATTTATTAAAAAATAACGACTTTCTTTAAACTTGCGTATTTTTTTGATTTTTGTTTATTTACATTGCTGAAACGTAACAAAGGTAGGATGTGTTTTAAAGAAAAATTTCCGTTCAATCGAATGGTATTTGTTTCGACCATCTACAATCAATAGCAAGCTCAAGAATAAAGTTTGAATTTGGTACTTATCGAGGAATAACGACTATATTTAAACTTGCGCATTTTTTTAATTTTTTTTATATTTACATTATTAAAACGTTATAAAAGTAAAATGTCTTTGGTAGAAAATTTCCTGCTTAATCAAATGGTATTTGTTTTAACTATTTACAATTAAAAACAAGCTCACGAATGAAGTTTGAAATTGGTACTTATCAAGAAATAACGACTATTTTTAAACTTGCGCATTTTTTTGATTTTTTTTATATTTACATTGTTGAAACGTTATAAAAGTAAGATGTATATGAAAAAAAATTTTTTGCCTAATAGAACAGTATTTGCTTCAACCATTTACAATTAAAAACAAGCTCAAGATTGAAGTTTGAAATTGGTATTTATCAAGAAATAACGACTTTCTTTAAACTTGCGAATTTTTTTAATTTTTTTATATTTATATTGTTGAAACGTTATAAAAATTGGACGTATTTGATAGGAAATTTTCTGCTTAATCAAACGGTATTTGCCTCAACCATCTACAAATAAAAACAAGGTCAAGAATAAAGTTTGAATTTGGTATTTATTAAGAAATAACGACTTTTTTTAAACTTGCGAATTTTTTTAATTTTTTTTATTTTTACATTGTTGAAACGTTATAAAAGTAGGATGTATATGAAAAAAAATTTTCTGCCTAATAGAATGGTATTCGCTTCAACCATTTGCAATTAAAAACAAGCTCAAGATTGAAGTTTGAAATTGGTACTTATCAAGAAATAACGACTATTTTTAAACTTGCCCATTTTTTTGATTTTTTTTATATTCACATTGCTAAAACGTTATAAAAGTAGGATGTGTTTGATAGAAAATTTTTTGCTTAATCGAATATTATATGCTTCAACCATCTACAATTAAAATCAAGCTTAAGAATGAAGTTTGAAATTGGTACTTATCAAGGAATAACGACTCTCTTTAAACTTGCGAATTTTTTTGATTTTTTTTATTTTTACATTGCTGAAACGTTATAAAAGTAAAATGTATTTAATAGAAAATTTTCTGCTTAATCGAATGGTATTTGCCTCAACTATCTACAGTTAAAAGCCAGCTCAAGAATAAAGTTTGAAATTGGTATATATCAAGAAATAACGACTTTCTTTAAACTTGCGAATTTTTTTGATTTTTTTTATATTTACATGGTTAAAACGTTATAAAAGTAGAATGTATTTAAAAGAAAATTTTTTGTTCAATAGAATGGTACTTGTTTCGACCATCTACAATCAATAGCAAGCTCAAGAATGATTGAAGTTTGAAATTGGTACTTATCGAGGAATAACGACTATATTTAAACTTGCGCATTTTTTAATTTTTTTTTATTTACATTGTTGAAACGTTATAAAAGTAAAATGAACTTGATAAAAAATTTTCTGCTTAATCGAATACTATTTGCTTCAACCATTTACAATTAAAAACAAGCTCAAGAATGAAGTTTGAAATTGGTACTTATTAAGAAATAACGACTATTTTTAAACTTGCGAATTCTTTTGTTTTTTTTTATATTTACATTGTTAAATCGTTATAAAAATAGGATGTATTTGATAGGAAATTTTCTGCTTAATTGAATATTATTTGCTTCAACCATCTACAGCTAAAAGCAAGGTCCAGAATAAAGTTTGAAATTGGTACTTATCAAGAAATAACGACTTTCTTTAAACTTACTAATTTTTTTGATTTTTTTTATATTTACATTGCTAAAACGTTATAAAGGTAAGATGTATTTGATAGAAAATTTTTTGTTCAATCGAATGGTACTTGTTTCAACCATCTACAATTAATAGCAAGCTCAAGAATAAAGTTTGAAGTTGGTACTTATCAAGGAATAACGACTATCTTTAAACTTGCGCATTTTTTTGATTTTTTTTATATTTACATTGCTGAAACGTTATAAAAGTAAAATGTATTTGATAGAAAATTTTTTGCTTACTCGAATGGTATTTGCTTCAACCATCTACAATTAATAGCAAGCTCAAAAATGAAGTTTGAAATTGGTACTTATCAAGAAATAACGACTATTCTTAAACTTGCCAATTTTTTTGATTTTTTTTATATTTACAATGCTGAAACGTTATAAAGGTAGGATGTGTTTGATAGAAAAGTTTTTGCTCAATCGAACGGTACTTGTTTCAACCACCTATAATCAATAGCAAGCTCAAGAATAAAGTTTGAAATTGGTACTTATCGAGGAATAACGACTATCTTTAAACTTGCGGATTTTTTTATTTTTTTTTATATTTACATTGTTGAAACGTTATAAAAGTAGGATGTATTTGATAGGAAATTTTTTGCTTAATTGAATATTATTTGCTTTAACCATTTACAATTAAAAGCAAGTTCAAGAATAAAGTTTGAAATTGGTACTTATCAAAAAATAACGACTATGCTTAAACTTGCGAATTTTTTTGATTTTTTTTATATTTACATTGCTGAAACTTTATAAAACTAGAATGTTTTTGATAGAAAATATCTTGCTCAATTGAATAATGCTTGCTTCAATTATCTACAATAATTAGCAAGCTCAAGGATAAAGATTGAAATTAGTACTTATCAAGAAATAACGACTATCTTTAAACTTGCGCATTTTTTTGATTTTTTTTTTATAATTACATTGCTGAAACGTTATAAAAGTAGAATGTATTTGATAGAAAATTTTTTGTCTAATCGAATGGTATTTGCCTCAAGCATCTACAGTTAATAGCTAGCTTAAGAATGAAGTTTGAAATTGGTACTTATCAAGAAATAACGACTATATTTAAACTTGCAAATATTTTTATTTTTTTTATATTTACATTGAAAACGTTAAAAAAGTAGGATGTACTTAATAGAAAGTTTTCTGGTCAATCGAATGATATTTCCTTTAACCATCTGCAATTAATAGCAAGCTCAAGAGTAAAGTTTGAAATTGGTACTTATCAAGGAATAACGACTAGCTTTAAACTTAAGCATTTTTTTGATTTTTTTTATATTTACAATGCTGAAACGTTATAAAATTAAGAAGTATTTCATAGAAAATTTTTTGCCTAATGGAATGGTACTTGCTTCAACTATCTACAATCAATATCAAGCTTAAGAATAAAGTTTGAAATTGGTACTTATCAAGAAATAACGACTATCTTTAAACTTGTGAATTTTTTTGATGTTTTTTATATTTACATTGCTGAAACTTTATAAAACTAAAATGTGTTTGATAGAAAATATCTTGCTCAATTGAACAGTACTTGCCTAAACCATCTACAATTAATAGCAAGCTCAAGAATGAAGTTTGAAATTGGTACTTATCAAGGAATAACGACTATCTTTAAACTTACTAATTTTTTTGATTTTTTTTATATTTACATTGCTAAAACGTTATAAAGGTAAGATGTATTTGATAGAAAATTTTTTGTTCAATCGAATGGTACTTGTTTCAACCATCTACAATTAATAGCAAGCTCAAGAATAAAGTTTGAAGTTGGTACTTATCAAGGAATAACGACTATCTTTAAACTTGCGCATTTTTTTGATTTTTTTTATATTTACATTGCTGAAACGTTATAAAAGTAAAATGTATTTGATAGAAAATTTTTTGCTTACTCGAATGGTATTTGCTTCAACCATCTACAATTAATAGCAAGCTCAAAAATGAAGTTTGAAATTGGTACTTATCAAGAAATAACGACTATTCTTAAACTTGCCAATTTTTTTAATTTTTTTTTATATTTACATTGCTGAAACGTTATAAAAGTAAGATGCATTTGATAGAAAATTTTCTGCCTAATCAAATAATATTTGCTTCAACTATCTACAATTAATAGCAAGCTCAAGAATAAAGTTTGAAATTGGTACTTATCAAGAAATAACGACTATCTTTAAACTTGCGCATTTTTTTGATTTTTTTTATATTTACATTGCTGAAACGTTATAAAAGTAAAATGTATTTGATAGAAAATTTCTTGCTTACTCGAATGGTATTTGCTTCAACCATCTACAATTAATAGCAAGCTCAAAAATGAAGTTTGAAATTGGTACTTATTAAGGAATAACGACTCTCTTTAACCTTGCTTATTTTTTTAATTTTTTTTATATTTACATTGCTGAAACTTTATAAAACTAAATTGTGTTTGATAGAAAATATACTGCTCAATTAAATAATACTTGTTTCAACTATCTACAGTCAATAGCAAGCTCAAGAATGAAGTTTGAAATTGGTATTTATTAAGAAATAACATCTCTCTTTAAACTTGAGTATTTTTTTGATTTTTAATATTTATATTGCTGAAACGTTATAAAAGTAGAAAGTAGTTGATAGGAAATTTTTTGTTTAATCGAATGGTATTTGCCTAAATCATTTACAATTAAAAGCAAGCTCAAGAATAAAGTTTGAAATTGGTATTTATCAAGAAATAACGACTTTCTTTAAACTTGCGTATTTTTTTGATTTTTTTTATATTTACATTGCTGAAACGTTATAAAAGTAGGATGTATTTAATAGAAAATTTTCCGTTTAATCAAATGGTATTTGACTCAACCATCTACAGATAAAAGCAAGGTCAAGAATGAAGTTTGAACTTGGTATTTATTAAGAAATAATGACTTTCTTTAAACTTGCATATTTTTTTAATTTTCTTTATATTTACATTGCTGAAACGTTATAAAGGTAAGACGTATTTAAAAGAAATTATTCTGCTCAAATGAATAGTACTTGTTTCAATCATCTATAATCAACAGCAAGCTCAAGAATGAAGTTTGAAATTGGTACTTATCGAGAAATAACGACTATTTTTAAACTTGCATATTTCTTTAATTTTTTTTTATATTTACATTGTTGAAACGTTATAAAGGTAAAATGCAGTTGATAGGAAATTTCCCGCTTAATCGAATGGTATTTGCTTTAACCATTTACACTTAAAAACAAGCTCAAGAATGAAGTTTGAAATTGGTACTTATCAAGAAATAACGACTATTTTTAAACTTGCCAATTTTTTTAATTTTTTTTTATATTTACATTGCTGAAACGTTATAAAAGTAAGATGCATTTGATAGAAAATTTTCTGCCTAATCAAATAATATTTGCTTCAACTATCTACAATTAATAGCAAGCTCAAGAATGAAGTTTGAAATTGGTACTTATCAAGAAATAACGACTATGTTTAAACTCGCTCATTTTTTTGATTTTTTTTTATATTTACATTGCTGAAACTTTATAAAACTAAAATGTGTTTAATAGAAAATTTTCAGCTTAATCGAATAATACTTGCTTCAATTATCTACAATTAATAGCAAGCTCAAGAATGAAGTTTGAAGTTCGTACTTTTCAAGGAATAACGACTCTTTTTAAACTTGGTATTTTTTTTGATGTTTCTATATTTACATTGCTGAAACTTTATAAAACTAAAAAACGTTTGATAGAAAATTTTCTGCTTAATTGAATGATATTTGTTTCAACCATCTACAATTAATAACAAGCTCAAGAATGAAGTTTGAAATTGGTACTGTAATGAGACATTGCCGATAATCATAATTAATATGAATTACGATGGGAAAATTTTTATATCCAGTAAAATACTGGATAAGAAAATAAATGAGATAAAAATTGATTTACTCAAAGTGTGATTGTCTAGATTGTCGGTTGTTATAAAATAATAAAAGGTGTACTTACCCTACGTTTAACTTATGACTGTAAGAACAGGATTTTGAATAACTCTAATAGTCATTCTAGATCAAGTTTCGGTTATCAGTAACACAGAAGTCGTTACAAAGTAGTGTCATAACACACGAGAGAATAGATTAAAACCACTTGTTTCAAACCACAAATTTATTATAAATTCGGATATTTCCCATTAAGAAATAAATTATAATACATTTGTAAAATATTTACAAAGTTTGCCTAAACAAACGCTCAAGTTGTAGTAGAACATTCAACATCCAAAATAAATTATCTTTAAATAATTTTTTTGATGATCATAAATTAATTGCGATATAATTACCAATTTAGGTTCTAACTTCTTATGTAAAGTAATATGTTTTCCTTTTATTTTATTTTATTTATTTATTTGTTTTATAATAGAATTAATAATTGAGACGGCTTATTTGCTCCACCAAAAGTAATGGATCGATTATGAATTTTACTAAGAAGTAATGTCAAAATTTACTTCTTGTCGATGTTTATTGACTCCATTTGTAAACACTTCCTGTACAACAAATACGACAAGCAAAATTCCAAAATTTGCAAATGTTTTCTTTTATTGGTTCAGGTGCAGTTTGATTCGCGGTACTACCTACGCAATGCACATGCAGACAAATTTCAGCAATTACGCCCTAAAACGCCCCGACACCGAATACAGTAAAAGAGAACGAAGATATCTGTTAAAATTTAGTTTCCCTGAAATATTGTTGCACTAGAAGAAATCTGTAATTAATTTTATTCAAGTGCCCCGAAGTAAAATGATGAATATGATTGATTAATGAATTTAATTAGACAAGGGTTTTTCAACGACTTGTCTGAGTGAGGGTATGCCAGTGGATTACAGGTATCGCGTTTACAATAAAACTGGATCGCTGGAAAAACATCCTAGATAATCTTTGTCGGTCGGAGTATCTGGAATGACAGAAAGCTTCTAAAAATCGTCCGTTACTTACTGATAAGCAAAAAGATCCCTAAACAGAAGGTTTGCCGACATCGTCCCAAAACGTTATTTACGTAACAACAAAAGCTTCCACCGAACAATCGTCAACTCTTTACCAGAATAGAGTTAGCACTATAAACGGAAGGGTTGCCAAAGTTGCTCTGAAAACATTATCCTCAAAACGAAGAAAACTTCCATTAAGCGATCGTCAACTTTTTCCGTAAAGAGGTCATTGCTATTAAAACCCTATTTGTTTATATAGGTTGCCAAATTTGCTATGGAAACATTATTATCGAAACGAAAAAGCTTTAGACGGACAATTGTTAACCCTTTACCGTTACCGGGGTAATTGCTAACTCGACCGTTACCGGCACGCTAAGAAACATTATCTGGAGCACCCGCAGTATACATCAAACTCCGAAAATCCCTTACTTCTCTTACCACATCTGCATACAGTCGGAAGTGCAGATTAAATGGAATTAAAGATGGGCGCGCAAAGATATTATAATCTTAAAGAAAAATCCCCCAAATTGCGAATGTTTGAATTTGTTTTTTTTTGGATATATATTTTTTTTTGCAATAGCAACAGGCGCTTGAATACAGGTTTACCGGATACGGAACCTTCACCTTTGCTCTCTTTTTTTTTGTTTGTTTTTGTTTTGTTTTTTTTTGGTTATATAACGGGTTTTTCCGTGTGCGGAACCCAACCGTTTATATATATATATATATATATATATATATATATATATATATATATATACATCCCGCTATCATTAGCACGTCCGTCGGAAAAACATTATTAGAGCGTCCGGGCCTAAAACTCACTGAAGTAAGCTGTTTTTTAAAGTTATCCACCAGTATACATCGTCTATTCCTTTACAGGTGGCGTTGCCTAAATATGAAGCAAATCTAAAGATTTCAAATCCAATGTACCACCATTGCAGCGTCCTTTCACGGAACAATCAATGAAGCGTCCGTATATTGGTGCATAGAGCGTCCCTTGGTGTATATAGACCGTCATAGAGCGTCATGCGGTGTTGCCAGTTGTAATTCTCATTTTGTGTCTATAAATAGAATATACACAAAAGGACGCTTTATGCATGCAAATATATGGACGTTCCAATGGTGGTTTAAAAGTCCATTTTTTAACGACCAGTGAAATCTTACTAACAATGAGCCGCAATCTGTGTACGCAGATTTAGTTAAAATATCTTCTATTAATAATTATTAATTTAATTATAAAAATATTATTTCTGTTTGAAATAGTTATTACTTATATACCAAAAAAGTTCTCTATCTCTCTGTTAACATTTGAGGCATGGGAACATTAAAAAAAGAAAATAAAAATTACCGAATTATTGAAAAATTTTAACAATAACAATTTAAAACAACATGAAAGTTACTAAGAAAACTAGTCTTACTCAAGGTTCGATAAAAAATAAATGTAAGTTTGATTTGGCCATAGAAAACTATTAATTCCAATTGCTATTTATTATTAGTTATTCAAAAAAAAATAATTTAAATTATTAGTTCAAATGTTACTAATTTAAAGTTAGTAACATGTAGCAAGTTTCTGATCGTACTTTATGGTAACCAGAAAATAAAAGTACCTCGATGTGCCATTTTAAATTCATTAATTTCTAGAGCAAAATTAGCTTCATTTTTTATACAATTAGCATAACGTAAAGCCTCTTTTCTAATATGTTTTAAAATGTCTGTAGTTAAAAAATTTTAATGGAGTTGTAAAGGTGTGAGGAAGCTTAGGTCTTTTTTTCAACTGTCCATTATTGTTTTATTTTAATTATTGAAAAATTATTGTCTAAAAAACCATAGATTGGTACACACTTTTTCCAATTTGGTAATACATTGCATAATCGCATTTATTTTTGCTTGGAAATTTTGTCTTCTGATCTTTCTTTAATCTCGGGAATATTGCATTCTACTTTGATCTTCGTCAATCCAAAAATTTAGATCATTAACTACATCTTTCATTTCCTCAAATGTAAAGGCTTTTTTGAAATTTACTTTTTACTGTAAATAATAAAAAATAAAGTTTTTATATAAACAAAAGATACAAAAGTTACTAATGTAAATTAACATTGATTTTTTATGTAACATAAGAAACGTTATTTTTTGAGAAAATCAAAGAAAAACCCGGACTTAAATAATACTTTATTTTTCAAATTTGTTTTAATTGCTGTCCTATTCATATGACACTGGGTGTTAACGGGTTAATTAGAGATAAAAAGTTTAATTTTATTAAGTGAATGTTTAACTAAAATTCTGACAATAATTCAAAAAATTTGCCATTTCTGGGCTGTTTTTTTGTTTTCCAACCAATGAACATTTTATAAAAATTTAGAAAAAATTGTGCAAAAGAGTAATTCTTTTAATTTGAAAATATCCCGATTATGCTCTAAAAATTAAATTCAAACAGATTATAAGCGTAATTTAAAACAAAAAATATTAGGCTATTTAACAAAAAATCAAAAATTATTTTCAGAATTCATCATTTAAATATAATTTTGATAGAAAGCAAATTGTTTAAAAAAAGATAAATGAAGGATGTTACAATTTAGTAAATAGTAGATTGTTTGGCAAGTTAAGAAAACTGTTTTTTTTCCAGTGAGTGTTAATGTTTCATTATAATGAAATTTGCTTTTTTAGAACCTTCTTTTGTTCTTCTTTTTCTTTTGTAAAACTCAGTAAACACCACATTTTAATGACCATTTAAGGGCACTAAACTATCACATTTAATGACTAGGCAATACGTCAGCATCTTTATAGACTAAGCAGTAAAGCAAGCACTTTAAAGCCGTATTTTACTTGTCAAAAATTTTGAGGCTAATTGTCAAACACCAAGTTGTTCTAAAAAAAAAATTACTGATAATATCCAAAAAAATTATATATGGCCAATAAAGCTCACTGTCTTACCAGACTGCCAATGACGGCATTAAATCAGATGTTTTACTGCTTAATTAAACAAATAACTATTTATTATATCATTTTTGTATGTCGTAATAATATTACAATGAAAGATTTTTTAATATTATATTAATATACTAAAACAGTATTTAGAAAATATTAATAAAAATATCTTGAAAAATATAGACAAAATTTCGAAAAATTTAAACAAAAATTAAAAATGCAAAACAAACAGGAGATAATGTATATCTGATACATAGAAAAAATTGGAAAGAGCAGATAAATATGCTAAAACTCAAAAGAATAATTAGAAATCTAGCAGAATTAAGAACTTTTCACAGTTTTTTCTGGAAAAATTTTTTTTTTAAGAAATAAAAACTTTTATCAGAGAAATCAAAATAAAAGAAAGAGGAAGATAAGAAGAATAATGAAACTAACAATAAACGATAAAATACTAAATTCGAGAATTGGGACAATGACAAACGACAACTAGTCGTAATTGAAAAAAACTAACCTATAAAACAAAGAAAACGGAAAATAAGAAAAGATAATCAAGTTAACAAATTGACAATAAAAAAGTATAATAAAAAAAGTAGTAGAATTCAACAGCATAGACAATAGACAACAGGACCCAAAAAACGAAATAAAATATTAGGAAAGTTACTAAGATCAGAAATAAAAAAAAGATAAAAAAATGCTATACTAATAGAATAGAGACTAAACGAAGGTATAACAAAATTTAATGTAAACAATCCAAAAAAAATATTACAAAAAAAATACAAAAAAATACAAAAAAAACAAAAATGACCTAAAATATTTTTAATAAATTACTTCTAGAAATATGTGAAGTAAACAAAACAACAAATACGAAGAACAGTGAAATAAACAATTAAAACATTGGTGGAACAATGAAATTAATAAGAAGTAATTAAAAAAAACTGTTATCGAAAAAGTACTTAGAGAACAACAAAAACCTAGATGACTACCAACTGTATAAAAAAAAAGAAGAGAACATAAAAATTATAGTAAAAACGGTAAAGCAAAGTTATGAAAAGTGTTTGAAATAAAGATAAAAAAAGCGCTTTAGGCTATGCAAAAATAGTGTACAATATTGTCAACAATTTAAGAAAATAGAACTTAAAAAAACAAAGAGAAGATATTATTAGAAATAAACTCAAAATTATTAAGTAAATAGTAGATTATTTAATAAGTTAAAAAATCTTATTGAATAGTAGATTATTTAATAAGTTAAAAAATCTTATTGTTTTCCAGTGAGTTTTAATGTTTCATTATAATGAAATTTACACAAACCTAGAAAACTCACTTTTTTAACGTGTTGAACATGTAAAAAATTAAAATTTATAAAATGAGTCTAAGCGCTGTAAATTGCTTATCAAACGACAACTTTATAAAATTTTATGGCCGAAAAGTTATTAAAAGTCAATATTTACAATTATTACACTGACAGTAGGAGAAAAGTTACATTATGTTGGAAATAAAATTTTTTGTTATAACAAATTAAAGAAACCATTTATTGTAACATTTTTACCTATAATTTATGTATGGATACCTTAACTTTAATAATTTTAAAAAAATTAAATATTTTTTTTTTTAATTTTTCTAATTTTAAAATTAGATTTTATTACATTTTTATTAAATAAATAATCAGTAGCATTGAAAACCAAATCAAATCACTTAAAGCAAAAAAATGGTATTAGTAAAATTTTGACTAATAATTTAAAATATTTTTTTAGGCCTCCGTTCAGAAACACTAAATTTCTAGTCGTGTAAATCGTCCGAAAGGTGATTGCATTTGTCACTATTTTGCACTGTCTAGACATTAAAAGTAAAATCTAAGGATTTTCTATTTTTAAATTGTATTTATTCCAATACTTGTTATATGATTTTTCAGACAGCAAATTTTCAACTGCTTTTCTGGCTGCGTTTTTTAGATGTTCTGGGTTATTATCGTCTTCCATTTTTTAATTTATTGGAAGAACTTTTACTTATTTTAGCACAAAAGCACGATTTGGCAGAATATATATTTGTTTATTGTCAATTATATTTTAAATTTAAAATAATTATGGTAATAATAAAAATAGTTTTTTTAGTTTAGGCTACTTTTCGGCCTTAAAAACGTTGTTTATCACACGGTCAGAAACTTCTTTACGACTATTGGCACATGTGAGACTCAACTTCGCCTCAGATTACAATCCGTGCTCATACTCGCAAAACGACAGTTTCTGGCCTTGTCATAAAAATAACTATTTCTGTATAATTAATAATAAATAGCAATTAGAATTAATAGTATTCGATAGGAAAATACTTGGATTTTTTTTTATCAAACTTTAAGTAATATTAGTTTTCTTAATAACGTTTATGTTGTTTTAAATTATTATTACTTTTTGACGTTTCAGTATTTTTTAGCATCCCCGAAATGTAAACAAAAAGATACAAAAATTTTTTGATATACAGTAAGCGGCAAAAGATTTTACAGACATCTTACTGTCAAATATTATTGGGGGAGTAATTTGAACAATTAACTCAAGAAAAAATTTAATAATTAATTTTTTTGTCTTCTTTTCAACTGTCAATATTTCGAAAACAGTTAAAGATAGGTATAGGTCTAAAATTTGTCATGGAATCTAAAAATGCAGTAAAAAGCATAGAGTGCTCTTTAAAAAATCAAAGTTGATGTCGGTATCTCATTTTTAGGCTACGCTGAATAAAAAAGATATTAAAATTAATTAACAAATTATTATTGAAACGAGTAATTTAAAAATAAAATTAACCTGTTCGAGCAATTTTTTTTAAATAAATACCTTTAAAGTTTTTTTTAAATATTCCACAATTTTACCGCTTACTGTATTTTAACAGATTTAGATTTGAAGCATTAGCGCGTCCAACTCAAGTCAGGAACCGCTTGTTTAATTTTATTCGTATCGTTACAGTGTTGCCGAACTGACGAACGCTCTAATACACCGAGGTTGAATATACGTATATTACGCCAGCGCCACCACCCTATATACGCCGGAACTAAAAATTATACGAATTTTTCATCCAGAAATCATTAAAGCGTCCAAATCGATTTTTGCCATTCGCTTCGTCTCGGTGTAGGAAGGCTCCCAAATTTTTTTTTACATGGGGTTGCAGCAGAGCGTCCATATACGGGCGCTCTATGCACAAGGACGTCCTAATGATAGGGATCGGGCAATGTATGGCCGTGCTAATGATAGCAGGATATATATATATATATATATATATTTTTATTATTATTATATTTTTTTTTTGTTTAACGTAAACGGCCTGCAATTTCTGACTAATCACTGTTTGTTTTTCTTCCCGTGACAAAGAAAGGGAATATTATTAAATTATCATTTGATTGATTAATTTAATTTAACTTTAATTTGATAGTTTCATAGTAAAAACTTGAAAAAAATTAAGTAGCGCTAAATTAAAAGTAATAACCTTTATTTAAGTTTGTTTGGCTAAAATTAAACTGTTGTTAAATTTCATTCAATTTTATCCAAACGATTTCCTTTGTAAAATTCTATTTTGATGTAGAAATAAGCATTATCTCAGGTGATTTGTTTCAGCAAGGCCAATAATAATATTAAATGAATTTATGTTAAAACAAGTTTGGTTATTTAAAATAATTATTTCTGCATAGTATTTTAAAAAATTAAAATTAATGTAGACGAAATAAAATTAAAATTGTATCTGTATTTTTAATATCCAACGTGCTTCACTTTTTTATTTTGTTTTTTTTTTTCACAGTCACTATAGTTTTGACTTAATGTTTTTTTTATGACACAAAACACAACTAACCTACACAAACTTTACACACTAGCACAGATTTTTTTGTTACTTCTAATTGCTGAAACAATCTAATCTCCACTGAGGTCTCCCTTCCCAAAATGAGTTTTTATAGGGACGCTAGAGCCTGTGAATTTTACACCCCCGCGGCAAACGATAATTACTAAGTCTGTGGCCTCATTGGTTAAGTAAAATTATTGGGGTGTGTTTTTTGCTCCCTTCCAACTTGACCGCTTTTTACAAAGTGTCCGGATTAAACAATGATCCATCAAAACTTCTTTCTAACATTCCAGATTAGAGTTATAACTTTATAGCTACTAAAATCTGGTTTTTGTCTTATGTAATTTGTTTTACAAAAGAAAAAAAAAGTTTAAATAATGCTGAGATAAAATAACATCTAAACTACATAAAATAGTTTATAGTTTTAGAAGATTTTTCCAAGTTTTGAAGTAACATAGTCAATAAGAAATCTGTAACAAAAATCAATTAACCACCCTACAGATGGCGTCACATATCTCGACTTGAACTCTAAATCTTTATTTTATAATAATTTTTAATTTATTTTCACTTTCTCAACATTGTTATTTAATACTATTTACAATCCTAACATTATTTATTTATACATGCAGTTTTCCGTTTAGTTTTATTTGATAATTTTGATTTCTGTTTACATTATCTCAAATGTTCTAATAATGCCCTTTTATAACAATAAAGTGGTTAGTGTTTTATATCAATAGAACAAGAGAAATTTTGTTTCTTTTATTGTGTTGGTCTAATAACTCTAGTAATTTTATTGAATAAGATATTGCAAATTACGCAATCTTTATCTTTTTTTGAAGGCCACGTGTGCCCAAGAATTTTGTTTCTTCTCACGCTACACACATGTGAAACAAATCTCTGCACCCTCTTAAGGGCCGCGCATATTAACCATTCAACCCTTATATAAGCTTAAGTTAATGGAATTCGTGATAAAACTAAAATTAACAAATTTGAAATGCCCTTTGTAAATAAGTGGTGCCAAATTTATGTTCGTGAGACCGGAAACGAACTTCAAACTCCACAGGAAAATTTAAATACTTTAACTTTAATGAGACAATGTTTTAAAATTTCTTCTAACGGCAATTAATTAATTAATTGTCGCGTATTGACCAAAGGTAAAAATAGGTGGCTCACCACATTCGCCCCCTGACTTGCGTTGTTCCGAAGGTGCAGCGTAAGTCATCACGTGGTGGGCAACCGACTTCAAGTTACGTGGTGGTGTGGATTGATTTACAATTGGCGAATGCGCTTGAGCTTAGGATGGTGGATGCGCTATCCTCAGAAATGGTAGATGCGCCTACTGCGGAATGGTGGACACATCTGAGTTTAAATGGTTGGTGCGCTTGAGCTGGAGATGGTGGATGCGCTATCCTCAGAAATGGTGGATGCGTCTACTTTGAAATGGTGAATGGGCCTCAGTTTGGAATAGTGGATGCGCTTGATATGGTAAAATCCACCCGGATTACTCAGCCCGACGATGATAGAATTTTAGATTGCCTATGTTGTAAACACTTTTTTCGTGATTTGTTGTTGGATCTGCGATCCGATATGTGTTGGGATGTGGTTTACCGACAACTTTATAAGGACTACTGTATAATGGCATAAATTTAGCAAACTGCTGACTGGTCGTGTCAGAAGTTATCTTGTTTTTCAACAAAACCCAGTCGTCGATTTAGAATTGTGACATTTCTTCTTTTTGTTGCTGTTGTCGAAGGGTAGCCTGATGACGCAGATTTTGACGTACCCGATTATGTATTTCTTCAATGAGAAGTAGCGGTTGTTGTGGCAACAATCTTGTTGTGACAGCATCTACAGGATTTGGAGGTTTTCTTCCAAAAATTATTTCATATGGCGAAAACCCTGTACTTATGTGTGGAACGAAGTTCATACATTCTTCTACATTGCTTGAATGGTTGACCCAACTTGCATGATTTTGACGACAATAAGTTCGGAAGATTCTTCCTAGCTCCCGCATTACGCGCTCGCAAGGATTTGAAGCAGGGTGTCGTATTGAGAAATGCGTACTTTGATTATTGGCGCCCCGTAATACGGATTGCCAAAAGTGTGATGTAAATTGTGTGCCATGGTCGCTTAATATGCATTTTGGCTTGATGAAATTTGCGTAGTCGTTTACAATTCGTTTGGCTGCTGCTTTGGCGGTGGCTTTTCTTAGTGGATATAACTTAAGAAACTTGCTGAACGAATCAACAGCCACAAAGATGTAGGTCGCCCCCAATCTTCCGGTTGGCAAAGGTCCATAAAAATCGACGCAGACTAAGTCCCCAGGTTTATCATGCAGGATTGGTGTTAACGGACCATGGCTCGGACGGTGCGAAATTTTGGTTTTCTGGCAGATGTCGCAACTTCAAACCCGTTTTTTTATACCGCGGTACATATTCGGCCAATGGTATTCTTTTTTTATTACGTTGTAAACTTTGGTCGCCCCAAAATAACCCAGAAGCTGATGGTAGTAGCCGACCAATTTCGTTACCATATTTTTTGGTACAGCTAGACGGACAGCATTTGTGTTTTGAAGCCTGTGAACTAAGACATTATTGTTGACACTATACTGTTTACAAACCCTTTGAACTTTTGGGTCAGTAATCGCTGGATCAGTTTCCATTCTTTGCCAAATTTCTTTTAAAAGTGGATCGTTTTTCTGATGTTGCGCAATTTGTTGTAATAAATGCAACACTTTGGCAGTATCTTCGACCTTAAACATGGCTATGATTGGCTGCTCTCGTGGGTAATCATAGTGTGCTGTTTCGTCAGCTGGATAACGAGACAGTGTGTCAGCAACCACATTTTCTTTTTCTTTTACGAGCTCTATCTTATAATCGTATTGTCCCAAAAGTAACGTCCACCGAGTTTATCGTTCACTAAGAAGACGACAACGGTTTAAAAACTTTAATGCCTGGTGATCGGTACGGATAATTATCTTCGTCCCTTGGATGTAAGTTCGAAATTTGTGCAGCGCGAAGATAACACCCAGTAGCTTTTTTTCGGTGGTGGTATAATTTAATTCCGGTCCTTTTAATAATCGGCTGGCGAAAGCAATCACACCACGTAATCCATCGTCTTGTATCTGGTATAACTCCGCTCCCAATCCATAACCTGAGCTGTCAGTTTGTACGTAGAAAATTTTCTTTGGGACAGGGTAGTGCAGAAGCACTGCATTAAGGAAAAGATCTTTAATTCGTCCGAAAGCTTCTTGTTTACGTCGCCCCCATTGCCATTTTACTCCTTTTCTCAACAATTGATTTAAGTCTTGCGTAGCTGCGCTATACTCTGCACAAAATTTTTGATAAAAATTACAGAGTTCGAGAAATGCCCGTAGATGTTTTGTTTTCTGTGGTACCGGAAAGTTACGAATTGCGCTAATTTTTTCTGGGGCGACTTTAATACTATTCATATTATGAATTACGATGGGAAAATTTTGATATCCAGTAAAATACTGAATAAGAAAAAAAATGAGATAAAAATTGATTTACTCAAAGTGTGATCGTCTAGATTGTCGGTTGTTATAAAATAATAAAAGGTGTACTTACCCTACGTTTAACTTATGACTGTAAGAACAGGATTGTGAATAACTCTAATAGTTATTCTAGATCAAGTTTCGGTTATCAGTAACACAGAAGTCGTTACAAAGTAGTGTAATAACACACGGGAGAATAGATTAAAACCACTTGTTTCAAACCACAAATATATTATAAATTCGGATAGTTCCTATTAAGGGATAAATTATAATACATTTGTAAAATATTTACAAAGTTTGCCTAAACAAACGGTCAAGTTGTAGTAGAACATTCAACATCCAAAATAAATTATCTTTAAATAATTTTTTTGATGATCATAAATTAATTACGATGTAATTACCAATTAAGGTTCTAACTTCTTATGTAAAGTAATATGTTTTCCTTTTATTTTATTTTATATATTTATTTGTTTTATAATAGAATTAATAATTGAGACGGCTTATTTGCTCCACCAAAAGTAATGGATCGATTATGACTTTTACTAAGAAGTAATGTCAAAATTTACTTCTTGTCGATGTTTATTGACTACATTTGTGAACACTTCCTGTACAACAAATACAACAAGGAAAATTCCAAAATTTGCAAATGTTTTCTTTTATTGGTTCAGGTGCAGTTTGATTTGCGGTACTTCCTACGCAATGCACATGCAGACAAATTTCAGCAATTACGCCCTAAAACGCCCCGACACCGAATACAGTAAAAGAGAACGAAGATAACTGTTAAAATTTAGATTCCCTGAAATATTGTTGCACTAAAAGAAATTTGTACTTAATTTTATTCAAGTGCCCTGAAGTAAAATGATGAATATAATTGATTAATGAATTTAATTAGACAAGGGTTTTTCAACGACTTGTTTGAGTGAGGGTACGCCAGTGGATTACAAGTATCGCGTTTACAATAAAATTTAATCGCTGGAAAGACATCCTAGATAATCTTTGTCGGTCGGAGTATCTGCGATGACAAAAAGCTTCTACAAATCGTCCGTTACTCACTGATAAGCAAAAAGATCCCTAAACAGAAGGTTTGCCGACATCGTCCCGAAACGTTATTTACGTAACAACGAAAGCTTCCACCGAGCAATCGTCAACCCTTTACCAGAATAGAGTTAGCGCTATAAACGGAAGGGTTGCCAAATTTGCTCTGAAAACATTATCCTCAAAACGAAGAAAGCTTCCATTAAGCGATCGTCAACTTTTTCCGTGAATAGGTCATTGCTATTAAAACCCTATTTGTTTATATAGGTTGCCAAATTTGCTATGAAAACATTATCATCGAAACGAAAAAGCTTCAGACGGACAATTGTTAACCCTTTACCGTTACCGGGGTAATTGCTAACTCGACCGTTACCGGCACGCTAAGAAACATTATCTGGAGCACCCGCAGTATACATCAAACTCCGAAAATCCCTTACTTCTCTTACCACATCTGCATACAGTCGGAAGTGCAGATTAAGTGGAATTGAAGATGGGCGCGCAAATATATTATAATCATAAAGAAAAATCCCCCAAATTGCGAATGTTTGAAGTTGTTTTTTTTTTTGGATATATTTTTTTTTGCAATAGCAACAGGCGCTTGAATACAGGTTTACCGGATACGGAACCTTCACCTTTGCTCTCTTTCTTTTGTTTGTTTTTTTTGTTTTTTTTTGGTTATATAACGGGATTTTCCGTGTGCGGGACCCAACCATTTTTTTTATATATATATTTTTTTTATTATTATTATATTTTTTTCTGTTTAACGTAAACGACCTGCAATTTCTGACTAATCACTGTTTGTTTTTCTTCCCGTGACAAAGAAAGGGAATATTATTAAATTATCATTTGATTGATTAATTTAATTTAACTTTAATTTGATAGTTTCATAGTAAAGACTTGTAAAAAATTAAGTAACGTTAAATTAAAAGTATTAACCTTTAATTAAGTTTGTTTGGCTAAAGTTAAACAGTTGTTAAATTTCAATCAATTTTATCCAAACGATTTCCTTTGTAAAATTCTATTTTGATGTAGAAATAAGCATTATCTCAGGTGATTTGTTTCAGCAAGGCCAATAATAATATTAAATGAATTTGTGTTGAAACAAGTTTGGTTATTTAAAATAATTATTTCTGCATAGTATTTTAAGAAATTAAAATTAATGCAGACGAAATAAAATTGAAATTGTACCTGTATTTTTAATATCCAACGTGCTTCACTTTTTTATTTTGTTTTTTTTTCACAGTCACTATAGTTTTGATTTAATGTTTTTTTTATGACACAAAACACAACTAACCTACACAACCTTTACACACTAGCACAGATTTTTTTGTTACTTCTAATTACTGAAACAATCTAATCTCCACTGAGGTCTCCCTGCCCAAAATGAGTTTTTATAGGGACGCTAGAGCCTGTGAATTTTACACCCCCGCGGCAAACGCTAATCACTAAGTCTGTGCCCTCATTGGTTAAGTAAAATTATTGGGGTGTGTTTTTTGCTCCCTTCCAACTTGACCGCTTTTTACAAAGTGTTTTAGACAATATTAATAATAATAAATAGGTTCATTACAACAATGAACAGTAATTATTGTCCGGATTAAACAATGATCCATCAAAACTTCTTTCTAACATTCCAGATCAGAGTTATAACTTTATAGCTACTAAAATCTGGTTTTTGTCTTATGTAATTTGTTTTACAAAAGAAAAAAAAAGTTTAAATAATGCTGAGATAAGATAACATCTAAACTACATAAAATAGTTTATATTTTTAGAAGATTTTTCCAAGTTTTGAAGTAACATAGTCAATAAGAAATCTGTAACAAAAATCAATTAACCACCCTACAGATGGCGTCACATATCTCGACTTGAACCCTAAATCTTTATTTTATAATAATTTTTAAGTTATTTTGACTTTCTCAACACTGTTATTTAATACTATTTACAATCCTAACATTATTTATTTATACATGCAGTTTTCCGTTTAGTTTTATTTGATAATTTCGATTTCTGTTTACATTATCTCAAATGTTCTAATAATGCCGTTTTATAACAATAAAGTGGTTAGTGTTTTATATCAATAGAACAAGAGAAATTTTGTTTCTTTCATTGTGTTGGTCTAATAACTCTAGTAATTTTATTGAATAAGATATTGCAAATTAGGCAATCTTTATCTTTTTTTGAGAGCCACGTGTGCCCAAAAATTCCGTTTCTTCTCACGCTACACACATGTGAAACAAATCTCTGCACCCTTTTAAGGGCCGCGCATATTAACCTTTCAACCCTAATATAAGCTTAAGTTTATGGAATTCGTGATAAAACTAAAATTAACAAATTTGAAATGCTCTTTGTAAATAAGTGGTGCCGAATTTATGTTCGTGAGACCGGAAACAAACTCCAAACTCTACAGGAAAATTTAAATACTTTAACTTTAATGAGACAACGTTTTAAAATTTCTTCTAACGACAATTAATTAATTAATTGTCGCGTATTGACCAAAAGTAGAAATGGGTGGCTCACCACAGTACTTATCAAGGAATAACGACTCTTTTTAAACTAGGTAATTTTTTTGATTTTTTTTATATTTACATTGCTGAAACTTTATAAAACTAGAATGTGTTTGATAGAAAATTTTTTGCTCAATCGAATGGTATTTGTTTCAACCATCTACAATTAATAACAAGCTCAAGAATGAAGTTTTAAATTAGTATTTATCAAGAATTAACGACTATCTTTAAACTTGCGAATTTTTTTGCTGAAACGCTATAAAAGTAAAATGTATTTGATAGAAAATATCCTGCTCATCTAAACAGTATTTGCTTCAATTATCTACAATTAATAGCAAGCTCAAGAATAAAGTTTGAAATTGGTACTTCTCAAGGAATAACGACTCTCTTTAAACTTGCGTATTTTTTTAATTTTTTTTATATTTACATTGCTGAAACTTTATAAAATTAGAATGTGTTTGATAGAAAATTTTGCCGTTTAGAAAGAAGTTTAGAAAATAACAACTTTCTTTAAACTTGTGTATTTTTTTAAATTTTGTTATATTTACATTGCTGAAACCTTATAAAACTAGAATGTGTTTAATAGAAAATTTTTTGCTCAATCAAATGGTACTTGTTTTAATTATCTGCAATTAATATCAAACTTAAGAATAAAGTTTAAAATTAGTACTTATCAAGAAATAACGACAATCTTTAAACTTGCGTATTTTTTTAATTTTTTTTATATTTACATTGCTAAAACGTTATAAGAGTAAAATGTGTTTGATAAAAAATATCCTGCTGACTCAAATAGTACTTGCTTTAACCATTTACAATCAATAGCAAGCTCAAGAATGAAGTTTGAAATTGGTATTTATCAAGAAAAAACGACTATGTTTAAACTTGCGTATTTTTTTGATTTTTTTTATATTTACATTATTAAAACGTTATAAAAGTAAAATGCATTTAATAGGAAATTTTCTGCTTAATCAAATAGTATTTGTCTCAACCATCTACAACTAATATCAAGCTCAAGAATAAAGTTTGAAATTGGTACTTATCAAGGAATAACGACTATGTTTAAAATTGCCCATTTAATTTTTTTTATATTTACATTGCTGAAACTTTATAAAACTAGAATGTGTTTAATAGAAAATTTTTTGCTCAATCAAATGGTATTTGTTTTAATTATCTGCAATTAATATCAAGCTTAAGAATAAAGTTTAAAGTTAGTACTTATCAAGAAATAACGACTATCTTTAAACTTGCGCATTTTTTTAATTTTTTTTTATATTTTCATTGCTAAAACGTTATAAGAGTAAGAAGTGTTTGATAGAAAATTTTCTGCTTAATCGAATGGTATTTGCCCCAACCATCTACAATTGATAGCAAGCTCAATAATGAAGTTTGAAATTAGTACTTATCAAGGAATAACGACTTTTTTTAAACTTGGTAATTTTTTTGAATTTTTTTATATTTACATTGCTGAAACTTTACAAAACTAAAATGTGTATGATAGAAAATTTTCTGCTAAATCGAATGGTAGTTGTCTTAACCATCTACAATTAATAGCAAGTTTAAGAATGAAGTTTGAAATTAGTATTTATCAAGAAATAACGACTATCTTTAAACTTGCGCATTTTTTTTTATTTTTACATTGCTAAAACTTTATAAAACCAGAATGTGTTTATTAGAAAATTTCCTGTTCAATCAAATGGTACTTGTTTCAACCATCTTAAATTAATAGCAAGCTCAAGAATGAAGTTTGAAGTTAGTACTTATCAAGAAATAACGACTATCTTTAAACTTGCGCATTTTTTTGATTTTTTTTTATATTTACATTGCTGTAACGTTCTAAAAGTAGAATGTGTTGTATAGGAAATTTTCTGCTTAATCCAATGGTATTTGCTTCAACTATCTACAATTAATAGCAAGCTCAAGAATGAAGTTTGACATTGGTACTTATTAAGAAATAACGACTCTTTTTAAACTTGCAAATTTTTTTTTGATTTTTTTATATTTACATTGCTGAAACATTATAAAAGTAAAGTATATTTAATAGAAAGTTTCCTGCTTAATCGAACAGTATTTGCTTCAACTATCTACAATTAATAGCAAGCTCAAGAATAAAGTTTGAAATTGGTATTTATCAAGAAATAACGACTCTCTTTAAACTTGCGTATTTTTTTGATTTTTTTTTGTATTTACATTGCTAAAACGCTAAAAAAGTAAAATGTATTTAATAGGAAATTTCCTGCTTAATTGAACGGTATTTGCTTCAACCATCTACAATGAATATCAAGCTCAAGAGTAAAGTTTGAAATTGGTACTTATCAAGGAATAACGACTATGTTTAAACTTGCGCATTTTTTTAATTTTTTTTATATTTACATTGCTGAAATTTTATAAAACTAGATTGTGTTTGATAGAAAATTTATTGCTTAATTGAATAGTACTTGCTTCAGCCATTTACAATCAATAGCAAGCTCAAGAATGAAGTTCGAAATTGGTATTTACCAAGAAAAAACGACTCTCTTTAAACTTGCGTAATTTTTTGATTTTTTTTTTGTATTTACTTTGCTAAAACGCTAAAAAAGTAAAATATATTTAATAGAAAATTTCCTGTTTAATCGAACGGTATTTGTTTCAACCATCTACAATTAATAGCAAGCTCAAGAATGAAGTTTGAAATTGGTATTTATCAAGAAATAACGACTATGTTTAAACTTGCGTATTTTTTTGATTTTTTTTATATTTACATTGTAAAAACGTTATAACAGTAAAATGTATTTAATAGGAAATTTTCTGCTTAATCAAATGGTATTTGTCTCAACCATGTACAGCTAATATCAAGCTCAAGAATAAAGTTTGAAATTGGTACATATCAAGGAATAACGACTATGTTTAAACTTGCGCATTTATATTTTTTTTATATTTACATTGCTGAAACTTTATAAAACTAGAATGTGTTTAATAGAAAATTTTTTGTTCAATCAAATGGTATTTGTTTTAATTATCTGCAATTAATATCAATCTTAAGAATGAAGTTTAAAATTAGTACTTATCAAGAAATAACGACTATCTTTAAACTTACGCATTTTTTAATTTTTTTTTATATTTGCATTGCTAAAACGTTATAAGAGTAGAATGTGTTTGATAGAAAATTTTTTGCTTAATCGAACGGTTTTTGCTTCAACCATCTACAGTTAATAGCAAGCTCAATAATGAAGTTTGAAATTAGTACTTATCAAGGAATAACGACTCTTTTTAAACTTGGTAATTTTTTTGATTTCTTTTATATTTACATTGCTGAAACTTTATAAAACTAAAATGTGTTTGATTGAAAATTTTCTGCTCAATCGAATGGTATTTGTCTTAATCATCTATAATTAATAGCAAGTTCAAGAATGAAGTTTGAACTTGGTACTTATCAAGAAATAACGACTATCTCTAAACTTGCGCATTCTTTTTTTATATATTTACATTGCTGAAACTTTATAAAACTAAAATGTGTTTGATTGAAAATTTTTTGCTCAATCGAATGGTATTTGTCTTAATCATCTATAATTAATAGCAAGCTCAAGAATAAAGTTTGAAATTGGTACTTCTCAAGAAATAACGACTATTTTTAAACTTGCGTAATTTTTTTAATTTTTTATTATTTACATTGCTGAAACATTAAAAAAGTAGAATGTATTTAATAGAAAATTTTCTGCCCAATCAAATGGTACTTGTTTCAACCATCTGCAATTAATAGCAAGCTCAAGAATAAAGTTTGAAATTGGTACTTATCAAGGAATAACGACTATCTTTAAACTTGAGAATTTTTTTAATTTTTTTTATATTTACATTGCTAAAACGTTATAAGGGTAAGATGTATTTGATGGGAAATTTTTTGCCTAATCAAACGGTGTTTGCTTCAATCATCTACAATTAATAGCAAGCTCAAGAATAAAGTTTGAAATTGGTACTTATCAAGGAATAACGACTATCTTTAAACTTGCGCATTTTTTTAATTTTTTTTTTTATTTACATTGATGAAACGTTATCAAGAGAGGATGTATTTAATAGGAAACTTTCTGCTTAATCGAATGGTATTTGCCCCAACTATCTACAGTTAATAGCAAGCTCAAGGATGAAGTTCGAAATTGGTACTTATCAAGGAATAACGACTATCTTTAAACTTGCGTATTTTTTTTTACATTTACAATGCTGAAACTTTATAAAACTACAATGTGTTTGATAGAAAATATCCTGCTTAATCGAATAATATTTGTTTTAACCATCTACAGTCAATAGCAAGCTCAAGAATAAAGTTTGAAATTGGTATTTATCAAGAAATAACGACTCTCTTTAAACTTGCGTATTTTTTTGATTTTTTTATATTTACATTGCTAAAACGTTAAAAAAGTAGAATGTATTTATTAGAAAATTTCCTGCTTAATCAAACAGTATTTGCTTCAACCATTTACAAATAATAGCAAGCTTAAGTATGAAGTTTAAAATTGGTATTTATCAAGAAATAACGACTCTTTTTAAACTTGCGTATTTTTTGATTTTTTTTATATTTACATTGATAAAACGTTATAAAAGTAAAACGTATTTAATAAAAAAATTTCCATTTAATAGAATGGTATTTGCTTCAACCATTCACAGATAATAGCAAGCTCAAAAATGAAGTTTGAAGTTGGTACTTAACAAGGAATAACGACTATTTTTAAACTTGCGCATTTTTTTAATTTTTTTTATATTTACATTGCTGAAACGTTATAAAAGTAGAATGTATTTGATAAAAAATTTTTTGCTTAATTGAATGGTGCTTGCTTCAACCATCTACAATTATTAGCAAGCTCAAGAATGGAGTTTGAAATTATTATTTATCAAGAAATAACGACTATCTTTAAACGCGTATTTTTTTATTTTTTTATATTTACATTGCTGAAACAATATAAAGGAAGGATGTATTTAATAAAACAATTTCTGCTTAATCAAATAGTATTTGTTGCAACCATCTACAATAAATAGCAAGCTCAAGATTAAAGTTTGAAATTGGTACTTATCAAGGAATAACGACTATCTTTAAACTTGGGCATTTTTTTAATATTTTTTATATTTACATTACCGAAACGTTATAAAAGTAAAATGTATTTGATAAAAAATTAATTGCTTAATCGAATGGTATTTGCTTCAACCATCTACAATTAACAGCAAGCTCAAAAATAAAGTTTGAAATTGGTACTTATTAAGGAATAACGACTATCTTTAAACTTGCGTATTTTTTTGATTTTTTTTATATTTACATTGCTGAAACATTATAAAACTAAAATGTGTTTGATAGAAAAAATCCTGTTTAATCAAATAGTACTTGCTTTGACCATCTACAATCAATAGCATACTCAAAAATAAAATTTGAACTTGGTATTTATCAAGGAATAACGACTATCTTTAAACTTGCGTATTTTTTTGTTTTTTTTTTTATATTTACATTGCTGAAACGTTATAAAAATTAAATATATTTGATAAAAAATTTTTTGCTTAATTGAATGGTATTTGCTTCAACCATCTACAATTAACAGCAAGCTCAAAAATAAAGTTTGAAATTGGTACTTATCAAGGAATAACGACTATCTTTAAACTTGCGTATTTTTTTGATTTTTTTTATATTTACATTGCTAAAACGTTATAAAAAAAATGTTTTTGATTGAAAATTTCCTGCTCAATCGAATGGGACTTGTGTCAACTATCTATAATTAATAGCAAGCTCAACAATAAAGTTTGAAATTGGTATTTATCAAGAAATAACAACTCTTTTTAAACTTGCGTATTTTTATGATTTTTTTTTATATTTACATTGCTTAAACTTTATAAAACTAGAATGTGTTTGATAGAAAAAATCCTGCTCAATCGAATAATACTTGCTTCAACCATCTACAGTCAATAGCAAGCTCAAGAATGAAGTTTGAAATTGGTATTTATCAAGAAATAACGACTCTCTTTAAACTTGCGTATTTTTTTGATTTTTTTTATATTTACATTACCGAAACGTTATAAAAATAAAATGTATTTGATAGAAAATTTTTTGCTTAATCAAATGGTATTTGCTTCAACCATCTACAATTAACAGCAAGCTCAAAAATAAAGTTTGAAATTGGTACTTATCAAGGAATAACGACTATCTTTAAACTTGCGTATTTTTTTGATTTTTTTTATATTTAAATTGCTAAAACGTTATAAAAAAAATGTTTTTGATTGAAAATTTCCTGCTCAATCGAATGGGACTTGTGTCAACCATCTACAATTAATAGCAAGCTCAACAATAAAGTTTGAAATTGGTACTTATCAAGGAATAACGACTATCTTTAAACTTGCGAATTTTTTTGAGTTTCTTTATATTTACATTGCTAAAACTTTATAAAACAAAAATGCGTTTGATAGAAAATATCCTGCTCAATCGAATAGTACTTGCTTCAACCATCTATAGTCAATAGCAAGCTCAAGAATGAAGTTTGAATTTGGTACTTATCAAGACATAACGACTATATTTAAACTTGCGTATTTTTTAATTTTTTTTATATTTACATTGCTGAAACGTTATAAAAATAAAATGTATTTAATAGAAAATTTTCTGCTTAATCAAATGGTGTTTGCCCCAACTATCTACAGTTAATAGCAAGCTCAAGAATGAAGTTCGAAATTGGTACTTATTAAGGAATAACGACTATTTTTAAACTTGCGTATTTTTTTGATTTTTTTTATATTTAATTTGCTGAAACTTTATAAATCTAAAACGGGTTTAACAGAAAATATCCTGCTTAATTAAATAGTATTTGCTTCAACCATCTACAGTCAAAAGCAAGCTCAAGAATGAAGTTTGAAATTGGTATTTATCAAGGAATAACGACTATCTTTAAACTTGAGTATTTTTTTGATTTTTTTTTATATTTACGTCGCTGAAACGTTATAAAAATAAGATATAATTAATAGAAAATTTACTGCTTAATCGAATGGTATTTGTCTCAACCATCTACAATCAATAGCAAGCTCAAGAATGAAGTTTGAAATTGGTATTTATCAAGAAATAACGACTCACATTAAACTTGCGTATTTTTTTGATTTTTTTTATATTTACATTGCTGAAACGTTATAAAAATAAAATGTATTTGATAGAAAAATTTTTGCTTAATCAAAGGGTATTTGCTTCAACTACATACAGTTAATAGCACGCTCAAGAATAAAGTTTGAAATTGGTACTTATCAAGGAATAACGACTATCTTTAAACTTGCGCATTTTTTTAATTTTTTTTATATTTACATTGCTGAAACATTATAAAGCTAAAATGTGTGTGATAGAAAATCTCTTGGTTAATTAAATGGTATTTGCTTCAACAATTTACAATTAATAGCAAGCTCAAGAATGAAGTTTGAAGTTGGTATTTATCAAGAAATAACGACTCTTTTTAAACTTGCGAATTTTTTTAATTTTTTTTATATTTACATTGCTGAGACCTTATAAAACTCAAATGAGTTTGATAAAAAATATCCTGCTCAATCAAATAGTACTTGCTTCAACCATTTATAATCAATAACAAGCTCAAAAATGAAGTTTGAAATTGGTACTTATTAAGGAATAACGACTATCTTTAAACTTGCGTATTTTTTTAATTTTTTTTATATTTACATTGCTCAAACATTATAAAACTAAAATGTGTTTGATAGAAAATATTTTGCTTAATCAAATAGTACTTGCTTCAACCATCTACAATTAATAGCATATTAAAAAATAAAGTTTGAAATTGGTATTTATCAAGGAATAACGACTACATTTAAACTTGCGTATTTTTTTGATTTTTTTTATATTCACATTGCTGAAACGTTATAAAAATAAATTATATTTGATAGAAAATTTCCTGCTTAATCTAATGGTATTTGTTTTAACCATCTACAATTAATAGCAAGCTCAAGAATGAAGTTTGAAATTGGTACTTATCAAGGAATAACGACTATCTTTAAACTTGCGAATTTTTTTATTTTTTTTTATATTTACATTGTTAAGACGTTAGAAAGGTAGGATGTGTTTGTTAGGAAATTTTCTGCTTAATCAAACGCTATCTGCTTCAACCATCTACAGTTAATAGCAAGCTCAAGAATGAAGTTTGAAATTGGTACTTATCAAAGAATAACAACTATCTTTAAACTTGCGTATTTCTTTTATTTTTTTTATATTTACAATGCTGAAACTTTATAAAACTAAAATGTGTCTGATAGAAAATATCCTGCTCAATCGAATAATACATGATAATAATAACCATCTACAATCAATAGCAAGCTCAAAAATGAAGTGTAAAATTGGTATTTAACAAGAAATAACGACTCTCTTTAAACTTGCGTATTTTTTTGATTTTTTTTTATATTTACAATGCTGAAACGTTATAAAAGTAGGATTTATTTGATAGAAAATTTTCTGCTTAATCAAATGTTACTTGTTTCAACCATTTACAGTTAGTAGCAAGCTCAAGACCAAAGTTTGAAATTGGTACTTTTCAAGGAATAACGTCTATCTTTAAACTTGCGCATTTTTTTAATTTTTTTTATTTTTACATTGCTGAGGTGTTACAAAGATAGAATGTATTTAATAGAAAATTTTCTGCTTAACCGAATGGTATTTGCCTTAACTATCTACAGTTAATAGCAAGCTCAAGAATGAAGTTCGAAGTTGGTACTTATCAAGGAATAACGACTATTTTTAAACTTGCGCATTTTTTTGAATTTTTTTATATTTACTTTGCTGAAACTTTATAAAGCTCAAATGGGTTTAACAGAAAATATCCTGCTCAAATAAATAGTACTTGCTTCAACCATGTACAATCAATAGCATACTCAAAATTAAAGTTTGAAGTTGGTATTTATCAAGGAATAACGACTATCTTTAAACTTGCGTATTTTTTTGAGTTTCTTTATATTTACATTGCTGAAACTTTATAAAACTAAAATGTGTTTGATAGAAAATATTCTGTTTAATCGAATAGTACTTGCCTCAACCATCTACAATTAAGAGCAAGCTCAAGAATAAAGTTTGAAATTGGTATTTATCAAAAAATAACGACTCTCTTTAAACTTGCGTATTTTTTTGATTTTTTTTATATTTACATTGTTGAGACGTTATAAAAGTAAGATGTATTTAATAGAAAATTTTTTGCTCAATCGAATGGTACTTGTGCCAACCATCTACAATTAATAGCAAGCTCCAGAATAAAGTTTGAAATTGGTACTTATAAAGGAATAACGACTATCTTTGAACTTGCGAATTTTTTTAATTTTTTTTATATTTACATTGCTGAAACGTTATAAAAGTAAGATGTATTTGATAGAAAATTTCCTGCCTAATCGAACGGTATTTGCTTTAATTACATACAGCTAATAGCAAGCTCTAGAATAAAGATTGAAATTGGTACTTATCAAGGAATAACGACTATATTTAAACTTGCGTATTTTTTGATTTCTTGTATATTTAGATTGCTAAAACGTTATAAAAATTAAATATATTTAATAAAAAAATTCCTGCTTAACCGAATGGTATTTGCTTAAACTATCTACACATAATAGCAAGCTTAAGAATGAAGTTTTAAATTGGTAATTATCAAGAAATAACGACTCTTTTTAAACTTGCGTATTTTTTAATTTTTTTTATATTTACATTGTTGAAACTTTATAAAACTAGAATGTGTTTAATAGAAAATATCCTGATCAATCGAATGGTACTGCCTCAACCATTTAAAATCAATAGCAAGCTCAAGAATGAAGTTTGAAGTTGGTACTTATAAAGGAATAACGACTATCTTTGAACTTGCGAATTTTTTTAATTTTTTTTAAATTTACATTGCTGAAACGTTATAAAAGTAAGATGTATTTGATAGAAAATTTTCTGCTTAATCGAAGTATTTGCTTTAACTACATACAGCTAATAGCAAGCTCTAGAATAAAGTTTGAAATTGGTACTTATCAAGAAATAACGACTATCTTAAAACTTGCGTATTTTTCGATTTTTTTTATTTTTACATTGCTAAAACGTTATAAAAATAAAATATATTTAATAGAAAATTTTTTGCTTAATCGAATGGTATTTGTTTCAACTATCTACAATTAATAGCAAGCTTAAGAATGAAGTTTGAAATTGGTATTTATCAAGAAATAACGACTCTTTTTAAACTTGAGTATTTTTTTAATTTTTTTTATATTTACATTGTTGAAACTTTATAAAAAAATTAAATGTGTTTAATAGAAAATATCCTGCTCAATCAAATAATACTTGCTTCAATCATCTAAAATCATTAGCACGCTCAAGAATGAAGTTTGAAATTGGTACTTATTAAGGAATAACGACTATCTTTAAACTTGCATATTTTTTTGATTTTTTTTATATTTACATTACTGAAACGTTATAAAAGTAAAATGTATTTGATAGAAAATTTTTTGCTTAATTAAATGGTATTTGTTTCAACTATCTACAATTAATAGCAAGCTCAAGAATAAAGTTTGAAATTGGTACTTATCAAGGAATAACGACTATCTTTAAACTTGCGTATTTTTTTGAGTTTCTTTATATTTACATTGCTAAAACTTTATAAAACTAAAATGCGTTTGATAGAAAATACCCTGCTCAATCGAATAGTATTTGCTTCAACCATCTACAATCAATAGCATACTCAAAAATAAAGTTTGAAATTGGTATTTATCAAGGAATAACGACTATCTTTAAACTTGCATATTTTTTTGATTTTTTTTATATTCATATTGCTAAAACGTTATAAAAATTAAATATATTTGATAGGAAATTTCCTGCTTAATCAAATGATATTTGTCTCAACTATCTACAATTAATAGCAAGCTTAAGAATAAAGTTTGAAATTGGTATTTATTAAGAAATAACGACTCTTTTTAAACTTGCGTATTTTTTAATTTTTTTTATATTTGCATTGTTGAAACTTTATAAAACTAGAATGTGTTTAATAGAAAATATCCTGGTCAATCGAATAGTACTTGCCTCAACCATTTAAAATCAATAGCAAGCTCAAGAATGAAGTTTGAAATTGGTACTTATAAAGGAATAACGACTATTTTTAAACTTGCGAATTTTTTTATTTTTTTTATATTTACATTGCTGAAACGTTATAAAAGTAAAATGTATTTAATAGAAAATTTTTTGCTTAATCGAATGGTATTCGCTTCAACCATCTACAACTAACAGCAAGCTCAAAAATGAAGTTTGAAATTGGTACTTATTAAGGAATAACGACTATCTTTAAAATTGCGTATTTTTTTGATTTTTTTTATATTTACATTGCCGAAACATTATAAAACTATAATGTGTTTGAAAGAAAAAATCCTGTTTAATCAAATAATACTTGCTTCAACCATCTACAATAAATAGCATACTCAAAAATAAAGTTTGAAATTGGTATTTATCAAGGAATAACGACTATCTTTAAACTTGGGCATTTTTTTGATTTTTTTTATATTTACAATGTTAAAACGTTATAAAAATTAAATATATTTGATAGAAAATTTCCTGCTTAATCGAATGGTATTTGTCTCAACTATCTACAATTAATAGCAAGCTCAAGCATAAAGTTTGAAATTGGTATTTATCAAGAAATAACAACTCTTTTTAAACTTGCGTATTTTTTTGATTTTTTTTTATATTTACATTGCTGAAACTTTATAAAGCTAGAATGTGTTTGGTAGAAAATATCCTGCTTAATCGAATAATATTTGCTTCAACCATTTAAAATCAATAGCACGCTCAAGAATGAAGTTTGAAATTGGTACTTATCAAGGAATAACGACTATTTTTAGACTTGCGCATTTTTTTTTATTTTTTTTATATTTACATTACTGAAACGTTATAAAAGTAAAATGTATTTGATAGAAAATTTTCTGCTTAATCGAATAGTATTTGCTTCAACAATTTACAATTAATAGCAAGCTCAAGAATGAAGTTTGAAATTGGTATTTATCAAGAAATAACGACTCTTTTTAAACTTGCGTATTTTTTAATTTTTTTTTATTTACATTGCTGAAACTTTACAAAACTAGAATGTGTTTAATAGAAAATATCCTGCTTAATTGAATAGTACTTGCTTCAATCATTAGAATTAATAGCAAGCTCAAGAATGAAGTTTGAAATTGGTATTTATCAAGAAATAACGACTCTTTTTAAACTTGCGTATTTTTTTAATTTTTTTTATATTTACATTGCTAAAACTTTATAAAACTAGAATGAGTTTGATAAAAAATATCCTGTTCAATCAAATAGTACTTGTCTCAACCATTGGAATTAATAGCAAGCTCAAACATGAAGTTTGAAATTGGTACTTATTAAGGAATAACGACTATCCTTAAACTTGGGTATTTTTTTGATTTTTTCTATATTTACATTGCTGAAACATTATAAAACTAAAATGTGTTTGATAGAAAATATCCTGCATAATCAAATAGTACTTGTTTCAACCATCTGCAATCAATAGCATACTCAAAAATAAAGTTTGAAATTGGTATTTATCAAGGAATAACGACTATCTTTAAACTTGCGTGTTTTGTTGATTTTTTTTATATTTACATTGCTGAAACGTTATAAACATAAAATATATTTAATAGAAAATTTCCTGTTTAATCAAATGGTATTTGCTTCAACCATCTACAATTAATAGCAAGCTCAAGAATAAAGTTTGAAATTGGTATTTATCAAGAAATAACGACTCTTTCTAAACTTGCGCATTTTTTTAATTTTTTTTATATTTACGTTGCTCAAATGTTATAAAGATAAAACATATTTGATGAAAAATTTCCTGCTTAATCCAATGGTATTTGCTTCAACCACATACAGCTAAGAGCAAGCTCAAGAATGAAGTTTGAAATTGCTACTTATCAAGGAATAACGACTATTTTTAAACTTGCGTATTTTTTTGATTTTTTTTACATTAACATTGCTGAAACGTTATAAAAATAAAATATATTTGATAGAAAATTTTCTGCTTAATCGAATGTTATTTGTTTCAACCATCTACAATTAACAGCAAGCTCAAAAATAAAGTTTGAAATTGGTTCTTATTAAGAAATAACCACTATCTTTAAACTTGCGTATTTTTTTGATTTTTTTTATATTTACAATATTGAAACATTATAAAACTAAAATGTGTTTGATAGAAAATACCCTGCTGAATCAAATAATACTTGCTTCAACCATCTACAATCAATAGCATACTCAAAAATAAAGTTTGTAATTGGTATTTATCAAAGAATAACGACTATCTTTAAACTTGCGTATTTTTTTAATTTTTTTTATATTTGCAATGCTAAAACTTTATAAAACTAAAATGTGTTTGATAGAAAATATCCTGCTCAATCGAAAAATACATGTTATAACCATCTACAATCAATAGCAAGCTCAAGAATGAAGTTTGAAATTGGTACTTATCAAGGAATAACGACTATTTTTAAACTTGCGCATTTTTTTATTTTTTTTTATTTACATTGCTGAAACGTTAAAAAAGTAAAACGTATTTGATAGAAAATTTTCTGTTCAATCGAATAGTACTTGTCTCAACCATCTACAATTAATAGCAAGCTCAAGAATGAAGTTTGAAATTGGTACTTATCAAGGAATAACGACTATCTTTAAACTTGGGAATTTTTTGAATTTTTTTTATATTTGCAATGCTGAAACCTTATAAAACTAAAATGTGTTTGATAGAAAATATCCTGCTCAATTGAATAATACAAGTTTTAACCGTCTACAATCAATAGCAATCTCAAGAATGAAGTTTGAAATTGGTATTTATCAAGAAATAACGACTCTCTTTAAACTTGCGTATTTTTTTAATTTTTTTTATCTTTACATTGCTGAAACGTTATAAAGATAGAATGTATTTAATAAGAAATCTTCTGCTTAATCGAATGGTATTTGCTTTAACTATCTACAGTTAATAGCAAGCTCAAGAATGAAGTTCGAATTTGGTACTTATCAAAGAATAACAACTATCTTTAAACTTGCGTATTTTTTTAATTTTTTATATATTTGCAATGCTGAAACTTTATAAAGCTAAAATGTGTTTGATAAAAAATATTCTTCTCAATCGAATAATACATGTTTTAACCATCTACAATCAATAGCAAGCTCAAGAATGAAGTTTGAAATTAGTATTTATCAAGAAATAACAACTCTCTTTAAACTTGCGTACTTTTTTAATTTTTTGTTATATTTACATTGCTGAACCGTTATAAAAGTAGGATCTATTTGATAGAAAATTTCTTGCTTAATCGAATGTTACTTGTTTCAACCATCTACAGTTAATAGCAAGCTCAAGACCAAAGTTTGAATTTGGTTCTTATCAAGGAATAACGACTATATTTAAACTTGCGCATTTTTTTAATTTTTTTTATCTTTACATTGCTGAAACGTTATAAAGATAAAATGTATTTAATAGGAAATCTTCTGCTTAATCGAATGGTATTTGCCTTAACTATCTACAGTTAATAGCAAGCTCAAGAATGAAGAAGTTCGAAATTGGTACTTATCAAGGAATAAAGACTATTTTTAAACTTGCGTAATTTTTTAATTTTTTTTATATTTACTTTGCTGAAATTTTATAAGACTAAAATGGGTTTAACAGAAAATATTTTGCCCAATTAAATAGTATTTGCTTCAACCATCTACAGTCAATAGCAAGCTCAAGGATGAAGTTTGAAATTGGTGCTTATCAAGGGATAAGAACTATTTTTAAACTTGCGCATTTTTTTTTTTTATTTACATTGCTGAAACGTTAAAAGAGTAGGATGTATTTGATAGAAAATTTTCTGCTCAATTGAATGGTGCTTGCCTCAACCATCTACAATTAATAGCAAGCTCAAGAATGAAGTTTGAAATTGGTACTTATCAAGGAATAACGACTATCTTTAAACTTGCGATTTTTTTTAATTTTTCTTATATTTACATTGTTAAGACGTTATAAAGGTAGGATGTATTTGATAGGAAATTTTTTGCTTAATCAAACGCTATTTGCTTCAACCATCTACAATTAATAGCAAGCTCAAAAATGAAGTTTGAAATTGGTACTTATCAAAGAATAACAACTATCTTTAAACTTGCGCATTTTTTAAATTTTTATTATATTTACAATGCTGAAACGTTATAAAACTAAAATGTGTATAACAGAAAATATCCTGCTCAATTAAATAGTATTTGCGTCAACCATCTGCAGTCAATAGCAAGCTCAAGAATGAAGTTTGAAATTGGTACTTATCAAGAAATAACGACTATATTTAAACTTGCAAATTTTTTTAATTTTTTTTATATTTACATTGTTAAGACGCTATAAAGGTAGGACGTGTTTGATAGGAAATTTTTTGCTTAATCGAACGCTATTTGCTTCAACCATCTACAATTAATAGCAAGCTCAAGAATGAAGTTTGAAATTGGTACTTATCAAAGAATAAACACTATCTTTAAACTTGCGTATTTTTTTATTTTTTTTTTTATATTTACAATGCTGAAACGTTATAAAACTAAAATGGGTTTAACAGAAAATATCCTGCTCAATTAAATAGTGTTTGCTTCAACCATCTACAGTCAATAGCAAGCTCAAGAATGAAGTTCGAAATTGGTACTTATCAAGGAATAACGACTATTTTTGAACTTGCGTATTTTTTTGATTTTTTTTATATTTACTTTGCTGAAACTTTATAAAACAAAAATGGGTTTAACAGAAAATATCCTGCTTAATTAAATAGTATTTGCCTCAACCATATATAGTCAATAGCAAGCTCAAGAATGAAGTTTGAAATTGGTATTTATCAAGGAATAACGACTATTTTTAAACTTGCGTATTTTTTTGATTTTTTTTATATTTACATTGCTGAAACGTTATAAAAATAAGATATATTTGATAGAAAATTTACTGCTTAATCGAATGGTATTTGTCTCAACCATCTACAATTAATAGTAAGCTCAAGAATGAAGTTTGAAATTGGTACTTATTAAGGAATAACGACTATCTTTAAACTTGCGTATTTTTTTGATTTTTTTTATATTTACTTTGCCGAAACTTTATAAAACTAAAATGGGTTTAACAGAAAATATCCTGCTCATATAAATAGTACTTGCTTCAACCATCTACAATTAACAGCATACTCAAAAATAAAGTTTGAAATTGGTATTTATCAAGAAATAACAATTCTTTTTAAACTTGCGTATTTTTTTGATTTTTTTTATATTTACATTGCTAAAACTTTATAAAACTAGAATGTGTTTAATAGAAAATATCTTGCTCAATCGAACAGTACTTGCTTTAACCATTTAAAATTAATAGCAAGCTCAAGAATGAAGTTTGAAATTGGTACTTATTAAGGAATAACGACTATTTTTAAACTTGCGTATTTTTTTGAGTTTCTTTATATTTACATTGTTGAAACTTTATAAAACTAAAATGTGTTTAATAGAAAATATCCTGCTCAATCGAATAGTACTGCCTCAACCATCTACAATCAATAGCAAGCTCAAGAATGAAGTTTGAAATTGGTATTTATCAAAAAATAACGACTCTTTTTAAACTTGCGTATTTTTTTGATTTTTTTTTTATTTACATTGCTGAAACGTTATAAAAGTAAAATGTATTTGATAAAAAATTTTCTGCTTAATTGAACGGTATTTGCCTTAACTACATACAGCTAATAGCAAGCTCTAGAATAAAGATTGAAATTGGTACTTATCAAGGAATAACGACTATATTTAAACTTGCGTATTTTTTTGATTTTTTTTATATTTACATTGCTAAAACGTTATAAAAATAAAATACATTTGATAGAAAATTTCCTGCTTAACCGAATGGTATTTGTTTCATCTAGCTACAATTAATAGCAAGCTTAACAATGAAGTTTGAAATTGGTATTTATCAAGAAATAACGACTCTTTTAAACTTGCGTATTTTTTTAATTTTTTTTATATTTACATTGTTGAAACTTTATAAAACTAGAATGTGTTTAATAGAAAATATCCTGGTCAATCAAATAGTACTTGCTTCAACCATTTAAAATCAATAGCAAGCTCAAGAATGAAGTTTGAATTTGGTACTTATCAAGGAATAACGACTATCTTTGAACTTGCAAATTTTTTTAATTTTTTTTATATTTATATTGCTGAAACGTTATAAAATTGAAATGTATTTGATAGAAAATTTTCTGCTTAATCGAATGGTACTTGTGCCAACTATCTACAATTAATAGCAAGCTCAAAAATAAAGTTTGAAACTGGTACTTATCAAGGAATAACGACTACCTTTGAACTTGCGCATTTTTTTCATTTTTTTTATATTTACATTGCTGAAACGTTATAAAAATAAGACATATTTGATAGAAAATTTCCTGTTTAATCGAATAGTATTTGTTTCAACAATTTACAATTAATAGCAAGCTCAAGAATGAAGTTTGAAATTGGTATTTATCAAGAAATAACGACTCTTTTTAAACTTGCGTATTTTTTTAATTTTTGTTTATATTTACATTGCTGAAACCTCATAAAACTAGAATGAGTTTGATAGAAAATATCCTGCTCAATTGAATAGTACTTGCTTCAATTATTTAAAGTCAATAGCAAGCTCAAGAATGAAGTTTGAAATTGGTATTTATCAAGGAATAACGACTATCTTTAAACTTGCGTGTTTTGTTGATTTTTTTTATATTTACATTGCTGAAACGTTATAAAAGTAGAATGTATTTAATAGGAAATTTCCTGCTCAATCGAATGGTACTTGTGCCAACTATCTACAATTAACAGCAAGCTCAAAAATGAAGTTTGAAATTGGTTCTTATTGAGAAATAACCACTATCTTTAAACTTGCGTATTTTTTTTGATTTTTTTTATATTTACAATGCTGAAACATTATAAAACTAAAATGTGTTTGATAGAAAATATCCTGCGTAATGAAATAGTACTTGCTTCAACCATCTACAATCAATAGCATACTCAAAAATAAAGTTTGAAATTGGTATTTATCAAGGAATAACGACTATCTTTAAACTTGAGTGTTTTGTTGATTTTTTTTATATTTACATTGCTGAAACGTTATAAACATAAAATATATTTGATAGAAAATTTCCTGTTTAATCAAATGGTATTTGCTTCAACCATCTACAATTAATAGCAAGCTCAAGAATAAAGTTTGAAATTGGTATTTATCAAGAAATAACGACTCTTTCTAATCTTGCGCATTTTTTTAATTTTTTTTTTATTTACATTGCTCAAACGTTATAAATGTAAAATATATTTGATGAAAAATTTCCTGCTTAATCGAATGGTATTTGCTTCAACCACATACAGCTAAGAGCAAGCTCAAGAATGAAGTTTGAAATTGCTACTTATCAAGGAATAACGACTATTTTTAAACTTGCGTATTTTTTTGATTTTTTTTATATTAACATTGCTGAAACGTTATAAAAATAAAATATATAGAAAATTTTCTGCTTAATTGAACGGTATTTGTTTCAACCAACTACAATTAACAGCAAGCTCAAAAATAAAGTTTGAAACTGGTTCTTATTAAGAAATAACCACTATCTTTAAACTTGCATATTTTTTTGATTTTTTTTATATTTACAATGTTGAAACATTATAAAACTAAAATGTCTTTAATAGAAAATATCCTGCTAAATCAAATAATACTTGCTTCAACCATCTACAATTAATAGCATACTCAAAAATGAAGTTTGAAATTGGTATTTATCAAAGAATAACGACTATCTTTAAACTTGCGTATTTTTTTAATTTTTTTTATATTTGCAATGCTAAAACTTTATAAAACTAAAATGTGTTTGATAGAAAATATCCTGCTCAATTGAATAATACATGTTTTAACCATCTACAATCAATAGCGAGCTCAAGAATGAAGTTTGAAATTGGTACTTATCAAGGAATAACAACTATCTTTAAACTTGCGCATTTTTTTAATTTTTTTTATCTTTACATTGCTGAAACGTTATAAAGATAGAATGTATTTAATAGGAAATTTTCTGCTTAATCGAATGGTATTTGTCTTAACTATCTGCAGTTGATAGCAAGCTCAAGAATGAAGTTCGAAATTGGTACTTATCAAGGAATAAAGACTATTTTTAAACTTGCGTAATTTTTTAATTTTTTTTATATTTACTTTGCTGAAATTTTATAAAACTAAAATAAGTTTAACAGAAAATATTCTGCTCAATTAAATAGTATTTGCTTCAACCACATACAGCTAATAGCAAGCCCAAAAATAAAGTTTCAAATTGGTACTTATCAAGGAATAACGACTATCTTTAAACTTGCGTATTTTTTTGATTTTTTTTATATTTACATTGCTGAAACGTTACGAAAATAAAATATATTTGATAGAAATTTTTTTGCTTGATCGAATGGTATTTGTTTCAACGATCTAAAATTAATAGCAAGCTCAAGAATGAAGTTTGAAATTGGTATTTATTAAGAAATAACAACTCTTTTTAAACTTGCGTATTTTTTTAATTTTTTTTATATTTACATGGCTGAAACGTTATAAAGGTAAAATGTATTTGATGGAAAATTTTCTGCTCAATTGAATGGTATTTGTTTCAACTATCTACAGTTAATAGCAAGCTTAAGAATAAAGTTTGAAATTGGTATTTAGCAAGAAATAACGACTCTTTCTAAACTTGCGCATTTTTTTAATTTTTTTTATATTTACATTGCTCAAACGTTATAAAGATAAAAAATATTTGATAAAAAATTTCCTGCTTAATCGAATGGTATTTGCTTCAACCACATACAGCTAAGAGCACGCTCAAGAATGAAGTTTGAAATTGCTACTTATCAAGGAATAACGACTATTTTTAAACTTGCGTATTTTTTTAATTTTTTTTATATTAACATTGCTGAAACGTTATAAAAATAAAATATATTTGATAGAAAATTTTCTGCTTAATCGAATGGTATTTGTTTCAACCATCTACAGTTAACAGCAAGCTCAAAAATAAAGTTTGAAATTGGTTCTTATTAAGAAATAACCACTATCTTTAAACTTGCGTATTTTTTTAATTTTTTTTATATTTGCAATGCTGAAACCTTATAAAGCTAAAATGTGTTTGATAGAAAATATCCTGCTCGATTGAATAATACATGTTTTAACCATCTGCAATCAATAGCAAGCTCAAGAATGAAGTTTGAAATTGGTATTTATCAAGAAATAACGACTCTCTTTAAACTTGCGTATTTTTTTGATTTTTTGTTATATTTACATTGCTGAAACGTTATAAAAGTAAGATCTATTTGATAGAAAATTTTCTGCTCAATCGAATGTTACTTGATTTAACCATCTACAGTTAATAGCAAGCTCAAGACCAAAGTTTGAAATTGGTACTTATCAAGGAATAACAACTATCTTTAAACTTGCGCATTTTTTTAATTTTTTTTACCTTTACATTGCTGAAACGTTATGAAGATAGAATGTATTTAATAAGAAATTTTCTGCTTAATCGAATGGTATTTGCCTTAACTATCTACAGTTAATAGCAAGCTCAAGAATGAAGTTCGAAATTGGTACTTATCAAAGAATAACAACTATCTTTAAACTTGCGTATTTTTTTAATTTTTTTTATATTTGCAATGCTGAAACTTTATAAAGCTAAAATGTGTTTGATAGAAAATATCCTGCTTAATCGAATAATACATATTTTAACCATCTACAATCAATAGCAAGCTCAAGAATGAAGTTTGAAATTGGTATTTATTAAGAAATAACGACTCTATTTAAACTTGCGTATTTTTTTGTTTTTTTTTTATATTTACATTGTTAAGACGTTATAAAGGTAAGATGTATTTGATGGGAAATTTTCTGCTTAATCGAACGCTATTTGCTTCAACCATCTACAATTAATTGCAAGCTCAAGAATGAAGTTTGAAATTGGTACTTATCAAAGAATAACAACTATCTTTAAACTTGCGTATTTTTTTAATTTTTTTTATATTTGCAATGCTGAAACTTTATAAAACTAAAATCTGTTTGATAGAAAATATCCTGCTCAATCGAATAATACTTGTTTTAACCATCTACAATCAATAGCAAGCTCAAGAATGAAGTTTGAAATTGGTATTTATCAAGAAATAACGACTCTCTTTAAACTTGCGTATTTTTTTGATTTTTTGTTATAGTTACATTGCTGAACCGTTATAAAAGTAGGATCTATTTGATAGAAAATTTCCTGCTCAATCGAATGTTACTTGTTTTAACCATCTACAGTTAATAGCAAGCTCAAGACCAAAGTTTGAATTTGGTACTTATCAAGGAATAACGACTATCTTTAAACTTGCGCATTTTTTTAATTTTTTTTATCTTTACATTGCTGAAACGTTATAAAGATAGAATGTATTTGATAAAAAATTTCCTGCTTATTCGAATGGTATTAGCTTCAACCACATACAGCTAAGAGCAAGCTCAAGAATGAAGTTTGAATTTGGTACTTATCAAAGAATAACAACTATCTTTAAACTTGCGTATTTTTTTAATTTTTTTTATATTTACAATGCTGAAACGTTATAAAACTAAAATGAATTTAACAGAAAATATCCTGCTCAATTAAATAGTATTTGCTTTAACCACATCCAGCTAATAGCAAGCCCAAAAATAAAGTTTCAAATTGGTACTTATCAAGGAATAACGACTATCTTTAAAATTGCGTATTTTTTTGATTTTTTTTATATTTACATTGCTGAAACGTTATGAAAATAAGATACATTTAATAGAAAATTTCTTGCTTAATTGAATGGTATTTGCTTTAACGATTTATAATTAATAGCAAGCTCAAAAATGAAGTTTGAAATTGGTGCTTATCAAGGAATAACAACTATTTTTAAACTTGCGCATTTTTTAATTTTTTTTATATTTACGTTGCCGAAACGTTATAAAAGTAAGATGTATTTGATAGAAAATTTTTTGCTTAATCAAAGGGTAATTGCTTCAACCACATGCAGCTAATAGCAAGCTCAAAAATGAAGTTTGAAATTGGTATTTATCAAGAAATAACGATTCTTTTTAAACTTGCGTATTTTTTTATTTTTTTTTTTATTTACATTGTTAAAACTTTATAAGACTAGAATGTGTTTGATAGAAAATATCCTGCTTAATCAAATAGTACTTGCCCCAACCATTTAAAATCAATAGCAAGCTCAAGAATGAAGTTTGAAATTGGTACTTATCAAGGAAAAACAACTATTTTTAAACTTGCGCATTTTTTTAATTTTTTTTATATTTACATTGCTGAAACGTTATAAAAGTAAAATATATTTGATAAAAAATTTTCTGCTTAATTAAAAGGTATTTGCTTCAATCATCTACAATTAACAGCAAGCTCAAAAATAAAGTTTGAAATTGGTACTTATTAAGGAATAACGACTATCTTTAAACTTGCGTATTTTTTTGATTTTTTTTATATTTACATTGCTGAAACATTATAAAACTAAAATCTGTTTGATTGAAAATATCCTGCTTAATAAAATAGTACTTGCTTCAACTCTCTTCAATCAATAGCATACTCAAAAATGAAGTTTGAATTTGGTTCTTATCAAGAAATAACGACTCTATTTAAACTTGCGTATTTTTTTGATTTTTTAATATTTACATTGCTGAAACGTTATAAAACTAAAATGTGTTTGATAAAAAATATCCTTCTTAATCGAATAATACTTGCTTCAGCCATCTACAATTAATAGCAAGCTCAAGAATGAAGTTTGAATTTGGTATTTATCAAGAAATAACGACTCTTTTTAAACTTGCGTATTTTTTTGATTTTTTTTTATATTTACGTTGCTGAAACTTTATAAAACTAGAATGTGTTTGATAGAAAATATCCTGCTCAATCAAACAGTACTTGCCTTAACCATTTAAAATTAATAGCAATCTCAAAAATGAAGTTTGAAATTAGTACTTATCAAGGAATAACGACTATTTTTAAACTTGCGCATTTTTTTAATTTTATTTATATTTACATTGCTAAAACATTATAAAAGTAAGATTTATTTATTACAAAATTTTCTGCTTAATCGTATGGTATTTGCTTCAACCACATACAGCTAAGAGCAAGCTCAAGAATGAAGTTTGAAATTGCTACTTATCAAGGAACAACGACTATCTTTAAACTTGCGTATTTTTTTGATTTTTTTTATATTTACATCGCTGAAACGTTATAAGAAAAAAATATATTTAATAGAAAATTTCCTGTTTAATCGAATGGTATTTGTTTCAACCATCTACAGTTAATAGCAAGCTCAAGAATGAAGTTTGAAATTGGTATTTATCAAGAAATAACGACTCTTTTTAAACTTGCGTATTTTTTTAATTTTTTTTTTATTTACATTGCTGAAACTTTATAAAACTAAAATGTGTTTGATAGAAAATATCCTGCTCAATCGAATAGAACTTGCTTCGATCATTTAAAATCAATAGCAAGCTCAAGAATGAAGTTTGAAATTGGTACTTATCAAGAAATAACGACTATTTTTAAACTTGCAAATTTTTTTATTTTTTTTTATATTTACATTGTTGAAACGTTATAAAAGTAAAATATATTTGATAGAAAATTTCCTGTTTAATCGAATGGTGTTTGCTTCAACCATCTACAATTAACAGCAAGCTCAAAAATTAAGTTTGAAATTGGTTCTTATTAAAAAATAACCACTATCTTTAAACTTGCGTATTTATTTGATTTTTTTTATATTTACATTGCTGAAACATTATAAAACTAAAATGCGTTTGATAGAAAATATCCTGCTTAATGAAATAGTACTTGCTTTAACCATCTACAATCAATAGCATACTCAAAAATAAAGTTTGAAGTTGGTATTTATCAAAGAATAACGAGTATCTTTAAACTTGCGAATTTTTTTGATTTTTTTTATATTTACATTACTGAAACGTTATAAAATTAAATTATATTTGATAGGAAATTTCTTGCTTAATCGAATGGTATTTGTTTCAACCATCTACAATTAATAGCAAGCTCAAGAATGAAGTTTGAAGTTGGTATTTATCAAGAAATAACAACTCTTTTTAAACTTGCGTATTTTTTTGATTTTTTTTATATTTACATTGCTGAAACGTTATAAAAATATGATACATTTGATGAAAAATTTTCTGCCTAATTAAATGGTATTTGCTTTAACCATTTACAATTAATAGCAAGCTCAAGAGCAAAGTTTGAAATTGGTACTAATCAAGGAATAACGGCTATCTTTAAACTTGCGCATTTTTTAAATTTTTTTATATTTAAATTGTTAAAACGTTATAAAAATAAGATGTGTTTGATAGAAAATTTTCTGCTTAATCAAATGGTATTTGCTTTAACTATCTACAGTTAATAGCAAGCTCAAGAATAAAGTTTGAAATTGGTACTTATCAAGGAATAACGACTATCTTTAAACTTGCGCATTTTTTTAATTTTTTTTATATTCACATTGCTGAAGCATTATAAAGCTAAAATGTGTGTGATAGAAAATCTCCTGTTTAATCGAATGGTATTTGCTTCAACAATTTACAATTAATAGCAAGCTCAAGAATGAAGTATGAAATTGGTATTTATCAAGAAATAACGACTCTTTTTAAACTTACGTATTTTTTTAATTTTTTTTATATTTACATTGCTGACACCTTACAAAACTAAAATGAGTTTGATAAAAAATATCCTGCTCAATCGAATAGTACTTGCTTCAACCATTTAAAATCAATAGCAAGCTCAAATATGAAGTTTGAAGTTGGTACTTATTAAGGAATAACGTCTATCTTTAAACTTGCGTATTTTTTTGATTTTTTTTATATTTACATTGTTGAAACATTATAAAACTAAAATGTGTTTGATAGAAAATATCCTGCTTAATCAAATAGTAGTTGCTTCAACCATCTACAATTAATAGCATACTCAAAAATAAAGTTTGAAATTGGTATTTATCAAGGAATAACGACTATCTATAAACTTGCGTATTTTTTTGATTTTTTTTATATTTACATTGCTGAAACGTTATAAAAATAAAATATATTTGATAGAAAATTTCCTGCCTAATCGAACGGTATTTGTTTCAACCATCTACAGTTAATAGCAAGCTCAAGAATGAAGTTTGAAATTATTATTTATCAAGAAATAAAGACTCTCTTTAAACTTGCGTATTTTTTTATTTTTTTTTTATATTTATATTGCTGTAGCATTATAAAAAGAGGATGTATTTGATAGAAAATTTTCTGTTTAATTAAATGGTATTTGTTTCAACCATCTACAATTAATAGCAAGCTCAAGAATGAAGTTTGAAATTGGTACTTATCAAGGAATAACGACTATTTTTAAAATTGCGCATTTTTTTTGTTTTTTATTTACATTGCTGAAACAATAAAAAAGTAGAATGTATTTGATAAAAAATTTTCTGCTCAATCGAATGGTACTTGCTTCAGCCATCTACAATTAATAGCAAACTCAAGAATGAAGTTTGAAATTGGTACTTATCAAGGAATAACGACTATCTTTAAACTTGCGAATTTTTTTAATTTCTTTTATATTTACATTGCTGAAACATTAGAAAAAGAGATTGTATTTGATAGAAAATTTTCTGCTTAATTAAATAGTATTTGTTACAACTATCTACAATTAATAGCAAGCTCAAGAATGAAGTTTGAAATTGGTACTTATCAAAGCATAACAACTATCTTTAAACTTGCGTATTTTTTTTTTACATTTACAATGCTGAAATTTTATAAAACTAAAATGTGTTTGATAGAAAATATCCTGCTTAATCGAATAATATTTGTTTTAACCATCTACAATCAATAGCAAGTTCAAGAATAAAGTTTGAAATTGGTATTTACCAAGAAATAACGACACTCTTTAAACTTGCGTATTTTTTGATTTTTTTTATATTTACATTGCTGACACCTTACAAAACTAAAATGAGTTTAATAAAAAATATCCTGCTCAATCGAATAGTACTTGCTTCAACCATTTAAAATCAATAGCAAGCTCAAATATGAAGTTTGAAGTTGGTACTTATTAAGGAATAACGTCTATCTTTAAACTTGCGTATTTTTTTGATTTTTTTTATATTTACATTGTTGAAACATTATAAAACTAAAATGTGTTTGATAGAAAATATTCTGCTTAATCAAATAGTAGTTGCTTCAACCATCTACAATTAATAGCATACTCAAAAATAAAGTTTGAAATTGGTATTTATCAAGGAATAACGACAGTAGAATAGCTATGAGAGAACGGGATCAAAATCCCATGTATTTTCTTATGGAGGTTCAAGATACGGTTTTCAAGGTCAGTGCCGCTACGGGACCACAGCGGCTTCTAGGCCGCACATGCTAGTAGTCTTTTATGAGAGAAAAAACAAGATGGCGGCTGCATCAGTGTCGCTACGGGGAAATTTAGATGCTGGTAGTCTTTTATGAGGGAAAAAACAAGATGGCGGCTGCATGTGGAGAAAAAGTACCCTAGGGAAAAACAAGATGGCGGTGATGACGTCATCATAGCTAATAGAAAAAAACAAGATGGCGGCTGCATGTGGAGAAAAAGTACCCTAGGGAAAAACAAGATGGCGGCTGCATAATGGGGAAAAGTACCCTAGGGGGGAAAAAAAAGATGGCGGTGATGACGTCATCATAGCTAATAGAAAAAAAAGATGGCGGCTCTTTTATGCACCACTGATGACGCCATGTGTGGTGTATGTTGTGTTGCCTAAGGTGGCGGCGGGAAATTTAAAAGCTGGTAGTCTTTTATGAGGGAAAAAACAAGATGGCGGGCTGCATACCCTCTTTTAGGCACCACTGATGACGTCATGTGAGGTGTATGTTGTGTTGCCTAAGGTGGCGGCGGGAAATTTAAAAGCTAGTAGTCTTTTATGAGGGAAAAAACAAGATGGCGGCTGCGTATAAATGAAGGGATGTGGATGAAGGGATGCGGGGTGTATTATGTCGCTTCTGAAGACATCTCTCGCGGTCATTTTTGTTAAGAATAAAGAGGGGTGTATTATTATAAAAATGAAGGGATGCGGGGTGTATTATTATTATTATAAATTAAGGGATGTAGGGGTGTTGCGAATTATGAAAGGGGTGTATTATTATAAATGAAGGGATGCGGGGTGTAATATTTTCGGTGGTTTCGTGTGGTTGTCTTAAGAAGGTGTATCTATTACCTGTAATTAGAGTTAGGTAAAAAAAAAAAACTTCATGAATAATAATTATTGATTTAAAAAACAATTTATTTGATACAACGTGATAAGAAACGAAACCGCAAAATATGATATGGAACGGAAATGACGCCTACTTGTGTGTGTGTGTAGATAAGAGCTAAATATAAAAGCGATAAGTCTTGTTTATTAATAATTTATTAATAATAATTTTACATGATGATTAAGAAACCGCAAAACAAGAAAATACAATACTTGTCAATACTTATCGATATAAATAGGATTGTAATTATTTAATGTTGCTCAGTTGTTGCACTGCGCGCAAAGGTGATGGAAGGTGTCTTCTAAGAATAATTTTGGGTCAGTATGGTGAAGATTTGTTATTACTCCAGTTCGAATGCGTCCTTTGAATGCTGATTCAACATTGCTCCATTTCACATTATCCTTAGCTGAGGCGTTTTTTCCCAGAATAATGACCTTCACCAGTAATTTGCATGGATCGGAATATTTCTTTAAAACTTTTTATTTGTCCAATTGCCGCAGTAATTTTCATTTTTTCACCGATAGTAGTAGCTTTCAGTAGTAAATCGTTAAGTGTACGGTGTGCTTGATAGCACTTTTTCAATCTGGATGTAACATCTGGATTAGCACTGAACACTGCTGATTTAATTTCACTCACAAATTCCATTGTATAAGATTATAGAGAGAAAAAATAATGTAGCACTTAGTTCACGTACAAACTAATTAATGAAACAATTGTGAATTATGTCTAAAATAAAAATATTATGTACGCTTTATTTTATGTTTTATTTTAATAAAACCTTTTTCCCCCTCCTAAAGTGATGATTGATTACGTAATACATATTAAAAATAGAATATAACGATGATAAGGAAGAAATCTGTGAATAATGAGTAATTGTTATTTATATATATTATCTATTTATAATTTGAATGGATTTCTCTAAAACAAAAATTTATGATATAAATAAGAGTGTAATTTTTTAATATTACTCATTTGTTATGTTAGTGTCAGAGCATAAAGGTGAAGGAATTATCAATTCTTTGATTAATAAATTACCTTTTGAATTACATCTTCCTACATATCAATATTGTGGACCAGGAACAAAACTAGAAAAAAGATTACAGAGAGGGGATCTTGGAATTAATAAACTTGATTCTTATTGTAAAGAACATGATATTAGTTATTCACAAAATAAATCTTTAGAAGAACGACATAAGGCAGATCAAATTTTAGAAAATAAAGCTTGGGAAAGAGTAAAATCAAAAGACGCTAAACTTGGAGAAAAAGCAGCTGCTTGGTTTGTTACAACAACTATGAAAGCAAAAAGAAAACTTGGAATGGGTATTAAAAAAACAAGAAAAGGCGGTTGTAACCGTAAACGTATGCAACAAAAGAAGAGAAAAATTAATGGTACTCATAGTATGTCTTTTAAGCGTAATGTTCTTGATTATGTTAAAAATAATGTTGCAACCGATAATTATAATATCAAAAATCGAACGGATTTAAAAAAAGCTTCAGCAGCAGCTCTTAAAGCAGCTCGTATTGCTGTTAAAAAAGCAGGAGGTCGAAAAAATATACGTGTCCCTAGAATAATTCCATTTGATGCGACAAAAGAAGGAGGATTTTTACCTTTATTACCTATACTAGCAGGACTAGGAAGTCTAGGCTCACTAGCAGGTGGCGCTAGTGCAGTAGCAAAAACAATCATAGATGCAAAAAATGCAAAAAAGAAATTAGAAGAATTAAGTCGTCATAATAAAGCAATGGAAGAAATTGGTAAAAAAGGATCTGGATTATACATGAGAAAAAATGGTCATGGAGGTTATGGATTGTTTTTAAAAAAACCAGTATCAAAAAACTACCAATAAAGCTACCTAATAAAGCACTTTCTAATGTAGATTTAAATAAGTATGTAAAAATATTAAAAATACCAAATTTTAGAGGTGTTTTTATGCGTGACACATTACCAAAAAAATCAAATAAAAATGAATGTGCAATACTTAATTTAGATAGTAATGAACATCGCGGTACACATTGGGTAGCTTATATTAAAAGAAATAATGTTGTTACTTACTTTGATAGTTTTGGAGCTCTTAAACCACCTCAAGAGCTTATTAATTATTTAGGTCAAAAAATAAAAATTTATTATAATTATGGAAAGTTTCAAAACTATAATCAAATTAATTGTGGACATTTATGTTTAAAATTTTTGTATAAAAATAAATAAAATTCATAAAATGCATCAGTTAACTTAATGGTATGACACATGAAGGATGTCTAATATTTTTACGTTAATAAGTAATAATAACGTGCTTTCTAGTGATTTTATACATCCTATTGAACTTGATCCGAATTTTGATTACGGTTTAGCATTAATTGGTTTTCATTCATTCAATAGTATTCCAAATATTGAAGAAGGTGAAAATAAGTTTTATTTTACTGATAAGCAGCAAAATCAATCAAAAGTAGTTACAATACCCACAGGATCTTACGAAATTGTTGATTTAGAAACATATTTAAGACGTCAAATTATTCCTAAATCAGTTAAAAACAAAGAAGAGTATAATAGATATTTTTCATTGAAACCAAATAACAATACACTAAAGTGTGAAATTGAAAGTGAATTTTATTCTATAGATTTTACATCAACAGATAGTATTGGTAGACTACTAGGATTTTCAAAAACCCGTATTTTAGAACCAAAGAAATTGCATGAATCTGACCTTCCGGTAGATATAGTAAAAGTTAGAACTATTCAAATTAATTGTAATATAACTAGTGGTGCATTTTATAATCATAAGCCTTCTCATAGTATTTACGAATTTGCTATAGGTGTTAATCCAGGTTTTGCTATAGACGAAGTACCAAAAAATTTATATTACTTACCTGTAATTAATAAACATCAAATTCCGAATATAACTTTAAATATTGTAGATCAAGATTTTAAGCCGGTGAATTTTCGTGGAGAAAAAGTTATTGTTCGATTAGAACTTAAGAAATTAGTATAATAATGGGTTTAGTATTTACAGATGATAATGATGAGAATGATTCAAATGATAGTAATGAAAAATCAATTCATCAAATTACCGCTGATTATAAAAAGGTTGGCGGTAACATTCATACTTCAGTCTTTAAAAGACAATTACCAAAGCTGAAAGCTTTAACGAAAGCAAATTGTTTATTTCTTAAATCTTTAGGCTACGATGTCATTAAGTCAAGCAATTCGTATTTTTAAAAGACCTCGGTTAGATGAAACAATCAAAAAAGTAGAAATTCGATCGTACCATCCTTTTATACAATCATTTAAGGCTACTGATGTTATAAACATTGAAATAACTAAGTCTGATTTATTTTACTTAATGTATGATAGTGCATTAATTATAAAAGGTAAATTAGTGAAAAAAACGGGTACTGGAAATGTTGAATTAGTAAATAATGCTCCTGCTTTTTTCTTTGATTCAATGGAATATTCCATACATGAGCAAGTAGTGGAAAGTGTTCGCAATCCTGGAATTGTAAGCACTATAAGAGGTTATCTTTGCTATAGTGCTGAAGATTCTAAACATTTACAAATTGGTGGATGGAATTTTCCACATAAACAAATTATAAATGATGATGGATCCTTTGTTTATCGCGTTCCATTAAAACATATATTTGGAGTTTTTAATAGTTATCAATTAGCATCTTTTGGTACACAAAAACTACGTCTTGTTAGAGCAAATAATGATCAAAATTGTATGAAAATAACGGAAGTTGATAACAAACCGCAAGCTGCGACAACAGCTGAATTAATAATTGAAAAAATTTATTTAAAAGTTGGAATTGTTACTCCTAATGATATACCAAAACTTCAGTTATATCGAGCAATAAAAAAAGATACACCAATACTTATACCTTTCCGACAATGGACATATCATGAAAATCCTGAATTAACACCTGGAGCATTTAAAGAAATTTGGAGAATTGGTAAACATAAGACCTTAGAATGTCCAAGATTTGTGATTATAGGTTTTCAAACTGCTAGAAATACAAAAGAAAAAGATATAACATATTTCGATCATGTTTATATAAGAAACATTCAGATTATGTTTGATCAAGACTATTATCCTAAAGAACAAATGCAACTAAATTTTGAGAATCATAATTACATTGAAGCACATCATAATTATACCGAATTTCATAAGAGTTATAAAGATAATCGTCAACATAATAAACAGCCTCTACTAGATTATGTATCATTTAAAAATCATACATTATTTGTAATAGATTGCTCTCAACAAAATGAGTTGCTAAAATCTGATAATATAGATCTTCAAATTGTTATTGAATCTGACAAAGGTTTTCCTGCTAAAACTAAAGCATATTGTATTGTTATTCATGATCGACTTGTTGAGCAGTTACCGTTTAGTGAAAAAGTAAGCACTATATCATAAACAAAGATATCTAGTAAAAATGGAAGGTGTTAAAAGTATTTACATAAAAGCAAAGCAAAAAATCCTATCTAGTCAGTTCTTTAGAAGTACTTCAAACTATCAACAAGTGCAAGATGAAAATAGTGTGTGTAGATATTCAAGGATTTAATTTGAAGAACGCTCATTATAAATGGGAATTTTATCCTAAAGAACTCACCATTTACGATGGTCGCCTTTTAACACATCATTTATTTAAACCATCTTTACGTTTTCGGTGTCTATCTGACATAAATAAACAACAAGTTAAACTGGAAGAAGGAAAAATTCATAATTTGAGATATTCCCAGGGTTACACCGACTGCTACGCTATTAAAGAGATATTATCAGTGTTAAACAGATATGATCGAATATATGTCAAAGGCCATCAGAAGTATAATGTAATCCACAATATAATAAAGGAGATTGAAATAATTAATGTTGAAGAGTTGGAAGATGCACCCAAATTCGAGAAGCAGTTGGTATCATGTTTTTATCATTCCAAAAATTTTGCTAAATGTAGTACAACTAATTGTATAGATTTATATAATTGGGTGAATGAAAAATATTGTAAAAATGAAAAATAAATAAATAAATAAATTTAATAATAGTGTTTTAATTCTTATCCTTTCTTTCTTTTCTACTCATAAATATGGTTTAGAAGGTGAATAAACCTAAAATATTTTTATATTTAATAATGTTCTTTTACAAATTTATTTTAGTTGTTTTCTAACTTTCACCATCTCAATAGTAAATTTTTATAAAATGTTAACTAATAGTAATAGTGAACAGAAAGATCAAGTGCTACCTAGTACTTCTGTAAAAGAGAAGAAAAAAATATATAATAAAAAATATGGATGGCATTATAGTTCATGTGTCTGGTCAAATCCTAAAGCAACGTCTGGCCCTGATACTTGTCGATGCATGTTAGAAAAATTAACAGAAATAAGACAAGAAGAAGAAGAAGAAGAAGAAGAAGAAAAAGAAGGAGAATTACCAGATTCAGACTTTACACATACTAATGTAAAAATTAATTGTTGTGTATTAATGTAAAGAACATGAGTATAATAAAATTACTTTTTAAAAAGCACATACATATTTTATTAAAACATGTTTTAACTTTTAGTTTATGTAAAGATGCATAGCAATAAACATCAACAACAACAACAAGAGATATTACCTATAATCAATTTTGATTTTTTTGAAAATACAACTTATGATAGTAAACATGGCAAGTTATTACCAAATTCATTTCGAGCAATTTTTTGTGGCCCTAGTGGTTGCGGAAAAACAAATGCATTGTTAAGTTTAATATTTAGTCCTAATGGTCTTAAATTTGAAAATGTTTATGTTTATTCAAAATCACTTTTTCAACCTAAATATGAATTACTAAAATTAGTATTAAAACGTGTAAAAGGTATTAAATATTTTCCATTTGCAAATAATGATGATGTAATTGATCCTAGAGAAGCCCGTAATAATTCTCTTTTTATATTTGATGATGTAGCATGTGATAAACAAAATAAAATTAGAGAATACTATTCAATGTGTAGACATAAATCTATTGATGTAGCATATTTATGTCAAACCTATTCTAAAATACCTAAACAATTAATACGTGATAATTGTAATTTTATTGTATTATTTAGACAGGATGAAAAAAATTTGAAATATATTTATAATGAACATGTTTCACCTGATATGTCTTATGATCAATTTAAAGAAGTATGTGTAAGTTGTTGGAGTGAAAATTATGGCTGCTTAGTAATTGCTAAAGATTTTTCAATAAATTATGGGCGTTATCGTAAAAAGTTTGATAAATATATAAAAATATAGTTTTATTCTTTTATAATCAGTATTCAAAATGGATTCTATGGATCCGCATGTTACAAAAGCACTTTATAAATTATCGCAAGATATTAGAAAAAAGTATAAAGCTCTTAAATTAGGTAGAGCAGAAGAAGATATTGCATTAAATAAGTTTTTTAAGCCTATTATAGAACCGTTAACTAAAATTAGTAATTCATCATCATCATCATCAAGCAATTTAACAAAAACTATATCAAAAAAATCTGCAAAGCATAAAAAAGTGAAAAAATCTTCATCACCATCACCATTACATCTAAAAGATGATAATGATGATGATATTTCTAGTAAAGAAATTGATAACGAAAACAATCTTAGTTTTCCAACGTTTATTTCATCATCATCACCGCAAAAAAATATTGAAGAAGGGAATGTGTTTGAAGATGCTATGTCCGATACTTCTGAAATTTCAGAACCTGCAAAATTGGTTGAGGTATACACAAAAGGATACCTAAATGATTCACATAAAGAAAAATACGATACGGAGTATGGTTTAAAATATAATCCTAAAAAAAATCAATGGTTATTAGGTAATGCATCAATCAAATTTGATACAGATAGTGATGATTTTATTATTGATAGTACTGATACAAAAAGTTCTAGAGGTACTCAAGGAGTAACTAAAACTTTTAAAGGTACTAAAGGATTATATGAATTACTATTTAAAAAAGAACCTGACCCGCTTTCGTATACTAAAGGTGATGAAAAAAATTATGATGAAATATTAAAATTAACAAATGTATATAAAAGAAATTTTGAGCCAACAGGTTATACAAAATACAGCAATTTACCTAAATATCGAAATATAATAAGACCACTTGTTGTTAAAACTTCTAAAAAAAGACGTAGTAAGTCATTTGCTGGAAGTGGAATCAAGAATAGTATGTTAGAATATAATTCTAACGCTATAGATTATAGATATTGGGATGATCCAAATGAACTTGTTGATAGGTTAAAATTACTCATGGCATCAACACAAGCTGGTAATACCTCACTTACTAATGAAATGTTATCAATTATTGAAGAATTAATTGAAGCTGGTATTATTAAAGAAGCTAATTCCGGTATTACCTTTTAGTCTTAAAATGCCCCTCAACAAATTTGGTCAATCTATAGATAATTCTAATTATAATTCGATTTTACAAAAAGTGCAATTTAGTTCTGGTGTTGGTTTAAAACATACTCAAACTGGAGATATTGATGTAGAAAATTTAAAAATATCAAACGTTAAAGAACCAACTTTAGATACTGATGCAGTAAATAAAAAATATGTAGATACTTCTATAAAAGAATTATCAACTACTGTTTTAGAAACTATTACTAAAATATCACAAAAATTAACTAAGTCTATAAACAATTGTTATAAAATTATAGAGCAAAATACAAAAAATATTGAACATTTAGAAAATCAAGTAAAGACTCTTACTATAAAAGTGGCTGAAGATATAAAATCACTTGATACTACTATTTCAAACAAAATTGATGAAACATCAACAGCACTACAACTTTTAAGAAATAATCATTTTCAACAACTACAAGAACATGAAAAAAGTATTAACAATTTGGTGCTTGAATTGAAAACGTTCAAAACAAAAACATTGCAAGATTTCCAGACACAAAAAAACCAAGAAAAAAATATTAATGCTGAAATTGATTCAATCAAGAAACAAATTAAGAATAATGATCTAACTAACGTGGACCATATTATGAAGTAGTATTATCTAAAACACTAAAATGTATTGTAAAAAAGTACGTTTTGCAGAAGAACAAACTAAAACATAATATAAATATATATATATATATATATATATATATATATATATATATACATGGAATTTTGCTTATCGGCAAGCACGTAAAAGTAACTGGGAACAACAGTATTTAGATCGCTTACGATTTACAGATAGAATTAGTAGATGTCAAGACATCTTAGAAAAAGTATTAAATTCTAAGCATAGAGATCAGGTTTACAAAGAAAGATTTCAAGATTATGAATAAGCAACATTCTAAAGAAAAAGTTCAGCTTGTTAATGAGCTTCATAAACCTATTCGTAGAAATTTTAAAAGACGTTCAACAATAATTAAAGGTTTAGATGATTTATGGCAAGCCGATTTAGCACAAATGGATTTATATTCATCGTCTAATAAGAATCATAAATTTATATTAGTTGTTATTGATTGTTTTTCAAAGTATGCTTGGGCTAGAGCACTAAAAACTAAAACTTCTCATGAAGTAACAGAAGCATTTAAATCAATTTTAGTAAAAGAAAAAAGACACCCTAAAAATTTGCAAACAGATCAAGGTAAAGAATTCTTTAATAATGAATTCGGTAACTTGATGAAAAAATATAATATAAACCATTACAACACTTATAGTATTAAAAAAGCTAGTATGGCAGAACGCTTTATTCGAACATTAAAAGAACGATTATTTAAATATTTTAGTTTAAATGGTTCTTATAAATGGATAGATATACTTCCTTCAATTGTAACTATATATAATAATACAGTACATAGCACTATACAAATGAAACCCATTAATGTTACTAAAACAAAAGAAAAACAACTTTTAGCATCTGCTTATAATCAAATAAAAATAGCAACCGATCCAAGAAAATTTGTTATTGGTGATATTGTTAGAATAAGTAAAGCTAAATATGTTTTTAGTAAAGGATATACACCTAACTGGACAACAGAATTGTTTAAAATTGTTAAAATAAATATTACAGATCCTGTAACATATATTTTAGAAGATTTACAAGGAAACCCTATAATGGGTGCATTTTATAAAGAAGAATTACAGAAAACTGAAACTACAGATGTATATCTTATTGAAAAAATTTTGAAACGACGTGGTAATAAAGTTTTTGTTAAATGGCTTGGTTTTGATAATACTCATAACAGTTGGATAAATAAAACAAATATTCTATGACATGTGTAGCCTTGAAAAATTATTTGTTAAAAAGTGAAATTTATTGAAAAATTTTTAGTTCTATTTAAAATGTTCATGAACGCAGACCGTTATCTTAACCTTGTAAACAGTGAAAAAACAGAAAAATTAAAAAATATTCAATGTGATTCTAAATTAATAAGTGCATCTAATCGATATGAAGAAGAAGTAGAAGAAGCAATACAAAAAGAAAAATCAGAAAAAATAGAAAATATTCAATATGATTCTTCAGTAATAAGTGCATGTAATCGATATGAAGAAGCAATACAACAAGAAACAAAACTTATTCTCAATACCAGATACGACCTTGACCAGCTTTATTTTTGTATCTACTTTATTGAATGTGGTCTAAGCCCAGCAAGAAATTTTCAACCTGTTATACGAATTAATACTGGTTGTAATCAACATATTTCTTTCACTCTATATGAATGGACTGAATTTATTAGAACACTCATCAGCATTACCGAGGAAGAAGACAAAGAAAAAGAAATTACCGCTAGTTTTTGGGAAAATTTTACAATTAATGTTGTTCCAGTTGATGTTCTTATGGATCGTAAAATAAGAAGAATTACGTTAACTAAAAACTCCATAAATCTACTATTAATGGATGCAGATGTTTTGGAAATTTTACGAATGAATACAGTTTTGACTTCAAAACTTTATATGTTACATAAACTAGATTTTTTTGTGTATTATTACAATGTTTTAAAAAGTGTTAATCAAATAATGATAGAAAATAATTATAATGATTATAATAATTTGTCTGTAATTGATATTGCTAAAATTGTTTGTAATTCTAATAGTATTGAAAATTATTGTATGCAAGAATGTTTATTTTATTGTAGTGAACAAGTTTTAGTTGATTTTAATACTTATCAAATAAACTTTTAATTACTTTATTTATCGTGTGTATGTTTTTGTTTTTTTATGAGAGGGGAAAGATAAGCAGAAATATAATATGATACTATGCGTTTTACATTATTTTAATACTTACAATCTGTGTGTCTCTGTGTGTATGTATATATGTAAAAACATGGCTTTTTTAAAATTATCATACATTGTGTTGGTTGCATTAGTGAATAATGTGCTTTATGTACAACGTCCGAAGAACGTTATTGAAAGTTTTGTTTGTTTTACTAAAGAAAATGACACTTGGCCCGATAAATGGTATCGATTGAATTTAAAATATATCGAAGACAACCAAATGGAGATGTTTCAAGTGGAAATACCACCATCAGTTTTAATGAGAAAAAATGATACAATCTATCAAAAAATGTTATGGTATAAGATAAAATTTGTGTTTTTTGATAGAACTGTAGGTGATACAGATTGGAAAGTACTTTTAACTTCTAGTAATGTTAATAATTTAGAAAATAATTATTCATTAGTTATAAATGATAATAATAATAATAAACTTAATAAAACATTTTTTGAAGCATGTTTTGATGATCCTTATGTAAAATTATTAATAGTAAGTAGTAATTTTACAACATTTTTGATACTTGCTGTTCTTTTCACCTGTTACATGTATTTATCACTTCTCTCAAAAGTAATTCAATAAAAAAATAAATGTATATATTTATTAAAAACAAGTGTTTTATTGTCCCTAAAACCACAATTTGTGATAAGAAAAAGTTAACGGAAATATGAAACAAAAGAATTCAAAGAAATGATAAGAAAAAATAATGAATCACTTAATGACACATACTTATTTTAGTTGTTTTATGGGAAGGGAAAAAGGTTTATTAATAAAATAAAAACAAAAAATGAAGTGTACATAATATTTTATTTTAGTCATCTTTCACAATTGTTTTATCTAAGTCCTAATCACTATCAGGAATCTCTTCCTTACAATACAGAAAAACCTCAATGTTCTTATCTGGTTTTGTTAGATGTAATTTTATTGAATGTTTACAAAAACAAAAAAATTTAGAACAGAAAAAACAAAATAATGTACCATTTTTGGTCTTCTGACGGTGATGATGATGATGATGATGATGAAAATGTTGTTGTTGTTGTTGTTGTTATTGTTGTTGATGATGATAATAAATTGTGAAAGATAGCTAATTTTTCTTCGTCTTCTTTGTTATTCTCCATTATAATAAGTATAAAATTAGTTTTTTATAGTGACCATGAGGATAGGTATTAAAAGAGTTGTTTATTAAAACTCTTTTGTCATCAAAATCAGTTAAACCAATTTTATGCTGTTTAATACTGTAAACTTTATGTGCAAATGATCTTATTGTATTTTGAGTAATTTCGTTAACTGCATGATTCTTTAAACAATCTACATAATCTTGAAAAGTAATTTGATTTTTAACTAACTTAATTGTGCTGAAACTAAACGCGATATATTTTTAATCCAACAATAATGATATTTTATTTCTGTATTATCGTTATCAATAGTTGGTACCTCATAATCATTTAAATTTACAAAATATGTATCTTGTATTTGCAATAAATTTACATGCTTATCAAGTTTTCGTTTTGTTAATCGAGCAGGAACTACATTAAAAAATGTATTAGAATTTTTTTCATTTTGAATTAATTCTAACATATATACATTAATAGAAATATTATTCAATTTTTCAAATTTTGAAATTTGATTTATACTAATAGGAAACTCAATATTATCAGTTTTCAATACTGTTTTCCAATGTGGATAGGATGATATTCTATCAGAATGTGTATCTGCGGGAAATAAACATGACATCACACTCCATGCAAAACATTCATTATCATTATAATTTTTCACATTAACACATGCATACTTTCTTGCAATACTTTCTGGTAGTTTAATATAAGATGAACCATTACCAATTTCAAATTTATTAATATTAATTTCTAATGAAAGTATTTTATATAAAGCCCAACCAGACTCATTAAGTTGAAATTCTTCTAACTTTGCTAATATTTTATCTAAAATATAATCTTTATACCATTTTTTAATATTTGTACCTTTATCTATTATACCAGTTTTTGTATTAAAATATTTTTTTTCAATAATTTCTTCATTATTTCCTTTTCTTTTTATAAATTCACCACAAAAACATGAATAAACTTTAATAGTTGGCATTTCTTTTAAAATATTGTTAATACGGATTTTAAATAAATAAAAAGCATCATTTAAAAATTGTAAGATATCTATATGAGTTAAATTAAAAATGACACCTGTACGAACTCTAGTTTTAAAAGCTGACTGCAAATCTTCCCATTTAACTCGATCACTACGTTTTTGTTTAAAGCCTTCACCTATAGCTATCTGTCTATTTGCACATAATCGTTTAAGCAGTATCTGTATATGTTTTAAATAACTATAATTTGTTATTAATTTTCTTTGAGCACCAACACTTAATTTTTCATTGTTTATAGCTTTTTTAAAAAGTCTAATATTTGATTTAATATGTTTTAACCAAACAGAAACATTCTGATGACAAAAGTTTTTTTGCAAAATTTGAAAAGCATCTCTAACATTATTAACAATTTGGGTACTTACTTCAGCCACTTCTTCTAATTTTATACTCATTTTTTATGGAGAATTTTTAAGCTTCTTTGATCTCAAATAATTGCAATGGTTTTAGCTTCGAATTTTCCAAAGTTTTCGATCCAGTATATGTTACACTGTATTTTTGAGGTACAAAATTTTTTAAGTTTTGCTTCCACACAAGAGCACTTCTTTTGGGCAACCACACGCTAACTTCATCCAGTTCTAATAGAATGCTTTCTCCAAAGGCTCCTTTAATCACTTTCGCATTAAGGATTGGATATGGTACTCCAAGAATTAAATCTTCTAGATGAACTGCCTTTTTACTAATGGAAGTAGCGGCTCCTGCCAAATTGATTTGATTAAGATCCATTTTACTGATTAAAACAAAAAATATTTGTTTAAAAAGAAAAACAAAAAATCATACAAAAATTTTAACTTACTTTGTTTATTTTTGCTCGTTACCTTCTTCTTCTTGAAAGAGTTTAAAGCTTACTAAATTTATTTTGCTAATAAACAAGACTTATCGCTTTTATATTTAGCTCTTATCTACACACACAAGTAGGCGTCATTTCCGTTCCATATCCTATTTTGCGATTTCGTAGTAGTCATCATCATTCTTATCACGTTGTATCAAATAAATTGTTTTTTAAATCAATAATTATTATTCATGAAGTTTTTTTTTTTTACCTAACTCTAATTACAGGTAATAGATACACCTTCTTAAGACAACCACACGAAACCACCGAAAATATTACACCCCGCATCCCTTCATTTATAATAATACACCCCTTTCATAATTCGCAACACCCCTACATCCCTTAATTTATAATAATAATAATACACCCCGCATCCCTTCATTTTTATAATAATACACCCCTCTTTATTCTTAACAAAAATGACCGCGAGAGATGTCTTCAGCATGCCATGAGTCACAAGGGCCATCTGACATCTTTGGTCTAGAATCCGCTGTGGTCCAGAAGCGACATAATACACCCCGCATCCCTTCATCCACATCCCTTCATTTATACGCAGCCGCCATCTTGTTTTTTCCCTCATAAAAGACCACCAGCTTTTAAATTTCCCGCCGCCACCTTAGGTAACACAACATACACCTCACATGACGTCATCAGTGGTGCCTAAAAGAGGGTATGCAGCCCGCCATCTTGTTTTTTCCCTCATAAAAGACTACCAGCTTTTAAATTTCCCGCCGCCACCTTAGGCAACACAACATACACCACACATGGCGTCATCAGTGGTGCATAAAAGAGCCGCCATCTTTTTTTTCTATTAGCTATGATGACGTCATCACCGCCATCTTTTTTTCCCCCCTAGGGTACTTTTCCCCATTATGCAGCCGCCATCTTGTTTTTCCCTAGGGTACTTTTTCTCCACATGCAGCCGCCATCTTGTTTTTTTTTTTGTCTATTAGCTATGATGACGTCATCACCGCCATCTTGTTTTTCCCTAGGGTACTTTTTCTCCACATGCAGCCGCCATCTTGTTTTTTCCCTCATAAAAGACTACCAGCATCTAAATTTCCCCGTAGCGACACTGATGCAGCCGCCATCTTGTTTTTTCTCTCATAAAAGACTACTAGCATGTGCGGCCTAGAAGCCGCTGTGGTCCCGTAGCGGCACTGACCTTGAAAACCGTATCTTGAACCTCCATAAGAAAATACATGGGATTTTGATCCCGTTCTCTCATAGCTATTCTACTAACGACTATCTATAAACTTGCGTATTTTTTTGATTTTTTTTATATTTACATTGCTGAAACGTTATAAAAATAAGATATATTTGATAGAAAATTTCCTGCCTAATCGAACGGTATTTGTTTCAACCATCTACAGTTAATAGCAAGCTCAAGAATGAAGTTTGAAATTATTATTTATCAAGAAATAAAGACTCTCTTTAAACTTGCGTATTTTTTTATTTTTTTTTTATATTTATATTGCTGTAGCATTATAAAAAGAGGATGTATTTGATAAAAAATTTTCTGTTTAATTAAATGGTATTTGTTTCAACCATCTACAATTAATAGCAAGCTCAAGAATGAAGTTTGAAATTGGTACTTATCAAGGAATAACGACTATTTTTAAAATTGCGCATTTTTTTTGTTTTTTATTTACATTGCTGAAACAATAAAAAAGTAGAATGTATTTGATAAAAAATTTTCTGCTCAATCGAATGGTACTTGTTTCAGCCATCTACAATTAATAGCAAACTCAAGAACGAAGTTTGAAATTGGTACTTATCAAGGAATAACGACTATCTTTAAACTTGCGAATTTTTTTAATTTCTTTTATATTTACATTGCTGAAACATTAGAAAAAGAGATTGTATTTGATAGAAAATTTTCTGCTTAATTAAATAGTATTTGTTACAACTATCTACAATTAATAGCAAGCTCAAGAATGAAGTTTGAAATTGGTACTTATCAAAGCATAACAACTATCTTTAAACTTGCGTATTTTTTTTTTTTACATTTACAATGCTGAAATTTTATAAAACTAAAATGTGTTTGATAGAAAATATCCTGCTTAATCGAATAATATTTGTTTTAACCATCTATAATCAATAGCAAGTTCAAGAATAAAGTTTGAAATTGGTATTTATCAAGAAATAACGACACTCTTTAAACTTGCGTATTTTTTGATTTTTTTAATATTTACATTCCTGAAACGTTATAAAAAAAAGATGTGTTTGATAGAAAATTTCCTGCTCAATCAAATAATATTTGCTTTAACCACATACACCTAATAGCAAGCTCAAAAATAAAGATTGAAATTGGTACTTATTAAGGAATAACGACTATCTTTAAACGTGCGTATTTTTTTGATATTTTTTATATTTACATTGCTGAAACATTATAAAGCTAAAATGCGTTTGATAGGAAATTTTCTGCCTAATCGAATGGTATTTGTTTCAACCATCTACAATTAATAGCAAGCTTAAGAATAAAGTTTGAATTTGGAACTTATCAAGGAATAACAACTATCTTTAAACTTGCGCAATTTTTAATTTTTTTTAATTTTTACATTGCTGAAACGTTATAAAAGTAGAATGTATGTGTTAGGAAACTTTTTGCTTAATCAAATGATATTTGTTTGGACCATCTACAATTAATAGCAAGCTCAAGAATGAAGTTTGAAGTTGGTATTTATCAAGAAATAACAACTCTTTTTAAACTTGCGTATTTTTTTGATTTTTTTTTATATTTACATTGCTAAAACTTTATAAAACTAAAATGTGTTTGATAGAACATTTCCTGTTTAATCGAACGCTATTTGCTTCAACCTTCTACATATAATAGCAAGCTTAAGAAAGAAGTTTGAATTTGGTACTTATCAAGAAGTAACGACTATTTTTAAACTTGCGCATTTTTTAAATTTTTTTTTATATGTACATTGTTGAAACGTTATAAAGGTAGGATGTATTTAATAGAAAATTTTTTGCTTAATCGAATGGTATTTGCTTCAACCATCTACAAATATTAGCAAACTCAAGAATGAAGTTTGAATTTGGTACTTATCAAAGAATAACGACTCTCTTTAAACTTGCTTATTTTTTTGATTTTTTTTATTTACATTGTTAAAACTTTATGAAGCTGGAATGTGTTTGATAGAAAATTTTTTGCCCAATCGAATAGTATTTGTTTTAACTATCTACAATCAATAGCAAGCTCAAGAATGAAGTTTTAAATTGGTACTTATCAAGGAATAACGACTCGCTTTAAACTTGCGTATTTTTTTTTGTTTTTTTTTATATTTACATTGCTGAAACTTCATAAAACTAGAATGTGTTTAATAGAAAATTTCCTGCTCAATCAAACGCTATTTGTTTAAACCATTTACAATTAATAGCAAGCTTATGAATGAAGTTTGAATTTAGTACTTATCAAGAAATAACGACTATATTTAAACTTGCGCATTTTTTTGATTTTTTTTTATATTTACATTGCCGAAACGTTATAAAAGTAAAATGTATTTGATAGAAAATTTTTTGCTTAAACAAATGGTACTTATTTCAACCATCTTGAATTAATAGCAAACTCAAGAATAAAGTTTGAAATTAGTACTTATCAAGAAATAACGACTCTCTTTAAACTTGCTTATTTTTTTGATTTTTTTTATTTACATTGTTAAAACTTTATAAAGCTAAAATGTGTTTGATAAAAAATTTTTTGCTCAATCGAATAGTATTTGTTTCAACTATCTACAATTAATAGCAAGCTCAAGAATGAAGGTTGAAATTAGTACTTATCAAGGAATAACGGCTCTTTTTAAACTTGCGTATTTTTTTGATTTTTTTTATATTTACATTGCTCAAACTTTATAAAGCTAGAATGTGTACGGTAGAAAATATCCTGCTCAATCAAACAGTACTTGCTACAACCATTTATAATCAACAGCAAGCTTAAGAATGAAGATTGAAGTTGGTACTTATCAAGGAATAACGACTCTTTTTAAACTTGCGTATTTTTTTAATTTTTTTTATATTTACATTGCTTAAACTTTACAAAACTAGAATGTGTTTGATAGAAAATATCCTGCTCAATCAAACAGTACTTGCTACAACCATTTATAATCAACAGCAAGCTTAAGAATGAAGTTTGAATTTGGTACTTATCAAGAAATAACGACTATATTTAAACTTGCGCATTTTTTTGATTTTTTTTTCTATTTGCATTGCTGAAACGTTATAAAAGTAAAATGTATTTAATAGAAAATTTCCTGCTAATTAAATGGTATTTGCTTCAACCATCTACAAATAATAGCAAGCTCAAGAATGGAGTTTGAAATTGGTAATTATCAAAAAATAGCGACTCTCTTTAAACTTGCGTATTTTTTTGATTTTTTTATATTTACATTGCTAAAACGTTATAAAAGTAAAATGTATTTGATAGAAAATTTCCTGCTTAATCGAATGGTATTTGCTTCAAGCATCTACAAATAATAGCAAACTCGAGAATTAAGTTTAAAATTGGTACTTATCAAGGAATAACGACTCTCTTTAAACTTGAGTATTTTTTTGATTTTTTTTATATTTAGATTGCTGAATCTATATAAAACTAAAATGCGTTTAATAGAAAATTTTTTGCGTAAACAAATGGTATTTGTTTTAACCATCTTGAATTAATAGCAAGCTCAAGAATAAAGTTTGAACTTAGTACTTATCAAGGAATAACGACTATATTTAAACTTGCGTATTTTTTTGATTTTTTTTATATTTACATTGCTAAAACTTTATAAAACTAAATGTATTTGATAGAAAATACCCTGCCCAATCAAATAGTACTTACTTCAACTATCTACAATCAATAGCAAGCTCAAGAATGAAGTTTGAAATTGGTACTTATTAAGGAATAACGACTCTCTTTAAACCTGCGTATTTTTTTGATTTTTTTTTTATATTTACATTGCTGAAACGTTACAAAAGTAAGATGTATTTGACAGGAAATTTTCTGTTTAATCAAATGGTATTTGCTTCAACTATCTACAATTAATAGCAAGCTCAAAAATAAAGTTTAAAGTTGGTACTTATCAAGGAATAACGACTATCTTTAAACTTGAGCATTTTTTTGATTTTTTTTATATTTACATTGCTGAAACTATATAAAAATAAAATGTGTTTGATAGAAAATTTTTTGCTTAAACAAATGGTATTTATTTCAACCATCTTGAATTAATAGCAAGCTCAAGAATAAAGTTTGAAATTAGTACTTATCAAGAAATAACGACTATCTTTAAACTTGCGAATTTTTTTGATTTTTTTTATATTTAGATTGCTGAATCTATATAAAACTAAAATGTATTTAATAGAAAATTTCTTGCTTAAACAAATGGTATTTGTTTTAAAAATCTTGAATTAATAGCAAGCTCAAGAATAAAGTTCGAAATTAGTACTTATCAAGAAATAAAGACTATATTTAAACTTGCGATTTTTTTTGATTTTTTTTATATTTAGATTGCTAAAACTTTATAAAGGTAGGATGTATTTGATAGAACATTTTCTGTCTAATTGAATAATATTTGCCTCAATTATCTACAATTAATAGCAAGCTCAAGAATAAAGTATGAAGTTGGTACTTATCAAGGAATAACGACTATCTTTAAACTTGCGTATTTTTTTGATTTTTTTTATATTTACATTGCTAAAACTTTATAAAACTAAATGTATTTGATATAAAATATCCTGCTCAATCAAATAAAACTTATCTCAACCATTTACAATCAACAGCAAGCTCAAGAATGAAGTTTAAAATTGGTACTTATCAAGGAATAACGACTCTCTTTAAACTTGCGTATTTTTTTGATTTTTTTATATTTACATTGCTGAAACTTTATAAAACTAGAATGTGTTTAATAGAAATTTTCTTGCTCAATCAAACACTATTTGCTTCAACCATCTACAATTAATAGCAAGCTTAAGAATGAAGTTTGAATTTGGTACTTATCAAGAAATAACGACTATATTTAAACTTGCGCAATTTTTTGAATTTTTTTTATATTTACATTGCTAAAACGTTATAAGGGTAGAACGTATTTGATAGAAAATTTCCTGTTTAATCAAATGGTATTTGCTTTAATCATCTACAAACAATAGCAAGCTCAAGAATAAAGTTTGAAATTGGTACTTATCAAGGAATAACGACTATCCTTAAACTTGCGCATTTTTTTGATTTTTTTTTATATTTACATTGCCGAAACGTTATAAAAGTAAGATGTATTTGATAAAAAATTTCCTGCTTAATCGAATGGTATTTGTTTCAATTATCTACAAATAATAGCAAGCTCAAGAATAAAGTTTGAAATTGGTACTTATCAAGGAATAACGACTCTCTTTAAACTTGCGTATTTTTTTGATTTTTTTCTATTTACGTTGTTGAAACTTTATAAAGCTGGGATGTGTTTAATAGAAAATTTCCTGCTTAAACAAATGGTACTTGTTTCAACCATTTTGAATTAATAGCAAGCTCAAGAATGAAGTTTGAAATTAGTACTTATCAATAAATAACGACTATATTTAAACTTGCGTATTTTTTGATTTTTTTTATATTAACATTGCTGAAACTTTATAAAGCTAGAATGTGTTTCATAGAAAATATCTTGCTCAATTGAATAATATTTGTTACAACCATTTATAATCAACAGCAAGCTCAAGAATAAAGTTTGAAATTGGTATTTATCAAGAAATAACGACTATCTTTAAACTTGCGCATTTTTTTGATTTTTTTTTATATTTACATTGTCGAAACGTTATAAAAGTAAGATGTATTTGATAAAAATTTCCTGCTTAATCGAATGGTATTTGTTTCAATTATCTACAAATAATAGCAAGCTCAAGAATGAAGTTTGAAACTGGTACTTATCAAGGAATAACGACTCTTTTTAAACTTGCGTATTTTTTTGATTTTTTTTATATTTACATTGCTATAACTTTATAAAACTAAAATGTGTTTGATAGAAATTATCCTACTTAATCGATTAGTACTTGCTACAACCATTTATAATCAACAGCAAGCTTAAGAATGAAGATTGAAATTGGTACTTATCAAGGAATAACGACTCTCTTTAAACTTGCGTATTTTTTTGATTTTTTTATATTTACATTGTTGAAACTTTATAAAACTAAAATGTGTTTAATAGAAAATTTTTTGCTCAATCGAATAGTATTAGCTTTAACTATCTACAATTAATAGCATGCTTAAGAATGAAGATTGAAATTATTACTTATCAAGGAATAACGACTCTTTTTAAACTTGGGTATTTTTTTGATTTTTTTCATATTTACATTACTGAAACTTCATAAAACTAAAATGTGTTTGATAGAAAATATCCTGCTCAACCGAATAGTATTTGCTACAACCATTTACAATCAACAGCAAGCTCAAGAATGAAGTTTGAAATTGGTATTTATCAAGAAATAGCGACTATATTTAAACTTGGGCATTTTTTTGATTTTTTTTTTATATTTACATTGCTGAAACGTTATAAGGGTAAAATGTATTTGATAGAATATTTTCTGCTTAATCAAATGGTATTTGCTCAACCATCTACAAATAATAGCAAGCTCAAGAATGAAGTTTGAAATTGGTACTTATCAAGGAATAACGACTCTTTTTAAACTTGCGTATTTTTTTGATTTTTTTTATATTTACATAGCTAAAACTTCATAAAAGTAGGATGTATTTCATAGGAAATTTTCTGCTTAATCAAACGGTATTTGCTTCAACCATTTACAAATAATAGCAAGCTCAAGAATGAAGATTGAAATTGGTACTTATCAAGGAATAACGACTCTTTTTAAACTTGCGTATTTTTTTGATTTTTTTTATATTTACATTGCTATAACTTTATAAAACTAAAATGTGTTTGATAGAAATTATCCTACTTAATCGATTAGTACTTGCTACAACCATTTATAATCAACAGCAAGCTTAAGAATGAAGATTGAAATTGGTACTTATCAAGGAATAACAACTATCTTTAAACTTGCGCATTTTTTTGATTTTTTTTATATTTACATTGCTGAAACTATATAAAACTAGAATGTGTTTATTAGAAAATATCCTGCTCAATCGAATAAAACTTGTTTTAACCATTTACAATCTCAAAAAGCTCAAGAATAAAGTTTGAAATTGGTATTTATTAAGAAATAACGACTATGTTTAACCTTGCGCATTTTTTTGATTTTTTTTATATTTACATTGCTGAAACGTTATAAAAGTATAAAGTATTTAATAGAAAATTTTTTGCTCAATCAAATAGTATTTGCCTCAATTATCTACAATCAATAGCAAGCTCAAGAATAGAGTTTGAAGTTAGTACTTATCAAGAAATAACGACTATCTTTAAACTTGCGAATTTTTTTTTTGATTTTTTTTATATTTACATTGCTAAAACGTTATAAAAGGAGAATGTGTTTGATAGAAAATTTTTTGCTCAATCAAACGGTATTTGCCTCAACTATCTAGAATTAATAGCAAGCTCAAGAATAAAGTTTGAAATTGGTACTTATCAAGTAGTAACGACTCTTTTTAAACTTGCGTATTTTTTTGTTTTTTTTTATATTTACATTGCTGCAATTTTATAAAACTAAAATGTGTTTGATAGAAAATATCCTGCTCAATTGAATAGTACTTGCTTCAATTATCTACAATCAATAGCAAGCTCAAGAATGAAGTTTGAAATTGGTACTTATCAAGGAATAACGACTCTTTTTAAACTTGCGTGTTTTTTTAATTTTTTTATATATACATTGCTGAAACCTTATAAAGCTAAAATGTGTTTGATAGAAAATATCCTGCTCAATCGAATAGTACTTGTTTCAACCATTTACAAACAATAGCAAGCTCAAGAATGAAGTTTAAAATTGGTACTTATCAAGGAATAACGACTCTGTTTAAACTTGCGAATTTTTTTGATTTTTTTTATATTTACATTGCTGAAACTTTATAAAACTAGAATGTGTTTGATAAAAAATTTTCTGCTCAATCGAACGCTATTTGCTTCAACTATCTACAATTAACAGCAAGCTTAAGAATGAAGTTTGAATTTGGTACTTATCAAGAAATAACGACTATATTTAAACTTGGGCATTTTTTTGATTTTTTTTTATATTTACATTGCTGAAACGTTATAAAGGTAAAATGTATTTGATAGAAAATTTTCTGCTTAATCAAATGGTATTTGCTTCAACCATCTACAAATAATAGCAAGCTCAAGAATGAAGTTTGAAATTGGTACTTATCAAGAAATAACGACTCTCTTTAAACTTGCGCATTTTTTTATTTTTTTTATATTTACATTGCTGAAACTTCATAAAACTAAAATGTGTTTGATAGAAAATATCCTGCTCAATCGAATAGTACTTGCTGCAACCATTTATAATCAACAGCAAGCTCAAGTATAAAGTTTGAAATTGGTATTTATCAAGAAATAACGACTATCTTTAAACTTGCGCATTTTTTTGATTTTTTTTTATATTTACATTGCTAAAACGTTATAAAAGTAGGATGTGTTGGATAGCAAATTTTCTGCTTAATCGAATGCTATTTGCTTTATCCATCTACAATAAATAGCAAGCTCAAGAATAAAGTTTGAAATTGGTACTTATCAAGTAATAACGACTCTCTTTAAACTTGCGTATTTTTTTAATTTTTTTATATTTACATTGCTAAAACGTTATAAAATTAGGATGTATTTGATAGAAAATTTTTTGTTTAATCGAATGGTATTTGCTTTAATTATCTACAAATAATAGCAAGCTCAAAAATGAAGTTTGAAATTGGTACTTATCAAGGAATAACGACTCTTTTTAAATTTGCGCATTTTTTTGATTTTTTTTTATATTTACATTGCTGAAACATTATAAATGTGTTTGATAGAAAACATCCTGTTTAATCGAATAGTATTTGCTTTAACTATCTACAATTAATAGCATGCTTAAGAATGAAGATTGAAATTGGTACTTATCAAGAAATAACGACTCTTTTTAAACTTGCGTATTTTTTTGATTTTTTTTATATTTACATTGCTAAAACTTCATAAAACTGAAATGTGTTTAATAGAAAATATACTGCTCAACCGAATAGTACTTGCTACAACCATTTACAATCAACAGCAAGCTCAAGAATGAAGTTTGAAATTGGTATTTATCAAGAAATAGCGACTCTGTTTAAACTTGCGTATTTTTTTGATTTTTTTATATTTACATTGCTAAAACTTTATAAAAGTAAAATGTTTGTAATAGGAAACTTCCTGCTTAATCGAACGGTACTTGCTTAAACCATCTACAAATAATAGCAAGCTCAAAAATGAAGTTTGAAAATGGTACTTATCAAGGAATAACGACTCTTTTTAAACTTGTGTATTTTTTTAATTTTTTTTATATTTACATTGTTGAAACTTTATAAAACTAAAACGTGTTTGATAGAAAATTTTTTGCTTAATCGAATAGTATTTGCCTTAACTATCTACAATTAATAGCATGCTTAAGAATGAAGATTGAAATTGGTACTTATCAAGGAATAACAACTCTTTTTAAACTTGCGTATTTTTTTGATTTTTTTTATATTTACATTGCTAAAACTTCATAAAACTAAAATGTGTTTAATAGAAAATATACTGCTCAACCGAATAGTGCTTGCCACAACCATTTACAACCAACAGCAAGCTCAAGAATAAAGTTAGAATTTGGTATTTATCAAGAAATAGCGACTCTCTTTAAACTTGCGTATTTTTTTGATTTTTTTTTATTTACGTTGTCAAAACGTTATAAAAGTAAAATGTATTTGATAGAAAATTTCTCGCTCAATCAAATAATATTTGCTTCAACTATCTACAATTAATCGCAAGCTTAAGAATAAAGATTGAAATTTATACTTATCAAAGAATAACGACTATCTTTAAACTTGCGCATTTTTTTAATTTTTTTTTATATTTACATTGCTGAAACGTTATAAAATTAGGATGTATTTGATAGAACATTTTCTGTCTAATTGAATAATATTTGCCGCAATTATCTACAATTAATAGCAAGCTCAAGAATAAAGTTTGAAATTGGTATTTATTAAGAAATAACGACTATGTTTAACCTTGCGCATTTTTTTGATTTTTTTTATATTTACATTGCTGAAACGTTATAAAAGTATAAAGTATTTAATAGAAAATTTTTTGCTCAATCAAATAGTATTTGCCTCAATTATCTACAATCAATAGCAAGCTCAAGAATAGAGTTTGAAGTTAGTACTTATCAAGAAATAACGACTCTTTTTAAACTTGCATATTTTTTTGATTTTTTTTATATTTACATTACTGAAACTTCATAAAACTAAAATGTGTTTGATAGAAAATATACTGCTCAATCAAATAGTACTTGCTACAACTATTTACAATCAACAGCAAGCTCAAGAATGAAGTTTGAAATTGGTATTTATCAAAAAATAGCGACTCTCTTTAAACTTAGGCATTTTTTTATATTTTTTTTTTATATTTACATTGCTAAAACGTTATAAAGGTAGAATACGTGTGATAGAAAACTTTCTGCTTAATCAAATGGTAATTGCTTCAAACATCTACAATTAATAGCAAGCTCAAGAATGAAGTTTGAAATTGGTACTTATTAAGGAATAACGACTCTCCTTAAACTTGCGTATTTTGTTGATTTTTTTTATATTTACATTGCTGAAACTTTATAAAACTAGAATGTGTTTGATAGAAAATATCTTGCTCAATTGAATGCTACTTGTTTCAACCATCTACAATTAATAGCAAGCTTAAGAATGAAGTTTGAAATTGGTACTTATCAAGAAATATCGACTATTTTTAAACTTGCGCATTTTTTTGATTTTTTTTTATATTTACATTGCTGAAACGTTATAAAAGTAAAATGTATTTGATAGAAAATTTCTTGGTTAATCGAATGGTATTTGCTTCAACCATCTACAAATAATAGCAAGCTCAAGATTGAAGTTTGAAATTGGTACTTATCAAAGAATAACGACTTTCTTTAAACTTGCGTATTTTTTTGATTTTTTTATATTTACATTGCTGAAGCTTTACAAAACTAGATTGTGTTTGATAGAAAATATTCTGCTCAACCGAATAGTATTTGCTACAACTATTTACAGTCAACAGTAAGCTCAAGAATGGACTTTGAAGTTGGTATTTATCAAGAAATAGCGACTCTCTTTAAACGTGCGTATTTTTTTCATTTTTTAATATTTACATTGCTAAAACGTTATAAAGATAAAATGTGTTTGATAGGAAATTTCCTGCTTAATCAAACGGTATTTGTTTCAACTATTTACAATTAACAGCAAGCTCAAGATTAAAGTTTGAAATTGGTACTTATCAAGGAAAACAACTATCTTTAAACCTGCGTATTTTTTTGATTTTTTTTATTATTTACATTGCTGAAACTTTATAAAACTAAAATGTGTTTGATAGAAAATATTCTGCCCAATCGAATAGTACATGCCTCAACTATTTACAATCAATAGCAAGCTCAAGAATGAAGTTTGAAATTGGTATTTTTCAAGAAATAACGACTCACTATAAACTTGTGTATTTTTTTTTATTTTTTTTTATATTTACATTGCTGAAACTTTAAAAAACTAAATTGTGTTTGATAGAAAATATCCTGCTTAATCGAACAGTATTTGCTTTAACCATTTACAAATAATAGCAAACTCAAGAGTAAAGTTTGAAATTGGTACTTGTCAAGGAATAAAGACTCTCTTTAAAATTGCGTATTTTTTTGATTTTTTTCATATTTACATTGCTGAAACTTCATAAAACTAAAATGTGTTTGATAGAAAATATTCTGCTCAATCGATTAGTACTTGCTACAACCATTTATAATCAACAACAAGCTTAAGAATGAAGATTGAAATTGGTACTTATCAAGGAATGACGACTATCTTTAAACTTGCAAATTTTTTTAATTTTTTTATATTTACATCGTTGAAACGTTATAAAGGTAAGATGTATTTTATAGGAAATTTTCTGCCTAACCAAACGGTATTTGCTTCAACCATTTACAAATAATAGCAAGTTCAAGAATGAAGTTTGAAATTGGTACTTATCAAGGAATAACGACTCTTTTTAAACTTGCGTATTTTTTTGTTTTTTTTTATATTTACATTGTTGAAACTTTATAAAACTAAAATGCGTTTGTTAGAAAATATCCTGCTCAATCGAATAATACTTGCCACAACCATTTACAATCAACAGCAAGCTCTAGAATGAAGTTTGAAATTGGTATTTATCAAGAAATAGCGACTCTCTTTAAACATGCGTATTTTTTTGATTTTTTTATATTTACATTGCTAAAGCGTTATAAAAGTAAAATGTTTGTGATAGGAAACTTCCTGCTTAATCGAACAGTACTTGCTTCAACCATCCACAAATAATATCAAGCTCAAGAATGAAGTTTGAAAATGGTACTTATCAAGGAATAACGACTCTTTTTAAACTTGCGTATTTTTTTGATTTTTTTTATATTTACATTGCTGAAACTTGATGAAACTAAAATGTGTTTAATAGAAAATATCCTGCTCAATCGAATAGTACTTGCCACAACCATTTACAATCAACAGCAAGCTCAAGAATGAAGTTTTAAATTGGTATTTATCAAGAAATAGCAACTCTCTTTAAACTTGCGTATTTTTTGATTTTTTTATATTTACGTTGTTAAAACGTTATAAAAATAAAAAGTATTTGATAGAAAATTTCTTGCTCAATCAAATGGTATTTGCTTCAACTATCTACAATTAATTGCAAGCTTAAGAATGAAGATTGAAATTGATAATTATCAAGGAATAACGACTATCTTTAAACTTGCGCATTTTTTTAATTTTTTTTTATATTTACATTGCTGAAACGTTATAAAAGTAGGATGTGTTTGATAGAAAATTTTTTGTTTAATCAAATGGTATTTGCTTCAATTATCTACAAATAATAGCAAGCTCAAGAATGAAGTTTGAAATTGGTACTTATCAAGGAATAACGACTCTTTTTAAACTTGCGCATTTTTTTGATTTTTTTTATATTTACATTACTGAAACTTCATAAAACTAAAATGTGTTTGATAGAAAATATAATGCTCAATCAAATAGTACTTGCTATATTTATTTACAATCAACAGCAAGCTCAAGAATGAAGTTTGAATTTGGTATTTATCAAAAAATAGCGACTCTCTTTAAACTTAGGTATTTTTTATTTTTTTTTTATATTTACATTGCTAAAACGTTATAAAAGTAGAATGTGTGTGATAGGAAACTTTCTGCTTAATCAAATGGTAATTGCTTCAACCATCTACAATTAATAGCAAGCTCAAGAATGAAGTTTGAAGTTGGTACTTATCAAGGAATAACGACTCTTTTTAAACTTGCGTATTTTTTTGATTTTTTTTATATTTACATTGCTGAAACCTTATAAAGCTAAAATGTGTTTGATAGAAAATATCCTGCTTAATCGAATAGTACTTGTTTCAACCATTTACAATTAATAGCAAGCTCAAGAATGAAGTTTGAAATTGGTACTTATCAAGGAATAACGACCCTCTTTAAACTTGCGAATTTTTTTAATTTTTTTTATGTTTGCATTGCTGAAACTTTACAAAACTTAAATGTGTTTGATAGAAAATTTCCTGCTCAATCAAAAGGTATTTGCTTCAACCATCTACAAGTAATAGCAAGCTCAAAAATAAAGTTTGAAGTTGGTACTTATCAAGAAATAACGACTCTCTTTAAACTTGCGTATTTTTTTGATTTTTTTTATATTTATATTGCTGCAACTTTAGAAAACTAAAATGTGTTTGATAGAAAATATCCTGCTCAATTGAATAATACTTGCTTCAACTATCTACAATCAATAGCAAGCTCAAGAATAAAGTTTGAATTTGGTACTTATCAAGGAATAACCACTCTTTTTAAACTTTCGTATTTTTTTATTTTTTTTTATATTTACATTGCTGAAACTTTATAAAACTAAAATGTGTTTGATAGAAAATATCCTGCTCAATCGAACAGTACTTGCTACAACCATTTATAATCAACAGCAAGCTCAAGAATAAAGTTTGAAATTGGTATATATCAAGAAATAACGACTATCTTTAAACTTGCGCATTTTTTTGATTTTTATTACTTTTACATTGCCAAAACGTTATAAAAGTAGGGTGTGTTGGATAGAAAATTTTCTGGTTAATCGAATGTTATTTGCTTTAACCATCTACAATAAACAGCAAGCTCAAGAATAAAGTTTGAAATTGGTACTTATCAAGTAATAAAGACCCTCTTTAAACTTGCGTATTTTTTTGATTTTTTTTATATTTACATTGCTGCAACTTTATAAAACTAAAATGTGTTTGATAGAAAATATCCTGCTCAATTGAATAATACTTGCTTCAACTATCTGCAATCAATAGCAAGCTCAAGAATGAAGTTTGAAATTGGTACTTATCAAGGAATAACGACTCTTTTTAAACTTGCGTATTTTTTTAATTTTTTTATATATACATTGCTGAAACCTTATAAAGCTAAAATGTGTTTGATAGAAAATTTTCTGCTCAATCGAACGCTGTTTGCTTAAACCATCTACAATTAATAGCAAGCTTAAGAATGAAGTTTGAATTTGGCACTTATCAAGAAATAACGACTCTTTTTAAACTTGCGTATTTTTTTGATTTTTTTTATATTTACATTGCTGAAACTTTAAAAAACTAGAATGTGTTTTATAGAAAATATCTTGCTCAATCGAATAATATTTGCTACAACCATTTATAATAAACAGCAAGCTCAAGAATAAAGTTTGAAATTGGTATTTATCAAGACATAACGACTATCTTTAAACTTGCGCATTTTTTTGATTTTTTTTTACATTGCTGAAACGTTATAAAAGTAGGATGTATTTGATAAAAAATTTTCTGTTTGATCGAATGCTATTTGCTTTAACTATCTACAATAAACAGCAAGCTCAAGAATAAAGTTTGAAATTGGTACTTATCAAGTAATAAAGACTCTCTTTAAACTTGCGGATTTTTTTGATTTTTTTTATATTTACATTGCTGCAACTTTATAAAACTTAAATGTGTTTAATAAAAAATATTCTGCTCAATCGAATAGTATTTGCTTTAACTATTTACAAATAATAGCAAGCTCAAGAGTAAAGTTTGAAATTGGTACTTATCAAGAAATAACGACTATCTTTAAGCTTGCGCATTTTTTTGATTTTTTTTATAAATACATTGCTGAAACGTTATAAAAGTAGAATGTATTTGATAGGAAATTTTCTGCTTAAGCGAATGATATTTGCTTCAAACATCTACAAATAATAGCAAGCTCAAGAATAAAGTTTGAAATTGGTACTTATCAAGGAATAACGACTCTCTTTAAACTTGCATATTTTTTTGATTTTTTTATATTTACATTGTTAAAACTTTATAAAACTTAAATGTGTTTAATAGAAAATTTCCTGCTTAAACAAATGCTACTTGTTTCAATCATCTTGAATTAATAGCAAGCTCAAGAATGAAGTTTGAAATTAGTACTTATCAAGAAATAGCAACTATCTTTAAACTTGCGAATTTTTTTGATTTTTTTTTATATTTACATTGCTGAAACGTTATAAAAGTAAGATGTATTTCATAGGAAATATTTTGCTTAATCAAACGGTGTTTGCCTCAACCATTTACAAATAATAGCAAGCTTAGGAATGAAGTTTGAAATTGGTACTTATCAAGGAATAACGACTTTTTTTAAACTTGCGTATTTTTTGATTTTTTTTATATTTACATTGCTAAACCTTAATAAAACTAAAATGTGTTTAATAGAAATTATCCTGCTTAATCGACTAGTACTTGCTGCAACCATTTATAATCAACAGCAAGCTTAAGTATGAAGATTGAAATTGGTACTTATCAAAGAATAACGACTATCTTTAAACTTGCGAATTTTTTTGATTTTTTTCTATATTTACATTGCTGAAACGTTATAAAAATAGGATGTATTTCATAGGAAATTTTCTGCTTAATCAAACGGTATTTATTCAACCATTTACAAATAATAGCAAGCTCAAGAATGAAGTTTGAAATTGGTACTTATCAAGGAATAACGACTCTTTTTAAACTTGCGTATTTTTTGATATTTTTTATATTTACATTGCTGAAACTTTATAAAACTAGAATGTGTTTAATAGAAAATATCTTGCTTAATCGAATAGTATTTGCCACAACCATTTACAATCAACAGCAAGCTTAAGAATGAAGTTTGAAATTGGTATTTATCAAGAAATAGCGACTCTCTTTAAACTTGCGTATTTTTTTGATTTTTTTATATTTACGTTGTTAAAACGTTATAAAAGTAAAATGTATTTGATACATAATTTTTTGCTCAATCAAATGGTATTTGCTTCAACTATCTACAATTAATTGCAAGCTTAAAAATGAAGATTGAAATTGATACTTATCAAGGAATAACGACTATCTTTAAACTTGCGCATTTTTTTATTTTTTTTTTATATTTACATTGCTGAAACGTTATAAAAGTAGAATGTGTGTGATAGAAAACTTTCTGCTTAATCAAATGGTAATTGCTTCAACCATCTACAATTAATAGCAAGCTCAAGAATGAAGTTTGAAATTGGTACTTATCATGGAATAACGACTCTCTTTAAACTTGCGTATTTTTTTGATTTTTTTTATATTTACATTGCTGAAACTTTATAAAACTAAATTGTGTTTGATAGAATATATCCTGCTCAATCAAATAGTATTTGCTTTATTAGTAGTGCACATATTTACAAATAATAGCAAGCTCAAGAGTAAAGTTTGAAATTGGTACTTATCAAGGAATAAAGACTCACTTTAAACTTGCGTGTTTTTTGATTCCTTTTATATTTAAATTGCGGTAACTTTATAAAACTAAAATGTGTTTAATAAAAAATATTCTTCTCAATCGAACAGTATTTGCTTTAACTATTTACAAATAATAGCAAGCTCAAGAGTAAAGTTTGAAATTGGTACTTATCAAGAAATAACGACTATCTTTAAACTTGCGCATTTTTTTGATTTTTTTTTATAAATACATTGCTGAAACCTTATAAAAGTAGAATGTATTTAGTAAAAAATTTTCTGCTTAATTAAACGGTATTTATTCAACCATTTACAAATAATAGCAAGCTCAATAATGAAGTTTGAAATTGAATAACGACTCTTTTTAAACTTGCGTATTTTTTAATTTTCTTTATATTTACATTGCTGAAACTTTATAAAGCTAAAATGTGTTTAATAGAAAATATCCTGCCTAATTGAATAGTACTTGCCTTAACCATCTACAATCAATAGCAAGCTTAAAAATAAAGTTTGAAATTGGTATTTATCAAGAAATAACGACTCTATTTAAACTTGCGTATTTTTTTGATTTTTTTTATATTTACATTGCTAAAAGGTTATAAAAATAGAATGTATTTAATAGGGATTTTCCTGTTGAATCGAATGGTACATGCTTTAACCATCTACAATTAATAGCAAGCTCAAGAATGAAGTTTGAAATTGGTACTTATCAAGGAATAACGATTCTTTTTAAACTTGCGTATTTTTTTAATTTTTTTTATATTCACATTGTCGAAACGTTTTAAAGGTAAGATGTATTTGATAGAAAATTTTTTGCTCAATCAAATGGTACTTGTTTCAACCATCTACAATTAATAGCAAGCTCAAAAATAAAGTTTGAAATTGGTACTGATCAAGGAATAACAACTATCTTTAAACTTGCGAATTTTTTTGATTTTTTCTATATTTACATTATACTGCTGAAACTTTATAAAGCTAGAATGTGTTTGATAGAAAATATCCTGCTTAATTAAATAGTACTTGCTTCAATTATTTACAATGAATAGCAAGCTCAAGAATAAAGTTTGAAATTGGTACTTATCAAGGAATAACGACTCTTTTTAAACTTGCGTGTTTTTTTAATTTTTTTATATATACATTGCTGAAACCTTATAAAGCTAAAATGTGTTTGATAGAAAATATCCTGCTCAATCGAATAGTACTTGTTTCAACCATTTACAATTAATAGCAAGCTCAAGAATGAAGTTTAAAATTGGTACTTATCAGGAATAACGACTCTGTTTAAACTTGCGTATTTTTTTGATTTTTTTTATATTTACATTGCTGAAACTTTATAAAACTAGAATGTGTTTGATAAAAAATTTTCTGCTCAATCGAACGCTATTTGCTTCAACCATCTACAAATAACAGCAAGCTTAAGAATGAAGTTTGAATTTGGTACTTATCAAGAAATAACGACTATATTTAAACTTGGGCATTTTTTTGATTTTTTTTTATATTTACATTGCTGAAACGTTATAAAGGTAAAATGTATATGATAGAAAATTTTCTGCTTAATCAAATGGTATTTGCTTCAACCATCTACAAATAATAGCAAGCTCAAGAATGAAGTTTGAAATTGGTACTTATCAAGAAATAACGACTCTCTTTAAACTTGCGCATTTTTTTTATTTTTTTAATATTTACATTGCTGAAACTTCATAAAACTAAAATGTGTTTGATAGAAAATATCCTGCTCAATCGAATAGTACTTGCTGCAACCATTTATAATCAACAGCAAGCTCAAGTATAAAGTTTGAAGTTGGTATTTATCAAGAAATAACGACTATCTTTAAACTTGCGCATTTTTTTGATTTTTTTTATATTTACATTGCTAAAACGTTATAAAAGTAGGATGTGTTGGATAGCAAATTTTCTGCTTAATCGAATGTTATTTGCTTTAACCATCTACAATAAATAGCAAGCTTAAAAATGAAGTTTGAAATTGGTATTTATCAAGAAATAACGACTCTATTTAAACTTGCGTATTTTTTTGATTTTTTTTATATTTACATTGCTGAAACGTTATGAAAGTAGGATGTATTTGATAGAAAATTTTTAGCTCAATCTAATGGTACTTGTTTTGACTATCTACAGTTAATAGCAAGCTCAAAAATAAAGTTTGAAATTGGTATTTATCAAGAAATAACGACTCTTTTTAAACTTGCGTATTTTTTTAATTTTTTTTATTTACATTGCTAAATCTTTATAAAACTAGAACGTGTCTGATAGAAAATATCCTGCTCAATCAAATAGTATTTGCTTCAACCATCTGCAATCAATAGCAAGCTCAAAAATGAAGTTTGAAATTGGTACTTATCAAGGAATAAGGACTATCTTTAAACTTGCGCATTTTTTTAATTTTTTTTATATTCACATTGCTGAAACGTTATGAGAGTGGGATGTATTTGATAGAAAATTTTTTGCTCAATCGAATGGTACTTGTTTTGACCATCTACAATTGATAGCAAGCTCAAGAATAAAGTTTGAAGTTGGTACTTATCATGGAATAACGACTATCTTTAAACTTGCGCATTTTTTTATTTTTTTTTATATTTTACAATGCTGAAGCGTTATAAAAGTAAAATATATTTGATAAAAAATTTTCTGCTTAATCGAATGGTATTTGCTTCAACCATCTACAATTAACAGCAAGCTCAAAAATGAAGTGTGAAATTGGTACTTATTAAGGAATAAAGACTATCTTCAAACTTGCGTATTTTTTTTGATTTTTTTTATATTTACATTGTCAAAACATTATAAGACTAAAATGTGTTTGATAGAAAATATCCTGTTTAATCAAATGGTACTTGCTTCAACCATCTACAATCAATAGCATACTCAAAAATGAAGTTTGAAATTGGTATTTATCAAGAAATAACGACTCTATTTATACTTGCGTATTTTTTTGATTTTTTTAATATTTACATTGCTGGAACGTTATAAAAAAAATGTATTTGATAAAAAATTTCCTGCTCAATCAAATGGTATTTGTTTCAACCATCTTTAGTTAATAGCAAGCTGAAAAATAAAGTTTAAAATTGGTACTTATCAAGAAATAACGACTATTTTTAAACTTGCGCATTTTTTTAATTTTTTTTATATTTACATTGCTGAAACGTTATAAAAGTAAGATATATTTGACAGAAAATTTCCTGCTTAATCAAATGGTATTTGCGTTAACCATTTACAATTAACAGCAAGCTCAAGAATAAAGTTTGAAATTGGTACTTATCAAGGAATAACGAATATTTTTAAACTTGCGCATTTTTTTAATTTTTTTTATTTTTACATTGCTGAATCGTTATAAAGCTGAAATGTGTCTGATAGAAAATTTTCTTCTTAATCGAATATTGTTTGTTTCAACCATCTACAATTAATAGCAAGTTCAAGAATGAAGTTTGAAATTGGTACTTATCAAGGAATAACGACTATATTTAAACTTGCGTATTTTTTTGATTTTTTTTATATTTACATTGTTGAAACTTTATAAAACTTATATGTGTTTGATAGAAAAAATCCTGCTCAATCAAATAGTTCTTGCCTCAACCATCTACAATCAATAGCAAGCTCAAGAATGAAGTTTGAAATTGGTATTTATCAAAAAATAACGACTCTCTTAAAACTTGCCTATTTTTTGATTTTTTTTATATTTACATTGCTGAAACTTTTTAAAACTAAAATGCGTTTGATAGAAAGTATCCTGCTCAATCAAACAGTTCTTGCCTCAACCATCTACAATCAATAGCAAGCTCAAGAATGAAGTTTGAATTTGGTACTTATCAAGGAATAACGACTATTTTTAAACTTGCGCATTTTTTTAATTTTTTTTATATTCACATTGCTGAAACGTTATGAAAGTAGGATGTATTTGATAGAAAATTTTTTGTTCAATCTAATGGTACTTGTTTTGACTATCTACAATTAATAGCAAGCTCAAAAATAAAGTTTGAAATTGCTATTTATCAAGAAATAACGACTCTTTTTAAACTTGCGTATTTTTTTAATTTTTTTTTATTTACATTGCTAAATCTTTATAAAACTAGAACGTGTTTGATAGAAAATATCCTGCTCAATCGAATAGTACGTGCCTCAACCATTTAGAATCAATAGCAAGCTCAAGAATGAAGTTTGAAATTGGTACTTATCAAGGAATAACGACTATTTTTAAACTTGCGCATTTTTTTATTTTTTTTTATATTTACATTGCTGAAACGTTATAAAAATAGAATATATTTAATAGGAAATTTTCTGCTTAATCGAATGGTATTTGCTTCAACCATCTACAATTAACAGCAAGCTCAAAAATGAAGTTTGAAATTTGTACTTATTAAGGAATAACGACTATCTTTAAACTTGCGTATTTTTTTTTGATTTTTTTTATATTTACATTGTTGAAACATTATAAAACTAAAATGTGTTTGATAGAAAATATCCTGCTTAATCAAATGGTACTTGCTTCAACCATCTACAATCAATAGCATACTCAAAAATGAAGTTTGAAATTGGTATTTACCAAGAAATAACGACTCTATTTAAACTTGCGTATTTTTTAATTTTTTTTTATATTTACATTGTTGAAACGTTATAAAAATAAGATGTATTTGATAGAAAATTTTCTGCTCAATCAACTGGTATTTGCTTCAACCATCTGTAATTAATAGCAAGCTCAAGAATAAAGTTTGAAATTGGTATTTATCAAGAAATAACAACTCTCTTTAAACTTGCGTATTTTTTTGATTTTTTTAATATTTATATTGTTGAAACGTTATAGAAGTTACATAAATTTGATAAAAAATTTCCTGCTTAATCGAATGGTATTTGCTTCAACCATCTACAATTAACAACGAGCTCAAAAATGAAGTTTAAAATTGGTACTTATTAAGGAATAACAACTATCTTTAAACTTGCGTATTTTTTTGATTTTTTTTATATTTACATTGCTGAAACGTTGTAAAAGTAAGATATATTTGATAGAAAATTTTCTGCCTAATCGAATGGTATTTGTTTCAACTATCTACAATTAATAGCCAGCTCAAGAATAAAGTTTGAAATTGGTACTTATCAAAAAATAACGACTATTTGTAAACTTGCGCATTTTTTTATTTTTTTTTTATATTTACTTTGCTGAAACGTTATAAAAGTAAAATTTATTTGACAGGAAATCTTCCGCTTAATTGAATGGTATTTGCTTCAACCACATACAGCTAAGAGCAAGCTCAAGAATGAAGTTTGAATTTGCAACTTATCAAGGAATAACGACTATCTTTAAATTTGCGTATTTTTTTAATTTTTTTTATATTTACATTGCTGAAACGTTATAAAATAAAAATATATTTGGTAGAAAATTTTTTGCTAAATCGAACGGTATTTGTTTAAACTATCTACAATTAATAACAAGCTCAAGAATGAAGTTTGAAATTGGTATTTATCAAGAAATAACGACTCTTTTTAAACTTGCGTATTTTTTTGATTTTTTTTTATTTACATTGCTGAAACTTTATAAAACTAAAATGTGTTTGATAGAAAATATCCTGCATAATCGAATAGTGCCTGCTTCAACCATTTAAAATCAATAGCAAGCTCAAGAATAAAGTTTGAAATTGGTACTTATCAAGAAATAACAACTATTTTTAAACTTGCGCATTTTTTTGATTTTTTTTATATTTACATTGCTGAAACATTATAAAACTAAAATGTGTTTGATAAAAAATTTTCCGCTCAATCAAATGGTACTTGTTTCAACCATCTGCAATTAATAGCAAGCTCAAGAATAAAGTTTAAAATTGGTATTTATCAAGAAATAACAACTTTCTTTAAACTTGCGTATTTTTTTGATTTTTTTAATATTTACATTGCTGAAACGTTATAAAAATTATATATATTCAATAGAAAATTTTCCGCCTAATAGAATAATATTTGTTTCAACCATCTACAATTAATAGCAAGCTCAAGAATGAAGTTTGTAATTGGTATTTATCAAGAAATAACAACTCTTTTTAAACTTGCGTATTTTTTTGATTTTTTTTATATTTACATTGCTGAAACGTTATAAAAGTAGGATGTATTTGATAGAAAATATCCTGCTCAATCGAATAGTGCTTGCTTCAATCATTTAAAATCAATAGCAAGCACAAGAATGAAGTTTGAAATTGGTACTTATCAAGGAATAACGACTATTTTTAAACTTGCGTATTTTTTTAATTTTTTTTTATTTACATTGCTGAAACGTTATAAAGGTAAGATTTATTTGATAGAAAATTTTCCGTTTAATCGAACGGTATTTGCTTCAACTACATACAGCTAATAGCAAGCTCAAGAATGAAGTTTGAAGTTGGTACTTATCAAGGAATAACGACTATCTTTAAACTTGCGAATTTTTTTGATTTTTTTTATATTTACATTGTTAAAGCGTTATAAAGGTAGGATGTATTTGATAGAAAATTTTCCGCTCAATAGAATGGTACTTGTGTCAACCATCTACAATTAACAGCAAGCTCAAGAATAAAGTTTGAAATTGGTATTTATCAAGAAATAACTACTCTATTTAAACTTGCGTATTTTTTTAATTTTTTTTATATTTACATTGCTGAAACGTTATAAAAGTAAGATGTATTTAATAGAAAATTTTCTGCTCAAGCGAATGGTACTTGTTTCAACTATCTGCAATTAATAGCAAGCTCAAGAATAAAGTTTGAAGTTGGCATTTATCAAGAAATAACAACTCTCTTTAAACTTGCGTATTTTTTTGATTTTTTAATATTTACATTGCTGAAACCTTATAAGAAAAAAATGTGCTTGATAGAAAATTTTCCGCTTAATTAGATAGTGTTTGCTTCAACCATCTATAATTAATAGCAAGCACAAGAATAAAGTTTAAAATTGGTACTTATCAAGAAATAACGACTATTTTTAAACTTGCGCATTTTTTTAATTTTTTTTATATTTACATTGCTGAAACGTTATAAGGGTAAAATATATTTGATAGAAAATTTCCTGTTTAATTAAATGGTCTCTGCTTTAACTATTTACAATTAATAGCAAGCTCAAGAATGAAGTTTGAAATTGGTACTTATCAAGGAATAACGACCATATTTAAACTTGCGTATTTTTTTGAGTTTCTTTATATTTGCATTGCTGAAACTTTATAAAACTGAAACGTGTTTGATAGAAAATATCCTGCTTAATCGAATAGTATTTGCCTCAACCATCTACAATCAATAGCAAGCTCAAGAATAAAGTTTGAAATTGGTATTTATCAAGAAATAACGACTCACTTTAAACTTGCGAATTTTTTTGATTTTTTTTATTTTTACATTGTTGAAACGTTATAAAAGTAAGATGTATTTAATAGAAAATTTTTTGTTCAATCAAATGGTACTTGTGCCAACCACCTACAATTAATAGCAAGCTCAAAAATAAAGTTTGAAATTGGTACTTATCAAGAAATAACGACTATTTTTGAACTTGCGCATTTTTTTAATTTTTTTTATATTTACATTGTTGAAACCTTATAAAAATAAAATATATTTGATAGAAAATTTTTTGCTTAATCAAATGGTATTAGCTTTAACTATTTACAATTAATAGTAAGCTCAAAAATAAAGTTTGAAGTTGGTACTTACCAAGGAATAACGATTATTTTTAAACTTGCGCATTTTTTTAATTTTTTTTATATTTACATTGCTGAAACGTTATAAAAATAGAATATATTTAATAGGAAATTTTCTGCTTAATCGAATGGTATTTGCTTCAACCATCTACAATTAATAGCAAGCTCAAGAATAAAGTTTGAAATTGGTATTTATCAAGAAATAACAACTCTTTTTAAACTTGCGTATTTTTTTGTTTTTTTTTATATTTACATTACTGAAACATAATAAAAATAAAATTTATTTGATAAAAAATTTCCTGCTTAATCGAATGGTATTTGCTTCAACCACATGCAGCTAATAGCAAGCTCAAGAATGAAGTTTGAAATTGCTACTTATCAAGAAATAACAACTCTTTTTAAACTTGCGTATTTTTTTGTTTTTTTTTTTATGTTTACATTGCTGAAACATTATAAAAATAAAATGTATTTGATAAAAAATTTCCTGCTTAATCAAATGGTATTTGTTTCAGCCATCTACAATTAATAGCAAGCTCAATAATGAAGTTTGAAATTGGTATTTATCAAGAAATAACAACTTTTTTTAAACTTGAATAATTTTTTGATTTTTTTTATATTTACATTACTCAAACGTTATAAAAGTAAGATGTCTTTGATAGAAAATTTCCTGCTTAATCGAATGGTATTTGTTTCAACCATCTACAATTAATAGCAAGTTCAAGAATAAAGTTTGAAATTGGTATTTATCAAGAAATAACAACTCTTTTTAAACTTGCGTATTTTTTTGTTTTTTTTTATATTTACATTGCTGAAACATTATAAAACTTAAATGTGTTTAATAAAAAATATTCTGCTTAATCAAATAGTACTTGCTTCAACCATCTGCAATCAATAGCATACTCAAAAATGAAGTTTGAAGTTGGTATTTATCAAGAAATAACTACTCTATTTAAACTTGCGTATTTTTTTAATTTTTTTTATATTTACCTTGCTGAAACGTTATAAAAGTAAGACACATTTGATAGAAAATTTCCTGCTCAATCGAATAATACTTTTTTCAACCATCTGCAATTAATAGCAAGCTCAAGAATAAAGTTTGAAATTAGTATTTATCAAGAAATAACAACTCTTTTTAAACTTGTGTATTTTTTTGATTTTTCTTATATTTACATTGCTGAAACGTTATAAAAATAAAAAATATTTGATAAAAAATTTTCTGCTTAATCAAATGGTATTTGTTTTAACCATCTACAATTAATAGGAAGCTCAATAATGAAGTTTGAAATTGGTATTTATCAAGAAATAACAACTTTTTTTAAACTTGAGTATTTTTTTAATTTTTTTTATATTTACATTGCTGAAACGTTATAAGAGTAAGATGTTTTTGATAAAAAATTTCCTGCCTAATCGAATGGTATTTGTTTCAACTATCTGCAATTAATAGCAAGCTCAACAATAAAGTTTAAAATTGGTATTTATCAAGAAATAACAACTCTTTTTAAACTTGCGTATTTTTTTGATTTATTTAATATTTACATTGCTGAAACGTTATAAAAATAAAAACTATTTGATAAAAAATTTCCTGTTTAATCAAATGGTATTTGTTTCAACCATCTACAATTAATAGCAAGCTCAGTTTAAAATTGGTATTTATCAAGAAATAACAACTCTTTTTAAACTTGCGTATTTTTTTGTTTTTTTTTTTTATATTTGCATTGTTGAAACATTATAAAACTCAAATGTGTTTGATAGAAAATATCCTGCTTAATCAAATAGTGCTTGCTTCAACTATCCACAATTAACAGCAAGCTCAAAAATAAAGTTTGAAGTTGGTACTTATCAAGGAATAACGATTATTTTTAAACTTGCGCATTTTTTTAATTTTTTTTATATTTACATTGCTGAAACGTTATAAAAGTAAGACGTATTTGATAGAAAATTTTCTGTTCAATCAAATAGTACTTGTTTCAACCATCTGCAATTAATAGCAAGCTCAAGAATAAAGTTTGAAATTGGTATTTATCAAGAAATAACAACTCTTTTTAAACTTGAGTATTTTTTTGATTTTTGTTATATTTACATTGCTGAAACGTTATAAAAATAAAATTCATTTGGTAGAAAATTTCCTGTTTAATCGAATGGTATTTGCTTCAACCACATGCAGCTAAGAACAAGCTCAAGAATGAAGTTTGAAATTGCTACTTTTCAAGGAATAACGACTATCTTTAAACTTGCGTATTTTTTTAATCTTTTTTATATTTACATTGCTGAAACGTTATAAAAATAAAAATTGATTGATAATAAAAAATTTCCTGTTTAATCAAATGGTATTTGTTTCAACCATCTACAATTAATAGCAAGCTCAATAATGAAGTTTGAAATTGGTATTTATCAAGAAATAACAACTTTTTTCAAACTTGAGTATTTTTTTGATTTTTTTTTTTATATTTACATTGCTGAAACGTTATAAAAGTAAGATGTCTTTGATAGAAAATTTCCTGCTTAATCGAATGGTATTTGTTTCAACCATCTACAATTAATAGCAAGCTCAAAAATAAAGTTTGAAATTGGTATTTATCAAGAAATAACAACTCTTTCTAAACTTGCGTATTTTTTTGTTTTTTTTTTATATTTACATTGCTGAAACATTATAAAACTTCAATGTGTTTAATAAAAAATATTCTGCTTAATCAAATAGTACTTGCTTCAACTATCTGCAATCAATAGCATACTCCAAAATGAAGTTTGAAGTTGGTATTTATCAAGAAATAACTACTCTATTTAAACTTGCGTATTTTTTTAATTTTTTTTATATTTACATTGCTGAAACGTTATAAAAGTAAGATATATTTGATAGAAAATTTCCTGCTCAATCGAATAATACTTGTTTCAACCATCTGCAATTAATAGCAAGCTCAAGAATAAAGTTTGAAATTGGTATTTATCAAGAAATAACAACTCTTTTTAAATTTGAGTATTTTTTTGATTTTTTTTATATTTACATTGTTGAAACGTTATAAAAATAAAATTTATTTGAAAAAAAATTTCCTGCTTAATCGAATGGTATTTGCTTCAACCACATGCAGCTAAGAGCAAGCTCAAGAATGAAGTTTGAAATTACTACTTATCAAGGAATAACGACTATCTTTAAACTTGTGTATTTTTTTGATTTTTTTTATATTTACATTGCTGAAACGTTATAAAAATAAAAAATATTTGATAAAAAATTTTCTGCTTAATCAAATGGTATTTGTTTCAACTATCTACAATTAATAGCAAGCTCAATAATGAAGTTTGAAATTGGTATTTATCAAGAAATAACAACTTTTTTTATACTTGAGTATTTTTTTGATTTTTTTTATATTTACATTGCTGAAACGTTATAAGAGTGAGATGTCTTTGATAGAAAATTTCCTGCCTAATCGAATGGTATTTGTTTCAACTATCTGCAATTAATAGCAAGCTCAACAATAAAGTTTAAAATTGGTATTTATCAAGAAATAACAACTTTTTTTATACTTGAGTATTTTTTTGATTTATTTAATATTTAAATTGCTGAAACGTTATAAAAATAAAAAATATTTGATAAAAAATTTCCTGTTTAATCAAATGGTATTTGTTTCAACCATCTACAATTAATAGCAAGCTCAAGAATAAAGTTTGAAATTGGTATTTATCAAGAAATAACAACTCTTTTTAAACTTGCGTATTTTTTTGTTTTTTTTTTATATTTGCATTGCTGAAACATTATAAAACTCAAATGTGTTTGATAGAAAATATCCTGTTTAATCAAATAGTGCTTGCTTCAACTATCCACAATTAACAGCAATCTCAAAAATGAAGTTTGAAATTGGTACTTATTAAGGAATAACGACTATCTTTAAACTTGCGTATTTTTTTGAGTTTTTTTATATTTACATTGCTGAAACATTATAAAACTTAAATGTGTTTGATAAAAAATATTCTGCTTAATCAAATAGTACTTGCTTCAATCTTCTGCAATCAATAGCATACTCAAAAATGAAGTTTGAAGTTGGTATTTATTAAGAAATAACTACTCTATTTAAACTTGCGTATTTTTTTAATGTTTTTTATATTTACATTGCTGAAACGTTATAAAAGTAGGATGTATTTGATAGAAAATTTCCTGTTCAATCAAATAGTACTTGTTTCAACCATCTGCAATTAATAGCAAGCTCAAGAATAAAGTTTGAAATTGGTATTTATCAAGAAATAACAACTCATTTTAAACTTGAGTATTTTTTTGATTTTTTTTATATTTACATTGCTGAAACGTTATAAAAGTAAGATGTCTTTGATAGAAAATTTTCTGCTTAATCAAATGGTATTTGCTTCAACCATCTGCAATTAATAGCAAGCTCAAAAATGAAGTTTGAAATTGGTACTTATTAAAGAATAACGACTATCTTTAAACTTGCGTATTTTTTTATTTTTTTTTTTAACATTGCTGAAACGTTATAAAAATAAGAAATAATTGATAAAAAATTTTCTGCTTAATCAAATGGTATTTGTTTCAACCATCTACAATTAATAGCAAGCTCAACAATGAAGTTTGAAGTTGGTATTTATCAAGAAATAACAACTTTTTTTAAACTTGAGCATTTTTTTGATTTTTTTTATATTTACATTGCTGAAACGTTATAAAGGTAAGATGTCTTTGATAGAAAATTTTTTGCTTAATCAAATGGTATTTGCTTCAACCATCTGCAATTAATAGCAAGCTCAATAATAAAGTTTAAATTTGGTACTTATCAAGGAATAACGACTATCTTTAAACTTGCGCATTTTTTTAATTTTTTTTATATTCACATTTTTGAATCGTTATAAGAGTAAGATGTGTTTGATAGAAAATTTCCTGCTCAATGGACTGGTACTTGTTTTAACTATCTTTAATTAATAGCAAGCTCAAGAATAAAGTTTGAAATTGGTACTTATCAAGAAATAACGACTATTTTTAAACTTGCGCATTTTTTTAATTTTATTTATATTTACATTGCTGAAACGTTATAAAAAAAAAGATATATTTGATAAAAAATTTTCTGTTTAATCAAATGGTATTTGCTTTAACCATTTACAATTAGTAACAAGCTCAAGAATGAAGTTTGAAATTGGTACTTATCAAGGAATAACGACTATCTTTAAATTTGCGTATTTTTTTTATTTTTTTATATTTACATTGCTGAAACGTTATAATAGTAAAATGTATTTGATAGAAAATTTTCTGCTTAATCGAACGGTATTTGCTTCAACCACATACAGCTAATAGCTAGCTCAAAAATAAAGTTTGAATTTGGTACTTATCAAGGAATAACGACTATCTTTAAACTTGCGCATTTTTTTAATTTTTTTATATTTATATTGCTGAAACGTTATAAAAGTAAAATGAATTTGATAGAAAATTTTCTGTCTAATCAAATGGTTTTTGCTTTTACCATCTACAATTAATAGCAAACTAAAGAATAAAGTTTGAAATTGGTACTTATCAAGGAATAACGACTATCTTTAAACTTGCGCATTTTTTAAATTTTTTTTATATTCCCATTCATGAAACGTTATAAGAGTAAAATGTATTTAATAGAAAATTTTTTGCTCAATCGAATGGTAGTTGCTTTAACTATTTTCAATTAATAGCAAGCTCAAGAATAAAGTTTGAAATTGGTACTTATCAAGGAATAACGACTATTTTTAAACTTGCGCATTTTTTTAATTTTTTTATATTTAAATTGTTGAAACGTTATAAAGGTAAAATGTATTTAATAGAAAATTTTTTGCTTAATCAAATGGTATTTGCTTTAACTATCTACAGTTAATAGCAAGCTCAATAATGAAGTTTGAAATTGATATTTATGAAGAAATAACGACTCTATTTAAACTTGCGTATTTTTTTAATTTTTTTTATATTTACATTGCTGAAGCTTTATAAAACTAAAATGCGTTTAATAAAAATTATCCTGCTCAATCGAATAGTACTTGCTTCAACCATTTAAAATTAATAGCAAGCTCAAGAATGAAGTTTGAAATTGGTATTTATCAAGAAATAACGACTCACTTTAAACTTGCGTATTTTTTTGATTTTTTTTATATTTACATTGTTGAAACGTTATAAAAGTAGGATGTATTTAATAGAAAAATTTCTGTTCAATCAAATGGTACTTGTGCCAACTACCTACAATTAATAGCAAGCTCAACAATAAAGTTTGAAATTGGTACTTATCAAGGAATAACGACTATTTTTGAACTTGAATTTTTTTTATATTTACATTGCTGAAACCTTATAAAAGTAAAATATATTTGATAGAAAATTTTCTGCTTAATCGAATGGTATTTGCTTTAACTATTTACAATTAATAGCAAGCTCAAGAATGAAGTTTGAAGTTGGTACTTATCAAGGAATAACGACTATTTTTGAACTTGCGCATTTTTTTAATCTTTTTTATATTTTCATTGCTAAAACGTTATAAAAATAAGATACATTTGATAGAGAATTTTCTGCTTAATCAAATGGTATTTGCTTTAACTATTTACAATTAATAGCAAGCTCAAGAATAAAGTTTTAAATTGGTACTTATCAAGGAATAACGACTATTTTTAAACTTGCGCATTTTTTTATTTTTTTTTATATTTACATTGCTGAAACTTTATAAAACTAAAATGTGTTTGATAAAAAATATTCTGCTTAATTGAATAGTACTTGCTTAAACCATTTAAAATCAATAGCAAGCTCAAGAATGAAGTTTGAAATTGGTACTTATCAAGGAATAACGACTATTTTTAAACTTGCAAATTTTTTTAATTTTTTTTATATTTACATTGCTGAAACGTTATAAAAGTAAAATGTATTTGATAGAAATTTTGCTGCTTAATTAAATGGTATATGTTTCAACCATCTACAATTAATAACAAGCTCAAAAACAAAGTTTGAAATTGGTATTTATCAAGAAATAACAACTCTTTTTAAACTTGCGTATTTTTTTGATTTTTTTAATATATACATTGCTGAAACGTTATAAAGAAAAGATGTATTTGATATAAAATTTCTCGCTCAATTAAATAATATTTGTTTCAACCATCTATAATTAATAGCAAGCTCTAGAATAAAGTTTGAAATTGGTACTTATCAAGGAATAACGACTATATTTAAACTTGCGCATTTTTTTAATTTTTTTTATATTTACATTGCTGAAACGTTATAAAAGTAAAATGTATTTGATAGAAAATTTTCTGCTTAATTAAACGGTATTTGCTTCATCCACAAACAGCTAATAGCAAGCTCAATTATGAAGTTTGAAATTGGTACTTATTAAGGAATAACGACTATCTTTAAACTTGCCTATTTTTTTGAGTTTTTTTATATTTACATTGCTGAAACATTATAAAACTTAAATGTGTTTGATAAAAAATATCCTGCTTAATCAAACAATACTTGCTTTAACCATCTGCAATCAATAGCATACTCAAAAATGAAGTTTGAAATTGGTATTTATCAAGAAATAACTACTCTATTTAAACTTGCGTATTTTTTTAATTTTTTTTTATATTTACATTGTTAAAACGTTATAAAAGTAAAATGTATTTTATAGAAAATTTCCTGTTCAATCAAATAGTACTTGTTTCAACCATCTGCAATTAATAGCAAGCTCAAGAATAAAGTTTGAAATTGGTATTTATCAAAAAATAACAACTCTTTTTAAACTTGAGTATTTTTTTGATTTTTTTTATATTTACATTGCTGAAACTTTATAAAACTAAAACGCGTTTAATAGAAATTATCCTGCTCAATCGAATAGTACTTGCCTCAACCATTTAAAATCAATAGCAAGCTCAAGAATGAAGTTTGAAATTGGTACTTATCAAGGAATAACGACTATTTTTAAACTTGCTCATTTTTTTAATTTTATTTTTATTTACATTGCTGAAACGTTATAAAAAAAACATATTTGATTAAAAATTTCCTGCTTAATCGAACGGTATTTGCTTCAACCATCTACAATTAACAGCAAGCTCAATAATAAAGTTTGAAATTGGTACTTATTAAGGAATAACAACTATCTTTAAACTTGCTTATTTTTTTAATTTTTTTTATATTTACATTGCTGAAACATTATAAAACTAAAATGTGTTTGATAGAAAATATCCTGCTTAATCAAATAGTATTTGTTTCAACTATCTACAATTAATAGCATATTCAAAAATAAAGTTTGAAATTGGTATTTATCAAGGAATAACGACTATATTTAAACTTGCGCAATTTTTTGTTTTTTTTATATATTTACATTGCTGAATCGTTATAAATATAAGTTACATTTAATAGAAAATTTCCAGCTTAATCAAATGGTATTTGTTTCAACCATCTATAATTAATAGCAAGCTCAAGAATAAAGTTTGAAGTTGGTATTTATCAAGAAATAACAACTCTCTTTAAACTTCCGTTTTTTTTTGATTTTTTTAATATTTACATTATTAAAACGTTATATAAAAAACATGTATTTGATAGAAAATTTTCTGCTCAATCAAATGGTATTTGTTTCTGCCACCTATAATTAATAGCAAGCTCAAGAATAAAGTTTGAAGTTGGTACTTATCAAGGAATAACGACTATTTTTAAACTTGCGCATTATTTTAATTTTTTTTATATTTACATTGCTGAAACATTATAAAACTTAAATGTGTTTGATAGAAAATATTCTGCCTAATCAAATAGTACTTGCTTCAACCATCTGCAATCAATAGCATACTCAAAAATGAAGTTTGAAATTGGTATTTATCAAGAAATAACTACTCTATTTAAACTTGCATATTTTTTTGATTTTTTTTATATTTACATTGCTGAAACGTTATAAAAATAAGATACATTTGATAGAAAATTTCCTGTTTAACTGAATGGTATTTGTTTCAACCATCTACAATTAATAGCAAGCTTAAGAATAAAGTTTGAACTTGGTACTTATCAAGCAATAACGACTATCTTTATATTTGCGTATTTTTTTGATTTTTTTTATATTTACATTGCTGAAACGTTATAAAAGTAAAATGTATTTGATAGAAAATTTTCTGCTTAATCGAACGGTATTTGCTTCAACCACATACAGCTAATAGCTAGCTCAAGAATAAAGTTTGAATTTGGTACTTATCAAGGAATAACGACTATCTTTAAACTTGCGCATTTTTTTAAATTTTTTATATTTATATTGCAGAAATGTTATAAAAGTAAAATGAATTTGATAGAAAATTCTTTGCCCAATCAAATGGTCTTTGCTTTTACCATCTACAATTAACAGCAAACTAAAGAATAAAGTTTGAAATTGGTACTTATCAAGGAATAACAACAATCTTTAAACTTGCGCATTTTTTTAATTTTTTTTATATTCCTATTTTTGAAACGTTATAAGAGTAAAATGTATTTGATAGAAAATTCTCTGCCCAATTAAATGGTATTTGCTTTAACTATCTACAGTTAATAGCAAGCTCAAGAATAAAGTTTAAAATTGGTACTTATCAAGGAATAACGACCATCTTTAAACTTGCGTACTTATTTGAGTTTCTTTATATTTACATTGCTGAAACTTCATAAAGCTAAAAGGTGTTTGATAGAAAATATCCCGCTCAATCAAATAGTACTTGCCTCAACTATCTACAATCCATAGCAAGCTCAAGAATGAAGTTTGAAATTGGTATTTATCAAGAAATAACGACTCACTTTAAACTTGCGTATTTTTTTGATTTTTTTTTATATTTACATTGTTGAAACGTTATAAAAGTAGAATGTATTTAATAGAAAATTTTCTGTTCAATCAAATGGTACTTGTGCCAACTACCTACAATTAATAGCAAGCTCAACAATAAAGTTTGAAATTGGTACTTATCAAGGAATAACGACTATTTTTGAACTTGCGTATTTTTTTAATTTTTTTATTAATTACATTGCTGAAACGTTATAAGAAAAAAATGTGTTTAACAGAAAATTTCCCGCTCAATTAAATAGTATTTGCTTCAACCATCTATAATTAATAGCAAGTTCAAAAATAAAGTTTGAAATTGGTACTTATCAAGAAATAACGACTATTTTTAAACTTGCGCATTTTTTTAATTTTTTTTATATTTACATTGCTGAAACGTTATAAGGGAAAGATATATTTGATAGAAAATTTCCTGCTTGATTGAATGGTCTTTGCTTTAACTATTTACAATTAATAGCAAGCTCAAGTATAAAGTTTGAAATTGGTACTTATCAAGAAATAACGACTACTTTTAAACTTGCGAATTTTTTTAATTTTTTTATATTTACATTGCTGAAACGTTATAAGGGTAAGATATATTTGATAGAAAATTTTCTGGTTAATTGAATGGTCTTTGCTTTAACTATTTACAATCAATAGCAAGCTAAAGAATGAAGTTTGAAGTTGGTATTTATCAAGAAATAACGACTCACTTTAAACTTGCGTATTTTTTTAATTTTTTTTATATTTACATTGTTGAAACGTTATAAAAGTAGGATGTATTTAATAGAAAATTTTCTGTTCAATCAAATGGTACTTGTGCCAACTACCTACAATTAATAGCAAGCTCAACAATAAAGTTTGAAATTGGTACTTATCAAGGAATAACGACTTTTTTTGAACTTGCGTATTTTTTTGAGTTTCTTTATATTTACATTGCTGAAACTTCAAAAAACTAAAATGTGTTTAATAGAAAATATCCTGCTCAATCAAATAGTACTTGCTTCAACCATCTACAATCAACAGCAAGCTCAACAATGAAGTTTGAAATTGGTACTTATCAAGGAATAACGACTAATTTTGAACTTGCGCATTTTTTTAATCTTTTTTATATTTACATTGCTGAAACGTTATAAAAAAAAGATACATTTGATAGAAAATTTTATGCTTAATCGAATAGTATTTGCTTCAACTATTTACAATTAATAGCAAGCTCAAGAATGAAGTTTGAAATTGGTACTTATTAAGGAATAACGACTATTTTTAAACTTGCGCATTTTTTAAATTTTTTTTATATTTACATTGCTAAAACTTTATAAAACTAGAATGTGTTTGATAAAAAATATCATGCTTAATCGAATAGTACTTGCTTCAACCATTTAAAATCAATAGCATGCTCAAGAATGAAGTTTGAAATTGGTACTTATCAAGGAATAACGACTATTTTTAAACTTGCGCATTATTTTAATTTTTTTTATATTTACATTGCTGAAACATTATAAAACTTAAATGTGTTTGATAAAAAATATCCTGCTTAATCAAATAGTACTTGCTTCAACCATCTACAATTAATAGCAAGCTCAAGAATAAAGTTTGAATTTGGTACTTATCAAGAAATAACGACTATTTTTGAACTTGCGAATTTTTTTAATTTTTTTATATTTACATTGCTGAAACGTTATGAGGGTAAGATATATTTGATAGAAAATTTCCTGGTTAATTGAACGGTCTTTGCTTTAACTATTTACAATTAATAGCAAGCTCAAGAATGAAGTTTGAAATTGGTACTTATCAAGGAATAACGACCATCTTTAAACTTGCGTATTTTTTTGAGTTTCTTTATATTTACATTGCTGAAACTTCATAAAACTAAAAGGTGTTTGATAGAAAATATCCTGCTCAATCAAATAGTACTTGCCTCAACTATCTGCAATCAATAGCAAGCTCAAGAATGAAGTTTGAAATTGGTATTTATCAAGAAATAACGACTCACTTTAAACTTGCGTATTTTTTTGATTTTTTTTTATGTTTACATTGTTGAAACGTTATAAAAGTAGGATGTACTTAATAGAAAATTTTCTGTTCAATCAAATAGTACTTGTGCCAACTACCTACAATTAATAGCAAGCTCAACAATAAAGTTTGAACTTGGTACTTATCAAGGAATAACGACTATTTTTGAACTTGCGCATTTTTTTAATTTTTTTTATATTTACATTGCTGAAACCTTATAAAAGTAAGACATATTTGATAGAAAATTTTTTGCTTAATCAAATGGTATTTGCTCTAACTATTTATAGTTAATAGCAAGCTCAAGAATGAAGTTTGAAATTGTTACTTATCAAGGAATAACGACCATCTTTAAACTTGCGTATTTTTTTGAGATTCTTTATATTTACATTGCTGAAACTTCATAAAACTAAAATGTGTTTAATAGAAAATATCCTGCTCAATCTAATAGTACTTTCCTTAACCATCTACAATCAACAGCAAGCTCAACAGTGAAGTTTGAAATTAGTACTTATCAAGGAATAACGACTATTTTTGAACTTGCGCATTTTTTTAATCTTTTTTATATTTACATTGCTGAAACGTTATAAAAATAAGGTACATTTGATAGAGAATTTTTTGCTTAATCGAATAGTATTTGTATTAACTATTTACAATTAATAGCAAACTCAAGAATGAAGTTTGAAATTGGTACTTATCAAGGAATAACGACTATTTTTAAACTTGCGAATTTTTTTAATTTTTTTATATTTACATTGCTGAAACGTTATGAGGGTAAGATATATTTGATAGAAAATTTCCTGGTTAATTGAAGGGTTTTTGCTTTAACTATTTACAATTAATAGCAAGCTCAAGTATAAAGTTTGAAATTGGTACTTATCAAGAAATAACGACTATTTTTAAACTTGCGAATTTTTTTAATTTTTTTATATTTACATTGCTGAAACGTTATAAAAATAAGATACATTTGATAGAAAATTTTCTGCTTAATCGAATGGTTTTTGCTTTAACTAATTACAATTAATAGCAAGCTCAAGAATGAAGTTTGAATTTGGTAATTATCAAGGAATAACGACTATTTTTAAACTTGCGCATTTTTTTAATTTTTTTTATATTTACATTGCTAAAACTTTATAAAACTAGAAAATGTTTGATAAAAAATATCCTGCTTAATCGAATAGTATTTGCTTCAACCATTTAAAATCAACAGCAAGCTCAAGAATGAAGTTTGAAATTGGTACTTATCAAGGAATAACGACTATTTTTAAACTTGCGCATTATTTTAATTTTTTTTATATTTACATTGCTGAAACATTATAAAACTTAAATGTGTTTGATAAAAAATATCCTGTCTAATCAAATAGTACTTGCTTCAACCATCTACAGTTAATAGCAAGCTGAAGAATAAAGTTTGAAATTGGTGTTTATCAAGAAATAACAACTCTCTTTAAACTTGCGTATTTTTTTGTTTTTCTTTATATTTACATTACTGAAACTTTATAAAACTAGAATGTGTTTGATAGAAAATATTCTGCTCAATCGAATAATACTTGCTTCAACCATTTAAAATCACTAGCAAGCTTAAGAATGAAGTTTGAAATTGGTACTTATCAAGGAATAACGACTATCTTTAAATTTGCGTATTTTTTTGATTTTTTTTATATTTACATTGCTGAAACATTACAAAAACTATATATATTTAATAGAAAATTTTCCGCTTAATCAAATAATATTTATTTCAACCATCTACAGTTAATAGCAAGCTTAAGAATGAAGTTTGAAATTGGTATTTATCAAGAAATAACAACTCTTTTTAAACTTGTGTATTTTTTTAATTTTTTTTTATTACATTGCTGAAACGTTATAAAAGTAGGATGTATTTGATAGAAAATATCCTGCTCAATCGAATAGTGCTTGCTTCAACCATTTAAAATCAATAGCAAGCACAACAATGAAGTTTGAAATTGGTACTTATCAAGGAATAACGACTATTTTTAAACTTGCGCATTTTTTTATTTTTTTTTATATTTACATTGCTGAAACGTTATAAAAGTAAGATCTATTTAATAGAAAATTTCCTGTTTAATCGAACGGTATTTGCTTCAACTACATACAGCTAATAGCAAGCTCAAGAATGAAGTTTGAAGTTGGTACTTATCAAGGAATAACGACTATCTTTAAACATTCGCATTTTTTTAATTTTTTTTATATTTACATTGCTGAAACGTTATAAGGGTAAGATATATTTGATAGAAAATTTTTTGCTCGATTGAATGGTTTTTGCTTTAACTATTTACAATTAATAGCAAGCTCAAGTATAAAGTTTGAAGTTGGTACTTATCAAGAAATAACGACTATTTTTAAACTTGCGAATTTTTTTAATTTTTTTATATTTACATTGCTGAAACGTTATAAGGGTAAGATATATTTGATAGAAAATTTTCTGGTTAATTGAATGGTTTTTGCTTTAACTATTTACAATTAATAGCAAGCTCAAGAATGAAGTTCAAAATTGGTACTTATCAAGGAATAACGACCATCTTTAAACTTGCGTATTTTTTTGAGTTTCTTTATATTTACATTGCTGAAACTTCAAAAAACTAAAATGTTTTCGATAGAAAATATCCTGCTCAATCAAGTAGTACTTGCCTCAACTATCTACAATCAATAGCAAGCTCAAGTATGAAGTTTGAAGTTGGTATTTATCAAGAAATAACGACTCACTTTAAACTTGCGTATTTTTTTGATTTTTTTTTATGTTTACATTGTTGAAACGTTATAAAAGTAAGATATATTTGATAAAAAATTTTTTGTTTAATCGAATGGTATTTGCTTTAACTATTTACGATTAATAGCAAGCTTAAGAATGAAGTTTGAAATTGGTACTTATCAAGGAATAACGACTATTTTTGAACTTGCGCATTTTTTTAATTTTTTTTATATTTACATTGCTGAAACCTTATAAAAGTAAGATATATTTGATAGAAAATTTTTTGCTTAATCGAATGGTATTTGCTTTAACTATTTGCAATTAATAGCAAGCTCAAGAATGAAGTTTGAAATTGGTATTTATCAAGAAATAACAACTCTTTTTAAACTTGTGTATTTTTTTAATTTTTTTTTATTACATTGCTGAAACGTTATAAAAGTAGGATGTATTTGATAGAAAATATCCTGCTCAATCGAATAGTGCTTGCTTCAACCATTTAAAATCAATAGCAAGCACAACAATGAAGTTTGAAATTGGTACTTATCAAGGAATAACGACTATTTTTAAACTTGCGCATTTTTTTATTTTTTTTTATATTTACATTGCTGAAACGTTATAAAAGTAAGATCTATTTAATAGAAAATTTCCTGTTTAATCGAACGGTATTTGCTTCAACTACATACAGCTAATAGCAAGCTCAAGAATGAAGTTTGAAGTTGGTACTTATCAAGGAATAACGACTATCTTTAAACATTCGCATTTTTTTAATTTTTTTTATATTTACATTGCTGAAACGTTATAAGGGTAAGATATATTTGATAGAAAATTTTTTGCTCGATTGAATGGTTTTTGCTTTAACTATTTACAATTAATAGCAAGCTCAAGTATAAAGTTTGAAGTTGGTACTTATCAAGAAATAACGACTATTTTTAAACTTGCGAATTTTTTTAATTTTTTTATATTTACATTGCTGAAACGTTATAAGGGTAAGATATATTTGATAGAAAATTTTCTGGTTAATTGAGTGGTTTTTGCTTTAACTATTTACAATTAATAGCAAGCTCAAGAATGAAGTTCAAAATTGGTACTTATCAAGGAATAACGACCATCTTTAAACTTGCGTATTTTTTTGAGTTTCTTTATATTTACATTGCTGAAACTTCAAAAAACTAAAATGTTTTCGATAGAAAATATCCTGCTCAATCAAGTAGTACTTGCCTCAACTATCTACAATCAATAGCAAGCTCAAGTATGAAGTTTGAAGTTGGTATTTATCAAGAAATAACGACTCACTTTAAACTTGCGTATTTTTTTGATTTTTTTTTATGTTTACATTGTTGAAACGTTATAAAAGTAAGATATATTTGATAAAAAATTTTTTGTTTAATCGAATGGTATTTGCTTTAACTATTTACGATTAATAGCAAGCTTAAGAATGAAGTTTGAAATTGGTACTTATCAAGGAATAACGACTATTTTTGAACTTGCGCATTTTTTTAATTTTTTTTATATTTACATTGCTGAAACCTTATAAAAGTAAGATATATTTGATAGAAAATTTTTTGCTTAATCGAATGGTATTTGCTTTAACTATTTGCAATTAATAGCAAGCTCAAGAATGAAGTTTAAAATTGGTACTTATCAAGGAATAACGACCATCTTTAAACTTGCGAATTTTTTTGAGATTCTTTATATTTACATTGTTGAAACTTCATAAAACTAAAATGTGTTTAATAGAAAATATCCTGCTCAATCGAATAGTACTTGCCTCAACCATCTACAATCAACAGCAAGCTCAACAGTAAAGTTTGAATTTAGTACTTATCTAGGAATAACGACTATTTTTGAACTTGCGCATTTTTTTAATCTTTTTTATATTTACATTGCTGAAACGTTATAAAAATAAGGTACATTTGATAGAGAATTTTCTGCTTAATCGAATGGTATTTGCTTTAACTATTTACAATTAATAGCAAGCTCAAGAATGAAGTTTGAAGTTGGTACTTATCAAGGAATAACGACTATTTTTAAACTTGCGAACTTTTTTAATTTTTATTATATTTACATTGCTGAAACGTTATAAGAAAAAGATGTATTTGATATAAAATTTTTTGCTCAATTAAATAATATTTGTTTCAACTATCTATAATTAATAGCAAGCTCAAGAATAAAGTTTGAAATTGGTACTTATCAAGAAATAACGACTATTTTTAAACTTGGGCATGTTTTTAATTTTTTTTATATTTACATTGCTAAAACGTTATAAAAGTAAGATATAGCTGATAGAAACTTTGCTGCTTAATTGAATGGTATTTGCTTTAACCATTTACAATTAATAACAAGCTCAGGAATGAAGTTTGAAATTGGTGCTTATCAAGAAATAACGACTATTTTTAAACTTGAGCACTTTTTAATTTTTTTTATATTTACATTGCTAAAACTTTATAAAAGTAAGATGTATTTGATAGAAAATTTCCTGCTTAATCAAACGGTATTTGCCTCAACCACATACAGCTAATAGCAAGCTCAAAAATGAAGTTTGAAATTGGTACTTATCAAGGAATAACGACTATTTTTAAACTTGCGTATTTTTTTGATTTTTTTTTATAATTACATTGCTAAAACTTTATAAAACTAAAATGTGTTTGATAGAAAATATCCTGCTTAATCGAATAGTATTTGCTTCAACCATCTACAACCAACAGCAAGCTCAAGAATGAAGTTTGAAATTGGTATTTATCAAGAAATAACGACTCTCTTTGAACTTGCGTATTTTTTTGATTTTTTTTATATTTACATTGTTGAAACGTTATAAAAGTAAAATGTATTTGATAGAAAATTTCCTGCTTAATCAAACGGTATTTGCTTCAACCACATACAGCTAATTGCTAGCTCAAGGATAAAGTTTAAATTTGGTACTTATCAAGGAATAACGACTATTTTTAAACTTGCGCATTTTTTTAATTTTTTTTATATTCACATTTTTGAAACGTTATAAAAATAAGATGTGTTTGATAGAAAATTTCTTGTTCAATCACATGGTACTTGCTTCAACATCTTCAATTAATAGCAAGCTCAAGAATAAAGTTTGAAATTGGTATTTATCAAGAAATAACGACTCACTTTAAACTTGCGTATTTTTTTGATTTTTTTTTATGTTTACATTGTTGAAACGTTATAAAAGTAAGATATATTTGATAAAAAATTTTTTGTTTAATCGAATGGTATTTGCTTTAACTATTTACGATTAATAGCAAGCTTAAGAATGAAGTTTGAAATTGGTACTTATCAAGGAATAACGACTATTTTTGAACTTGCGCATTTTTTTAATTTTTTTTATATTTACATTGCTGAAACCTTATAAAAGTAAGATATATTTGATAGAAAATTTTTTGCTTAATCGAATGGTATTTGCTTTAACTATTTGCAATTAATAGCAAGCTCAAGAATGAAGTTTAAAATTGGTACTTATCAAGGAATAACGACCATCTTTAAACTTGCGAATTTTTTTGAGATTCTTTATATTTACATTGTTGAAACTTCATAAAACTAAAATGTGTTTAATAGAAAATATCCTGCTCAATCGAATAGTACTTGCCTCAACCATCTACAATCAACAGCAAGCTCAACAGTAAAGTTTGAATTTAGTACTTATCTAGGAATAACGACTATTTTTGAACTTGCGCATTTTTTTAATCTTTTTTATATTTACATTGCTGAAACGTTATAAAAATAAGGTACATTTGATAGAGAATTTTCTGCTTAATCGAATGGTATTTGCTTTAACTATTTACAATTAATAGCAAGCTCAAGAATGAAGTTTGAAGTTGGTACTTATCAAGGAATAACGACTATTTTTAAACTTGCGAACTTTTTTAATTTTTATTATATTTACATTGCTGAAACGTTATAAGAAAAAGATGTATTTGATATAAAATTTTTTGCTCAATTAAATAATATTTGTTTCAACTATCTATAATTAATAGCAAGCTCAAGAATAAAGTTTGAAATTGGTACTTATCAAGAAATAACGACTATTTTTAAACTTGGGCATGTTTTTAATTTTTTTTATATTTACATTGCTAAAACGTTATAAAAGTAAGATATAGCTGATAGAAACTTTGCTGCTTAATTGAATGGTATTTGCTTTAACCATTTACAATTAATAACAAGCTCAGGAATGAAGTTTGAAATTGGTGCTTATCAAGAAATAACGACTATTTTTAAACTTGAGCACTTTTTAATTTTTTTTATATTTACATTGCTAAAACTTTATAAAAGTAAGATGTATTTGATAGAAAATTTCCTGCTTAATCAAACGGTATTTGCCTCAACCACATACAGCTAATAGCAAGCTCAAAAATGAAGTTTGAAATTGGTACTTATCAAGGAATAACGACTATTTTTAAACTTGCGTATTTTTTTGATTTTTTTTTATAATTACATTGCTAAAACTTTATAAAACTAAAATGTGTTTGATAGAAAATATCCTGCTTAATCGAATAGTATTTGCTTCAACCATCTACAACCAACAGCAAGCTCAAGAATGAAGTTTGAAATTGGTATTTATCAAGAAATAACGACTCTCTTTGAACTTGCGTATTTTTTTGATTTTTTTTATATTTACATTGTTGAAACGTTATAAAAGTAAAATGTATTTGATAGAAAATTTCCTGCTTAATCAAACGGTATTTGCTTCAACCACATACAGCTAATTGCTAGCTCAAGGATAAAGTTTAAATTTGGTACTTATCAAGGAATAACGACTATTTTTAAACTTGCGCATTTTTTTAATTTTTTTTATATTCACATTTTTGAAACGTTATAAAAATAAGATGTGTTTGATAGAAAATTTCTTGTTCAATCACATGGTACTTGCTTCAACATCTTCAATTAATAGCAAGCTCAAGAATAAAGTTTGAAATTGGTATTTATCAAGAAATAACGACTCACTTTAAACTTACGCATTTTTTTGATTTTTTTTTATATTTACATTGTTAAAACGTTATAAAAATAAGATATATTTAATAAAAAATTTTCTGCTTAATCGAATGGTATTTGCTTTAACTATTTACAATTAATAGCAAGCTCAAGAATGAAGTTTGAAATTGGTACTTATCAAGAAATAACGACTATTTTTAAACTTGCGCATTTTTTTAATTTTTTTTATATTTACATTGTTGAAACTTTATAAAATGAAAATGTGTTTGATATAAAATATTCTGCTCAATCAAATATTACTTGCCTCAACTATTTAAAGTCAATAGCAAGCTCAAGAATGAAGTTTGAAATTGGTACTTATCAAGAAATAACAACTATTTTCAAACTTAGGCATTTTTTTAATTTTTTTTATATTTACATTGCTAAAACTTTATAAAAGTAAGATATAATTGATAGAAACTTTGCTGCTTAATCGAATGATATTTGCTTTAACCATTTACAATTAATATCAAGCTCAGGAATGAAGTTTGAAGTTGGTGCTTATCAAGGAATAACGACTATTTTTAAACTTGCGCACTTTTTAATTTTTTTTATATTTACATTGCTAAAACGTTATAAAAGTAAGATGTAGTAAATAGAAAATTTCCCGCTTAATCAAACGGTATTTGCTTCAACCACATACAGCTAATAGCTAGCCCAAGAATGAAGTTTGAATTTGGTACTTATCAAGGAATAACGACTATCTTTAAACTTGCAAATTTATTTAATTTTTTTATATTTATAATGCTGAAACGTTATAAAAATAAAATGAATTTGATAGAAAATTTTCTGCCCAATTGAATGGTCTTTGCTTTTACTATCTACAACTAATAGCAAGCTCATGAATAAAGTTTGAAGTTGGTACTTATCAAGGAATAACGACTATCTTTAAACTTGCGAATTTTTTTAATTTTTTTTTATATTCACATTCTCGAAACGTTATAAAGGTAAGATGTATTTGATAGAAAATTTTCTGTTCAATCAAATGGTACTTGTTTTAACCATTTTCAATTAATAGCAAGCTCAAGAATAAAGTTTGAAATTGGTATTTATCAAGAAATAACGACTCACTTTAAACTTACGCATTTTTTTGATTTTTTTTATATTTACATTGGTAAAACGTTATAAAAGTAGGATGTACTTAATAGAAAATTCTTTGTTCAATTAAATGGTACTTGTGCCAACCATCTACAATTAATAGCAAGCTCAAGAATAAAGTTTGAAATTGGTACTTATCAAGGAATAACGACTATTTTTAAACTTGCGCATTTTTTAAATTTTTTTTATATTTACATTGCTGAAACTTTATAAAATTAAAATGTGTTTGATAAAAAATATTCTGCTCAATCAAATAGTACTTGCTTCAACCTTTTAGAATTAATAGCAAGCTCAAGAATGAAGTTTGAAATTGGTACTTATCAAGGAATAACGACCATCTTTAAACTTGCGTATTTTTTTGAGTTTATTTATATTTACATTGTTGAAACTTTATAAAAGTAAAATGTATTTGATAGAAAATTTTCTGCTTAATCGAACAGTATTTGCTTCAACCACATACAGCTAATAGCTAGCTCAAGAATGAAGTTTGAATTTGGCACTTATCAAGGAATAACGACTATTTTTAAACTTGCGCATTTTTTTAATTTTTTTATATTTATGATGCTGAAACGTTATAAAGGTAAAATGAATTTGATAGAAAATTTTCTGCCCAATCGAATGGTCTTTGCTTTTACTATCTACAACTAATAGCAAGCTCAAGAATAAAGTTTGAAGTTGGTACTTATCAAGGAATAAGGACTATTTTTAAACTTGGGCATTTTTTTAATTTTTTTTATATTTACATTGCTAAAACGTTATAAAAGTAAGATGTATTTGATAGAAAATTTGCCGCCTAATCGAATGGTATTTGCCTTAACCATTTACAATTAATAACAAGCTCAGGAATGAAGTTTAAAATTGGTGCTTATCAAGGAATAACGACTATTTTTAAACTTGCGCACTTTTTAATTTTTTTTATATTTACGTTGCTAAAACGTTATAAAAATAAGATGTATTTAATAGAAAATTTCCTGCTTAATCAAACGGTATTTGCTTCAAGCACATACAGCAAATAGCAAGCTCAAAAAAAGTTTGAAATTGGTACTTATCAAGGAATAACGACTATTCTTAAACTTGCGTATTTTTTTGATTTTTTTTATAATTACATTGCTAAAACTTTATGAAACTAAAATGTGTTTGATAGAAAATATCCTGCTCAATCGAATAGTATTTGCTTCAACCATCTACAGCCAATAGCAAGCTCAAGAATGAAGTTTGAAATTGGTATTTATCAAGAATTGACGACTCTCTTTGAACTTGCGTATTTTTTTGATTTTTTTTATATTTACATTGTTGAAACGTTATAAAAGTAAAATGTATTTGATAGAAAATTTTCTGCTTAATCGAACGGTATTTGCTTTAACCACATACAGCTAATAGCTAGCTCAAGAATAAAGTTTGAATTTGGTACTTATCAAGGAATAACGACTATTTTTAAACTTGCGCATTTTTTTAATTTTTTTATATTTATAATGCTGAAACGTTATAAAAGTAAAATGAATTTGATAGAAAGTTTTCTGCCCAATCGAATGGTCTTTGCTTTTACTATCTACAACTAATAGCAAGCTCAAGAATAAAGTTTGAAATTGGTACTTATCAAGGAATAACAACTATCTTTAAACTTGCGAATTTTTTTAATTTTTTTTATATTCACATTCTTGAAACGTTATAAAAGTAAGATGTATTTGATAGAAAATTTCTTGTTCAATCAAATGGTACTTGCTTCAACCATCTTCAATTAATAGCAAGCTCAAGAATAAAGTTTGAATTTGGTATTTATCAAGAAATAACGACTCACTTTAAACTTACGCATTTTTTTGATTTTTTTTATATTTACATTGTTGAAACGTTATAAAAGTAGGATGTATTTAACCCTTAGTTACTCGCGCGGTTTGGTAGAACACAACTACTCGCGCGGTGTATTTAGTACACCATACAAATAAAGACACTTTTTGGCTAAGAAAAAAATTTTCTTTAAATTTTATACGTTAAATTTTACAAATTATAAAACAGTAACACAAAAAAGTAAAATAAAATTTATTTAAAAAATTATATATATATAAAAAATATTAAAAAATAAAAATTTATTTTTTTAAAAAAAATCTAAATTAAAATATAAAAAATGCTGCTTCAGCTTTGTCTTAATGCATTATAACCTGAGATCGAAATGTAACTAAATCAGAGCAGGCTGTGTCAGCGTAACTTAATGATTAGACACATCATTACAATTACGCTGGCACAGACTGCTCTGATTCAGTTATATTTCGATCTCACCTTATTGCTGCATGTTCCACACTTAATTAATATTTATTAGAGGAAATATAAAAATTCTGAAAAAAATTCACATGTCTTCAGAAAAAAACAAAGTTTTTTATGGCGAACTCTGAAGTTGATGTGATAACTGTTTTTGAAAAAAGATGAGATTAACTCTTATCAGACTCACCCTGTATAAAAAAAAATTCAAATAATTTTTGTAAGTTAGAATATGTATAAAAAAAATTTCAAATAATTTTTGTAAGTTAGAATAAAATAGTTATATACAAGTTGTAGTTACTTTTATTTTAACCCGCGCGGTGTATTCAGTACACCAAACGGACAGCGTTTGAAATATCGATAGATAGCAAACTTTTCCAGTGCCCAAGTGTAATAGCAAGTAATACACCACACACTAGATTGACTAAACAAAGGTTAGGAGGGGTAGACAAATACCAGAAAATTTTTCGCAGTAAATAATAGCGAAAAATGTGGCACTGGTGTACAAAATACACCAGCGCGAGTAACTAAGGGTTAATAGAAAATTTTCTGTTCAATCAAATGGTACTTGTGCCAACCATCTACAATTAATAGCAAGCTCAAGAATAAAGTTTGAAATTGGTACTTATCAAGGAATAACGACTATCTTTAAACTTGCGAATTTTTTTGATTTTTTTTATATTTACATTGCTGAAACGTTATAAAAATAAGATATATTTAATAGAAAATTCCCTGCTTAATCGAATGGTATTTGCTTCAACCATCTACAATTAATAGCAAGCTCAAGAATTAAGTCTGAAATTGGTATTTATCAAGAAATAACGACTCTATTTAAACTTGCGTATTTTTTTAATTTTTTTTATATTTACATTGCTGAAACATTATAAAACTAAAATGTGTTTGATAGAAAATAACCTGTTTAATCAAATAGTATTTGCTTCAACTATCTGCAATCAATAGCATACTCAAAAATAAAGTTTGAAATTGGTATTTATCAAGGAATAACGACTATCTTTAAACTTGCGTAATGTTTTGATTTTTTTTATATTTACATTGCCGAAACGTTATAAAAGTAAGACGTATTTGATAGAAAATTTTCTGCTTAATCAAATGGTACTTGTTTTAACCATCTATAATTAATAGCGAGCTCAAGAATAAAGCTTGAAATTGGTATTTATCAAGAAATAACAACTCTCTTTATACTTGCGCATTTTTTTGATTTTTTTAATATATACATTGTTAAAACGTTATAAAAAAAAATGTATTTGATAGAAAATTTTCTGTTCAATCAAATGGTATTTGCTTCAGCCACCTATAATTTAAAGCAAGCTCAAGAATAAAGTTTAAAATTGGTACTTATCAACGAATAACGACTATTTTTAAACTTGCGCATTATTTTAATTTTTTTTATATTTACGTTGCTGAAACATTATAAAACTTAAATGTTTTTAATAGAAAATATCTCGCCTAATCAAATAGTACTTGCTCTAACCATCAACAATCAATAGCATACTCAAAAATGAAGTTTGAAATTGGTATTTATCAAGAAATAACGACTCTATTTAAACTTGCGTATTTTTTTAAATTTTTTTTATATTTACATTGCTGAAACGTTATAAAAGTAAGATGTATTTGATAGAAAATTTTCTGCTCAATCGAACGGTACTTGCTTCAACCTTCTGCAGTTAAACGCAAGCTCAAGAATAAAGTTTGAAATTGGTATTTATCAAGAAATAACGACTCTCTTTAAACTTGCGTATTTTTTTGATTTTTTTTATATTTACATTGATGAAACATTATAAAGCTAAAATGTGTTAAATAGAAAAAATCCTGCTTAGTCAAATAGTACTTGCTTCAACCATCTACAATCAATAGCATACTCAAAAATAAAGTTTGAAATTGGTATTTATCAAGGAATAACGACTATCTTTAAACTTGCGTATTTTTTTGATTTTTTTTATATTTACATTGCTGAAACGTTATAAAAATAAGATATATTTGATAGAAAATTTCCTGTTTAATCGAATGGTGTTTGTCTCAAACATCTATAATTAATAGCAAGCTCAAGAATAAAGTTTGAAATTGGTATTTAACAAAAAATAACAACTCTTTTTAAACTTGCGTATTTTTTTTTTTTTATATTTACATTGCTGAAACTTTATAAAACTAGAATGTGTTTGATAGAAAGTATCCTGCTTAATCGAATAATACTTGCTTCAACCATTTAAAAACAATAGCAAGCTCAAGAATGAAGTTTGAAATTGGTACTTATCAAGGAATAACGACTATTTTTAAACTTGCGCATTTTTTTGATTTTTTTTATATTTACATTGTTGAAACATTATAAAGCTTAAACGTGTTTGATAGAAAATTTCCTGCTTAATCAAGTAGTGCTTGTTTTAACTATCCACAGTTAACAGCAAGCTCAAAAATAAAGTTTGAAATTGGTACTTATTAAGGAATAACGACTATCTTTAAACTTCCAAATTTTTTTGATTTCTTTTATATATTACATTGCTGAAACATTATAAAACTTAAATGTGTTTGATAGAAATTATCCTGCTCAATCGAATAGTACTTGCCTCAACCATCTACAATCAATAGCAAGCTCAAAAATGAAGTTTGAAATTGGTATTTATCAAGAAATAACAACTCTTTTTAAACTTGCGTATTTTTTTGATTTTTTTAATATTCTCATAAGAGTAAGACGTATTTTAAAAAATTTTCTGCTCAATTGAATGGTGCTTGTTTCAACCATCTTCAATTAACAGCAAGCTCAAGAATGAAATTTGAAATTGGTACTTATCAAGTAATAACGACTATTTTTAAACTTGCGAATTTTTTTAATTTTTTTTATATTTACATTGCTAAGACGTTATAATGGTAAAATGTATTTGATAGGAAATTTTCTGCATAATCAAACGGTATTTGCTTCAACCATCTACAATTAATAGCAAGCTTAAGAATAAAGTTTGAAATTGGTACTTATCAAAGAATAACAACTATCTTTAAAATTGCGTATTTTTTTAATTTTTTTTATATTTACAATGCTGAAACTTTATAAAACTAAATTGTGTTTGATAGAAAATATCCTGCTTAATCAAATAATACTTGTCTTAACCATCTACAATCAATAGCAAGCTCAAGAATGAAGTTTGAAATTGGTATTTATCAAGAAATAACGACTCTCTTTAAACTTGCGTATTTTTTTAATTTTTTTTATATTTACTTTGCTGAAACTTTATAAGAATAGTATTTATTTGATAGAAAATTTCCTGCTTAATTGAATAGTACTTGTTTCAACCATCTACAGTTAATAGCAAGCTCAACACCAAAGTTTGAAGTTGGTACTTATCAAGGAATAACGATTATCTTTAAACTTGCGCATTTTTTTAATTTTTTTTTATTTACATTGCTGAAACGTTATAAAGATAAAATGTATTTAATAAGAAATTTTCTACTTAATCGAACGGTTTTTGCCCCAACTATCTACAGTTAATAGCAAGCTCAAGAATGAAGTTCGAAATTGGTACTTATCAAGGAATAACGACTATCTTTATACTTGCGTATTTTTTTGATTTTTTTTATAGTTACTTTGCTGAAACTTTATGAAACTAAAATGGGTTTAACAGAAAATATTTTGCTTAATTGAACAGTATTTGCTTCAACCATCTACAGTCAATAGCAAGCTCAAAAATGAAGTTTGAAATTGGTACTTATCAAGAAATAACGACTCTCTTTAAACTTGCGTATTTTTATAATTTTTTTTATATTTAGATTGCTGAAACATTATAAAAAGAACATGTATTTGATAGAAAATTTTCTGCTTAAATAAATGGTATTTACTTCAACTACCTACAATTAATAGCAAGCTCAAGAATAAAGTTTGAAATTGGTAATTATCAAGGAATAACAACTATCTTTAAACTTGCGTATTTTTTTAATTTTTTTTATATTTAGATTGCTGAAACATTATAAAAAGAACATGTATTTGATAGAAAATTTTCTGCTTAAATAAATAGTATTTGCTTCAACTACCTACAATTAATAGCAAGCTCAAGTATAAAGTTTGAAATTGGTACTTATCAAGGAATAACGACTATCTTTAAACTTGCGTATTTTTTTGATTTTTTTTATATTTACTTTGCAGAATCGTTATAAAGGTAGAATGCATTTGATAGAAAATTTCCTGCTTAATCAAATGGTATTTGCCTCAACTATCTACAGTTAATAGCAAGCTCAAGAATTAGGTTTGAAATTGGCATTTATCAAGAAATAACGACTCTTTTTAAACTTGCGTATTTTTTTAATTTTTTTTATATTTACATTATAAGAGTAAAATGTATTTAATAAAAAATTCCCTGCTCAATCAAATGGTACTTGCTTCAATCATCTGCAACTAACAGAAAGCTCAAAAATGAAGTTTGAAATTGGTACTTATCAAGAAATAACGACTACCTTTAAACTTGCGCATTTTTTTGATTTTTTTTATATTTACTTTGCTGAAGCGTTATAAAGGTAGAAGGTATTTGATAGAAAATTTTTTGCTTAATCAAACGGTATTTGCCTCAACCATCTACAATTAATTGCAAGCTCAGGAATGAAGTTTGAAATTATTATTTATAAAGAAAAAACGACTCTCTTTAAACTTGCGTATTTTTTTAATTTTTTTGATTTACATTGTTGAAACGTTAAATAAATTAGACGCATTTGATAGAAAATTTTGTGCTTAATCGAACGGTGCTTGTTTCAGCCATCTGCAATTAATAACAAGCTCAAGAATAAAGTTTGAATTTGGTACTTATCAAGGAATAACTAATATTTTTAAACTTGCGCATTTTTTTAATTTTTTTTATATTTACATTGCTGAGACGTTATAAAAGTAAAATACATTTGATAAAAAATTTTTGCTTAATTGAATGGTATTTGCTACAACTATCTACAATTAATAGCAAGCTCAAAAATGAAGTTTGAAATTGGTACTTATCAAGGAATAACGACTATCTTTAAACTTGCGTATTTTTTTGATTTTTTTTATATTTACATTGATAAAACGTTATAAAAGTAAGATATATTTAATAGAAAATTTCCTGCTAAATCGAATGATATACGCTTCAACCATCTACAATTAATAGCAAGCACAATAATAAAGTTTGAAATTGGTACTTATCAAGGAATAACGACTATGTTTAAACTTGCGTATTTTTTTGATTTTTTTTATATTTACATTGTTGAAACTTTATAAAGCTAAAACGTGTTTGATAGAAAATATCTTGCTTAATCGAATAGTACTTGCTTCAACCATCTACAACCAATAGCAAGCTTAAGAATGAAGTTTGAAATTGGTATTTATCAAGAATAAACGACTCTCTTTAAACTTGCGTATTTTTTTGATTTTTTTTATATTTACATTGTTAAAACTTTATAAAACTAAAATGTGTTAAATAGAAAATATCCTGCTCAATCGAATAGAATTTGCTTCAACTATCTACAATCAATAGCAAGCTCAAGAATAAAGTTTGGATTTGGTACTTATCAAGAAATAACGACTCTCTTTAAACTTGCGAATTTTTTTGATTTTTCTTATATTTACATTGCTAAGACTTTATAAAACTAAAACGTGTTTAATAGAAAATATCCTGCTCAATAGAATACTACTTGCTTCAACCATTTAAAATCAATAGCAAGCTCAAGCATAAAGTTTGAAATTGGTACTTATCAAGGAATAACGACTATTTTTAAACTTGCGAATTTTTTTAATTTTTTTTATATTTACATTGCTGAAACGTTATAAAGCTAAAATGTGTTTGATTGAAAATATTCTGCTCAATCGAATAATGCTTGCTTCAGCCATCTACAATCAATAGCAAGCTCAAGAATTAAGTTTGAAATTGGTACTTATCAATAAATAACGACTCTTTTTAAACTTGCATATTTTTTTAATTTTTTTTATATTTACATTGCTAAAACTTTATAAAACTAAAATGTGTTTAAAAAAAATATCCTGCTCAATTGAATATTACTTGCTTCAACCATTTAAAATTAATAGCAAGCTCAAGAATGAAGTTTAAAATTGGTACCTATCAAGGAATAACGACTATTTTTAAACTTGCGAATTTTTTAAATTTTTTTTATATTTACATTGCTGAAACGTTATAAAAGTAAAATACAATTAATAAAAAACTTCCTGCTTAATCAAATGGTATTTGCTTCAACCATCTACAATTAACAGCAAGCTCAAAAGTAAAGTTTGAAATTGGTACTTATTAAGGAATAACGACTATTTTTGTAACTTGCGTATTTTTTTGATTTTTTTTTATTTACATTGCTGAAACATTATAAAACTAAAATATGTTTGAAAAAAAATATCTTGGTTAATCAAATGGTACTTGCTTTAGCCATCTACAATTAATAGCATACTCACAAATGAAGTTTGAAATTGGTACTTATCAAGGAATAACGACTATCTTTAAATTTGCGTATTTTTTTGATTTTTTTTATATTTACATTGTTAAAACGTTATAAAAGTAAAATGTATTTGATAGAAAATTTTCTGCCTAATCGAACGGTATGTGCTTCAACAACATATAGCTAATAGCAAGCTCAAGAATGAAGTTTGAAATTGGTACTTATCAAGGAATAACGACTATTTTTAAACTTGCGTATTTTTTTGAGTTTCTTTATATTTACATTGCTGAAACTTTATAAAACTTAAACGTGTTTGATAGAAAATATCCTGCTCAATCAAATAGTACTTGCCTCAACCATCTACAATCAATAGCAAGCTCAAGAATAAAGTTTGAAATTGGTATTTATCAAGAAATAACGACTCTCTTTAAACTTGCGTATTTTTTTGATTTTTTTTAAATTTACATTGTTGATACTTATAAAAGTAGAATGTATTTGATAGGAAATTTTCTGCTCAATGAAATGGTACTTATGTCAACCATTTACAATTAATAGCAAGCTCAAAAATAAAGTTTGAAATTGGTACTTATCAAGGAATAACGACTATCTTTAAACTTGCGTATTTTTTTATTTTTTTTATAATTACATTCCTAAAACTTTATAAAACTAAAATGTGTTTAATAGAAAATATTCTGCTTAATCGAATAGTATTTGCTTCAACCATCTACAACCAATAGCAAGCTCAAGAATAAAGTTTGAAATTGGTATTTATCAAGAAATGACGACTCTCTTTAAACTTGCGTATTTTTTTGATTTTTTTATATTTACATTGCTGAAACGCTACAAAAGGAAAACGTATTTGATAGAAAATTATCTGCTTAATCGAACGGTATTTGCTTCAACCACATACAGCTAATAGCTAGCTCAAGAATGAAGTTTGAATTTGACACTTATCAAGGAATAACGACTATCTTTAAACTTGCCCATTTTTTTAATTATTTTATATTTATGTTGTTAAAACGTTATAAAAGTAAAATGAATTTGATAGAAAATTTTTTGCCCAATCGAATGGTCTTTGCTTTTACTATCTACAATTAATAGCAAGTTTATGAATAAAGTTTGAAATTGGTACTTATCAAGGAATAACGACTATCTTTAAACTTGCGCATTTTTTTAAATTTTTTTATATTCACATTTTTGAAACGTTATAAGAGTAAAATGTATTTAATAAAAAATTTCCTGTTCAATCAAATGGTATTTGTTTCAACCATCTTCAATTAATAGCAAGCTCAAGAATAAAGTTTGAAATTGGTACTTATCAAGGAATAACGACTATTTTTAAACTTGCGCATTTTTTTAATTTTTTTATATTTAAATTGTTGAAACGTTATAAAGGTAAAATGTGTTTTATAGAAAATTTTCTGCTTAATCAAATGGTTTTTGCTTTAACTATCTACAGTTAGTAGCAAGCTCAAGAATGAAGTTTGAAATTGGTATTTATCAAGAAATAACGACTCTATTTAAACTTGCGTATTTTTTTAATTTTTTTTATATTTACATTGCTGAAACGTTATAAAGATAAGATACATTTGATAGAAAATTTCCTGTTTAACTGAATGGTATTTGTTTCAACCATCTACAATTAATAGCAAACCCAAGAATAAAGTTTAAATAATGTGTTTAAAAAAAATATTCTGCTCAATTGAATATTACTTGCTTCAACCATTTAAAATCAATAGCAAGCTCAAGAATGAAGTTTGAAATTGGTACTTATCAAGGAATAACGACTATTTTTATACTTGCGCATTTTTTGATTTTTTTTATATTTACATTGCTGAAACATTATAAAACTTAAATGTGTTTGATAGAAAATATCCTGCTCAATCAAACAGTGTTTGCTTCAACCATCCACAATTAACAGCAAGCTCAAAAATAAAGTTTGAAATTGGTACTTATTAAGGAATAACGACTATCTTTAAACTTGCGCATTTTTTTGATTTTTTTTATATTTACATTGCTGAAACATTATAAAACTTAAATGTGTTTGATGAAAAATATCCTGCTTAATTAAATAGTACTTGCTTCAATTATCTACAATCAATAGCATACTCAAAAATGAAGTTTGAAGTTGGTATTTATCAAGAAATATCGACTCTATTTAAACTTGCGTATTTTTTTAATTTTTTTTTATATTTACATTGCTGAAACGATATAAAAGTAAGATGTATTTGATGAAAAATTTTCTGCTCAATTGAATGGTATTTGCTTCAACCATCTGCAATTAATAGCAAGCTCAAAAATAAAGTTTGAAATTGGTACTTATTAAGGAATAACGACTATATTTAAACTTGCGTATTTTTTTGATTTTTTTTATATTTACATTAATGAAACATTATAAAACTAAAATGTGTTCGATAGAAAAAGTCCTGCTTAATCAACTAGTACTTGCTCCAACCATCTACAATCAATATCGTACTCAAAAATATAGTTTGAATTTGGTATTTATCAAGGAATAACGACTATCTTTAAACATGCGTATTTTTTTGATTTTTTTTATATTCACATTGCTGAAACGTTATAAAAATAAAATGTATTTGAGAGAAAATTTCCTGCTTAATCGAATGGTATTTGTTTCAACCATCTACAATTAATAGCAAGCTCAAGAATAAAGTGTGAAATGGGTATTTATCAAGAAATAATAACTCTTTTTAAACTTGCGTATTTTTTTGTTTTTTTTATATTTACATTGCTGAAACTTTATAAAACTAAAATGTGTTTGATAGAAAATATCCTGCTTAATCGAATAATACTTGCTTCTACCATTTAAAATCAATAGCAAGCTCAAGAATGAAGTTTGAAATTGGTACTTATCAAGGAATAACGACTATCTTTAAACTTGCGCAATTTTTTAATTTTTTTTATATTTACATTGCTGAAACGTTATAAAGATAAAATGTATTTAATAGGAAATTTTCTGCTTAATCGAATGGTATTCGCTTTAACCATTTAAAATCAATAGCAAGCTCAAGAATGAAGTTTGAAATTGGTACTTATCAAGGAATAACGACTATCTTTAAACTTGCGTATTTTTTTGATTTTTTTTATATTTATATTGCTGAAACTTTATAAAACTCAAATGTGTTTAATAGAAAATATCCTGCTTAATTGAATAGTACTTGCTACAACTATTTAAAATCAATAGCAAGCTCAAGAATGAAGTTTGAAATTGGTACTTATCAAGGAATAACGACTATATTTAAACTTCCGCATTTTTTTAATTTTTTTTATATTTACATTGCTGAAACGTTATAAAAGTAAAATACATTTGATAAAAAATTTTCTGCTTAATTGAACAGTACTTGCTTTAACAATCTACAGTCAATAGCATACTCAAAAATGAAGTTTGAAGTTGGTATTTATTAAGAAATAACGACTCTATTTAATCTTGCGTATTTTTTTAATTTTTTTTATATTTACATTGCTGAAGCGTTATAAAAATAAGATGTGTTTGATAGAAAATTTTTCGCTCAATCGAATGGTACTTGTTTCAACAATCTGCAAGTAATTGCAAGCTCAAGAATAAAGTTTGAAATTGGTACTTATCAAGGAATAACGACTATTTTTAAACTTGCTCATTTTTTTAATTTTTTTTATATTTACATTGCTGAAACATTATAAAAATAGAACGTCTATAATAAAAAATTTTTTGCCCAATTGAATGGTGCTTGTTTCAATTATCTACAATTAATAGCAAGCTCAAGAATAAAGTTTGAAATTATTATTTATTAAGAAATAACGACTATATTTAAACTTGGGTATTTTTTTAATTTTTTTTATATTTACATTGCTGAAACATTATAAAAAAAGATGTGTTTGATAGAAAATTTTCTGCTCAATCGAATGGTACTTGCTTCAACAATCTGCAAGTAACAGCAAGCTCAAGAATAAAGTTTGAAATTGGTACTTATCAAGGAATAACGACTATCTTTAAACTTGAGTATTTTTTTATTTTTTTTTATATTTAGATTGCTGAAACTTTATAAAGCTAAAATGCGTTTGATAGAAAATATTCTGCTTAATTGAACAGTGCTTGCTTCAACCATCAACAATCAATAGCAAGCTGAAGAATGAAGTTTGAATTTGGTATTTATCAAGAAATAACGAATCTCTTTAAACTTGAGTATTTTTTTAATTTTTTTTATATTTACATTGCTGAAACGTTATAAAAGTAGTATGTATTTGATAGAAAATTTTCTGGTTAATTGAATGGTACTTGTTTCAACCATCTACATTTAATAGCAAGCTCAAGAATGAAGTTTGAAATTGGTATTTATTAAGAAATAACGACTCTTTTTAAACTTGCGTATTTTTTTAATTTTTTTTATATTTACATTGCTGAGACTTTATAAAACTAGAATGTGCTTGATAGAAAATATTTTTTTCAATTGAATAGTACTTGCTTCAACCATTTACAATCAATAGCAAGCTCAAGAATGAAGTTTGAAATTAGAACTTATCAAAGAATAACAACTATCTTTAAACTTGCGTATTTTTTTGTTTTTTTTTTTATATTTACGTTGCTAAAACTTTATAAAACTAAAAAGTGTTTGATAGAAAATATTCTGCTTAATTGAATAATACTTGTTTTAATCATCTACAATCAACAGCAAGCTCAAGAATAAAGTTTGAAATTGGTATTTATCAAGAAATAACAACTCTCTTTAAACTTGCGAATTTTTTTGATTTTTTTTATATTTACATTGCGGAAACGTTATAAAAGTAGAATGTATTTGATAGAAAATTTTATGCTCAATCGAATGGTACTTGTGTCGACCATCTACAATTAATAGCATGCTCAAGAATATAGTTTAAAATTGGTACTTATCAAGGAATAACAATTATCTTTAAACTTGCGTATTTTTTTGATTTTTTTTATATTTACATTGCTAAACTCTATAAAACTAAAATGGTTTTAATAGAAAATATCCTGCTCAATTGAACAGTATTTGCTGTAACCATTTACAATTAATAGGAAGCTCAAGATGAAGTTTGAAATTGGTACTTATCAAGGAATAACGACTATATTTAAACTTGCGCATTTTTTTAATTTTTTTTATTTTTACATTGTTGAAGCGTTATAAAAGTAAGATATATTTGATAGAAAATTTTCTGGTTAATCGAATGGTATTTGCTTCAATCATCTACAATTAATAGCAAGCTCAAGAATGAAGTTTGAAATTGGTATTTATCAAGAAATAACGACTCTCTTTAAACATGAGTATTTTTTTGATTTTTTTATATTTAAATTGCTGAAACGTTATAAAAGTAGGATATATTTGATAGAAAATTTTTTGCTTAATTAAATAGTGCTTGTTTCAACCATCTACAATTAATAGCAAGCTCAAAAATAAAGTTTGAAATTATTATTTATTAAGAAATAACGACTATCTTTAAACTTGCGTATTTTTTTAATTTTTTTTATATTTACATTGTTGAAACATTATAAAAAAAGGATGTATTTGATAAAAATTTTTTTGCTCAATCAAATAATATTTGCTTCAACCATCTACAATTAATAGCAAGCTCAAGAATGATGTTTGAAATTGGTACTTATAAAGGAATAACGACTATCTCTAAACTTGAGTATTTTTTTGATTTTTTTATATTTAGATTGCTGAAACTTTATAAAGCTAAAATGTGTTTAATAGAAAATATCCTGCGTAAGCGAATAGTACTTGCTTTAACCATCTACAATCAATAGCAAGCTCAAGAATGAAGTTTGAAATTGGTATTTATCAAGAAATAACGACTCTCTTTAAACATGAGTATTGTTTTGATTTTTTTTATATGTACATTGCTGAAACGTTATAAAAATAGGATGTATTTGATAGAAAATTTCCTGCTCAATTGAATAGTATTTGTACCAACCATCTACAAATAATAGCAAGCTCAAGAATGAAGTTTGAAGTTGGTACTTATCAAGGAATAACGACTATCTTTAAACTTGCAAATTTTTTTGATTTTTTTTATATTTACATTGCTGAAACTTTATAAAATTAAAATGTGTTTGATAGAAAATATCGTGATCAATCGATTAGTATTTGCTTCAACCATCTACAATCAATATCAAGCTCAAAATTGAAGTTTGAAGTTGGTATTTATCAAGAAATAACGACTCTTTTTAAACTTGCGTATTTTTTTGATTTTTTTTATATTTACATTGCTAAAACTTTATAAAACTAAAATGTGTTTGTTAGAAAATATTTTACTCAATCGAATAGTACGTGCTTCAACCATCTACAATCAATAGCAAGCTCAAGAATAAAGTTTGAAATTGGTACTTAACAAGAAATAAGGACTATATTTAAACTTGTGAATTTTTTTAATTTTTTTTATATTCACATTGCTAAAACATTATAAAAAAAAGATGTATTTGATAGAAAATTTTCCGCTCAATTAAATAGTATTTGCTTCAACTATCTACAATTAATAGCAAGCTCAAGAATGAAGTTTGAAATTGGTACTTATCAAGGAATAACGACTATCTTTAAACTTGCGCATTTTTTTAATTTTTTTTATTTACATTACCGAAACGTTAAAAAAGTAGAATGTATTTGATAGAAAATTTTCTGCTCAATAAAATGCTATTTGTTTAAACCATCTACAATTAATAGCAAGCTTAAGAATGAAGTTTGAAATTAGTACTTATCAAAGAATAACAACTATCTTTAAACTTGCGTATTTTTTTGATTTTTTTTATATTTACATTGCTGAAACGTTATAAAAGTAGAATGTATTTGATAGAAAATTTTATGCTCAATCGAATGGTACTTGTGTCGACCATCTACATTTAATAGCATGCTCAAGAATATAGTTTAAAATTGGTACTTATCAAGGAATAACAACTATCTTTAAACTTGCGTATTTTTTTGATTTTTTTTATATTTACATTGCTAAACTCTATAAATTTAAAATGGTTTGAATGGAAAATATCCTGTTCAATTGAATAGTATTTGCTGTAATCATTTACAATCAATAGCAAGCTCAAGAATGAAGTTTGAAGTTGGTATTTATCAAAAAATAACGACTCTTTTTAAACTTGCGAATTTTTTAAATTTTTTTTATATTTACATTGCTGAAACGTTATAAAAATAAAATGTATTTGATAGAAAATTTTCTGTTTAATCAAATGGTATTTGCTTTAACCATCTACAATTAATAGCAAGCTCAATAATAAAGTTTAAAATTGGTACTTATCAAGGAATAACGACTATCTTTAAACTTGCGCGTTTTTTAATTTTTTTTCTATTTAAATTGCTAAAACGTTATAAAAGTAAGATGTATTTGATAGAAAATTTTCTGCCTAATTGAATGGTATTTGCTTTAACAATCTACAATCAAGAGCAAGCTCAAGAATAAAGTTTAAAATTGGTACTTATCAAGAAATAACGACTATCTTTAAACTTGCGCATTTTTTAATTTTTTTTATATTTAAATCGCTAAAACGTTATAAAAGTAAGATGCATTTAATAGAAGATTTTTTGCCTAATCGAATGGTATTTGCTTTAACCATCTACAATCAATAGCAAGCTCAAGAATAAAGTTTGAAATTGGTACTTATCAAGGAATAACGACTATCTTTATACTTGCGCATTTTTTAAATTTTTTATATTCAAATCGCTAAAACGTTATAAAAGTAAAATGTATTTGATAGAAAATTTTTTGCTAAATCGAATGGTATTCGCTTCAGCCATCTACAATTAATAGCAAGCTCAAGAATGAAGTTTGAAATTGGTACTTATCAAGAAATAACGACTATCTTTAAACTTGAGTATTGTTTTGATTTTTTTTATATTTAGATTGCTGAAACTTTATAAAGCTAAAATGTGTTTGATAGAAAATATCCTGCTTAATCGAACAGTACTTGCCTCAACCATCTACAATCAATAGCAAGCTCAAGAATGAAGTTTGAATTTGGTATTTATCAAGAAATAACGACTCTCTTTAAACATGAGTATTTTTTGATTTTTTTTATATTTAAATTGCTGAAACGTTATGAAAGTAGGATATATTTGATAGAAAATTTTTTGCTCAATTGAATGGTGCTTGTTTCAACCATCTACAATTAACAGCAAGCTCAAAAATAAAGTTTGAAATTATTATTTATTAAGAAATAACGACTATCTTTAAACTTTCGTATTTTTTTAATTTTTTTTATATTTACATTGTTGAATCATTATAAAAAAAGGATGTATTTGATGAAAATTTTTTTGCTCAATCAAATAATATTTGCTCCAACCATCTACAATTAATAGCAAGCTCAAGAATGATGTTTGAAATTGGTACTTATCAAGGAATAACGACTATATTTAAACTTGCGTATTTTTTTGGATTTTTTTTATATTTACATTACTGAAACTTTATAAAATTAAAATGTGTTTGATAGAAAATATCGTGATCAATCGATTGGTATTTGCTTCAACCATCTACAATCAATATCAAGCTCAAAATTGAAGTTTGAAGTTGGTATTTATCAAGAAATAACGACTCTTTTTAAACTTGCGTATTTTTTTGATTTTTTTTATATTTACATTGCTAAAACTTCATAAAACTAAAATGTGTTTGTTAGAAAATATTTTACTCAATCGAATAGTATTTGCTTCAACCATCTACAATCAATAGCAAGCTCAAGAATAAAGTTTGAAGTTGGTACTTAACAAGAAATAAGGACTATTTTTAAACTTGTGAATTTTTTTAATTTTTTTTATATTCACATTGCTAAAACATTATAAAAAAAAAATGTATTTGATAGAAAATTTTCCGCTCAATTAAATAGTATTTGCTTCAACTATCTACAATTAATAGCAAGCTCAAGAATGAAGTTTGAAATTGGTACTTATCAAGGAATAACGACTATCTTTAAACTTGCGCATTTTTTTAATTTTTTTTATTTACATTACCGAAACGTTAAAAAAGTAGAATGTATTTGATAGAAAATTTTCTGCTCAATAAAATGCTATTTGTTTAAACCATCTACAATTAATAGCAAGCTTAAGAATGAAGTTTGAAGTTAGTACTTATCAAAGAATAACAAATATCTTTAAACTTGCGTATTTTTTTGATTTTTTTTATATTTACATTGCTGAAACGTTATAAAAGTAGAATGTATTTGATAGAAAATTTTATGCTCAATCGAATGGTACTTGTGTCGACCATCTACATTTAATAGCATGCTCAAGAATATAGTTTAAAATTGATACTTATCAAGGAATAACAACTATCTTTAAACTTGCGTATTTTTTTGATTTTTTTTATATTTACATTGCTAAACTCTATAAATTTAAAATGGTTTGAATGGAAAATATCCTGTTCAATTGAATAGTATTTGCTGTAACCATTTACAATCAATAGCAAGCTCAAGAATGAAGTTTGAAGTTGGTATTTATCAAAAAATAACGACTCTTTTTAAACTTGCGAATTTTTTAAATTTTTTTTATATTTACATTGCTGAAACGTTATAAAAATAAAATGTATTTGATAGAAAATTTTCTGTTTAATCAAATGGTATTTGCTTTAACCATCTACAATTAATAGCAAGCTCAATAATAAAGTTTAAAATTGGTACTTATCAAGGAATAACGACTATCTTTATACTTGCGCGTTTTTTAATTTTTTTTCTATTTAGATTGCTAAAACGTTATAAAAGTAAGATCTATTTGATAGAAAATTTTCTGCCTAATTGAATGGTATTTGCTTTAACCATCTACAATCAATAGCAAGCTCAAGAATAAAGTTTGAAATTGGTACTTATCAAGGAATAACGACTATCTTTATACTTGCGCATTTTTTAATTTTTTTATATTCAAATCGCTAAAACGTTATAAAAGTAAAATGTATTTGATAGAAAATTTTTTGCTAAATCGAATGGTGTTCGCTTCAGCCATCTACAATTAATAGCAAGCTCAAGAATGAAGTTTGAAATTGGTACTTATCAAGAAATAACGACTATCTTTAAACTTGAGTATTGTTTTGATTTTTTTTATATTTAGATTGCTGAAACTTTATAAAGCTAAAATGTGTTTGATAGAAAATATCCTGCTTAATCGAACAGTACTTGCTTCAACCATCTACAATCAATAGCAAGCTCAAGAATGAAGTTTGAAATTGGTATTTATCAAGAAATAACGACTCTCTTTAAACATGAGTATTTTTTGATTTTTTTTATATTTAAATTGCTGAAACGTTATGAAAGTAGGATATATTTGATAGAAAATTTTTTGCTCAATTGAATGGTGCTTGTTTCAACCATCTACAATTAATAGCAAGCTCAAAAATAAAGTTTGAAATTATTATTTATTAAGAAATAACGACTATCTTTAAACTTTCGTATTTTTTTAATTTTTTCTATATTTACATTGTTGAATCATTATAAAAAAAAGAATGTATTTGATGAAAATTTTTTTGCTCAATCAAATAATATTTGCTCCAACCATCTACAATTAATAGCAAGCTCAAGAATGATGTTTGAAATTGGTACTTATCAAGGAATAACGACTATATTTAAACTTGCGTATTTTTTTGGATTTTTTTATATTTACATTGATGAAACGTTATAAAAGTAAGATATATTTAATAGAAAATTTTTTGTTAAATCGAATGGAATTGGCTTCAACTATCTACAATTAATAGCAAGCTCAAGAATGAAGTTTGTAATTGGTACTTATCAAGGAATAACGACTATCTTTAAACTTGAGTATTTTTTTGATTTTTTTTATATTTAGATTGCTGAAACTTTATAAAGCTAAAATGTGTTTGATAGAAAATATCCTGCTTAAGCGAATAGTACTTGCTTTAACCATCTACAATCAATAGCAAGCTCAAGAATAAAGTTTGAAATTGGTATTTATCAAGAAATAACAACTCTCTTTAAACATGAGTATTGTTTTGATTTTTTTTATATTTACATGGCCGAAACGTTACAAAAATAGGATGTATTTGATAGAAAATTTCCCGCTCAATTGAATAGTACTTGTACCAACCATCTACATTTAATAGCAAGCTCAAAAATTAAGTGTGAAGTTGGTACTTAACAAGGAATAACGACTATTTTTAAACTTGCGCATTTTTTTAATTTTTTTATATTTACATTGCTGAAACGTTATAAGAGTAGAATGTATTTAATTGAAAATTTTTTGCTTAATTGAATGGTTCTTGTTTCAACCATCTACAATCAATAGCAAGCTCAAGAATAAAGTTTGAAATTGGTACTTAACAAGAAATAAGGACTATTTTTAAACTTGTGAATTTTTTTAATTTTTTTTATATTCACATTGCTAAAACATTATAAGAAAAGGATGTATTTGATGGAAAATTTTCTGCTCAATTAAATAGTATTTGCTTCAACTATCTACAATTATTAGCAAGCTCAAGAATGAAGTTTGAAATTGGTACTTATCAAGGAATAACGACTATCTTTAAACTTGCGCATTTTTTAAATTTTTTTTATTTACATTACCGAAACGTTAAAAAAGTAAAATGTATTTGATAGAAAAATTTCTGCTCAATAAAATGCTATTTGTTTAAACCATCTACAATTAATAGCAAGCTTAAGAATGAAGTTTGAAATTAGTACTTATCAAAGAATAACAACTATCTTTAAACTTGCGTATTTTTTTGATTTTTTTTATATTTACATTGCTGAAACGTTATAAAAGTAGAATGTATTTGATAGAAAATTTTATGCTCAATCGAATGGTACTTGCGTCGACCATCTACAATTAATAGCATGCTCAAGAATATAGTTTAAAATTGGTACTTATCAAAGAATAACAACTATCTTTAAACTTGCGTATTTTTTTGATTTTTTTTATATTTACATTGCTAAACTCTATAAAACTAAAATGGTTTTAATAGAAAATATCCTGTTCAATTAAATAGTATTTGCTGTAACAGATTACAATCAATAGCAAGCTCAAGAATGAAGCTTGAAGTTGGTATTTATCAAAAAATAACGACTCTTTTAAAACTTGCGCATTTTTTAAATTTTTTTTATATTTACATTGCTGAAACGTTATAAAAATAAAATGAATTTGATAGAAAATTTTCTGTTTAATCAAATGGTATTTGCTTTAACCATCTACAATTAATAGCAAGCTCAATAATAAAGTTTAAAATTGGTACTTATCAAGGAATAACGACTATCTTTAAACTTGCGCATTTTTTAATTTTTTTTATATTTAAATCGCTAAAACGTTATAAAAGTAAGATGTATTTAATAGAAAAATTTTTGCCTAATCGAACGGTATTTGCTTTAACCATTGACAATCAATAGCAAGCTCAAGAATAAAGTTTGAAATTGGTACTTATCAAGGAATAACGACTATCTTTAAACTTGCGCATTTTTTAATTTTTTTATATTCAAATCGCTAAAACGTTATAAAAGTAAAATGTATTTGATAGAAAATTTTCTGCTAAATCGAATGGTATTTGCTTTAACCATCTACAATCAATAGCAAGCTCAAGAATGAAGTTTGAAATTGGTACTTATCAAGGAATAACAACTATCTTTAAACTTGCTTATTTTTTGATTTTTTTTATATTATCATTATTAAAACTCTATAAAACTAAAATGTGTTAATTAGAAAATATCCTGCTTAATCGAATAATATTTGCTTTAACCATTTACAATCAATAGCAAGCTCAAGAATGAAGTTTGAAATCGGTACTTATAGGAATAACGACTATCTTTAAACTTGCGTATTTTTTTAATTTTTTTATATTTACATTGCTGAAACGTCATAAAGATAAAATGTATTTGATAGAAAATTTTCTGCTTAATTGAACGGTTTGTGCTTTAACCATCTACAATTAATAGCAAGCTCAAGAATAAAGTTTGAAATTGGTACTTATCAAGGAATAACAACTATCTGTAAACTTGCGCATTTTTTTAATTTTTTTTATATTTACATTGTTGAAACGTTACAAAAGTAAAACGTATATGATAGAAAATTTTCTGGTCAATTAAACGGTACTTGTTTCAGCCATCTACAATTAATAGCAAGCTCAAGAATAAAGTTTGAAGTTGGTGTTTATCAAGGAATAACGACTATCTTTAAACTTGCGCATTTTTTTAATGTTTTTATATTTACATTGCTGAAACGTTATAAAAGTAAGATGTATTTGATAGAAAATTTCCTGTTTAATCGAATGGTATTTGCACTAACCATCTACAATCAATAGCAAGCTCACAAATGAAGTTTGAAATTGGTACTTATCAAGGAATAACGGCTATCTTTAAATTAGCGTATTTTTTTTGTATTTACGTTGCTGAAACGTCATAAAGATAGAATGTATTTGATAGCAAATTTTCTGCTTAATCGAATGGTATTTGCTCCAACTATCTACAGTTAATGGCAAGCTCAAAGATGAAGTTTAAAGTTGGTACTTATCAACGAATAACGTCTATCTTTAAACTTGCGAATCTTTTTAATTTTTTTTTATATTTACATTGCTGAAACGTTATAAAAGTAAAATATATTTATTAGAAAATTTCCTGCTAAATCGAACGGTATTTGCTTCAACCATCTACAATTAATAGCAAGCTCAAGAATGAAGTTTGAAATTTTTACTTATCAAGGAATAACGACTATCTTTAAACTTGCGTATTTTTTTGATTTTTTTTATATTTACATTGTTGAAACTTTATAAAGCTAAAATGTGTTTAATAGAAAATATCTTCCTCAATCGAATAATACTTGCTTCGACTATCTACAATCAATAGCAAGCTAAAGAATGAAGTTTGAAATTGGTATTTATCAAGAATAAACGACTCTCTTTAAACTTGCGTATTTTTTTGATTTTTTTATATTTACATTGCTGAAACGTTATAAAAGCAAATGTATTTGATAGAAAATTTTCTGCTCAATCGAATGGTACTTGTGTCGACCATCTACAATTCATACCAAGCTCAAGAATATAGTTTGTAATTGGTACTTATCAAGGAATAACAACTATCTTTAAACTTGCGTATTTTTTTGATTTTTTTTATATTTACATTGCTGAAACGTTATAAAAAGAAGACACATTTGATAGAAAATTTTCTGTTTAATCGAATGGTATTTGTTTCAACCATCTACAATTAATAGCAAGCTCAAGAATGAAGTTTGAAATTGGTATTTATCAAGAAATAACAACTCTTTTTAAACTTGCGTATTTTTTATTTTTTTTTTATATTGACATTGCTGAAACGTTATTAAAGTAAAATGTATTTGATAGAAACTTTTCTGTTTAATTGAATAGTATTTGCTTCAACTATCTACAATTAATAGCAAGCTCAAGTATGAAGTTTGAAATTGGTATTTATCAAGAAATAACGACTTTCTTTAAACTTGCGTATTTTTTTGATTTTTTTTATAATTACATTGCTAAAACTTCATAAAACTAAAATGTGTTTAATAGAAAATATCCTGCTCAATCGAATGGTATTTGCTTCAACCATCTACAGCCAATAGCAAGCTCAAGAATGAAGTTTGAAATTGGTATTTATCAAGAAATGACGACTCTCTTTAAACTTGCGTATTTTTTTGTTTTTTTTTTATATTTATATTGTTGAAGCGTTGTGAGAGTAGGATGTATTTGATAGGAAATTTTCTGCTCAATGAAATGGTACTTGTGTCAACTATCTACAATTAATAGCAAGCTCAAGAATGAAGTTTGAATTTGGTATTTATCAAGAAAAAACAACTCTTTTTAATCTTGCGTATTTTTTTAATTTTTTTTTATTTACATTGCTAAAAGTTTATAAAACTAGAATGTGTTTAATAGAAAATATCCTGCTCAATCGAATAGTACTTGCTTCAACCATATAAAATCAATAGCAAGCTCAAGAATGAAGTTTGAAATTGGTACTTATCAAGAAATAACGACTATTTTTAAACTTGCGCAATTTTTTAATTTTTTTTATATTTACATTGCTGAAACGTTATAAAAGTAAAATATGTTTAATAGAAAATTTCCTGTTTAATCGAATGGTATTTGCTTCAAACATCTACAATTAACAGCAAGCTCAAAAATGAAGTTTGAAATTGGTTCTTATTAAGGAATAACGACTATCTTTAAACTTGCCAATTTTTTTGATTTTTTCTATATTTACATTGCTGAAACATTATAAAACTAAAATTTGTTTGATAGAAAATATCCTGCTTAATCAAATAATACTTGCTTCAACCATCTGCAATCAATAGCATACTCAAAAATGAAGTTTGAAATTGGTATTTATCAAGGAATAACGACTATCTTTAAACTTGCGTATTTTTTGATTTTTTTTATATCTACATTGCTAAAACGTTATAAAAGTAATACACATTTGATAGAAAATTTCCTGTTTAATCGAATGGTATTTGTTTCAACCATCTGCAATTAATAGCAAGCTCAAGAATAAAGTTTAAAATTGGTATTTATCAAGAAATAACAACTCTATTTAAACTTGCGTATTTTTTTAATTTTTTTAATATTTACATTGCTGAAACGTTATAAAAGTAACTTGTAATTGATAGAAAATTTCCTGCTTAATCAAACGGAAATTGCTTCAACCACATACAGCTAATAGCAAGCTCAAAAATGAAGTTTGAATTTGGTATTTATTAAGGAATAACGACTATCTTTAAACTTGCGTATTTTTTTGATTTTTTTTATATTTACATTGCTGAAACGTTATAAGGATAAAATATATATAATCGAATGGTATTTGTTTCAACCATCTGCAATTAATAGCAAGCTCAAGAATGAAGTTTGAAATTGGTATTTATCAAGAAATAACAACTCTTTTTAAACTTGCGTATTTTTTTGATTTTTTTTATAATTACATTGCTAAAACTTCATAAAACTAAAATGTGTTTAATAGAAAATATCCTGCTCAATCGAATGGTATTTGCTTCAACAATCTACAGCCAATAGCAAGCTCAAGAATGAAGTTTGAAATTGGTATTTATCAAGAAATGACGACTCTCTTTAAACTTGCGTATTTTTTTGTTTTTTTTATATTTACATTGTTAAAACGGTACAAAAGTAAAATATATTTGATAGAAAATTTCCTGCTTAATCGAATGGTATTTACTTCAACCATCTACAAGTAATAGCAAGCGCAAGAATAAAGTTTTTAAACTTGCGTATTTTTTTGATTTTTTTTTATATTTACATTGCTGAAACTTTATAAAACTAAAATGTGTTTGATAGAAAATATCCTGCTCAATCAAATAGTATTTGCTACAGCCATCTACAATTAATAGCAAGCTCAAGAATCAAGTTTGAAATTGGTATTTATCAAGAAATAACGACTCTTTTTAAACTTGCGTATTTTATTATTTTTTTTTATATTTACATTGCTGAAATTTTATAAAACTAGAATGTGTTTGATAGAAAATATTCTGCTCAATCGAGTAGTTTTTGCTTCAACCATTTAAAATCAATAGCAAGCTCAAGAATGAATTTTGAAATTGGTACTTATCAAGGAATAACGACTATTTTTAAACTTGCGGATTTTTTTAATTTTTTTTATATTTACATTGCTGAACCGTTATAAAAGTAAAATGTATTTGATAGAAAATTTCCTGTTTAATCAAACGGTATTTGCTTCAAATACATATAGCTAATAGCAAGCTCAAGAATGAAGTTTGAAATTGGTACTTATCAAGGAATAACGACTATCTTTGAACTTGCAAATTATTTTGATTATTTTTATATTTACATTGTCGAAACGTTATAAAAGTAAGATGTATTTAATAGAAAATTTTTTGCTCAATCGAATAGTACTTGCTTCAACCATTTAAAATTAATAGCAAGCTCAAGAATGAATTTTGAAATTGGTACTTATCAAGGAATAACGACTATCTTTAAACTTGCGAATCTTTTTAATTTTTTTTATATTTACATTGCTGAAACGTTATAAAAGTAAGATGTATTTGATAGAAAATTTCCTGCTCAACCGAATGGTACTTAAATTAACTTTCTGCAATTATTAGCAAGCTCAAGAATAAAGTTTGAAATTGGTACTTATCAAGGAATAACGACTATCTTTGAACTTGCAAATTTTTTTTAATTTTTTTTATATTTACATTGTCGAAACGTTATAAAAGTAGGAGGTATTTAATAGAAAATTTTCTGTTCAATCGAATGGTACTTGTGCCAACCATCTACAGTTAATAGCAAGCTCAAGAATAAATTTTGAAATTGGTACTTATCAAGGAATAACGACTATTTTTAAACTTGCGCATTTTTTCAATTTTTTTTATATTTACATTGCTGAAACTTTATAAAAGTAAGATGTATTTGATAGAAAATTTTTTGCTTAATCGAACGGTATGTGCTTCAACCACATACAGCTAATAGCAAGCTCAAGAATAAAGTTTGAATTTGGTATTTATCAAGGAATAACGACTATCTTTAAACTTGCGCATTTTTTTATTTTTTTTATATTCACATTTTTAAAACGTTATAAAAGTAAGATGTATTTGATGAAAAATTTTCTGTTCAATTAAACGGTACTTGCTTCAACCATCTCCAATTAATAGCAAGCTCAAGAATAAAGTTTTAAATTTGTATTTATCAAGGAATAACGACTATTTTTAAACTTGCGCATTTTTTTAATTTTTTCATATTTAAATTGTTGAAACGTTAAAAAAGTAAGATGTATTTGATGGAAATTTTCTGCTTAATCAAACGGTATTTGCTTTAACTATCTACAGTTAATAGCAAGCTCAAGTATGAAGTTTGAAATTAGTACTTATCAAGGAACAACGACTATATTTAAACTTGCGCATTTTTTAAATTTTTTTTATATTCACATTGCTAAGTAGGATGTATTTAATAGAAAATTTCTCGCTCAATCAAACGGTATTTGTTTTAACCATATACAATTAATAGCAAGCTCAAGAATAAAGTGTGAAATTGGTACTTATCAAGGAATAACGACTATCTTTAAACTTGCGCATTTTTTTAATTTTTTTTATATTTACATTGCTGAAACGTTTTAAGGGTAAAATGTATTTGATAGAAAATTTTTTGCTTAATCGAACGGTATTTGCTTCAAATACGTATAGCTAATAGCAAGCTCAAAAATGAAGTTTGAATTTGGTACTTATCAAGGAATAACGACTATTTTTAAACTTGCGTATTTTTTTGATTTTTTTTATATTTACATTGCTGAAACTTTATAAAACTAAAATGTGTTTGATAGAAAATATCCTGCTCAATCGAATAGTACTTGCTTCAACCATTTAAAATCAATAGCAAGCTTAAGAATGAAGTTTGAAATTGGTACTTATCAAGGAATAACGACTAATTTTAAACTTGCGAACATTTTAAATTTTTTTTTATTTACATTGCTGAAACGTTATAAAAGTAAAATTTATTTGATAGAAAAATTCCTGCTTAATCGAATGGTATTTGCCTCAACCACATACAGCTAAGAGCAAGCTCAAGAATGAAGTTTGAATTTGGTATTTATCAAGAAATAACGACTATCTTTAAACTTGCGCATTTTTTTAATTTTTTTATATTTATATTGCTGAAACGTTATAAAAGTAAAATGTATTTGATAGAAAATTTTCTGCCTAATCGAATAATCTTTGATTTTACCATCTACAATTAATAGCAAGCTCAAGAATAAAGTTTGAAATTGGTAATTATCAAGGAATAACGACTATGTTTAAACTTGCGTATTTTTTTAATTTTTTTTTATTTACATTGCTGAAACTTTATAAAACTAGAATGTGTTTGATAGAAAATATTCTGCTCAATCAAATAGTACTTGCTTTAACCATTTAAAATCAATAGCAAGCTCAAGAATGAAGTTTGAATTTGGTACTTATCAAGGAATAACGACAACCTTTAAACTTGCGCATTTTTTTAATTTTTTTATATTTATATTGCTGAAACGTTATAAAAGTAAAATGTATTTGATAGAAAATTTTCTGCCTAATCGAATAATCTTTGACTTTACTATCTACAGTTAATAGCAAGCTCAAGAATAAAGTTTAAAATTGGTACCTATCAAGGAATAACGACTATCTTTAAACTTGCGTATTTTTTTAATTTTTTTTATATTTACATTGCTGAAACGTTACAAAAATAAGATATATTCTATAGAAAATTTCCTGCTCAATTAAATGGTATTTGTTTCATCCATCTATAATTAATAGCAAGCTCAAGAATAAAGTTTGAAATTGGTACTTATCAAGGAATAACGACTATTTTTAAACTTGCGCATTTTTTAATTTTTTTTTATATTTACATTCTTGAAACGTTATAAAAGTAAAATGTATTTAATAAAAAATTAGAAAATTTCTTGCTTAATCGAACGGTATTTGCTTCAACTACATACAGCTAATAGCAAGCTCAAGAATGAAGTTTGAAATTGGTACTTATCAAGGAATAACGACTATCTTTAAACTTGCGTATTTTTTAATTTTTTTTATATTTAAATTGTTAAAACGTTATAAAAATAAAATACATTTGATAGAAAACTTTCTGTTTAATTAAATGGTATTTGCTTCAACAATTTACAATTTATAGCAAGCTCAAAAATGAAGTTTGAAATTGGTACTTATTAAGGAATAACGACTATCTTTAAACTTGCGTATTTTTTTGATTTTTTTTATATTTACATTGCTGAAACATTATAAAACTTAATTGTGTTTGATAGAAAATATTTTGCCTAATCAAATAGTACTTGCCTTAACTATTTACAATCAATAGCATACTCAAAAGTGAAGTTTGAAATTGGTATTTATCAAGAAATAACGACTCTATTTAAACTTGCGTATTTTTTTAATTTTTTTTATATTTACATTGCTGAAACGTTATAAAAGTAAGATGTATTTGATAGAAAATTTCCTGCTCAATCGAATGGTATTTGTTTCAACCTTCTGCAGTTAATAGCAAGCTCAAGAATAAAGTTTGAAATTGGTATTTATCAAGAAATAACGACTCTATTTAAACTTGCGTATTTTTTTGATTTTTTTTATATTTACATTGCTGAAACGTTATAAAAGTAAAATGTATTTAATAGAAAATTTTCTGCTCAATCAAATGGTACTTGTGCCAACCATCCACAATTAATAGCAAGCTCAAGAATAAAGTTTGAAATTGGTACTTATCAAGGAATAACGACTTTGAAGTTGGTACTTAACAAGGAATAACGACTATTTTTAAACTTGCGCATTTTTTTATTTTTTTTATATTTACATTGCTGAAACGTTATAAAAGTAAGATGTATTTGATAGAAAATTTCCTGGTCAACCAAATGGTACTTGTTTCAACCTTCTGCAATTAATATCAAGCTTAAGAATAAAGTTTGAATTTGGTACTTATCAAGGAATAACGACTATCTTTGATCTAGCAAATTTTTTTGATTTTTTTTATATTTACATTGTCGAAGCGTTATAAAAGTAAGATGTATTTAATAGAAAATTTTCTGCTTAATCGAATGGTACTTGTGCCAACCATCTACAATTAATAGCAAGCTCGAGAATAAAGTTTGAAATTGGTATTTATCAAGGAATAACGACTATCTTTGAACTTGCGCATTTTTTTAATTTTTTTTATCTACATTGCTAAAACGTTATAAGGGTAAAACGTATTTGATAGAAAATTTCCTGCTTTATCGAACGGTATTTGCTTTAACTACATACAGCTAATAGCAAGCTCAAGAATAAAGTTTGAAATTGGTACTTATCAAGGAATAACGACTATCTTTAAACTTGCGTATTTTTTTGATTTTTTTTATATTTACATTGCTGAAACGTTACAAAAGTAAGCTACATTTAATAAAAAATTTTTTGTTTAATCAAATAGTATTTGTTTTAACCATCTACAATTAATAGTAAGCTCAAGAATGATGTTTGAAATTGGTATTTATCAAGAAATAACGACTCTTTTTAAACTTGCGTATTTTTTTATTTTTTTAATATTTACATTGCTGAAATTTTATAAAACTAGAATGTGTTTAATAGAAAATATTCTGCTCAATCAAATAGTACTTGTTTCAACTATTTCAAATCAATAGCAAGCTCAAGAATGAAGTTTGAAATTGGTACTTATCAAGGAATAACGACTATTTTTAAACTTGCGCATTTTTTAAATTTTTTTTATATTTACATTGCTGAAACGTTATAAAAATAAGATATTTTTGATAGAAAATTTCCTGCTTAATCGAATGGTATTTGCTTCGGTTGAATACCATCTACAATTAACAGCAAGCTTAAAAATGAAGTTTGAAATTGGTACTTATTAAGGAATAACGACTATCTTTAAACTTGTGCATTTTTTTGATTTTTTTTATATTTACGTTGAAGAAACATTATAAAACTAAAATGTGTTTGATAGAAAAAATCCTACTTAATCAAATAAAACTTGCTTCAACCATCTACAATCAATAGCATACTCAAAAATAAAGTTTGAAATTGGTATTTATCAAGGAATAACGACTATTTTTAAACTTGCGCATTTTTTAAATTTTTTTTATATTTACATTGCTGAAACTTTATAAAAGTAAGATATATTTGATAGAAAATTTCCTGCTTAATCGAATAGTATTTGCTTCAACCATCTACAATTAAGAGCAAGCTCAAAAATGAAGTTTGAAATTGGTACTTATTAAGGAATAACGACTATCTTTAAACTTGCGTATTTTTTTGGTTTTTTTTATATTTACATTGATGAAACAATACACAACTAAAATGTGTTTGATAGAAAAAATCCTGCTTAATCAAATAAAACTTGCTTCAACCATCAACAATCAATAAATAGCATACTCAAAAATAAAGTTTGAAATTGGTATTTATCAAAGAATAACGACTATTTTTAAACTTGCGTATTTCTTTGATTTTTTTTACATTTACATTGCTGAAACGTTATAATAATAAAATATATTTGATAAAAAATTTCCTGCTTAATCGAATGGTATTTGTTTTAACCATCTACAATTACTAGCAAATTCAAGAATAAAGTTTGAAATTGGTATTTATCAAGAAATAACAACTCTATTTAAACTTGCGTATTTTTTTGTTTTTTTTTTATATTTACATTGCAGAAACTTTATAAAACTAAAATGTGTTTGATAGAAAATATCCTGCTCAATTGAATAGTACTTGCTTCAACCATTTAAAATCAATAGCAAGCTCAAAAATAAAGTTTGAAATTGGTACTTATTAAGGAATAACGATTATCTTTAAACTTGCGTATTTTTTTGATTTTTTTTATATTTACATTGATGAAACATTATAAAACTAAAATGTGTTAGATAGAAAAAATTCTACTTAATGAAATAGAACTTGCTTCTACCATCTACAATCAATAGCATACTCAAAAATAAAGTTTGAATTTGGTATTTATCAAGGAATAACGACTATCTTTAAACTTGCGTATTTTTTTAATTTTTTTTATATTTACATTGCTGAAACATTGATCTGTCAGTGGTATCTAGATAGAGTCATTATAGCTATTTGACAAAAAAAGTGGTGCCTGGATCAATGTCACGTGACCACAGGCACTGTCACTTACTAGAATTTGTAGGTTAGAAAAATTTGACATATAAACAGAAAACTTGATTTATGACTAAATACAAACAAATTGACAAAAAATATTAAAAATCCGAAAACATCATATAAAGCCGTTTATTTATACAGTAAAACTATTAATACTAATTAAGTAACTCAACAAAAAACATTTAACGAGTTAGTGAAATAATGATTGAATTAAATGTACAGTACAACCTTCAAAAATAATCTCAACTTACATATACAATTAATATTATTTAACGCAAATAGTACTAAAAAAGAAGTAATTTAAAACAAAATACGTTTAAAAACCTGTTAGAAATAGATTCTACAGTTACTAGTTGTGGTATTTTCTTACTGGACTGTGTTGCTGAAGACGTTTGAGATCCTTCAACTTGTCTTTCAAAGAAGTTAAAATGCACAACTAGAAAAACAGAAAAAGATTAAAGTACGCATCTTAAGTCATTTAACGTACATGGTTGACGAATCGGTAAGTTTAAGGTGTCTCTGTTTAATTACCAGATTCACCTCTGAATCAAAAATAGACGGGACTACGTTAGTAATCAGTTGAGTTCTAACAAAATGCAAAATATGCCTAATCTTCTTTTTTAAAATGTTTGCCGCATAATTTGGAAGCAGTGTTAACAAAACCTTTCCTTTTTACAGCGGTTACCAATTTCTCTTTCAAAATTGGATCCTTAGAAAACCTAAATTTAATCTGAGCTATCAAAATCCATAACAAACTCATAATCAATATCTAAAAAAATGAAACTTTTGGTAAAATCAATTAATTTACTTTGTTGGCTGCTTACGAATGAAACGAAATCTCGCCTTTCCTGTGGCGTTTTGTATACCCAACTGCACTACACGAAGATCTCATTTTTTCTGTTTCAAAAAGAAACTTACATTTTAGTTGACACTGACAATACTCAACAATGTTTTTTAAATTTTACCCCCGTCAAATTTGACATTGCCTGTGGTCAGCTGACCATTATATCTTGGCATCACTAATGATCTCCTATTACTCTATCCAGATACCACTGACAGATCAATGTGCTGAAACGTTACAAAATCAAGCTACGTTGTATAAAAAAATTTCTGTTTAATCGAATAGTATTTGTTTTAACCATCTACAATTAATAATAAGCTCAAGAATGATGTTCGAAATTGGTATTTATCAAGAAATAACGACTCTTTTTAAACTTGCGTATTTTTTTTATTTTTTTTTATATTTACATTGCTGAAATATTATAAAACTAGAATGTGTTTGATAGAAAAAATTCTGCTCAATCGAATAGTACTTGTTTCAACTATTTAATATCAATAGCAAGCTCAAGAATGAAGTTTGAAATTGGTACTTATCAAGGAATAACGACTATTTTTAAACTTGCGCATTTTTTAAATTTTTTTTATATTTACATTGCTGAAACGTTATAAAAGTAAGCTATATTTGATAGAAAATTTCCTGCTTAATCGAATAGTATTTGCTTCAACCATCTACAATTAATAGCATACTCAAAAATAAAGTTTGAAATTGGTATTTATCAAGGAATAACGACTATCTTTAAACTTGCGTATTTTTTTGATTTTTTTTACATTTACATTGCTGAAACGTTATACTAATAAGATACATTTGATAGAAAATTTCCTGCTTAATCGAATGGTATTTGCTTCAACCATCTACAATTAATAGCAAACTCAAAAATAAAGTTTGAAATTGGTATTTATCAAGAAATAACAACTCTTTTTAAACTTGCGTATTTTTTTGTTTTTTTTTATATTTACATTGCAGAAACTTTATAAAACTAGAATGTGTTTAATAGAAAATATCCTGCTCAATCGAATAATAGTTGCTTCAACCATTTAAAATCAATAGCAAGCTCAAGAATGAAGTTTGAAATTGGTACTTATCAAGGAAAAACGACTATTTTTAAACTTGTGCATTTTTTGATTTTTTTATTTTTACTTTGCTGAAACTTTATAAAACTAAAATGGGTTAAACAGAAAATATCTTGCTCAATTAAATAGTTTTTGCTTCAACCATCTACAGTCAATAGCAAGCTCAAGAATGAAGTTTGAAATTGGTACTTATCAAGGAATAACGACTATCTTTAAACTTGCGTATTTTTTTAATTTTTTTTATATTTACATTGCTGAAACTTTATAAAACTAAAATGTGTTTGATAGAAAATATCTTGCTTAATCGAATAGTACTTGCCTCAACTATTTAAAATTAATAGCAAGCTGAAGAATGAAGTTTGAAATTGGTATTTATCAAGAAATAACGACTCTCTTTAAAATTGCGTATTTTTTTGATTTTTTTTATATTTACATTGTTGAAACGTTATAAAAGTAGGATGTATTTAATAGGAAATTTTCTGCTCAAACGAATGGTACTTGTGTCAACCATCTACAATTAACAGCAAGCTCAACAATAAAGTTTGAAATTGGTACTTCTCAAGAAATAACGACTATCTTTAAACTTGCGTTTTTTTTGGAGTTTCTTTATATTTACATTATTGAGACTTCATAAAACTAAAATGAATTTAATAGAAAATATCCTCTTCAATCAAACAGTACTTGCCTTAACCATCTACAATCAATAGCAAGCTTAAGAATGAAGTTTGAAATTGGTATTTATCAAGAAATAACGACTCTTTTTAAACTTGCGTATTTTTTTGATTTTTTATACATTTACATTGTTAAAACGTTATAAAAGTAAAATGTGTTTGTTAGAAAATTTTCTGCTTAATCAAACAGTACTTGCCCCAACCATCTACAATCAATAGCAAGCTCAAAAATAAAGTTTCAAATTGGTACTTGTCAAGGAATAACGACTATCTTTAAACTTGCGCATTTTTTTAATTTTTTTATATTTAGATTGTTGAAACGTTATAAAAACAAGATGTATTTGATAGAAAATTTTCTGCTTAATCAAATGGTATTTGCTTTAACTATCTACAGTTAATAGCAAGCTCAAGAATGAAGTTTGAAATTGGTGCTTATCAAGGAATAACGACTCTTTTTAAACTTGCGTATTTTTTTAATTTTTTTTATATTTACATTGCTGAAACCTTATAAAGCTAGAACGAGTTTGATAAAAAATATCCTGCTCAATCGAATAATATTTGCTTCAACCATTTAAAATTAATAGCAAGCTCAAAAATAAAGTTTGAAATTGGTACTTATTAAGAAATAACGACTATATTTAAACTTGCGTATTTTTTTTATTTTTTTTATATTTACATTGCTGAAACATTATAAAACTAAAAAATGTTTGATAGAAAATATGTTGCTTAATCAAATAGTACTTGCTTCACTATCTACAATCAATAGCATACTCAAAAATAAAGTTTAAAATTGGTGTTTATCAAGAAATAACGACTATCTTTAAACTTGCGTATTTTTTTGATTTTTTTTATATTTATATTGCTGAAGTATTATAAAAAAAAATGCATTTGATAAAAAATTTTCTGTTTAATTAAATGGTATTTGTTTCAACCATCTACAATTAATAGCAAGCTTAAAAATAAAGTTTGAAGTTGGTACTTATCAAGGAATAACGACTATTTTTAAACTTGCGAATTTTTTTATTTTTTTTTATTTACATTGCTGAAACGTTAAAAAAGTAGGATGTATTTGATAGAAAATTTTCTGCTCAATTGAATGGTACTTGCTTTAACCATCTACAGTTAATAGCAAGCTCAAAAATGAAGTTTGAAATTGGTACTTATCAAGGAATAACGACTATCTTTAAACTTTCAAATTTTTTTAATTTTTTTTATATTTACATTGTTAAGACGTTATAAAGGTAAAATGTATTTGATAGGAAATTTTCTGCTTAATCGAACGCTATTTGCTTCAACCATCTACAATTAATAGCAAGCTCAAGAATGAAGTTTGAAATTGGTACTTATCAAAGAATAACAACTATCTTTAAACTTGCGTATTTTTTTAATTTTTTTTATATTTACAATGCTGAAACGTTATAAAACTAAAATAAGTTTAACAAAAAATATCCTGCTCAATTAAATAGTATTTGCTTCAACCACATACAGCTAATAGCAAGCCCAAAAATAAAGTTTCAAATTGGTACTTATCAAGGAATAACAACTGTCTTTAAACTTGCGTATTTTTTTGATTTTTTTTATATTTACATTGCTGAAACGTTATGAAAATAAGATACATTTAATAGAAAATTTCTTGCTTAATTGAATGGTATTTGCTTTAACCATTTATAATTAATAGCAAGCTCAAGAATGAAGTTTGAAATTGGTGCTTATCAAGGAATAACAACTATTTTTAAACTTGCGCATTTTTTAATTTTTTTTATATTTACATTGCTGAAACGTTATAAAATAATGTCATCTGGCAATCAGTCGACAATTTTCCAGGATTTGTGCCTCTTTTGTCAATTAATAAAAATGTTGAAGATGTTGTTGATGGATTGTCATCATGTTCTCTAAATCAATTTAGTAACATAAAAAATAAATGTGGTAATGTATTAGATCTTTGCTTCTCCAACTGCGATAGTTTGAATTTGTTCATATGTGATAACGCCTTGTCTGTGATAGATTCTAGTCATCCTCCTTATGTTATTGAATATGATGTAGTCTGTGATATTTACAATGATTCTGTGATTTATTATTTTGATTTTAAGTGTGCCTGTTACTCTAATATATGTAATTACCTTAAGTCTATTGATTGGAATGGAATTTTTAAAAACCTTGATACAGAAGATGCGACTGGTGTTTTTTATTATCATATTTATAAGGCGTGTGAGCTATTTGTTCCTTTTAGGAAAAAAAGTATTACAAGTTATCCTGTCTGGTTTGATCAAAATATTATTAATCTTATCAAAGCCAAAAAAGCTGCTCATAAAAAATATAAGATTTCCAATTCCACTTTAGACTATAAGGAATTTGTTAATCTGCGTAAGTTATGTAAAATTTGTATAAAAAATGCATATGACTCTTACATCCGAAATGTTGAAAATGATTTAATTTATACTCCTGGTAAGTTTTGGAAATTCATTCGCAAAAAAACCAATAATAATCAAATTCCTCTTCCAATGAAGTATGGTGAAAATTTATTTTCAACATATCATGATGTTTGTCAAGCTTTTAGCAATTATTTTTCTTCTGTGTTTGTTCAAAGTAATATCACTAATTTTAATGTTTCCTATGATTCATGTGTTAATATCAATAATGTAAATGTTCATGTGTCTGATGTTATTCACGTTTTAAGGAATCTAGATACCAGTAAAGGGGCAGGTCCTGATGGTATTCCTCCCAGATTTTACCGAGAATGTAGTCAATGTTTGGCGCTTCCACTTCAACTAATTTTTAATTTGTCATTAAATTCTGGTACCTTTCCGTCGGTGTGGAAAGAAGCACATATTGTTCCTGTATATAAATCAGGTAGTAGAGATAAAGTTGAAAATTATCGACCAGTGTCAATTTTATCCACTCCTTCTAAAGTTTTTGAATCCATTGTTTTTACCAACATTTTCTCAAATTTTAAAAACATTATCACGCCTAAACAACATGGATTCTTTAGTAAGCGATCAACTGTTACAAATCTCTTAAATTTTACTAATGACATTGTGAATGCTATGAGTGAAGGCCTGGAGGTTCATGTTGTTTACACAGACTTCAGTAAAGCATTTGACAAAATTAATCATCATATTCTGTTAGCTAAATTATCTGCTTATGGAATATCTGGCTGTCTGTTTAGCTGGATTTGTAGTTATTTGTTTAATAGAACTCAAGTTGTTAAATTACATAATAATTTTTCAGATAAGCAACATGTACCTTCTGGCGTTCCTCAAGGCTCTATATTAGGTCCACTTCTATTTTCAATCTTTATTAATGATGTTTGTGATAATTTTACATGCAATTTTGAACTATTTGCAGATGATCTAAAAATTTATAAAGTGATCAATAACGTTCATGACGTTAACATTCTACAGCAGGATCTATTTGTTTTATACCAATGGTGTCTGGTAAATGAAATGGTACTAAATTGTGACAAATGTCAAGTAATTAACTTTAGTAGGAAGCTAAAACCTTCTAGCCCCCAATACAAAATCGGTGGTAAAGATTTGAAAATAGTGTCTACAATCAAAGATCTGGGAGTCATACTTGATTGCAAGTTATCTTTTAATTATCACTATGAATATATAATAGCAAAAGCAAATAAAGTCTTGGGTTGTATAAGGAGGTTTACTAATGAATTTACCAATATTCGAACTATTGTTATTTTGTATGTTACATTTGTTAGATCTATCTTAGAGTATGATTGTGTAGTTTGGGCTCCTTTTTATGCTACACACATTGGACGAATTGAGAAGGTTCAAGTAAAATTTATTAATTGTGTTAAATATAGATTGCCGAGAACTGTGGGATGCTCGTATAATATGTGTTTGAGTTATCTTGCTCTGAAAACGTTAGACTCTCGACGTAAATTCCACTGTGCTTGTTTTGTATATAAGGTATTAAATAATCTGTGTGATGCTCCGGACATTCTCGGAAAAATTGGTTTTAATGTGCCTCAATACCATCTCAGGAATAGTCCCCTATTTAATCTCTCTCACTGCAGCACTAATTATGCATTATTTTCACCTTTAAATTCAATTTTATCAATATGCAATAGTGTCTGTAGTGAAATTGATTTTTTTTTTTTTTTTTTTTTTTTTGCACCATCTTTTAATAACTTTAAGAATAATCTCAACAAATTTATAACATGAATCTTGTAATCTTTAATTGTTTTGTTTATTGTAAAGGCTGTAAATGATGATGCCGTTAATAAAGTATTATTATTATTATTATTATTATTAAAAGTAAGATGTTTTTGATAGAAAATATCCTGTTTAATCAAAGGGTATTTGCTTTAACCACATACAGCTAATAGCAAGCTCAAAAATAAGTTTGAAATTGGTATTTATCAAGAAATGACGACTCTTTTTAAACTTGCGTATTTTTTTGATTTTTTTTTATATTTACATTATTGAAGCGTTATAAAAGTAGGATGTATTTGATAGGAAATTTTTTGCTCAATAGAATGGTACTTGTGTCAACCATGTACAATTAATAGCAAGCTTAAGAATGAAGTTTGGAATTGGTAATTATCAAGGAATAACGACTACTTTTAAACTTGCGCATTTTTTTATTTTTTTTTATTTACATTGCTGAAACGTTAAAAAAGTAGGATGTATTTGATAAAAAATTTTTTGCTCAATTAAATGGTACTTGCTTCAACCATCTACAATTAATAGCAAGCTCAAGAATGAAATTTGAAATTGGTACTTATCAAGGAATATCGACTATCTTTAAACTTGCGAATTTTTTTAATTTTTTTTATATTTACATTGTTAAGACGTTATAAAGGTAGAATGTATTTGATAGGAAATTTTTTGCTTAATCAAACGCTGTTTGCTTCAACCATCTATAATTAATAGCAAGCTCAAGAATGAAGTTTGAAATTGGTACTTATCAAGGAATAACGACTATTTTTGAACTTGCGTATTTTTTTGATTTTTTTTATATTTACTTTGCCGAAACTTTATAAAACTAAAATGGGTTTAACAGAAAATATCCTGCTCAAATAAATAGTACTTGCTTCAACCATCTACAATCAACAGCATACTCAAAAATAAAGTTTGAAATTGGTATTTATCAAGAAATAACAACTCTTTTTAAACTTGCGTATTTTTTTGATTTTTTTTATATTTACATTGCTAAAACTTTATAAAACTAAAATGTGTTTGATAGAAAATATATTGCTCAATCGAACAGTACTTGCTTTCCCCATTTAAAATTAATAGCAAGCTCAAGAATGAAGTTTGAAATTGGTACTTATTAAGAAATAACGACTATCTTTAAACTTGCGTATTTTTTTGAGTTTCTTTATATTTACATTGTTGAAACTTTATAAAACTAAAATGTGATTAATAGAAAATATTCTGCTCAATCGAATAGTACTTGCCTTAACCATCTACAATCAATAGCAAGCTCAAGAATGAAGTTTGAAATTGGTATTTATCAAGAAATAACGACTCTTTTAAACTTGCGTATTTTTTAATTTTTTCTTATTTACATTGCTGAAACTTTACAAAACTAAAATGTGTTTGATAAAAAATATCCTGCTCAATTGAATAGTACTTGCTTCAATCATTTAAAATCAATAGCAAGCTCAAGAATGAAGTTTGAAATTGGTACTTATCAAGAAATAACGACTATTTTTAAACTTGCACATTTTTTTAATTTTTTTTATATTTACATTTTTGAAACGTTATAAAAGTAAATTGTATTTGATAGAAAATTTCCTGTTTAATCGATTGGTATTTGCTTCAACCATCTACAATTAACAGCAAGCTCAAAAATGAAGTTTGAAATTGGTTCTTATTAAGAAATAACCACTATTTTTAAACTTGCGTATTTTTTTGATTTTTTTTATATTTACAATGCTGAAACATTATAAAACTAAAATGTGTTTAATAGAAAATATCCTGCTAAATCAAATAGTACTTGCTTCAACCATCTACAATCAATAGCATACTCAAAAATGAAGTTTGAAATTGGTATTTATCAAAGAATAACGACTATCTTTAAACTTGCGTGTTTTGTTGATTTTTTTTATATTTACATTGCTGAAACGTTATAAAAAAAAGATGTATTTGATAGAAAATTTCCTGCTCAATCAAATGGTATTTGCTTTAACCACATACAGCTAATAGCAAGCCCAAAAATAAAGTTTCAAATTGGTACTTGTCAAGGAATAACGACTATCTTTAAACTTGCGCATTTTTTTAATTTTTTTATATTTAGATTGTTGAAACGTTATAAAAACAAGATGTATTTGATAGAAAATTTTCTGCTTAATCAAATGGTATTTGCTTTAACTATCTACAGTTAATAGCAAGCTCAAGAATGAAGTTTGAAATTGGTGCTTATCAAGGAATAACAACTATTTTTAAACTTGCGCATTTTTTAATTTTTTTTATATTTACATTGCTGAAACGTTATAAAAGTAAGATGTATTTGATTGAAAATTTCCCGCTTAATCAAAGGGTATTTGCTTCAACCACATACAGCTAATAGCAAGCTCAAAAATGAAGTTTGAAGTTGGTATTTATCAAGAAATGACGACTCTCTTTAAACTTGCGTATTTTTTTGATTTTTTTTATATTTACATTATTGAAACGTTATAAAAGTAGGATGTATTTGATAGGAAATTTTTTGCTCAATAGAATAGTACTTGCGTCAACCATGTACAATTAATAGCAAGCTCAAGAATAAAGTTTGAAATTGGTACTTATCAAGGAATAACGACTATCTTTAAACTTGCGCATTTTTTATATTTTTTTATATTTAGATTGTTGAAACGTTATAAAAACAAGATGTATTTAATAAAAAATCTCTTGTTTAATCAAATGGTATTTGCTTCAACAATCTACAATTAATAGCAAGCTCAAGAATAAAGTTTGAAATTGGTATTTATCAAGAAATAACGACTCTTTTTAAACTTGCGTATTTTTTTAATTTTTTTTATATTTACATTGCTGAAACCTTATAAAGCTAGAACGAGTTTGATAAAAAATATCCTGCTCAATCGAATAATATTTGCTTCAACCATTTAAAATTAATAGCAAGCTCAAAAATAAAGTTTGAAATTGGTACTTATTAAGGAATAACGACTATATTTAAACTTGCGTATTTTTTTTATTTTTTTTATATTTACATTGCTGAAACATTATAAAACTAAAAAATGTTTGATAGAAAATATGTTGCTTAATCAAATAGTACTTGCTTCACTATCTACAATCAATAGCATACTCAAAAATAAAGTTTAAAATTGGTGTTTATCAAGAAATAACGACTATCTTTAAACTTGCGTATTTTTTTGATTTTTTTTATATTTATATTGCTGAAGTATTATAAAAAAAAATGCATTTGATAAAAAATTTTCTGTTTAATTAAATGGTATTTGTTTCAACCATTTACAGTTAATAGCAAGCTAAAAAATAAAGTTTGAAGTTGGTACTTATCAAGGAATAACGACTATTTTTAAACTTGCGAATTTTTTTATTTTTTTTTATTTACATTGCTGAAACGTTAAAAAAGTAGGATGTGTTTGATAAAAAATTTTTTGCTCAATTGAATGGTACTTGCTTTAACCCTCTACAGTTAATAGCAAGCTCAAAAATGAAGTTTGAAATTGGTACTTATCAAGGAATAACGACTATCTTTAAACTTTCAAATTTTTTTAATTTTTTTTATATTTACATTGTTAAGACGTTATAAAGGTAAAATGTATTTGATAGGAAATTTTCTGCTTAATCGAACGCTATTTGCTTCAACCATCTACAATTAATAGCAAGCTCAAGAATGAAGTTTGAAATTGGTACTTATCAAAGAATAACAACTATCTTTAAACTTGCGTATTTTTTTAATTTTTTTTATATTTACAATGCTGAAACGTTATAAAACTAAAATAAGTTTAACAAAAAACATCCTGCTCAATTAAATAGTATTTGCTTCAACCACATACAGCTAATAGCAAGCCCAAAAATAAAGTTTCAAATTGGTACTTATCAAGGAATAACAACTATTTTTAAACTTGCGCATTTTTTAATTTTTTTTATATTTACATTGCTGAAACGTTATAAAAGTAAGATGTTTTTGATAGAAAATGTCCTGTTTAATCAAAGGGTATTTGCTTTAACCACATACAGCTAATAGCAAGCTCAAAAATAAGTTTGAAATTGGTATTTATCAAGAAATGACGACTCTTTTTAAACTTGCGTATTTTTTTGATTTTTTTTATATTTACATTATTGAAGCGTTATAAAAGTAGGATGTATTTGATAGGAAATTTTTTGCTCAATAGAATGGTACTTGTGTCAACCATGTACAATTAATAGCAAGCTTAAGAATGAAGTTTGGAATTGGTAATTATCAAGGAATAACGACTACTTTTAAACTTGCGCATTTTTTTATTGTTTTTTATTTACATTGCTGAAACGTTAAAAAAGTAGGATGTATTTGATAAAAAATTTTTTGCTCAATTAAATGGTACTTGCTTCAACCATCTACAATTAATAGCAAGCTCAAGAATGAAGTTTGAAATTGGTACTTATCAAGGAATATCGACTATCTTTAAACTTGCGAATTTTTTTAATTTTTTTTATATTTACATTGTTAAGACGTTATAAAGGTAGAATGTATTTGATAGGAAATTTTTTGCTTAATCAAACGCTGTTTGCTTCAACCATCTATAATTAATAGCAAGCTCAAGAATGAAGTTTGAAATTGGTACTTATCAAGGAATAACGACTATTTTTGAACTTGCGTATTTTTTTGATTTTTTTTATATTTACTTTGCCGAAACTTTATAAAACTAAAATGGGTTTAACAGAAAATATCCTGCTCAAATAAATAGTACTTGCTTCAACCATCTACAATCAACAGCATACTCAAAAATAAAGTTTGAAATTGGTATTTATCAAGAAATAACAACTCTTTTTAAACTTGCGTATTTTTTTGATTTTTTTTATATTTACATTGCTAAAACTTTATAAAACTAAAATGTGTTTGATAGAAAATATATTGCTCAATCGAACAGTACTTGCTTTCCCCATTTAAAATTAATAGCAAGCTCAAGAATGAAGTTTGAAATTGGTACTTATTAAGAAATAACGACTATCTTTAAACTTGCGTATTTTTTTGAGTTTCTTTATATTTACATTGTTGAAACTTTATAAAACTAAAATGTGATTAATAGAAAATATTCTGCTCAATCGAATAGTACTTGCCTTAACCATCTACAATCAATAGCAAGCTCAAGAATGAAGTTTGAAATTGGTATTTATCAAGAAATAACGACTCTTTTAAACTTGCATATTTTTTTAATTTTTTTTATATTTACATTGTTGAAACTTTATAAAACTAGAATGTGTTTAATAGAAAATATCCTGGTCAATCGAATAGTACTTGCTTCAACCATTTAGAATCAATAGCAAGCTCAAGAATGAAGTTTGAAATTGGTACTTATCAAGAAAAAACGACTATTTTTAAACTTGCAAATTTTTTTAATTTTTTTTATATTTACATTGTTGAAACGTTATAAAAGTAAAACATATTTGATAGAAAATTTCCTGTTTAATCGAATGGTATTTGCTTCAACCATCTACAATTAACAGCAAGCTCAAAAATTAAGTTTGAAATTGGTTCTTATTAAGAAATAACCACTATCTTTAAACTTGCGTATTTTTTGATTTTTTTTATATTTACATTGCTGAAACATTATAAAACTAAAATGCGTTTGATAGAAAATATCCTGCTTAATGAAATAGTACTTGCTTTAACCATCTACAATCAATAGCATACTCAAAAATAAAGTTTGAACTTGGTATTTATCAAAGAATAACGACTATTTTTAAACTTGCGAATTTTTATGATTTTTTTTATATTTACATTGCTCAAACGTTATAAAAGTAAAATATATTTAATGAAAAATTTCTCGTTTAATCGAATGGTATTCGCTTCAACGATTAACAGCAAGCTCAAAAATAAATTTTGAAATTGGTACTTATCAAGGAATAACGACTCTTTTTAAACTTGCGTATTTTTTTGTTTTTTTTTATATTTACATTGCTGAAACTTTATAAAACTAAAATGTGTTTGATAGAAAATAACCTGCTCAATCAAATAGTACTTGCTTCAACTATCTAAAATTAATAGCATGCTCAAGAATGAAGTTTATATTTGGTACTTATCAAGAAATAACGACTCTCTTTAAACTTGCGTATTTTTTTGATTTCTTTTATATTTACATTGTTGTAACGTTATAAAGGTAGAATGTATTTAATAGGAAATTTCCTGCTTAATTGAATGGTATTTGTGTCAACCATCTACAATTAATCGCAAGCTCAATAATAAAGTTTGAAATTGGTACTTATTAAGGAATAACGACTATCTTTAAACTTGCGTATTTTTTTGATTTTATTTATATTTACATTGCTGAAACTTTATAAAACAAAAATGTGTTTGATAGAAAATATCCTGCTTAATCGAATAGTACTTGTCTCAACCATCTACAATCAATAGCAAGCTCAAGAATGAAGTTTGAAACTGGTATTTATCAAGAAATAACGACTCTCTTTAAACTTGAGAATTTTTTTTGATTTTTTTTATATTTACATTGTTGTAAGGTTATAAAGGTAAAATGTATTTAATAGGAAATTTTTTGCTTAATCGTATAGTACTTGTCTCAACCATCTACAATTAATAGCAAGCTCAAGAATGAAGTTTGAAATTGGTATTTATCAAGAAATAACGACTCTTTTTAAACTTGCGTATTTTTTTGATTTTTTTTTATATTTACATTGCTAAAACTTTATAAAACTAAAACGTGTTTAATAGAAAATATCTTGCTTAATCGAATAGTACTTGCCTCAACCATCTACAATTAATAGCAAGCTTAAGAATTAAGTTTGAAATTGGTATTTATCAAGAAATAACGACTCTCTTTAAACTTTCGTATTTTTTTGATTTTATTTATATTTACATTGTTGAAACGTTATAAAGGTAGGATGTATTTAATAGGAAATTTTCTGCTCAATCGAATGGTATTTGCCTCAAACATCTACAATCAACAGCAAGCTCAAGAATGAAGTTTGAAATTGGTATTTATCAAGAAATAAAGACTCACATTAAACTTGCGTATTTTTTTAATTTTTTTTATATTTACATTATTGAAACGTTATAAAAATAGGATGTATTTAATAGAAAATTTCCTTCTCAATCAAATGGTACTTGTGCCAACTATCTACAATTAATAGCAAGCTCAAAAATAAAGTTTGAAATTAGTACTTATCAAGAAATAACGACTATCTTTGAACTTGCTTATTTTTATGATTTTTTTTATATTTACATTGCTGAAACTTTACAAAACTAGAATGAGTTTGATGAAAAATATTCTGCTCAATCGAATAGTACTTGCCTCAACCATCTACAATCAATAGCATACTCAAAAATAAAGTTTGAAATTGGTATTTATCAAGGAATAACGACTCTCCTTAAACTTGCGTATTTTTTTAATTTTTTTTATATTTACATTGCTGAAACTTTACAAAACTAGAATGAGTTTGATGAAAAATATTCTGCTCAATCGAATAGTACTTGCTTCAACCATCTGCAATCAATAGCATACTCAGAAATAAAGTTTGAAATTGGTATTTATCAAGAAATAACGACTCTCCTTAAACTTGCGTATTTTTTTAATTTTTTTTATATTTACATTGCTGAAACGTTATAAAAATAGCATGTATTTAATAGGAAATTTCTTGCTTAATTGAATGGTATTTGCTTTAACCATCTATAAATAATAGCAAGCTCAAGAATGAAGTTTGAAATTGGTACTTATCAAGAAAAAACGACTATTTTTAAACTTGCAAATTTTTTTAATTTTTTTTATATTTACATTGTTGAAACGTTATAAAAGTAAAATATATTTGATAGAAAATTTCCTGTTTAATCGAATGGTATTTGCTTCAGCCATCTACAATTAACAGCAAGCTCAAAAATTAAGTTTGAAATTGGTTCTTATTAAGAAATAACCACTATCTTTAAACTTGCGTATTTTTTGATTTTTTTTATATTTACATTGCTGAAACATTATAAAACTAAAATGCGTTTGATAGAAAATATCCTGCTTAATGAAATAGTACTTGCTTTAACCATCTACAATCAATAGCATACTCAAAAATAAAGTTTGAAATTGGTATTTATCAAAGAATAACGACTATCTTTAAACTTGCGAATTTTTTTGATTTTTTTTATATTTACATTGCTCAAACGATATAAAAGTAAAATATATTTAATGAAAAATTTCTCGTTTAATCGAATGGTATTCGCTTCAACGATTAACAGCAAGCTCAAAAATAAATTTTGAAATTGGTACTTATCAAGGAATAACGACTCTTTTTAAACTTGCGTATTTTTTTGTTTTTTTTTATATTTACATTGCTGAAACTTTATAAAACTAAAATGTGTTTGATAGAAAATAACCTGCTCAATCAAATAGTACTTGCTTCAACTATTTAAAATTAATAGCATGCTCAAGAATGAAGTTTAAAATTGGTACTTATCAAGAAATAACGACTCTCTTTAAACTTGCGTATTTTTTTGATTTCTTTTATATTTACATTGTTGTAACGTTATAAAGGTAGAATGTATTTAATAGGAAATTTCCTGCTCAATTGAATGGTATTTGTGTCAACCATCTACAATTAATCGCAAGCTCAATAATAAAGTTTGAAATTGGTACTTATTAAGGAATAACGACTATCTTTAAACTTGCGTATTTTTTTGATTTTATTTATATTTACATTGCTGAAACTTTATAAAACAAAAATGTGTTTGATAGAAAATATCCTGCTTAATCGAATAGTACTTGTCTCAACCATCTACAATCAATAGCAAGCTCAAGAATGAAGTTTGAAACTGGTATTTATCAAGAAATAACGACTCTCTTTAAACTTGAGAATTTTTTTGATTTTTTTTATATTTACATTGTTGTAAGGTTATAAAGGTAAAATGTATTTAATAGGAAATTTTTTGCTTAATCGAATAGTACTTGTCTCAACCATCTACAATTAATAGCAAGCTCAAGAATGAAGTTTGAAATTGGTATTTATCAAGAAATAACGACTCTTTTTAAACTTGCGTATTTTTTTGATTTTTTTTATATTTACATTGCTAAAACTTTATAAAACTAAAACGTGTTTAATAGAAAATATCTTGCTCAATCGAATAGTACTTGCCTCAACCATCTACAATTAATAGCAAGCTTAAGAATTAAGTTTGAAATTGGTATTTATCAAGAAATAACGACTCTCTTTAAACTTGCGCATTTTTTTGATTTTATTTATATTTACATTGTTGAAACGTTATAAAGGTAGGATGTATTTAATAGGAAATTTTCTGCTCAATCGAATGGTATTTGCCTCAAACATCTACAATCAACAGCAAGCTCAAGAATGAAGTTTGAAATTGGTATTTATCAAGAAATAAAGACTCACATTAAACTTGCGTATTTTTTTAATTTTTTTTATATTTACATTATTGAAACGTTATAAAAATAGGATGTATTTAATAGAAAATTTCCTTCTCAATCAAATGGTACTTGTGCCAACTATCTACAATTAATAGCAAGCTCAAAAATAAAGTTTGAAATTAGTACTTATCAAGAAATAACGACTATCATTGAACTTGCTTATTTTTTTGATTTTTTTTATATTTACATTGCTGAAACTTTACAAAACTAGAATGAGTTTGATGAAAAATATTCTGCTCAATCGAATAGTACTTGCTTCAACCATCTACAATCAATAGCATACTCAAAAATAAAGTTTGAAATTGGTATTTATCAAGGAATAACGACTATCTTTAAACTTGCGTATTTTGTTGATTTTTTTTATATTTACATTGCTGAAACGTTATAAAAATAAATTGCATTTGATAGAAAATTTTCTGCTCAATCGAATGGTACTTGTTTCAACCATCTATAATTAATAGCAAACTCAAGAATTAAGTTTGAAATTGGTACTTATCAAGGAATAACGACTATCTTTAAACTTGCAAATTTTTTTAATTTTTTTTATATTTACATTGCTAAGACGTTACAAAGGTAAGATGTATTTTATAGGAAATTTTCTGCTTAATCAAACGCTATTTGCTTCAACCATCTACAATTAATAGCAAACTTAAAAATGAAGTTTGAAATTGGTAGTTATCAAAGAATAACAACTATCTATAAACTTGCGTATTTTTTTAATTTTTATTATATTTACAATGCTGAAACTTTATAAAACTAAAATGTGTTTGATAGAAAATATTCTGCTCAATCGAATAATACATGCTTTAACCATCTACAATCAATAGCAAGCTCAAGAATGAAGTTTGAAATTGGTATTTATCAAGAAATAAAGACTCTCTTTAAACTTGCGTATTTTTTTGATTTTTTTTATATTTACATTATTGAAACGTTATAAAAGTAGGATCTATTTGATGAAAAATTTCCTGCTCAATCGAATGTTATTTGTTTCAACCATCTGCAGTTAATAGCAAGCTCAAGTCCAAAGTTTAAAATTGGTACTTATCAAGGAATAACGACTATCTTTAAACTTGCGTATTTTTTTGAATTTTTTGATTTTTTTTATATTTACTTTGCTGAAACTTTATAAAACTAAAATGGGTTTAACAGAAAATATCCTGCTCAAATAAATAGTACTTGCTTCAACCATCTACAATCAATAGCATACTTAAAAATAAAGTTTGAAATTGGTATTTATCAAGGAATATCGACTATCTTTAAACTTGCGTATTTTTTTGATTTTTTTTATACTTACATTCCTGAAACATTATAAAAATAAAATATATTTGATAGAAAATTTTCTGCTTTATCAAATGGTATGTGTCTCAGCCATCTACAATTAATAGCAAGCTCAAGAATAAAGTTTGAAATTGGTATTTATCAAGAAATAACAACTATTTTTGAACTTGCGTATTTTTTTAATTTTTTTTATATTTACATTGCTGAAACATTATAAAACTTAAATGTGTTTGATACAAAATATCCTGCTTAATCAAATAGTACTTGCTTCAATAATCTACAATCAATAGCATACTTAAAAATAAAGTTTGAAATTGGTATTTATCAAGAAATAACGACTCTATTTAAACTTGCGCATTTTTTTAATTTTTTTTATATTTACATTGCTGAAACGTTATAAAAGTAAGATATATTTGATAGAAAATTTTCTGCTCAATCAAACGGTACTTGTTTCAACCATCTGCAATTAATATCAAGCTCAAGAATAAAGTTTGAAGTTGGTATTTATCAAGAAATAACGACTATTTTTAAACTTGCGCATTTTTTTAATTTTTTTCTATTTACATTGCTGAAACGTTAAAAAAGTAGGATGTATTTGATAGAAAATTTTCTGCTCAATTGAATGGTATTTGCTTTAACCATCTGCAATTGATAGCAAACTCATGAATAAAGTTTGAAATTGGTACTTATCAAGGAATAACGACTATATTTAAACTTGAGAATTTTTTTAATTTTTTTTATGTTTACATTGCTAAGACGTTATAAAGGTAGGATGTATTTGATAGAAAATTTTTTGCTCAATCGAACGGTATTTGCTTCAACCATCTACAATTAATAGCAAGCTCAAGGATGAAGTTTGAAATTGGTACTTATCAAAGCATAACAACTATCTTTAAACTTGCGTATTTTTTTTTTACATTTACAATGCTGAAACTTCATAAAACTAAAATGTGTTTGATAGAAAATATCCTGCTTAATCCAACAATATTTAATTTAACCATCTACAATCAATAGCAAGTTCAAGAATAAAGTTTGAAATTGGTATTTATCAAGAAATAACGACTCTTTTTAAACTTGCGTATTTTTTTGATTTTTTTAATATTTACATTGCTGAAACGTTATAAAAAAAATGTGTTTGATAGAAAATTTCCTGCTCAATCAAATAATATTTGCTTTAACCACATACAGCTAACAGCAAGCTCAAAAATAAAGATTGAAATTGGTACTTATCAAGGAATAACGACTATATTTAAACTTGCGTATTTTTTTGATTTTTTTTATATTTACATTGCTAAAACGTTATAAAAATAAAATACATTTGATAGAAAATTACCTGCTTAATCAGAGGGTATTTGCTTCAACCACATACAGCTAATAGCAAGCTCAAAAATGAAGTTTGAAATTGGTATTTATCAAGAAATGACGACTCTCTTTAAACTTGCGTATTTTTTTGATTTTTTTTATATTTACATTGTTGAAGCGTTACAAGGGTAGGATGTATTTGATAGGAAATTTTTTGCTCGATAGAATGGTACTTGTGTCAACCATGTACAATTAATAGCAAGCTCAAGAATAAAGTTTGAAATTGGTACTTATCAAGGAATAACGACTATCTTTAAACTTGCGCATTTTCTTAATTTTTTCATATTTAAGTTGTTGAAACGTTATAAAAATAAGACGTATTTAATAGAAAATTTTCTGCTTAATCAAATGGTATTTGCTTTAACTATTTACAGTTAATAGCAAGCTCAAGAATGAAGTTTGAATTTGGAACTTATCAAGGAATAACAACTATCTTTATACTTGCGCATTTTTTTAATTTTTTTTTATTTTTACGTTGCTGAAACGTTATAAAAGTAGAATGTATGTGTTAGGAAACTTGCTTAATCAAATGGTACTTGTTTGAACCATCTACAATTAAAAGCAAGCTCAAGAATGAAGTTTGAAATTGGTACTTATCAAGGAATAACGACTCTCTTTAAACTTGCGTATTTTTTTGATTTTTTTTATATTTACATTGCCGAAACTTTATAAAACTAAAATGTGTTTGATAGAACATTTCCTGTTCAATCGAACGCTATTTGCTTCAACCATCTACATATAATAGCAAGCTTAAGAAAGAAGTTTGAATTTGGTACTTATCAAGAAATAACGACTATTTTTAAACTTGCGCATTTTTTTATTTTTTTTATATGTACATTGTTGAAACGTTATAAAGGTAAAATGTATTTAATAGAAAATTTCCTGCTTAATCGAATGGTATTTGCTTCAACCATTTGCAAATAGTAGCAAGCTCAAGAATAAAGTTTGAAGTTGGTACTTATCAAGGAATAACGACTCACTTTAAACTTGCGTATTTTTTTGATTTTTTTTATATTTGCATTACTAAAACTTTATAAAACTAAATGTAGTTGATAGAAAATACTCTGCCCAATCGAATAGTACTTACTTCAACTATCTACAATCAATAGCAAGCTCAAGGATGAAGTTTGAAATTGGTACTTATTAAGGAATAACGACTCTCTTTAAACCTGCGTATTTTTTTGCTTTTTTTTATATTTACATTGCTGAAACGTTATAAAAGTAGAATGTATTTTTTAGGAAATTATCTGCTTAATTGAATAGTATTTGCTTCAACCATCTACAAATAATAGCAAGCTCAAGAATGAAGTTTGAATTTGGTATTTACCAAAAAATAGCGACTCTCTTTAAACTTGCGTATTTTTTTGATTTTTTTATATTTACATTGCTAAAACGTTATAAAGGTAGAATGCATTTGATAGGAAATTTTCCGTTTAATCGAATGGTATTTGCTTTAACCATCTACAATTAATAGCAAGCTCAAGAATAAAGTTTGAAATTGGTACTTATTAAGAAATAACGACTATATTTAAACTTGCGAATTTTTTTGATTTTTTTTATATTTACATTGCTAAAACGTTATAAAGGTAGGATGTATTTGATAGAACATTTTCTGTCTAATTGAATAGTATTTGCCTCAATTATCTACAATTAATAGCAAGCTCAAGAATAAAGTTTGAAATTGGTACTTATCAAGAAATAACGACTCTCTTTAAACTTGCGTATTTTTTTTGTTTTTTTTTATATTTACATTGCTCAAACGTTATAAAAGTGAAATGTATTTGATAGAAAATTTCCTGCTTAATCAAATGGTATTTGCTTCAACTATCTACAAATAATAGCAAGCTCAAGAATGAAGTTTGAAATTGGTAATTATCAAAAAATAACGACTCTCTTTAAACTTGCGTATTTTTTTGATTTTTTTTATATTTACATTACTGAAACTTTATAAAACTAAAATGTGTTTATAAGAAAATATCCTGTTCAATCGAATAGTACTTGCTACAACCATTTATAATCAACAGCAAGCTCAAGAATGAAGTTTGAAATTGGTATTTATCAAGAAATAGCGACTCTCTTTAAACTTGCGTATTTTTTTGATTTTTTTATATTTACATTGCTGAAACCTTATAAAACTAAAATGTGTTTGATAGAAAATTCTCTGCTCAATCGAACGCTATTTGCTTCAACCATCTACAATTAATAGCAAGCTTAAGAATGAAGTTTGAATTTGGTACTTATCAAGAAATAACGACTATATTTAAACTTGCGTATTTTTTTGATTTTTTTTATATTTACATTGCTGGACTTTATAAAGCTAGAATGTGTTTCATAGAAAATATCTTGCTTAATCAAATAATATTTGTTACAACCATTTATAATCAACAGCAAGCTCAAGAATAAAGTTTGAAATTGGTATTTATCAAGAAATAACGACTATATTTAAACTTTCGCATTTTTTTGATTTTTTTTATATTTACATTGCTGAAACGTTATAAAAGTAGGATGTATTTATTAAAAAATTTCCTGCTTAATCGAATGGTATTTGCTTCAACTATCTACAAATAATAGCAAGCTCAAAAATGAAGTTTGAAATTGGTATTTATCAAGAAATAGCAACTCTCTTTAAACTTGCGTATTTTTTTGATTTTTTTATATTTACATTGTTGAAACTATAAAAAACTAGAATGTGTTTAATAGAAAATTTCCTGCTTAAACAAATGGTACTTGTTTCAACCATTTTGAATTAATAGCAAGCTCAAGAGTAAAGTTTGAAATTAGTACTTATCAAGAAATAAAGACTCTCTTTAAACTTGCGTATTTTTTAATTTTTTTTATATTTACATTGCTAAAACTTTATAAAACTAGAATGTGTTTGATAGAAAATGTCTTGCTCAATTAAGAAGTATTTACTTCAACCATCTACAATTAATAGCAAGCTCAAGAATGAAGTTTGAAATTGGTACTTATCAAGGAATAACGACTCTCTTTAAACTTGCGTATTTTTTTGATTTTTTTTATATTTACATTGCTGAAACTTTATAAAACAAGAATGTGTTTGATAGAAAATATCTTGCTCAATTGAATAATACTTGCTTCAACTATCTACAATCAATAGCAAGCTCAAGAATGAAGTTTGAAATTGGTACTTATCAAGGAATAACGACTCTTTTTAAACTTGCGTATTTCTTTAATTTTTTTATATATACATTGCTGAAACCTTATAAAACTAAAATGTGTTTGATAGAAAATTTTTTGCTCAATCGAACGCTATTTGCTTCAACCATCTACAATTAATAGGAAGCTTAAGAATGAAGTTTGAATTTGGTACTTATCAAGAAATAACGACTATATTTAAACTTGCGTATTTTTTTGATTTTTTTTATATTAACATTGCTGAGACTTTATAAAGCTAGAATGTGTTTCATAGAAAATATCTTGTTCAATTGAATAGTATTTGTTACAACAATTTATAATCAACAGCAAGCTCAAGAATAAAGTTTGAAATTGGTATTTATCAAGAAATAACGACTATCTTTAAACTTGCGTATTTTTTTTATTTTTTTTATTATTTACATTGCTGAAACTTCATAAAACTAAAATGTGTTTGATAGAAAATATTTTTCTCAATCGAATAGTACTTGCCTCAACTATTTACAATCAATAGCAAGCTCAAGAATGAAGTTTGAAATTGGTATTTATCAAGAAATAACGACTCAATATAAACTTGTGTATTTTTTTAATTTTTTTATATTTACATTGCTGAAACTTTAAAAAACTAAATTGTGTTTAATAGAAAATATCCTGCTTAATCGAATAGTATTTGCTTTAACCATTTACAAATAATAGCAAGCTCAAGAGTAAAGTTTGAAATTGGTACTTATCAAGGAATAAAGTCTCTCTTTAAACTTGCGTATTTTTTTGATTTTTTTTATATTTACATTGCTGAAACTTTATAAAACTAGAATGTGTTTAATAGAAAATGTCTTGCTCAATTGAATAGTATTTACTTCAACCATCTACAATCAATAGCAAGCTCAAGAATAAAGTTTGAAATTGATACTTATCAAGGAATAACGACTCTTTTTAAACTTGCGTATTTTTTTGATTTTTTTTATATTTACATTGTTGAAACTATATAAAGCTAAAATGTGTTTTTTAGAAAATTTTCTGCTTAAACAAATGGTACTTGTTTCAACCATCTTGAATTAATAGCAAACTCGAGAATGAAGTTTGAAATTGGTACTTATCAAGGAATAACGACTCTCTTTAAACTTGCGTATTTTTTGATTTTTTTTATATTTACATTGCTGAAACTTTATAAAACGAAAATGTGTTTGATAGAAAATATCTTGCTCAATCGAACAATACTTGCTACAACCATTTATAATCAACAGCAAGCTTAAGATTGTAGATTGAAATTGGTACTTAACAAGGAATAACGACTATCTTTAAACTTGCGAATTTTTTTGATTTTTTTTATATTTACATTGTTGAATCTATATAAAATTAAAATGTGTTTAATAGAAAATTTCCTGCTTAAACAAATGGTATTTGTTTCAACCATCTTGAATTAATAGCAAGCTCAAGAATAAAGTTTGAATTTAGTACTTGTCAAGTAATAACGACTATATTTAAACTTGCGCATTTTTTTGATTTTTTTTATATTTAGATTGCTAAAACGTTATAAAGGTAGGATGTATTTGCTAGAAAATTTTTTGTCTAATTGAATAATATTTGCCTCAATTATCTAGAGTTAATAGCAAGCTCAAGAATAAAGTTTGAAATTGGTACTTATCAAGGAATAACGACTATTTTTAAACTTGCGCATTTTTTTAATTTTTTTTTATATTTACATTGCTGAAACGTTATAAAAGTAAGATGTATTTGATAATAAATTTCTTGCTTAATCAAACGGTACTTGCTTCAACCACATACAGCTAATAGCAAACTCACAAATAAAGTTTGAAATTGGTACTTATCAAGGAATAACGACTATCTTTAAACTTGCGTATTCTTTTGAGTTTCTTTATATCTACATTGCTGAAACTTTATAAAACTAAAATGTGTTTGATAGAAAATATCTTGCTCAAACAAATAGTACTTGCGTCAACCATCTACAGTTAATAGCAAGCTCAAGAATGAAGTTTGAAATTGGTATTTATCAAGAAATAACGACTCCCTTTAAACTTGCGTATTTGTTTGATTTTTTTTAAATTTACATTATTGAAACGTTGTAAAAGTAGGATGTTTTTGATAGAAAATTTCCTGCCTAATCGAATGATACTTGTATCAACCATCTACAATTAATATCAACCTCAAGAATAAAGTTTGAAATTGGTACTTATCAAGGAATAACGACTATCTTTAAACTTGCGTATTTTTTTGATTTTTTTTATATTTACATTGTTGAAACGTTATAAAACTAAAATGTGTTTAATAAAAAATATCCTGTTCACTTGAATGGTATTTGCTTTAACCATCTACAATTAACAGCAAGCTCAAAAATGAAGTTTGAAATTGGTACTTATTAAGGAAAAACGACTATCTTTAATCTTGCGTATTTTTTTGATTTTTTTTTATTTACATTGTTGAAACATTATAAAACTAAAATGTGTTTGATAAAAAATATCCTGCTTAATCAAATAGTACTTGCTTCAACCATCTACAATCAATAGCATACTCAAAAATGAAGTTTGAAATTGGTATTTATCAAGAAATAACGACTCTATTTAAACTTGCGTAATTTTTTAATTTTTTTAATTTTTACATTGCTAAAACGTTATAAAAAAAAGATGTATTTGATAGAAAATTTTCTGCTCAATCAAATGGTATTTGTTTCAACCATCTACATATAATAGCAAGCTCAAGAATAAAGTTTGAAATTGGTACTTATCAAGAAATAACGACTATTTTTAAACTTGCGCATTTTTTTAATTTTTTTTATATTTACATTGCTGAAACGTTATAAAAGTAAAATACATTTGATAGAAAATTTCCTGCTTAATCGAATGGTATTTGCTTCAACTATTTACAATTAATAGCAAGCTCAAAAATAAAGTTTGAAATTGGTATTTATCAAGAAATAACAACTCTTTTTAAACTTGCTTATTTTTTGATTTTTTTTATATTTACATTGCTGAAACTTTATAAAACTAGAATGTGTTTAATAGAAAATATTCTGCTTAATCGAATAGTACTTGCCACAACCATTTACAATTAACAGCAAGCTCAAGGATGAAGTTTGAAGTTGGTACTTATCAAGGAATAACGACTCTCTTTAAACTTGCGTATTTTTTTGATTTTTTTTATATTTACATTGCTGAAACTTTATAAAACTAGAATGTGTTTAATAGAAAATTTTCTGCTCAATCGAACGCTATTTGCTTCAACCATCAATTAATGGCAAGCTTAAGAATGAAGTTTTAATTTGGTACTTATCAAGAAATAACGACTATATTTAAACTTGCGCATTTTTTTGATTTTTTTTTTATATTCACATTGCTGAAACGTTATAAAGGTAAAATGTATTTGACAGAAAATTTTCTGCTTAATCAAATAGTATTTGCTTCAACCATCTGTAACGAAGCGTTCCTATAATTCCTAATAATTCAGTAAACAAAACCAGATAACGCCCAGCAGCTGATTCGGACCGCGTGACCGCGACGTCATACGTATACGTCAGGCCAGTAATGGTGGTATAATTCCCACCACACCAAGAACCACCACCAACGCTTCGCTGCGATACTCCTCCCATACCCCTCGCCTACAAACGAAGCCTATATATTGCGCCTACCGCCTCCGATACTTGCATACTTGCGGGAGCATTATCCTCGTAAGTAGCCACCCCCAGACCCGTCCACCCCTGGAGCATTATCCTAGGGGCTTCCTCTCCGATACCGCTACCCACGGAGCATTATCCCGTTGGTAGAGTCCTACCTCCCCTCCATTACAAGTGCAAGCCACCGAAGCCGACACGTCGAGGACGAGGAGCCGAGGACGAGGAGACGAGGACGAGAAGCCGACGACGAGGAGTCGAGGACGAGGGACCGCCGGGGACGAGGCCGTGTCTATACTAGTAGAAGATTCGTTTTGTTTTGTTCAGAAGTATTATTTTATTTTATTTTTATTTTGTACATAGCTATTATTGTCAATAAAACCCCATCAAAGCCGCTCTTCTCTCTCTCTACGATACCCAGAACCCGACACGGAAACAACCGTTACAAATTTGGCGCCCGAGCAGCAAGTCCGAAGAAAATCGACTTTATTGAGACAGGGTACGAGAGAGCAACGTGAAGAAGCCAGCCAAAAAGATGGTGAAATGGAGACCTGGCCGTGGACAAATAGTGAGTTGTTGAACCAAGTCCGGAAATGGAACGTCACCTTCGACGGAAAAACCGACGCCGTCGCTTTCATCGAGCGGATCGAAGAGCTGGCGGTGACCTATATGATCGGAAAGGAACAACTGGTACGTGCTCTGCCCGTGTTATTAAGAAATCAAGCAATTTTATGGTACCGAAATTATAAGCATACTATCCGCACTTGGGATGATTTTATTGAAATTTTTGAAGCGTTTTATTTTCCGAGAGAGTACCGAGAAAGCCTGAAAGAAGAAATTTTCCGGAGGTTCCAAAAGCCGCACGAAAATGGTCGTGATTTTATAACAAACCTGCAGACTCTGATCCGAAGACATGGTGGCTGGAGCAGAACGCAAGAACTGTCTTGCATTTACAAACACCTGCTCCCAGAGTACCGCCAATACATTCGCCGGAACGACGTAAATTCCCTGATGGACCTGCTGGACCAAGTGCAGGAGTATGAGAGTCTAGCTCGAGAGCTGAAAACCAACAAGTTCGAGCCAAGAAATTGTTTGGTTGCCAGTTCGAACTGGACGGGGATGATGTCCGAGTTTCCGGAGGAGACTTATGAACCACGACACTCACGACAGATTCCAGGTTTTCGCCCAAAATTCGACCAGGAAAATATAAGGTTCACCTATAGGCAACCCCCAAAACATTTCTGTTCGCGGTGTGGCTTACAGGGGGTAATGACCCATCAATGCCACTGTATCAAGACGAAGACAACAAACTCCGAGGGGACTGTGCCCCAAATGGCTCCGAGCAGCCCCTGGAAAAAGACCGAAATACTACCGACACCGACCCCGAAAGTGACCGAAATAGTACCGACACCTATTTCAAAAAGGACCGAAATACTACCGACACCGACTTCAAAACCGATAACACAAATTCAACCCCAGCCCAAAAATGACAATCGCATCATTTGGAAAATCTCCGTGGCTAACCAGGAAATTCCCGCTTTGTTTGACACTGGTTCTGTGCTCTCATATATTAGCGAAGAGACGGCCGATTATTGTGTAAACCAAGGGGTGCAGCCACAGGTTTTGACTTCCAGAATGCAGGCGAAAATGGCCAATGGGGTAACCGTAGATACTAACGTTTCCTACAACATAAAATTTCAGGCCATTGATCTGAAGTTTGAATGGAAATTCTTAGTCTGTCCGAATTTAACAAATCCGATAATCCTTGGGTTAGACTTCATCATGGGTCAGCAAATGGTGTTGAATTTTCAATCCGGTGAAATTTCCCACCAAGGCCGAATTTTGCTGAACATGGGATCACCACTAGCCCAGGTGTTAACCGAAATTCCCATCACCGATACAGTTGATACCGCAGCTGTAGAAGACGAATTCATCAAGAGCGAAATAGCTGTGAAGGATATGCAAGCTATTGTTGATGAAGAAGTCGACCGCATGATGCAGGAAGACATCATCGAACCGTCTGAGAGTCCTTGGAGCTCTCCAATTGTCCTGGATGACAAAAAGGTCGGTAAGAAGAATAGTTTCTGCATCGATTTCCGAAACAAGAACTCCGTACCTCAAAAAGATGCCTATCCGCTTCCCCGTATTAACGGCATCTTAGACAAACTCCGGGAAGCAAAGAATTTTTCTAAAGTGGACTTAAATGACATCACTTGCACAAACGCAGAACACCGACAGAACCTAATCACAGTTTTCCGGAAGCCGAGCAAAACCAAGTTGATTCCAAACTGGAAGAGAAGAAAGAAAAAAAAAATCCATTCTAAAGTCCTAAACCCGTCCCTTAATATTCTACTTACAGCAAATGGACCGCAGACACCGCATAGAGACCTGGAAAACTCTCCATAATATGAAGAGTTTTTTTTAAAGGAAGAGGAGGGTGTAACGAAGCGTTCCTATAATTCCTAATAATTCAGTAAACAAAACCAGATAACGCCCAGCAGCTGATTCGGACCGCGTGACCGCGACGTCATACGTATACGTCAGGCCAGTAATGGTGGTATAATTCCCACCACACCAAGAACCACCACCAACGCTTCGCTGCGATACTCCTCCCATACCCCTCGCCTACAAACGAAGCCTATATATTGCGCCTACCGCCTCCGATACTTGCATACTTGCGGGAGCATTATCCTCGTAAGTAGCCACCCCCAGACCCGTCCACCCCTGGAGCATTATCCTAGGGGCTTCCTCTCCGATACCGCTACCCACGGAGCATTATCCCGTTGGTAGAGTCCTACCTCCCCTCCATTACAAGTGCAAGCCACCGAAGCCGACACGTCGAGGACGAGGAGCCGAGGACGAGGAGACGAGGACGAGAAGCCGACGACGAGGAGTCGAGGACGAGGGACCGCCGGGGACGAGGCCGTGTCTATACTAGTAGAAGATTCGTTTTGTTTTGTTCAGAAGTATTATTTTATTTTATTTTTATTTTGTACATAGCTATTATTGTCAATAAAACCCCATCAAAGCCGCTCTTCTCTCTCTCTACGATACCCAGAACCCGACACGGAAACAACCGTTACACATCTACAAATAATAGCAAGCTCAAGAATAAAGTTTGAAATTGGTACTTATCAAGTAATAACGACTCTCTTTAAACTTGCATATTTTTTTGATTTTTTTTATATTTACATTGCTGCAACATTATAAAACTAAAATGTGTTTGATAGAAAATATCCTGCTTAATTGAATAGTACTTGCTACAATCATTTATAATCAATAGCAAGCTTAAGAATAAAGTTAGAAATTGGTACTTATCAAGGAATAACGACTCTTTTTAAACTTGCGTATTTTTTTAATTTTTCTATATATACATTGCTAAAATCTTATAAAACTAAAATGTGTTTAATAGAAAATTTCCTGCTCAATCAAACGCTATTTGCTCCAACCATCTACAATTAATAGCAAGCTTAAGAATAAAGTTTGAATTTGGTACTTATCAAGAAATAACGACTATATTTGAACTTGAGCATTTTTTTGATTTTTTTTTATATTTACATTGCTGAAACGTTATAAAAGTAGGATGTATTTGATAGAAAATTTCCTGCTTAATTAAATGGTATTTGCTTCAACCATCTACAAGTAATAGCAAGCTCAAGAATAAGGTTTGAAATTGGTACTTATCAAGAAATAACGACTCTCTTTAAACTTGCGTATTTTTTTGATTTTTTTTATATTTACATTGCTGAAACTTTATAAAACTAGAATGTGTTTAATAGAAAACATCCTGCTTAATCGAATAGTACTTGCTACAATCATTTATAGTCAACAGCAAGCTCAAGAGTAAAGTTTGAATTTGGTATTTATCAAGAACTAACGACTATCTTTAAACTTGCGCATTTTTTTGATTTTTTTTATATTTACATTGCTGAAACGTTATAAAAGTAGAATGTATTTGATAAAAAATTTCTTGCCTAATTGAATGGTATTTGCTTCAACTATCTACAAATAATAGCAAGCTCAAGAATGAAGTTTGAAATTGGTATTTATCAAGAAATAGCAACTCTCTTTATACTTGCGTATTTTTTTGATTTTTTTATATTTACATTGCTAAAACGTTATAAAGGTAAAATGTATTTGATAGGAAATTTCCCGCTTAATCGAATGGTATTTGCTTCGACTATCTACAAATAATAGCAAGCTCAAGAATGATGTTTGAAATTGGTACTTATCAAGGAATAACGACTCTCTTTAAACTTGCGTATTTTTTAAATTTTTTTTATATTTACATTGCTGAAACTTCACAAAACTAGATTGTGTTTGATAGAAAATATTTTGGTCAAACGAATAGTACTTGCTACAACCATTTACAGTCAACAGCAAGCTCAAGAATGAACTTTGAAATTGGTATTTATCAAGAAATAGCGACTCTACTTAAACTTGCGTATTTTTTTCATTTTTTAATATTTACATTGCTTAAACGTTATAAAAGTAGAATGTATTTGATAGGAAATTTCCTGCTTAATCAAACGCTATTTGTTTCAACTATTTACAATTAATAGCAAGCTCAAGATTAAAGTTTGAAATTGGTACTTATCAACGAATAACAACTATCTTTAAACTTGCGTATTTTTTTGTTTTTTTTATATTTACATTGCTGAAACTTTATAAAAATAAAATGTGTTTGATAGAAAAAATTTTGCTCAATCAAATAGTACTTGTCTCAACTATTTACAATCAATAGCAAGCTCAAGAATGAAGTTTGAAATTGGTATTTATCAAGAAATAGCGACTCTCTTTAAACTTGCGTATTTTTTTCATTTTTTAATATTTACATTGCTAAAACGTTATAAAAGTAGAATGTATTTGATAGGAAATTTTTTGCTTAATCGAACGGTATTTGTTTCAACTATTTACAATTAATAGCAAGCTCAAGATTAAAGTTGGAAATTGGTACTTATCAAGGAATAACAACTATCTTTAAACTTGCGTATTTTTTTGATTTTTTTTATTATTTACATTGCTGAAACTTTATAAAACTAAAATTTGTTTGATAGAAAATATTCTGCACAATCGAATAGTACTTGCCTCAACTATTTACAATCAATAGCAAGCTCAAGAATGAAGTTTGAATTTGGTATTTATCAAGAAATAACGACTCACTATAAACTTGTGTATTTTTTTGATTTTTTTTATATTTACATTGCTGAAACTTTAAAAAACTAAATTGTGTTTAATAGCAAATACTCTGCTTAATCGAATAGTATTTGCCTTAACCATTTACAAATAACAGCAAGCTCAAGAGTAAAGTTTGAAATTGGTACTTATCAAGGAATAAAGACTCTCTTTAAACTTGCATATTTTTTTGATTTTTTTTATATGTACATTGCTGAAACTTTATAAAACTAAAATGTGTTTAATAAAAAATATCCTGTTCAATTAAATAGAACTTGTTTTAACCATTTACAATCTCAAGAAGCTCAAGAATAAAGTTTGAAATTGGTATTTATCAAGCAATAACGACTATGTTTAACCTTGCGTATTTTTTTGATTTTTTTTATATTTACATTGCTGTAACGTTACAAAAGTAAAATGCATTTGATAGAAAATTTTTTGCTCAATCGAATGGTATTTGCTTCAATTATCTACAATTAATAGCAAGCTCAAGAATGGAGTTTGAAATTAGTACTTATCAAGAAATAACGACTCTCTTTAAACTTGCGTATTTTTTTGATTTTTTTTATATTAACATTGCTGCAACTTTACAAAACTAAAATGTGTTTGGTAGAAAATATTCTGCTCAATTGAATAGTGTTTGCTTCAACTATCTACAATCAATAGCAAGCTCAAGAATGAAGTTTGAAATTGGTACTTATCAAGGAATAACGACTCTTTTTAAACTTGCTTATTTTTTTAATTTTTTTTATTTTTACATAGCTAAAACGTTATAAAAGTAAAATGTATTTCATAGGAAAATTTTTGCTTAATCAAACGGTATTTGCTTCAACCATTTACAAATAATAGCAAGCTCAAGAATAAACTTTGAAATTGGTATTTATCAAGAAATAGCGACTCACTATAAACTTGTGTATTTTTTTAATTTTTTTTATATTTACATTGCTGAAACTTTAAAAAACTAAACTGTGTTTGATAGAAAATATCCTGCTTAATCGAATAGTATTTGCTTTAACCATTTACAAATAATAGCAAGCTCAAGAATAAAGTTTAAAATTGGTACTTATCAAGGAATAACGACTCTCTTTAAACTTGCGTATTTTTTTTATTTTTTAATATTTACATTGCTAAAACGTTATAAAAGTAAAATGTATTTAATAGGAAATTTCCTGCTTAATCGAACAGTATTTGCTTCAACTATTTACAATTAATAGCAAACTCAAGGTTAAAGTTTGAAATTGGTACTTATCAAGGAATAACAACTATCTTTAAACTTGCGTATTTTTTTGATTTTTTTTATTATTTACATTGTTGAAACTTTATAAAACTTAAATGTGTTTGATAGAAAATATTCTGCCCAATCGAATAGTACTTGCCTCAACTATTTACAATCAATAGCAAGCTCAAGAATGAAGTTTGAAATTGGTATTTATCAAGAAATAACGACTCACTATAAACTTGTGTATTTTTTTAATTTTTTTTATATTTGCATTGCTGAAACTTTAAAAAACTAAACTGTGTTTGATAGAAAATATCCTGCTTAATCGAATAGTATTTGCTTTAACCATTTACAAATAATAGCAAGCTCAAGAGTAAAGTTTGAAATTGGTACTTATCAAGGAATAAAGACTCTCTTTAAACTTGCGTATTTTTTTGATTTTTTTTATATTTACATTGCTGAAACTTTATAAAACTAAAATGTGTTTAATAGAAAATATCCTGCTTAATTGAATAAAACTTGTTTCAACCATTTACAATCTCAAGAAGCTCAAGAATAAAGTTTGAAATTGGTATTTATCAAGCAATAACGACTATGTTTTAACTTGCGTATTTTTTTTTTATATTTACATTGCTAAAACGTTATAAAAGTAAAATGTATTTGATAGGAAATTTTCTGCTTAATCAAATGGTATTTGCTTTAACCATCTACAATAAATAGCAAACTCGAGAATGAAGTTTGAAATTGGTACTTATCAAGGAATAACGACTCTCTTTAACCTTGCGTATTTTTTTGATTTTTTTTATATTTACATTGTTGAAACTATATAAAGCTAAAATGTGTTTGATAGAAAATATCTTGCTCAATCGAACAATATTTGCTACAACCATTTATAATCAACAGCAAGCTTAAGATTGTAGATTGAAATTGGTACTTAACAAGGAATAACGACTATCTTTAAACTTGCGAATTTTTTTGATTTTTTTTATATTTACATTGTTGAATCTATATAAAACTAAAATGTGTTTAATAGAAAATTTCCTGCTTAAACAAATGGTATTTGTTTCAACCATCTTGAATTAATAGCAAGCTCAAGAATAAAGTTTGAAATTGGTACTTATCAAGGAATAACGACTATTTTTAAACTTGCGCATTTTTTTAATTTTTTTTATATTTACATTGCTGAAACGTTATAAAAGTAAGATGTATTTGATAGAAAATTTCTTGCTTAATCAAACGGTACTTGCTTCAACCACATACAGCTAATAGCAAGCTCACAAATAAAGTTTGAAATTGGTACTTATCAAGGAATAACGACTATCTTTAAACTTGCGTATTCTTTTGAGTTTCTTTATATCTACATTGCTGAAACTTTATAAAACTAAATTGTGTTTGATAGAAAATATCCTGCTCAAACAAATAGTACTTGCCTCAACCATCTACAGTTAATAGCAAGCTCAAGAATGAAGTTTGAAATTGGTATTTATCAAGAAATAACGACTCCCTTTAAACTTGCGTATTTGTTTGATTTTTTTTAAATTTACATTATTAAAACGTTGTAAAAGTAGGATGTTTTTGATAGAAAATTTCCTGCCTAATCGAATGATACTTGTATCTACCATCTACAATTAATATCAAGCTCAAGAATAAAGTTTGAAATTGGTACTTATCAAGGAATAACGACTATCTTTAAACTTGCGTATTTTTTTGATTTTTTTTATATTTACATTGTTGAAACGTTATAAAAGTAAGATGTATTTGATAAAAAATTTTTTGCTTAATCGAACGGTATTTGCTTCAAACACATACAGCTAATAGCAAGCTCAAGAATGAAGTTTGAATTTAATACTTATCAAGGAATAACGACTATTTTTAAACTTGCGTAATTTTTTGATTTTTTTTATATTTACATTGCTGAAACTTTATAAAACTAGAATGTGTTTGATAAAAAATATCCTGCTCACTTGAATGGTATTTGCTTTAACCATCTACAATTAACAGCAAGCTCAAAAATGAAGTTTGAAATTGGTACTTATTAAGGAAAAACTACTATCTTTAAACTTGCGTATTTTTTTGATTTTTTTTATTTACATTGTTGAAACATTATAAAACTAAAACGTGTTTGATAGAAAATATCCTGCTTAATCAAATAGTACTTGCTTCAACCATCTACAATCAATAGCGTACTCAAAAATGAAGTTTGAAATTGGTATTTATCAAGAAATAACGACTCTATTTAAACTTGCGTAATTTTTTTATTTTTTTAATTTTTACATTGCTGAAACGTTATAAAAAAAAGATGTATTTGATAGAAAATTTCCTGCTCAATCAAATGGTACTTGTCTTAACAATCTGCAATTAATAGCAAGCTCAAGAATAAAGTTTGAAATTGGTATTTATCAAGAAATAACAACTCTCTTTAAACTTGCGTATTTTTTTGATTTTTTTAATGTTTACATCGCTGAAACCTTATAAAAAAAAGTTTTTGATAGAAAATTTTCTGCTCAATCAAATGGTATTTGTTTCAACCATCTACATGTAATAGCAAGCTCAAGAATAAAGATTGAAATTGGTACTTATCAAGAAATAACGACTATTTTTAAACTTGCGCATTTTTTTAATTTTTTTTATATTTACATTGCTGAAACGTTATAAAAGTAAAATACATTTGATAAAAAATTTCCTGCTTAATCAAATGGTATTTGCTTCAACCATCTACAATTAACAGCAAGCTCAAAAATAAAGTTTGAAATTGGTTCTTATTATGGATTAACGACTATCTTTAAACTTGCGTATTTTTTTGATTTTTTTTATATTTACATTGCTGAAACTTTATAAAACTAAAATGTGTTTAATAGAAAATATCCTGCTTAATCGAATAAAACTTGTTTCAACCATTTACAATCTCAAGAAGCTCAAGAATAAAGTTTGAAATTGGTATTTATCAAGCAATAACGACTATGTTTAACCTTGCGAATTTTTTTTTATATTTACATTGCTAAAACGTTATAAAAGTAAAATGTATTTGATAGGAAATTTTCTGCTTAATCAAATGGTATTTGCTTTAACCATCTGCAATTAATAGCAAGCTCAAGAAAAAAGTTTGAAATTAATATTTATCAAGAAATAACAACTCTCTTTAAACTTGCGTATTTTTTTGTTTTTTTTAATATTTACATTGCTGAAACATTATAAAACTAAAATGCGTTTGATAGAAAATATCCTGTTTAATCAAATAGTACTTGCTTCAACCATCTACAATCAATAGTATACTCAAAAATAAAGTTTGAAATTGGTATTTATCAAGGAATAACGACTATCTTTAAACTTGCGAATTTTTTTAATTTTTTTTTTATTTACATTGCTGAAACGTTATAAAGTAAGATGTATTTGATAGAAAATTTTTTGCTTAATCGAATAGTATTTGCCTCAACAATCTACGTTCAATAGCAAGCTCAAGAATGAAGTTTGAAATTGGTACTTATCAAGGAAAAACGACTATCTTTAAACTTGCGAATTTTTTTGAGTTTCTTTATATTTACATTAATGAAACTTTATAAAACTAAAATGTGTTTGATAGAAAATATTTTGCTCAATTTAATAGTATTTGCCTCAACCATCTACAATCAATAGCAAGGTCAAGAATGAAGTTTGAAACTGGTACTTATCAAGAAATAACGACTATTTTTAAACTTGCGTATTTTTTTGATTTTTTTTATATTTACATTGTTGAAACGTTATAAAAGTAAGATGTATTTGATAAAAAATTTTTTGCTTAATCGAACGGTATTTGCTTCAAACACATACAGCTAATAGCAAGCTCAAAAATGAAGTTTGAAATTGGTACTTATCAAGGAATAACGACTATCTTTAAAATTGCGTATTTTTTTGAGTTTCTTTATATTTACATTACTGAAACTTTATAAAGCTAAAATGTGTTTGATAGAAAATATCTTGCTCAATTGAATAGTACTTGCCTCAACCATCTGCAATCAATAGCAAGCTCAAGAATGAAGTTTGAAATTGGTATTTATCAAAAAATAACGACTCTCTTTAAACTTGTGTATTTTTTTGATTTTTTTTATATTTACATTGTTGATACTATATAAAGCTAAAATGTGTTTGATAGAAAATATCTTGCTCACTCGAACAGTACTTGCTACAACCATTTATAATCAACAGCAAGCTTAAGATTGTAGATTGAAATTGGTACTTAACAAGGAATAACGACTATCTTTAAACTTGCGAATTTTTTTGATTTTTTTTATATTTACATTGTTGAATCTATATAAAACTAAAATGTGTTTAATAGAAAATTTCCTGCTTAAACAAATGGTATTTGTTTCAACCATCTTGAATTAATAGCAAGCTCAAGAATAAAGTTTGAAATTAGTACTTGTCAAGTAATAACGACTATATTTAAACTTGCGCATTTTTTTGATTTTTTTTATATTTAGATTGTTAAAACGTTATAAAGGTAGGATGTATTTGATAGAAAATTTTTTGTCTAATTGAATAATATTTGCCCCAATTATCTACAGTTAATAGCAAGCTCAAGAATAAAGTTTGAAATTGGTACTTATCAAGGAATAACGACTATTTTTAAACTTGCGCATTTTTTTAATTTTTTTTATATTTACATTGCTAAAACGTTATAAAAGTAAGATGTATTTGATAGAAAATTATTTGCTTAATCAAACGGTACTTGCTTCAACCACATGCAGCTAATAGCAAGCTCACAAATAAAGTTTGAAATTGGTACTTATCAAGGAATAACGACTATCTTTAAACTTGCGTATTCTTTTGAGTTTCTTTATATCTACATTGCTGAAACTTTACAAAACTAAAATGTGTTTGATAGAAAATATCCTGCTCAAACAAATAGTACTTGCCTCAACCATCTACAGTTAATAGCAAACTCAAAAATGAAGTTTGAAATTGGTATTTATCAAGAAATAACGACTCCCTTTAAACTTGCGTATTTGTTTAATTTTTTTTAAATTTACATTATTGAAACGTTGTAAAAGTAGAATGTTTTTGATAGAAAATTTCCTGCCTAATCGAATGATACTTGTATCTACCATCTACAATTAATATCAAGCTCAAGAATAAAGTTTAAAATTGGTACTTATCAAGGAATAACGACTATCTTTAAACTTGCGTATTTTTTTGATTTTTTTTATATTTACATTGTTGAAACGTTATAAAAGTAATATGTATTTGATAAAAAATTTTTTGCTTAATCGAACGGTATTTGCTTCAAACACATACAGCTAATAGCAAGCTCAAGAATGAAGTTTGAATTTAATACTTATCAAGGAATAACGACTATTTTTAAACTTGCGTATTTTTTTGATTTTTTTTATATTTACATTGCTGAAACTTTATAAAACTAGAATGTGTTTTATAAAAAATATCCTGCTCACTTGAATGGTATTTGCTTTAACCATCTACAATTAACAGCAAGCTCAAAAATGAAGTTTGAAATTGGTACTTATTAAGGAAAAACGACTATCTTTAAACTTGCGTATTTTTTTGATTTTTTTTATTTACATTGTTGAAACATTATAAAACTAAAATGTGTTTGATAGAAAATATCCTGCTTAATCAAATAGTTTTTGCTTCAACCATCTACAATCAATAGCGTACTCAAAAATGAAGTTTGAAATTGGTATTTATCAAGAAATAACGACTCTATTTAAACTTGCGTAATTTTTTAATTTTTTTAATTTTTACATTGCTGAAACGTTATAAAAAAAAGATGTATTTGATAGAAAATTTCCTGCTCAATCAAATGGTACTTGTCTTAACAATCTGCAATTAATAGCAAGCTCAAGAATAAAGTTTGAAATTGGTATTTATCAAGAAATAACAACTCTCTTTAAACTTGCGTATTTTTTTGATTTTTTTAATGTTTACATCGCTGAAACGTTATAAAAAAAAAATTTTTGATAGAAAATTTTCTGCTCAATCAAATGGTATTTGTTTCAACCACATACAGCTAATAGCAAGCTCAAAAATGAAGTTTGAAATTGGTACTTATCAAGGAATAACGACTATCTTTAAACTTGAGCATTTTTTTGATTTTTTTTATATTTACATTGCTAAAATGTTATAAAAATTAAAAATATTTGATAGAAAATTTCCTGCTTAGTTGAACGGTATTTGTTTCAACTATCTACAATTAACAGCAAGCTCAAAAATAAAGTTTGAAATTGGTATTTATCAAGAAATAACAACTCTTTTTAAACTTGCTTATTTTTTTGATTTTTTTTATATTTACATTGCTGAAACTTTATAAAACTAGAATGTGTTTGATAGAAAATATCCTGCCTAATCAAATAGTACTTGCTTCAACTATCTGCAATCAATAGCATACTCAAAAATGAAGTTTGAAATTGGTATTTATCAAGAAATAACGACTCCATTTAAACTTGCGTATTTTTTTAATTTTTTTTATATTTACATTGTTAAAACGTTATAAAAGTAAGATGTATTTGATAGGAAATTTCCTGCTCAATCGAATGGTACTTGTCTCAACCATCTGCAATTAATAGCAAGCTCAAGAAAAAAGTTTGAAATTAGTATTTATCAAGAAATAACAACTCTCTTTAAACTTGCGTATTTTTTTGATTTTTTTAATATTTACATTGCTGAAACATTATAAAACTAAAATGCGTTTGATAGAAAATATCCTGTTTAATTAAATAGTACTTGCTTCAACCATCTACAATCAATAGTATACTCAAAAATAAAGTTTGAAATTGGTATTTATCAAGGAATAACGACTATCTTTAAACTTGCGAATTTTTTTAATTTTTTTTATATTTACATTGCTGAAACGTTATAAAGTAAGATGTATTTGATAGAAAATTTTTTGCTTAATCGAACAGTATTTGCCTCAACAATCTACGTTCAATAGCAAGCTCAAGAATGAAGTTTGAAATTGGTACTTATCAAGGAAAAACGACTATCTTTAAACTTGCGAATTTTTTTGAGTTTCTTTATATTTACATTGATGAAACTTTATAAAACTAAAATGTGTTTGATAGAAAATATTCTGCTCAATTTAATAGTATTTGCCTCAACCATCTACAATCAATAGCAAGGTCAAGAATGAAGTTTGAAACTGGTACTTATCAAGAAATAACGACTATTTTTAAACTTGCGTATTTTTTTGATTTTTTTTATATTTACATTGTTGAAACGTTATAAAAGTAAGATGTATTTGATAAAAAATTTTTTGCTTAATCGAACGGTATTTGCTTCAAACACATACAGCTAATAGCAAGCTCAAGAATGAAGTTTGAAATTGGTACTTATCAAGGAATAACGACTATATTTAAAATTGCGTATTTTTTTGAGTTTCTTTATATTTACATTACTGAAACTTTATAAAGCTAAAATGTGTTTGATAGAAAATATCTTGCTCAATTGAATAGTACTTGCCTCAACCATGTGCAATCAATAGCAAGCTCAAGAATGAAGTTTGAAATTGGTATTTATCAAAAAATAACGACTCTCTTTAAACTTGCGTATTTTTTTGATTTTTTTTATATTTACATTGTTGATACTATATAAAGCTAAAATGTGTTTGATAGAAAATATCTTGCTCACTCGAACAGTACTTGCTACAACCATTTATAATCAACAGCAAGCTTAAGATTGTAGATTGAAATTGGTACTTAACAAGGAATAACGACTATCTTTAAACTTGCGAATTTTTTTGATTTTTTTTATATTTACATTGTTGAATCTATATAAAACTAAAATGTGTTTAATAGAAAATTTCCTGCTTAAACAAATGGTATTTGTTTCAACCATCTTGAGTTAATAGCAAGCTCAAGAATAATGTTTGAAATTAGTACTTGTCAGGTAATAACGACTATATTTAAACTTGCGCATTTTTTTGATTTTTTTTATATTTAGATTGCTAAAACGTTATAAAGGTAGGATGTATTTGATAGAAAATTTTTTGTCTAATTGAATAATATTTGCCCCAATTATCTACAGTTAATAGCAAGCTCAAGAATAAAGTTTGAAATTGGTACTTATCAAGGAATAACGACTATTTTTAAACTTGCGCATTTTTTTAATTTTTTTTATATTTACATTGCTAAAACGTTATAAAAGTAAGATGTATTTGATAGAAAATTATTTGCTTAATCAAACGGTACTTGCTTCAACCACATGCAGCTAATAGCAAGCTCACAAATAAAGTTTGAAATTGGTACTTATCAAGGAATAACGACTATCTTTAAACTTGCGTATTCTTTTGAATTTCTTTATATCTACATTGCTGAAACTTTACAAAACTAAAATGTGTTTGATAGAAAATATCCTGCTCAAACAAATAGTACTTGCCTCAACCATCTACAGTTAATAGCAAACTCAAAAATGAAGTTTGAAATTGGTATTTATCAAGAAATAACGACTCCCTTTAAACTTGCGTATTTGTTTGATTTTTTTTAAATTTACATTATTGAAACGTTGTAAAAGTAGAATGTTTTTGATAGAAAATTTCCTGCCTAATCGAATGATACTTGTATCTACCATCTACAATTAATATCAAGCTCAAGAATAAAGTTTGAAATTGGTACTTATCAAGGAATAACGACTATCTTTAAACTTGCGTATTTTTTTGATTTTTTTTATATTTACATTGCTGAAACTTTATAAAACTAGAATGTGTTTGATAAAAAATATCCTGCTCACTTGAATGGTATTTGCTTTAACCATCTACAATTAACAGCAAGCTCAAAAATGAAGTTTGAAATTGGTACTTATTAAGGAAAAACGACTATCTTTAAACTTGCGTATTTTTTTGATTTTTTTTATTTACATTGTTGAAACATTATAAAACTAAAATGTGTTTGATAGAAAATATCCTGCCTAATCAAATAGTACTTGCTTCAACTATCTGCAATCAATAGCATACTCAAAAATGAAGTTTGAAATTGGTATTTATCAAGAAATAACGACTCCATTTAAACTTGCGTATTTTTTTAATTTTTTTTATATTTACATTGTTAAAACGTTATAAAAGTAAGATGTATTTGATAGGAAATTTCCTGCTCAATCGAATGGTACTTGTCTCAACCATCTGCAATTAATAGCAAGCTCAAGAAAAAAGTTTGAAATTAGTATTTATCAAGAAATAACAACTCTCTTTAAACTTGCGTATTTTTTTGATTTTTTTAATATTTACATTGCTGAAACATTATAAAACTAAAATGCGTTTGATAGAAAATATCCTGTTTAATCAAATAGTACTTGCTTCAACCATCTAAAATCAATAGTATACTCAAAAATAAAGTTTGAAATTGGTATTTATCAAGGAATAACGACTATCTTTAAACTTGCGAATTTTTTTAATTTTTTTTATATTTACATTGCTGAAACGTTATAAAGTAAGATGTATTTGATAGAAAATTTTTTGCTTAATCGAATAGTATTTGCCTCAACAATCTACGTTCAATAGCAAGCTCAAGAATGAAGTTTGAAATTGGTACTTATCAAGGAAAAACGACTATCTTTAAACTTGCGAATTTTTTTGAGTTTCTTTATATTTACATTGATGAAACTTTATAAAACTAAAATGTGTTTGATAGAAAATATTCTGCTCAATTTAATAGTATTTGCCTCAACCATCTACAATCAATAGCAAGGTCAAGAATGAAGTTTGAAACTGGTACTTATCAAGAAATAACGACTATTTTTAAACTTGCGTATTTTTTTGATTTTTTTTATATTTACATTGTTGAAACGTTATAAAAGTAAGATGTATTTGATAAAAAATTTTTTGCTTAATCGAACGGTATTTGCTTCAAACACATACAGTTAATAGCAAGCTCAAAAATGAAGTTTGAAATTGGTACTTATCAAGGAATAACGACTATCTTTAAAATTGCGTATTTTTTTGAGTTTCTTTATATTTACATTACTGAAACTTTATAAAGCTAAAATGTGTTTGATAGAAAATATCTTGCTCAATTGAATAGTACTTGCCTCAACCATCTGCAATCAATAGCAAGCTCAAGAATGAAGTTTGAAATTGGTATTTATCAAAAAATAACGACTCTCTTTAAACTTGCGTATTTTTTTGATTTTTTTTATATTTACATTGTTGATACTATATAAAGCTAAAATGTGTTTGATAGAAAATATCTTGCTCACTCGAACAGTACTTGCTACAACCATTTATAATCAACAGCAAGCTTAAGATTGTAGATTGAAATTGGTACTTAACAAGGAATAACGACTATCTTTAAACTTGCGAATTTTTTTGATTTTTTTTATATTTACATCGTTGAATCTATATAAAACTAAAATGTGTTTAATAGAAAATTTCCTGCTTAAACAAATGGTATTTGTTTCAACCATCTTGAATTAATAGCAAGCTCAAGAATAAAGTTTGAAATTAGTACTTGTCAAGTAATAACGACTATATTTAAACTTGCGCATTTTTTTGATTTTTTTTATATTTAGATTGTTAAAACGTTATAAAGGTAGGATGTATTTGATAGAAAATTTTTTGTCTAATTGAATAATATTTGCCCCAATTATCTACAGTTAATAGCAAGCTCAAGAATAAAGTTTGAAATTGGTACTTATCAAGGAATAACGACTATTTTTAAACTTGCGCATTTTTTTAATTTTTTTTATATTTACATTGCTAAAACGTTATAAAAGTAAGATGTATTTGATAGAAAATTATTTGCTTAATCAAACGGTACTTGCTTCAACCACATGCAGCTAATAGCAAGCTCACAAATAAAGTTTGAAATTGGTACTTATCAAGGAATAACGATTATCTTTAAACTTGCGTATTCTTTTGAGTTTCTTTATATCTACATTGCTGAAACTTTACAAAACTAAAATGTGTTTGATAGAAAATATCCTGCTCAAACAAATAGTACTTGCCTCAACCATCTACAGTTAATAGCAAACTCAAAAATGAAGTTTGAAATTGGTATTTATCAAGAAATAACGACTCACTTTAAACTTGCGTATTTGTTTAATTTTTTTTAAATTTACATTATTGAAACGTTGTAAAAGTAGAATGTTTTTGATAGAAAATTTCCTGCCTAATCGAATGATACTTGTATCTACCATCTACAATTAATATCAAGCTCAAGAATAAAGTTTAAAATTGGTACTTATCAAGGAATAACGACTATCTTTAAACTTGCGTATTTTTTTGATTTTTTTTATATTTACATTGTTGAAACGTTATAAAAGTAAGATGTATTTGATAAAAAATTTTTTGCTTAATCGAACGGTATTTGCTTCAAACACATACAGCTAATAGCAAGCTCAAGAATGAAGTTTGAATTTAATACTTATCAAGGAATAACGACTATTTTTAAACTTGCGTATTTTTTTTATATTTACATTGCTGAAACTTTATAAAACCAGAATGTGTTTTATAAAAAATATCCTGCTCACTTGAATGGTATTTGCTTTAACCATCTACAATTAACAGCAAGCTCAAAAATGAAGTTTGAAATTGGTACTTATTAAGGAAAAACGACTATCTTTAAACTTACGTATTTTTTTGATTTTTTTTATTTACATTGTTGAAACATTATAAAACTAAAATGTGTTTGATAGAAAATATCCTGCTTAATCAAATAGTTTTTGCTTCAACCATCTACAATCAATAGCATACTCAAAAATGAAGTTTGAAATTCGTATTTATCAAGAAATAACGACTCTATTTAAACTTGCGTAATTTTTTAATTTTTTTAATTTTTACATTGCTGAAACGTTATAAAAAAAAGATGTATTTAATAGAAAATTTCCTGCTCAATCAAATGGTACTTGTCTTAACAATCTGCAATTAATAGCAAGCTCAAGAATAAAGTTTGAAATTGGTATTTATCAAGAAATAACAACTCTCTTTAAACTTGCGTATTTTTTTGATTTTTTTACTGTTTACATCGCTGAAACGTTATAAAAAAAAAATTTTTGATAGAAAATTTTCTGCTCAATCAAATGGTATTTGTTTCAACCACATACAGCTAACAGCAAGCTCAAAAATGAAGTTTGAAGTTGGTACTTATCAAGGAATAACGACTATCTTTAAACTTGCGCATTTTTTTGATTTTTTTTATATTTACATTGCTAAAATGTTATAAAAATTAAAAATATTTGATAGAAAATTTCCTGCTTAGTTGAACGGTATTTGCTTCAACTATCTACAATTAACAGCAAGCTCAAAAATAAAGTTTGAAATTGGTATTTATCAAGAAATAACAACTCTTTTTAAACTTGCTTATTTTTTTGATTTTTTTTATATTTACATTGCTGAAACTTTATAAAACTAGAATGTGTTTGATAGAAAATATCCTGCCTAATCAAATAGTACTTGCTTCAACTATCTGCAATCAATAGCATACTCAAAAATGAAGTTTGAAATTGGTATTTATCAAGAAATAACGACTCCATTTAAACTGGCGTATTTTTTTAATTTTTTTTATATTTACATTGTTGAAACGTTATAAAAGTAAGATGTGTTTGATAGGAAATTTCCTGCTCAATCGAATGGTACTTGTCTCAACCATCTGCAATTAATAGCAAGCTCAAGAAAAAAGTTTGAAATTAGTATTTATCAAGAAATAACAACTCTCTTTAAACTTGCGTATTTTTTTGATTTTTTTAATATTTACATTGCTGAAACATTATAAAACTAAAATGCGTTTGATAGAAAATATCCTGTTTAATTAAATAGTACTTGCTTCAACCATCTACAATCAATAGTATACTCAAAAATAAAGTTTGAAATTGGTATTTATCAAGGAATAACGACTATCTTTAAACTTGCGAATTTTTTTAATTTTTTTTATATTTACATTGCTGAAACGTTATAAAGTAAGATGTATTTGATAGAAAATTTTTTGCTTAATCGAATAGTATTTGCCTCAACAATCTACGTTCAATAGCAAGCTCAAGAATGAAGTTTGAAATTGGTACTTATCAAGGAAAAACGACTATCTTTAAACTTGCGAATTTTTTTGAGTTTCTTTATATTTACATTGATGAAACTTTATAAAACTAAAATGTGTTTGATAGAAAATATTCTGCTCAATTTAATAGTATTTGCCTCAACCATCTACAATCAATAGCAAGGTCAAGAATGAAGTTTGAAACTTGTACTTATCAAGAAATAACGACTATTTTTAAACTTGCGTATTTTTTTGATTTTTTTATATTTACATTGTTGAAACGTTATAAAAGTAAGATGTATTTGATAAAAAATTTTTTGCTTAATCGAACGGTATTTGCTTCAAACACATACAGCTAATAGCAAGCTCAAAAATGAAGTTTGAAATTAGTATTTATCAAGAAATAAAAACTCTCTTTAAACTTGCGTATTTTTTTGATTTTCTTTATATTTACATTGCTGAAACTTTATAAAACTAAAATGTGTTTGATAGAAAATATCTTGCTCAATTGAATAGTACTTGCCTCAACCATCTGCAATCAATAGCAAGCTGAAGAATGAAGTTTGAAATTGGTATTTATCAAAAAATAACGACTCTCTTTAAACTTGCGTATTTTTTTTAATTTTTTTTATATTTACATTGTTGAAACGTTATAAAAGTAAAATGTATTTGATAGGAAATTTCCTGCTTAATCGAATGGTACTTGTCTCAGCCATCTGCAATTAATAGCAAGCTCAAGAATAATGTTTGAAATTAGTATTTATCAAGAAATAACAACTCTCTTTAAACTTGCGTATTTTTTTGATTTTTTTAATATTTACATTGCTGAAACGTTATAAAAAAGATGTATTTGATAGAAAATTTCCTGCTCAATTAAACGGTATTTGTTTCAACCATCTATATATAATAGCAAGCTCAAGAATAAAGTTTGAAATTGGTACTTATCAAGAAATAACGACTATTTTTAAACTTGCGCATTTTTTTAATTTTTTCTATATTCGCATTGCTGAAACGTTATAAAAGTAGGATGTGTTTAATAGAAAATTTCCTGCTCAATCAAACTGTACTTGCTCTAACCATCTGCAATTTATAGCAAGCTCAAGAATAAAGTTTGAAATTGGTACTTATCAAGGAATAACGACTATTTTTAAACTTGCGCATTTTTTTATTTTTTTTTTATATTTACATTGCTGAAACCTTATAAAAGTAAGATATATTTGATAGAAAATTTTTTGTTTAATCGAATGGTATTTGCCTCAACCATCTACAATAAACAGAAAGCTCAAAAATGAAGTTTGAAGTTGGTACTTATTAAGGAATAACGACTATCTTTAAACTTGCGTATTTTTTTGATTTTTTTTATTTACATTGCTGAAACATTATAAAACTAAAATGTGTTTGATAGAAAATATCCTGCTTAATCAAATAGTACTTGCTTCAACCATCTACAATTAATAGTATACTCAAAAATAAAGTTTGAAATTGGTATTTATCAAGGAATAACGACTATCTTTAAACTTGCGAATTTTTTTGATTTTTTTTATATTTACATTGCTAAAACGTTATAAAAGTAAAATATAGTTGATAGAAAATTTCTTGCTTAATCAAATGGTATTTGCTTCAACTATTTACAATTAATAGAAAGCTCAAGAATGAAGTTTGAATTTGGTACTTATTAAGAAATAACAACTCTTTTTAAACTTGCGTATTTTTTTGATTTTTTTTATATTTACATTGTGGAAACGTTATAAAGGTAGGATGTATTTGATAGAAAATTTTCTGCTTAATCGAATGGTACTTTTTTAACCATCTGCAATTACTAGAAAGCTCAAGAATAAAGTTTAAAATTGGTATTTATCAAGAAATAGGAAATCTCTTTAAACTTGCGTTTTTTTTTGATTTTTTTAATATTTGCATTGCTTAAACCTTATAGAAAAAATGTATTTGATAGAAAATTTCCTGATCAATCAAATGGTACTTTTTTAACCATTTGCAACTACTAGCAAGCTCAAGAATAAAGTTTAAAATTGGTATTTATCAGGAAATAAGAAATCTTTTTAAACTTGCGTATTTTTTTAATTTTTATATATTTACGTTGCTGAAACGTTATAAAAGCGAGATATATTTGATAGAAAATTTTTTGCTTAATCAAACGGTATTTGCTTCAACCACATACAACTAATAGCAAGCTCAAAAATGAAGTTTGAAATTGATACTTATCAAGGAATAACGACTATCTTTAAACTTGCGTATTTTTTTGAGTTTCTTTATATTTACATTGTTGAAACTTCATAAGTCTAAAACGTGTTTGATAGAAAATTTCCTGCTCAATCGAATGGTACTTGTGCCAACCATCTACAATTAATAGCAAGCTCAAGAATAAAGTTTGAAATTGGTACTTATTAAGAAATAACGACTATCTTTAAACTTGCGCATTTTTTTAATTTTTTATATTTATATTGCCGAAACGTTATAAAAGTAAGATGTATTTTATAGAAAATTTTCAGCCTAATCGAATGGTATTTGCTTTTACCATCTACAATTAATAGCAAGCTTAAGAATAAAGTTTGAAATTGGTTTTTATTAAGAAATAACGACTATCTTTAAACTTGCGCATTTTTTTAATTTTTTTATATTTATATTGCTGAAACGTTATAAAAATAAGATGTATTTTATAGAAAATTTTCTGCTTAATTAAATGGTTTTTGCTTTAACTATTTACAGTTAATAGCAAGCTCAAGAATGAAGTTTGAAATTGGTACTTATCAAGGAATAAAGACTATCTTTAAACTTGCGAATTTTTTTAATTTTTTTTATATTCACATTCTTGAAACGTTACAAAAGTAAGATGTATTTAATAGTAAATTTCCTGTTTAATCAACTGGTACTTGCTTCAACCATCTTCAAATAATAGCAAGCTCAAGAATAAAGTTTTAAATTGGTACTTATCAAGGAATAAGGACTATTTTTAAACTTGCGCATTTTTTTAATTTTTTTATATTTAAATTGTTGAAACGTTATCAAAGTAAGATGTGTTTGATAGAAAATTTTCTGCCTAATCAAATAGTATTTGCCTTAACTATCTACAGTTAATAGCAAGCTCAAGAATAAAGTTTGAAATTGGTATTTATCAAGAAATAACGACTCTTTCTAAACTTGCGTATTTTTTTAATTTTTTTTTATATTTACATTGCTGAAGCTTTATAAAACTAATGAATGTGTTTGATAGAAAATATCCCGCTCAATCAAATAGTATTTGCTTCAACCATTTAAAGTCAATAGCAAGCTCAAGAATGAAGTTTGAAATTGGTACTTATCAAGAAATAACGACTATATTTAAACTTGGGTATTTTTTTGAGTTTCTTTATATTTACATTGCTAAAACTTTATAAAACTAAAATGTGTTTGATAAAAAATATCCTGCTCAATCGAATAGTACTTGCTTCAACCATCTACAGTCAATAGCAAGCTCAAGAATAAAGTTTAAAGTTGGTATTTATTATGAAATAACGACTCTCTTTAAACTTGCGAATTTTGTTAATTTTTTTTATATTTACATTGCTGAAACGTTATAAAGGTAAGATATATTTGATAGAAAATTTCCTGCTTAATCAAATGTTATTTGTTTTAACTATTTACAATTAATAGCAATCTCAAGAATGAAGTTTGAAATTGGTACTTATTAAGGAATAACGACTATTTTTAAACTTGCGCATTTTTTTAATTTTTTTTATATTTACATTGCTGAAACGTTATAAAAGTAAAATGTATTTGATAGAAAATTTCCTGCATAATCAAATAGTACTTGCTTCAATCATCTACAATCAATAGCAAGCTCAAGAATGAAGTTTGAAATTGGTACTTATCAAGAAATAACGACTATCTTTAAACTTGCGTATTTTTTTGAGTTTCTTTATATTTACATTGCCGAAACTTTATAAAACTATAATGTGTTTGATAGAAAATATCCTGCTCAATCGAATGGTACTTGCCTCAACTATCTACAATCAATAGCAAGCTCAAGAATAAAGTTTGAAATTGGTACTTATGAAGGAATAACGACTATCTTTAAACTTGCGTATTTTTTTGATTTTTTTTATAATTACATTGCTAAAACTTCATTGATAGAAAATTTTTTGCTTAATCAAATGGTATTTGCTTTAACTATTTACAGTTAATAGCAAGCTCAAGAATGAAGTTTGAAATTGGTACTTATCAAGGAATAACGACTATCTTTAAACTAGCGCATTTTTTAAATTTTTTTTATATTCACATTGCTGAAACGTTATAAAAGTAAAATGTATTTAATAGGAACTTTCCTGCTCAACGGAACGGTATTTGCTTCAACTACATACAGCTAATAGCAAGCTCAAGAATGAAGTTTGAAATTGGTACTTATCAAGGAATAACGACTATCTTTAAACTTGCGTATTTTTTTGAGTTTCTTTATAATTATATTGCTAAAACTTTATAAAACTAAAATGTGTTTGATAGAAAATATCCTGCTCAATCGAATAGTACTTGCCTCAACCATCTACAATCAATAGCAAGCTCAAGAATAAAGTTTGAAATTGGTATTTATCAAGAAATAACGACTCTCTTTAAACTTGCGTATTTTTTTGATTTTTTTTATATTTACATTATTAAAACGTTATAAAAATAGGATGTATTTATTAGGAAATTTCCTGCTCAATTAAATAGTACTTGTGTCAACCATCTACAATTAATACCAAGGTCAACAATAAAGTTTGAAATTGGTACTTATCAAGGAATAACGACTATCTTTAAATTTGCGTATTTTTTTAATTTTTTTTTTATATTTACATTGCTGAAGCTTTATAAAACTAGAATGTGTTTATTAGAAAATATCCTGTTCAATCGAATAGTACTTGCTTCAACCATTTAAAATTAATAGCAAGCTCAAGAATGAAGTTTGAAATTGGTACTTATCAAGGAATAACGACTATCTTTAAACTTGCGTATTTTTTTGATTTTTTTTATATTTGCATTGCTGAAACGTTATAAAAATAAAATAAATTTGATAGAAAATTTTCTGTTTAATTGAATGGTATTTGTTTCAACCACCTACAATTAATAGCAAGCTCAAGAATAAAGTTTAAAGTTGGTACTTATCAAGGAATAACGACTATTTTTAAACTTGCGTATTTTTTTGAGTTTCTTTATATTTACATTGCTGAAACTTTATAAAACTAAAACGTGTTTGATAGAAAATATTTTGCTCAATTGAATAGTATTTGCCTCAACCATTTACAATCAATAGCAAGCTCAAGAATGAAGTTTGAAATTGGTATTTATCAAGAAATAACGACTCTCTTTCAACTTGCGTATTTTTTTGATTTTTTTTAAATTTACATTGTTGAAACGTTATTAAAGTAAAATGTATTTTATAGAAAATTTTCTGCCTAATCAAACGGTATTTCCTTTTACCATCTACAATTAATAGCAAGCTCAAGAATAAAGTTTGAAGTTGGTACTTATAAAGAAATAACGACTATCTTTAAACTTGCGCATTTTTTTAATTTTTTCATATTTAAATTGTTAAAACGTTATAAAAGTAAAAAGCATTTGATAGAAAATTTTCTGCCTAATCAAATGGTATTTGCTTTAGCTATCTACAGCAAGCTCAAGAATAAAGTTTGAAATTGGTACTTATCAAGGAATAACGACTATCTTTAAACTTGCGCATTTTTTTAATATTTTCTATATTCACATTGCTGAAACGTTATAAAAGTAAAATTTATTTGATATAAAATTTCCTGCCTAATCAAATAGTATTTGCTTCAACCATTTAAAATCAATAGCAAGCTCAAGAATGAAGTTTGAATTTGGTACTTATTAAGAAATAACGACTATTTTTAAACTTGCGCAATTTTTTAATTTTTTTTATATTTACATTGCTGAAACTTTATAAAAGTAAGATATATTTCATAGAAAATTTTCTTCTTAATCGAATGGTATTTGCTTCAACCATCTGCAATTAACAGCAAGCTCAAAAATGAAGTTTGAAGTTGGTTCTTATTAAGGAATAACGACTATTTTTAAACTTGCGTATTTTTTTGATTTTTTTTATATTTACATTGCTGAAACATTATAAAACTAAAATGTGTTTGATAGAAAATATTCTGCTTAATCAAATAGTACTGGCTTCAACCATCTACAATTAATAGCATACTTAAAAATAAAGTTTGAAATTGGTATTTATACGAAATAAGAAAAAATAACGACTATTTTTAACTTGCGCATTTTTTTAATTTTTTTTATATTTACATTGCCGAAACGTTATGAAAGTAAAATTTATTTAATAGAAAGTTTCCTGCTTAATCAAATGGTATTTGTCTCAACCATCTACAATTAATAGCAAGCTCAAGAATAAAGTTTGAAATTGGTACTTATCAAGGAATAACGACTATCTTTAAATTTGCGCATTTTTTTAATTTTCATTATATTTACATTGCTGAAACGTTATAAAAGTAACATATATTTGATAGAAAATTTCCTGCTTAATCGAATGGTATTTGCCTCAACCATCTACAATTAACAGCAAGCTCAAAAATAAAGTTTGAAATTGGTTCTTATTAAGGAATAACGACTATCTTTAAACTTGCGTATTTTTTTGATTTTTTTTATATTTACATTGCTGAAACATTATGAAACTAAAATGTGTTTGATAAAAAATATCCTGCTTAATCAGATAGTATTGGCTTCAATCATCTACAATCAATAGCATACTTAAAAATAAAGTTTGAAATTGTTACTTATCAAGGAATAACGACTATCTTAAAACTTGCGCATTTTTTTAATTTTTTTTATATTTACATTGCTGAAACGTTATAAGAGTAAGATGTATTTGATAGAAAATTTTCTGCTTAATCGAACGGTATTTGCTTTTACCATTTACAATTAATAGCAAGCTCAAGGATGAAGTTTGAAGTTGGTACTTATCAAGGAATAACGACTATCTTTAAACTTGCGCATTTTTTTAATTTTTTTATATTTAAATTGTTGAAACGTTATAAAAGTAAAAAGTATTTGATAGAAAATTTTCTGCCTAACCAAATGTTATTTGCTTTAACTATCTAGAGTTAATAGCAAGCTCAAAAATGAAGTTTGAAATTGGTACTTATCAAGGAATAACGACTATCTTTAAACTTGCGCATTTTTTTAATTTTTTTATATTTATATTGCTGAAACGTTATAAAAGTAAAATGTATTTTATAGAAAATTTTCCGCCTAATCAAACGGTATTTGCTTTTACCATTTACAATTAATAGCAAGCTCAAGAATAAAGTTTGAAGTTGGTACTTATAAAGGAATAACAACTATCTTTAAACTTGCGCATTTTTTTAATATTTTCTATATTCACATTGCTGAAACGTTATAAAAGTAAAATGTATTTGATAGAAAATTTTCTGCTTAATCGAATGGTATTTGCTTCAGCCATCTACAATTAATAGCAAGCTCAAGAATGAAGTTTGAATTTGGTACTTATCAAGGAATTACGACTATTTTTAAACTTGCGAAGTTTTTTAATTTTTTTTATATTTACATTGCCAAATCGTTATGGAAGTAAAATTTATTTGATATAAATTTTCCTGCATAATCGAACAGTATTTGCTTCAACCATTTAAAATCAATAGCAAGCTCAAGAATGAAGTTTGAATTTGGTACTTATCAAGAAATAACGACTATTTTTAAACTTGCGAAATTTTTAAATTTTTTTTATATTTACATTGCTGAAACGTTACAAAAAAAGATATATTTGATAGAAAATTTCCTGACTAATCGAATGGTATTTGCTTCAACCATCTACAGTTAACAGCAAGCTCAAAAATGAAGTTTGAAATTGGTTCTTATTAAGGAATAACGACTATCTTTAAACTTGCGTATTTTTTTGATTTTTTTTATATTTACATTGCTGAAACATTGTAAAGCTAAAATGTGTTTGATAGAAAATATCCTGTTTAATCAAATAGTACTTGCTTCAACCATCTGCAACCAATAGCATACTCAAATATGAAGTTTGAAATTTGATATTTATCAAGGAATAACGACTATCTTTGAACTTGCGTATTTTTTGATTTTTTTTATATTTACATTGCTAAAACGTTATAAAAATAAGATAGATTTGATAAAAAAATTTCTGTGTAATTGAATGGTACTTGTGTCAACTATCTACAGTTAATAGCATACTTAAAAATAAAGTTTGAAATTGGTATTTATCAAGGAATAACGACTATCGTTAAACTTGCGTATTTTTTTGATTTTTTTTTATTTACATTGCTGAAACGTTATAAAGATAAAATATAATTGATAGAAAATTTCCTGTTTAATTGAATGGTATTTGTTTCAGCCATCTACAATTAACAGCAAGCTCAAGAATGAAGTTTGAAATTGGTACTTATCAAGGAATAACGACTATCTTTAAACTTGCGTATTTTTTTGATTTTTTTTATATTTACTTTGCTCAAACGTTATAAAAATAAAATACATTTAATAGAAATTTTTCTGTTTAATTGAATGGTATTTGCCTCAACCATATACAATTAACAGCAAGCTCAAAAATAAAGTTTGAAATTGGTTCTTATTAAGGAATAACGACTATCTTTAAACTTGGGTATTTTTTTGATTTTTTTTATATTTACATTGTTGAAACATTATAAATCTAAAATGTGTTTGATAGAAAATATCTTGCTTAATCAACTAGTACTTGCTTCAACCATCTGCAATCAATAGCATACTCAAAAATGAAGTTTGAAATTGGTATTTATCAAGGAATAACGACTATCTTTAAACTTGCGTATTTTTTGATTTTTTTTATATTTACATTGCTGAAACGTTATAAAAATAAGATACGTTTGATAAAAAATTTTCTGTTTACTTGAATGGTATTTGTTTCAACCATCTACAATTAATAGCAAGCTCAAGTATGAAGTTTGAAATTGGTATTTATCAAGGAATAACGACTATCTTTAAACTTGCGTATTTTTTTGATTTTTTTTATATTTACATTGTTGAAACGTTATAAAGATTAAATATATATGATAGAAAATTCTCTGTTTAATCGAATGGTATTTGTTTCAACCACCTACAATTAATAGCATGCTCAAAAATGAAGTTTGAAATTGGTATTTATCAAGAAATAACAACTCTCTTTAAACTTGCGTATTTTTTTATTTTTTTTAATATTTACATTACTGAAACGTTATCAAAGTAACTTGTAATTAATAGAAAATTTCCTGCTTAATCAAACGGAATTTGCTTCAACCACATACAGCTAATAGCAAGCTCAAAATCTCAAAGGAATAACGACTATCTTTAAACTTGCGTATTTTTTTGATTTTTTTTATATTTATATTGCTGAAACGTTATAAAAGTAAAATATATTTGATAGAAAATTTCCTGCTTAATCGAATGGTATTTGCTTAATTCCTTTACAATTAACAGCAAGCTCAAGAATGAAGTTTGAAATTGGTACTTATCAAGGAATAACGACTATCTTTAAACTTGCGTATTTTTTTAATTTTTTTTATATTTACATTTAATTTACGTTTAATTGAATGGTATTTGTTTCAACCATCTACAATTAATAGCAAGCTCAAGAATGAAGTTTGAAATTGGTACTTATCAAGGAATAACGACTATCTTTAAACTTGCGTATTTTTTTGAGTTTCTTTATATTTACATTGCTAAAACTTTATAAAACTAAAACGTGTTTGATAGAAAATATCCTGTTTAATCGAATGGTATTTGCCTCAACCATCTACAATTAATAGCAAGCTCAAGAATGAAGTTTGAAATTGGTATTTATTAAGAAATAACGACTCTCTTTAAACTTGCGTATTTTTTTGATTTTTTTTAAATTTACATTGTTGAAACGTTATAAGTGTAGGATGTATTTGATAGAAAATTTACTGCTCAAGCAAAGGTACTTGTGCCAACCATCTACAAGTAATAGCAAGCTCAAGAATAAAGTTTGAAATTGGTACTTATCAAGGAATAACGACTATCTTTAAACATGCGTATTTTTTGATTTTTTTTATAATTACATTGCTAAAACTTTATGAAACTAAAATGTGTTTGATAGAAAATATCTTGCTCAATCGAATAGTATTTGTTTCAACTATCTACAACCAATAGCAAGCTCAAGAATGAAGTTTGAAATTGGTACTTATCAAGGAATAACGACTATCTTTAAACTTGAGTATTTTTTTGATTTTTTTTATAATTACATTGCTAAAACTTTATGAAACTAAAATGTGTTTGATAGAAAATATCTTGCTCAATCGAATAGTATTTGCTTCTACTATCTACAACCAATAGCAAGCTCAAGAATGAAGTTTGAAATTGGTATTTATCAAGAAATGACGACTCTCTTTAAACTTGCGTATTTTTTTGATTTTTTTTATATTTACATTGTTGAAGCGTCATAAAAGTAAGATGTATTTGATAGGAAATTTTCTGCTTAATCGAATGGTATTTGCTTTTACCATCTACAATTAATAGCAAGCTCAAGAATAAAGTTTGAAGTTGGTACTTATCAAGGAATAACGACTATATTTAAACTTGTGCATTTTTTTAATTTTTTTATATTTATATTGTTGAAACGTTATAAAAGTAAAATGTATTTTATAGAAAATTTTCTGTTTAATCAAATGGTATTTGCTTTTACCATCTACAATTAATAGCAAGCTCAAGAATAAAGTTTGAAGTTGGTACTTATTAAGGAATAACGACTATCTTTAAACTTGCCCATTTTTTTAATTTTTTCATATTTAAATTGTTGAAACGTTATAAGAGTAAGATGTGTTTGATAGAAAATTTTCTGCCTAATCGAATGGTATTTGCTTTTACCATTTACAATTAATAGCAAGCTCAAGAATAAAGTTTGAAATTGATACTTATCAAGGAATAACGACTATCTTTAAACTTGCGCATTTTTTAAGTATTTTCTATATTCACATTGCTGAAACGTTATAAAAGTAGAATGTATTTGATAGAAAATTTACTGCTTAATCGAATGGTATTTGCTTCGGCCATCTACAATTAATAGCAAGCTCAAGAATGAAGTTTAAAGTTGGTATTTATCAAGAAATAACGACTCTTTTTAAACTTGCGTATTTTTTTAATTTTTTTTATATTTACATTGCTAAAACGTTACAAATATAAGATATGTTTGATAAAAAATTTTTTGCCTAATCAAATAGTATTTGCTTCAACCATTTAAAGTCAATAGCAAGCTCAAGAATGCAGTTTGAAATTGGTACTTATCAAGGAATAACGACTATCTATAACTTGCGTATTTTTTTGATTTTTTTTATATTTACATTGCCGAAACGTTATAAAATTAAGATATATTTGATAGAAAATTTCCTGCTTAATTGAATGGTATTCGCTTCAACCATCTACAATTAACAGCAAGCTCAAAAATGAAGTTTGAAATTGGTTCTTACTAAGGAATAACGACTACCTTTAAACTTGCGTATTTTTTTGATTTTTTTATATTTACATTGCTGAAACATTATAAAACTAAAATTTGTTTGATAGAAACTATCCTGCCTAATCAAATAGTACTTGCTTCAACCATCTGCAATCAATAGCATACTCAAAAATGAAGTTTGAAATTGGTATTTATCAAGGAATAACGACTATCTTTAAACTTGCGTATTTTTTGATTTTTTTTATATTTACATTGCTGAAACGTTATAAAAATAAAACACATTTGATAAAAAATTTCCTGTCTAATTAAATGGTATTTGTTTCAACCATCTACAATTAATAGCAAGCTCAAGTATGAAGTTTGAAATTGGTATTTATCAAGGAATAACGACTATCTTTAAACTTGCGTATTTTTTTGATTTTTTTTATATTTACATTGCTGAAACGTTATAAAAATAAAATATATATGATAGAAAATTTCCTGTTTAATCGAATGGTATTTGTTTCAGCCATCTACAATTAATAGCAAGCTCAAGAATGAAGTTTGAAATTGGTATTTATCAAGAAATAACAACTTTTTTTAAACTTGCGTATTTTTTTAATTTTTTTTATATTTACATTGCCGAAACGTTATAAAAGTAGGATGTATTTGATAGAAAGTTTTCTGCTCAATCAAATGGTACTTGTTTCAACCATCTGCAATTAATAGCAAGCTTAAGAATAAAGTTTAAAATTGGTATTTATCAAGAAATAACAACTCTCTTTAAACTTGCGTATTTTTTTAATTTTTTTAATATTTACATTGCTGAAACGTTATAAAAGTAACTTGTAATTGATAGAAAATTTTCTGCTTAATTAAACGGAATTTGCTTCAACCACATACAGCTAATAGCAAGCTCAAAAATGAAGTTTGAAATTGGTACTTATCAAGGAATAACGACTATCTTTAAACTTGCGCATTATTTTAATATTTTCTATATTCACGTTGCTGAAACGTTATAAGAGTAGAATGTATTTGATAGAAAATTAACTGCTTAATCGAATGGTATTTGCTTCAGCCATCTACAGTTAATAGTAAGCTCAAGAATAAAGTTTGAAATTGGTATTTATCAAGAAATAACGACTCTCTTTAAACTTGCGTATTTTTTTAATTTTTTTTATATTTACATTGCTGAAACGTTATAAATATAAGATATTTTTGATAAAAAATTTTCTGCCTAATCAAATGGTATTTGCTTCAACCATTTAAAATCAATAGCAAGCTGAATAATGAAGTTTGAATTTGGTACTTATCAAGGTATAACGACTATTTTTAAACGTGCGAATTTTTTTAATTTTTTTTATATTTACATTGCTGAAACGTTATAAAAGTAAAATTTATTTAATATAATATTTCCTGCCTAATCGAATGCTATTTGCTTCAACCATTTAAAATCAATAGCAAGCTCAAGAATGAAGTTTGAATTTGGTACTTATCAAGGAATAACGACTATTTTTAAACTTGCGCATTTTTTTAATTTTTTTTATATTTACATTGCTGAAACGTTATGAAAGTAAAATTTATTTGATAGAAAATTTCCTGCCTAATCAAATGGTATTTGCTTCAACCATTTAAAATCAATAGCAAGCTCAAGAATGAAGTTTGAATTTGGTACTTATCAAGGAATAACGACTATTTTTAAACTTGCGTATTTTTTTAATTTTTTTTATATTTACATTGCTGAAACGTTATAAAGGTAAAATGTATTTGATAGAAAATTTTCTGCTCAATCGAATGGTACTTGCTTCAACCATCTGCAATTATTAGCAAGCTCAAGAATAAAGTTTAAAATTGGTATTTATCAAGAAATAACAACTCTCTTTAAACTTGCGTATTTTTTTAATTTTTTTAATATTTACAATGTTGAAACGTTATAAAAAAATGTATTTGATAGAAAATTTTCTGCTCAATTAAATGGTATTTGTTTCAACTATCTGTAGTTAATAGCAAGCTCAAGAATAAAGTTTGAAGTTGGTACTTATTAAGGAATAACGACTATCTTTAAACTTGCCCATTTTTTTAATTTTTTCATATTTAAATTGTTGAAACGTTATAAAAGTAAGATGTGTTTGATAGAAAATTTTCTGCCTAATCGTATGGTATTTGCTTTTACCATCTACAATTAATAGCAAGCTCAAGAATAAAGTTTGAAGTTGGTACTTATTAAGGAATAACGACTATCTTTAAACTTGCACATTTTTTTAATTTTTTCATATTTAAATTGTTGAAACGTTATAAGAGTAAGATGTGTTTGATAGAAAATTTTCTGCCTAATCGAATGGTATTTGCTTTTACCATCTACAATTAATAGCAAGCTCAAGAATAAAGTTTGAAATTGATACTTATCAAGGAATAACGACTATCTTTAAACTTGCGCATTTTTTAAGTATTTTCTATATTCACATTGCTTAAACGTTATAAAAGTAGAATGTATTTGATAGAAAATTTACTGCTTAATCGAATGGTATTTGCTTCGGCCATCTACAATTAATAGCAAGCTCAAGAATGAAGTTTAAAGTTGGTATTTATCAAGAAATAACGACTCTTTTTAAACTTGCGTATTTTTTTAATTTTTTTTATATTTACATTGCTGAAACGTTACAAATATAAGATATGTTTGATAAAAAATTTTTTGCCTAATCAAATAGTATTTGCTTCAACCATTTAAAGTCAATAGCAAGCTCAATAATGAAGTTTGAATTTGGTACTTATCAAGGAATAACGACTATTTTTAAACTTGCGAATTTTTTTAATTTTTTTTATTTGCATTGCTGAAACGTTATAAAAGTAAAATATGTTTGATAGAAAATTTCCTGCTTAATTGAATGGTATTTGCTTCAACCATCTACAATTAACAGCAAGCTCAAAAATGAAGTTTGAAATTGGTTCTTATTAAGGAATAACGACTACCTTTAAACTTGCGTATTTTTTTGATTTTTTTATATTTACATTGCTGTAACATTATAAAACTAAAATTTGTTTGATAGAAACTATCCTGCCTAATCAAATAGTACTTGCTTCAACCATCTGCAATCAATAGCATACTCAAAAATGAAGTTTGAAATTGGTATTTATCAAGGAATAACGACTATCTTTAAACTTGCGTATTTTTTGATTTTTTTTATATTTACATTGCTGAAACGTTATAAAAATAAAACACATTTGATAAAAAATTTCCTGTCTAATTAAATGGTATTTGTTTCAACCATCTACAATTAATAGCAAGCTCAAGTATGAAGTTTGAAATTGGTATTTATCAAGGAATAACGACTATCTTTAAACTTGCGTATTTTTTTGATTTTTTTTATATTTACATTGCTGAAACGTTATAAAAATAAAATATATATGATAGAAAATTTCCTGTTTAATCGAATGGTATTTGTTTCAGCCATCTACAATTAATAGCAAGCTCAAGAATGAAGTTTGAAATTGGTATTTATCAAGAAATAACAACTTTTTTTAAACTTGCGTATTTTTTTAATTTTTTTTATATTTACATTGCTGAAACGTTATAAAAGTAGGATGTATTTGATAGAAAGTTTTCTGCTCAATCAAATGGTACTTGTTTCAACCATCTGCAATTAATAGCAAGCTCAAGAATAAAGTTTAAAATTGGTATTTATCAAGAAATAACAACTCTCTTTAAACTTGCGTATTTTTTTAATTTTTTTAATATTTACATTGCTGAAACGTTATAAAAGTAACTTGTAATTGATAGAAAATTTTCTGCTTAATTAAACGGAATTTGCTTCAACCACATACAGCTAATAGCAAGCTCAAAAATGAAGTTTGAAATTGGTACTTATCAAGGAATAACGACTATCTTTAAACTTGCGCATTATTTTAATATTTTCTATATTCACGTTGCTGAAACGTTATAAGAGTAGAATGTATTTGATAGAAAATTAACTGCTTAATCGAATGGTATTTGCTTCAGCCATCTACAGTTAATAGTAAGCTCAAGAATAAAGTTTGAAATTGGTATTTATCAAGAAATAACGACTCTCTTTAAACTTGCGTATTTTTTTAATTTTTTTTATATTTACATTGCTGAAACGTTATAAATATAAGATATGTTTGATAAAAAATTTTCTGCCTAATCAAATGGTATTTGCTTCAACCATTTAAAATCAATAGCAAGCTGAATAATGAAGTTTGAATTTGGTACTTATCAAGGTATAACGACTATTTTTAAACGTGCGAATTTTTTTAATTTTTTTTATATTTACATTGCTGAAACGTTATAAAAGTAAAATTTATTTAATATAATATTTCCTGCCTAATCGAATGCTATTTGCTTCAACCATTTAAAATCAATAGCAAGCTCAAGAATGAAGTTTGAATTTGGTACTTATCAAGGAATAACGACTATTTTTAAACTTGCGCATTTTTTTAATTTTTTTTATATTTACATTGCTGAAACGTTATGAAAGTAAAATTTATTTGATAGAAAATTTCCTGCCTAATCAAATGGTATTTGCTTCAACCATTTAAAATCAATAGCAAGCTCAAGAATGAAGTTTGAATTTGGTACTTATCAAGGAATAACGACTATTTTTAAACTTGCGTATTTTTTTAATTTTTTTTATATTTACATTGCTGAAACGTTATAAAGGTAAAATGTATTTGATAGAAAATTTTCTGCTCAATCGAATGGTACTTGCTTCAACCATCTGCAATTATTAGCAAGCTCAAGAATAAAGTTTAAAATTGGTATTTATCAAGAAATAACAACTCTCTTTAAACTTGCGTATTTTTTTAATTTTTTTAATATTTACAATGTTGAAACGTTATAAAAAAATGTATTTGATAGAAAATTTTCTGCTCAATTAAATGGTATTTGTTTCAACTATCTGTAGTTAATAGCAAGCTCAAGAATAAAGTTTGAAGTTGGTACTTATTAAGGAATAACGACTATCTTTAAACTTGCCCATTTTTTTAATTTTTTCATATTTAAATTGTTGAAACGTTATAAAAGTAAGATGTGTTTGATAGAAAATTTTCTGCCTAATCGTATGGTATTTGCTTTTACCATCTACAATTAATAGCAAGCTCAAGAATAAAGTTTGAAGTTGGTACTTATTAAGGAATAACGACTATCTTTAAACTTGCACATTTTTTTAATTTTTTCATATTTAAATTGTTGAAACGTTATAAGAGTAAGATGTGTTTGATAGAAAATTTTCTGCCTAATCGAATGGTATTTGCTTTTACCATCTACAATTAATAGCAAGCTCAAGAATAAAGTTTGAAATTGATACTTATCAAGGAATAACGACTATCTTTAAACTTGCGCATTTTTTAAGTATTTTCTATATTCACATTGCTGAAACGTTATAAAAGTAGAATGTATTTGATAGAAAATTTACCGCTTAATCGAATGGTATTTGCTTCGGCCATCTACAATTAATAGCAAGCTCAAGAATGAAGTTTAAAGTTGGTATTTATCAAGAAATAACGACTCTTTTTAAACTTGCGTATTTTTTTAATTTTTTTTATATTTACATTGCTGAAACGTTACAAATATAAGATATGTTTGATAAAAAATTTTTTGCCTAATCAAATAGTATTTGCTTCAACCATTTAAAGTCAATAGCAAGCTCAATAATGAAGTTTGAATTTGGTACTTATCAAGGAATAACGACTATTTTTAAACTTGCGAATTTTTTTAATTTTTTTTTATTTGCATTGCTGAAACGTTATAAAAGTAAAATATGTTTGATAGAAAATTTCCTGCTTAATTGAATGGTATTTGCTTCAACCATCTACAATTAACAGCAAGCTCAAAAATGAAGTTTGAAATTGGTTCTTATTAAGGAATAACGACTACCTTTAAACTTGCGTATTTTTTTGATTTTTTTATATTTACATTGCTGTAACATTATAAAACTAAAATTTGTTTGATAGAAACTATCCTGCCTAATCAAATAGTACTTGCTTCAACCATCTGCAATCAATAGCATACTCAAAAATGAAGTTTGAAATTGGTATTTATCAAGGAATAACGACTATCTTTAAACTTGCGTATTTTTTGATTTTTTTTATATTTACATTGCTGAAACGTTATAAAAATAAAACACATTTGATAAAAAATTTCCTGTCTAATTAAATGGTATTCGTTTCAACCATCTACAATTAATAGCAAGCTCAAGTATGAAGTTTGAAATTGGTATTTATCAAGGAATAACGACTATCTTTAAACTTGCGTATTTTTTTGATTTTTTTTATATTTACATTGCTGAAACGTTATAAAAATAAAATATATATGATAGAAAATTTCCTGTTTAATCGAATGGTATTTGTTTCAGCCATCTACAATTAATAGCAAGCTCAAGAATGAAGTTTGAAATTGGTATTTATCAAGAAATAACAACTTTTTTTAAACTTGCGTATTTTTTTAATTTTTTTTATATTTACATTGCTGAAACGTTATAAAAGTAGGATGTATTTGATAGAAAGTTTTCTGCTCAATCAAATGGTACTTGTTTCAACCATCTGCAATTAATAGCAAGCTCAAGAATAAAGTTTAAATTTGGTATTTATCAAGAAATAACAACTCTCTTTAAACTTGCGTATTTTTTTAATTTTTTTAATATTTACATTGCTGAAACGTTATAAAAGTAACTTGTAATTGATAGAAAATTTTCTGCTTAATTAAACGGAATTTGCTTCAACCACATACAGCTAATAGCAAGCTCAAAAATGAAGTTTGAAATTGGTACTTATCAAGGAATAACGACTATCTTTAAACTTGCGCATTATTTTAATATTTTCTATATTCACGTTGCTGAAACGTTATAAGAGTAGAATGTATTTGATAGAAAATTAACTGCTTAATCGAATGGTATTTGCTTCAGCCATCTACAGTTAATAGTAAGCTCAAGAATAAAGTTTGAAATTGGTATTTATCAAGAAATAACGACTCTCTTTAAACTTGCGTATTTTTTTAATTTTTTTTATATTTACATTGCTGAAACGTTATAAAAGTAAAATATGTCTGATAGAAAATTTCCTGCTTAATCGAATGGTATTTGCTTCGGCCACCTACAATTAATAGTAAGCTCAAGAATAAAGTTTGAAGTTGGTATTTATCAAGAAATAACGACTCTCTTTAAACTTGCGTATTTTTTTAATTTTTTTTATATTTACATTGCTGAAACGTTATAAATATAAGATATGTTTGATAAAAAATTTTCTGCCTAATCAAATGGTATTTGCCTCAACCATTTAAAATCAATAGCAAGCTGAATAATGAAGTTTGAATTTGGTACTTATCAAGGAATAACGACTATTTTTAAACGTGCGAATTTTTTTAATTTTTTTTATATTTACATAGCTGAAACGTTATAAAAGTAAAATTTATTTGATATAAAATTTCCTGCCTAATCGAATGCTATTTGCTTCAACCATTTAAAATCAATAGCAAGCTCAAGAATGAAGTTTGAATTTGGTACTTATCAAGGAATAACGACTATATTTAAACTTGCGTATTTTTTTAATTTTTTTTATATTTACATTGCTGAAACGTTATAAAGGTAAAATGTATTTGATAGAAAATTTTTTGTTCAATCGAATGGTACTTGCTTCAACCATCTGCAATTATTAGCAAGCTCAAGAATAAAGTTTAAAATTGGTATTTATCAAGAAATAACAACTCTCTTTAAACTTGCGTTTTTTTTTTAATTTTTTTAATATTTACATTGTTGAAACGTTATAAAAAAATGTGTTTGATAAAAAATTTTCTGCTCAATTAAATGGTATTTGTTTGAACTATCTGTAGTTAATAGCAAACTCAAGAATAAAGTTTGAAATTGGTACTTATCAAGAAATAACGACTATTTTTAAACTTGCGCATTTTTTTATTTTTTTTTATATTTACATTGCCGAAACGTTATAAAAGTAACTTGTAGTTGATAGAAAATTTCCTGCTTAATCAAACGAAATTTGTTTCAACCACATACAGCAAATAGCAAGCTCAAAAATGAAGTTTGAAATTGGAAAAAAGTTTGAAGTTGGTACTTATTAAGGAATAACAACTATTTTTAAACTTGGGCATTTTTTTAATTGTTTCATATTTAAATTGTTGAAACGTTATAAAAGTAAGATGTATTTAATAGAAAATTTTCTGCCTAATCGAATGGTATTTGCTTTTACCATCTACAATTAATAGCTAGCTCAAGAATAAAGTTTGAAATTGGTACTTATCAAGGAATAACGACTCTCTTTAAACTTGCGCATTTTTTAAATATTTTCTATATTCACATTGCTGAAAAGTTATAAAAGTAGAATGTATTTGATAGAAAATTTAGTGCTTAATCGAATGGTATTTGCTTCAGCCATCTACAATTAATAGCAAGCTCAAGAATGAAGTTTAAAATTGGTATTTATTAAGAAATAACGACTATTTTTAAACTTGCGTATTTTTTTAATTTTTTTTATATTTACATTGCTGAAACGTTATGAAAGTAAAATTTATTTGATATAAAATTTCCTGCCTAATCAAATGGTATTTGCTTCAACCATTTAAATTCAATAGCAAGCTCAAGAATGAAGTTTGAATTTGGTACTTATCAAGGAATAACGACTATTTTTAAACTTGCAAACTTTTTTAATTTTTTTTATATTTACATTGCTGAAACGTTATGAAAGTAAAATTTATTTGATATAAAATTTCCTGCCTAATCGAATGGTATTTGCTTCAACCATTTAAAATCAATAGCAAGCTCAAGAATGAAGTTTGAATTTGGTACTTATCAAAGAATAACGACTATTTTTAAACTTGCGAATTTTTAAATGTTTTTTTATATTTACATTGCTAAAACGTTATAAAAGTAAAAAATGTTTAATAAAAAATTTTCTGCTTAATCGAATGTTATTTGCTTCAACCATCTACAATTAACAGCAAGCTCAAAAATGAAGTTTGAAATTGGTTCTTATTAAGGAATAACGACTATCTTTAAACTTGCGTATTTTTTTGATTTTTTTATATTTACATTGCTGAAACGTTATAAAAATAAGACACATTTGATAGAAAATTTCTTGTTTAATCGAATGGTATTTGTTTCAATTATCTACAATTAATAGCAAGCTCAAGAATGACGTTTGAAATTGGTATTTATCAAGAAATAACAACTCTTTTTAAACTTGCGTATTTTTTTAATTTTTTTTATATTTACACTGCTGAAACGTTATAAAGATAAAATATAATAATAGAAAATTCCTTGTTTAATTGAATGGTGTTTGTTTCAACTATCTACAATTAATAGCAAGCTCAAGAATGAAGTTTGAAGTTGGTATTTATCAAGAAATAACAACTCTTTTTAAACTTGCGAATTTTTTTAATTTTTTTTATATTTACATTGCCGAAACGTTATAAAAGTAAGATGTATTTGAAAGAAAGTTTTCTGTTCAATCAAATGGTACTTGCTTCAACTATCTGGAATTAATAGCAAGCTCAAGAATAAAGTTTAAAATTGGTATTTATCAAGAAATAACAACTCTCTTTAAACTTGCGCAATTTTTTAATTTTTTTTATATTTACATTGCTGAAACGTTATAAAAGTAACTTGTAATTGATAGAAAATTTCCTGCTTAATCAAACAAAATTTGCTTCAACCACATACAGCTAATAGCAAGCTCAAACATGAAGTTTGAAATTGGTACTTATCAAGGAATAACGACTATATTTAAACTTGCGCATTTTTTTAATATTTTCTATATTCACGTTGCTGAAACGTTATAAAAGTAGAATGTATTTGATAGAAAATTTACTGCTTAAACAAATGGTATTTGCTTCAGCCATCTACAATTAATAGCAAGCTCAAGAATGAAGTTTGAAATTGGTATTTATCAAGAAATAACGACTGTTTTAAACTTGCGTATTTTTTTAATTTTTTTTTATATTTACAATGCTGAAACGTTATAGATATAAGATATGTTTGATAAAAAATTTCCTGCCTAATTAAATGGTATTTGCTTCAACCATTTAAAATCAATAGCAAGCTCAATAATGAAGTTTGAATTTGGTACTTATCAAGGAATAACGACTATTTTTAAACTTGCGAATTTTTTTAATTTTTTTTATATTTACATTGCTGAAACGTTATGAAAGTAAAATTTATTTGATATAAAATTTCCTGCCTAATTAAATGGTATTTGCTTCAACCATTTAAAATCAATAGCAAGCTCAAGAATAAAGTTTGAATTTGGTACTTATCAAGGAATAACGACTATTTTTAAACTTGCGTATTTTTTTAATTTTTTTTATATTTACATTGCTGAAACGTTATTAAAGTAAAATTTATTTGATAGAAAATTTCCTGCTTAATCGAATGGTATTTGCTTTAACCATCTACAATTAACAGCAAGCTCAAAAATGAAGTTTGAAATTGGTTCTTATTAAGGAATAACGACTATCTTTAAACTTGCGTATTTTTTTGATTTTTTTTATATTTACGTTGCCGAAACATTATAAAACTTAAATGTGTTTGATAGAAAATATCCTGCTTAATCAAATAGTACTTGCTTCAACCATCTGCAATCAATAGCATACTCAAAAATGAAGTTTGAAATTGGTATTTATCAAGGAATAACGACTATCTTTGAACTTGCGTATAAACATTGCTAAAACTTCATGAAACTAAAATGTGTTTGATAGAAAATATCCTGCTTAATCGAATAGTATTTGTTTCAGCCATCTACAACCAATAGCAAGCTCAAGAATAAAGTTTGAATTTAGTATTTATCAAGAAATGACGACTCTCTTTAAACTTGCGTATTTTTTTAATTTTTTTTAAATTTTTATTGTTGAAGCGTCATAAAAGTAGAATGTATTTAATAGAAAATTTCCTGCTTAATCGAATAGTATTTGCCTCAACAATCTACAATTAACAGCAAGCTCAAAAATGAAGTTTGAAATTGGTTCTTATTAAGGAATAACGACTATCTTAAAACTTGCGCATTTTTTTATTTTTTTTTATATTTACTTTGCTGAAACGTTATAAAAGTAAGATGTATTTGATAGAAAATTTTCTGCCTTATCAAGTGGTATTTGCTTTAACTATCTACAGTTAATAGCAAGCTCAAGAATGAAGTTTGAAGTTGGTACTTATCAAGGAATAACGACTATCTTTAAACTTGCGCATTTTTTTAATATTTTCTATATTCACATTGCTGAAACGTTATGAAAGTAGATTGTATTTGATTGAAAATTTTCTGTTTAATCGAATGGTGATTGCTTCAGCCATCTGCAATTAATAGCAAGCTCAAGAATGAAGTTTGAAGTTGGTATTTATCAAGGAATAACGACTATTTTTAAACTTGCTTATTTTTTTAATTTTTTTATATTTACATTGCTGAAACGTTATGAAAGTAAAATTCATTTGATAGAAAATTTCCTGCTTAATCAAATGATATTTGTCTCAACCATCTACAATTAATAGCAAGCTCAAGAATGAAGTTTGAATTTGGTATTTATCAAGAAATAACAACTCTTTTTGAACTTGCGTATTTTTTTAATTTTTTTTTATTTACATTGCTGAAACTTTATAAAACTAAAATGTGTTTGATAGACAATATCCTGCTAAATTGAATAGTACTTGCTTCAACCATTTAAAATCAATAGCAAGCTCAAGAATGAAGTTTGAAATTATTACTTATCAAGGAATAACGACTATCTTTAAACTTGCGTATTTTTTTGAGTTTCTTTATATTTACATTGCTGAAACTTTATAAAACTAAAACGTGTTTGATAGAAAATATTCTGTTCAATCGAATAGTACTTGCCTCAACCATCTACAATTAATAGCAAGCTCAAGAATGAAGTTTGAAATTGGTATTTATTAAGAAATGACGACTCTCTTTAAACTTGCGTATTTTTTTGATTTTTTTTATATTTACATCGTTAAAGCGTTATAAGAGTAGGATGTATTTAATAGGAAATTTCCTGCTCAATAAAATAGTACTTGTGTCAACTATCTACAGTTAATAGCAAGCTCAAGAATAAAGTTTGAATTTGGTATTTATCAAGAAATAACAACTCTTTTTAAACTTGCGTATTTTTTTAATTTTTTTTTGTTTACATTGCTAAAACTTTATAAAACTAGATTGTATTTGATAGAAAATATCCTGCTCAATCAAATAGTACTTGCTTCAACCATTTAAAGTCAATAGCAAGCTCAAGAATGAAGTTTGAAATTGGTACTTGTCAAGAAATAACGACTATTTTTAAACTTGCGAAATTTTTTAATTTTTTTTATATTTACATTGCTGAAACGTTATAAAAGTAAAATACATTTGATAAAAAATTTCCTGCTTAATCGAATGGTATTTGCTTTAACCCTTTACAATTAACAGCAAGCTCAAAAATAAAGTTTGAAGTTGGTACTTATCAAGGAATAACGACTATCTTTAAACTTGGGTATTTTTTTGATTTTTTTTATATTTACATTGCTGAAACGTTATAAAACTAAAACGTGTTTGATAGAAAATATCCTGTTCAATCGAATAGTACTTGCCTCAACCATCTACAATTAATAGCAAGCTCAAGAATGAAGTTTGAAATTGGTATTTATTAAGAAATGACGACTCTCTTTAAACTTGCGTATTTTTTTGATTTTTTTTATATTTACATTGTTGAAGCGTTATAAAGGTAGGATGTATTTATTAGAAAATTTCCTGCTCAATCGAATGGTACTTGTTTTAACCATCTACAATTTATAGCAAGCTCAAGAATAAAGTTTGAAATTGGTACTTATCAAGGAATAACGACTATCTTTAAACTTGCGCATTTTTTTAATTTTTTTTATATTTACATTGCTCAAACGTTATAAAAGTAAGACGTATTTAATAGAAAATTTTTTGCTTAATCGAATGGTATTTGCTTCAGCCATCTACAATTATTAGCAAGCTCAAGAATAAAGTTTGAAGTTGGTATTTATCAAGAAATAACGACTCTTTTAAAACTTGCGTATTTTTTTAATTTTTTTATATTTACATTGCTAAAACGTTATAAATATAAAATACGTTTGATAGAAAATTTCCTGCTTAATTGAATGGTATTTGCTTCAACCATTTAAAATCAATAGCAAGCTCAAGAATGAAGTTTGAATTTGGTACTTATCAAGGAATAACGACTATTTTTAAACTTGCGCATTTTTTTAATTTTTTTATATTTACATTGCTGAAACGTTATGAAAGTAAAATTTATTTGATAGAAAATTTCCTGCTTAATCGAATGGTATTTGCTTCAACCATTGTTTGGGAGTTGTTGCTTGTAATAAAACTCCCCGGATGCTTGTTTCAGTTTATTTAGTATTTATCGTTGAGTTTATAACATTTGAGCTTTACAATCGGTTTGGATGCTTACTTGCTACTGTCTGTGACTGTCTTGTCACTTGTGACTATTCAACCACCCACCTTATATTTATAATGTTAACATTGCTCCCCCCTTGAAGTTATCAAACTTCAACAAATTATTTACATTTATGGACTAGACAATATTTAAACCATTACTTAGAACTAAAAAATTATAACATAATAAAAAAAAGAGAGAGAAAGAGAAAAAAAAATGTATAAATTAGACATAATTAGGTAAAATGCACTTAACCTACATTAACTTAAGCCTTTTAAAGTTAGGCACTTGTTTTTATTTCACTATTCACTTTTAATCCACATTAACTGGCAACACACACAGTCCCCGCACTGATTGCTTACAGAGCCCTTGGGCCGTGCGGAGAGTCACCACTCGGACGATGCCGTCATTTCCGGGATGAACATTGACTATTCTACCAGTTTTCCAATACAATGGTGGCGTATTTTCGTCACTAATAATCACTACGGTGCCGACTTTGATTTCTTCCTTAGAGCCTTGTTTCCATTTGCTTCTTTGTTGTAAAGAAGTTAAATATTCCCGGTACCATCGTTTCCAAAAATGCCCCCGCAATCTTTGAACATGTTCCCATCTGGAGAGTCGATTAATGGCAACATCACTGACGTCTGGTTCTGGAAGTGCTGTTAATGGTTGCCCGATAAGGTGGAGATCGTTAGGGTCTGAGGATATGGGTGTAATTTACCGTGAGTTTAAGCAGGCTTCAATACTTATTAACAAGGTATTCATCTCCGGAAAAGTCAAACGCGCATTTCCAATTACCCTTTTTAAATGATTTTTGACTTGCTTTATATTTGCCTCTCATAAGCCACCCATATGGGGCGACTTTGTGGGAATAAAGTGCCATTTAATAGAAAATTTGGTTAACTCAGTCTCCAAGAAATTAATAAGTTTTGCCTTTTTTATAAATTGTTTTAGCTCATTATTAGCTCCAGTAAAGGTTGTAGCGTTGTCTGAAAAAATGTCAGTGGGGTATCCACGTCTACCAATAAAACGTTTTAACGCGGCCAGAAATTCTTGAGTCGTTAAGTCATGTACCAATTCGATATGAATTGCCTTTGTAATTAAACAAATAAATAAAGCGACGTATGCTTTGACGAGCTTTTTTCCGCGACCACGATTTTCTTTAACTAAAAATGGGCCAGCATAATCAATCCCAGTTTTTGCAAAAGGAGGTGATACAATTATTCTGTGATCAGGTAAATCGCCCATTTTATATTCCGGTCGCCTAGGTTGAACCTTAAAACATTTTATGCATTTATGGATGACATTTTTGATATTATTTTTTGCTGAGATTATCCAAAATCGTTGGCGAAGTGCCGCTAATGTAGCTTGATGACCCGCATGTAACTGTCTCTCATGTTCGCCTCTGATAATTAGATCGACTACGTTATGATTTTTCGGTAATATTATTGGATGTTTAACGTCGCAACGCATCAGTGATTTATTTATTCTCCCCCCAACCCGAATTAACCCATTATGATCAATAAATGGATCCAACTGTAATAATTTTGAGTTTGAGGTAAGCGGCAATTTTTTGTTGAGCAATTCATATTCTTCAAAGCTTTCTGTCTGTACTATGCGTGTGATTTTATATAAAGCGTTATTTAATTCGGATACACTTAATGCGCCAGTTAATTTTGAGCTGTTTTTACGTGAATTATGACCAAAACGTAAGATCCAAGCTACAACTCTTTGCAATTTTGTAAAATTGGAGAATGAATTAAAGACATCAAGTTGTGGTTTATTTTTATTGAGAGTTGAAAAGGTTGTTTTGGATTCCGGAATTTCTTTTAAAATATTAATAGTCGATACCGGCCAATTTTCTTCAGGTAATTTTAAAAATTGAGGACCATTTAGCCAAGATTGATTTTTAATTAATTCAGAAGGCATGCAACCTCTACTAATTAAATCGGCAGCGTTGTTTTCAGATTTAACATGATGCCAACACTTTTTATCGCTTAGCGAGATGATTTTGGTGACTCTATTACATATGAAAGTTTGTAATGACGAAGGTGGTGTATGTATCCACGCTAACACAATAGTGGAGTCTGTCCATAAATATTCTTTGCAGATGTTAATATTTAAAGTATCGCGGATTTTTTTTATTAATTCGGCAAGTAGAAGCGCACCGCACAATTCTAAACGCGGGATAGTTGTTGGTTTCAACGCCGCCACGCGAGATTTTGAACAAAGTATGTGATTCGAAATGTCCTGCAGAATTTGCAGTTCTTAAATAAACAACGGCCCCGTAACCTTGTAATGACGCATCGCAAAATCCGTGTATTTCTGACTTATTGATCGGTAAATGAGGTATGATTTTTCTCGGAAATTTTAAATTTTCTACCTGATGAAGCTGATTAACAAATGACATCCACATTGAAAAGATGTGTTGGGACACCGATTCATCCCAACCTAACTTTAATTGCCAAAGTTGCTGCAACAAAATTTTCGATTTCATTATAAGTGGGCTGATCAAACCTAACGGATCAAATATTTGCGCAATAACACTTAATATAGTCCTTTTTGTTACCCTTTTAGACAAACCTCTAAGATTGATTTTAAAGTTTAATGAGTCCTCGTAAGAATTCCAATATAAACCTAAAGTTTTGGACAATTCGTTTTTGTTTAGATCAATATTCGAAGCTAAATTATTATTCCTTTCATTAAATACAATTTCTTTGTTATTTGACTGAATTTTTCTCAATTCAAATTTTGCTTTATCTAATATATGCATTATATCTCGTTTTAATTGCAGTAATTTTTCGACTGTGTCCGCGCCCGTTAATAAATCGTCCATATAAAAGTCGTTTTCAATTATTTGACATGCTTCCGGAAATTCGGATTTATGTAAAATAGCTAATTCTTTCAAGCATCTGGTAGCCAGAAAGCTTGCGGGTTTTGTGCCGTAGGTTAAAGTTTTTAGTTTGTATGTTTGTACAGGCTCTTTATCATTTTCTCGCCAGAGAATTAATTGATAATTAGTGTCTTCAGGATGCACTACTATCTGACGATACATTTTGGCTATATCACCATTTAATACAAGTTGATCAATTCGGAAACGAATTATGATGTTAAATAAATCATGTTGAATTACCGGACCGAGATTCAAATTATCATTGAGGCTTTTACCATTATCGCTTATCGCACTCGCGTCAAAAACTACTCTCAATTTTGTTGTTGTGCTAGACTCCTTAATAACTGCGTGATGAGGTAAGTACACGTATGAATTACTATTAAATGAGGTATCAAAAAAAGAGTTCCATATGATTAAGTTGCAAGTATTCACGCATAAAATTTGTGTATTCTAATTTTAAGGATTGGTTTCTTTTGAACTTTCTTTCCATACTAAAAAGTCTTTTTAACGCAATTTGTCGAGTATTACCAATATTGATTTTGTTATTTTTAACAGGCAATTTGACAATAAAACGTCCATCAAAATCGCGTTTAACGGTTTCTTTAAAATGGGTTTCAGCGGCGATTTCTTCAATTGAGTGATGTTTATGGTCGGGGGTGTAATTTAGGTTATTTTCCAAATCCCAAAATCTTTTAACCTGTTCGTGTAATAAAACATCTGGTGAAGTGTTAGAATATTCGGAAGTTGTCAAAGCGAAATTACAGGATGTACGTGACAGTGACAATGAGTGACCAACAGTTCCACCAGCTATAAACCCCAGTTGGGTCTTTTGAAATATAAGCCCGTTTTCAAGTTTTATTTGACCTACGCATAAAAGTTCCCAGAATACGGCGGCACCTAATAATAAATCGATCTTGTCGCCTTTGAAGAAATTCGGGTCAGCCAATTGCAAATTTCTCGGAATTTTGAAATTTTCGGTATTAATCGAAACGAGTGGCAAATTATCGGTTATTTTATCAACGATTAAGGCATCTAAATTAGCGGAAAAGTCATTCACACAGGATTTGATTTGGAAATTGGTTCGTTGATTTGTTTGTGATGACATGCCTCCAAGACAGGTAATAGATACGTTCGCGGGTATATGTACCAAATTCAATTTTTTGGATAATTCATGTGTTATGTAATTAGACATAGAGCCCTGATCTAAGAAAGCGCGACACGTATGGAATTGATTTTTAGAGTCTTTAATCAAAATTATTGCTGTAGATAACAATACACGTTTTTGATCAGTAATATGGTTAAGATTTGTGGAATGATTATTCAAAGTTACTAGAGAGCTACCTGAATTATTAATTGCATTGCTAGGATTATTACCTGAGTTTGTTACCTGAGTCGACATTTGGACGGAAATATGTAGCAATGAGTGATGTTTTTTATTACAATGGCGACATTTTGTATTAATTCGACAATTAGTCACACGATGATTAGCTCGTAAACAATTTTTACACAGTTTATAGTTATCCACGATTTTGATTCTTTCTTCGACATTTAGATTATTAAATTCTTCGCATTGAGTTATTTTATGCAGGGAACTTTTGCAAAGATTACACACGACATTAGAATTATTAATTGCAAATGTATGAGTCACATTGCGAGTTTTGGGCTGATTAGTATTATTGTAATTAATTTTAGTATTGATTGGATTCGATTTGGTATTTGGCATAGCATTTAAAGATTGCAAAACCTCGCATCTTTTATTTAAGAATGATTTGAAGCATTCATAAGTGGGTACATTTTTATCAAGAGTCATCTGCCGTTCCCGTTTGGTGTGAAAATCGAGTTTTTCTACTATTAGCGGAACTATTAGCGCATCCCAACTATCAACTGGCTGACTTAGATTTTTCAATGCTTCTAAATTTGTCGTTATGATGTCTAACAATTCTCGCAGGAAAGCTGAAGTGGCTTTATTAATGGAATGGGCATTAAAGATTGCATAGATGTGATCTTGTACAATTAGTCTTGTATTTTTAAAACGATTCTCTAAAATAGTCCATGCCGTGTCATAATTATTTTCTTCAATACTCAAAGATTCAATCGCGCGTAACGCATCATCCCTTAAACAAGATTTTAAATATTGAAGCTTTTGTCTTTTATTTAGATTTGCGTTTTCATCAATGATATACTTGAAAGTGTTTTCAAAATTAGTCCATTCTTTAAAATCACCATTAAATGTTTTAAGATTCAATGTAGGCAAGTTAAAGGCAGAATAAGAATTGTTAATGCTTTCATTAGATGTAGATTGAATACCGGCTGAATTATTAGATTGATTGGTATTGTGAATAGCAACATTTTTTAATCTATTAAGTCTTTGATTTTGCTAACTAAATCGCAGTATGTTTCTTCAAATTCGGCCCGAGCATTCATGTGACTGTCAAAGTTCGTCGTTTTATCCGTTTTTTCAATGTTAGACTGAATTCCGTCAAATTCCTTTCGCGCGTCGTTAACAATTTCTATCCGCGTTTTGATTTGATTTACACTCTGGCTATCCGGATTAAAACTAGAGACAAATGATTTAATTCGCGCTACTTTATTCTTTATAACTTCTCTTTCCGACGTGAGATGTTCTAATTTCGCCATATTGCAAATAAAGTGGTAATTAGAAATACGCGCAAAACAAATGGAAAGAATAAATTGAAAATAAGTTAGAAAGGACGGGATTTATGAATTAGGAACCTGCAACCACTAACCTTTAACCTGAAATAGGCTGGAACCTTAATCAAAGACCTGGACGACGCGACGGAAGGGCACGAAGACGACGGGGTTTCTACTGAAGTCTGTGTTGACTTGGGGGATAGTACCACCACATAAGTTTGTTGTTGGAGATTCACCTGGGAGAGCGCAATGCTGCCTGCCGCTTTAAAATGAACCTTTTTCCTCGAAGCTGAGGTTAATTGGAAAGCCTGGTGCTGAGTAATATATTTGGATCACCTGGGGGAGCGCAATGCTGCCTGCCGCTTTGAAATGAACACTTTTCCTCGAAGCTGAGGTTGATTAATGAAATATATCCGGCTCAAAGGACCAATGTTTGGGAGTTGTTGCTTGTAATAAAACTCCCCGGATGCTTGTTTCAGTTTATTTAGTATTTATCGTTGAGTTTATAACATTTGAGCTTTACAATCGGTTTGGATGCTTACTTGCTACTGTCTGTGACTGTCTTGTCACTTGTGACTATTCAACCACCCACCTCGGCGACTCACCCCTTGGATCGAGTGGACTCGGCCAATGTCGCCGGGTGGGTGCCCCTACCTCCTTACTAATTATAATATTATGATTATAATATTAACATTTTATATTTACAATGCTGAAACTTTATAAAACTAAAATGTGTTTGATAGAAAATATCCTGTTCAATCGAATAGTACTTGCTTCAATTATCTAAAATTAATAGCAAGCTCAAGAATGAAGTTTGAAATTGGTTCTTATCAAGGAATAACGATTATCTTTAAACTTGCGTATTTTTTTGATTTTTTTTATATTTACATTGTTGAAATGTTATAAAAATAAGATATATTTAATAGAAAATTTCCTGCTCAATCGAATGGTATATGTTTCAACCATCTAGAATTAATAGCAAGCTCAAGAATGAAGTTTGAAGTTGGTATTTATCAAGAAATAACGACTCTTTCTAAACTTGCGTATTTTTTTAATTTTTTTTATATTTACATTGCTGAAGCTTTATAAAACTAGAATGTGTTTATTAGAAAATATCCTGTTCAATCAAATAGTACTTGCATCAGCCATTTAAAATCAATAGCAAGCTCAAGAATGAAGTTTGAAATTGGTACTTATCAAGGAATAACGACTATCTTTAAACTTGCGTATTTTTTTGATTTTTTTTATATTTGCATTGTTGAAACGTTATAAAAATAAAATAAATTTGATAGAAAATTTTCTGTTTAATTGAATGGTATTTGTTTCAACCACCTACAATTAATAGCAAGCTCAAGAATGAAGTTTGAACATGTTACTTATCAAGGAATAACGACTATCTTTAAACTTGCGTATTTTTTTGAGTTTCTTTATATTTACATTGCTGAAACTTTATAAAACTAAAACGTGTTTGATAGAAAATATTCTGCTCAATCGAATAGTACTTGCCTCAACCATTTACAATCAATAGTAAGCTCAAAAATGAAGTTTGAAATTGGTTCTTATTAAGGAATAACGACTATATTTAAACTTGCGTATTTTTTTGATTTTTTTTATATTTACATTTCTGAAACATTATAAAACTAAAATGTGTTTGATAAAAAATATCTTGCATAATCAAATAGTACTGGCTTCAACCATCTACAAACAATAGCATACTTAAAAATAAAGTTTGAAATTGGTATTTATTAAGGAATAACGACTATCTTTAAACTTGCGTATTTTTTTAATTTTTTTTATATTTACATTGCTGAAACGTTATAAAAATAAAATGTAAGTAATAGAAAATTTCCTGTTTAATCGAATGGTGTTTGTTTCAACCATCTACAATTAATAGCAAGCTCAAGAATAAAGTTTGAAGTTGGTATTTATCAATAAATAACAACTCTTTTTAAACTTGCGTATTTTTTTAATTTTTTTTATATTTACATTGCTGAAACGTTATAAAGGTAAAATGTATTTGATAGAAAATTTTTCGCTCAATTAAATAGTATTTGTTTCAACTATCTGTAGTTAATAGCAAGCTCAAGTATAAAGTTTGAAATTGGTACTTATCAAGAAATAACGACTATTTTTAAACTTGCGAATTTTTTTAATTTTTTTTATATTTACATTGCTGAAACGTTATAAAAGTAAGATATATTTGATAGAAAATTTCCTGCTTAATCAAACGAAATTTGTTTCAACCACATACAGCTAATAGCAAGCTCAAAAATGTAGTTTGAAATTGGTACTTATCAAGGAATAACGACTATCTTTAAACTTGCGTATTTTTTTGATTTTATTTATATTTACATTGCTGAAACTTTATAAAACTAAAATGTGTTGGATAGAAAATATCCTGCTCAATCGAATAATACTTGCTTCAACCAATTAAAATTAATAGCAAGCTCAAGAATGCAGTTTGAAATTGGTACTTATCAAGGAATAACGACTATCTATAACTTGCGTATTTTTTTGATTTTTTTTATATTTACATTGCTGAAACGTTATAAAATTAAGATATATTTGATAAAAAATTTTCTGCTTAATCGAATGGTATTTGTTTCGACCATCTACAATTAATAGCAAGCTCAAGAATGAAGTTTGAATTTGGTATTTATCAAGAAATAACAACTCTTTTTAAACTTGCGTATTTTTTAAATTTTTTTTCAGTTACATTGCTGAAACGTTATGAAAGTAAAATTTATTTGATATAGAATTTCCTGCCTAATCGAATGGTATTTCCTTCAACCTTTTACAATTAACAGCAAGCTCAAGAATAAAGTTTGAAATTGGTGCTTATCAAGGAATAACGACTACTTTTAAACTTGCGCATTTTTTAATTCTTTTTATATTTACATTGCTGAAACGTTATAAAAATAAAATGTAGTTGATAGAAAATTTCCTGCTTAATCAAACGGTATTTGCTTCAACCACATACAGCTAATAGCAAGCTCAAAAATGAAGTTTGAAATTGGTACTTATCAAGGAATAATGACTATCTTTAAACTTGCGTATTTTTTTGATTTTTTTTATATTTGCATTGCTGAAACTTTATAAAACTAAAACGTGTCTGATAGAAAATATCCTGTTCAATCGAATAGTACTTGCCTCAGCCATTTGCAATCAATAGCATACTTAAAAATAAAGTTTGAAATTGGTATTTATCAAGGAATAACGACTATCTTTAAACTTGCGTATTTTTTTGATTTTTTTTATATTTACATTGCTGAAACAATATAAAAATTAAATACGTTTGATAGAAAATTGTCTGTTTAATTGAAAAGTATTTGTTTCAACCATCTACAATTAATAGCAAGTTCAAGAATGAAGTTTGAAATTGGTATTTATCAAGAAATAACAACTCTTTTTAAACTTGCGTATTTTTTTAATTTTTTTTTATATTTACATTGCTGGAACGTTATAAAGGTAAAATATGTTTGATAGAAAATTTTCCGCTCAATCGAATGGTATTTGTTTCAACCATCTGCAATTAATAGCAAGCTCAAGAATAAAGTTTAAAATTGGTATTTATCAAGAAATAACAACTCTACTTAAACTTGCGTATTTTTTTAATTTTTTTAATATTTACATTGCTGAAACGTTATAAAAGTAGCTTGCAGTTAATAGAAAATTTCCTGCTTAATCAAACGAAATTTGTGTCAACCACATGCAGCTAATAGCAAGCTCAAATGTAAAGTTTGAAATTGGTACTTATCAAGGAATAACGACTATCTTTAAACTTGCGTATTTTTTTGATTTTTTTTATAATTACATTGCTAAAACTTTACGAAACTAAAATGTGTTTGATAGAAAATATCTTGCTCAATCGAATAGTATTTGCTTCAACTATCTACAACCAATAGCAAGCTCAAGAATGAAGTTTGAAATTGGTATTTATCAAGAAATGACGACTCTCTTTAAACTTGCGTATTTTTTTGATTTTTTTTACATTTACATTGCTGAAACGTTACAAATATAAGATATGTTTGATAAAAAATTTTTTGCCTAATCAAATAGTAATTGCTTCAACCATTTAATGTCAATAGCAAGCTCAATAATGAAGTTTGAATTTGGTACTTATCAAGGAATAACGACTATTTTTAAACTTGCGAATTTTTTTAATTTTTTTTTATTTGCATTGCTGAAACGTTATAAAAGTAAAATATGTTTGATAGAAAATTTCTTGCTTAATTGAATGGTATTTGCTTCAACCATCTACAATTAACAGCAAGCTCAAAAATGAAGTTTGAAATTGGTTCTTATTAAGGAATAACGACTATCTTTAAACTTGCGTATTTTTTTGATTTTTTTATATTTACATTGCTGAAACATTATAAAACTAAAATTTGTTTGATAGAAACTATCCTGCTTAATCAAATAGTACTTGCTTCAACCATCTGCAATCAATAGCATACTCAAAAATGAAGTTTGAAATTGGTATTTATCAAGGAATAACGACTATCTTTAAACTTGCGTATTTTTTGATTTTTTTTATATTTACATTGCTGAAACGTTATAAAAATAAAACACATTTGATAAAAAATTTCCTGTTTAATTAAATGGTATTTGTTTCAACCATCTTCAATTAATAGCAAGCTCAAGTATGAAGTTTGAAATTGGTATTTATCAAGGAATAACGACTATCTTTAAACTTGCGTATTTTTTTGATTTTTTTTATATTTACATTGCTGAAACGTTATAAAAATAAAATATATATGATAGAAAATTTCCTGTTTAATCGAATGGTATTTGTTTCAGCCATCTACAATTAATAGCAAGCTCAAGAATAAAGTTTGAAATTGGTATTTATCAAGAAATAACGACTCTTTTTAAACTTGCGTATTTTTTTAATTTTTTTTATATTTACATTGCTGAAACTTTATAAATATAAGATATGTTTGATAAAAAATTTCCTGCCTAATCAAATGGTATTTGCTTCAACCATTTAAAATCAATAGCAAGCTGAATAATGAAGTTTGAATTTGGTACTTATCAAGGAATAACGACTATTTTTAAACGTGCGAATTTTTTTAATTTTTTTTTATATTTACATTGCTGAAACGTTATAAAAGTAGCTTGTAGTTAATAGAAAATTTCCTGCTTAATCAAACGGAATTTGTTTCAACCACATGCAGCTAATAGCAAGCTCAAAATTAAAATTGAAATTGGTACTTATCAAGGAATAATGACTATCTTTAAACTTGCGTATTTTTTTGATTTTTTTTATATTTGCATTGTTGAAATGTTATAAAAATAAAATTCATTTGATAGAAAATTTCCTGTTTAATTGAATGGTATTTGCTGCAACCATCTACAGTTAATATCAAGCTCAAAAATGAAGTTTGAAATTGGTACTTATCAAGGAATAACGACTATCTTTAAACTTGCGTATTTTTTTGAGTTTTTTTATATTTACATTGCTGAAACTTTATAAAACTAAAACGTGTTTGATAGAAAATATCCTGCTCAATCGAACAGTACTTGCCTCAACCATCTACAATTAACAGCAAGCTCAAGAAGGAAGTTTGAAATTGGTATTTATTAAGAAATAACGACTCTCTTTAAACTTGCGTATTTTTTTGATTTTTTTTAATTTTACATTGTTGGAACGTTATAAAAGTAGGATGTATTTGATAGAAAATTTCCTGTTCAAGCGAATGGTACTTGTGCCAACCATCTACAATTAATAGCAAGCTCAAGAATAAAGTTTGAAATTGGTACTTATCAAGGAATAACGACTATCTTTAAACTTGCGTATTTTTTTGATTTTTTTTATAATTACATTGCTAAAACTTTATGAAACTAAAATGTGTTTGATAGAAAATATCTTTCTCAATCGAATAGTATTTGCTTCAACTATCTACAACCAATAGCAAGCTCAAGAATGAAGTTTGAAATTGGTATTTATCAAGAAATGACGACTCTCTTTAAACTTGAGTATTTTTTTGATTTTTTTTATATTTACATTGTTGAAGCGTCATAAAAGTAAGATGCATTTGATAGGAAATTTTCTGCTTAATCGAATGGTATTTGCTTTTACCATCTACAATTAATAGCAAGCTCAAGAATAAAGTTTGAAGTTGGTACTTATTAAGGAATAACGACTATCTTTAAACTTGCCCATTTTTTTAATTTTTTCATATTTAAATTGTTGAAACGTTATAAAAGTAGAATGTATTTGATAGAAAATTTACTGCTTAAACGAATGGTATTTGCTTCAACCATCTACAATTAATAGCAAGCTCAAGAATGAAGTTTAAAATTGGTATTTATCAAGAAATAACGACTCTTTTTAAACTTGCGTATTTTTTTAATTTTTTTTACATTTACATTGCTGAAACGTTACAAATATAAGATATGTTTGATAAAAAATTTTTTGCCTAATCAAATAGTATTTGCTTCAACCATTTAATGTCAATAGCAAGCTCAATAATGAAGTTTGAATTTGGTACTTATCAAGGAATAACGACTATTTTTAAACTTGCGAATTTTTTTAATTTTTTTTTATTTGCATTGCTGAAACGTTATAAAAGTAAAATATGTTTGATAGAAAATTTCCTGCTTAATTGAATGGTATTTGCTTCAACCATCTACAATTAACAGCAAGCTCAAAAATGAAGTTTGAAATTGGTTCTTATTAAGGAATAACGACTATCTTTAAACTTGCGTATTTTTTTGATTTTTTTATATTTACATTGCTGAAACATTATAAAACTAAAATTTGTTTGATAGAAACTATCCTGCCTAATCAAATAGTACTTGCTTCAACCATCTGCAATCAATAGCATACTCAAAAATGAAGTTTGAAATTGGTATTTATCAAGGAATAACGACTATCTTTAAACTTGCGTATTTTTTGATTTTTTTTATATTTACATTGCTGAAACGTTATAAAAATAAAATATATATGATAGAAAATTTCCTGTTTAATTGAATGGTATTTGTTTCAGCCATCTAAAATTAATAGCAAGCTCAAGAATGAAGTTTGAAATTGGTATTTATCAAGAAATGACGACTCTCTTTAAACTTGCGTATTTTTTTGATTTTTTTTACATTTACATTGCTGAAACGTTACAAATATAAGATATGTTTGATAAAAAATTTTTTGCCTAATCAAATAGTAATTGCTTCAACCATTTAATGTCAATAGCAAGCTCAATAATGAAGTTTGAATTTGGTACTTATCAAGGAATAACGACTATTTTTAAACTTGCGAATTTTTTTAATTTTTTTTTATTTGCATTGCTGAAACGTTATAAAAGTAAAATATGTTTGATAGAAAATTTCTTGCTTAATTGAATGGTATTTGCTTCAACCATCTACAATTAACAGCAAGCTCAAAAATGAAGTTTGAAATTGGTTCTTATTAAGGAATAACGACTATCTTTAAACTTGCGTATTTTTTTGATTTTTTTATATTTACATTGCTGAAACATTATAAAACTAAAATTTGTTTGATAGAAACTATCCTGCTTAATCAAATAGTACTTGCTTCAACCATCTGCAATCAATAGCATACTCAAAAATGAAGTTTGAAATTGGTATTTATCAAGGAATAACGACTATCTTTAAACTTGCGTATTTTTTGATTTTTTTTATATTTACATTGCTGAAACGTTATAAAAATAAAACACATTTGATAAAAAATTTCCTGTTTAATTAAATGGTATTTGTTTCAACCATCTTCAATTAATAGCAAGCTCAAGTATGAAGTTTGAAATTGGTATTTATCAAGGAATAACGACTATCTTTAAACTTGCGTATTTTTTTGATTTTTTTTATATTTACATTGCTGAAACGTTATAAAAATAAAATATATATGATAGAAAATTTCCTGTTTAATCGAATGGTATTTGTTTCAGCCATCTACAATTAATAGCAAGCTCAAGAATAAAGTTTGAAATTGGTATTTATCAAGAAATAACGACTCTTTTTAAACTTGCGTATTTTTTTAATTTTTTTTATATTTACATTGCTGAAACTTTATAAATATAAGATATGTTTGATAAAAAATTTCCTGCCTAATCAAATGGTATTTGCTTCAACCATTTAAAATCAATAGCAAGCTGAATAATGAAGTTTGAATTTGGTACTTATCAAGGAATAACGACTATTTTTAAACGTGCGAATTTTTTTAATTTTTTTTTATATTTACATTGCTGAAACGTTATAAAAGTAGCTTGTAGTTAATAGAAAATTTCCTGCTTAATCAAACGGAATTTGTTTCAACCACATGCAGCTAATAGCAAGCTCAAAATTAAAATTGAAATTGGTACTTATCAAGGAATAATGACTATCTTTAAACTTGCGTATTTTTTTGATTTTTTTTATATTTGCATTGTTGAAATGTTATAAAAATAAAATTCATTTGATAGAAAATTTCCTGTTTAATTGAATGGTATTTGCTGCAACCATCTACAGTTAATATCAAGCTCAAAAATGAAGTTTGAAATTGGTACTTATCAAGGAATAACGACTATCTTTAAACTTGCGTATTTTTTTGAGTTTTTTTATATTTACATTGCTGAAACTTTATAAAACTAAAACGTGTTTGATAGAAAATATCCTGCTCAATCGAACAGTACTTGCCTCAACCATCTACAATTAACAGCAAGCTCAAGAAGGAAGTTTGAAATTGGTATTTATTAAGAAATAACGACTCTCTTTAAACTTGCGTATTTTTTTGATTTTTTTTAATTTTACATTGTTGGAACGTTATAAAAGTAGGATGTATTTGATAGAAAATTTCCTGTTCAAGCGAATGGTACTTGTGCCAACCATCTACAATTAATAGCAAGCTCAAGAATAAAGTTTGAAATTGGTACTTATCAAGGAATAACGACTATCTTTAAACTTGCGTATTTTTTTGATTTTTTTTATAATTACATTGCTAAAACTTTATGAAACTAAAATGTGTTTGATAGAAAATATCTTTCTCAATCGAATAGTATTTGCTTCAACTATCTACAACCAATAGCAAGCTCAAGAATGAAGTTTGAAATTGGTATTTATCAAGAAATGACGACTCTCTTTAAACTTGAGTATTTTTTTGATTTTTTTTATATTTACATTGTTGAAGCGTCATAAAAGTAAGATGCATTTGATAGGAAATTTTCTGCTTAATCGAATGGTATTTGCTTTTACCATCTACAATTAATAGCAAGCTCAAGAATAAAGTTTGAAGTTGGTACTTATTAAGGAATAACGACTATCTTTAAACTTGCCCATTTTTTTAATTTTTTCATATTTAAATTGTTGAAACGTTATAAAAGTAGAATGTATTTGATAGAAAATTTACTGCTTAAACGAATGGTATTTGCTTCAACCATCTACAATTAATAGCAAGCTCAAGAATGAAGTTTAAAATTGGTATTTATCAAGAAATAACGACTCTTTTTAAACTTGCGTATTTTTTTAATTTTTTTTACATTTACATTGCTGAAACGTTACAAATATAAGATATGTTTGATAAAAAATTTTTTGCCTAATCAAATAGTATTTGCTTCAACCATTTAATGTCAATAGCAAGCTCAATAATGAAGTTTGAATTTGGTACTTATCAAGGAATAACGACTATTTTTAAACTTGCGAATTTTTTTAATTTTTTTTTATTTGCATTGCTGAAACGTTATAAAAGTAAAATATGTTTGATAGAAAATTTCCTGCTTAATTGAATGGTATTTGCTTCAACCATCTACAATTAACAGCAAGCTCAAAAATGAAGTTTGAAATTGGTTCTTATTAAGGAATAACGACTATCTTTAAACTTGCGTATTTTTTTGATTTTTTTATATTTACATTGCTGAAACATTATAAAACTAAAATTTGTTTGATAGAAACTATCCTGCCTAATCAAATAGTACTTGCTTCAACCATCTGCAATCAATAGCATACTCAAAAATGAAGTTTGAAATTGGTATTTATCAAGGAATAACGACTATCTTTAAACTTGCGTATTTTTTGATTTTTTTTATATTTACATTGCTGAAACGTTATAAAAATAAAATATATATGATAGAAAATTTCCTGTTTAATTGAATGGTATTTGTTTCAGCCATCTAAAATTAATAGCAAGCTCAAGAATGAAGTTTGAAATTGGTTTTATCAAGAAATAACAACTCTTTTTAAACTTGCGTATTTTTTTAATTTTTTTTTATATTTACATTGCTGAAACGTTATAAAAGTAGGATGTATTTGATAGAAAGTTTTCTGCTCAATCAAATGGTACTTGTTTCAACCATCTGCAATTAATAGCAAGCTCAAGAATAAAGTTTAAAATTGGTATTTATCAAGAAATAACAACTCTCTTTAAACTTGCGTATTTTTTTAATTTTTTTAATATTTACATCGCTGAAACGTTATAAAAGTAACCTGTAATTGATAGAAAATTTTCTGCTTAATTAAACGGAATTTGCTTCAACCACATACAGCTAATAGCAAGCTCAAAAATGAAGTTTGAAATTGGTACTTATCAAGGAATAACGACTATCTTTAAACTTGCGCATTGTTTTAATATTTTCTATATTCACGTTGCTGAAACGTTATAAAAGTAGAATGTATTTGATAGAAAATTAACTGCTTAATCGAATGGTATTTGCTTCAGCCATCTACAATTAATAGCAAGCTCAAGAATAAAGTTTGAATTTGGTATTTATCAAGAAATAACGACTCTTTTTAAACTTGCGTATTTTTTTAATTTTTTTTATATTTACATTGCTGAAACGTTATAAATATAAGATATGTTTGATAAAAAATTTCCTGCCTAATCAAATGGTATTTGCTTCAACCATTTAAAATCAATAGCAAGCTGAATTATGAAGTTTGAATTTGGCACTTATCAAGGAATAACGACTATTTTTAAACGTGCGAATTTTTTTAATTTTTTTTATATTTACATTGCTGAAACGTTATAAAAGTAGCTTGTAGTTAATAGAAAATTTCCTGCTTAATCAAACGGAATTTGTTTCAACCACATGCAGCTAATAGCAAGCTCAAAAGTAAAGTTTGAAATTGGTACTTATCAAGGAATAACGACTATCTTTAAACTTGCGTATTTTTTTGATTTTTTTTATATTTACATTGTTGAAATGTTATAAAAATAAAATTCATTTGATAGAAAATTTCCTGTTTAATTGAATGGTATTTGCTTTAACCATCTACAATTAATATCAAGCACAAAAATGAAGTTTGAAATTGGTACTTATCAAGGAATAACGACTATCTTTAAACTTGCGTATTTTTTTGATTTTTTTTATAATTACATTGCTAAAACTTTATGAAACTAAAATGTGTTTGATAGAAAATATCTTGCTCAATCGAATAGTATTTGCTTCAACTATCTACAACCAATAGCAAGCTAAAGAATGAAGTTTGAAATTGGTATTTATCAAGAAATGACGACTCTCTTTAAACTTGCGTATTTTTATTTGATTTTTTTTATATTTACATTGTTGAAATGTTATAAAAATAAAATTCATTTGATAGAAAATTTCCTGTTTAATTGAATGGTATTTGCTTTAACCATCTACAATTAATATCAAGCTCAAAAATGAAGTTTGAAATTGGTACTTATCAAGGAATAACGACTATCTTTAAACTTGCGTATTTTTTTGAGTTTTTTTATATTTACATTGCTGAAACTTTATAAAACTAAAACGTGTTTGATAGAAAATATCCTGCTCAATCGAACAGTACTTGCCTCAACCATCTACAATTAACAGCAAGCTCAAGAAGGAAGTTTGAAATTGGTATTTATTAAGAAATATCGACTCTCTTTAAACTTGCGTATTTTTTTGATTTTTTTTAAATTTACATTGTTGAAACGTTATAAAAGTAGGATGTATTTGATAGAAAATTTCCTGTTCAAGCGAATGGTACTTGTGCCAACCATCTACAATTAATAGCAAGCTCAAGAATAAAGTTTGAAATTGGTACTTATCAAGGAATAACGACTATCTTTAAACTTGCGTATTTTTTTGATTTTTTTTATAATTACATTGCTAAAACTTTATGAAACTAAAATGTGTTTGATAGAAAATATCTTGCTCAATCGAATAGTATTTGCTTCAACTATCTACAGCCAATAGCAAGCTCAAGAATGAAGTTTGAAATTGGTATTTATCAAGAAATGACGACTCTCTTTAAACTTGCGTATTTTTTTGATTTTTTTTATATTTACATTGTTGAAGCGTCATAAAAGTAAAATGTATTTGATAGAAAACTTTCTGCTCAAGCGAATGGTACTTGTGTCAACTATCTACAATTAATAGCAAGCTCAAGAATAAAGTTTGAAATTGGTACTTATCAAGGAATAACGACTATCTTTAAACTTGCTCATTTTTTTAATTTTTTTATATTTACATTGCTGAAACGTTATAAAAGTAAGATGTATTTGATAGGAAATTTTCTGCTTAATCGAATGGTATTTGCCTTTACCATCTACAATTAATAGCAAGCTCAAGAATAAAGTTTGAAGTTGGTACTTATCAAGGAATAACGACTATATTTAAACTTGTGCATTTTTTTAATTTTTTTATATTTATATTGTTGAAACGTTATAAAAGTAAAATGTATTTTATAGAAAATTTTCTGCGTAATCGAATGGTATTTGCTTTTACCATCTACAATTAATAGCAAGCTCAAGAATAAAGTTTGAAGTTGGTACTTATTAAGGAATAACGACTATCTTTAAACTTGCCCATTTTTTTAATTTTTTCATATTTAAATTGTTGAAACGTTATAAAAGTAAGTTGTATTTGATAGAAAATTTTCTGCCTAATCGAATGGTATTTGTTTTTGCCATCTACAATTAATAGCAAACTCAAGAATAAAGTTTGAAATTGATACTTATCAAGGAATAACGACTATATATAAACTTGCGCATTTTTTAAATATTTTCTATATTCACATTGCTGAAACGTTATAAAAGTAGAATGTATTTGATAGAAAATTTACTGCTTAATCGAATGGTATTTGCTTCGGCCATCTACAATTAATAGCAAGCTCAAGAATGAAGTTTAAAATTGGTATTTATCAAGAAATAACGTCTTTTTAAACTTGCGTTTTTTTTTAATTTTTTTTATATTTACATTGCTGAAACGTTACAAATATAAGATATGTTTGATAAAAAATTTTTTGCCTAATCAAATAGTATTTGCTTCAACCATTTAAAGTCAATAGCAAGCTCAATAATGAAGTTTGAATTTGGTACTTATCAAGGAATAACGACTATTTTTAAACTTGCGAATTTTTTTAATTTTTTTTTTTTGCATTGCTGAAACGTTATAAAAGTAAAATATGTTTGATAGAAAATTTTCTGCTTAATTGAATGGTATTTGCTTCAACCATCTACAATTAACAGCAAGCTCAAAAATGAAGTTTGAAATTGGTTCTTATTAAGGAATAACGACTATCTTTAAACTTGCGTATTTTTTGATTTTTTTTATATTTACATTGCTGAAACGATATGAAAATAAAACACATTTGATAAAAAATTTCCTGTTTAATTAAATGGTATTTCTTTCAACCATCTACAATTAATAGCAAGCTCAAGTATGAAGTTTGAAATTGGTATTTATCAAGGAATAACGACTATCTTTAAACTTGCGTATTTTTTTGATTTTTTTTATATTTACATTGCTGAAACGTTATAAAAATAAAATATATATGATAGAAAATTTCCTGTTTAATCGAATGGTATTTGTTTCAGCCATCTACAATTAATAGCAAGCTCAAGAATAAAGTTTGAAATTGGTATTTATCAAGAAATAACAACTCTTTTTAAACTTGCGTATTTTTTTAATTTTTTTTTTATTTACATTGCTGAAACGTTATAAAAGTAGGATGTACTTGATAGAAAGTTTTCTGCTCAATCAAACGGTACTTGTTTTAACCATCTGCAATTAATAGCAAGCTCAAGAATAAAGTTTAAAATTGGTATTTATCAAGAAATAACAACTCTCTTTAAACTTGCGTATTTTTTTAATTTTTTTAATATTTACATTGCTGAAACGTTATAAAAGTAACTTGTAATTGATAGAAAATTTTCTGCTTAATTAAACGGAATTTGCTTCAACCACATACAGCTAATAGCAAGCTCAAAAATGAAGTTTGAAATTGGTACTTATCAAGGAATAACGACTATCTTTAAACTTGCGCATTATTTTAATATTTTCTATATTCACGTTGCTGAAACGTTATAAAAGTAGAATGCATTTGATAGAAAGTTAACTGCTTAATCGAATGGTATTTGCTTCAGCCATCTACAATTAATAGCAAGCTCAAGAATAAAGTTTGAAATTGGTATTTATCAAGAAATAATGACTCTTTTTAAACTTGCGTATTTTTTTAATTTTTTTTATATTTACATTGTTGAAACGTTATAAATATAAGATATGTTTGATAAAAAATTTCCTGCCTAATCAAATGGTATTTGCTTCAACCATTTAAAATCAATAGCAAGCTGAATAATGAAGTTTGAATTTGGTACTTATCAAGGAATAACGACTATTTTTAAACGTGCGAATTTTTTTAATTTTTTTTATATTTACATTGCTGAAACGTTATAAAAGTAGCTTGTGGTTAATAGAAAATTTCCTGCTTAATCAAACGGAATTTGTTTCAACCACATGCAGCTAATAGCAAGCTCAAAAGTAAAGTTTGAAATTGGTACTTATCAAGGAATAACGACTATCTTTAAACTTGCGTATTTTTTTGATTTTTTTTATATTTACATTGTTGAAATGTTATAAAAATAAAATTCATTTGATAGAAAATTTCCTGTTTAATTGAATGGTATTTGCTTTAACCATCTACAATTAATATCAAGCACAAAAATGAAGTTTGAAATTGGTACTTATCAAGGAATAACGACTATCTTTAAACTTGCGTATTTTTTTGATTTTTTTTATAATTACATTGCTAAAACTTTATGAAACTAAAATGTGTTTGATAGAAAATATCTTGCTCAATCGAATAGTATTTGCTTCAACTATCTACAACCAATAGCAAGCTCAAGAATGAAGTTTGAAATTGGTATTTATCAAGAAATGACGACTCTCTTTAAACTTGCGTATTTTTTTGATTTTTTTTATATTTACATTTTGAAGCGTCATAAAAGTAGAATGTATTTGATAGAAAATTTACTGCTTAAACGAATGGTATTTGCTTCGGCCATCTACAATTAATAGCAAGCTCAAGTATGAAGTTTGAAATTGGTATTTATCAAGGAAAAACGACTATCTTTAAACTTGCGTATTTTTTTGATTTTTTTTATATTTACATTGCTGAAACGTTATAAAAATAAAATATATATGATAGAAAATTTCCTGTTTAATTGAATGGTATTTGTTTCAGCCATCTACAATTAATAGCAAGCTCAAGAATGAAGTTTGAAATTGGTTTTTATCAAGAAATAACAACTCTTTTTAAACTTGCGTATTTTTTTAATTTTTTTTATATTTACATTGCTGAAACGTTATAAAAGTGGGATGTATTTGATAGAAAGTTTTTTGCTCAATCAAATGGTACTTGTTTCAACCATCTGCAATTAATAGCAAGCTCAAGAATAAAGTTTAAAATTGGTATTTATCAAGAAATAACAACTCTCTTTAAACTTGCGTATTTTTTTAATTTTTTTAATATTTACATTGCTGAAACGTTATAAAAGTAGCTTGTAGTTAATAGAAAATTTCCTGCTTAATCAAACGGAATTTGTTTCAACCACATGCAGCTAATAGCAAGCTCAAAAGTAAAGTTTGAAATTGGTACTTATCAAGGAATAACGACTATCTTTAAACTTGCGTATTTTTTTGATTTTTTTTATATTTACATTGTTGAAATGTTATAAAAATAAAATTCATTTGATAGAAAATTTTCTGTTTAATTGAATGGTATTTGCTTTAACCATCTACAATTAATATCAAGCTCAAAAATGAAGTTTGAAATTGGTACTTATCAAGGAATAACGACTATCTTTAAACTTGCGTATTTTTTTGAGTTTTTTTATATTTACATTGCTGAAACTTTATAAAACTAAAACGTGTTTGATAGAAAATATCCTGCTCAATCGAACAGTACTTGCCTCAACCATCTACAATTAACAGCAAGCTCAAGAAGGAAGTTTGAAATTGGTATTTATTAAGAAATAACGACTCTCTTTAAACTTGCGTATTTTTTTGATTTTTTTTAAATTTACATTGTTGAAACGTTATAAAAGTAGGATGTATTTGATAGAAAATTTCCTGTTCAAGCGAATGGTACTTGTGCCAACCATCTACAATTAATAGCAAGCTCAAGAATAATGTTTGAAATTGGTACTTATCAAGGAATAACGACTATCTTTAAACTTGCGTATTTTTTTGATTTTTTTTATAATTACATTGCTAAAACTTTATGAAACTAAAATGTGTTTGATAGAAAATATCTTGCTCAATCGAATAGTATTTGCTTCAACTATCTACAGCCAATAGCAAGCTCAAGAATGAAGTTTGAAATTGGTATTTATCAAGAAATGACGACTCTCTTTAAACTTGCGTATTTTTTTGATTTTTTTTATATTTACATTGTTGAAGCGTCATAGAAGTAAAATGTATTTGATAGAAAATTTTCTGCTCAAGCGAATGTTACTTGTGTCAACTATCTACAATTAATACCAAGCTCAAGAATAAAGTTTGAAGTTGGTACTTATCAAGGAATAACGACTATCTTTAAACTTGCGCATTTTTTTAATTTTTTTTATATTTACATTGCTGAAACGTTATAAAAGTAAGATGTATTTGATAGGAAATTTTCCGCTTAATCGAATGGTATTTGCCTTTACCACCTACAATTAATAGCAAGCTCAAGAATAAAGTTTGAAATTGGTACTTATCAAGAAATAACGACTATATTTAAACTTGTGCATTTTTTTAATTTTTTTATATTTATATTGTTGAAACGTTATAAAAGTAAAATGTATTTTATAGAAAATTTTCTGCGTAATCGAATGGAGTTTGCTTTTACCATCTGCAATTAATAGCAAGCTCAAGAATAAAGTTTGAAGTTGGTACTTATTAAGGAATAACGACTATCTTTAAACTTGCACATTTTTTTAATTTTTTCATATTTAAATTGTTGAAACGTTATAAAAGTAAGTTGTATTTGATTGAAAATTTTCTGCCTAATCGAATGGTATTTGTTTTTACTATCTACAATTAATAGCAAGCTCAAGAATAAAGTTTGAAATTGATACTTATCAAGGAATAACGACTATCTATAAACTTGCGCATTTTTTAAATATTTTCTATATTCACATTGCTGAAACGTTATAAAGGTAGAATGTATTTGATAGAAAATTTACTGCTTAATCGAATGGTTATTGCTTCGGCCATCTACAATTAATAGCAAGCTCAAGAATGAAGTTTAAAATTGGTATTTATCAAGAAATAACGACTCTTTTTAAACTTGCGTATTTTTTTAATTTTTTTTATATTTACATTGCTGAAACGTTACAAATATAAGATATGTTTGATAAAAAATTTTTTGCCTAATCAAATAGTATTTGCTTCAACCATTTAAAGTCAATAGCAAGCTCAATAATGAAGTTTGAATTTGGTACTTATCAAGGAATAACGACTATTTTTAAACTTGCGAATTTTTTTAATTTTTTTTTATTTGCATTGCTGAAACGTTATAAGAGTAAAATATGTTTAATAGAAAATTTCCTGCTTAATTGAATGGTATTTGCTTCAATCATCTACAATTAACAGCAAGCTCAAAAATGAAGTTTGAAATTGGTTCTTATTAAGGAATAACGACTATCTTTAAACTTGCGTATTTTTTTGATTTTTTTATATTTAGATTGCTGAAACATTATAAGACTAAAATTTGTTTGATAGAAACTATCTTGCCTAATCAAATAGTACTTGCTTCAACCATCTGCAATCAATAGCATACTCAAAAATGAAGTTTGAAATTGGTATTTATCAAGGAATAACGACTATCTTTAAACTTGCGTATTTTTTGATTTTTTTTATATTTACATTGCTGAAACGATATGAAAATAAAACACATTTGATAAAAAATTTCCTGTTTAATTAAATGGTATTTCTTTCAACCATCTACAATTAATAGCAAGCTCAAGTATGAAGTTTGAAATTGGTATTTATCAAGGAATAACGACTATCTTTAAACTTGCGTATTTTTTTGATTTTTTTTATATTTACATTGCTGAAACGTTATAAAAATAAAATATATATGATAGAAAATTTCCTGTTTAATCGAATGGTATTTGTTTCAGCCATCTACAATTAATAGCAAGCTCAAGAATGAAGTTTGAAATTGGTATTTATCAAGAAATAACAACTCTTTTTAAACTTGCGTATTTTTTTGATTTTTTTTTAATTTACATTGTTGAAACGTTATAAAAGTAGAATGTATTTGATAGGAAACTTCCTGCTCAATAAAATGGTACTTGTGTTAACTATCTACCATTAATAGCAAGCTCAAGAATAAAGTTTGAAATTGGTACTTATCAAGGAATAACGACTATCTTAAAACTTGCGCATTTTTTCAATTTTTATTATATTTACATTGCTGAAACGTTATAAAAGTAAAATACAAGTGATAGAAAATTTCCTGTTTAATCGAATGGTATTTGCTTCAACCATCTACAATTAACAGCAAGCTCAAAAATGAAGTTTGAAATTGGTTCTTATTAAGGAATAACGACTATATTTAAACTTGCGTATTTTTTTGATTTTTTTTATATTTACATTTCTGAAACATTATAAAACTAAAATGTGTTTGATAAAAAATATCCTTCATAATCAAATAGTACTGGCTTCAACCATCTACAAACAATAGCATACTTAAAAATAAAGTTTGAAATTGGTATTTATTAAGGAATAACGACTATCTTTAAACTTGCGTATTTTTTTAATTTTTTTTATATTTACATTGCTGAAACGTTATAAAAATAAAATGTAAGTATTAGAAAATTTCCTGTTTAATCGAATGGTATTTGTTTCAACCATCTACAATTAATAGCAAGCTCAAGAATAAAGTTTGAAGTTGGTATTTATCAATAAATAACAACTCTTTTTAAACTTGCGTATTTTTTTAATTTTTTTTATATTTACATTGCTGAAACGTTATAAAAGTAAGATATATTTGATAGAAAATTTCCTGCTTAATCAAACGAAATTTGTTTCAACCACATACAGCTAATAGCAAGCTCAAAAATGTAGTTTGAAATTGGTACTTATCAAGGAATAACGACTATCTTTAAACTTGCGCATTTTTTTAATATTTTCTATATTCACATTGCTGAAACGTTATAAAAGTAGAATGTATTTGATAGAAAATTTTCTGCTTAATCGAATGGTATTTGCTTCAGCCATTTGCAATCAATATCAAGCTAAAGAATGAAGTTTGAATTTGGTACTTATCAAGGAATAACAACTATTTTTAAACTTGCGAATTTTTTTAATTTTTTTTATATTTACATTGCTGAAACGTTATGAAAGTAAAATTTATTTAATAGAAAGTTTTCTGCTTAATCAAATGGTATTTGTCTCAACTATCTACAATTAATAGCAAGCTCAAGAATGAAGTTTGAATTTGGTATTTATCAAGAAATAACAACTCTTTTTATACTTGCGTATTTTTTTAATTTTTTTTATAAATACATTGCTGAAACTTTATAAAAGTAAAATATATTTGATAGAAAATTTCCTTCTTAATCGAATGGTATTTGCTTTAACCATCTACAATTAACAGCAAGCTCAAAAATAAAGTTTGAAATTGGTTCTTATTAAGGAATAACGACTATTTTTAAACTTGCGTATTTTTTTGATTTTTTTTATATTTACATTGCTGAAACATTATAAAACTAAAATGTGTTTGATAGAAAATATCCTGCTTAATCAAATAGTATTGGCTTCAACCATCTACAATTAATAGCAAGCTCAAGAATAAAGTTTGAATTTGGTATTTATCAAGAAATAACCAATCTTTTTAAACTTGCGCATTTTTTTAATTTTTTTTATATTTACGTTGCTGAAACGTTATGAAAGTAAAATTTATTTAATAGAAAGTTTTCTGCTTAATCAAATGGTATTTGTCTCAACTATCTACAATTAATAGCAAGCTCAAGAATGAAGTTTGAATTTGGTATTTATCAAGAAATAACAACTCTTTTTATACTTGCGTATTTTTTTAATTTTTTTTATAAATACATTGCTGAAACTTTATAAAAGTAAAATACATTTGATAGAAAATTTCCTTCTTAATCGAATGGTATTTGCTTTAACCATCTACAATTAACAGCAAGCTCAAAAATAAAGTTTGAAATTGGTTCTTATTAAGGAATAACGACTATTTTTAAACTTGCGTATTTTTTTGATTTTTTTTATATTTACATTGCTGAAACATTATAAAACTAAAATGTGTTTGATAGAAAATATCCTGCTTAATCAAATAGTATTGGCTTCAACCATCTACAATTAATAGCAAGCTCAAGAATAAAGTTTGAATTTGGTATTTATCAAGAAATAACCAATCTTTTTAAACTTGCGCATTTTTTTAATTTTTTTTTATATTTACGTTGCTGAAACTTTATAAAAGTAAGATATATTTGATAGAAAATTTCCTTCTTAATCGAATGGTGTTTGTTTCAACCATCTACAATTAATAGCAAGCTCAAGAATAAAGTTTGAAGTTGGTACTTATCAAGGAATAACGACTATCTTAAAACTTGCGCATTTTTTTAATTTTCATTATATTTACATTGCTGAAACGTTATAAAAGTAAAATACATTTGATAGAAAATTTCCCGCTTAATCGAATGGTATTTGCTTCAACCATCTACAATTAAAAGCAAGCTCAAGAATAAAGTTTGAAGTTGGTACTTATCAAGGAATAACGACTATCTTTAAACTTGGGCATTTTTTTAATTTTTTTATATTTAAATTGTTGAAACGTTATAAAAGTAAAAAGTATTTGATAGAAAATATTCTGCCTAATCAAATGTCATTTGCTTTAACTACCTACAGTTAATAGCAAGCTCAAGAATGAAGTTTGAAATTGGTACTTATCAAGGAATAACGACTACCTTTAAACTTGCGCATTTTTTTATTTTTTTTATATTTATATTGCTGAAACGTTATAAAAATAAAATGTATTTTATAGAAAATTTTCTGCCTAATCAAACGGTATTTGCTTTTACCATCTACAATTAATAGCAAGCTCAAGAATAAAGTTTGAAGTTGGTACTTATAAAGGAATAACGACTATCTTTAAACTTGCGCATTTTTTTAATTTTTTCATATATAAATTGTTGTAACGTTATAAAAGTAAAAAGTATTTGATAGAAAATTTTCTGCCTAATCAAATGGTATTTGCTTTAACTATCTACAGTTAATAGCAAGCTCAAGAATGAAGTTTGAAATTGGTACTTATTTTCTATATTTACATTGCTGAATCGTTATAAAAGTAGAATGTATTTGATAGAAAATTTTCTGCTTAATCGAATAGTATTTGCTTCTGCCATCTACAGTTAATAGCAAGCTCAAGAATAAAGTTTGAAATTGGTATTTATCAAGAAAAAACGACTCTTTTTAAACTTGCGTATTTTTTTAATTTTTTTTATATTTACATTGCTGAAACGTTATAAATATAAGATATGTTTGATAAAAAATTTCCTGCCTAATCAAACGGTGTTTGTTTCAACCATTTAAAATCAATAGCAAGCTCAAGAATGAAGTTTGAATTTGGTACTTATCAAGAAATAAAGACTATATTTAAACTTGCGCAATTTTTTAATTTTTTTTATATTTACATTGCTAAAACGTTATAAAAGTAAGACATATTTAATAGAAAATTTCCTGCTTAATCGAATGGTATTTGTCTCAACCATCTGCAATTGATAGGAAGCTCAAGAATGAAGTTTGAATTTGGTATTTATCAAGAAATAACAACTCTTTTTAAACTTGTGTATTTTTTTAATTTTGTTTAAATTTACATTGTTGAAACGTTATAAAAATAGAATGTATTTGATAGGAAATTTCCTGCTCAATCGAGTGGTACTTGTGCCAACCATCTACAATTAATAGCAAGCTCAAGAATAAAGTTTGAAATTGGTACTTATCAAGGAATAACGACTATCTTAAAACTTGCGCATTTTTTTAATTTTTATTGTATTTATATTACTGAAACGCTACAAAAGTAAGATATATTTGATAGAAAATTTTTTGCTTAATCGAATGGTATTTACCTCAACCATCTGCAATTAACAGCAAGCTCAAAAATGAAGTTTGAAATTGGTTCTTATTATGGAATAACGACTATCTTTAAACTTGCGTATTTTTTTGATTTTTTTTATATTTACATTGCTGAAACATTATAAAACTAAAATGTGTTTGATAGAAAATATCTTGTTTAATCAAATACTTGCTTCAACTATCTGCAATCAACAGCATACACTAAAATGAAGTTTGAAATTGGTATTTATCAAGGAATAACGACTATCTTTAAACTTGCGTATTTTTTGATTTTTTTTATATTTACATTGCTGAAACGTTATAAAAATAAAATACATTTGATAAAAAATTTTCTGTTTACTTGAATGGTATTTGTTTCAACCATCTACAATTAATAGCAAGCTTAAGTATGAAGTTTGAAATTGGTATTTATCAAGGAATAACGACTATCTTTAAACTTGCGTATTTTTTTAATTTTTTTTATAATTACATTGCTGAAACGTTATAAAGATAAAATATGATTGATAGAAAATTTTCTGTTTAATTGAATGGTATTTGTTTCAACCATCTACAATTAACAGCAAGCTCAAAAATGAAGTTTGAAATTGGTACTGTAATATCCTCATCCAAAACATCAAAATTAAGAAATGAGTAAATATTTTATTATTTCTTGAAAAAGATCGTTTCGTGCACGTGTTTCAATACGGAATTTTTTTGTGAAATTTAGACAAACTTGACCGGATACATAAATCCATAAATTCAATTTTACAAAAGAGACCGCTTTACAGCCGTTTAGAAAGTTTCTACGAAAGACCTAAAATACCCTTAAATCTGGCGACAATCTGGCGACCAGATGCCCGAAAACTGAAATGTACAGTTCGTACAAAATAATTTTCACTAAATTGTTATGATAGAATGCCAAAACGTTAGATTTTCAAATTCAACCTAGTTAAATTCGCGTTGTGTCAAAACCACAAAATTGTATGTCTAGTTTTAAGTTAATTAGGCTTTAATTGATTTTTGGGGCGAATCTCTCTAATTTTCTAAATTTCTTAACAATCTATTTACCTATTTTATTAATTCTGTTGCAAATTATTTTCTACTTATTTTGGTGCATGTGTCTTGCAAATTATGGCTATGAAAGTCATTTGTTTATTAAAGAAATAGCATTATTAAAGATTTGGTTTTCACAAACAGACAGGCAGGGACATCTAGTGCCCTTTGGTCGAAATTCAAAAAAAAAGGTAGATTTCATTTTTTTTAAATAGATTTAATAATTTTGTAATAAAAATAGGTAACACATTAAGCACAAAAACAATTCAGATGCATGAATTATTTGACAAGACTAACCCTTTCTTTTATTGCTTGAACTTTCAACCTTTTTCTTCTGGCTCGTAATTAGAGAGACCCAAAAAGATCATTTAGTTAGGATTTATTTAGGTAATTTGGATCCAGTGAGATTAGTTGTAAACCAGATTGGTATTAAATCATCGCAATTAAATTGTTATAACTAGAGAGGCGGTGTCTGGATTCTATTTAATTTTAAGCTTTATTTATTGTATTATTTTTTATTCATTTTTGGTTTCATTATTCCCAGAACTTGGTACTTCTTTTCTTATTAGTTTATTTAGTAACAATTTAGAGAATATTTTAAACAAACAATAAGTAGTTAAGATTTTGACCAATCAAAAGACTATGTAGCGGGTGTAGAGTGGGGTAGATACCCTTGTGGAAACAAATTTGGTAACTGGAGGGGGAGTACGAACTGAGCTTTCATTGAGAACAGACGTGCCTTTTTTTTTGAGCTTTGCTTAAATTTGACAATCTGTAATTTTTATTACATTCTGTTAATTCAATTTGATTTGGTTTAAAGTTACTAGTGTAAATTTAAATTCAGTTAAGTTCGAATTAAATTCTGTGTCCAGTCCTTCCTTCCTGGAACCAGTCGAGATAAGTACCTTTCTCTTCCTAATTAGCGAAAAGCTAATTAATCTCGTCTAATTCTTTGTTTGCTTGCATGTAACATTAACTATTTCTATAACTACCTATTTACGGGTGTCTATAAATTTAATTCTTTGGTTCTTAAATTAATTGAAAATTAATAACTTTGAATTTATTTAATTAATTAGACCTTTGTTAGAATTCGGAAAATTTAACTAAATATTTTCCTACGTTTTTTTTTTGAGTTTTTCTCAGAACATTTAAATTCATTGTTAGTTTTATTTTAATTTTTTTGATTTTTAATTTTAAAGCAGTTTATTTGGATCATGCTATTAAGTTAATTATTATTTTTATTATTATTATTAAATTAATTTGTTTCGTGATTTGGAGTTAATCGCAAGTCCATTCAACAATTTTAGTCTGGTTTAACAGGCAAGTCATAGTTAATTAATTGATTTAACTCCAAAGAAATTCTAAATTAAAAGATTTTGTCCACATTATCCAAAGTTAACCTAATTAACCTGAATTTCGACTAGACGGGACAGTTGCCACAGCGGCCACCCCCCTCCCATAAGAGGAGGAAAAGTCATTAATACAGTTGAATCCATCGCTAATTACGTATTAGTAATTAACCTTTGCTCTGTACCTTCCTGCATCAGTGAGAGGGGTGCAACAACCTGGTCCATCTCTCCAACAAAATCCGATTGTTGCTAAATTCATTTAAATTGCAATCATTTAAATTTAAATTTTCATTTATTACTTAATTATTTAATTAATTTTTTTTTCATTTATTTTTTTTTATTTTACTTGAACCTCATTACTAAATTTTGTCTCTTTAGCTTTAATTATCAATTAAATTTTAAAAGGTAATAACTACTAAAGTTTATTAATAAGTTTATTAACACCTTTTTTGTTTTAAATCGTGAATACAAATTCTAGCACTTTCTTCACTGCATGATTTCTTCTTCTTTGTTCAAATTACCAAAGTATTAGTAAACTTCTTAACCAAGTTCTGGGTTGATTAGTTTAGAATATTTTTTTTTGTTTGTTAAATACAATTTATTTATTTATTTTCTGTTGTTCATTTTTTTTTGTTAATAAATTTAAGTGTAGTGTGAATTGATTTTTATTTCACTAGTCCTTTTATTATCTTGCAACTCGGCCTCACTATACGACTGAGTTTGATTTGAATTTTGTTTTATTTTGTTTCTGCCGTGAATTTTTTTTCTCTTTTCCGGTCCCCTCACAAACAAAACACAACGTAGAGCCAATCCAAAAATACCAAGTGGGGACTGAGCATTACATCAAAGAATATCACATAATTTTTGGTGCCGTGACCAGGATAGTGAGGTGACCACGCGTTGCAAGATGTCTTCACGACGGGGAAGAGGTCAGAAAAGGACCAACCCCAACACCACTCCCACGAGAGCACCCAGACGACGGAAGGTGCCAGCTACGGTGCATGCGCCAGCAACACCCACCGCAGCGCCTCCAGCAGTTCCTGAATGGTTCCGGGTCTGGGCCCGCGAACAACAGCAGCAAAATCTTCAACAACAACGAAACCTCGTCCACGAAATGGGGGCGATGTTCCAAACCGTGCTTCAGCAGGTGGTACCCAGGGCCCCAATTACCACCGAGCCAATCGCATCCACTTCAACAGCTGCTGAAATCGTCGTCGTTCCAGTCTCGCCGCGAGAGCCCTCATCTTCATCAGCTGGGGCATCGACCTCAGCCGAACCACCGACACCACCTCCGAAGAGTGAGCTGGTGGAATTGGCTCAAATCTTAAAAGGCATCGGCCAGACCCCTGAAAAGCCAACTTTTGAAAGAGACACGAAAAACCCAATTGTTTATCTCCAAAAACTGGAAGCTTACTGCAAAGCTGTCCGGTTAAGCGAACCAGAGATATTAGAAACGGCTATCGGATGTTTAAAAAGAGGCGCCGAACGTTGGGCCAGCATTTTTAGGAAAAATTGGGCGTCCTATCACGATTTCAAAAGAGACTTCCTGCATTATTATTGGTCGGAAGACCACCAGCAGAGACTACGTCAGAAAATCGCTAATGGACAATACGATCCGTCCCGAGGGAGTATGACAGAACATTTCTCCTATTTCATCCACAAATCGAGCCAGCTAACGGTACCAATCAACGAAGAAGATCTGGTGAAGCAAATAATGCATCATTTCCCGTTGGCAATCCAACAATTGTGGGCTCTTAAAGAGGGTCGAACCATCTCCGACGCAGCTACTTTCCTAATGAAACAAGACTCGACAATCCAATGTGTTCGAGGTCATTCAGGAAGCACTAGAGGTTTGGCACGCCCACAGCAGCGAGATTCTCCTCAGAATTCGAGGGGTCATCCCAGTAGACGTGGGGCTCCCAGAGGAAACGGCCACTCCAACGGAAATTCGGGAAACGGGGGCGTGTCTCAGAACAGGGCCTAATGAGACACATAACACAAACAGGCCTATCAACAAAAGAAGCAAGTAAATTTAAAGGGAGAGAAGAACAAACACCACGTGAGCCCGAAATCAGAAAAAATGTTGTGACATTGAGATATGACACGGCAGACACGATTACTGGCCCCGTCCAGGTCCTATCACTCTACGAAGACGACGTCTTGTTCGACGAAAACGCTCTGGCCACAAGAAAACCCCGACCACTCCCAGAAATCGCGGTTGTGCTAGGAGAACAAGAGCTCATCGCGTTAATTGACTCGGGTAGTGAAGTCAGTTGTGTCTCTGAAGAAATATGGACAAACATTTTGAGCAGAGGATCAAAACCACCCACATTACCGGTAACTGCCATTCAATTACGTGGTGCAGTGGGTCAGAAAAGCGCAAGAATCTGCGTGCAAGGGCTTTTGACAATTCTTATCATGGGAACACCTTATGAAATGGTTTTTCTAGTGGTCAAAAACTTAATTAAACCGATTATTTTGGGATCAGATTGGCTCAGCGACACAATGGCCATAATTAATTTTGCGACAGAACGATTAGAGATTGAAACCGGAAATAGAACTCTATCAGTCCCATTTGTGGTAACCAGTCAAGTTCAAATGTGTACAAATTTGGTAAACACACCTAGTAAACCTCATGTGAATACCAGGGAAACAACCTCTAACCCGGAGGATCACCTGGAAACACCTGCCTCCCTAGAAGAAAAGGTGAATGTACTCGATCTGCCACCAGAATGGAAATCTAGGTTGTTAGGAGTACTGATGAAGCACCGAAAAGCATTCAGTAAGATCCCCGGATTAACCGATAAGTACACGCATGAAATTATATTGCATGATCACACCCCTTTTATTAAACGACCGTATCCGATCCCATTTGCCCTAAGACCTGCTGTTGAAAAAACCGTCGAAGAGATGCTTGAGTTAGGGGTCATTAAGCGAGGCGCATCTCCGTATGCCAGTCCTGTGGCGGTCGTACCCAAGAAGGATGGGACGGTCAGGATTTGTCTCGACGCTCGCTTGATAAATGCGAAAATGGTCGCCGACGCCGAGGCTCCTCCAGCTACTGATGAATTGTTACACCGCTTCGAGAACATCAAGTATATGTCAACAATCGATTTGCGAGCATCTTATTGGCAAATTCCGCTGAAACCTGAAAGTCAACCGTACACCGCATTTTTGTATAACGGTCGGAGCTACATGTACAAAGTGTTACCTTTTGGACTTAAAACGGCCGTTGGTTCTTTCAGCAGAGCCATGGACGTGGTGCTAGGACCGGAAGTGCGTGAGTTTACAATCAGTTACTTCGATGACTTGCTTTTAGCCTCACGTTCGTTGGAAGACCATATAAAACACATCGATAAAGTGCTGCAAAAATTAGAAGAAGCCAAAATGACCGTCAATTTGGAAAAATCAGTATTTGTCCGATCCGAGGTTAAATTTCTGGGTCACATTTTATCCACTGAAGGAATCAAACCGGATCCAGAAAAACTTGTGGCTATTCGACAATTCCCAACACCGAAAAAAGTAAAACATCTTCGAGCGTTTCTCGGGTTGTGCAATTACTACCGGAAATTTTGCCCGAAATACAACGACGCCATCCGAGGCTTGACACATCTGCTGAAAAAAGGACAATCTTGGAAATGGGGGCGAGACGAAGAAATTGCATTTCACCGTGTCAAGGACATGTTTCTGGAAACAGTCGTGTTACAGCATCCGCGACCAGGTGAATTATTGTATTTACAGACTGACAGTTCCGGTTACGCTTTGGGTGCAGAACTTTATCAAATGTTACCAAACGACGAACGGGGTGCAATCGCGTTCGCGAGTCGCTCATTAAGGGGGGCGGAACTAAATTACACTACGACCGAAAAAGAACTTTTGGGGGTAGTGTTTGGGCTGACAAAATTTCGAACTTATCTGCAAGGACGAAAAATCATTATTCGAACCGACCACCGGGCATTGCAATTCTTGAAACGGTGTCGACTAATGAGTGAGCGTTTAACGAGATGGACTTTAATCTTAGACCAGTTTGATTACCAAATGGAAATCGTGAAAGGTAGAGACAATGTTGTGGCGGACGTGTTATCAAGATTTCCGTATGACAGTGCGGGAGTGTGTGAATATCCACATGAACAGCCAATTCTCGCGTTTTTTGAAGTACCGAATACAACCGAAATGATCCAGTTGCATCAAAACTTACAAGAAAAACAACGAAAAGACCCTATTTTGTCCAAAATATGGAAAGCATTGGAGACAAAAACCCCTTTAACCGATCCGCGCCTCCAACGCGTAAGTCATTATTACCTAATCCATAATAATGTGTTAGTTTACAGATGTCCACGCACAAATGCTATGTTATTGGCCATACCAGAGTCATGTGTCGAGGACGTCATTTGGTATCATCACCATTTATTGGAGCATTTTGGACCAGCCAAGGTTTTCCAATCCCTAAAACGAGTGTACCATTTCCCGAAAATGCAAGTGACCATCCGAAAAATATTGCGTTGTTGCGACACCTGTCAGAAGACAAAGTTACCAAATCGCACATCCCAGGGTCCATGGCATACAATCATCACGAAAAATCCGGGTGACTTAGTCTGTGTCGATTTTTATGGGCCGCTTCCAGCAGGAACAAGAGGGGCGACGTTCATCTTCGTGGCAATCGATTCATTTTCCAAGTTCCTACGCTTGTATCCCTTAAGGAAGGCAACAGGCCAAGCCGCTGCCAAACAAATTGTCAACGATTACACAAATTACGTAAAAGTCAAATGTGTGTTGAGTGATCGAGGAACTCAATTCACTTCCAAAGCCTGGCAGTCACGTCTAACTAGTGCTAATATTCAAGCCAGACACACATCAATCCGCCATCCAGCATCGAATCCCTGTGAAAGGGTTATGCGAGAATTGGGGAGAATTTTTCGTGTCTATTGCCAACACAAACATGCCAGTTGGGTCACACATCTCAAGAACATAGAAGAATGTATGAACACAGTGTGTCACACCAGCACTGGATACACAGCCCATGAAATTTTGTATGGAAGCAAACCACCTTCACCGTTAGATGTTGTCGTTCAGAAAATGTTGCCAAAACCGTCAACCACACCGACGTTACCAGAAATCCACGAACAGGTTCGAAAGCAACTCCAACACCGAGCCCAACAACGACAAAAACAACAAAAAGGAGAAATTGTGGAACTACAGGTGAATGATTGGGTACTGCTACGCGAAAAACCAACGTCGTCTGTGGAAAATAAAACGTATGCCAAGTTTTCACCACTGTTTTCTGGTCCATATATGATTGATGCAAAACCACACCCAAACACATATCGTTTAGTGGATGCAACCACCAAAGAAGTAAAAGGGGTTTACAACATGGCTAACTTAAAAATGTACTATCGACACCAGCCCCAGGTGAACGTGGAATAGTGAAGTGGGACATATCGGCCAGTTCCATCCGAGGATATTCTTAGGGGTTGTTTCCGGCATCTCCAGGAGCGTACCGAAAACAAGGGGGCGGATGTAATATCCTCATCCAAAACATCAAAATTAAGAGATGAGTAAATATTTTATTATTTCTTGAAAAAGATCGTTTCGTGCACGTGTTTCAATACGGAATTTTTCTGTGAAATTTAGACAAACTTGACCGGATACATAAATCCATAAATTCAATTTTACAAAAGAGACCGCTTTACAGCCGTTTAGAAAGTTTCTACGAAAGACCTAAAATACCCTTAAATCTGGCGACAATCTGGCGACCAGATGCCCGAAAACTGAAATGTACAGTTCGTACAAAATAATTTTCACTAAATTGTTATGATAGAATGCCAAAACGTTAGATTTTCAAATTCAACCTAGTTAAATTCGCGTTGTGTCAAAACCACAAAATTGTATGTCTAGTTTTAAGTTAATTAGGCTTTAATTGATTTTTGGGGCGAATCTCTCTAATTTTCTAAATTTCTTAACAATCTATTTACCTATTTTATTAATTCTGTTGCAAATTATTTTCTACTTATTTTGGTGCATGTGTCTTGCAAATTATGGCTATAAAAGTCATTTGTTTATTAAAGAAATAGCATTATTAAAGATTTGGTTTTCACAAACAGACAGGCAGAGACATCTAGTGCCCTTTGGTCGAAATTCAAAAAAAAGGTAGATTTCATTTTTTTTAAATAGATTTAATAATTTTGTAATAAAAATAGGTAACACATTAAGCACAAAAACAATTCAGATGCATGAATTATTTGACAAGACTAACCCTTTCTTTTATTGCTTGAACTTTCAACCTTTTTCTTCTGGCTCGTAATTAGAGAGACCCAAAAAGATCATTTAGTTAGGATTTATTTAGGTAATTTGGATCCAGTGAGATTAGTTGTAAACCAGATTGGTATTAAATCATCGCAATTAAATTGTTATAACTAGAGAGACGGTGTCTGGATTCTATTTAATTTTAAGCTTTATTTATTGTATTATTTTTTATTCATTTTTGGTTTCATTATTCCCAGAACTTGGTACTTCTTTTCTTATTAGTTTATTTAGTAACAATTTAGAGAATATTTTAAACAAACAATAAGTAGTTAAGATTTTGACCAATCAAAAGACTATGTAGCGGGTGTAGAGTGGGGTAGATACCCTTGTGGAAACAAATTTGGTAACTGGAGGGGGAGTACAAACTGAGCTTTCATTGAGAACAGACGTGCCTTTTTTTTTGAGCTTTGCTTAAATTTGATAATCTGTAATTTTTATTACATTCTGTTAATTCAATTTGATTTGGTTTAAAGTTACTAGTGTAAATTTAAATTCAGTTAAGTTCGAATTAAATTCTGTGTCCAGTGCTTCCTTCCTGGAACCAGTCGAGATAAGTACCTTTCTTTTCCTAATTAGCGAAAAGCTAATTAATCTCGTCTAATTCTTTGTTTGCTTGCATGTAACATTAACTATTTCTATAACTACCTATTTACGGGTGTCTATAAATTTAATTCTTTGGTTCTTAAATTAATTGAAAATTAATAACTTTGAATTTATTTAATTAATTAGACCTTTGTTAGAATTCGGAAAATTTAACTAAATATTTTCCTACGTTTTTTTTTTTGAGTTTTTCTCAGAACATTTAAATTCATTGTTAGTTTTATTTTAATTTTTTTGATTTTTAATTTTAAAGCAGTTTATTTGGATCATGCTATTAAGTTAATTTTTATTCTTATTATTATTATTAAATTAATTTGTTTCGTGATTTGGAGTTAATCGCAAGTCCATTCAACAATTTTAGTCTGGTTTAACAGGCAAGTCATAGTTAATTAATTGATTTAACTCCAAAGAAATTCTAAATTAAAGGATTTTGTCCACATTATCCAAAGTTAACCTAATTAACCTGAATTTCGACTAGACGGGACAGTTGCCACAGCGGCCTCCCCCCTCCCATAAGAGGAGGAAAAGTCATTAATACAGTTGAATCCATCGCTAATTACGTATTAGTAATTAACCTTTGCTCTGTACCTTCCTGCATCAGTGAGAGGGGTGCAACAACCTGGTCCATCTCTCCAACAAAATCCGATTGTTGCTAAATTCATTTAAATTGCAATCATTTAAATTTAAATTTTCATTTATTACTTAATTATTTAATTAATTTTTTTTTCATTTATTTTTTTTTTATTTTACTTGAACCTCATTACTAAATTTTGTCTCTTTAGCTTTAATTATCAATTAAATTTTAAAAGGTAATAACTACTAAAGTTTATTAATAAGTTTATTAACACCTTTTTTGTTTTAAATCGTGAATACAAATTCTAGCACTTTCTTCACTGCATGATTTCTTCTTCTTTGTTCAAATTACCAAAGTATTAGTAAACTTCTTAACCAAGTTCTGGGTTGATTAGTTTAGAATATTTTTTTTTGTTTGTTAAATACAATTTATTTATTTATTTTCTGTTGTTCATTTTTTTTTTGTTAATAAATTTAAGTGTAGTGTGAATTGATTTTTATTCCACTAGTCCTTTTATTATCTTGCAACTCGGCCTCACTATACGACTGAGTTTGATTTGAATTTTGTTTTATTTTGTTTCTGCCGTGAATTTTTTTTCTCTTTTCCGGTCCCCTCACAAACAAAACACAACGTAGGGCCAATCCAAAAATACCAAGTGGGGACTGAGCATTACATCAAAGAATATCACAGTACTTATCAAGGAATAACGACTATCTTTAAACTTGCGTATTTTTTTGATTTTTTTTATATTTACATTGCTGAAACGTTATAAAACTAAAATGTGTTTAAAAGAAAATATCCTGTTCATTCGAATAGTACTTGCTTCGACCATTTAAAATCAATAGCAAGCTCAAGAATGAAGTTTAAAATTGGTACTTATCAAGAAATAACGACTATTTTTAAACTAGCGCATTTTTTAAATTTTTTTTATATTTACATTGCTGAAACGTTATAAAAGTAAGATATAATTGATAGAAAATTTCCTTCTAAATCGAATGGTATTTGCCTCAACCATCTACAATTAACAGCAAGCTCAAAAATAAAGTTTGAAATTGGTTCTTATTAAGGAATAACGACTATCTTTAAACTTGCGTATTTTTTTGATTTTTTTTATATTTACATTGCTGAAACATTATAAAGCTAAAATGTGTTTAATAGAAAATATCTTGTTTAATCAAATAGTACTTGCTTCAACTATCTGCAATCAACAGCATACATTAAAATGAAGTTTGAAATTGGTATTTATCAAGGAATAACGACTATCTTTAAACTTGCGTATTTTTTGATTTTTTTTATATTTACATTGCTGAAACGTTATAAAAATAAAATACATTTGATAAAAAATTTTCTGTTTACTTGAATGGTATTTGTTTCAACCATCTACAATTAATAGCAAGCTCAAGTATGAAGTTTGAAATTAGTATTTATCAAGGAATAACGACTATATTTAAACTTGCGTATTTTTTTGATTTTTTTTATATTTACATTGCTGAAACGTTATAAAAATAAAATACATTTGATAAAAAATTTTCTGTTTACTTGAATGGTATTTGTTTCAACCATCTACAATTAATAGCAAGCTCAAGTATGAAGTTTGAAATTAGTATTTATCAAGGAATAACGACTATCTTTAAACTTGCGTATTTTTTAATTTTTTTTATATTTACATTGCTGAAACGTTATAAAAATAAAATACATTTGATAAAAAATTTCCTGTTTAATTGAATGGTATTTGTTTCAACCATCTACAATTAACAGCAAGCTCAAAAATGAAGTTTGAAATTGGTACTTATCAAGGAATAACGACTATCTTTAAACTTGCGTATTTTTTTGATTTTTTTTATATTTACATTGCTGAAACGTTATAAAAATAAAATACATTTGATAAAAAATTTTCTGTTTACTTGAATGGTATTTGTTTCAACCATCTACAATTAATAGCAAGCTCAAGTATGAAGTTTGAAATTAGTATTTATCAAGGAATAACGACTATCTTTAAACTTGCGTATTTTTTTGATTTTTTTTATATTTACATTGCTGAAACGTTATAAAGATAAAATATATATGATAGAAAATTTCCTGCTTAATCGAATGGTATTTGTTTCAACCACCTACAATTAATAGCAAGTTCAAGAATGAAGTTTGAAATTGGTATTTATCAAGAAATAACAACTCTTTTAAACTTGCGTATTTTTTTAATTTTTTTTATATTTACATTACTGAAACGTTATAAAAGTAACTTGTAATTAATAGATAATTTCCTGCTTAATCAAACGGAATTTGCTTCAACCACATACAGCTAATAGCAAGCTCAAGAGCTCAAAGGAATAACGACTATCTTTAAACTTGCGTATTTTTTTGATTTTTTTTATATTTACATTGCTGAAACGTTATAAAACTAAAATACATTTGATAGAAAATTTCCTGTTTAATTGAATGGTATTTGTTTTAACCATCTACAATTAATAGCAAGCTCAAGAATGAAGTTTGAAATTGGTATATATTAAGAAATAACGGCTCTATTTAAACTTGCGTATTTTTTTTATTTTTTTTAAATTTACATTGTTGAAACGTTATAAAAGTAAGACGTATTTGATAGGAAATTTTCTGTTCAAGCGAATGGTACTTGTGCCAACCATCTACAATTAATAGCATGCTCAAGAATAAAGTTTGAAATTGGTACTTCTCAAGGAATAACGACTATCTTTAAACTTGCGTATTTTTTTGATTTTTTTTACAATTACACTGCTAAAACTTCATGAAACTAAAATGTGTTTGATAGAAAATATTCTGCTTAATCGGACAGTACTTGCTTCAATTATCTGCAACCAATAGCAAGCTCAAGAATGAAGTTTGAAATTGGTTCTTATTAAGGAATAACGACTATCTTTAAACTTGCGAATTTTTTTAATTTTTTTTATATTCACATTACTGAAACGTTATAAAAGTAAAATGTATTTAATAGAAAATTTCCTGCTTAATAAAACGGTATTTGCTTCAACTACATACAGCTAATAGCAAGCTCAAGAATGAAGTTTGAAATTGGTACTTATCAAGGAATAACGACTATCTTTAAACTTGCGTATTTTTTTGATTTTTTTTATATTTACATTGTTAAAATGTTATAAAAATAAAATATATATAATAGAAAATTTCTTGCTCAATCGAACGGTATATGTTTCAACCATCTACAATTAATAGCAAGCTCAAGAATAAAGTTTGAAATTGGTATTTATCAAGAAATAACTACTCTTTTTAAACTTGCGTATTTTTTTAATTTTTTTTTATATTTACATTGTTGAAGCTTTCTAAAGCTAGAATGTGTTTGATAGAAAATATCCTGCTCAATCGAATAGTACTTGCTTCAACCATTTAAAATTAATAGCAAGCTCAAGAATGAAGTTTGAAATTGGTATTTATCAAGAAATAACGATTCTCTTTAAACTTGAGCATTTTTTTATTTTTTTTTATATTTACATTGCTGAAACGTTATAAAAGTAAGATATATTTGATAGAAAATTTTCTGTTTAATCAAATGGTATTTGCTTTAACTATTTACAATTAATAGCAAGCTCAAGAATAAAGTTTGAAGTTGGTACTTATCAAGGAATAACGACTATATTTAAATTTGTGCATTTTTTTAATTTTTTTATATTTATATTGCTGAAACGTTATAAAAGTAAAATGTATTTTATAGAAAATTTTCTGCCTAATCAAATGGTATTTGCTTTTACCATCTGCATTTAATAGCAAGCTCAAGAATAAAGTTTGAAGTTGGTACTTATTAAGGAATAACGACTATCTTTAAACTTGCGCATTTTTCTAATTTTTTTAAAAATTTTCTGCCTAATCGAATGGTATTTGCTTTTCCCATCTACAATTAATAGCAAGCTCAAGAATAAAATTTGAAATTGGTACTTATCAAGGAATAACGTCTATCTTTAAACTTGCGTATTTTTTTAATTTTTTTTATATTTGCATTGCTGAAACGTTATAAAAATATAATACATTTGATAGAAAATATTCTGTTTAATTGAATGGTATTTGCTTCAACCATCTACAGTTAATAGCAAGCTCAAGAATGAAGTTTGAAGTTGGTACTTATCAAGGAATAACGACTATCTTTAAACTTGTGTATTTTTTTGAGTTTCGTTATATTTACATTGCTGAAACTTTATAAAACTAAAACGTGTTTGATAGAAAATATCCTGCTCAATCGAATAATACTTGCTTCAACCATTTAAAATCAATAGCAAGCTCAAGAATGAAGTTTGAAATTGGTACTTATCAAGGAATAACGACTATCTATAACTTGCGTATTTTTTTGATTTTTTTTATATTTACATTGCAGAAACGTTATAAAGTTAAAAGATATTTAATAGAAAATTTTTTGCTTAATCGAATGGTGTTTGTTTCAACCATCTACAATTAATAGCAAGCTCAAGAATGAAGTTTGAATTTGGTATTTATCAAGAAATAACAACTCTTTTTACACTTGCGTATTTTTTTAATTTTTTTTTATTTACATTGCTGAAACGTTATGAAAGTAAAATTTATTTGATATAAAATTTTTTGCCTAATCGAATGGTATTTGCTTTAACCCTTTACAATTAACAGCAAGCTAAAGAATAAAGTTTGAAGTTGGTGCTTATCAAGGAATAACGACTACTTTTAAACTTGCGCATTTTTTAATTTTTTTTATATTTACATTGCTGAAACGTTATAAAAGTAAAATGTAGTTGATAGAAAATTTCTTGTTTAATCAAACGGTATTTGCTTCAACCATATACAGCTAATAGCAAGCTCAAAAATGAAGTTTGAAATTGGTACTTATCAAGGAATAACGACTATCCTTAAACTTGCGTAATTTTTTGATTTTTTTTATATTTGCATTGTTGAAACGTTATAAAAATATAATACATTTGATAGAAAATTTTCTGTTTAATCGAATGGTATTTGTTTCAACTATCTACAGTTAATAGCACGCTCAAAAATGAAGTTTGAATTTGGTACTTATCAAGGAATAACGACTATCTTTAAACTTGCGTATTTTTTTGATTTTTTTTTATATTTACATTGCTGAAACGATATAAAAATAAAATATAATTGATAGAAAATTTCCTGTTTAATTGAATGGTATTTGTTTCAACCATCTACAATTAATAGCAAGCTCAAGAATGAAGTGTTTGAAGTTGGTATTTATCAAGAAATAACAACTCTTTTTAAACTTGCGTATTTTTTTAATTTTTTTTATATCTACATTGCTGAAACGTTATAAAGGTAAAATGTATTTGATAGAAAATTTTCTGCTCAATCGAATGGTACTTGTTTCAACCATCTGCAATTAATATCAAGCTCAAGAATAAAGTTTAAAATTGGTATTTATCAAGAAATAACAACTCTCCTTAAACTTGCGTATTTTTTTAATTTTTTTAATACAGGGTGCCCCACCGAAAAGGGCATAACCCCTGTAACTTTTTTATTTATTAGTCGATCTAAATAAAATTTAGAACATAAGCATTAATATGTACGGTCTACATTTTGCTGTTAAAATATTTTTTTTTATTTTTTTTTATTTTGATGTACCAATTTTGCACTCGAAAGAATAAAATTATGAAACCGCACAAAATTTATTCAAAATGCATATTATTAGAATGCTGTAACTCAAAATACTGTAATGGCAAATTTTGTTTTAACACAAATCATTTAGAATTCCTCTAATTGGTTCTTAAAGAACACGAAAAAAATTCGTTTTTTTGTGAGAAATATTTTCATCCATGAAACGGTGTTGCCAGATTGTAAATTGAGAGTTACCTGAAAAAAATATGTGAATTTGTCACTTTGACAATTATTGAAAAAATCGAAAAATGTTTAATCGCGAAAGACTTGAAATAATTTTAGTGTACGGTGAATGCCGCAGAAACCTATTAGCAATCAACAGGATTCTACAAGAGCGCTTTCCGGAAGTAGGCTACACATTGAAAAAAATTCGTAAAGTTGTTCGGTTATCTGAGGACACCAGCTCAGTAGTAACGTGTCTACTTTCCCGTAAGACATAATCAAGCATTGGTGCAAGTTGTAAAAGATGCCGTACAGGAAGATCCTAACATTAGCACTAGAACTATAGCACGAAGACACAATATGAGCAAAAGCTCTATGCAAAGAATTTTAAAGTGTAGTAAATTCCACCTATATAAAATTGCACTGCATCAAGAATTGCGTCCTACTGATTTTGAAAACAAATTCTGAATTCTGAAATTCTGAAAACAATAACTTTACTGATTATGTGCTATTCTCGGACGAAGCAACGTTTAAAAGTAATGGGCTTGTTAATAGGCATAATATGCATTGTTGGGCAATAGAAAATCCACGGTGGTTGCGCCAAATAGATAATCAAAGGATATGGTCTTTAAATGTTTGGGGCGGTATTTTGGGTCAACATGTAATCGGTCTATTTTTCTTAGATGGAAATTTAAATGGTGACATGTATCTACGTTTTTTAAGGAAAAATCTGTTAGAGTTGTTAGAAAATGTTCCGTTAAACATAATAGGACAACTTGTGTTCATGCATGATGGGAGCCGCCACATTTCGCGAGACGGGTTAGGCGATATTTAGACCGACACTTACCTGATAGGTGGATAGGACGTGGAGGACCTGTTCACTGGCCAGCTTGTTTTCCAGACTTAACGCCTTGCGATTTTTTTGTCTGGGGTGTTGTAAACGAAAAGGTGTACAAAACAGCTCTCACGACAATAGACAATATGAAAGAGCGAATAAGAGAAGCGTTTGCTGCCATATCACCCGAAACTCTTGTTTGAGTAAAACAAAATTTTAGGCGACGATTATTTTGCTGCTTACAAGAAAATAGAAATGTGTTTGAACATTTAATGTGTAAGTCTAAAACGTTAGTTGTCAAAACGTTATTAACTATTCTTTTTATTTCAGAAATTTTTCGATATTTATAGTTTACTTTATGCACCCACCACGAATTTTCTCTATTCCTACTCAATAATGCAGGCTGTAATTCCTGATGCAATAAAATCTTAAAGGAATTAATTTAATTTGTCTTTAAAACTCTTTGCTCATATTGTGTCAGCATTCGTGCTATAGTGCTGTTGCTAATGTTAGGATCTTCGTGTACATCTCCTACAACTTGCACCAATTCTTGATTATGTCTTACGGTAAAGAGGGGCACATTTGGGTTTTACTATTAAAACTGGCATCTTCAAATAGTCCAACAACTTTACCGATTTTTTTCAAGCTGTAGAATACTTCTGTAAAGTGCTCTTCTAGAACTCTCTGGTCGTGACTTAAGCTTCTAGAAGTTGTTTCTTGAAATAAATTGTTACGTTGCGTTACAGAAATAAAGTGTTTCCACAAAAAATGTTTTATTGATGACAACTACAGAAACGTATCAGAAACGTTTAACCTGCCAAAAGTCGTAACAAAAGAGCTGCAGGCATTAGAAATTCTAGGCTAAAATTATTTTACGGTTTTTGGTATTAGACACTTTTCGATTTTTTCAATTGTCAAACTGACAAATTTACTGACGTTTTATTCATATTCAGGTAACTCTCCATTTACAATCTGACAACACCGTTTCATGGATGACAATATTTCTCACAAAAAAACGAATTTTTTCCGTGTTCTTTAAGAACCAATTAGAGAAATTCTAAATGATTTGTGTTAAAACAAAATTTGTCATTACAGTATTTTGAGTTATAGCATTATAATAATATGCATTTTGAAGAAAATTTGTGCGATTTCATAATTTTATTCTTTCGAGTGCAAAATTGGTACATCATAAAAAAAATATTTTAACAGCAAAATGTAGACCGTACATATTAATGCTTATGTTCTAAATTTTATTTAGATCGACTAATAAATAAAAAAGTTACAGGGGGTATGCCCTTTTCGGTGGGGCACCCTGTATTTACATTGCTGAAACGTTATAAAAGTAAGATGTATTTGATAGAAAATTTTCTGCTTAATCGAATGGTATTTGCTTTTACAATCTACAATTAATAGCAAGCTTAAGAATAAAGTTTGAAGTTGGTACTTATCAAGGAATAACGACTATATTTAAACTTGTGCATTTTTTTAATTTTTTTATATTTATATTGCTGAAACGTTATAAAAGTAAAATGTATTTCATAGAAAATTTTCTGCCTAATCGAATGGTATTTGCTTTTACTATTTACAATTAATAGCAAGCTCAAGAATAAAGTTTGAAGTTGGTACTTATTAAGGAATAACGACTATCTTTAAACTTGCGCATTTTTTAAATTTTTTTATATTTAAATTGTTGAAACGTTATAAAAGTAAGATGTATTTGATAGAAAATTTTCTGCCTAATCGAATGGTATTTGCTTTTGCCATCTACAATTAATAGCAAGCTCAAGAATAAAGTTTGAAATTGGTACTTATCAAGGAATAACGACTATCTTTAAACTTGTGTATTTTTTTGAGTTTCGTTATATTTACATTGCTGAAACATTATAAAGATAAAATACAATTGATAGAAAATTTCCTGTTTAATTGAATGGTATTTGTTTCAACCATCTACAATTAATAGCAAGCTCAAGAATGAAGTTTGAAATTGGTACTTATCAAGGAATAACGACTATCTTAAAACTTGCGTATTTTTTTGAGTTTCTTTATATTTACATTGATGAAATTTTATAAAACTAAAACGTGTTTGATAGAAAATATCCTGCTCAATTAAATAGTACTTGCCTCAACTATCTACAATTAATAGCAAGCTCAAGAATGAAGTTTGAAATTGGTATTTATTAAGAAATAACGACTCTATTTAAACTTGTGTATTTTTTTAATTTTTTTTAAATGTACATTGTTAAAAAGCGAATGGTACTTGTGCCAACCATCTACAATTAATAGCAAGCTCAAGAATAAAGTTTGAAATTGGTACTTATCAAGGAATAACGACTATCTTTAAACTTGCGTATTTTTTTGATTTTTTTATAATTACATTGTTAAAACTTCATGAAACTAAAATGTGTTTGATAGAAAATATCCTGTTCAATTGAATAGTATTTGCTTTAACCATCTACAACCAATAGCAAGCTCAAGAATGAAGTTTAAAATTGGTTCTTATTAAGAAATAACGACTATCTTTAAACTTGCGAATTTTTTTAATTTTTTCTATATTCACATTGCTGAAACGTTATTAAAGTAAAATGTATTTAATAGAAAATTTTCTGCTCAATGGAACGGTATTTGCTTCAACTACATACAGCTAATTTTTACATTTAATTTTTTAATTTTAATTTTTATATTTACATTGTTGAAACGTTATAAAAATAAAATACATTTGATAGAAAATTTCTTGTTTAATTGAATGGTATTTGTTTCAACCATCTACAATTAATAGCAAGCTCAAGAAGTAAGTTTGAAATTGGTATTTATTAAGAAATAACGACTCTCTTTAAACTTGTGTATTTTTTTGATTTTATTTATATTTACATTGCTAAAACTTTATAAAACTAAATTGTGTTGGATAGAAAATATCCTGTTTAATCGAATAATACTTGCTCCAACCATTTAGAATCAATAGCAAGCTCAAGAATGAAGTTTGAAATTGGTACTTATCAAGGAATAACGACTATCTATAACTTGCGTATTTTTTTGATTTTTTTTATATTTATATTGCTGAAACGTTATAAAATTAAAATAAATTTGATAGAAAATTTTCTGCTTAATCAAATGGTATTTGTTTCAACCATCTACAATTAATAGCAAGCTCAAGAATGAAGTTTGAAGTTGGTACTTATCAAGAAATAACAACTCTTTTTAAACTTGCGATTTTTTTAATTTTTTTTTATTTACATTGCTGAAACGATATGAAAGTAAAGTTTATTTAATATAAAATTTCCTGCCTAATCGAATGGTATTTGCTTTAACCCTTTACAATTAACAGCAAGCTCAAGAATAAAGTTTGAAATTGGTGCTTATCAAGGAATAACGACTACTTTTAAACTTGCGCATTTTATAATTTTTTTTATATTTACATTGCTGAAACGTTATAAAAGTAAAATATAGTTGATAGAAAATTTTCTGTTTAATCAAACAGTATTTGCTTCAACCACATACAGCTAATAGCAAGCTCAAAAATGAAGTTTGAAATTGGTACTTATCAAGGAATAACGACTATCTTTAAACTTGCGTATTTTTTTGATTTTATTTATATTTACATTGTTGAAACTTTATAAGACTAAAATGTGTTGGATAGAAAATATCCTGCTCAATCGAATAATACTTGTTTCAACCATTTAAAATCAATAGCAAGCTCAAGAATGAAGTTTGAAATTGGTACTTATCAAGGAATAACGACTATCTATAACTTGGGTATTTTTTTGAATTTTTTTATATTTACATTGCTGAAACGTTATAAAATTAAGATATATTTGATAGAAAATTTTTTACTTAATCGAATGGTATTCGTTTCAACCATCTACAATTAATAGCAAGCTCAAGAATGAAGTTTGAATTTGGTATTTATCAAGAAATAACAACTCTTTTTACACTTGCGTATTTTTTTAATTTTTTTTTATTTACATTGCTGAAACGTTACGAAAGTAAAGTTTATTTAATATAAAATTTCCTGCCTAATCGAATGGTATTTGCTTTAACCCTTTACAATTAACAGCAAGCTCAAGAATAAAGTTTGAAATTGGTGCTTATCAAGGAATAACGACTACTTTTAAACTTGCGCATTTTTTAATTTTTTTTATATTTACATTGCTGAAACGTTATAAAAGTAAGATGTAGTTGATATAAAATTTCCTGTTTAATCAAACGGTATTTGCTTCAACCATATACAGCTAATAGCAAGCTCAAAAATAAAGTTTGAATTTGGTACTTATCAAGGAATAACGACTATCCTTAAACTTGCGAAATTTTTTGATTTTTTTTATATTTGCATTGCTGAAACGTTATAAAAATATAATACATTTGATAGAAAATTTTCTGTTTAATTGAATGGTACTTGTTTCAACCATCTACAATTAATAGCAAGCTCAACAATGAAGTTTGAAGTTAGTATTTATCAAGAAATAACAATTCTTTTTAAACTTGCGTATTTTTTTAATTTTTTTAATATTTACATTGCTGAAACGTTATAAAAAAACCTATTTGATAGAAAATTTTCTGCTCAATTAAATGGTATTTGTTTCAACTATCTGTAGTTAATAGCAAGCTCAAGAATAAAGTTTGAAATTGGTACTTATCAAGAAATAACGACTACTTTTAAACTTGCGCATTTTTTAATTTTTTTTATATTTACATTGCTGAAACGTTATAAAAGTAACTTGTGGTTGATAGAAAATTTCCTGCTTAATCAAACGGAATTTGCTTCAACCACATACAGCTAATAGCAAGCTTAAAAATGAAGTTTGAAATTGGTACTTATCAAGGAATAACGACTATCTATAAACTTGCGTATTTTTTTGAGTTTCTTTATATTTACATTGCTGAAACTTTATAAATCTAAAACGTGTTTGATAGAAAATATCCTGCTCAATCAAATAGTACTTGCCTCAACTATCTACAATTAATAGCAAGCTCAAGAATGAAGTTTGAAATTGGTACCCAAGTAACACCGACGGTCTATGGACGTCCACGGACCGTCCAAAATGGTCCACTAGCGTACCGACCAAATGTGAATGTTTTATGGATGTACATTTTCGGATGGTTTCTGGACGAACCAAGAATGGATGTTTTATGGATGTACTCTGCGGACGGTTTCTGGACGAACTAAAAATGGACGTTTTATGGATGTCCATTTACGAACAGCTTATGGACAAACAAAAACGGACGTTTTATGAATATACATTTTTGGACGGTTTCTGGACGATCTAAAAATGGACGTTTTATAGATGTCCATTACGAACAGTTTATGGACAAACAAAAACGGTCGTTTTATGGATATACATTTTTGGACGGTTTCTGGACGAACTAAAAATGGACATTTTATGGATGTCCATTAACGAACAGTTTATGGACAAACAAAACCGTACGTTTCATGAATATACGTTTTTGGACGGTTTCTGGACAAACTAAAAATGGACGTTTTATGGATGTTCATTTACAAACAGCTTATGGACAACCAAAAACGTACGTTTTATGAATATACATTTTCAGACGGTTTTTGGACAAACTAAAAATGGACATTTTATGGATGTCCATTCACGAACAGTTTATGGACAAACAAAAACGGTCGTTTTGTGGATATACATTTTGGGACGATTTTTTGAACAAACCAAAAATGAATGTTTTATAAATGTACTTTATAAACGGTTTTCAGACGAATTCAATATGGACGTTTTGTAGATGTTTATTTATAAACGGTTTATAGACAAATAAAAATGTGCGTTTTATAGATGTACCGAAGTAACACAAGTACGTCCAGTGGACGTCCATTGTACGTCTTTTTTGGTCCAAACGATTGTCCAGAGACCGTCCATTCGGCGTACATCGGACGTTCAATGGACGTTTTTAGAACGTCCTGAGTTCACTAATTTGGACCATTTCTGGACCATTCAGTGCCGGACGGTCCCTGGACGTCTTATGGACAACTTATGTACGGTTTATGGACGTACTTGGACCAAAACATACTCTCGGACGTAAAACGGACGGTTTATGGACCGTTAATGGACAACTTATGGATGTTTTTAGAACGTCCAGTCGGGATGAAAAAAGTATACTTATGCTGGCGACAGTACGACCAGTTGCGCACGATTAAATCTTAAAAAATATACCAGCTAAAATCAAACTTCATGATCAAACTTTATCTGTTAATAAAAATCTCGTCAAAAGATGCTAAAAAACCAAACTTGCTTTATACAGATATTGGTAGTTAACCAGGTATAAAACATTCAAATTTGGAGCTATTTTATTTAAAAAATATTAATAAATATATGTATTTATGAAAATTGAAAGTTTATTATGTCTTTATCTAGAATAAAATTTTTCAGAAAAAATTGTCTGGAATTTCTTATGTTATCATCCTCGAACTACCCTTAGGGGGATTAGAAACTCTCGCAGGTAGATGATGGGTCGACTCTGCAAGTTTGGCTTAACATTTCTGCATATTAATTTCTTTATTACGTTTCTCACTAAAATCAACCTAAAAAGTGTTTTGTAAAGAATCTCTAACGTAAAACTTGGTAAGAATCCAAAAAAACGTTAATTTCAAAAGTTTTTGTTTCTATTGTAAGGACATACCTACTTTTATAGTTTAAAAAGAAACGCAGCTTAAATTTGACCAATAAAAAATAATAACATAAAGCAAAACTGTGAAGAATTAAGTCACATAGTTGTGACAATGGCATCGTACAATACACAAAAACAAGAGAAAAACCATAAATTAAATTTATTTAAGTACAAAACGATTTCAAAAAACAAATTAAAATAAATGTTCAAAGTGGCGACCATTTGCTTGTATTGTAAACAATTTCGAGCCCGTCGTCGTAGAGTCACGAAGTGAATTAAAAATTTCTAAATTCTCGATTTAAAAAATTAATACCTACAAACCGATCAATAAATGATTTTAATTTTATATGTCATTTGTAAGTCCTGTCAATTTATTTATTAACCGACTGTACAAAATAATATTTTGTTTATAATTTTTTTTACGGTTGACTACCGATTATTAGCTTTTTCTTGGAATTTCTATAAGCGCTTGAAGCTTGAACGCGCAGGGTAAACTTTCCCTTATGAGAGAAGGGGATGTTAAAGTTATAAAGTAAACTGGTTGTTCATGCTGGTTGCTGGTTCTATTCGATTTTGTTGTCTTCGTGAAAGCAGTCGATGAGATTACGGCGCTTGAAAATTTTTTAGACTCTGAAGAAAATTTTTCTCAAAGGGTAAGAAATGTAAAAATAAAATACAAATGTTGTACATTTGTAAAACATTTTTTATTACAGGTCAAAAATTTGTCGATCCTGGGAGGTGATTCTTTTTGTGAGAGTTCGAAAAAAATGCTAATGCGCCTCATGACCGACGATGTGACTCAAAATTTCAATTTTACTGGAAAAGGATTAAAGAAACCATTTCGGGATACGAACACTTTTAAGTTGGCTAGATGTAAGTAATTTTATCTTTCATTTGCTCATATTAAATTTTGGCTTCAAAAGTTTTGGACCCAATATCACAAAATTACATCTCTTTATAAAATACTTAAACTTATCTACAGTAATCCATATGTTTAATTTATGTTTGCATTATAAATTTTTTTTTTATTTAAGGAATATTTTTATGTGTACTTTATACCAATTACAATTTTATTACAAAGAATATTATTGGCAAAAACAACAGCGGCACTAGTTCATAGATTTTTCTTAATGCTGAAGTCTATTTAATTCTTAAAATTTATTATATAAAAATAATTACTAAAAAATTAAAAATAATTTATTTTCTCTAATTTTCAGCTTCTCTTCAAAAAGTAGTCGCCCAGCTACAGAGAAAGATGTCGAAAAAGCCGTAGGAGCGTGGTTACGCAAGGCAAAAGAGAGAAAATTTACAAAACTAAAACAAAATGTATAATTTTTTTAAATTCATATTTGTATATATGTGTAAATAGACGATTTAATTGATCAAATTGAGTATTATTAAGATTTTTTTAATCGTCCTGAAACGGTTCTTTTTTATACCAGCAGGACGCTTTCAAAACATCCATAGGTTGTCCAATAACGGTCCCTAAACCGTCCATAAAACGTACATATGTTGTCCATAAAACGTCCGTTTTTTATCTCGGCTGGACGTTTTAAAGACATCCATAAATTGTCCATTAACGGTCCATAAACAATTCGTTTTCGGTCCAATTTTGTCCTAGTACATCCATAAAACATACATAGGTTGTCCATAAAACGTCCGTCGCCGGATAGTAATAGTCCGTTTTATCTCGGCTGTACGTTTTAAAAACGTCCATAAGTTGTCCATTGATGGTCCATAAACCGTCCATTATACGTCCGCATAGTACGACTTTGTCCAAGTACATCCATAAAACATACATAAATTGTCCATAAAACGTCCGAAGTTGCATAATAAAAGTGCTTATTTATCCAGGCTGGACGTTCTAAAGACATACATAAGTTGTCAATTAATGGTCCATAAACCGTACGTTTTACGTCCGAGAGTACGATTTGGTCCAATTACGTCCATAAAACATACATAAGTTGTCCATAAAATGTCCGTCGCTGGATAGTAATAGCCCGTTTTTATCTCGGCTGGACGTTTTAAGAACGTCCATAAGTTGTCCATTGATGGTCCATAAACCGTCCATTATACGTCCGCATAGTACAACTTTGTCTAAGTACATCCATAAAACATACATAAATTGTCCATAAAACGTCCGAAGTTGCACCCGGCTGGACGTTCTAAAAACATCCGTAAGTTGTCCATTAATGGTCCATAAACTGTCCGTTTTACGTCCAAGAGTACGATTTGGTCCAATTACGTTCATAAACCGTACATAAGTTGTCCATAAGACGTCCAGGGACCGTCCGGCATTGGATGGTCCAGAAATGGTCCAAATTAGTGAACTCGGGACGTTCTAAAACCGTCCATCGGATGTCCCATGTACGCCGAATGGACGGTCCCTGGACAATCGTTCGGACCAAAAAAGACGTACAATGGACGTCCACTGGACGTACTTGTGTTACTTGGGTATTTATTAAGAAATAACGACTCTCTTTAAACTTGTGTATTTTTTTGTTTTTTTTTAAATGTACATTGTTGAAACGTTATAAGAGTAGGATGTATTTGATAGAAAATTTTCTGCTCAAGCGGATGGTACTTGTGCCAACCATCTACAATTAATAGCAAGCTCAAGAATAAAGTTTGAAATTGGTACTTATCAAGGAATAACAACTATCTTTAAACTTGCGTATTTTTTTATTTTTTTTATAATTACATGGCTAAAACTCTATGAAACTAAAATGTGTTTGATAGAAAATATCCTGCTCAATTGAATAGTATTTGTTTCAACTATCTACAACCAATAGCAAGCTCAAGAATGAAGTTTAAAATTGGTTCTTATCAAGGAATAACGACTATCTATAACTTGCGTATTTTTTTGATTTTTTTTATATTTACATTGCTGAAACGTTATGAAAGCAAAATTTTTTTGATATAAAATTTCCTTCCTAATCGAATGGTTTTTGCTTTAACCTTTTACAATTAACAGCAAGCTCAAGTATAAAGTTTGAAATTGGTGCTTATCAAGGAATAACGACTACATTTAAACTTGCGCATTTTATAATTTTTTTTATATTTACATTGCTGAAACGTTATAAAAGTAAGATATAGTTGATAGAAAATTTCCTGTTTAATCAAACAGTATTTGCTTCAACCACATACAGCTAATAGCACGCTCAAAAATGAAGTTTGAATTTGGTACTTATCAAGGAATAACGACTATCTTTAAACTTGCGTATTTTTTTGAGTTTCTTTATATTTACATTGCTGAAACTTTATAAAATTAAACGTGTTTGATAGAAAATATCCTGCTCAATCGAACAATACTTGCCTTAACTATTTACAATCAATAGCATACTTAAAAATAAAGTTTGAAATTGGTATTTATCAAGGAATAACGACTATCTTTAAACTTGCGTATTTTTTTGATTTTTTTTATATTTACATTGCTGAAACGTTATAGAAATATAATGTAATTGATAGAAAATTTCCTGTTTAATTGAATGGTACTTGTTTCAACCATCTACAAATAATAGCAAGCTCAAGAATAAAGTTTGAAATTGGTACTTATCAAGGAATAACGACTATCTTTAAACTTGCGTATTTTTTTGATTTTTTTTATATTTACATTGCTGAAACGTTATAGAGATATAATGTAATTGATAGAAAATTTCCTGTTTAATTGAATGGTATTTGTTTCAACCATCTTCAATTAATAGCAAGCTCAAGAATGAAGTTTGAAGTTGGTATTTATCAAGAAATAACAACTCTTTTTAAACTTGCGTATTTTTTTAATTTTTTTAATATTTACATTGCTGAAACGTTATAAAAAAATGTATTTGATAGAAAAGTTTTTGCTCAATTAAATGGTATTTGTTTCAACTATCTGTAGTTAATAGCAAGCTCAAGAATAAAGTTTGAAGTTGGTACTTATCAAGAAATAACGACTATTTTTAAACTTGCGAATTTTTTTATTTTTTTTTATATTTACATTGCTGAAACGTTATAAAAGTAAGATATATTTGATAGAAAATTTTCTGTTTAATCAAATGGTATTTGCTTTAACCCTTTACAATTAACAGCAAGCTCAAGAATGAAGTTTGAATTTGGTGCTTATCAAGGAATAACGACTATTTTTAAACTTGCGCATTTTTTAATTTTTTTTATATTTACATTGCTGAAACGTTATAAAGGTAACTTGTGGTTGATAGAAAATTTCCTGCTTAATCAAACAAAATTTGCTTCAACCACATACAGCTAATAGCAAGCTTAAAAATGAAGTTTGAAATTGGTACTTATCAAGGAATAACGACTATATATAAGCTTGCGTATTTTTTTGATTTTTTTTATATTTACATTGTTGAAACGTTATAAAAATAAAATACATTTGATAGAAAATTTCCTGTTTAATTGAATGGTATTTGTTTCAACAATTAATAGCAAGCTCCAGAATAAAGTTTGCAGTTGGTACTTATCAATAAGGAAAAACGACTATCTTTAAACTTGCGTATTTTTTTGAGTTTCTTTATATTTACATTGCTGAAACTTTATAAAACTAAAACGTGTTTGATAGAAAATATCCTGCTCAATCAAATAGTACTTGCCTCAACTATCTACAATTAATAGCAAGCTCAAGAATGAAGTTTGAAATTGGTATTTATTAAGAAATAACGACTCTCTTTAGACTTGTGTATTTTTTTGTTTTTTTTTAAATGTACATTGTTGAAGCGTTATAAGAGTTGGATGTATTTAATAGAAAATTTCCTGCTTAAGCGGATGGTACTTGTGTTAACCATCTACAATTAATAGCAAGCTCAAGAATAAAGTTTAAAATTGGTACTTATCAAGGAATAACGACTATTTTTAAACTTGCGTATTTTTTTGATTTTTTTTATAATTACATTGCTAAAACTCCATGAAACTAAAATGTGTTTGATAGAAAATTTCCTGTTTAATTGAATGGTATTTGTTTCAACCATCTACAATTAATAGCAAGCTCAAGAATGAAGTTTAAAATTGGTTCTTATTAAGGAATAACGACTATCTTTAAACTTGCGTATTTTTTTAATTTTTTCTATATTCACATTGCTGAAACGTTATTAAAGTAAAATGTATTTAATAGAAAATTTTTTGCTCAATGGAACGGTATTTGCTTTAACTACATACAGCTAATTGCAAGCTCAAGAATAAAGTTTGAAATTGGTACTTATCAAGGAATAACGATTATCTTTAAACTTGCGTATTTTTTTGATTTTTTTTATATTTACATTGTTAAAATGGTATAAGAATAAGATATATATAATAGAAAATTTCCTGCTTAATCGAATGACTATCTACAATTAATAGCAAGCTAAAGAATAAAGTTTGAAATTGGTATTTATCAAGAAATAACGACTCTTTTTAAACTTGCGTATTTTTTTAATTTTTTTATATATTTAAAGCTTTATAAAGCTAGAAAGTGTTTAATAGAAAATATCCTGCTCAATCGAATATTACTTGCTTCAACCATTTAAAATCAATAGCAAGCTCAAGAATGAAGTTTGAAATTGGTACTTATCAAGGAATAACGACTATCTTTAAACTTGCGTATTTTTTTGAGTTTCTTTATATTTACATTGCCAAAACTTTATAAAACTAAAATGTGTTTGATAAAAAATATCCTACTCAATCGAATAGTACTTGCCACAACCATCTACAGTCAATAGCAAGCTCAAGAATGAAGTTTGAAATTGGTATTTATCAAGAAATAACGATTCTCTTTAAGCTTGAGCATTTTTTTGATTTTTTTTTGTATTTACATTATTGAAACGTTATAAAAATAGGATGTATTTATTACAAAATTTCCTGCTTAATCGAATGGTACTTGTGTCAACCATCTACAATTAATAGCAAGCTCAACAATAAAGTTTGAAATTGGTACTTATCAAGGAATAACGACTATCTTTAAACTTGCGAATTTTTTTGATTTTATTTATATTTACATTGCTGAAACTTTATAAAACTAAATTGTGTTGTATAGAAAATATCCTGCTCAATCGAATAATATTTGCTTCAACCATTTAAAATCAATAGCAAGCTCAAGAATGAAGTTTGAAATTGGTACTTATCAAGGAATAACGACTATCTATAACTTGCGTATTTTTTTGACTTTTTTTATATTTACATTGCTGAAACGTTATAAAATTAAGATATATTTGATAGAAAATTTTCTGTTTAATCAAACAGTATTTGCTTCAACCACATACAGCTAATAGCAAGCTCAAAAATGAAGTTTGAAGTTGGTACTTATCAACGAATAGCGACTATCTTTAAACTTGCGTATTTTTTTGATTTTTATTATATTTGCATTGCTAAAACGTTATAAAGATAAAATATAATTGATAGAAAATTTCCTGTTTAATTAAATAGTATTTGTTTCAACCATCTACAACTAATAGCAAGCTCAAGAATGAAGTTTGAAATTGGTACTTAGCAAGGAATAACGACTATCTTTAAACTTGCGTATTTTTTTAATTTTTTTTATATTTACATTGCTGAAACGTTATAAAGATAAAATATAATTAATAGAAAATTTCCTGTTTAATTGAATGGTATTTGTTTCAACCATCTACAATTAATAGCAAGCTCAAGAATGAAGTTTGAAATTGGTACTTATCAAGAAATAACAACTCTTTTTAAACTTGCGTATTTTTTTAATTTTTTTTATTTACATTGCTGAAACGTTATGAAAGTAAAATTTATTTGATATAAAATATCCTGCCTAATCGAATGGTATTTGCTTTAACCCTTTACAATTAACAGCAAGCTCAAGAATAAAGTTTGTAGTTGGTGCTTATCAAGGAATAACGACTACTTTTAAACTTGCGCATTTTATAATTTTTTTTATATTTACATTGCTGAAACGTTATAAAAGTAAGATACAGTTGATAGAAAATTTTCTGTTTAATCAAACAGTATTTGCTTCAACCACATACAGCTAATAGCAAGCTCAAAAATGAAGTTTAAAATTGGTACTTATCAAGGAATAACGACTATCTATAACTTGCGTATTGTTTGATTTTTTTTATATTTGCATTGCTGAAACGTTATAAAAATATAATACATTTGATAGAAAATTTTCTGTTTAATTGAATGGTATTTGTTTCAACCATCTACAATTAATAGCAAGCTCAACAATAAAGTTTGAAATTGGTACTTATCAAGGAAAAACGACTATCTTTAAACTTGCGAATTTTTTTGATTTTATTTATATTTACATTGCTAAAACTTTATAAAGCTAAATTGTGTTGGATAGAAAATATCTTGCTTAATCGAATAATACTTGCTTCAACCATTTAAAATCAATAGCAAGCTCAAGAATGAAGTTTGAAGTTGGTACTTATCAAGGAATAACGACTATCTATAACTTGATCTTTTTTATATTTACATTGCTGAAACGTTATAAAATTAAAATAAATTTGATAGAAAATTTTCTGCTTAATCAAATGGTATTTGTTTCAACCATCTACAATTAATAGCAAGCTCAAGAATGAAGTTTGATATTGGTACTTATCAAGAAATAACAACTCTTTTTAAACTTGCGTATTTTTTTAATTTTTTTTTATTTACATTGCTGAAACGTTATGAAAGTAAAGTTTATTTGATGCAAAATTTCCTGCCTAATCGAATGGTATTTGCTTTAATTTTTTACAATTAACAGCAAGCTCAAGAATAAAGTTTGAAATTGGTGCTTATCAAGGAATAACGACTACTTTTAAACTTGCGCATTTTATAATTTTTTTTATATTTACATTGCTGAAACGTTATAAAAGTAAAATATAGTTGATAGAAAATTTCCTGTTTGATCAAACAGTATTTGTTTCAACCATCTACAGTTAATAGCAAGCTCAACAATAAAGTTTGAAGTTGGTACTTATGAAGGAATAACGACTATCTTTAAACTTGCGTATTTTTTTGATTTTATTTATATTTACATTGTTGAAACTTTATAAAACTAAAATGTGTTGGATAGAATATATCCTGCTCAATCGAATAATACTCGCTTCAACCATTTAAAATCAATAGCAAGCTCAAGAATGAAGTTTGAAATTGGTACTTATCAAGGAATAACGACTATCTGTAACTTGGGTATTTTTTTGATTTTTTTTTATTTTTACATTGCTGAAACGTTATAAAATTAAGATATATTTGATAGAAAATTTTTTGCTTAATGGAATGGTATTTGTTTCAACCATCTACAATTAATAGCAAGCTCAAGAATGAAGTTTGAATTTGGTATTTATCAAGAAATAACAACTCTTTTTACACTTGCGTATTTTTTTAATTTTTTTTTATTTACATTGCTGAAACGTTATAAAAGTAAAATTTATTTGATATATAATTTCCTGCCTAATCGAATGGTATTTGCTTTAACCCTTTACAATTAACAGGAAGCTCAAGAATAAAGTTTGAAATTGGTGCTTATCAAGGAATAACGACTACTTTTAAACTTGCGCATTTTTTAATTTTTATTATATTTACATTGCTGAAACGTTATAAAAATATAATACATTTGATAGAAAATTTTCTGTTTAATTGAATGGTATTTGTTTCAACCATCTACAGTTAATAGCACGCTCAAAAATGAAGTTTGAATTTGGTACTTATCAAGGAATAACGACTATCTTTAAACTTGCGTATTTTTTTGAGTTTCTTTATATTTACATTGCTGAAACTTTATAAAACTAAAACGTGTTTGATAGAAAATATCCTGCTCAATCGAATAATACTTGCCTCAACCATTTACAATGAATAGCATACTTAAACATAAAGTTTGAAATTGGTATTTATCAAGGAATAACGACTATCTTTAAACTTGCGTATTTTTTTGATTTTTTTTATATTTACATTGCTGAAACGTTATAAAGATAAAATATAGTTGATAGAAAATTTCCTGTTTAATTGAATGGTATTTGTTTCAACCATCTACAATTAATAGCAAGCTTAAGAATGAAGTTTGAAATTGGTACTTATCAAGAAATAACGACTATCTTTAAACTTGCGTATTTTTTTGATTTTTTTTATATTTACATTGCTGAAACGATATAAAAATAACATACATTTGATAGAAAATTTTTTGTTTAATTGAATGGTATTTGTTTCAACCATCTACAATTAATAGCAAGCTCAAGAATGAAGTTTGAAGTTGGTATTTATCAAGAAATAACAACTCTTTTTAAACTTGCGTATTTTTTTAATTTTTTTAATATTTACATTGCTGAAACGTTATAAAAAATGTATTTGATAGAAAATTTTCTGCTCAATTAAATGGTATTTGTTTCAACTATCTGTAGTTAATAGCAAGCTCAAGAATAAAGTTTGAAATTGGTACTTATCAAGAAATAACGACTATTTTTAAACTTGCGAATTTTTTTATTTTTTTTTATATTTACATTGCTGAAACGTTATAAAAGTAAGATATATTTGATAGAAAACTTCCTGTTTAATCAAATGGTATTTGCTTTAACCCTTTACAATTAACAGCAAGCTCAAGGTTGAAGTTTGAATTTGGTGCTTATCAAGGAATAACGACTATTTTTAAACTTGCGCCTTTTTTAATTTTTTTTATATTTACATTGCTGAAACGTTATAAAAGTAACTTGTGGTTGATAGAAAATTTCCTGCTTAATCAAACGAAATTTGCTTCAACCACATACAGCTAATAGCAAGCTTAAAAATGAAGTTTGAAGTTGGTACTTATCAAGGAATAACGACTATCTATAAACTTGCGTATTTTTTTAATTTTTTTTATATTTACATTGTTGAAACGTTATAAAAATAAAATACATTTGACAGAAAATTTCCTGTTTAATTGAATGGTATTTGTTTCAACAATTAATAGCAAGCTTCAGAATAAAGTTTGAAGTTGGTACTTATCAATAAGGAATAACGACTATCTTTAAACTTGCGTATTTTTTTGAGTTTCTTTTTATTTACATTGCTGAAACTTTATAAAACTAAAACGTGTTTGATAGAAAATATCCTGCTCAATCAAATAGTACTTGCCTCAACTATCTACAATTAATAGCAAGCTCAAGAATGAAGTTTGAAATTGGTATTTATTAAGAAATAACGACTCTCTTTAAACTTGTGTATTTTTTTGTTTTTTTTTTTAAATGTACATTGTTGAAACGTTATAAGAGTAGGATGTATTTGATAGAAAATTTCCTGCTCAAGCGGATGGTACTTGTGCCAACCATCTACAATTAATAGCAAGCTCAAGAATAAAGTTTAAAATTGGTTCTTATTAAGGAATAACGACTATCTTTAAACTTGCGTATTTTTTTAATTTTTTCTATATTCACATTGCTGAAACGTTATTAAAGTAAAATGTATTTAATAGAAAATTTCTTGCTCAATAGAACGGTATTTGCTTTAACTACATACAGCTAATAGCAAGCTCAAGAATAAAGTTTGAAATTGGTACTTATCATGGAATAACGATTATCTTTAAACTTGCGTATTTTTTTGATTTTTTTTATATTTACGTTGTTAAAATGTCATAAAAATAAAATATATGTAATAGAAAATTTTCTGCTTAATCGAATGGTATATGTTTCAACTATCTACAATTAATAGCAAGCTTAAGAATAAAGTTTGAAATTGGTATTTATTAAGAAATAACGACTCTTTTTAAACTTGCGTATTTTTTTAATTTTTTTTTATATTTACATTGCTGAAGCTTTATAAAGCTAGAAAATGTTTAATAGAAAATATCCTGTTTAATCGAATAGTGCTTGCTTCAACCATTTAAAATCAATAGCAAGCTCAAGAATGAAGTTTGAAATTGGTACTTATCAAGGAATAACGACTATCTTTAAACTTGCGTATTTTTTTGAGTTTCTTTATATTTACATTAATAAAACTTCATAAAGCTAAAATGTGTTTGATAAAAAATATCCTACTCAATCGAATAGTACTTGCCACAACCATCTACAATCAATAGCAAGCTCAAGAATGAAGTTTGAAATTGGTATTTATCAAGAAATAACGATTCTCTTTAAACTTGAGCATTTTTTTATTTTTTTTTATATTTACATTGCTGAAACGTTATAAAAGTAAGATATATTTGATAGAAAATTTTCTGCTTAATCAAATGGTATTTGCTTTAACTATTTATAATTAATAGCAAGCTCAAGAATGAAGTTTGAAATTGGTACTTATTAAGGAATAACGACTATTTTTAAACTTGCGCATTTTTTTAATTTTTTTTATATTTACATTGCTAAAACGTTATAAAAGTAAGATGTATTTAATAGAAAATATCCTGTTCAATCGAATAGTACTTGCCTCAACCATCTACAATCAATAGCAAGCTCAAGAATGAAGTTTGAAATTGGTATTTATCAAAAAATAACGACTCTATTTAAACTTGCGTATTTTTTTGATTTTTTTTTATATTTACATTATTGAAACGTTATAAAAATAAAATGTATTTATTAGGAAATTTTCTGTTTAATCGAATGGTACTTGAGTCAACCATCTACAATTAATAGCAAGCTCAACAATAAAGTTTGAAATTGGTACTTATCAAGGAATAACGACTATCTTTAAACTTGCGAATTTTTTTGATTTTATTTATATTTACATTGCTGAAACTTTATTAGACTAAATTGTGTTGTATAGAAAATATCCTGCTCAATCGAACAAAAATTGCTTCAACCATTTAAAATCAATAGCAAGCTCAAGAATGAAGTTTGAAATTGGTACTTATCAAGCAATAACGACTATCAATAACTTGCGTATTTTTTTGATTTTTTTTATATTTACACTGCTGAAACGTTATAAAATTAAGATATATTTGATAGAAAATTTCCTGTTTAATTAAACAGTGTTTGCTTCAACCACATACAGCTAATAGCAAGCTCAAAAATGAAGTTTGAAATTGGTACTTATCAAAGAATAACGACTATCTTTAAACTTGCGTATTTTTTTGATTTTTTTTATATTTGCATTTCTGAAACGTTATAAAGATAAAATATAATTGATAGAAAATTTCCTGTTTAATTGAATGGTATTTGTTTCAACCATCTACAATTAATAGCAAGCTCAAGAATGAAGTTTGAAATTGGTACTTATCAAGAAATAACAACTCTTTCTAAACTTGCGTATTTTTTTAATTTTTTTTTATTTACATTGCTGAAACGTTATGAAAGTAAAATTTATTTGATATAAAATTTCCTGCCTAATCGAATGGTATTTGCTTTAACCCTTTACAATTAACAGCAAGCTCAAGAATAAGGTTTGAAGTTAGTACTTATCAAGGAATAACGACTATCTTTAAACTTGCGTATTTTTTTTGAGTTTCGTTATATTTACATTGCTGAAACTTTATAAAACTAAAACGTGTTTGATAGAAAATATCCTGCTTAATCGAACAGTACTTGCGTCAACCATCTACAATTAATAGCAAGCTCAAGAATGAAGTTTGAAGTTGGTATTTATTAAGAAATAACGACTCTCTTTAAACTTGCGTATTTTTTTGATTTTTTTAAAATTTACATTGTTGAAACGTTATTAAAGTAGGATGTATTTAATAGAAAATTTCCTGTTCAAGCGAATGGTATTTGTTTCAACCATCTACAATTAATAGCAAGCTCAAAAATGAAGTTTAAAATTGGTACTTATCAAGGAATAACGACTATCTTTAAACTTGCGTATTTTTTTGATTTTTTTTATATTTACATTGCTGAAACGATATAAAAATAAAATACATATGATAGAAAATTTCCTGTTTAATTGAATGGTATTTGTTTCAACTATCTACAATTAATAGCAAGCTCAAGAATGAAGTTTGAATTTGGTATTTATCAAGAAATAACAACTCTTTTTAAACTTGCGTATTTTTTTAATTTTTTTTATATTTACATTGCTGAAACGTTATAAAGGTAAAATGTGTTTGATAGAAAATTTTCTGCTCAATCGAATGGTACTTGTTTCAACCATCTGCAATTAATAGCAAGCTCAAGAATAAAGTTTAAAATTGGTATTTATCAAGAAATAACAACTCTCCCTAAACTTGCGTATTTTTTTAATATTTACATTGCTGAAACGTTTTTAAAAAATGTATTTGATAGAAAATTTTTTGCTCAATTAAACGGTATTTGTTTCAACTATCTGTAGTTAATAGCAAGCTTAAGAATAAAGTTTGAAATTGGTACTTATCAAGAAATAACGACTATTTTTAAACTTGCGAATTTTTTTATTTTTTTTTATATTTACATTGCTGAAACGTTATAAATATAAAATGTATTCGATATAAAATTTCCTGCCTAATCAAATGGTATTTGCTTTAACCTTTTACAATTAACAGCAAGCTCAAGAATAAAGTTTAAATTTGGTGCTTATCAAGGAATAACGACTATTTTTAAACTTGCGCAATTTTTAATTTTTTTTATATTTACATTGCAGAAACGTTATAAAAGTAACCTGTAGTTAATAGAAAATTTTCTGCTTAATCAAACGGAATTTGTTTCAACCACATACAGCTAATAGCAAGCTCAAAAATGAAGTTTGAAATTGGTACTTATCAAGGAATAACGACTATGTTTAAACTTGCGTATTTTTTTGAGTTTCTTTATATTTACATTGCTGAAACTTTATAAAACTAAAACGTGTTTGATAGAAAATATCCTGCTTAATCAAACAGTACTTGCGTCAACCATCTACAATTAATAGCAAGCTCCAGAATGAAGTTTGAAGTTGGTATTTATTAAGAAATAACGACTCTCTTTAAACTTGCGTATTTTTTTGATTTTTTTTAAATTTACGTTGTTGAAACGTTATTAAAGTAGGATGTATTAAATAGAAAATTTCCTGTTCAAGCGAATGGTACTTGTGCCAACCATCTACAATTAGTAGCAAGCTCAAGAATAAAGTTTGAAATTGGTACTTATCAAGGAATAACGACTATCTTTAAACTTGCGTATTTTTTTGATTTTTTTTATAATTACATTGCTAAAATTTTACGAAACTAAAATGTGTTTGATAGAAAATATCCTGCTCAATCGAATAGTATTTGCTTCAACCATCTGCAACCAATAGCAAGCTCAAGAATGAAGTTTGAAGTTGGTATTTATCAAGAAATGACGACTCTCTTTAAACTTGCGTATTTTTTTGATTTTCTTTATATTTACATTGTTGAAGCGTCATAACAGTAGAATGTATTTGATAGAAAATTTTCTGCTCAAGCGAATGGTACTTGTGCCAACTATCTACAGTTAATAGCAAGCTCAAGAATAAAGTTTAAAATTGGTACTTATCAAGGAATAACGACTATCTTTAAACTTGGGCATTTTTTAAATTTTTTTTATATTTACATTGCTGAAACGTTATAAAAGTAAGATGTATTTGATAGAAAATTTTCTGCTTAATCGAATGGTGTTTGCTTTTACCATCTAGAATTAATAGCAAGCTCAAGAATAAAGTTTGAAGTTGGTACTTATCAAGGAATAACGACTATATTTAAACTTGTGCGATTTTTTAATTTTTTTATATTTATATTGCTGAAACGTTATAAAAGTAAAATGTATTTTATAGAAAATTTTCTGCCTAATCGAATGGTATTTGCTTTTACCATCTACAATTAATAGCAAGCTCAAGGATAAAGTTTGAAATTGGTACTTATTAAGGAATAACGACTATCTTTAAACTTGCGCATTTTTTTAATTTTTTTATATTTAAATTGTTGAAACGTTATAAAAGTAAGATATATTTGATAGAAAATTTTCTGCTTAATCAAATGGTATTTGCTTTAACTATTTATAATTAATAGCAAGCTCAAGAATGAAGTTTGAAATTGGTACTTATTAAGGAATAACGACTATTTTTAAACTTGCGCATTTTTTTAATTTTTTTTATATTTACATTGCTAAAACGTTATAAAAGTAAGATGTATTTGATAGAAAATATCCTGTTCAATCGAATAGTACTTGCCTCAACCATCTACAATCAATAGCAAGCTCAAGAATGAGGTTTGAAATTGGTATTTATCAAAAAATAACGACTCTATTTAAACTTGCGTATTTTTTTGATTTTTTTTTATATTTACATTATTCAAACGTTATAAAAATAAAATGTATTTATTAGGAAATTTCTTGCTTAATCAAATGGTACTTGAGTCAACCATCTACAATTAATAGCAAGCTCAACAATAAAGTTTGAAATTGGTACTTATCAAGGAATAACGACTATCTTTAAACTTGCGAATTTTTTTGATTTTATTTATATTTACATTGGTGAAACTTTATTAGACTAAATTGTGTTGTATAGAAAATATCCTGCTCAATCGAACAAAAATTGCTTCAACCATTTAAAATCAATAGCAAGCTCAAGAATGAAGTTTGAAATTGGTACTTATCAAGCAATAACGACTATCAATAACTTGCGTATTTTTTTGATTTTTTTTATATTTACACTGCTGAAACGTTATAAAATTAAGATATATTTAATAGAAAATTTCCTGTTTAATTAAACAGTGTTTGCTTCAACCACATACAGCTAATAGCAAGCTCAAAAATGAAGTTTGAAATTGGTACTTATCAAAGAATAACGACTATCTTTAAACTTGCGTATTTTTTTGATTTTTTTTATATTTGCATTGCTGAAACGTTATAAAAATAAAATATAGTTGATAGAAAATTTTCTGTTTAATTGAATGGTATTTGTTTCAACCATCCACAACTAATAGCAAGCTCAAGAATGAAGTTTGAAATTGGTACTTATCAAGGAATAACGACTATCTTTAAACTTGCGTATTTTTTTAATTTTTTTTATATTTACATTGCTGAAACGTTATAAAGATAAAATATAATTGATAGAAAATTTCCTGTTTAATTGAATGGTATTTGTTTCAACCATCTACAATTAATAGCAAGCTCAAGAATGAAGTTTGAAATTGGTACTTATCAAGAAATAACAACTCTTTTTAAACTTGCGTATTTTTTTAATTTTTTTTTATTTACATTGCTGAAACGTTATGAAAGTAAAATTTATTTGATATAAAATTTCCTGCCTAATCGAATGGTATTTGCTTTAACCCTTTACAATTAACAGCAAGCTCAAGAATAAGGTTTGAAGTTAGTACTTATCAAGGAATAACGACTATCTTTAAACTTGCGTATTTTTTTTGAGTTTCGTTATATTTACATTGCTGAAACTTTATAAAACTAAAACGTGTTTGATAGAAAACATCCTGCTTAATCGAACAGTACTTGCGTCAACCATCTACAATTAATAGCAAGCTCAAGAATGAAGTTTGAAGTTGGTATTTATTAAGAAATAACGACTCTCTTTAAACTTGCGTATTTTTTTGATTTTTTTTAAATTTACATTGTTGAAACGTTATTAAAGTAGGATGTATTTAATAGAAAATTTCCTGTTCAAGCGAATGGTATTTGTTTCAACCATCTACAATTAATAGCAAGCTCAAAAATGAAGTTTAAAATTGGTACTTATCAAGGAATAACGACTATCTTTAAACTTGCGTATTTTTTTGATTTTTTTTATATTTACATTGCTGAAACGATACAAAAATAAAATACATATGATAGAAAATTTCCTGTTTAATTGAATGGTATTTGTTTCAACTATCTACAATTAATAGCAAGCTCAAGAATGAAGTTTGAATTTGGTATTTATCAAGAAATAACAACTTTTTTTAAACTTTCGTATTTTTTTAATTTTTTTTATATTTACATTGCTGAAACGTTATAAAGGTAAAATGTATTTGATAGAAAATTTTCTGCTCAATCGAATGGTACTTGTTTCAACCATCTGTAATTAATAGCAAGCTCAAGAATAAAGTTTAAAATTGGTATTTATCAAGAAATAACAACTCTCCTTAAACTTGCGTATTTTTTTAATATTTACATTGCTGAAACGTTATTAAAAAATGTATTTGATAGAAAATTTTTTGCTCAATTAAACGGTATTTGTTTCAACTATCTGTAGTTAATAGCAAGCTTAAGAATAAAGTTTGAAATTGGTACTTATCAAGAAATAACGACTATTTTTAAACTTGCGAATTTTTTTATTTTTTTTATATTTACATTGCTGAAACGTTATAAATATAAAATGTATTCGATATAAAATTTCCTGCCTAATCAAATGGTATTTGCTTTAACCTTTTACAATTAACAGCAAGCTCAAGAATAAAGTTTAAATTTGGTGATTATCAAGGAATAACGACTATTTTTAAACTTGCGCAATTTTTAATTTTTTTTATATTTACATTGCAGAAACGTTATAAAAGTAACCTGTAGTTAATAGAAAATTTTCTGCTTAATCAAACGGAATTTGTTTCAACCACATACAGCTAATAGCAAGCTCAAAAATGAAGTTTGAAATTGGTACTTATCAAGGAATAACGACTATGTTTAAACTTGCGTATTTTTTTGAGTTTCTTTATATTTACATTGCTGAAACTTTATAAAACTAAAACGTGTTTGATAGAAAATATCCTGCTTAATCAAACAGTACTTGCGTCAACCATCTACAATTAATAGCAAGCTCAAGAATGAAGTTTGAAGTTGGTATTTATTAAGAAATAACGACTCTCTTTAAACTTGCGTATTTTTTTGATTTTTTTTAAATTTACATTGTTGAAACGTTATTAAGGTAGGATGTATTTAATAGAAAATTTCCTGTTCAAGCGAATGGTACTTGTGCCAACCATCTACAATTAGTAGCAAGCTCAAGAATAAAGTTTGAAATTGGTACTTATCAAGGAATAACGACTATCTTTAAACTTGCGTATTTTTTTGATTTTTTTTATAATCACATTGCTAAAATTTTACGAAACTAAAATGTGTTTGATAGAAAATATCCTGCTCAATCGAATAGTATTTGCTTCAACCATCTGCAACCAATAGCAAGCTCAAGAATGAAGTTTGAAGTTGGTATTTATCAAGAAATGACGACTCTCTTTAAACTTGCGTATTTTTTTGATTTTTTTTATATTTACATTGTTGAAGCGTCATAACAGTAGAATGTATTTGATAGAAAATTTTCTGCTCAAGCGAATGGTACTTGTGCCAACTATCTACAGTTAATAGCAAGCTCAAGAATAAAGTTTGAAATTGGTACTTATCAAGGAATAACGACTATCTTTAAACTTGGGTATTTTTTAAATTTTTTTTATATTTACATTGCTGAAACGTTATAAAAGTAAGATGTATTTGATAGAAAATTTTCTGCTTAATCGAATGGTGTTTGCTTTTACCATCTAGAATTAATAGCAAGCTCAAGAGTAAAGTTTGAAGTTGGTACTTATCAAGGAATAACGACTATATTTAAACTTGTGCGATTTTTTAATTTTTTTATATTTATATTGCTGAAACGTTATAAAAGTAAAATGTATTTTATAGAAAATTTTCTGCCTAATCGAATGGTATTTGCTTTTACCATCTACAATTAATAGCAAACTCAAGAATAAAGTTTGAAATTGGTACTTATTAAGGAATAACGACTATCTTTAAACTTGCGCATTTTTTTAATTTTTTTATATTTAAATTGTTGAAACGTTATAAAAGTAAGATGTATTTGATAGAAAATTTTCTGCCTAATCGAATGATATTTGCTTTTACCATCTACAATTAATAGCAAGCTCAAGAATAAAGTTTGAAATTGGTACTTATCAAGAAATAACGACTATTTTTAAACTTGCGCAATTTTTTAATTTTTTTTATATTTACATTGCTGAATCGTAATAAAAGTAAAATATGTTTGATAGAAAATTTTCTGCCTAATCGAATGGTATTTGCTTCAACCATCTGCAATTAACAGCAAGCTCAAAAATGAAGTCTGAAATCGGTTCTTATTAAGGAATAACGACTATCTTTAAACTTGCGTATTTTTTTGATTTTTTTTTATATTTACATTGTTGAAACATTATAAAGCTAAAATTTGTTTGATAGAAAATATTCTGCTTAATCAAATAGTACTTGCTTCAACTATCTGCAATCAATAGCATACTCAAAAGTAAAGTTTGAAATTGGTATTTATCAAGGAATAACGACTATTTTTAAACTTGCGTATTTTTTGATTTTTTTTATATTTACATTGCTGAAACGTTATAAAAATAAAACACATTTGATAAAAAATTTCCTGCTTAATTGAATGGTATTTGTTTCAACCATCTACAATTAATAGCAAGCTCAAGTATGAAGTTTGAAATTGGTATTTATCAAGGAATAACGACTATCTTTAAACTTGCGTATTTGTTTGATTTTTTTTATATTTACATTGCTGAAACGTTATAAAGATAAAATATATATGATAGAAAATTCCCCGTTTAATCGAATGGTATTTGTTTCAACTATCTACAACTAATAGCAAGCTCAAGAATGAAGTTTGAAATTGGTATTTATCAAGAAATAACAACTCTTTTTAAACTTGCGTATTTTTTTAATTTTTTTTATATTTACATTGCTGAAACGTTATAAAAGTAGGATGTAATTGATAGAAAATTTTCTGCTTAATTAAACGAAATTTCCTTCAACCACATACAGCTAATAGCAAGCTCAAAAATGAAGTTTGAAATTGGTACTTATCAAGGAATAACGACTATCTTTAAACTTGCGCATTTTTTTAATTTTTTTATATTTAAATTGTTGAAACGTTATAAAAGTAAGATGTATTTGATAGAAAATTTTCTGCCTAATCGAATGATATTTGCTTTTACCATCTACAATTAATAGCAAGCTCAAGAATAAAGTTTGAAATTGGTACTTATCAAGAAATAACGACTATTTTTAAACTTGCGCAATTTTTTAATTTTTTTTATATTTACATTGCTGAATCGTAATAAAAGTAAAATATGTTTGATAGAAAATTTTCTGCCTAATCGAATGATATTTGCTTCAACCATCTGCAATTAACAGCAAGCTCAAAAATGAAGTCTGAAATCGGTTCTTATTAAGGAATAACGACTATCTTTAAACTTGCGTATTTTTTTGATTTTTTTTTATATTTACATTGTTGAAACATTATAAAGCTAAAATTTGTTTGATAGAAAATATCCTGCTTAATCAAATAGTACTTGCTTCAACTATCTGCAATCAATAGCATACTCAAAAGTAAAGTTTGAAATTGGTATTTATCAAGGAATAACGACTATTTTTAAACTTGCGTATTTTTTGATTTTTTTTATATTTACATTGCTGAAACGTTATAAAAATAAAACACATTTGATAAAAAATTTCCTGCTTAATTGAATGGTATTTGTTTCAACCATCTACAATTAATAGCAAGCTCAAGTATGAAGTTTGAAATTGGTATTTATCAAGGAATAACGACTATCTTTAAACTTGCGTATTTGTTTGATTTTTTTTATATTTACATTGCTGAAACGTTATAAAGATAAAATATATATGATAGAAAATTCCCCGTTTAATCGAATGGTATTTGTTTCAACTATCTACAATTAATAGCAAGCTCAAGAATGAAGTTTGAATTTTGGTATTTATCAAGAAATAACAACTCTTTTTGAACTTGCGTATTTTTTTAATTTTTTTTTATTAACATTGCTGAAACTTTATAAAACTAAAATGTGTTTGATAGACAATATCCTGCTCAATCGACTAGTGTTTGCTTCAACCATTTAAAATCAATAGCAAGCTCAAGAATGAAGTTTTAAATTGGTACTTATCAAAAAATAACGACTATTTTTAAACTTGCGCAATTTTTTAATTTTTTTTATATTTACATTGCTGAAACGTTATAAAAGTAAGATATATTTGATAGAAAATTTCCTGCTTAATCAAATGGCATTCGCCTCAACCATCTGCAATTAACAGCAAGCTCAAAAATGAAGTTTGAAATTGGTTCTTATTAAGGAATAACGACTATTTTTAAACTTGCGTATTTTTTTGCTTTTTTTTATATTTACATTGCTGAAACATTATAAAACTAAAATGTGTTTGATAGAAAATATCCTGCTTAATCAAATAGTACTTGCTTCAACCATCTGCAATCAATAGCATACTCAAAAATGAAGTTTGAAATTGGTATTTATCAAGGAATAACGACTATCTTTAAACTTGCGTATTTTTTGTTTTTTTTTATATTTACATTGCTGAAACGTTATAAAAGTAAGATGCATTTGATAAAAAATTTCCGGCTTAATCGAATGGTATTTGCTTTAACCCTTTACAATTAACAGCAAGCTCAAGAATGAAGTTTGAAATTGGTGCTTATCAAGGAATAACGATTCTTTTTAAACTTGCGTATTTTTTTAATTTTTTTTATATTTACATTGCTGAAACGTTATAAAGGTAAAATGTATTTGATACAAAATTTTCTGCTCAATCAAATGGTACTTGCTTCAACCATCTGCAATTATTAGCAAGCTCAAGAATAAAGTTTAAAAATGGTATTTATCAAGAAATAACAACTCTCTTTAAACTTGCGTATTTTTTTAATTCTTTTAATATTTACATTGCTGAAACGTTATAAAAAAATGTATTTGATAGAAAATTTTCTGCTCAATTAAATGGTATTTGTTTCAACTATCTGTAGTTAATAGCAAACTCAAGAATAAAGTTTGAAATTGGTACTTATCAAGAAATAACGACTATTTTTAAACTTGCGCATTTTTTTATTTTTTTTTATATTTACATTGCTGAAACGTTATAAAAGTAAGATACATTTGATAGAAAATTTCCGGGTTAATCGAATGGTATTTGCTTTAACCCCTTACAATTAACAGCAAGCTCAAGAATGAAGTTTGAATTTGGTGCTTATCAAGGAATAACGACTATTTTTAAACTTGCGCATTTTTTAATTTTTTTTATATTTACATTGCTGAAACGTTATAAAAGTAATTTGTAATTAATAGAAAATTTCCTGCTTAATCAAACGAAATTTGTTTCAACCACATACAGCTAATAGCAAGCTCAAAAATAAAGTTTGAAATTGGTACTTATCAAGGAATAACGACTATCTTTAAACTTGCGTATTTTTTTGATTTTTTTTATAATTGCATTGCTAAAACTTTATGAAACTAAAATGTGTTTGATAAAAAATATCCTGCTTAATCGAATAGTATTTGCTTTAACCATCGACAGCCAATACCAAGCTCAAGAATGAAGTTTGAAATTGGTATTTATCAAGAAATGACGACTCTCTTTAAACTTGCGTATTTTTTTGATTTTTTTTATGTTTACATTGTTGGAGCGTCATAAAAGTAAAATGTATTTGATAGAAAATTTCCTGCTCAAGCGAATGGTATTTGTGTCAACTATCTACAATTAATAGCAAGCTCAAGAATGAAGTTTGAAATTGGTACTTATCAAGGAATAACAACTATCTTTAAACTTGCGAATTTTTTTAAATTTTTTTATATTTACATTGCTGAAACGTTATAAAAGTAAGATGTATTTGATAGAAAATTTTCTGCTTAATCTAATGGTATTTGCTTTTACCATCTACAATTAATAGCAAGCTCAAGAATAAAGTTTGAAGTTGGTACTTATTAAGGAATAACAACTATCTTTAAACTTCCGCATTTTTTTAATTTTTTTATATTTAAATTGTTGAAACGTTATAAAAGTAAGATGTATTTGATAGAAAATTTTCTGCCTAATCGAATGGTATTTGCCTTTACCATCTACAATTAATAGCAAGCTCAAGAATGAAGTTTGAATTTGGTACTTATCAAGGAATAACGACTATTTTTAAACTTGCGCATTTTTTTAATTTTTTTTATATTTACATTGCTGAAACGTTTTAAAAGTAAAATATATTTGATAGAAAATTACCTGCTTAATCGAATGGTATTTGTCTTAACTATCTACAATTAATAGCAAGCTCAAGAATGAAGTTTGAATTTGGTATTTATCAAGAAATAACAACTCTTTTTAAACTTGCGTATTTTTTTAATTTTTTTTTATATTTACATTGCTGAAACGTTATAAAAGTAGGATGTATTTGATAGAAAGTTTTCTGCTTAATCAAATGGTACTTGTTTCAACCATCTGCAATTAATAGCAAGCTCAAAAATAAAGTTTAAAATTGGTATTTATCAAGAAATAACAACTCTCTTTAAACTTGCGTATTTTTATAATTTTTTTAATATTTACATTGCTGAAACGTTATAAAAGTAACTTGTAATTGATAGAAAATTTCCTGCTTAATCAAACGGAGTTTGCTTCAACCACATACAGCTAATAGCAAGCTCAAAAATGAAGTTTGAAATTGGTACTTATCAAGGAATAACGACTATCTTTAAACTTGCGCATTTTTTTAATATTTTCTATATTCACGTTGCTGAAACGTTATAAAGGTAGAATGTATTTGATAGAAAATTTACTGCTTAATCGAATGGTATTTGCTTTTACCATCTACAATTAATAGCTAGCTCAAGAATAAAGTTTGAAAATGGTACTTATCAAGGAATAACAACTATCTTTAAACTTGCGTATTTTTTTGATTTTTTTTATATTTACATTCTCGAAGCGTCATAAAAGTAGGATGTATTTCATAGGAAATTTCCTGTTCAAGCGAATGGTACTTGTGCCAACTATCTACAATTAATAGCAAGCTCAAGAATGAAGTTTAAAATTGGTAATTATCAAGAAATAACAACTCTCTTTAAACTTGCGTATTTTTTTAATTTTTTTAATATTTACATTGCTGAAACGTTATAAAAGTAACTTGTAATTGATAGAAAATTTCCCGCTTAATCAAACGGAATTTGGTTCAACCACATACAGCTAATAGCAAGCTCAAAAATGAAGTTTGAAATTGGTACTTATCAAGGAATAACGACTATCTTTAAACTTGCGCATTTTTTAAATATTTTCTATATTCACGTTGCTGAAACGTTATAAAGGTAGAATGTATTTGATAGAAAATTTACTGCTTAATCGAATGGTATTTGCTTCAGCCATCTACAGTTAATAGCAAGCTCAAAAATGAAGTTTGAAGTTGGTATTTATCAAGAAATAACGACTATTTTTAAACTTGCTCATTTTGTTAATTTTTTTTATATTTACATTGCTGAAACGTTATGAAAGTAAAATTTATTTGATATAAAATTTTAAACGTTATAAGGGTAGGATGTATTTGATTGAAAATTTTCTGCTCAATCAGATGGTACTTGTTTCAACCATCTGCAGTTAATAGCAAGCTCAAGAATAAAGTTTAAAATTGGTATTTATCAAGAAATAACAACTTTCTTTAAACTTGCGTATTTTTTTAATTTTTTTAATATTTACATTGCTGAAACGTTATAAAAGTAACTTGTAGTTGATAAAAAATATCCTGCTTAATCAAACGAAATTTGCTTCAACCACATACAGCTAATAGCAAGCTCAAAAATGAAGTTTGAAATTGGTACTTATCAAGTAATAACAACTATTTTTAAACTTGCGCATTTTTTTAATTTTTTTTATATTTACATTGCTGAAACGTTATAAAAATAAGATACATTTGATAAAAATTTTCCTGCTTAATCGAATGGTATTTGCTTTAACCCTTTACAATTAACAGCAAGCTCAAGAATGAAGTTTGAAATTGGTGCTTATCAAGGAATAACGACTATTTTTAAACTTGCGCATTTTTTAATTTTTTTATATTTACATTGCTGAAGCGTTATAAAAGTAACTTGGAGTTGATAGAAAATTTCCTGCTTAATCAAACGAAATTTGTTTCAACCACATACAGCTAATAGCAAGCTCAAAAATGAAGTTTGAAATTGGTACATATCAAGGAATAACGACTATCTTTAAACTTGCGTATTTTTTTGATTTTTTTTTATATTTACATTGCTGAAACGTTATTAAAATAAAATACATTTGACAAAAAATTTCCTGTTTAATTGAATGGTATTTGTTTCAACCATCTACAATTAATAGCAAGCTCAAGAATGAAGTTTGAAGTTGGTATTTATTAAGAAATAACGACTCTCTTTAAACTTGCGTATTTTTTTGATTTTTTTTAAATTTACATTGTTGAAACGTTATAAAAGTAGAATGTATTTGTTAGGAAATTTCCTGCTCAAGCGAGTGGTACTTGTGCCAACGGTCTACAATTAATAGCAAGCTCAAGAATAAAGTTTGAAATTGGTACTTATCAAGGAATAACGACTATCTTTAAACTTGCGTATTTTTTTGATTTTTTTTATAATTACATTGCTAAAACTTCATGAAACTAAAATGTGTTTGATAGAAAATATCCTGCTCAATTGAATAGTATTTGCTTCAACCATCTACAACCAATAGCAAGCTCAAGAATAAAGTTTGAAATTGGTATTTATCAAGAAATGACGACTCTCTTTAAACTTGCGTATTTTTTTAATTTTTTTTATATTTACATTGCTGAAACGTTATAAAAGTAAGATGTACTTGATAGAAAAATTTCTGCTCAATCGAATGGTACTTGTTTCAACCTTCTGCAATTAACAGCAAGCTCAAGAATAAAGTTTGAAATTGGTATTTATCAAGAAATAACGACTCTATTTAAACTACAGCATTTTTTTGATTTTTTTTATATTTACATTGTCGAAACGTTACAAAAATAAGATGTATTTAATAGAAAATTTCCTGCTCAATCAAATGGTACTTGTGCCAACTATCTACAATTAATAGCAAGCTCAAGAATAAAGTTTGAAATTGGTATTTATCAAGAAATAACGACTCTATTTAAACTTGCGTAATTTTTTAATTTTTTTTATATTTACATTGTCGAAACGTTATAAAAGTAAGATGTATTTAATAGAAAATTTTCTGCTCAATCAAATGGTATTTGTGCCAACCATCTACAATTAATAGCAAGCTTAAGAATAAAGTTTGAAATTGGTACTTATCAAGGAATAACGACTATCTTTAAACTTGCGCATTTTTTTAATTTTTTTTATATTTACATTGCTAAAACTTTATAAAGGTAAGATGTATTTGATATAAAATTTCCTGCTTAATTGAAAGGTATTTGCTTTAACTATATACAGCTAATTGCAAGCTCAAGAATGAAGTTTGAAATTGGTACTTATCAAGGAATAACGACTATCTTTAAACTTGCGTATTTTTTTAATTTTTTTTATATTTACATTGTTGAAACGTTACAAAAATAAGATACATTTGATAAAAAATTTCTCGTTATTTCAAATAGTATTTGTTTTAACCATCTACAATTAATACTAAGCTCAAGAATGATGTTTGAAATTGGTATTTATCAAGAAATAACGACTCTTTTTAAACTTGCGTATTTTTTTAATTTTTTTTATATTTACATTGCTGAAACTTTATAAAACTAGAATGTGTTTGATAGAAAATATCCTGCTCAATCGAACAGTACTTGCTTAAACTATTTAAAATCTTTAGCAAGCTCAAGAATGAAGTTTGAATTTGGTACTTATCAAGAAATAACGACTATTTTTAAACTTGCGCATTTTTTTAATTTTTTTTATATTTACATTGCTGAAACGTTATAAAAGTAAGATATATTTGATATAAAATTTCCCGCTTATTCAAATGGTATTTGCCTCAACTATCTACAATCAACAGCAAGCTCAAAAATGAAGTTTGAAGTTGGTACTTATTAAGGAATAACGACTATCTTTAAACTTGAGTATTTTTTTGATTTTTTTTATATTTACGTTGATGAAACATTATAAAGCTAAAATGTATTTGATAGAAAAAATCCTGTTCAATCAAATAGTATTTGCTTCAACCATCTACAATCAATAGCATACTCAAATATAAAGCTTGAAATTGGTATTTATCAAGGAATAACGACTATCTTTAAACTTGCGCCTTCTTTTGATTTTTTTTACATTTACATTGCTGAAACGTTATAAAAATAAGATATATTTGATAAAAAATTTCTTGCTTAATCGAACGGTATTTGTTTTAACCATCTGCAATTAATAGCAAGCTCAAGAATAAAGTTTGAAATTGGTATTTATCAAGAAATAACAACTCTTTTTAAACTTGCGTATTTTTTTGTTTTTTTTTTTTTATATTTACATTGCTGAAACTTTATAAAACTAGAATGTGTTTGATAGAAAATATCCGGCTTAATCGAACAATACTTGCTTTAACCATTTAAAATCAATAGCAAGCTCAAGAATGAAGTTTAAAATTGGTACTTATCAAGGAATAACGACTATTTTTAAACTTGCGCATTTTTTTAATTTTTTTTTATATTTACATTGCTGAACGTTATAAAAGTAAGATATATTTAATAGAAATTTTCTCGCTCAATCGAATGGTATTTGCTTCAACCATTTAGAATCAATAGCAAGCTCAAGAATGAAGTTTAAAATTGGTACTTATCAAGGAATAACGACTATATTTAAACTTGCGAATTTTTTTAATTTTTTTTATATTTACATTGCTGGTACGTTATAAAAATAGAATGTATTTGATAGGAAATTTTTTGCTTAATCAAACGGTATTTGCCCCAAATATTTACATTTAATAGCAAGCTCAAGAATGAAGTTTAAACTTGGTACTTATCAAGGAATAACGACTATCTTTAAACTTGCGCATTTTTTTAATTTTTTTTATATTTACATTGCTCAAACGTTATAAAAGTAAAATATATTTGATAGAAAATATCCTGTTCAATTGAATAATACTTGTTTTAACCATTTACAATCAATAGCAAGCTCAAGAATAAAGTTTGAAATTGGTTTTTATCAAAAAATAACGACTATCTTTAAACTTGCGCATTTTTTTAATTTTTTTTTATTTACATTGCGGAAACGTTAAAAAAAATGTATTTGATAGAAAATTTTATGCTTAATCAAGTGGTGTTTGTTTCAACCATCTACAGTTAATAGCAAGCTCAAGAATGAAGTTTGAAATTGGTACTTATCAAGGAATAACGACTACTTTTAAACTTGCGCATTTTTTTAATTTTTTTTATATTTACATTGCTGAGACGTTATAAAAATTAAATGCATTTAATGGAAAATTTTTTGCTTAATCGAGCGGTATTTACTTCAACTATCTACAATTAATAGCAAGCTCAAGAATAAAGTTTGAAATTGGTACTTATCAAGGAATAACGACTATCTTTAAACTTGCGAATTTTTTTAATTTTTTTTATATTTACATTGCTGAAACGTTATAAAAGTAAAATGTATTTGATAGAAAATATCCTGCTCAATCGAATAATACTTGTTTTAACCATTTGCAATCAATAGCAAGCTCAAGAATGAAGTTTGAAATTGGTACTTATCAAGGAATAACGACTATCTTTAAACTTGCGCATTTTTTTAATTTTTTTTATATTTACATTGCTAAGACGTTACGAAAGTAGAATGTATTTGATAGGAAATTTTCTGCTTAATCGAACAATATTTGCATTAACCATCTACAATTAATAGCAAGCTCAAGAATGGAGTTTGAATTTAGTACTTATCAAAGAATAACAACTATCTTTAAACTTGCGTATTTTTTTCATTTTTTTTATATTTACAATGCTGAAACTTTATAAAACTAAAACGTTTTGATAGAAAATATCCTGCTCAATCAAATAATATTTGTTTTAACCATCTACAATCAATAGCAAGCTCAGGAATGAAGTTTGAAGTTGGTATTTGTCAAGAAATAACAACTCTCTTTAAACTTGCGAATTTTTTTGATTTTTTTTATATTTACATTGCTGAAACGTTATAAAAGTAAGATGTATTTGATAGAAAATTTTCTGCTCAATCGAATGGTACTTGTGTCGACCATCTACAATTAATAGCAAGCTCAAGAATATAGTTTGAAATTGGTACTTATCAAGGAATAACAACTATCTTTAAACTTGCGCATTTTTTTAATTTTTTTATATTTACATTGCTAAAACTCTATAAAACTAAAATGTGTTTAATAGAAAATATCCTGCTTAATCAAATAGTGTTTGCTTCAACCATTTGCAATCAATAGCAAGCTAAAGAATGAAGTTTGAAATTGGTATTTATCAAGAAATAACGACTCTTTTTAAACTTGAGCATTTTTTTAATTTTTTTTATGTTTTCATTGCTGAAACGTTATAAAAATAAAATGTATTTGATAGGAAATTTTCTGCTCAATCAAATGGTATTTGCTTTAACCATCTACAATCAATAGCAAGCTCAAGAATGAATTTTGAAATTGGTACTTATCAAAGAATAACGACTATATTTAAACTTGCAAATTTTTTAATTTTTTCTATATTTACATTGCTGAAACGTTATAAAGATAAGACGCATTTGATAGAAAATTTTTTGTTTAATTAAACGGTATTTGCTTCAACCATCTATAATTAATAGCAAGCTCAAAAATGAAGTTTGAAATTGGTATTTATTAAGAAATAACCACTCTTTTTAAACTTGCGTATTTTTTTTTATATTTACATTGCTGAAACTTTATAAAAATAAAATGTGTTTGATAGAAAATATCCTGCTCAATCGAATAATACTTGTTTTAACCATCTACAATCAATAGCAAGCTCAAGAATGAAGTTTGAAATTGGTATTTATCAAGAAATAACAACTCTCTTTAAACTTGCGTATTTTTTTGTTTTTTTTTTATTTACATTGCTAAAACTTTATAAAACTAAAATGTGTTTAATAGAAAATTTTTTGCTTAATCGAACGGTATTTGCTTTAACCACCTACAATCAATAACAAGCTCAAGAATGAATATATCTTAATATAAGGAATACATCTGTCGCAAGAACACCACCAGATGGATGAAGAGAACATATCACTTCTACACGAAATACCTAAAGGACGAAAATTAGACTTATTAGAAAGTATGGAAATATTAAAAGAAAAGGCAACCAACAAAAACAACTGCAATGAAAACGTCCAGTTGGGTTTTAAACCAATATTCGAGTCAGTAACACAAAAGGTATACAACCAACATCGCACCGGCGATCCGAATAGCGACGACCTCCCCTACATACACAACAACGACGACCTCCAACGGCATAGAACAACAACAGACTGACAGCTGATGCAATTTGAACTTTTTAACCTTTTTAACGTGATAATTTGTTATTGTTTTTAACTGTAACTTTAACCGTACATTTTTCATATTTCGGAGCTTAAGAATTGAGGTTTTTCATGTTTTTTGGGTAGCATAATTGACGTAAGTACGGGTTATGTGATTGTTTATAGATCATCACAATTATTTTCTTGTATAGGTGTCAGAACACCGATGATGGGCCCAGGCCCGAAAACGTTCTGAATAAAAAATTGAAAAACTAAACACAGGAGTATAATTTACTGGTTTATTGTAAACAACCTGTGAGGCATCAAACAACACTTGTAATGAATATGGCAAATACGGCCAGCCTAATGTACAAATACAAACACCTATACACCCAACTTAGACTCCTTGAAATAGACATCAGATTCATAAAAACATGTTTGACTGAAAATTTAGCCCCAGTTTTTGCTCGCATCAAACTTCCAAAATGGGTCAACAATAAATTCCAAGACCAAACACAAAGGAAGTACATGACACAAGAGATAAAGAAAAAATATGCAAAGATTAATGACAACAATAAAAAACTTTGGATAATATATGACGAATTATCCTCCATATTAGACTATCTTGAACTACAGACACTACAAGAACAAGTAATCAATACAACACGTAAGGAAGTCACTGAAAAGAACAAAAAGATCAACAACAAATTAGAACATCTGAGGAAGAGAAAAACAGAAATCCCACAACAAACGTGACCTACAGTACACAAATTCGGTCAGAGAGTAAACAATCTAACAGATATACAACTGGATGAAAAAGAAGTGAACATGCTCAACCTTGGTTTAAAACACTCCCTTCCCAACAACAACAACAAGAACATAGAAATGTTAGCCATAGATATAGACACAATCCTAGAACAAAACTATAACACAGGCGTCTCCAAGGCAAAAGTAAGGAGCGAATGTATCACCACGATAAATAAATTTCAACAACAAAAAGCAACGAATATGAACAATCTACTACCAATGATGAAGAAGGTAAAAACAAAATTACGCAACAACAATTACATAATAACTAGAGCGGATAAAGGCCCAAATGTAGTCATTATGAAGAAAGAAGATTATCACAAAGGGATGCTACAATTACTTGAAGATGGAAATTTCCAGGAAACTAAAAACACATTGAACACACAGATACAGAAAATAAAGAACACTATAAAACTGTGTAAAGATACAATTAACAAACATATACCACCACACACTGGATTAATAAGCATGAACCCTCAAACACCGAGGATGTATGGCCTGCCAAAAATACATAAGAACCAGTTCCCTCCACCTATGAGACCTATCGTTTCATACCATCAAGCACCAACATATGCAATTGCAAAATGCCTCAATCACATCCTCAAGACCGTGTTAAACTTCAAACCACAGTATGCAGTAAGAAACTCTAAAGAATTCATAGAAACTATCAAAGACATTGAATTATCCAGCGAAACAGTCATGATGTCATTTGACGTGAGTAGCCTGTTCACAAACGTGCCCATAAAAGAAACACTAAAAATTATAAATAATAGATTAACACAAAAAAAAACCTTGATGAACAAGAAAGGAAACACTTGATGCTCCTCCTTGAACACATATTGGAACAGAATACGTTTTCATACAACACATTTATAAACAAATAGAAGGCCTTCCAATGGGTCTCCCTTTAAGCCCCCTCCTGGCCGAAATCTTCATGGACGAGTTCGAACAGACGTTTTTTAATAACAATCCAACTACTAAAGACAACATATTAATATGGACAAGATATGTAGATGATATATTCTGCATACAGAAAACCAACAAATCCAGGGAAACATTAAACCTACTAAATCAACAAAACCCAAAAATACAATTTACAATAGAGATGGAACTGGAGGGCACAATAAACTTCCTGGATCTTCACCTAAAAAGGAAAAGCAACAAAGTGGAGACGACAATATACAGAAAACCAACCACCCCATCCACTACTATAAACCAGACTTCGAATCACCCTTGGTCATACAAACTAGCGTCGTTCAACACACACCTCCACAGACTAGATTACATTACCAACACGGAAAAGAAAAAAGAAGAAATAAAGATTATAAAACAAATAGCCACGGAAAACAACTACAACCCTATACTAGTTAACAAGTTGATGAAGAGGATAGAAACGAAAAAAGAAACACACTGTTTAAAACCAAAGGAACCCAAGACGATCAAAGGGTCCCTAACGTATATAAAAGGTCTGACGGAAAAAATAAAGAATACACTAAAGAATCATGACATAGAAGTATGTTATAAGGTAACCAACAAAATATCCGATTTCTTCGGCAACCAAAAAGATAAATTGAACAAGCTACAGAAGAACGGAGTATACAAGTTAAAATGCCAACAATGCAATTGCACTTATGTGGGACAAATAGGTCGAAGATTAGAATATAGAATAAAAGAACATAAAAGGGCCACCAACAACAGCCAATTCGGAATACATCTGTCGCAAGAACACCACCAGATGGATGAAGAGAACATATCACTTCTACACGAAATACCTAAAGGACGAAAATTAGACTTATTAGAAAGTATGGAAATATTAAAAGAAAAGGCAACCAACAAAAACAACTGCAATGAAAACGTCCAGTTGGGTTTTAAACCAATATTCGAGTCAGTAACACAAAAGGTATAAAACCAACATCGCACCGGCGATCCGAATAGCGACGACCTCCCCTACATACACAACAACGACGACCTCCAACGGCATAGAACAACAACAGACTGACAGCTGATGCAATTTGAACTTTTTAACCTTTTTAACGTGTTTAAACAATTAATAATTTGTTATTGTTTTTAACTGTAACTTTAACCGTTTCATATTTCGGAGCTTAAGAATTGAGGTTTTTCATGTTTTTTGGGTAGCATAATTGACGTAAGTACGGGTTATGTGATTGTTTATAGATCATCACAATTATTTTCTTGTATAGGTGTCAGAACACCGATGATGGGCCCAGGCCCGAAAACGTTCTGAATAAAAAATTGAAAAACTAAACACAGGAGTATAATTTACTGGTTTACTCAAGAATGAAGTTTGAATTTGGTACTTATCAAGGAATAACGGCTATCTTTAAACTTGCGCATTTTTTTAATTTTTTTATATTTAAATTGCTAAAACGTTATAAAAGTAAGATGTATTTGATAGAAAATTTTTTGCTTAATCGAATGGTATTTGCCTTAACCATCTACAATCAATAGCAAGCTCAGGAATGAAGTTTGAAATTGGTACTTATCAAGGAATAACGACTTTCTTTAAACTTGCAAATTTTTTTAATTTTTTTAAATTTAAATTGCTAAGACGTTATAAAAGTAAGATATATTTGATAGAAAATTTTCTGCCTTATCGAGTGGTATTTGCCCCAACTATCTACAGTTAATAGCAAGCTCAAGAATGAAGTTTAAACTTGGTACTTATCAAGGAATAACGACTATTTTTAAACTTGCGTATTTTTTTGATTTTTTTTATATTTATTTTGCTGAAACTTTATAAAACTAAAATGTGTTTGATAGAAAATATCCTGCTCAATTAAATAGTATTTGCTTCAACCATCTACAGTCAATAGCAAGCTCAAGAATGAAGTTTGAAATTGGTACTTATCAAGAAATAACGACTATATTTAAACTTGCAAATTTGTTTAATTTTTTTTATATTTACATTGTTGAAACGTTATAAAAGTAAGATGCTTTTGATAGAAAATTTTTTGTTCAATTGAATGATATTTGTTTCAACCATCTGCAATTAATAGCAAGCTCAAGAATGAAGTTTGAAGTTAGTATTTATCAAGGAATAACGACTATCTTTAAACTTGCAAATTTTTTTGATTTTTTATATATTTACATTGCAGAAATTTTATAAAACTAAAATGTGTTTGATAGAAAATATTCTGGTCAATCGAATAGTACTTGCTTCAACCATCTACAGTCAATATCAAGCTCAGGAATAAAGTTTGAAATTGGTATTTATCAAGAAATAACAACTCTTTTAAACTTGCGTATTTTTTTGATGTTTTTTATATTTACATTGTTAAAACGTTATAAAAGTAAAATCTATTTGATAGAAAATATCCTGCTCAATTGAATGGTACTTGCTTCAACTATCTACAATTAATAGCAAGCTTAAGAATAAAGTTTGAAATTGGTATTTATCAAGGAATAACGACTATCTTTAAACTTGCGAATTTTTTTAATTTTTTTTTATATTTACATTGCTAAAACGTTATAAAGGTAGGATGTATTTGATAGGAAATTTTCTACTTAATCGAACGGTATTTGCTTCAACCATCTACAATTAATAGCAAGCTCAAGAATGAAGTTTGAAATTGGTACTTATCAAAGAATAACAACTATCTTTAAACTTGCTTATTTTTTTAATTTTTTTTATATTTACATTGCTAAGACGTTATAAATGTAGAATGTATTTAATTGAAAATTTTCTGCTTAATTGAATGGTACTTGTTTTAACCATCTACGATTAATAGCAAGCTCAAGAATAAAGTTTGAAATTGGTATTTATCAAGAAATAACGACTCTCTTTAAACTTGCGTATTTTTTTGATTTTTTTTATATTTACATTGTTAAAACGTTATAAAAGTAAAATCTATTTGATAGAAAATATCCTGCTCAATTGAATGGTACTTGCTTCAACTATCTACAATTAATAGCAAGCTTAAGAATAAAGTTTGAAATTGGTATTTATCAGGGAAAAACGACTATCTTTAAACTTGCGAATTTTTTTAATTTTTTTTTATATTTACATTGCTAAGATGTTATAAAGTTAGGATGTATTTGATAGGAAATTTTTTGCTTAATCGAACGGTATTTGCTTCAACCATCTATAATTAATAGCAAGCTCAAGAATGAAGTTTGAAATTGGTACTTATCAAAGAATAACAACTATCTTTAAACTTGCGAATTTTTTTAATTTTTTTTATATTTATTTTGCTGAAACTTTATAAAACTAAAATGTGTTTGATAGAAAATATCCTGCTCAATCAAATAGTATTTGTTTCAACCATCTACAGTCAATAGCAAGCTCAAGAATGAAGTTTGAAATTGGTACTTATCAAGAAATAACGACTATATTTAAACTTGCAAATTTGTTTAATTTTTTTTATAATTACATTGTTGAAACGTTATAAAAGTAAGATGCATTTGATAGAAAATTTTTTGTTCAATTGAATGATATTTGTTTCAACCATCTGCAATTAATAGCAAGCTCAAGAATGAAGTTTGAAGTTAGTATTTATCAAGGAATAACGACTATCTTTAAACTTGCAAATTTTTTTGATTTTTTATATATTTACATTGCAGAAATTTTATAAAACTAAAATGTGTTTGATAGAAAATATTCTGCTCAATCGAATAGTACTTGCTTCAACCATCTACAGTCAATACCAAGCTCAGGAATAAAGTTTGAAATTGGTATTTATCAAGAAATAACAACTCTTTTAAACTTGCGTATTTTTTTGATGTTTTTTATATTTACATTGTTAAAACGTTATAAAAGTAAAATCTATTTGACAGAAAATATCCTGCTCAATTGAATGGTACTTGCTTCAACTATCTACAATTAATAGCAAGCTTAAGAATAAAGTTTGAAATTGGTATTTATCAAGGAATAACGACTATCTTTAAACTTGCGAATTTTTTTAATTTTTTTTTATATTTACATTGCTAAAACGTTATAAAGGTAGGATGTATTTGATAGGAAATTTTCTACTTAATCGAACGGTATTTGCTTCAACCATCTACAATTAATAGCAAGCTCAAGAATGAAGTTTGAAATTGGTACTTATCAAAGAATAACAACTAACTTTAAACTTGCTTATTTTTTTAATTTTTTTTATATTTACATTGCTAAGACGTTATAAATGTAGAATGTATTTAATTGAAAATTTTCTGCTTAATTGAATGGTATTTGTTTTAACCATCTACGATTAATAGCAAGCTCAAGAATAAAGTTTGAAATTGGTATTTATCAAGAAATAACGACTCTCTTTAAACTTGCGTATTTTTTTGATTTTTTTTATATTTACATTGTTAAGACGTTATAAAAGTAAAATCTATTTGATAGAAAATATCCTGCTCAATTGAATGGTACTTGCTTCAACTATCTACAATTAATAGCAAGCTTAAGAATAAAGTTTGAAATTGGTATTTATCAGGGAAAAACGACTATCTTTAAACTTGCGAATTTTTTTAATTTTTTTTTATATTTACGTTGCTAAGATGTTATAAAGTTAGGATGTATTTGATAGGAAATTTTTTTCTTAATCGAACGGTATTTGCTTCAACCATCTACAATTAATAGCAAGCTCAAGAATAAAGTTTTAAATTGGTACTTATCAAGGAATAACGATTATCTTTAAACTTATGAAAGTAGAATGTATTTGATAGGAAATTTTCTGCTTAATCGAACAATATTTGTTTCAACCATCTACAATTAATAGCAAGCTTAAGAATGAAGTTTGAAATTAGTACTTATCAAAGAATAACAACTATCTTTAAACTTGCGTATTTTTTTGATTTTTTTATATTCACAATGCTGAAACTTTATAAAACTAAAATGTGTTTGATAGAAAATATCCTGCTCAATCGAATAATACTTGTTTTAACCATCTATATTCAATAGCAAACTCAAGAATAAAGTTTGAAATTGGTATTTATCAAGAAATAACAACTCTCTTTAAACTTGCGTATTTTTTTGATTTTTTTTATATTTTCATTGCTGAAACGTTATAAAAGTAAGATGTATTTGATAGAAAATTTTCTGCTCAATCGAATGGTACTTGTGTCGACCATCTACAATTAATAGCAAGCTTAAGAATATAGTTTGAAATTGGTACTTATCAAAGAATAACAACTATCTTTAAACTTGCGTATTTTTTTGATTTTTTTTTATATTTGCATTGCTAAAACTTTATAAAGCCAGAATGTGTTTAATAGAAAATATCCTGCTTAATCGAATAGTATTTGCTTCAACCATTTACAATCAATAGCAAGCTCAAGAATGAAGTTTGAAATTGGTACTTATCAAGGAATAACAACTATTTTTAAACTTGCGCATTTTTTTAATTTTTTTATATTTAAATTGCTAAAACGTTACAAAGATAAGATGTATTTGACAGAAAATTTCTTGCTTAATCGAATAATATTTGCCTTAACCATCTACACTCAATAGCAAGCTCAAGAATGAAGTTTGAAATTGGTACTTATCAAGGAATAACGACTATCTTTAAACTTGCGAATTTGTTTAATTTTTTTTATATTTTCATTACTGAAACGTTATAAAGATAAAATGTATTTGATAGGAAATTTTCTGCTCAATCGAATGGTACTTGTTTTAACCATCTAGAATTAATAGCAAGCTCAAGAATAAAGTTTGAAATTGGTACTTATCAAGGAATAACGACTATCTTTAAACTTGCGCATTTTTTTATATTTAAATTGCTAAAACGTTATAAAAGTAAGATGTTTTTGACAGAAAATTTTTTGCTTAATCGAATAGTTTTTGCCTTAACCATCTACACTTAATAGCAAGCTCAAGAATGAAGTTTGAAATTGGTACTTATCAAGGAATAACGACTATCTTTAAACTTGCAAATTTTTTTAATTTTTTTTATATTTACATTACTGAAACGTTATAAAGATAAAATGTATTTGATAGGAAATTTTTTGTTTAATCAAATGGTATTTGCCCCAACCATTTACAGTTAATAGCAAGCTCAAGAATGAAGTTTAAAGTTGGTACTTATCAAGGAATAACGACTATTTTTAAACTTGCGAATTTTTTTAATTTTTTCTATATTTACATTGCTGCAACGTTATAAAGATAAGACGCATTTGATAGAAAATTTTTTGTTCAATTAAACGGTATTTGCTTCCACCATCTACAATTAATAGCAAGCTCAAGAATGAAGTTTGAAAATGGTATTTATCAAGAAATAACCACTCTTTTTAAACTTGCGTATTTTTTTGATTTTTTTTATATTTACATTACTGAAACTTCATAAAACTAGAATGTGTTTAATAGAAAATATTTTGCTCAATCGAATAATACTTGCTTCAACTATTTACAATCAATAGCAAGTTCAAGAATGAAGTTTGAAATTGGTACTTATCAAGGAATAACGACTATCTTTAAACTTGCGCATTTTTTTAATTTTTTTTATATTTACATAGCTTAAACGTTATAAAAATTAAATGTATTTGATAGAAAATTTTCTACTTAATAGAATGGTATTTACTTCAACCATCTACAATTAATAGCAAGCTCAAAAATAAAGTTTGAATTTGGTACTTAACAAGAAATAAGGACTATTTTTAAACTAGCGTATTTTTTTAATTTTTTTTATATTTACATTGCTGAAACATTATAAAAAAAATGTATTTGATAGAAAATTTTCTGCTCAATTAAATGGTATTTGTTTCAACCATCTACAATTAATAGCAAGCTCAAGAATGAAGTTTAAAGTTGGTACTTATCAAGGAATAACGACTATCTTTAAACTTGCGAATTTTTTTAATTTTTTCTATATTTACATTGCTAAAACGTTATAAAGATAGGTTGTATTTGATAGAAATTTTTCAGTTCAATTAAATGGTGTTTGTTTCAACTATATACAATTATTAGCAAGCTCAAGAATGAAGTTTGAAATTGGTATTTATCAAGAAATAACGACTCTTTTTAAACTTGCGTATTTTTTTTTTATATTTACATTGCTGAAACTTTATAAAACTAAAGTGTGTTTGATAGAAAATATCCTGCTCAATCGAATAATACTTGTTTTAACCATCTACAATCAATAGCAATCTCAAGAATGAAGTTTGAAATTGGTATTTATCAAGAAATAACAACTCTCTTTAAACTTGCGTATTTTTTTGATTTTTTTTATATTTACGTTGCTAAAACTCTATAAAACTAAAATGTGTTTAATAGAAAATATTTTGCTCAATCGAATAGTATTTGCTTCAACCATTTACAATCAATAGCAAGCTCAAGAATGAAGTTTGAAATTGGTATTTATCAAGAAATAACGACTCTTTTTAAACTTGCGCATTTTTTTAATTTTTTTTTATGTTTTCATTGTTGAAACGTTATAAAAGTAAAATGTAGTTGATAGGAAATTTTCTGGTTAATCGAACGGTATTTGCTTTAACCATCTGCAAGCTCAGGAATGAAGTTTGAAATTGGTACATATCAAGGAATAACAACTCTCTTTAAACTTGCAAATTTTTTTAATTTTTTTATATTTAAATTGCTAAAACGTTATAAAAGTAAAATGCATTTGATAGGAAATTTCCTGCTTAATCGAACGGTACTTGTTTTATCCATCTACGATCAATAGCAAGCTCAAGAATAAAGTTTGAAATTGGTACTTATCAAGGAATAACGACTATTTTTAAACTTGCGCATTTTTTTAATTTTTTTATATTTAAATTGCTAAAACGTTATAAAAGTAAGATGTATTTGATAGAAAATTTTCTGCCTAATCGAATGGTATTTGCCCCAACTATCTTCAAGAATGAAGTTTAAACTTGGTACTTATCAAGGAATAACGACTATTTTTAAACTTGCGTATTTTTTTAATTTTTTTTATATTTATTTTGCTGAAACTTTATAAAACTTAAATGTGTTTGATAGAAAATATCTTGCTCAATTAAATAGTATTTGCTTCAACCATCTACAGTCAATAGCAAGCTCAAGAATAAAGTTTGAAATTGGTACTTATCAAGAAATAACGACTATATTTAAACTTGCAAATTTTTTTAATTTTTTTTATATTTACATTGTTGAAACGTTATAAAAGTAAGATGAATTTGATAGAAAATTTTTTGTTCAATTGAATGATATTTGTTTCAAACATCTGCAATTAATAGCAAGCTCAAGAATGAAGTTTGAAGTTGGTACTTATCAAGGAATAACAACTATTTTTAAACATGCAAATTTTTTTTGATTTTTTATATATTTACATTGCAGAAATTTTATAAAACTAAAATGTGTTTGATAGAAAATATTCTGCTCAATCGAATAGTACTTGCTGCAATTATCTACAATCAATATCAAGCTCAAGAATATAGTTTGAAATTGGTATTTATCAAGAAATAACGACTCTCTTTAAACTTGCGTATTTTTTTAATTTTTTTTATATTTACATTGTTAAAACATTATAAAAGTAAAATCTATTTGATAGAAAATATCCTGCTCAATTGAATGGTACTTGCTTCAACTATCTACAATTAATAGCAAGCTTAAGAATAAAGTTTGAAGTTGGTATTTATCAAGGAATAACGACTATCTTTAAACTTGCGAAATTTTTTAATTTTTTTTATATTTACATTGCTAAGACGTTATAAAGGTAGGATGTATTTGATAGGAAATTTTCTGCTTAATCGAACGGTATTTGCTTCAACCATCTACAATTAATAGCAAGCTCAAGAATGAAGTTTGAATTTGGTACTTATCAAAGAATAACAACTATCTTTAAACTTGCTTTTTTTTTAATTTTTTTTTATATTTACATTGCTAAAACGTTATAAAGGTAGAATGTATTTAATAGAAAATTTTCTGCTTAATTAAATATTACTTGTTTTAGGTCCAGTTTCTGAAAGAAAATTTAAACCGGCAGTTAGCTGACGGGAGTTTAAACTAACGGAGAGTTAAAACAGTGTCGAGTTTCTCGATACATACGTCAATTAATTTAACTCTCAGTTAGCTAACTCTCCGTTAAAACGTGGTTGTTGTTTTATCTAACAGTTTGCTAAAATACTATAAGATGGCGCCACCTCCGATGTGTCAAAATTTGTATTTATCGTAGTGACAGGACTTAAAATGTCTCAAAAAAGTGATAAAAAAATAGAACGTGTAACACATTTTGTGTTGACCACAAAATATAAATCTGTCATTAGTATCATTGAGAACAAAGAAACCGATGCCGCTACGTTGGCTAAAAAAAAATTATCGAACACGAAATTCGGGATCTGAGTATTTTTTAAAAGAATTCGCTCGTTCTCTAAACACCCGAATGTCCCGAATAACCCTTGGTCAGTGTTGAGCAATAATCAGTTAATTTTTTACTTTACAGATTAGTTGATTAAAGTATTAATTGCAATACTAATATTTTGCAAATAAATTTTTATTTGTTGTTTACAATTAAATTAATTGTTTGTTGTAACAATTGATATTAGAGACTCGCTTTTAAGGCTTCGTCCCTTTCAGCATGAGGGCTCCGATTTAGACTTTTGCCCTCTTGACCATAGGGGCTCTCTTTTAGAGCTTTGCCTTCTTGTTCATTTGGTATGGTACAAGTGGTTGCTTATTATTACCTACTGCAATTTGAGCATATTTTAAGTGAGGGATGCAGCTACGACCGTGCGATGCCGCGATGAGCTATTGCGAAAGAGCCAAAGCCCTAAATGGGGCCTCTATAGTCAAAAAACCAAGGCTTTAAGATGGGACTACAATTCACGAGGGCGAAGGCCTAAAGCGCCCCCCCCCCCATTAACAAAAAGATAAGACTCCAAAAGATAGCCTCCATAGCCAAGAAAGCACGGAAAATACAAAGATATAACCACAACATAACCACACTTCTCAGATTTTATTGTTGACAGTTTAATTTAACTCGCCCAAGTGGCGCGTTAGTTTAACTGTGCAAAATTGCAGAGTTAAATTTAAATCGAGTTTTCAGAAACCCATTTCTTGCTTTAAACCACGGTTAAACTAACGGGCCAGTTAAATTCGTTTCCAGAAACCGGACCTTAATCATCTACAATTAATAGCAAGCTCAAGAATAAAGTTTCAAATTGGTACTTATCAAGGAATAACGACTATTTTTAAACTTGCGCATTTTTTTAATTTTTTTTATTTAAATTGCTAAAACGTTATAAAGGTAAGATGTATTTGATAGAAAATTTTTTGCTTAATCGAACGGTATTTGCTTTAACCATCTACAATCAATAGCAAGCTCAAGAATGAAGTTTAAAGTTGGTACTTATCAAGGAATAACGACTATTTTTAAACTTGCGCATTTTTTTATTTTTTTTTCATATTTACATTGCTGAAACGTTATAAAGATAAGACGTATTTGATAAAAAATTTTCTGCTTAATTAAACGGTATTTGCTTCAACCATCTACAAATAATAGCAAGCTCAGGAATAAAGTTTAAAATTGGTATTTATCAAGAAATAACGACTCTTTTTAAACTTGCGTATTTTTTTGATTTTTTTTTATTTACATTGCTTAAACGTTATAAAAATAAAATGTGTTTGATAGAAAATTTTTTGCTCAATTAAATGGTATTTGTTTCAACCATCTACAATTAATAACAAGCTCAAAAATGAAGTTTGAAATTGGTACTTACCAAGGAATAACGACTATCTTTAAACTTGCGCATTTTTTTAATTTTTTTTATATTTACATTGTTAAAACGTTATAAAGATAGGATGTATTTGATAGAAATTTTCCTGCTCAACTAAATGGTGTTTGTTTCAACTATCAACAATTATTAGCAAGCTCAAGAAGGAAGTTTGAAATTGGTATTTATCAAGAAATAACGACTCTTTTTAAACTTGCGTATTTTTTTTTATATTTACATTGCTAAAACTTTATAAAAATAAAATGTGTTTGATAGAAAATATTCTGCTTAATCGAATAATACTTGCTTCAACTATTTACAATCAATAGCAAGCTCAAGAATAAAGTTTGAAATTGGTACTTATCAAGGAATAACGACTATCTTTAAACTTGCAAATTTTTTTAATTTTTTTTATATTTACATTACTGAAACGTTATAAAGATAAAATGTATTTGATAGGAAATTTTTTGTTTAATCAAATGGTATTTGCCCCAACCATTTACAGTTAATAGCAAGCTCAAGAATGAAGTTTAAAGTTGGTACTTATCAAGGAATAACGACTATTTTTAAACTTGCGAATTTTTTTAATTTTTTCTATATTTACATTGCTGCAACGTTATAAAGATAAGACGCATTTGATAGAAAATTTTTTGTTCAATTAAACGGTATTTGCTTCCACCATCTACAATTAATAGCAAGCTCAAGAATGAAGTTTGAAAATGGTATTTATCAAGAAATAACCACTCTTTTTAAACTTGCGTATTTTTTTGATTTTTTTTATATTTACATTACTGAAACTTCATAAAACTAGAATGTGTTTAATAGAAAATATTTTGCTCAATCGAATAATACTTGCTTCAACTATTTACAATCAATAGCAAGTTCAAGAATGAAGTTTGAAATTGGTACTTATCAAGGAATAACGACTATCTTTAAACTTGCGCATTTTTTTAATTTTTTTTATATTTACATAGCTTAAACGTTATAAAAATTAAATGTATTTGATAGAAAATTTTCTACTTAATAGAATGGTATTTACTTCAACCATCTACAATTAATAGCAAGCTCAAAAATAAAGTTTGAATTTGGTACTTAACAAGAAATAAGGACTATTTTTAAACTAGCGTATTTTTTTAATTTTTTTTATATTTACATTGCTGAAACATTATAAAAAAAATGTATTTGATAGAAAATTTTCTGCTCAATTAAATGGTATTTGTTTCAACCATCTACAATTAATAGCAAGCTCAAGAATGAAGTTTAAAGTTGGTACTTATCAAGGAATAACGACTATCTTTAAACTTGCGAATTTTTTTAATTTTTTCTATATTTACATTGCTAAAACGTTATAAAGATAGGTTGTATTTGATAGAAATTTTTCAGTTCAATTAAATGGTGTTTGTTTCAACTATATACAATTATTAGCAAGCTCAAGAATGAAGTTTGAAATTGGTATTTATCAAGAAATAACGACTCTTTTTAAACTTGCGTATTTTTTTTTTATATTTACATTGCTGAAACTTTATAAAACTAAAGTGTGTTTGATAGAAAATATCCTGCTCAATCGAATAATACTTGTTTTAACCATCTACAATCAATAGCAATCTCAAGAATGAAGTTTGAAATTGGTATTTATCAAGAAATAACAACTCTCTTTAAACTTGCGTATTTTTTTGATTTTTTTTATATTTACGTTGCTAAAACTCTATAAAACTAAAATGTGTTTAATAGAAAATATTTTGCTCAATCGAATAGTATTTGCTTCAACCATTTACAATCAATAGCAAGCTCAAGAATGAAGTTTGAAATTGGTATTTATCAAGAAATAACGACTCTTTTTAAACTTGCGCATTTTTTTAATTTTTTTTTATGTTTTCATTGTTGAAACGTTATAAAAGTAAAATGTAGTTGATAGGAAATTTTCTGGTTAATCGAACGGTATTTGCTTTAACCATCTGCAAGCTCAGGAATGAAGTTTGAAATTGGTACATATCAAGGAATAACAACTCTCTTTAAACTTGCAAATTTTTTTAATTTTTTTATATTTAAATTGCTAAAACGTTATAAAAGTAAAATGCATTTGATAGGAAATTTCCTGCTTAATCGAACGGTACTTGTTTTATCCATCTACGATCAATAGCAAGCTCAAGAATAAAGTTTGAAATTGGTACTTATCAAGGAATAACGACTATTTTTAAACTTGCGCATTTTTTTAATTTTTTTATATTTAAATTGCTAAAACGTTATAAAAGTAAGATGTATTTGATAGAAAATTTTCTGCCTAATCGAATGGTATTTGCCCCAACTATCTTCAAGAATGAAGTTTAAACTTGGTACTTATCAAGGAATAACGACTATTTTTAAACTTGCGTATTTTTTTAATTTTTTTTATATTTATTTTGCTGAAACTTTATAAAACTTAAATGTGTTTGATAGAAAATATCTTGCTCAATTAAATAGTATTTGCTTCAACCATCTACAGTCAATAGCAAGCTCAAGAATAAAGTTTGAAATTGGTACTTATCAAGAAATAACGACTATATTTAAACTTGCAAATTTTTTTAATTTTTTTTATATTTACATTGTTGAAACGTTATAAAAGTAAGATGATTTGATAGAAAATTTTTTGTTCAATTGAATGATATTTGTTTCAAACATCTGCAATTAATAGCAAGCTCAAGAATGAAGTTTGAAGTTGGTACTTATCAAGGAATAACAACTATTTTTAAACATGCAAATTTTTTTTGATTTTTTATATATTTACATTGCAGAAATTTTATAAAACTAAAATGTGTTTGATAGAAAATATTCTGCTCAATCGAATAGTACTTGCTGCAATTATCTACAATCAATATCAAGCTCAAGAATATAGTTTGAAATTGGTATTTATCAAGAAATAACGACTCTCTTTAAACTTGCGTATTTTTTTAATTTTTTTTATATTTACATTGTTAAAACATTATAAAAGTAAAATCTATTTGATAGAAAATATCCTGCTCAATTGAATGGTACTTGCTTCAACTATCTACAATTAATAGCAAGCTTAAGAATAAAGTTTGAAGTTGGTATTTATCAAGGAATAACGACTATCTTTAAACTTGCGAAATTTTTTAATTTTTTTTATATTTACATTGCTAAGACGTTATAAAGGTAGGATGTATTTGATAGGAAATTTTCTGCTTAATCGAACGGTATTTGCTTCAACCATCTACAATTAATAGCAAGCTCAAGAATGAAGTTTGAATTTGGTACTTATCAAAGAATAACAACTATCTTTAAACTTGCTTTTTTTTTAATTTTTTTTTATATTTACATTGCTAAAACGTTATAAAGGTAGAATGTATTTAATAGAAAATTTTCTGCTTAATTAAATATTACTTGTTTTAGGTCCAGTTTCTGAAAGAAAATTTAAACCGGCAGTTAGCTGACGGGAGTTTAAACTAACGGAGAGTTAAAACAGTGTCGAGTTTCTCGATACATACGTCAATTAATTTAACTCTCAGTTAGCTAACTCTCCGTTAAAACGTGGTTGTTGTTTTATCTAACAGTTTGCTAAAATACTATAAGATGGCGCCACCTCCGATGTGTCAAAATTTGTATTTATCGTAGAGACAGGACTTAAAATGTCTCAAAAAAGTGATAAAAAAATAGAACGTGTAACACATTTTGTGTTGACCACAAAATATAAATCTGTCATTAGTATCATTGAGAACAAAGAAACCGATGCCGCTACGTTGGCTAAAAAAAAATTATCGAACACGAAATTCGGGATCTGAGTATTTTTTAAAAGAATTCGCTCGTTCTCTAAACACCCGAATGTCCCGAATAACCCTTGGTCAGTGTTGAGCAATAATCAGTTAATTTTTTACTTTACAGATTAGTTGATTAAAGTATTAATTGCAATACTAATATTTTGCAAATAAATTTTTATTTGTTGTTTACAATTAAATTAATTGTTTGTTGTAACAATTGATATTAGAGACTCGCTTTTAAGGCTTCGTCCCTTTCAGCATGAGGGCTCCGATTTAGACTTTTGCCCTCTTGACCATAGGGGCTCTCTTTTAGAGCTTTGCCTTCTTGTTCATTTGGTATGGTACAAGTGGTTGCTTATTATTACCTACTGCAATTTGAGCATATTTTAAGTGAGGGATGCAGCTACGACCGTGCGATGCCGCGATGAGCTATTGCGAAAGAGCCAAAGCCCTAAATGGGGCCTCTATAGTCAAAAAACCAAGGCTTTAAGATGGGACTACAATTCACGAGGGCGAAGGCCTAAAGCGCCCCCCCCCCATTAACAAAAAGATAAGACTCCAAAAGATAGCCTCCATAGCCAAGAAAGCACGGAAAATACAAAGATATAACCACAACATAACCACACTTCTCAGATTTTATTGTTGACAGTTTAATTTAACTCGCCCAAGTGGCGCGTTAGTTTAACTGTGCAAAATTGCAGAGTTAAATTTAAATCGAGTTTTCAGAAACCCATTTCTTGCTTTAAACCACGGTTAAACTAACGGGCCAGTTAAATTCGTTTCCAGAAACCGGACCTTAATCATCTACAATTAATAGCAAGCTCAAGAATAAAGTTTCAAATTGGTACTTATCAAGGAATAACGACTATTTTTAAACTTGCGCATTTTTTTAATTTTTTTTATTTAAATTGCTAAAACGTTATAAAGGTAAGATGTATTTGATAGAAAATTTTTTGCTTAATCGAACGGTATTTGCTTTAACCATCTACAATCAATAGCAAGCTCAAGAATGAAGTTTAAAGTTGGTACTTATCAAGGAATAACGACTATCTTTAAACTTGCGCATTTTTTTATTTTTTTTTCATATTTACATTGCTGAAACGTTATAAAGATAAGACGTATTTGATAAAAAATTTTCTGCTTAATTAAACGGTATTTGCTTCAACCATCTACAAATAATAGCAAGCTCAGGAATAAAGTTTAAAATTGGTATTTATCAAGAAATAACGACTCTTTTTAAACTTGCGTATTTTTTTGATTTTTTTTTATTTACATTGCTTAAACGTTATAAAAATAAAATGTGTTTGATAGAAAATTTTTTGCTCAATTAAATGGTATTTGTTTCAACCATCTACAATTAATAACAAGCTCAAAAATGAAGTTTGAAATTGGTACTTACCAAGGAATAACGACTATCTTTAAACTTGCGCATTTTTTTAATTTTTTTTATATTTACATTGTTAAAACGTTATAAAGATAGGATGTATTTGATAGAAATTTTCCTGCTCAACTAAATGGTGTTTGTTTCAACTATCAACAATTATTAGCAAGCTCAAGAAGGAAGTTTGAAATTGGTATTTATCAAGAAATAACGACTCTTTTTAAACTTGCGTATTTTTTTTTATATTTACATTGCTAAAACTTTATAAAAATAAAATGTGTTTGATAGAAAATATTCTGCTTAATCGAATAATACTTGCTTCAACTATTTACAATCAATAGCAAGCTCAAGAATAAAGTTTGAAATTGGTACTTATCAAGGAATAACGACTATCTTTAAACTTGCGCATTATTTTAATTTTTTTTTATATTTACATTGCTAAAACGTTATAAAGATAGGATGTATTTAAAAGAAATTTTCCTGCTCAATTAAATAGTGTTTGTTTCAACTATCAACAATTATTAGCAAGCTCAAGAAGGAAGTTTGAAATTGGTATTTATCAAGAAATAACGACTCTTTTTAAACTTGCGTATTTTTTTTTTATATTTACATTGCTGAAACTTTATAAAACTAGAATGTGTTTGATAGAAAATATTCTGCTTAATCGAATAATACTTGCTTCAACTATTTACAATCAATAGCAAGCTCAAGAATGAAGTTTGAAATTGGTACTTATCAAGGAATAACGACTATTTTTAAACTTGCGAATTTTTTTAATTTTTTTTATATTTACATTGCTAAAACGTTGCAAAGATAAAATGTATTTGATAGAAATTTTCCAGCTCAATTAAATGGTGTTTGTTTCAACTATCTACAATTATTAGCAAGCTCAAGAATGAAGTTTGAAATTGGTATTTATCAAGAAACAACGACTCTTTTTAAATTTGCGTATTTTTTTTTTATATTTACATTGCTGAAACTTTATAAAACTAAAGTGTGTTTGATAGAAAATATCCTGCGCAATCGAATAATACTTGTTTTAACCATCTACAATCAATAGCAAGCTCAAGAATGAAGTTTGAAATTGGTATTTATCAAGAAATAACGACTCTTTTTAAACTTGCGTATTTTTTTTTATATTTACATTGCTAAAACTCTATAAAACTAAAATGTGTTTGATAGAAAATATTCTGCTCAATCGAATAGTACTTGCTTCAATTATCTACAATCAATACCAAGCTCAAAAATAAAGTTTGAAATTGGTATTTATCAAGAAATAACGACTCTCTTTAAACTTGCGTATTTTTTTAATTTTTTTTATATTTACATTGTTAAAACGTTAAAAAGTAAAATCTATTTGATAGAAAATATCCTGCTCAATTGAATGGTACCTGCTTCAACTATCTACAATTAATAGCAAGCTTAAGAATAAAGTTTGAAATTGGTATTTATCAAGGAGTAACGACTATCTTTAAACTTGCGAATTTTTTTAATTTTTTTTATATTTACATTGCTAAGACGTTATAAAGGTAGGATGTATTTGATAGGAAATTTTCTGCTTAATCGAACGGTATTTGCTTCCACCATCTACAATTAATAGCAAGCTCAAGAATAAAGTTTGAAATTGGTACTTATCAAAGAATAACAACTATCTTTAAACTTGCTTATTTTTTTAATTTTTTTTTATATTTACATTGCTAAAACGTTATAAAGATAAGATGTATTTGATAGAAAATTTTTTGCTTAATCGAACGGTATTTGCTTTAACCATCTACAATCAATAGCAAGCTCAAGAATGAAGTTTAAAGTTGGTACTTATCAAAGAATAACGACTATTTTTAAACTTGCGAATTTTTTTAATTTTTTTTATATTTACATTGCTGAAACGTTATAAAGATAAGACGTATTTGATAAAAAATTTTCTGCTTAATTTAACGGTATTTGCTTCAACCATCTACAATTAATAGCAAGCTCAAGAATGAAGTTTGAAATTGGTACTTATCAAGGAATAACGACTATGTTTAAACTTGCGCATTTTTTTGATTTTTTTTATATTTACATTGCTTAAACGTTATAAAAATAAAATGTGTTTGATAGAAAATTTTTTGCTCAATTAAATGGTATTTGTTTCAACCATCTACAATTAATAACAAGCTCAAGAATGAAGTTTGAAATTGGTACTTATCAAGGAATAACGACTATCTTTAAACTTGCGCATTTTTTTAATTTTTTTTATATTTACATTGCTAAAACGTTATATAGATAGGATGTATTTGATAGAAATTGTCCTGCTCAATTAAATGGTGTTTGTTTCAACTATCAACAATTATTAGCAAGCTCAAGAAGGAAGTTTGAAATTGGTATTTATCAAGAAATAACAACTCTTTTTAAACTTGCGTATTTTTTTGATTTTTTTTATATTTACATTGCTAAAACTCCATAAAACTAAAATGTGTTTAATAGAAAATATTTTGCTCAATCGAATAATATTTGCTTCAACCATTTACAATCAATAGCAAGCTCAAGAATGAAGTTTGAAATTGGTATTTATCAAGAAATAACGACTCTTTTTAAACTTGCGTATTTTTTTATTTTTTTTATGTTTTCATTGCTGAAACGTTATAAAAATAAAATGTATTTGATAGGAAACTTTCTGCTTAATCAAACGGTATTTGCTTTAACTACCTACAATCAATAGCAAGCTCACGAATGAAGTTTGAAATTGGTACTTATCAAGGAATAACGACTATCTTTAAACTTGCGCATTTTTTTAATTTTTTTATATTTAAATTGCTAAAACGTTATAAAAGTAAGCCGTATTTGATAGAAAATTTTCTGCCTAATCGAATGGTGTTTGCCCCAACTATCTACAGTTAATAGCAAGCTCAAGAATGAAGTTTAAACTTGGTACTTATCAAGGAACAACGACTATTTTTAAACTTGCGTATTTTTTTAATTTTTTTTATATTTATTTTGCTAAGACGTTATAAAGGTAGAATGTATTTAATAGAAAATTTTCTGCTTAATTGAATATTACTTGTTTTAATCATCTACAATTAATAGCAAGCTCAAGAACAAAGTTTCAAATTGGTACTTATCAAGGAATAACGACTATCTTTAAACTTGCGCATTTTTTTAATTTTTTTTATTTAAATTGCTAAAACGTTATAAAGATAAGATGTGTTTGATAGAAAATTTTTTGCTTAATCGAACGGTATTTGCTTGAACCATCTACAATCAATAGCAAGCTCAAGAATGAAGTTTAAAGTTGGTACTTATCAAAGAATAACGACTATTTTTAAACTTGCGAATTTTTTTATTTTTTTTTATATTTACATTGCTGAAACGTTATAAAGATAAGACGTATTTGATAAAAAATTTTCTGCTTAATTTAACGGTATTTGCTTCAACCATCTACAAATAATAGCAAGCTCAGGAATGAAGTTTGAAATTGGTATTTAACAAGAAATAACGACTCTTTTTAAACTTGCGTATTTTTTTGATTTTTTTTATTTACATTGCTTAAACGTTATAAAAATAAAACGTGTTTGATAGAAAATTTTTTGCTCAATTAAATGGTATTTGATTCAACCATCTACAATTAATAACAAGCTCAAGAATGAAGTTTGAAATTGGTACTTATCAAGGAATAACGACTATCTTTAAACTTGCGCATTTTTTTAGTTTTTTTTATATTTACACTGCTAAAACGTTATAAAGATAGGATGTATTTGATAGAAATTTTCCTGCTCAATTAAATGGTGTTTGTTTCAACTATCAACAATTATTAGCAAGCTCAAGAAGGAAGTTTGAAATTGGTATTTATCAAGAAATAACGACTCTTTTTAAACTTGCGCATTTTTTTAATTTTTTTTATATTTACATTGCTAAAACGTTATAGAGATAGGATGTATTTGATAGAAATTTTCCTGCTCAATTAAATGGTGTTTGCTTCAACTATCAACAATTATTAGCAAGCTCAAGAAGGAAGTTTGAAATTGGTATTTATCAAAAAATAACGACCCTTTTTAAACTTGCGTATTTTTTTGATTTTTTTTATTTACATTGCTTAAACGTTATAAAAATAAAATGTGTTTAATAGAAAATTTTTTGCTCAATTAAATGGTATTTGTTTCAACCATCTACAATTAATAACAAGCTCAAGAATGAAGTTTGAAATTGGTACTTATCAAGGAATAACGACTATCTTTAAACTTGCGAATTTTTTTAATTTTTTTTATATTTACATTGCTAAAACGTTATGAAGATAGGATGTATTTGATAGAAATTTTCCTGCTCAATTAAATGGTGTTTTTTTCAACTATCAACAATTATTAGCAAGCTCAAGAAGGAAGTTTGAAATTGGTATTTATCAAGAAATAACGACTCTTTTTAAACTTGCGTATTTTTTTTTTATATTTACATTGCTGAAACTTTATAAAACTAAAATGTGTTTGATAGAAAATATTCTGCTTAATCGAATAATACTTGCTTCAACTATTTACAATCAATAACAAGCTCAAGAATGAAGTTTGAATTTGGTACTTATCAAGGAATAACGACTATTTTTAAACTTGCGCATTTTTTTAATTTTTTTTATATTTACATTGCTAAAACGTTATAAAGATAGGATGTATTTGATAGAAATTTTCCTGCTCAATTAAATGGTGTTTGTTTCAACTATCAACAATTATTAGCAAGCTCAAGAAGAAAGTTTGAAATTGGTATTTATCAAGAAATAACGACTCTTTTTAAATTTGCGTATTTTTTTTTATATTTACATTGCTGAAACTTTATAAAACTAAAATGTGTTTAATAGAAAATATTCTGCTTAATCGAATAATACTTGCTTCAACTAATTACAATCAATAGCAAGCTCAAGAATGAAGTTTGAAATTGGTACTTATCAAGGAATAACGACTATCTTTAAACTTGCGCATTTTTTTGATTTTTTTTTATTTACATTGCTTAAACGTTATAGAAATAAAATGTGTTTGATAGAAAATTTTTTGCTCAATTAAATGGTATTTGCTTCAACCATTTACAATCAATAGCAAGCTCAAGAATGAAGTTTGAAATTGGTATTTATCAAGAAATAACGACTCTTTTTAAACTTGCGTATTTTTTTATTTTTTTTATGTTTTCATTGCTGAAACGTTATAAAAATAAAATGTATTTGATAGGAAACTTTCTGCTTAATCAAACGGTATTTGCTTTAACTACCTACAATCAATAGCAAGCTCACGAATGAAGTTTGAAATTGGTACTTATCAAGGAATAACGACTATCTTTAAACTTGCGCATTTTTTTAATTTTTTTATATTTAAATTGCTAAAACGTTATAAAAGTAAGCCGTATTTGATAGAAAATTTTCTGCCTAATCGAATGGTGTTTGCCCCAACTATCTACAGTTAATAGCAAGCTCAAGAATGAAGTTTAAACTTGGTACTTATCAAGGAACAACGACTATTTTTAAACTTGCGTATTTTTTTAATTTTTTTTATATTTATTTTGCTAAGACGTTATAAAGGTAGAATGTATTTAATAGAAAATTTTCTGCTTAATTGAATATTACTTGTTTTAATCATCTACAATTAATAGCAAGCTCAAGAACAAAGTTTCAAATTGGTACTTATCAAGGAATAACGACTATCTTTAAACTTGCGCATTTTTTTAATTTTTTTTATTTAAATTGCTAAAACGTTATAAAGATAAGATGTGTTTGATAGAAAATTTTTTGCTTAATCGAACGGTATTTGCTTGAACCATCTACAATCAATAGCAAGCTCAAGAATGAAGTTTAAAGTTGGTACTTATCAAAGAATAACGACTATTTTTAAACTTGCGAATTTTTTTATTTTTTTTTATATTTACATTGCTGAAACGTTATAAAGATAAGACGTATTTGATAAAAAATTTTCTGCTTAATTTAACGGTATTTGCTTCAACCATCTACAAATAATAGCAAGCTCAGGAATGAAGTTTGAAATTGGTATTTAACAAGAAATAACGACTCTTTTTAAACTTGCGTATTTTTTTGATTTTTTTTATTTACATTGCTTAAACGTTATAAAAATAAAACGTGTTTGATAGAAAATTTTTTGCTCAATTAAATGGTATTTGATTCAACCATCTACAATTAATAACAAGCTCAAGAATGAAGTTTGAAATTGGTACTTATCAAGGAATAACGACTATCTTTAAACTTGCGCATTTTTTTAGTTTTTTTTATATTTACACTGCTAAAACGTTATAAAGATAGGATGTATTTGATAGAAATTTTCCTGCTCAATTAAATGGTGTTTGTTTCAACTATCAACAATTATTAGCAAGCTCAAGAAGGAAGTTTGAAATTGGTATTTATCAAGAAATAACGACTCTTTTTAAACTTGCGCATTTTTTTAATTTTTTTTATATTTACATTGCTAAAACGTTATAGAGATAGGATGTATTTGATAGAAATTTTCCTGCTCAATTAAATGGTGTTTGCTTCAACTATCAACAATTATTAGCAAGCTCAAGAAGGAAGTTTGAAATTGGTATTTATCAAAAAATAACGACCCTTTTTAAACTTGCGTATTTTTTTGATTTTTTTTATTTACATTGCTTAAACGTTATAAAAATAAAATGTGTTTAATAGAAAATTTTTTGCTCAATTAAATGGTATTTGTTTCAACCATCTACAATTAATAACAAGCTCAAGAATGAAGTTTGAAATTGGTACTTATCAAGGAATAACGACTATCTTTAAACTTGCGAATTTTTTTAATTTTTTTTATATTTACATTGCTAAAACGTTATGAAGATAGGATGTATTTGATAGAAATTTTCCTGCTCAATTAAATGGTGTTTTTTTCAACTATCAACAATTATTAGCAAGCTCAAGAAGGAAGTTTGAAATTGGTATTTATCAAGAAATAACGACTCTTTTTAAACTTGCGTATTTTTTTTTTATATTTACATTGCTGAAACTTTATAAAACTAAAATGTGTTTGATAGAAAATATTCTGCTTAATCGAATAATACTTGCTTCAACTATTTACAATCAATAACAAGCTCAAGAATGAAGTTTGAATTTGGTACTTATCAAGGAATAACGACTATTTTTAAACTTGCGCATTTTTTTAATTTTTTTTATATTTACATTGCTAAAACGTTATAAAGATAGGATGTATTTGATAGAAATTTTCCTGCTCAATTAAATGGTGTTTGTTTCAACTATCAACAATTATTAGCAAGCTCAAGAAGAAAGTTTGAAATTGGTATTTATCAAGAAATAACGACTCTTTTTAAATTTGCGTATTTTTTTTTATATTTACATTGCTGAAACTTTATAAAACTAAAATGTGTTTAATAGAAAATATTCTGCTTAATCGAATAATACTTGCTTCAACTAATTACAATCAATAGCAAGCTCAAGAATGAAGTTTGAAATTGGTACTTATCAAGGAATAACGACTATCTTTAAACTTGCGCATTTTTTTGATTTTTTTTTATTTACATTGCTTAAACGTTATAGAAATAAAATGTGTTTGATAGAAAATTTTTTGCTCAATTAAATGGTATTTGCTTCAACCATCTACAGTTAATAACAAGCTCAAGAATGAAGTTTGAAATTGGTACTTATCAAGGAATAACGACTATCTTTAAACTTGCGCATTTTTTAAATTTTTTTTATATTTACATTGCTAAAACGTTATAAAGACAGGATGTATTTGATAGAAATTTTCCTGCTCAATTAAATGGTGTTTGTTTCAACTATCATCAATTATTAGCAAGCTCAAGAAGGAAGTTTGAAATTGGTATTTATCAAGAAATAACGACTCTTTTTAAACTTGCGTATTTTTTTTTATATTTACATTGCGGAAACTTTATAAAACTAAAATGTGTTTGATAGAAAATATTCTGCTTAATCGAATAATACTTGCTTCAACTATTTACAATCAATAGCAAGCTCAAGAATGAAGTTTGAAATTGGTACTTATCAAGGAATAACGACTATCTTTAAACTTGCGCATTTTTTTAATTTTTTTATATTTACATTGCTAAAACGTTATAAAGATAGGATGTATTTGATAGAAATTTTCCTGCTCAATTAAATGGTGTTTGTTTCAACTATCAACAATTATTAGCAAGCTCAAGAAGGAAGTTTGAAATTGGTATTTATCAAGAAATAACGACTCTTTTTAAACTTGCGTATTTTTTTTTATATTTACATTGCTGAAATTTTATAAAACTAAAATGTGTTTGATAGAAAATATTCTGCTTAATCGAATAATACTTGCTTCAACTCTTTACAATCAATAGCAAGCTCAAGAATGAAGTTTGAAATTGGTACTTATCAAGGAATAACGACTATCTTTAAACTTGCGCATTTTTTTAATTTTTTTATATTTACATTGCTAAAACGTTATAAAAATAAGATGTATTTAATAGAAATTTTCCTGCTCAATTAAATGGTGTTTGTTTCAACTATCAACAATTATTAGCAAGCTCAAGAAGGAAGTTTGAAATTGGTATTTATCAAGAAATAACGACTCTTTTTAAACTTGCGTATTTTTTTTTTATATTTACATTGCTGAAACTTTATAAAACTAAAATGTGTTTGATAGAAAATATTCTGCTTAATCGAATAATACTTGCTTCAACTATTTACAATCAATAGCAAGCTCAAGAATGAAGTTTGAAATTGGTACTTATCAAGGAATAACGACTATGTTTAAACTTGCGCATTTTTTTGATTTTTTTTATATTTACATTGCTTAAACGTTATAAAAATAAAATGTGTTTGATAGAAAATTTTTTGCTCAATTAAATGGTATTTGTTTCAACCATCTACAATTAATAACAAGCTCAAGAATGAAGTTTGAAATTGGTACTTATCAAGGAATAACGACTATCTTTAAACTTGCGCATTTTTTTAATTTTTTTTATATTTACATTGCTAAAACGTTATATAGATAGGATGTATTTGATAGAAATTGTCCTGCTCAATTAAATGGTGTTTGTTTCAACTATCAACAATTATTAGCAAGCTCAAGAAGGAAGTTTGAAATTGGTATTTATCAAGAAATAACAACTCTTTTTAAACTTGCGTATTTTTTTGATTTTTTTTATATTTACATTGCTAAAACTCCATAAAACTAAAATGTGTTTAATAGAAAATATTTTGCTCAATCGAATAATATTTGCTTCAACCATTTACAATCAATAGCAAGCTCAAGAATGAAGTTTGAAATTGGTATTTATCAAGAAATAACGACTCTTTTTAAACTTGCGTATTTTTTTATTTTTTTTATGTTTTCATTGCTGAAACGTTATAAAAATAAAATGTATTTGATAGGAAACTTTCTGCTTAATCAAACGGTATTTGCTTTAACTACCTACAATCAATAGCAAGCTCACGAATGAAGTTTGAAATTGGTACTTATCAAGGAATAACGACTATCTTTAAACTTGCGCATTTTTTTAATTTTTTTATATTTAAATTGCTAAAACGTTATAAAAGTAAGCCGTATTTGATAGAAAATTTTCTGCCTAATCGAATGGTGTTTGCCCCAACTATCTACAGTTAATAGCAAGCTCAAGAATGAAGTTTAAACTTGGTACTTATCAAGGAACAACGACTATTTTTAAACTTGCGTATTTTTTTAATTTTTTTTATATTTATTTTGCTAAGACGTTATAAAGGTAGAATGTATTTAATAGAAAATTTTCTGCTTAATTGAATATTACTTGTTTTAATCATGTACAATTAATAGCAAGCTCAAGAACAAAGTTTCAAATTGGTACTTATCAAGGAATAACGACTATCTTTAAACTTGCGCATTTTTTTAATTTTTTTTATTTAAATTGCTAAAACGTTATAAAGATAAGATGTGTTTGATAGAAAATTTTTTGCTTAATCGAACGGTATTTGCTTGAACCATCTACAATCAATAGCAAGCTCAAGAATGAAGTTTAAAGTTGGTACTTATCAAAGAATAACGACTATTTTTAAACTTGCGAATTTTTTTATTTTTTTTTATATTTACATTGCTGAAACGTTATAAAGATAAGACGTATTTGATAAAAAATTTTCTGCTTAATTTAACGGTATTTGCTTCAACCATCTACAAATAATAGCAAGCTCAGGAATGAAGTTTGAAATTGGTATTTAACAAGAAATAACGACTCTTTTTAAACTTGCGTATTTTTTTGATTTTTTTTATTTACATTGCTTAAACGTTATAAAAATAAAACGTGTTTGATAGAAAATTTTTTGCTCAATTAAATGGTATTTGTTTCAACCATCTACAATTAATAACAAGCTCAAGAATGAAGTTTGAAGTTGGTACTTATCAAGGAATAACGACTATCTTTAAACTTGCGCATTTTTTTAATTTTTTTTATATTTACATTGCTAAAACGTTATATAGATAGGATGTATTTGATAGAAATTTTCCTGCTCAATTAAATGGTGTTTGTTTCAACTATCAACAATTATTAGCAAGCTCAAGAAGGAAGTTTGAAATTGGTATTTATCAAGAAATAACGACTCTTTTTAAATTTGCGTATTTTTTTTTTATATTTACATTGCTGAAACTTTATAAAACTAAAATGTGTTTGATAGAAAATATTCTGCTTAATCGAATAATACTTGCTTCAACTAATTACAATCAATAGCAAGCTCAAGAATGAAGTTTGAAATTGGTACTTATCAAGGAATAACGACTATCTTTAAACTTGCGCATTTTTTTGATTTTTTTTTTATTTACATTGCTTAAACGTTATAAAAATAAAATGTGTTTGATAGAAAATTTTTTGCTCAATTAAATGGTATTTGTTTCAACCATCTACAGTTAATAACAAGCTCAAGAATGAAGTTTGAAATTGGTACTTATCAAGGAATAACGACTATCATTAAACTTGCGCATTTTTTTAATTTTTTTTATATTTACATTGCTAAAACGTTATAAAGACAGGATGTATTTGATAGAAATTTTCCTGCTCAATTAAATTGTGTTTGTTTCAACTATCATCAATTATTAGCAAGCTCAAGAAGGAAGTTTGAAATTGGTATTTATCAAGAAATAACGACTCTTTTTAAACTTGCGTATTTTTTTTTATATTTACATTGCGGAAACTTTATAAAACTAAAATGTGTTTGATAGAAAATATTCTGCTTAATCGAATAATACTTGCTTCAACTATTTACAATCAATAGCAAGCTCAAGAATGAAGTTTGAAATTGGTACTTATTAAGGAATAACGACTATCTTTAAACTTGCGCATTTTTTTAATTTTTTTATATTTACATTGCTAAAACGTTAGAAAGATAGGATGTATTTGATAGAAATTTTCCTGCTCAATTAAATGGTGTTTGTTTCAACTATCAACAATTATTAGCAAGCTAAAGAAGGAAGTTTGAAATTGGTATTTATCAAGAAATAACGACTCTTTTTAAATTTGCGTATTTTTTTTTTATATTTACATTGCTGAAATTTTATAAAACTAAAATGTGTTTGATAGAAAATATTCTGCTTAATCGAATGGTACTTGTTTCAATCATCTACAGTTAATAGCAATCTCAAGAATAAAGTTTCAAATTGGTACTTATCAAGAAATAACGACTATCTTTAAACTTGCAAATTTTTTTAATTTTTTCTATATTTACATTGCTGAAACGTTATAAAGATAGAATGTATTTGATAGGAAATTTTTTGCTTTATTAAATGGTATTTGCCCCAACTATTTACAGTTAATAGCAAGCTCAAGAATGAAGTTTAAAGTTGGTACTTATCAAGGAATAACGACTATCTTTAAACTTGCGCATTTTTTTAATTTTTTTTATTTTTACATTGCTGAAACGTTATAAAGATAAAACGTATTTGATAGAAAATTTTCTGCTTAATTAAACGGTATTTGCTTCAACCATCTACAATTAATATCAAGCTCAGGAATGAAGTTTGAATTTGGTATTTATCAAGAGATAACGACTCTTTTTAAACTTGCGTATTTTTTTGATTTTTTTTATATTTACATTGCTGAAACTTTATAAAACTTAAAATGTGTTTAATAGAAAATATTCTGCTTAATCGAATAATACTTGCTTCAACTATTTACAATCAATAGCAAGCTCAAGAATGAAGTTTGAAATTGGTACTTATCAAGGAATAACGACTATCTTTAAACTTGCACATTTTTTTTGATTTTTTTTATATTTACATTGCCTAAACGTTATAAAAATAAAATGTATTTGATAGAAAATTTTTTGCTCAATTAAATGGTATTTGTTTAAACCATCTACATATAATAACAAGCTCAAGAATGAAGTTTGAAATTGGTATTTATCAAGAAATAACAACTCTCTTTAAACTTGCAAATTTTTTTGATCTTTTTCATATTTACATTGCTGAAACGTAATAAAAATAGTATACATTTAACAGTAAATTTCCTGCTCAATCGAATGGTCCTTGCGTCAACCATCTACAATTAATAGCAAGCTCAAGAATAAAGTTTGAAGTTGGTACTGTAATGAGATCGTCGTTGAGGAAAGGTGTTAAATAATAACCAAAATTAAATATTAAATATTTTCTTTTAAATTTTAAACCAGTTTGGTTTAATTCGGCTCGCCTACGTTGTGTTTAATCGTCTAAAGTAATCACTCTCATAGTGATAATTAATTTAACCCTTTCTGTAAGAACAGAAGGGATAAGTGGTAACTCAAATTCGAATTCAAAGTAGTGTCAAACGCGTGGGGGAAGAAATTAAAAGTCAAATTTCTTCAAAACAAAATTTATTACATATCTTCAAAATGTTTATTACAACAATACAAGAATTATGAGGGTTAATCCAAATTTGCCATTTATTCAAATTTCCATTTATTATTTAGTCAATTTTTTTTAACATCTGTAACCACAAATCTGTTCAAATCTGAGACTATAATTTTATAAACCTCTAGTCGCGGATTTTAAGTAATAAATAAATTTATTATTAACATTATTATTTAGAATTTACTTTTTCTGTTTCAATGGTCCTAATTCTGTGTTGTACATCTACCCTAAATTTCAATTTATATTTGCTCAGATTTATAATTTCAAGGCAAAGTTTAAGAATACGTTTGAATAAGCTACTCTTGTACCTGAGTTGGCGTGTTACATGCTCGCGGCTCTCTTTTTATACGTGCATCGCAATTACTATTTCGCCCTATCGCCGAAACCGACCCTGGTAAAAGTCAGGTGCCTAAACACCTCTTGCAAAATCCGAGCAAAACCAAGATAGACAAATCTTTGCAACATAAACTGAATTACTGTAGGAATCATTTCTCTCACAAATTTCGGTCACGAGCTTGGACAAAGACTTTTCAGAACTTCACCCTTTCACGATACCAGTTTATTACAGGTAACCAGGATGGTTATTTTTTCTCGTTTGTCTCGTAATAGCCTGCATATACGTATATGCCGTTGGAACGGGTCTACTACGTCCAGTCTAAGTTCAACTGTCGGAAGCTACGACCTGACACAGTGAATTAGATCCGGTAAAGTTGGAAGAAAGGGTTCCCGGGAACCACGACTTTCCTCTTCGAAGATGGCCGACAAACGAGCCTATAATTTCAGGTGTAATCTCGCCTAACACGACGCGAGAGAGAAACAACCCTACGCTACCCTAATTTCAAAATATGCAGCAAATTCAACCTCACGGGATTTTGTAACAACAAAACTTTGCACTGATTTGAAGTGACCATTTGACGTAATTGTTGAGAACCCTTTTTGTAATAGATTGATGATAGATATCTTAGATTTTAATTATTTGGGTTGATAGTCACATCCAGATCGAGCAAAATAAAGAAAGAATACAAGTTAAAATTCATTTCAAAAGTGACCGCAAGTTGTTGCATTTTTCACCAAAATTTTATTTATAATTAACTTTTCTAAATTCTGAATATTTATTTTAAACCAATTAAGCTAAAATTATTTTTGAAAATGAAATTTCCAAAACCAAATTAAAAGTAATACAATTAATAAATTTCAATAAAATGATTTAAATAAATTTGTGGTCACGATGAAGATTAAATAGTGTAAATTTAATCAAATGATTTGAAGAAACTCGGATTAAATTAAATAAAATCTTCGTATAAAATTAATTAATTCAAATAATAAATAGATAGAAAACCCTTTGTGGGCTTACCTAGAAAATTAATCCCTTTGATTGTCCTGGGAGCCCTTGTGGTTAAATTGCCAAGTTGGTTTAACACAAACCGTCACAATTTAATTTAAATTATTAAATAAAAAAAATATTATTACTCCTTCACACTAGCACGAAATCAAAAAAATATTTAATGATGAAATAATATTAAATTTTAAAATAAACCCAAAGGGTTGAAATTGGACTTTGTTAAATTAAATAAATTTAAACAAAGAGAATAATTCGAAAATTAACTATCTCGAAAGACCGTCAAGAATCGACTGCCCAAAATCCACGCGAAATCTGTTTTTATGAAATAGGGACGCTCCCTGAACCACCCCCTCTGGTACTCTCTTTCCACATATGCAAGATTATGCAAATTTGACTCTTAAACGTTTTGGCATTAAGATCAACCCTCGTTTAACCCTCCTAAACAAAATATTATTTACTAGTAAGGGTATTTTTGATTCGATTTTTCCCTATATTATTTAACATATAATTTATAAATTTCTTTGATGACCGAATATAATACAATCACAATGTCGAATCAACCCCTATTTACCTGAAAGAGAAATTAAACTCCAAAGTTTGTTGCCGTTTTGTCTGAACTTATTTTTAAACATTATCGTGGCAAATACATGCAGCAACAAATTTCGTTTGTTTAAATTTTATGGAAATGTAGAATTAAATTCGGAAAGAAAACTGTAATTTCGCGGTACTACCCTCCGCTTGGTGTCGCCACTGGTATTATCTTCGTACGATTTTTCCGAATTTATTCGAAAAATTTACGAAAATCCATCTATATTTCTTTCTATCACTATGTTAGTAATTTGGACAACCATTGTATCGTACCAAATTGGTTTACAATGAGTTTAAATAATTTAAACTGTTTACATGCAATTTCACGGTTGCCCTCGCCTAAATTAGGGTTAAATTTTATATTAAAATGTTCAGAAAATTTCACGCGTTTTTCTAAAATACCTGTTTTGTACTGGATCTTTTGTATTTAGCAACAATTTAATAATTTTACTAAAACTTTTCTAAATGAACACATGTGCAAGTTATTTTCGGTATTCTTCCAGCGCTTGGTGTTAGGGCGTGTCTTCTTTTAAGAAACCACTTGACCGCCAGCTTTATCTTTGACAAATTTAAATTCCAGATTTCCTGTTACAGTCGGCCAATATATTTGTAAATATTTAGAATAATGATTTTGACAAATTAGCAGATTTGCGTTAATTTAAAAGTATTATGCTATGAGTGTAGCTCCTTTTTTTTTTAATTTAAATTATTGAAAGTTTATTATGCATCTAATAACTACAAATTTTGTGCCTCTGACCGAATTTATTTCTCAAATTGTGAATCTTCATTAAATTTATAATTATCTTTCAGCTACGAATTAATAAGTATTTTTAAAATAGGACTATTAATTGATTATAAAATTATAGTTTTGATTTCTCCATTAACATTAAACAATAATAGGATTATTTGTATTTTTATGTGGTGTGCAATATTTCTCTGAACGACTAGCTTGGTGTGTGGCGATAACGCTATTCTTGCCGCTTTAGAACATCCCCCGTTAACATGTGGCCTTTTAAAACATGGTTTTGCAATATGTAATCACTTAGAATTCTAGGAAGAATTTCGTGGGAACGGTCGTTTTCTAAACATTTCAATATTTACAAAACACGTGTGAATTTAAACTAAATCTAAATTTGGTTGTTTCTTTTAATTTTCACGAAACAAATCGATCGTGATAAAATTTATCTAATAAATTACTAATTTGAAATTACTTTCTTGCCCGATTATTAATAAATAAAATTTATAAATACCGCGTTCATCACAGTACTTATCAAGGAATAACGACTATCTTTAAACTTGCGTATTTTTTTGATTTTTTTTATATTTACATTGCTAAAACGTTATAAAAGTAAAATCTATTTGATAGAAAATATCCTCCTAAATTAAACGGTACTTGCTTCAACTATCTGCAATTAATAGCAAGCTCAAGAATAAAGTTTGAAATTGGTACTTATCAAAGAATAACGACTATCTTTAAACTTGCGAATTTTTTTAATTTTTTTTATATTTACATTACTAAGACGTTATGAAGGTAGGATGTATTTGAAAGGAAATTTTCTGCTTAATCGAACGGTATTTGCTCTAACTATCTACAATTAATAGCAAGCTCTAGAATGAAGTTTGAAATTGGTACTTATCAAAGAATAACAACTATCTTTAAACTTGCGTATTTTTTTGATTTCTTTTATATTTACAATGCTGAAACTTTATAAAACTAAAATGTGTTTGATAGAAAATATCCTGCTCAATCGCATAATATTTGCTTTAACCATCGACAATTAATAGCAAGCTCAAGAATAAAGTTTTAATTTGGTACTTATCAAGGAATAACGACTATCTTTAAACTTGCGCATTTTTTTAATTTTTTTTATATTTTTATTGCTGAAAGGTTATAAAGATAGAATGTATTTGATAGGAAATTTCCTGCTCAATCGAATTATATTTGTTTTAACTATCTACGGTTAATAGCAAGCTCAAGAATAAAGTTTGAAATTGGTACTTATCAAGGAATAACGACTATCTTTAAACTTGCAAATTTTTTTAATTTTTTTTATATTTTCGTTGCTAAAACGTTATAAAAATAGAATGTATTTGATAGAAAATTTCCTGCTCAATCAAATGGTATTTGTTTTAACCATCTACGATTAATAGCAAGCTCAAGAACAAAGTTTGAAGTTGGTACTTATCAAGGAATAACGACTATCTTTAAATTTGCAAATTTTTTTAATTTTTTTTATATTTTCACTGCTAAAACGTTACAAAGATAGAATGTATTTGATAGGAAATTTTCTGGTCAATCAAATGGTATTTGTTTTAACTATCTACGATTAATAGCAAGCTCAAGAATAAAGTTTGAAATTGGTACTTATCAAGGAATAACGACTATCTTTAAACTTGCAAATTTTTTTAATTTTTTTTATATTTTCATTGCTAAAACGTTACAAAGATAGAATGTATTTAATAGGAAATTTTCTGGTCAATCAAATGGTATTTGTTTTAACTATCTACGATTAATAGCAAGCTCAAGAATAAAGTTTGAAATTGGTACTTATCAAGAAATAACGACTATCTTTAAACTTGCAAATTTTTTTAATTTTTTTTATATTTTCATTGCTGAAAGGTTATAAAAATAAAATGTATTTGATAGGAAATTTCCTGCTCAATCGAATTATATTTGTTTTAACCATCTACATTTAATAACAAGCTCAAGAATAAAGTTTGAAATTGGTACTTATCTAGGAATAACGACTTTCTTTAAACTTGCGTATTTTTTTGATTTTTTCTATATTTACATTGCTAAAACTTTATAAAACATAAAATGTGTTTGATAGAAAATATCCTGCTTAATCGAACAGTACTTGCTTCAACCATCTACAATCAATAGCAAGCTCAAGAATGAAGTTTGAAATTGGTACTTATCAAGGAATAACCACTATCTTTAAACTTGCGTATTTTTTTGATTTTTTTTATTTTTACATTGTTGAAAGTTTACAAAACTAAAATGTGTTTAATAGAAAATATCCTGTTCAATCGAATAGTACTTGCTTCAACCATCTACAACCAATAGCAAGCTCAAGAATGAAGTTTGATATTGGTATTTATCAAGAAATAACGACTCTCTTTAAACTTGAGTATTTTTTTAATTTTTTTATATTTACATTACTGAAACATTATAAAAATAAGATGTATTTGATAGGAAATTTCCTGCTTTATTGAATGGTACTTGTGTCAACATTCTACAATCAATATCAAGCTCAAGAATAAAGTTTGAAGTTGGTACTTATCAAGGAATAACGACAATCTTTAAACTTGCGTATTTTTTTATTTTTTCTCTATTTACATTGCTGAAATGTTAAAAAAGTAAAATTTATTTGATAGAAAGTTCTTATCTCAATCGAATGGTACTTGTTTCAACGATCTAGAATTAATAGCAAGCTCAAGAATGAAGTTTGAAATTGGTACTTATCAAGAAATAACGAATATATTTAAACTTGCGCATTTTTTTAATTTTTTTTATATTTACATTGCTGAAACGCTATAAATGTAGAATGTTTTCAATGGAAAATTTTTTGCCTAATCGAACGGTATTTGTTTTAACCATCTACAATTAATAGCAAGCTCAAGAATAAAGTTTGAATTTGGTACTTATCAAGGAATAACGACTATCTTTAAACTTGCGTATTTTTCTGATTTTTTTTATATTTACATTGATAAAACGTTATAAAACTAAAATGTGTTCGATAGAAAATATTTTGCTTAATTGAATAGTATTTGCTTTAAGCATCTACAATCAATAGCAAGCTCAAAATGAAATTTGAAATTGGTATTTATCAAGAAATAACGACTCTTTTTAAACTTGCGCATTTTTTTAAATTTTTTTATATTTATATTGCTAAATCGTTATAAAAGTAAAATGTATTTGATAGAAAATTTTCTGCTTAATTGAAAGGTACTTGTTTCAACCATCTACAATTAATAGCAAGCTCAAGAATAAAGTTTGAAATTGGTACTTATCAAGGAATAACGACTATCTTTAAACTTGCGCATTTTTTTAATTTTTTTATATTTATATTGCTGAAACGTTATAAAAGAAGAATGTTTTTGATAGGAAATTTTCTGCCTAATCGAACGGTATTTGCTTAAACCATCTACAATTAATAGCAAGCACAAGAATGAAGTTTAAATTTGGTACTTATCAAGGAATAACGACTCTTTTTAAACTTGGTAATTTTTTTAATTTTTTTTATATATACATTGCTGAAATTTTATAAAGCTAAAATGTGTTTGATAGAAAATATTCTGCTCAATCGAATAGTACTTGCTCCGACCATCTACAATCAATAGCAAGCTCAAGAATAAAGTTTGAATTTGGTATTTATCAAGAAATAACGACTCTCTTTAAACTTGGTAAATTTAATAAATTGGTAAATTTTTATATTTACATTGCTGAAACGTTATAAAAGTAAAATTTATTTGATAGAAAATATCCTCCTAAATTGAACGGTACTTGCTTCAACTATCTGCAATTAATAGCAAGCTCAAGAATAAAGTTTGAAATTGGTACTTATCAAAGAATAACGACTATTTTTAAACTTGCGAATTTTTTTAATTTTTTTTATATTTACATTGCTAAGACGTTATAAAGGTAGGATGTATTTGATAGATAATTTTTTGCTTAATAGAAGGGTATTTGCTTCAACTATCTACAATTAATAGCAAGCTCTAGAATGAAGTTTGAAATTGGTACTTATCAAAGAATAACAACTATCTTTAAACTTGCGTATTTTTTTGATTTCTTTTATATTTACAATGCTGAAACTTTATAAAACTAAAATGTGTTTGATAGAAAATATCCTGCTTAATCGCATAGTACTTGTTTTAACCATCGACAATTAATAGCAAGCTCAAGAATGAAGTTTGAAATTGGTATTTATCAAGAAATAACAACTCTCTTTAAACTTGCGTATTTTTTTGATTTTTTTTATATTTACATTGCTGAAACGTTATAAAAGTAAAATTTATTTGATAGAAAATATCCTCCTAAATTGAACGGTACTTGCTTCAACTATCTGCAATTAATAGCAAGCTCAAGAATAAAGTTTGAAATTGGTACTTATCAAAGAATAACGACTATCTTTAAACTTGCGAATTTTTTTAATTTTTTTTATATTTACATTGCTAAGACGTTATAAAGGTAGGATGTATTTGATAGATAATTTTTTGCTTAATAGAAGGGTATTTGTTTCAACTATCTACAATTAATAGCAAGCTCTAGAATGAAGTTTGAAATTGGTACTTATCAAAGAATAACAACTATCTTTAAACTTGCGTATTTTTTTGATTTCTTTTATATTTACAATGCTGAAACTTTATAAAACTAAAATGTGTTTGATAGAAAATATCCTGCTCAATTGAATTATATTTGTTTTAACTATCTACGGTTAATAGCAAGCTCAAGAATATAGTTTGAAATTGGTACTTATCAAGGAATAACGACTATCTTTAAACTTGCAAATTTTTTTAATTTTTTTTATATTTTCGTTGCTAAAACGTTATAAAAATAGAAAGTATTTGATAGAAAATTTTCTGCTCAATCAAATGATATTTGTTTTAACTATCTACGATTAATAGCAAGCTCAAAAATAAAGTTTGAAATTGGTACTTATCAAGGAATAACGACTATCTTTAAACTTGCAAATTTTTTTAATTTTTTTTATATTTTCATTGCTAAAACGTTACAAAGATAGAATGTATTTGATAGGAAATTTTTTGGTCAATCAAATGGTATTTGTTTTAACTATCTACGATTAATAGCAAGCTCAAGAATAAAGTTTGAAATTGGTACTTATCAAGAAATAACGACTATCTTTAAACTTGCAAATTTTTTTAATTTTTTTTATATTTTCATTGCTGAAAGGTTATAAAAATAGAATGTGTTTGATAGGAAATTTCCTGCTCAATCGAATTATATTTGTTTTAACCATCTACAGTTAATAGCAAGCTCAAGAATAAAGTTTGAAATTGGTATTTATCAAGAAATAACAACTCTCTTTAAACTTGCGAATTTTTTTGATTTTTTTTATATTTACATTGCTGAAACGTAACAAAAGTAAAAAATCTTTAATAAGAAATTTTTTGCTCAATCGAATGGTACTTGTGTCGACCATCTAGAATTAATATCAAGCTCAAGAATAAAGTTTGAAGTTGGTACTTATCAAGGAATAACGACTATCTTTAAACTTGCAAATTTTTTTAATTTTTTTTATATTTTCATTGCTAAAACGTTACAAAGATAGAATGTATTTGATAGGAAATTTTTTGGTCAATCAAATGGTATTTGTTTTAACTATCTACGATTAATAGCAAGCTCAAGAATAAAGTTTGAAATTGGTACTTATCAAGAAATAACGACTATCTTTAAACTTGCAAATTTTTTTAATTTTTTTTATATTTTCATTGCTGAAAGGTTATAAAAATAGAATGTGTTTGATAGGAAATTTCCTGCTCAATCGAATTATATTTGTTTTAACCATCTACAGTTAATAGCAAGCTCAAGAATAAAGTTTGAAATTGGTATTTATCAAGAAATAACAACTCTCTTTAAACTTGCGAATTTTTTTGATTTTTTTTATATTTACATTGCTGAAACGTAACAAAAGTAAAAAATCTTTAATAGGAAATTTTTTGCTCAATCGAATGGTACTTGTGTCGACCATCTAGAATTAATATCAAGCTCAAGAATAAAGTTTGAAGTTGGTACTTATCAAGGAATAACGACTATCTTTAAACTTGCAAATTTTTTTGATTTTTTATATATTTGCATGGCAGAAACTTTATAAAACTAAAATGTGTTTGATAGAAAATATCCTGCTTAATCGAATAGTACTTGTTTCAACCATCTACAATTAATATCAAGCTCAAGAATGAAGTTTGAAATTGGTATTTATCAAGAAATAACGACTCTCTTTAAACTTGCGTATTTTTTTGATTTTTTTTATATTTACATTGCTAAAACGTTATAAAAGTAAAATTTATTTGATAGAAAATTTCCTGCTCAATCGATTGGTACTTGTTTTAACCATCCACAGTTAATAGCAAGCTCAAGACCAAAGATTGAAATTGGTACTTATCAAGGAATTACGACTATCTTTAAACTTGCGCATTTTTTTAATTTTTTTTATATTTACATTGCTGAAACGTTATAAAAATAGGATGTATTTGATAGAAAATTTTTTGCTTAATCGAATGGTATTTACCCCAACTATCTACAGTTAATAGCAAGCTCAAGAATGAAGTTTAAACTTGGTACTTATCAAGGAATAACGACTATCTTTTAACTTGCGTATTTTTTTGATTTTTTTTATATTTATTTTGCTAAAACTTTATAAAACTAAAATGTGTTTGATAAAAAATATCCTGCTCAAATAAATAGTATTTTTCTTCAACCATCTACAATCAATAGCAAGCTCAAGAATGAAGTTTGAAATTGGTACTTATCAAGGAATAACGACTATCTTTAAACTTGCGTATTTTTTTAATTTTTTTTATATTTACTTTGCACAAACGTTATAAAGATAGAATGTATTTAATAGGAAATTTTCTGCCTAATCGAATGGTATTTGCCCCAACTATCTACAGTTAACAGCAAGCTCAAGAATAAAGTTTGAAATTGGTACTTATCAAGGAATAACGACTATGTTTAAACTTGCGCATTTTTTTAATTTTTTTTATATTTACATTGCTGAAACGTTATAAGAATAGGATGTATTTGATAGGAAATTTTCTGCTCAATTAAATGGTATTTGTTTCAACTATCTACAATGAATAGCAAGCTCAAGAATGAAGTTTGAAATTGGTACTTATCAAGGAATAACGACTATCTTTAAACTTGCGAACTTTTTTGATTTTTTTTATATTTACATTGCTGAAACGTTATAAAAGTAAAATGTAATTGATAGGAAATTTTCTATTTAATAGAATGGTATTTACTTCAACCATCTACAGTTAATAGCAAGCTCAAAAATAAAGTTTGAAATTGGTACTTAACAAGAAATAAGGACTATTTTTAAACTTGCGTATTTTTTTAATTTTTTTTATAATTACATTGCTAAAACATTATAAAAAAAGATGTATTTGATAGAAAATTTTCTGCTCAATCAAATGGTACTTGTTTCAACTATCTACAATTAATAGTAAGCTCAAGAATAAAGTTTGAAATTGGATACTTATCAAGGAATAACGTCTATCTTTAAACTTGCAATTTTTTTTTTTTATATTTACATTGCTAAGACGTTACAAAGGTAGGATGTATTTGATAGGAAATTTTCTGCTTAATCGAACGGTATTTGCTTCAACCATCTACAGTTAATAGCAAGCTCAAGAACAAAGTTTGAAATTGGTACTTATCAAAGAATAACAACTATATTTAAACTTGCGTATTTTTTTGATTTTTTTTTATATTTACAATGCTGAAGCTTTATAAAACTAAAATGTGGTTGATAGGAGATATCCTGCTCAATCGAGTAATACTTATTTTAACCATCTACAGTCAATAGCAAGCTCAAGAATGAAGTTTATAGTTGGTATTTATCAAGAAATAACGACTCTCTTTAAACTTGCTTATTTTTTTGTTTTTTTTTATATTTACATTGCTAAAACGATATAAAAGTAAAATGTATTTTATAGAAAATTTTTTACTTAATAGAATAGTACTTGTTTCAACCATCTACAATTAACAAAAAGCTTAAGAATGAAGTTTGAAATTGGTAGATATCAAGGAATAACGACTCTTTTGAGACTTGCGTATTTTTTTGATTTTTTTTTATTTACATTGCTGAAACTTCATAAAACTAAAATGTGTTTAATAAAAAATATTCTGCTTAATTGAATAGTATTTGCTTCAACTATTTTCAATCAATAGCAAGCTTAAGAATGAAGTTTGAAATTGGTATTTAGCAAGAAATAACGACTCTCTTTAAACTTGCGTATTTTTTTGATTTTTTCATATTTACATTGCTAAAACGTTATCAAAATAGGAGTATTTGATAGAAAATTTTCTGCTTAATTGAATGGTATTTGCTTTAACTATCTACAATTAATAGCAAGCTTAAAAATGAAGTTTGAATTTGGTACTTATCAAGGAATAACGACTATGTTTAAACTTGCGCATTTTTATGTTTTTTTTATTTACATTGCTAAAACGTTAAAAAAGTAGGACGTATTTGATAAAAAATTTCCTGCTTAATCAAATGGTATTTTTTTTAACCATTTACAAATAATAGAAAGCTCAAAAATGAAGTTTGAAATGTGTATTTATCAAGAAATAACGACTCTGTTTAAACTTGCGTATTTTTTTTTTATATTTACATTGCTGAAACGTTTTAAAAGTAGAATGTATTTGATAGAAAATTTTCTGCTTAATCGAATAGTATTTCCTTCAACCATCTACAATTAATAGCAAGCTTAAGAATAAAGTTTGAAATTATTACTTATCAAGGAATAACGACTCTTTTGAAACTTGCGTATTTTTTTGATTTTTTTTTATTTACATAGTTGAAACTTCATAAAACTAGAATGCCTTTGATAGAAAATATCCTGCTCAATCGAATAGTATTTGCTTCAACTATTTGCAATCAATAGCAAGCTTAAGAATGAAGTTTGAAATTGGTACTTATCAAGGAATAACGACTATGTTTAAACTTGCGCATTTTTATGTTTTTTTTTATTTACATTGCTAAAACGTTAAAAAAGTAGGATGTATTTGATAGAAAATTTTTTGCTTAATCGAACGGTAGTTGCTTCAACCATCTACAACTAATAATGAAGTTTGAAGTTGGTACTTATCAAGGAATAACGACTATGTATAAACTTGCGCATTTTTTTTTATATTTACATTGCTGAAACTTTATAAAACTAAAATGTGTTTAATAAAAAATTTCCTGCTCAATCGAATGGTATTTGCTTCAATTATCTACAATTAATAGCAAGTTCAAGAATGAAGTTTGAAATTAGTACTTATCAAGAAATATCGACTACCTTTAAACTTGCGAATTTTTTTGATTTTTTTTATATTTACATTGCTGAAACGTTATAAAAGTAAGATGTATTTGATAGGAAATTTTCTGCTTAATCAAATAGTATTTGCTTCAACCATCTACAATTAATAGCAAGCTCAAGAATAAAGTTTGAAATTGGTATTTATCATGAAATAACAACTCTCTTTAAACTTGCGTATTTTTTTGATTTTTTTTATATTTACATTGCTGAAACGTTCTAAAAGTATAATGTATTTTATAGAAAATTTTTTGTTTAATCAAATTATTTCCTTCAAGTATCTACAATTAATAGCAAGCTCAAGAATGAAGTTTGAAGTTGGTACTTATCAGGAATAACGACTCTCTTTAAACTTGCGGCTTTTTTTGATTTTTTTATATTTACATTGCTGAAACGTTAAAAAAGTAGGATGTATTTAACAGAAAACTTTTTGTTCAATTGAATGGTGTTTGTTTCAACTATCTACAGTTAATAGCAAGCTCAAGAATAAAGTTTGAAGTTGATACTTATCAGGAATAACGACTCTCTTTAAACTTGCGAATTTTTTTAATTTTTTTTATATTTACTTTGCTGAAACTTTATAAAACTAGAATGTGTTTGATAGAAAATTTCCTGCTCAATCTATTGGTACTTGTTTCAACCATCTACAATTAATAGCAAGCTCAAGAATGAGGTTTGAAGTTGGTACTTATCAAGAAATAACGACTCTCTTTAAACTTGTGAATTTTTTTGATTTTTTTTATATTTACATTGCTGAAACGTTATAAAAGTAGGATGTATTTGATAGAAAGTTTCCTGTTCAATCAAATGGTACTTGCTTCAACCATCTACAATTAATATCAAGCTCAAGAATAAAGTTTGAATTTGGTACTTATCAAAGAATAACGACTATCTTTAAACGTGCGCATTTTTTTGATTTTTTTAATATTTACATTGTTGAAACGTTATAAAAATAGAGTGTATGTAATAGGAAACTTTTTGCATAATTGAATGGTACTTGTTACAACCATCTACAATTAATAGCAAGCTCAAGAATGAAGTTTAAAATTGGTACTTATCAAGGAATAACAACTATCTTTAAACTTGCGCCTTTTTTTGATTTTTTTATATTTACATTACTGAAACGTTTTAAGAGTAAAATGTATTTGATCGAAAATTTTTCGCTTAATCGAATGGTATTTTCCTCAACTATCTACAAATAATAGCAAGCTCAAGAATAAAGTTTGAATATGGCACTTATCAAGTAATAACGACTCTTTTTAAACTTGCGTATTTTTTTGATTTTTTTTATATTTAGTTTATTTAAGCTTTATAAAACTAAAATGTGTTTAATAGAAAATGTCCTGCGCAATCGAATAGTACTTCCCACAACCATTAACAATTAATAGCAAGCTCAAGAATGAAGTTTGAAATTGGTACTTATCAAGGAATAACGACTATCTTTAAACGTGCGCAATTTTTTAATTTTTTTTTATATTGATATTGCTAAAACGTTATAAACGTAAAATGTACGTGATAGGAAACTTCCTGCTTAATCGAATGGTTTTTGTTTCAGTCATCTACAATTAATAGCAAGCTCAAGAATGAAGTTTGAAGTTGGTACTTATCAAGGAATAACGACTCTCTTTAAACTTGTGCATTTTTTTGATTTTTTTTATATTTACATTGCTGAAAAGTTATAAAAGTAGGATGTATTTAATAGGAAATTTCTTGCTGAATTGAATGGTACTTGCTCCAATCATCTGCAATTAATAGCAAGCTCAAGAATGAGGTTTCAATTTGGTACTTATCAAGAAATAACGACTCTCTTTAAACTTATGAATTTTTTTGATTTTTTTTATATTTACATTGCTGAATCGTTATAAAAGTAGGATGTATTTTAAAGAAAGTTTTCTGTTCAATAAAATGGTACTTGATTCAACCATCTACAATTAATAGCAAGCTGAAGAATGAAGTTTGAATATGGTACTTATCAAGGAATAACAAATATCTTTAAACTTGGGCATTTTTTCAATTTTTTTTATATTTACATTGCTAAAACTTTATAAAACTAAAATGCGTTTGATAAATAATATTTTGCTTAATTAAATAGTTTTTGCTTCAACCATTTACAATCAATAGCAAGCTCAAGAATGAAGTTTGAAATTGGTACTTATCAAGGAATAACAACTATCTTTAAACTTGCGCATTTTTTTAATTTTTTTTATAATTACACTGCTGAAACGTTATAAAAGTAAAATATGTTTAATAAAAAATATCCTGCTCAATCGAATAATACTTGTTTCAACTATTTACAATCAATAGCAAGCTCAAGAATGAAGTTTGAAGTTGGTACTTATCAAGGAATAACGACTATCTTTAAACTTGCGGCTTTTTTTGATTTTTTTATATTTACATTGCTGAAACGTTAAAAAAGTAGGACGTATTTGACAGGAGACTTTCTGCTTAATCGAATGGTGTTTGTTTCAACTATCTGCAGTTAATAGCAAGCTCAAGAATAAAGTTTGAAATTGATACTTATCAAGGAATAACAACTATCTTTAAACTGGCGCCTTTTTTTGATTTTTTTATATTTACGTTACTGAAACGTTCTAAGGGTAGGATGTATTTAATAGGAAATTTTTTGCTTAATCGAATGGTATTTTCCCCAACTATCTGCAAATAATATCAACCTCAAGAATGAAGTTTGAAGTAATTACTTATCAAGTAATAACGACTCTTTTTAAACTTGCGTATTTTTTTTATTTACATTATTTAAACTTTATAAAACTAAAATGTGTTTGATAGAAAATATCGTGCTCAATCGAATAGTACTTGCCTCAACCATTTACAATCAATAGCAAGCTCAAGAATGAAGTTTGAATTTGGTACTTATCAAGGAATAACGACTATCTTTAAACTTGCGCATTTTTTTGATTTTTTTTATATTTACACTGCTAAAACGTTATAAAAGTAAAATGTGTTTGATAGAAAATATCGTGCTCAATCGAATAGTACTTGCCTCAACCATTTACAATCAATAGAAAGCTCAAGAATGAAGTTTGAAGTTGGTACTTATCAAGGAATAACGACTCTTTTTAAACTTGCGAATTTTTTTTATTTTTTTATATCTACATTGTTGAAACTTTTTAAAACTAGAATGTGTTTAATAGAAAATATTCCGCTTAATCAAATAATACTTGTCTCAACCATTTACAATTAATAGCAAGCTCAAGAATGAAGTTTGAAGTTGGTATTTATCAAGAAATAACGACTCTCTTTAAACTTGCGAATTTTTTGTTTTTTTTTTCATTTTTACATTGCTAAAACGTTATATAAATAGGATGTATTTAATAGAACATTTTTAAAGCTTAAGAATAAAGTTTGAAATTGGTACTTATTAAGAAATATCGACTATCTTTAAACTTGCGCATATTTTTATTTTTTTTATATTTACGTCGCTAAAACGTTATAAAAAAAAATATTTGACAGAAAATTTTTTGCTCAATCGAATAGTACTTGCCTCAACGATCTACATTTAATCGCAAGCTCAAGAATAAAGTTTGAAATTGGTACTTATCAAGGAATAACGACTCTCTTTAAACTTGCGTATTTTTTTGATTTTTTTTATATTTACATTGCTGAAACTTTATAAAACTAAAATGTGTTTGATAAAAAATATCTTGCTTAATCAAATAGTGCTTGTTTCAACCATCTACAATCAATAGCAAGCTCAAGTATGAAGTTTGAAATTGGTACTTATCAAGAAATAACGACTATTTTTAAACTTGCGCATTTTGTAAATTTTTTTTATATTTGCGTTGCTAAAACGTTATAAAAAAATACGTTTGATAGAAAATTTTTTGTTCAATCGAATGGTACTTGTTTCAACCATCTACAATTAATACCAAGCAAAAAATGAAGCTTGAAATTGGTACTTATCATGGAATAACGACTCTTTTTAAACATGGTAATTTTTTTGATTTTTTTTTATATTTGCATTGCTGAAACTTTATAAAACTAAAATGCGTTTCATAGAAAATATCCTGCTCAATCGAATAATATTTGCTTTAACTATCTACAAATAATAGCAAGCTCAAGAATAAAGTTTGAAATTGGTACTTATCAAGGAATAACGACTCTCTTTAAACTTGCGTATTTTTTTGATTTTTTTCATATTTACATTACTGAAACGTCATAGAAGTAAAATGTATTTGATAGAAAATTTTTTGCTCAATCGAATAGTACTTGTTTCAACCATCTACAATTAATCGCAAGCTCAAGAATGAAGTTTGAAATTGGTACTTATCAAGGAATAACGCCTACCTTTAAACTTGCGTATTTTTTTGATATTTTTCATATTTACATTGCTGAAACTTTATAAAACTAAAACGTGTTTGATAGAAAATATCCTGCTCAATCGAACAGTACTTGCCACAACCATTAACAATCTCGGCCTGGCGATAGCGTGCTTAGCTAGCATTCGGGCAAGATCGGGTTTAAACCGACTGTTTTAACTTTTAATCGGAGTTTTTTAAAGGTTTTCTCCAGTCAGTAGGCCAAAAATGTTTTTACCGCTCTAATTTTGAAATTAACATCCCTACACTTTAAGAGTCAACCTAAATTAAAATTTTTCTTGCTTACTCGTTGGAAGTTTCCTCAGATTATTATTGTATGAAATACAAAAAAATCCTTTTTTTAAATATTTCTTCATAGAATAAATGTGTGTCAAATTGTGTGACAAAATGCGTGTCAAATTGTTAAACCTTGAAGACTGATTTCAATTAATAAAGTAACGAATACCTCCTAACAAATTTCTTTGTTATTCCATAGATTTCTTTACTTTGTAGCTATTACAGTTTTTAGTTTTGTGTTTTTTCAGTGTTATAACTAACAAAATAGGAGAGGTCGTTACTCGTAATGAAGATGTTACTATTGCTCCATCTTGTCGAAAACCAGAAATTAAAATGTTATGCCAAAAAGATAAGCTCACAAGTGTTTGTTTGTCGTTTAACACATACTGTAAAAGTAAATAGGTAAACCGAAATACGTCATCCATCCTCGACAACAGTGTTTAATGTGTTATTAAGAATATGTAATTTAATAGAATTAGCAGTCGTCACTTGTCAGTTCCTCTGAAATTACAAGTTGTTGTAACAAAACCGTTATTACTAAATTTTGTTTTATTTTCCAATTTTTTTCAAATTTTCTTCAAGGCCTCTAATTTTCGCTATTATGTGTGTCGTCAAGAATTGTAATACAATTCTATTTTTATGTTTATTGAGATAATTAATGAAGCCTTGACAATTACCATCATTAAAGACTTCTCTCACTTGTCTGGAATATTTTGTTATAAAGTTAGTCACGCAATTTTTTCCATAATTTTTATCAAGGGGACTCCTCCATACAGCATTTTATTTCACAATCTGTGATAAACCGAGAACTTTGTACACGAATGTGTAAAATTCCTCTTATTACTTACTACATTATACCTTATCTATTTGTTGAATTCAAAGTCTTATCAGGTCCGTTGATGTCTGCTAAAAGTATAATTTACGTTTTCAAGCATTTGGGAGATAAAATTAGTTGCCAAAATAATTGTACACGAGTTTGTGAAAAAAATACTGATAAAGAAAAATTGCACAATAATTTTGTAACAATTTTCCAAGATAGTAATTAGTGTCATGATATCTTGATGATAAAATCGATTAAATCTTGTTTCTTTAAGAATATACATATAGTTTTTTAACACTTGTTATACCGAGGGGAGGGGCGGTTTCAGTTTTCATCGTATTTTTTTCCAAAGTATCGATTTTTTTACATTATTCTTTAACGGTTCTATGAAGGTATTTTTGTTTTAATTTTAATAAAAGATACAAATTTTAAATTATGGGGTCTATCCGGATGTTTTTTGGAATATTTTTTCTATAGTATTATGGCCAATTTACATTTATGTAGTAAAAAAAATAATTTAAAAAAGTTACTGAAGGGTTCAGCTACAGAGGAAAATGCTGAACATTATTTTGTAAAAAAGTTGATTAGTAAAATGTTTGAATCGCTCCAAAGTGTGTTTGGTGAAGCTTCAAACGTAGCGATTGAAATCAGGAGTGGGATAGGAAGCTACGAAGAAAAATTGGTTTGAAGCTTTGAAAGAAAAGTCACGTCAAAAATTAGTATTTTTCGGCGTCATTTTGTAGAAATTGGATTCGACGAGTCTCAGTTGCATAATTATCAATTTTCTTTTTTATTGGGGCAGTGTAAATGCCAAAAACCCCTCGTAGGTTATCTGCGGAAAAAGCACTAATGTGGAAGCTTTATTACAAAACATGTTTGCATTATTGCAAGAAAATCTTTATTCACTCAAAGAAGAGCAGATAATAGAAAAAGAAGAATTGAATAAAGATCTTAAAAGAAGAACAAATTGTAATGTTTATAGAATTTAAGAAAGAACAAAGGAAATTTTAGTCGGCAATTAGTGAAGTAAAAAACGATATTAAAGAATATTAGACCAAAGTAAGAAATAGAATTAAAGCACGTAAAATCGGAAAAGGACCGAAATTATCCGAATTGGATAAAAATTAAGATGTTGTTCTAAGAAAAACTCCACAAAAAGCTAAAGAAACAATCATAGCAAATGCTAAGAGGAGAACACGAAAGAGGTCAAAGCCGAAATTGATTTGTTACTAGAAAAAATGTTAAACAAATTTGACAGGGGCATTTAGAGCGCGAGAAGGGGTCTCACAATTGAGATCTTTTAAACAGGAGAAGAAGGTTAGGACTCAGAAATACTAGTTACAGTGCAAGTGAATCTGTAGACGAGACTCGGAAGAACTACAGACACAGAACTGATTATGGTTCTGGTTTTGAGTCTAAGTGAGGTTTTCTAAACTTAAATTCAATTTCTGAATGTCCTTTATCTCAGAAACTGAGAGAATTCAGTTCAGGGTGAACAAAGCCGGAAATTAGTTGAAGCAAGACGAGATTTTTACATGAAATTTGGACACACACATTTGGTAAGAAGAAAACATCTGATGTTACTGAAGAAACAAGATATTGTTACTGAACAGCAAGAAGAAAAGGAAACTGATCTTCAGCAGTTAACAATGATTGATTTAATCTTCTATAATTTTGTTACTAATCCAATGAGTGATATTTAGGGTAAGAAGAAAATACCTGATGTTTTTGAAAAAATAGAACAGCAAGAAAAAAGGAAGAAAATTGTTGATGATGCAGAAAGTAATGAAGAGAACGAAATATAGGGTCTTAAGGAGAACTTCTCATAGATAAGCAAAATTTGGCAATTGAAAATAAAGAACTAAAGAAAAATTCTGATGAAATGGAGGAGTCCGAAGTCGTAAATAGGGACTTTGAAACAGTTATATAGTGTATAAAAGAACGAAACAAATGTTGCAAATCCAATGAGTGATAATAATGGTAAGAAGAAAATATTTGATGTTACTGAAGAAACAGAATAGCAAGAAGAAAAGGAAGATAAAGTTCATGATGCAAAAAGTACTGAAGAGAACAAAATGCCAGCTTCACATATTAAAATAGGGTCTTAAAGAGAACTCAATGTAGATGAGCAAAGTTTCGTAATAGAGAATAGAACTGAAAAAAGTTGTGAAGAATTGGAGAAGCCGAAGTGGTAAATGGGAACTTTGAAACGGCTATGGAATTTATAAAAGAACAAAATAAATGTTACAAATACAATGTATAATAATAATAGTAAGAAGAAAATATTTGATGGCACTAAAGAAACAAAAAAGAAAGAAGGAAAGAAATAAAAAGGTGATGATTCTGAAAGTAATGAAGAGAACGAAATTCCAGATTAAAATAGGGTTTTAAGAAAAATTTTTCGAAGATGAGTAAAGCTTGGTAAATAAGGACTTTAAGACCGGTTATGGGGGTTTATAAAAAAGTGAAACTTTCAAAAGATTGAAGTAAGCATGAAACATCTAAATTTTACAAAACTTGATACTATAGGACCTAATTTTACTCTCATGTGTGAACTGTTTCCTCAAAGGTCACGTCGTGAATTAAAAAAGAAAATTTAAGAAAGAAGAAAGGATTTTAAAAAATTTAGTGGATTTTAATAAATTTAAAGACGAGGTGGAAGGATAAGAATTGGAAGAACTATAAAAACAAAAAGAACGTGAAGACAAATAGAGAAGGAAGACGATTTGGTCTGTTTCTACAACGCGAAAGGAAGAGCTGAAAAGTGCTCGAAATTACGTGACTGGGAAGAATCATATGATATAGTAAAGTGTCCAAATAATCTAGTGTTTAGAATAGACAGCAATGTGGAAGAGACCCTACAGTACAAATGAGGGGGTAGTGTTGCGAAGTTACCTTTAGAAGTCTAGTTAGTTTAGTTGTTCCTAAATTTGCAAATTCTCATCAAAATGTAGTAAAAAAAAATAATTAAAAAAGTTATTGAAGGACTCAGCTATTGGAGGGAACTTTGTAACAGTATTAATGCTAATTACGTAATAAAACAAAAAAAAATATTTTTTTTTGTTGAGGTCTATTTGGACTATTTTTTATAACATTAAGAAAAGACCTTGATCTTACGAGATATAATTATATGTATGAATTCAATTTCCATGGAAAATTTTCTTAAATTACAGCTATTTGAATGCGCAATTTCGTTCGATTTTCTTTTAACAAATAAATTTTGCATCGATAACACAATAACCTCTATGATCATGCGGATACTAAAGTACAAACGCGTATTTTCTTAATTTGTTTGCTTAATTTTGTGCTGATTCAAATAATTAAAAAATACGTTTTATTGGTCTTCAAAAATCAATTCCTTGTTGAAAAAATAGATTGTAAGATGATAAACATTCAACTATAGATATTCGAGACGCCCACGTGTATATTTTAAAATGTGTGTTTTTTGAAGTTTTCGCAGTCAGCTGACTATTATTAGGATAGTACAGGACTACCATCACGTGAAAATTCCTGATATTGTGCCAAGAGAATTACCGATAATGTAATACATAGTTATAACGCATTGAATGAACTCATGACTTTTACACTATCTACTTTGTGATCTATGATTCAAAGTGTCTATAGCCTATAATTGGGTCTCCTAGCTTGTACATTGTATACCTACCTTGTAATTAAATAAATAGATAGTTTTTGCAAACATTATTCAATTATTTTTAATTATTGAATTATTTTGTCTTTTTAATTTAAAATTGTACAAGTATATCTTGTTTTTAGTATCTGGTTTATTTTTAAATTCAAATAGAGATGATTAAAAATAGATCGTGATATTTAAAAAGTTGGTTGCAGAAATTTACGCATTTTTCTAGTATTCTCAAAAAGTTTTCGTAAATAGTTCATCTAATTAGACAAATATTTTGAAAAAAATGTTGTTGTTAGGACAAACTAAAGTCAGTGTATCATTTATTGATAAATTGTCAAAAATACTAAGCGTGTCTGTTATTGTTTATTATAAATGAATGTCGAGAGATCAACATTTTTGGGTCAAATTAATTGAATTACTATTGGCTTGGAAATGAACACGTTTTGACGAGATAATCTAGATAGGAGTACATAGAACTACTTGAATTTTCAATTTTGTTTCAACATTGAAATAATTGTTTTTTCGTTATCAAAACTTTATTTTAGTACAATTAGTAAATCGTGTACAACTCTACATACTTTCCAGCTGGTATAAAATTGAATGATTTATTTGCTTTGTCACCTACATTGTCAAATGGTTATCAATGAGTTAGTGTCAATGTCACTATTTTCAATTACAATTTCTACGGTTAATAAACTAGAATCGGTCAACACAGAACTGTTGCATACCGGTTAAAATATTGTTTTATTTAATTAAGTCATTTGTTTCTTTAAATTCCTGAAAATTTATTTTTTTAATGTGTTATTTATTATAATTTTATGATGGGAATTTGGTCAGGCATTAAATCAATATAAATTACGCCAACGTTTTGGACTATTTTTATTTTTCGTCTTTCTTCAGGGTTTATTATGTTATTAAATTTAAACTGCATAATTTTCAGCAGCTTTCCTATTTTCTTTAGAGCATCCACTATTATAAAGTCAATTTTAAAAAATTATCTCTTTTCCTCTTTTTATTCTTTTTCAGAACCTTGACAACCAAGTCTTGTAGCTCAAATTGTTTTAATTTTTGTTACACCTTGTATATCTACTTGTATAGATGACGTATATTCCTGTTATACAAATGAATGTAATTGTTTATTCACTTAATTAGGTATAAAAAATGATAATAGTCGCAAAGTATTCTAAACACTTGTAAATTTAAAGATGCATAAGCAATTAGCTGCTAATCTTTATATCTCAACAAATCCTGTTTATTTAAAACAGTGAAAATGGGATAACGAGTGATCTAAAATGAATTGAATCGAAGTAGGACAAGCAAATGAAACAAATATTTATACTGGAACTATTTAAAAAAATGTTTGAAATGTGGCCTATATTTTACAATTGTACAATTCTTGTTGATGTGTAAGAACCAGGAAGAAAAAATAGGCAAAAAATAGATTAAAACGTGTAATAGGTAGGTTTGATTCTCATAAATAGGTTTGTTTAACTGTTATTTTTAATTTTTAAGCGACTGTAAAGCCTGTACTAATAAAGGGTTTCTCAATAAGGATGGGTCGATGTTAAAATGGAATAAAACAAGCTGTGTGTGTGGTATTAAAAAAATCTTTCTTTTATATGAAAGGTCCATGTATGCCTTTATATATATGGAAAATAACATCGTTCAAATGTCCGCCGCGGCTTCTAACTGTGGCACAGATCCGAGTGGACCAATTTTGAATGACTCTGTCGCATAAATCGGGCTGAATTTGACCGATGGTATTGATTATGTTGACTTTAAGAGCATCGGTCGATTGCGGCTGATAGGTATAGACCTGCGATTTGAGAAAACCCCACAAGAAAAAATCTAGCGGAGTCAAATCGCACGATCTTGGTGGCGAAATCACGTTACCTTTGGAAGAAATATTCTTCTAAACGGTTCGAAGCCCAGTCAGCGAACAAACGGCGTTGTCTATAGTCATTAACTTTAAGGTCCTGAGTTAACTCGATTTTGTACGGGTGTAATCTTAAATCCCGACGCAAAATTCGCCAAACTGATGTCTGCGAAAGGCAGAGTTCTTGTGCACGATCAAGAATTGACTGCCTCGGGATTTGCTGTACACTTTCACGTACGGCAGCAACATTTTCGGCCGATCTAGCATTTCCTTGACGACGGGGTGTTGGCTGATTGCTTACTGAACCCGTTGTTTCAAACTTGGTCACCAAACAATGAAGAGTCGATTTTGAAAGGTGGTTTCCATAAAATGGGCACAACGAGCGCAATGTTCGAACTAACGAACAGTCATTTTGATAATAAAGTTTTATCATTTGGACGTGTTGCTCAATTGTGTAATTTACCATGGTAATTTGGCATCAGTGACTGAACAATAAACACCAGATTACTCAGACACTACCAAAAAAACATGGCTGCCACAAGGTGCCAACATCAATCCATCCTTACTGAAAAACCCTTTAGAAGCTTGACTTTTTATTCTTTTAACATTTATTGTAGCTTTGACCGTTTGCGCAGTGTTTTAAAATAAATCCAGCGCAACTCAAATTGATACTTTATTTTTTTTTTTTTAATACGTTTCAGGAATTTTATTTTAATTTTTTTTATAATACATACATATATATTAAGAGTTGAATCCTCTATAAGTCTATATGACGTAATTTTTTTTAATTCGTTTTGTAGCTAATTTTATTGAAAATTTTTAGCTTTTATGTTTTAGCGCTGATGGGACTGACTGTGTCTTTCTCTCTTTCTCAGATTTTTTATAAGGTGGACGGAACAGTTCCCTATTTGAAGGTTTTGTCTCTTTTTGGACCAATTATAACAGCAATTGGAATAAATAAATTATATCCACATTTTTTTTTAATGAATGCATATAATTGTAATTTACGTAGATACTTATATGGGATTATTTTTATTGCACTTAATTAAATCGAAGCTTTTGAGATTACTACGTTTACGTAGTAAATTTCTAGATAAAAACTATTATCTGTTTTTTTTTTGTAATTTTTGAAGAAAATATCTCTGTTGTTCTATTTTCTGTTCATTTTACCCTAACTGTACAGAAAAATTACTAAATTAATTAACATGATTTATTAGAAACACTTCCAGTAAGAAATAGAGCAATTCTATCCAAAAATTTGAATCCAAAAAAAAAACACTAACAGTGCTTACCTATGTAAAAAAAAGTGTAAAAATAATGATAATTATCAACAAGAACTGATTAGGTTGGCAACACAAAATCTATCATTTTAGCATAATTTTGGTACTAGAGATGTTTCAATCATGGTTTTTCCTCAGATTTTTATCAAATATTCTTACTTCAAATACGTGATTTCAGTGAGAAAATCTATCAATTTAATACAGGGATACTAAAAATGCTTGTGATTTTTTTGTTGGGTTGGTAACAGATTAGAATTTTTCTGTTGGTACTACATACTAAATGTCTTAATAAAATTCAAATTTGATAATTTTGTCAAAAAGTTTTTATAGCCTTGGAAGCTGAGGCCACTTGGAAGAAGAACAAGGTCTTTACTATTATTATATTGTACCTAACCTAAAAATGTGACAAGACTTAAATATGACGCGTCTACCAACTACTCAAGTGTACCACTGCATTATTTTTCAATAACATCAATACAAACGTTTTGTATTATTATATTACTGTATTTTCTGTTGACTGATTGATAGTAGTGATAGTTTTCAATTTTACATGAGCTATCTCTGTTTTTAATTAAAAAAAAACACCTACTTTAGATTAGAATTAGATTTAAGAAATAAAATTTTACTAGAATTTGACATTGTTTTTTTTCTGTGTTTTTAAGTAATTTAAACTGCGTTTCTGTCAGAGACAAAAAAACTGTGAAGATTTATTCACTTCTAAATAAACAAAAAGATCAAAATAACAAAAAAAATTAAAAATTTATTAAATCAACAGCTGAATCTGGCTGGAACACACTTTTATACGTTCTAATATAAAAAATAGATACTGATTATCTTTAAATTAGTTGTGTTTTCAAAAATTTGGTTGTTTTTAAAAAAAAATTAACTTTGTAGCATGAGTATCTTAAAAATTCAAAAGTATAAAAAATATTTGGGTAAACCATTTGCTCCTATGTAAAATTTTGTAATAACAGTAATTTTATTTTATTTTTAGATTAAAAAAATGTTAACAAAAATAAAAAGGTCTCTGTATTTTTAATGCAAAAATGATTAATGATTACACCAATAAATATATCTCAAAAAAGTAGTTTTTGATCGTACTTAATGTTTTTTTTTGTAAATATGAGAAACTAACAAAAAAGAATTAAAATGAACCATCTTGTACGTATTATGAATTTTTCAATCAGTGAACCATCAACGAGGTAATTTACCCTTAAAACATGGCCCAATATTTAGTGGTAGATCCAGGAGAATTTTTTTGAGAATTTGTTTTTTTTTTAATTTTGAAATCTAGATTTTCAGTTGTTTTGTCTAGGACAGTTTAGGAAAAGAAGTTCCAATTTCAAATTCTAGTAAATTATAATTTGCAACCCTTATTCAATAGATGGCTGATTGTTTTTTAATTATAAACTTTATAATATATTATATAATTAACTACAGTGGCGGCTATTGAATATTGCGACATTTTGACAGATTCAAATTTTCGGATTTGTGATTTTTCTACATTTTTTTCTACATAGGCCCACCAATAATATGATTTATAAATAACGATTTATATTAATTTAGGTAATGACTTTTTTTTAATTTTAAGAATGTGGGGCTAAATTTAGCGTCCCACTTATGAGTGGCCACTACCGTACATACAGTGCCAGTCAGGCACTGACAAAAATTTTTATGCATTGTACTACTCAGTACCATATTTAAACAATTGTTTAAAACATTTTTATTAATAAACAATAATTAATAATTGTGTTAAAAAACATTTTTGAAAAATTGACTCAGACAAATTGTCTAAATTAGTACGAGATTAGTCGCTTTTTTAAGACCACGAAAATCTGTTTTTGTCATACTTTTGGACCAGATTAAACATTAAATTATAGAGATATTTATCTCTTGGCATCGCATTTACGCAAATCAAGAATTTTTTTAACCTTTTGAAAAGAACACAGTCGGAACTATGTTATTTTCCTTAGACTAGTCCATGGACTTGCTTAATCGAATGGTATTTGCTTCAACCATCTACAATTAATAGCAAGCTTAAAAATGAAGTTTGAAATTGGTATTTATCAAGAAATAACAACTCTCTTTAAACTTGCGGATTTATTTAATTTTTTTTATATTTACATTACTGAAACGTTTCAAAAGTAGAATGTATTTGATAGGAAATTTTTTTCTTAATCAAATGGTATTTGCTTCAACAATTTACAGTTAACAGCAAGCTCTAGAATAAAGTTTGAAATTGGTACTTATCAAGGAATAACGACTATTTTTAAACTTGCGTATTTTTTTGATTTTTTTTATATTTGCATTGTTAAAACTTTATAAAACTAATATATGTTTAATAAAAATTATCCTGCTCAATCGAATAGTATTTGCTTCAACCATTTACAATCAAGAGCAAGCTCAAGAATGAAGTTTGAAATTGGTATTTATCAAGAAATAACGACTCTCTTTAAACTTGCGCATTGTTTTGATTTTTTTTATATTTATATTGATAAAACGTTATAAGAGTAGGATGTATTTGATAGGAAATTTCCTGCTCAATCGAATGGTATTTGTTTCAAACATCTACAATTAATAGCAAGCTCAAGAATGAAATTTGAATTTGGTACTTATCAAGGAATAACAACTATCTTTAAACTTGCGCATTTTTTTTATTTTTTTTATATTTACATGGCTAAAACGTTATAAAAGTAGAATGTATTTAATAGAAAATCTTCTGCCTAATTTAAAAATATTTGCCTCAACCATCCACAATTAATAGCAAGCTCAAGAATGAAGTTTAAAATTGGTACTTATCAAGGAATAACGACTATCTTAAAACTTGCGAATTTTTTTGATTTTTTTTATATTTACATTGTTCAAACTTTACAAAGCTAAATGTGTTTAATAGAAAATATCCTGCTCAATCAAATAGTACTTGCCTCAACTATTTACAATCAATAGCAAGCTTAAGAATAAAGTTTGAAATTGGTATTTATCAAGAAATAACGACACTCTTTAATGTTGCGGTTTTTTTTGATTTTTTTATATTTACATTGTTAAAACGCTATGGAAGTAGAATGTGTTTGATAGAAAATTTTATGCCTAATCGAATGGTATTTGTTTCAACCATCTACAATTAATAGCAAGCTCAAGAATGTAGTTTGAAATTGGTACTTATCAAGGAATAAAGAATCTTTTTAAACTTGCGTATTTTTTAAATTTTTTTTATATTTGCATTGCTGAAACTTTATAAAACTAGAATGTGTTCAATAGAAAATATTTTGTTCAATCAAATAGTACTTGCTTTAACCATTTATAGTCAATAGCAAGCTTAAGAATGAAGTTTGAAATTGGTACTTATCAAGGAATAACGACTATCTTTAAACTTGCGTATTTTTTTGATTTTTTTTATATTTACATTGCTGAAACGTTATAAAGGTAAAATGTGTTTGATAGGAAATTTGCTGCGTAAGTGAACGGTGTTTGCTTCAACCATCTAAAATTAATAGTAAGCTCAAGAATGAAGTTTGAAATTGGTACTTATTAAGGAATAACGACTATCTTTAAACTTGCGCATTTTTTTGATTTTTTTTATATTTACGTTGCTGAAACGTTATAAAGCTAGAATGTGTTTGATAGAAAATTTCCTGCTCAATCGAAAAGTACTTGTTTCAAAAATATGCAATTAATAGCAAGCTCAAGAATGAAGTTTAAAATTGGTACTTATCAAGAAATAATAGTAGGTAGTGAAGGAGAGTGCTTGCACACAACGACCTTTAAATGACCTCTGTTTTGGCTTTTCACCATTACTTATAGGTTTCTACATTACCGACTCTCTACTAGATGACGCTAATTACAGGTTTCTACATTCTACATTTAAGTTAATTATAAGTTTCTACATTTATGTTATGTTAATAACTATAAATATATAAACATAATCAGGTGAAAGGGAAAAAAATCAAAGATATGAGTATAAAATAACATTTTTTTAACACCAAAAAGATATGACAATGTTAATGATGAATGATGATGAACAAGAAGCTGCATAGCGAAATGTGTTTGTAGATAATAATTGATAATTATTATATATAAATTTTTATTTATTTAATGTCACTTGTTTGTATTAAATGAAGATAAGAAAAAGCATCAATTTTAATATAATATGTTTATTAGTCATATATTTAAAGGAGTGGATACCAATATAATTTAGTGTATTAGCTATATTGGTAGACATCAGTTTAAAGTAGATACACAACTTATTCTATACGAAATGATGTAGTACAGATTTATCTGTGATGCTGTAATTGTTGTAAAAAAAATAACAAAATCATGTTCCAACTGTTATTTTTTATTATTTTGTATCTGTTGATGGAAGAAGTGAGTGCGATGAGTAATCTATCTGCAGGATGTTGCGGTTAAGATAAAGACTTCTTATCATAATCATATGACCACCTGCCTACAAAAAATTGTGTCGTAGACATCTCAATCATCTCATTCACAACAGTGTAGTTGCAACCTTCACAGTGTAAACATGTCAGACCAACAATGTTCTTCAACAAATCTCACCGTAAGTAATTATTTTTATTTTATCTATTGGTCGACCACAGATTGGGATGATGATGCATACCTTTTGTTAGCAGGATTATGTACATACATAAGTGACAAGCATTTATGCCAGTCTGTGGTCAACTATTAACTATCTTTTTTTTTTATATGTTTTTAATAAAATATAAGATGCCTCAATGTGAAGCATGTCTCAAAAAATTCACAACGAAAAGATCATATCAGCGTCATATGAGGGAATATTGTCCGGAAACAAAGAAAGCTAAAACAACTAAAACAACTGGTAACAAAAAAAAAAGTTTATTATAGTAATATAATTATTTTAATAGTTTTAGAGAATAATTCTGAATACATGTGTACATCGTGTAATTAAATAATCCCTACTACACCAGAAAAAAACATATTCGATATCAAAAGCTTTAATACAAAGAATAAGGTGATTACGTTGAGTACAAATGTTGAAGAGGTGTTAAGAGATTTTCAGAAAGTGATTAAACAAAAAATGGCTGATTTTTTGGAGTGTGATTCTGGTAAAATAATAATTATATTTATTATATTATATTCATATATGGTTTTATATTTCAGGTTGGACTTTAGTTAAAATATTACACCTGGAAATTAATGTAAACAAATACAATCCGTTGAAAGCATCATCATTTATTGATCTTCCACCTTGGGTGGTTAAAAAGCAAGCAGTGATAAACATTCATAATTATGATTATCACTGCTTTGTATGGTCTATTAAGGCAAAAATCGTTACACCATCTGGACCAAACTACTTACCATCATCATACCCTCATTGGTCAACTGTTTTGAATTGTGACGGTTTGGAGTTTCCAGTAAAATTAGATCAGATACTAATATTTGAACAAAATAATAATATTTCTGTAAATGTGTACGGATTAGAATTAATATATTCTAATAATAAAGCAAAATATGAAGTAGTGGGACCATTATATTACACAAGATCTAAAAAAGCTGTTCATGTAAATTTATTATCATTAAGTAATGATGAAGGAGATTGGCATTATTGCTTAATAACGGACTTGAGACGATTAGTTTCTAGTCAATTTTCTAAACATTTTGGTCAGAAATTTTTTTGTGATGGTTGTCTACAATACCTTTGTACGGCTGCTTTATTACATAGACATTTAGAACGTGATTGTGGAAAACTTTATACTCGTATTCCAACTAATGATTTAATTATAAATAAATTTGGAGATACTGTTCCCGGTAATATACTTCAATTTCAAAATTTTGAAAAACAACTTTCTATTCCATTTGTTATTTATGCTGATTTTGAATGTTTACTAAAACCAATACCAACAGTTTCACCAGATCCTACACAAGCATTTACTATGAAAACATATCAACATGAACCATATTCTTGTGCTTATTATATTAAATGTGCATACAATGATAACTTATCAGAATTACAACTATTTCGTGGTAAATCATGTGTTGTAGATTTTCTTAGTTCTTTGGAAGGTAAAGTAAAATTTCTATATAATAATTATTTGAAAATTTTAAAACCAATGCTTCCTTTAAATGAATGTCAAGAGCATGAATATTTGATTGCAACACACTGTCACATTTGTCAAAAACCTTTCGAGAGTACTGGTACTAAAGTAAAAGATCATTGTCATTTATCTGGTTATTATAGAAGACCTGCTCATTTTAAATGTAACCTAAATTATAAAGTTCCAAAATTTATACCAATATTTTTCCATAATCTCTCAAATTATGATAGTCATTTATTTATACGAGAATTAGCAGAAAAATTTAGTGATATAAAACTTGTAGATAAAACCAAAGAAAAATATATTACATTTTCAAAAACCATTCAGGTATATGCAACTATAAACAATGATAGTCAGATAATAAAACATAATTTACAGTTAAGTTTCGTAGATAGTTTTCAATTTTTAGCTACTTCTTTAGAAACATTAGCTTCAAATTTGAAAGATAATCAATGTAATGAGATTCGGAAATATTTTCCCAATGATGCACAATTTAAATTAATTCCACAAAAAGGTGTGTTTCCATATTCATATGTTGATGATTTTACTAAATTAGATATGACTGGATTACCACAAAAAAGCGATTTTTTTGATAAGTTACATGATGTACATATTTCTAAAGTTGATTAAACACGAGCACAAACTGTCTGGAATAGTTTTGAGTGTCAAACACTAGGAGACTATTCAGATATTTATTTAAAAAAAGATATACTATTATTGGGTGATGTATTTGAGAATTTCAGATCTATATGTCTTAAGCATTATAAACTAGATCCTACACATTACGTTACTGCACCATCATTAAGTTGGGACGCAATGCTTAAATTTACCAAAGTACAATTGGAACTGTTTACTGATATTGATATGTTACATTTTATTAAAAAAGGGATTAGGGGAGGAGTTAGTATGTGTACTAAACGAGCAGCAACCGCTAATAATAAAATTCTTCGAAACTATGATTCTTCAAAACCCTCATCTTATCTATTATATCTTGACGCTACCAATTTGTACGGCTGAGCAATGACTCAAATGTTAGCTGAAAGTGACTTTACTTGGCTATCACAAGATGAAATTGATGGACTCAATATAATGAAATTGTCAGATACATCATCTAACGGTTATGTTTTTGAAGTTGATATCAATTATCCTAAACATCTTCATAACCCACATAATGATATGCCTTTTTTACCTGAGAACATTGCTCCACCTAATAGTAAATATCCTTAATTAATTCCAAATTTATATAACAAAACCCACTACATTATTCATTATAGAAATCTCAAGCAAGCTATTGCAAATGGTTTAAAAGTAACTAAAATTCATCGTGTGCTTAAATTTAAACAATCAGCTTGGTTAAAACCATATATCGAGATGAATACAATGTTACGTAATAAGGCACAAAATAAATTCGAAAAAAATTTATTTAAATTGATGAATAATAGTGTGTTTGGTAAAACTATGGAAAATGTTGATAAGTGGGTGGATATTAAACATGTTACACATTGGGAAACATATGGTCGCAAATTTGGTGCAGAAACATATATCGCAAAACCAAATTATAAAAATTGTGTATGTTTTAATGAAAATTTTGTAGCCATCAAAATGAATAAAATTTAAGTTACGTATAATAAACCAATTTATGTTGGGTTTTCAATCTTAGATATTTCCAAAACACTCATATATAACTTTTATTATAACTTTTTAAAAGTAAAGTATCAACAAAATGTGTCTCTTTTATGTACCGATACTGACTGATTCATTAATTTTGGAAATTTTTACTGAAAATGTCTATACCGATATAAAAGAAAACATTAAATTGTTTGATACTTCAAATTTTGAAGAAACAAACATTTATGGTATACCTCGAAATAAATCAGTCATTGGTAAAATGAAAGATGAATATGAGGGTGAAATAATTAAGAGTTTTTATGGGACTAGTGCAAAAGCATATTGTGTACAAACGCTTAATAATTTAACAAAAAAGGCTAAAGGTATTAGTAAACATGAAACTGAAAAATTCCTAACACTTACTCATTATCAATCGATTGCAACAGATCTTCTAGCTCTAGAAGTGTTATGTATGATGAAAGTTTTTAAATCATACTTACATAATATGTATACAGAGCTTCGTAACAAAGTAGCCTTATCAACACAGGATGATAAACGTTACATTGTAAATAACTCTGTTAATACTTTGGCTTGGGGTCATGTATATATCAAAATCAATCAAAATTTAAATTCATTGATTTTAGGTATGGAGGAATATATTAATTGTATTTCATAGTTTTTAATATTAGCTTTGAATTATTATATCTTGTATATATTAAGTAGGTTTAATAGGTATTTTTAGTTATTTGTTTTGTTTATATGAAAGTGTAAACTATGAAAGTTGTACAACAAAAGATTATTAAAAATTAATAATCATGACTACTCATCAGTTTCTTTACCAAACCAATTTACCAAACATAATTCTTTATTTAATACAAGTGTTAAGCGAGGTTTAATAGTTGGACGATCAGGATGTGGTAAAACTAATGTGCTTTTAAGTCTACTACTACATCCAAATGGTTTACGTTTCACCGATATTTATTTATTTTCGAAAACTCTGCAACAACCCAAGTATCAATTTTTGAAATCTGTTTTGATTCCTCTCCACCAAGTTGATTATTTTGAATATAAAGATGGTAATGAAATACCTTCTCCGAAACTAATTAAGCCTTATTCCATTATTATATTTGATGATGTGATAAATTGTAATCAAAATATAATTCGTGACTACTTCTGTTATGGCAAACGTATTCATCTATTCCAAAACAATTAATTTAAGATAATGCAAATTTTATAATTGTTTTTCCTCAAGATACATTAAATTTAAAACATATTTTTAATGATCACGTTGGAACGGATTTTTTATGGGAAAAATTTCGAGAAGTATGTTCGGAATGTTGGCAAACACCATTTGGTTTTTTAACGATTGATAAAAATGCTGAGATCGCTCATGGTCGGTATCGTAAAGATATCGATCAATTTATTAGTCTATAAATAGTAAAAACTATCACCTCAAATATTAGTTGAAATGGAAAAACGTTTGACATTGAAACTGGCTAGAGCACGAAGAAGTGTTAAACAAAAAGTACATAATCTAACATCTAATTTGTTGGCTTCACAACAAAAATTTGAAAAACAATTCCAACCATTATCAGGACCATTACAAAGTTTTCTATCACAAATAAAACAAGAAAATCTAGCATTACCTTCGAAGCAAGAAGTTAGTTCGAAGGAAGAGAGAAAACCAACTGCTACCTCTACACCCACTTATTCAGCGACTCATTCTTCGTTAGTTCCTTGCTTAATCAAGTATCCATCACCACCAGCAGCTGTCCAGCAACCTACACCGGTATCTCTCGATGTTGTGAATGTTGCTGAATATGAACCCGATAAGGATGATTAAGATGAAGAAATTCCTATTGAATCATTACATGAAACTATAGAACAATTAACAAATACTCAAGCGTTTCAAGAATTTCTTGAGCAATGGTCAGGATTAGCACGCCAATATATTGAAGAAATGTTTGCAGATACCACTAATAAATTTGATCATCAGTATGGAGTACGCGATGATTTTGAAAAAGAAAAGTTTTATTTGGGTGATTCGAAAATTGATTTTCGTTATAATAATATATTTTATGTAAAAAATCAAAATATGAAGGAACACCTGGCTTATTTGAATTATTATTTAAAAAAGATCCTATCGGTTACACGAAAAATGATTTAAAAGATTATCAGAAACTTGTTAAACTAACAAATGCTGATCCAAAAAACTATAATGCAGAAGAACGATTTGCTGGAAATATTGGAAAAAAATATACGAAAATTATTAAGACATTTCATAATAAACCATTATCACCACTCACACAACGTCCTCGTAGTGAAAGTGCACCAACTTTGAAACAATTTAGAAAACAAATTACTTCAACTCCTAAAAAACAAACAACAACAATAAAACAAAAAGGTGGTTCGTTACGTACTCTAGAACTAAACAATAAACAAGTTGAATATATACCATGGAAAAATTTCAATACTTTAGTAAATCGTTTACGTTTACTAATTTCTTCAACACTGGCAGGAAATAATAATCATACAAATAAAATAACTCACATTATTAATGAATTACGTGAGGCAAAAATAATTATTTAAATTGGACATGTATACTATATTATGAAATAGTATAGTATCACATCTCGACATTATGACATTAAATAAATTCGGTAATCATATTCTACAACATCATATACAATATGCAAGCTTTTATTCTTATACCATTCTAATGTTTTCTGGTCCTGTAAAAGATCGTTATGTTCTATTTAATTATGATACAAATTTTATTTTTCCATTGAAAAGTGCTACAGTAGAGAGTGTATATGCAGTACCTACAGAGATTGTGGTGTTTGTAAATAATAAAGAAGTAAATTTGGTGGGATATACGTTACATGAACATGATGTAATAGTTTTTAAACGAAAATATCAAGAAGCCTACAATCAGTTACTTGTTTGGTTAGTATTGAAAATACCCATTTATCATGAAGCATAGTGCGACAAATATTAAACGTGAAGTTGTCAATGAATTACATGCTCCAGCTAGAAAAAAATTTAAAAAAAGAAGAGTAATTGTTAAGGGGTTAAATGATCTCTTTCAATTGGATTTAGTTGAAATGATTCCATATTCTCGCTTTAATAAAAGATTTAAATATATTTTAATGGTGATTAATGTATTTTCAAAATTTCTTTGAGCAATTCCACTTAAAAACAAGATGGGACAAAGTGTTACTGAAGCTATGAGTGATATTTTAAAGATTCAACGTAATGTACTCAAAAATATTCAAACTGACTTTGGAAAGGAATTTTACAATAAATCATTTCAAGATTTAATGAAAAAATATAACATTAACTACTATAGTTCATATTCCAATTTAAAGTGTAGTATAGTTAAACGTGTCAATCGAACAATTAAATCTCTAATGTGGAAGGAGTTTAGCGTTCAAGGCAATTGCAAGTGGATCAACATCTTACCAGACATTGTTAAAACATATAATAACACCATACATCGTACAACTGGATTAAAACCAAACTCAATAAATAAGAAAAATTAGCAGCAAGTATTAACTGAAGTTTATAACCATTTAAAGATAATGGATGTACATAAACCCAAATTTAAACTTGGAGATTTTGTTCGAATTAGTAAATATCGACATCTTTTTGCTAAAGGGTATACACCGAATTGGACTAATAAAATCTTTTTAATTAGTAAAGTACAAAACACTAATCCAAGGACATATCTACTACAAGATACTTTGGGAGAAGCAATAAAAGGTGGTTTCTATGAACATGAACTGCAACGTGTAAAATATCCTCATGTCTATCTCATTGACAAAGTAATTAGAAAAAAAGGAAATCACTTATTTGTCAAGTGGAGTGGAATGGATAAGAAACATAATTCTTGGATTAATATAAAGGATATATCCTAATTTGAAATATTACTTTTTGTATTTATTTAATTAATATATTCTTTAAAGTATATGTTTTTTATTTCTTACATATTATAACGAACATATTATAAAAAAAACCTAAAGATTTAAATCTATGACTATTGTTTTAAAACTAAAACACTTTATGTGTTTTTACATTCTATTTATTGAAAAAAAAAAAATACAGTACAGAATATAGATTTTACAAATTTACAATAACATCTTCCTTTTTTTACACGATTACAGTCTTTGAAAGTGGTTTATATTGAAACATTTTATCACTTATCACTAAAGCATATACGGTGGTTTTATCAGTAACGGATGTTAGCATTTCAAATTCTATTCTTAAAGATGCTGTTTGGGTCTGGAAACCAGTTTTCTGACGAGAGCAATCAATTACTATTAATGGATTAATAGTAGACTAGTAGTAGACTAATGTGTGTTTCATCAAATTGTAAGTTATAATAACTTGCTCTAAATGCAGTAAACATTTTATAAAGTAAAGCAGTATGTGATTTTTTAAATGCAACATTTAAATTTGCAAAGGGAAATCTTTAATTATTTATGAATACTCTGATTTCGCTTAAATCGCAACTATCAAAGTGACTTGTATTTTTACTAAGGTCCCCTTCCCTATATGTTTGAAAATTAATGATTATAAAGCGTGGTGTTTCAAGAGCAGTGAAAGGTTTAACTGGCCAGGCGTATTTTGTAATATTTGGAAACAATGGTTGAGAATAAAGTTCCCACTTTCTATATGGCACCTGAATCGTTTTATCTTGTTCAATTAGTTTTGTTAAGTGAACTTCTTTTTTTAATCCAGGACCAATATGTGGTACCATCCACACAAGTTTATTTATCTCAACTTTAGCCTTTTCATTTGTTGTACAAATAAGTGCATTATCATCAGTATTACTACGAATTAATATTAATTCTTGATGGACATTCAACATTACTCGATTGTATGTTTTAGCCATGCTTGAAAGTTTCCATCTACTAAATCAATTTTTCCTTCATTTGGATAATAACCAAATTTTTTTTATTTAAGGCTTTCACTCATATTTAACGATAATAAATTTTTCATTGTTGTTGTAATTCCTAGTTTTACATTTCCATCAATATATTTTGTATTTACTTCATATCGTATTTCACTGAATAAAAATGTAAAACCATTATTCACAAATTTCGTATCCGTCGCTGGAACCACTTAATTTGTTGCATCTGTCTTTACTAGTCTTCCCTCAATTAAAATAACACTTTCTCGAGGAAGGGTGCACAAGTCCTCAGGTAACTTAATTCGAATATGATCAGAATTATCATAACGAGATGTATATGCTTCATGTGATTGTAACTGATAGCTCTGAATAGTATCATCAAATACTAATTCATCGGTTAGATCAAAAATCATTGTTATTATGGATGTAATTCAAATCCTAATAATTTTAGAAACACTCAATTTTTAACACTTAGTCGTTGTACGTTTCTCTTCTTACTAACGATTCGTTTACATGTATTCGTTTTTTTATAATGTGATATTCTTTGATGTAATGCTCAGTCCCCACTTGGTATTTTTTTGATTGGCCCTACGTTGTGTTTTGTTTGTGAGGGGACCGGAAAAGAGAAAAAAAAAATTCACGGCAGAAACAAAATAAAACAAAATTCAAATCAAACTCAGTCGTATAGTGAGGCCGAGTTGCAAGATAAATAAAAGGACTAGTGAAATAAAAATCAATTCACACTACACTTAAATTTATTAACAAAAAAAAACAGAACAAGAAAAAAAATAAATTGTATTTAACAAAAAAAAATTATTCTAAACTAATCAACCCAGAACTTGGTTAAGAAGTTTACTCATACGTTGGTAATTTGAACAAGCAAGTAGAAATCATGCAGTGAAGAAAGTGTTAGAATTGGTATTTACGATTTAAACAAAAAAAAATGTTCATAAACTTTAAATTAAATAGTAGTTATTATCTTTTAAAATCTAAAATTGATAATTAGCTAAAGAGACAAAATTTAGTAATGAGGTTCAAGTAAAAAATAAATAAATAAATAAAAAAAAATTAATTAAATAATTACGTAATAAATGAAAATTTAAATTTAAATGATTGCAATTTAAATGAATTTAGCAACAATCGGATTTTGTTGGAGAGATGGACCAGGTTGTTGCACCCCTCTCACTGATGCAGGAAGGTACAGAGCAAAGGTTAATTACTAATACGTAATTAGCGATGGTTTCAACTGTATCAATGACATTTCCTCCTCTTATGGAAGGGGGGTGGCCGCTGTGGCAAGTGTCCCGTCTACTCGAAATTCAGGTTAATTAGGTTAACTTTGGATAATGTGGACAAAATCCTTTAATTTAGAATTTTTTTGGAGTTAAATCAATTAATTAACTATGACTTGCCTGTTAAACCAGACTAAAATTGTTGAATGGACTTGCGATTAACTCCAAATCACGAAACAAATTAATTTAATAATAATAATAATAATAATTAACTTAATAATAGCATGATCCAAATAAACAGCATTAAAATTAAAAATCAAAAAAATTAAAATGAAACTAACAATGAATTTAAATGTTCTGAGAAAAACTCAAAAAAACGTAGGAAAATATTTAGTTAAATTTTCCGAAATCTAACAAAGGTCTAATTAATTAAATAAATTCAAAGTTATTAATTTTCAATTAATTTAAGAATCAAAGAATTAAATTTATAGACACCCGTAAATAGGTAGTTATAGAAATAGTTAATGTTACATGCAAGCAAACAAAGAATTAGACGAGATTAATTAGCTTTTCGCTAATTAGGAAGAGAAAGGTACTTATCTCGACTGGTTCCAGGAAGGAAGCACTAGACACAGAATTTAATTCGAACTTAACTGAATTTAAATTTACACTAGTAACTTTAAACCAAATCAAATTGAATTAACAGAATGTAATAAAAATTACAGATTATCAAATTTAAGCAAAGCTCAAAAAAAAGCACGTCTGTTCTCAAAGAAAGCTCAGTTCGTACTCCCCCTCCAGTTACCAAATTTGTTTCCACAAGGGTATCTACCCCACTCTACACCCGCTACATAGTCTTTTGATTGGTCAAAATCTTAACTACTTATTGTTTGTTTAAAATATTCTCTAAATTGTTACTAAATAAACTAATAAGAAAAGAAGTACCAAGTTCTGGGAATAATGAAACCAAAAATGAATAAAAAATAATACAATAAATAAAGCTTAAAATTAAATAGAATCCAGACACCGCCTCTCTAATTATAACAATTTAATTGCGATGATTTAATACCAATCTGGTTTACAACTAATCTCACTGGATCCAAATTACCTAAATAAATCCTAACTAAATGATCTTTTTGGGTCTCTCTAATTACGAGCCAGAAGAAAAAGGTTGAAAGTTCAAGCAATAAAAGAAAGGGTTAGTCTTGTCAAATAATTCATGCATCTGAATTGTTTTTGTGCTTAATGTGTTACCTATTTTTATTACAAAATTATTAAATCTATTTAAAAAAAATGAAATCTACCTTTTTTTTGAATTTCGACCAAAGGGCACTAGATGTCCCTGCCTGTCTGTTTGTGAAAACCAAATCTTTAATAATGCTATTTCTTTAATAAACAAATGACTTTTATAGCCATAATTTGCAAGACACATGCACCAAAATAAGTAGAAAATAATTTGCAACAGAATTAATAAAATAGGTAAATAGATTGTTAAGAAAATTGGAAAATTAGAGAGATTCGTCCCAAAAATCAATTAAAGCCTAATTAACTTAAAACTAGACATACAATTTTGTGGTTTTGACACAACGCGAATTTAACTAGGTTGAATTTGAAAATCTAACGTTTTGGCATTCTATCATAACAATTTAGTGAAAATTATTTTGTACGAACTGTACATTTCAGTTTTCGGGCATCTGGTCGCCAGATTGTCGCCAGATTTAAGGGTATTTTAGGTCTTTCGTAGAAACTTTCTAAACGGCTGTAAAGCGGTCTCTTTTGTAAAATTGAATTTATGGATTTATGTATCCAGTCAAGTTTGTCTAAATTTCACAGAAAAATTCCGTATTGAAACACGTGCACGAAACGATCATTTTCAAGAAATAATAAAATATTTACTCATCTCTTAATTTTGATGTTTTGGATGAGGATATTACAATAATGAAAATTTTTATTGAAGGTTACTAACATTTTCTTCTTTCTTCTGTAAGTGTAGTCCAACTGTTACGGTTTCTTCTTGAAAATTGATTAATTTTCCATTCTGACCGAGTATTTTAAGTGTAATATTTCTTATTGATTCAACACTGATTGGAAGATAAATAATGTGTTCTGGTGATTGTACTATTTTGAAACCTGGAGGTACGTTAGGAAAAAACTGATAAATTATATAAACCGGTTTTCCATTTTTAAAACTACTCACTGTAATATTACATTCAACCAAAATTAAATAAATTTTTATTATATCAGCAATGCTATCAGAATTTTGATCAATATTTTTTTTAATTATTCCCTCTTTAAATCCTAACAATGGTCCAATGGTATTTGGTTTAGAGAAATTAATTTCTTGCGTTTTTTTTATATGGGTATGTAAAGTATTGAGGTTTGCAGTAATTTGAAGAATATCTTGACTGAATTTCTTTCCAATCTCGTGTTATAAGTAGATTCTGATGTCAGATATTTCGTAACATCCTGTTGGTATTGTAAATTCCTCACCACCAAAATAGAATTTATTATTTCCCACATCGATATTGGGTATACTATTGTAAACTTTAAAATTGGTCAGACCTAATTCATAATTACCATTACTCACATCAATCGGTGGAGAATAGTCTGAACTTAAAATAGATGATTTTCCCGTTAGAACAAATAACATTATTGATGATGATGATGATGTTTTGCGTCGTCTCAACTAAGTACTTTTTCTTTGCCCATGTGTATATAAAAACTTTAGACATAATTGTCCACAATTGAAAGATCCAACATTCTGATACTTATCATAATTATATAATATTTTATTACCACTCTTATCGCTCTTGAAATATTTTACAACTTCTAGAGAAGGTCTTAAATTTCCTATACTATCAAAATATATTATATGTTTATTATTTTTTATGTATGCAGTCAAACCATTTTCATCATCTATATTTATAACACCACTTTCATTTTTATAAATATTTTTTGGTAATTTATTTCGCATATAAACTCTTCGAAAATGTGGTATTTGTAGTAAGTGAGCAAATTTCTTTATCTCAATATTACTAAGAGCATGTCGTGGTAATTTTATTAGAAGTTTTTTTGATTCCATTTATATGGTTTAAGATATAGACTTTGTCCTTTACGTTTTTTTCTTTGCTTTTTTCGACCAATTTCTTTTTCAATTGCCTCCATTACGTTATTATGTCTCTGTGTTTCTTCTAGCATTGTTTTATCTGCTTGTGCTTTATTTACAGCTGTTGCTATGCTTGCTGCTCCACTACCCAATGCACCTAGTGCACCTAAAAGTGGTAATAGTAATGGTATAAAACCACCATATTTTGGAGAAACCACAATTCTATTCTTTGCTGGTTTTTTTTGTTTTTTTCTGGGTTTTGTAGAACCAATTCCTATTTTTGCTTTTTCCTTTATTATACCACTAATTGCTAAAGCAGTTGCTTTCTCACCCAACGATGAATTACTCGCCTTTAATCTATTAACAGCCTTAGTAACTAGTACCTTATCAGCTTCGTGTCGTTTTTGTAAATTCGTTTCTTGTGAGTATGCTATATCGTGTTCTCTACAAGCTTGATCAAGCGGGTTAATCCCGGTTTGTTCTTTTGTAAGTCTTTTTTCTAATTTTGTACCCGGTCCACAGAATTAATATCCAGGAATATGTAATTCGGTTGGTAATTTATTAATTAGTTTGTTTACAACACCTCTCCTTTTCTTGAAATGAATTGAAACACTAGTGGACTTTAATGGTTTGTTTCGCTTTTTATATATTATAATCATTTCTTGCTCTATCGCAATAATGTCACTGTTGTAGATGTGACGTCTACCATATGATTACTTAATAATTATTTATTAACTCTAATATTTTATATATGTATTTATTAGAAATTATTTAACAATAAATTTTATAATACATTTATATTATACATTACTAAAACATCTATATTGAGCAGCAGTAGGATCCACTTCTTCGACTGTCCAACACACTTTTCTACATGTATTACATTTCTCTTTTCCATAAATATGTATTATTTGATGAAGTTCAGATTGGGAATCACATATTATATCTATTTTAAAATTACTATTAGGTCAATAACCTTCTACACTTGAATCATCATCAGCATCCTCATCACTTCTATTTTGACCTGGATAATCATCACTAACATTCTGACTTGGTTTATTAATAATTATTTCCTGTTCGTTTTTAAAACATTCTTCACAAACTAATACTCGATTATCTCCAAATTTATTTATAATTAAATCATTATAATGTTAAATAATTATGAATGTTTATCACTGCTTGCTTTTTAACCACCCAAGGTGGAAGATCAATAAATGATGATGCTTTCAACGGATTGTATTTGTTTACATTAATTTCTAGGTGTAAGATTTTAACTAAAGTCCAACCTGAAATATAAAACCATATATGAATATAATATAATAAATATGATTATTATCTTACCAGAATCACACTCCAAAAAATCAGCCATTTTTTGTTTAATTACTTCCTGAAAATCTCTTAACACCTCTTCAACATTTGTACTCAACGTAATCACCTTATTCTTTGTATTAAAGCTTTTGATATTGAATATGTTTTTTTCTGGTATAGTATAGAGTCCAAATAATTCTACATTCACTTTTACTAAAATAATTTTTTTTACATTAGTACGAATAAGGTTGATGGTTTTTTCTTTTAATTCCATTATAAAAGTTTCCAAATCAACATGTTCACGTTGAGTTAAAATTTTATATGATGCAATACGTGATTTAAATGCCGAATTTCTTAACAATACTCCATTTTCAAGGGTTATATAAGTATTGTTTTTATGGTTAATACCTCGTTCATGGGCATTTTTATATTTTGATGGAATTATTTGATTACACGATGTACACATGTATTCAGAATTATTCTCCAAAAATTATTAAAATAATTATATTACTATAATAAACTTTTTTTTTTTTCTTACCAGTTGTTTCAGTTGTTTTAGCTTTCTTTGTTTCCGGACAATATTCCCTCATATGACGCTGATATGATCTTTTCGTTGTGAATTTTTTGAGACATGCTTCACATTGAGGCATCTTATATTTTATTAAAAACATATAAAAAAAGAATGATAGTTAATAGTTGACCACAGACTGGCATAAATGCTTATCACTTATGTATGTACACTTTGATGCAGAAGTTTTGTCATAGTGGCGGACACGGGTCTTCGCTAGGCGAGTTGAAGAGCACAAGCCGACAACAGGGTCAGTTGTCCCTAGATACCAGGGTAGTTTAGTCGCCTTTTTTCGTTCTCATGTCAGAGCAACTAATGTAACAATAAACAACTAAATTTATAAAAAATGATTATCTGAAGTATTAATAAAGTAAAATAATAAATAATTATTTTCCAAATTAACTTTAATAACTTAACAATATCAAGACACCTGTATAAAATTTTGACTGTTAGAAATGTTAAAAAAAAAATTTAATGTGATAAGTGATATCCAATATTTTACTAAATGTAAAGTATCCACATTTTTTTTGTTAATTTATTTGGGAATTATATTTGAAAATTACCTAAACTGTAAAAAATATCCACCAATCACCAAAACAACCAAGAAAATTTCGCAAATTTCGATCAATTTTTTTTTAGCAGTTGCCCTCAGTGTGGTCTCAATAATAATCCTTTATAACAGAATTTGGATCCCATGCTCCATTTTCAAAATACAGAGATTTAAAAAATCACCAGCCGCCACTGATTAATATTAATTCTAACAATTTTTTAAAAAATAATTGAAACCAGTATAAATAAGGTGAATTAAATATTAATTACAATAAACCTAATTGTTTATTTTGTCTAATAAAATGTCAAAAATATTTAACTTAATTACACTAATTATGTAATTCGTCATCTGCAAGCTACCCTTTTTTCTTTTTGTTTGAGATACAATGATATGAATAAAGATTCTTAAAAATTTTTTCATAAAATAAATGAGTTTTTGATTAAAATTGGTTTATTAAAATTTATTATATTTTATCAGAATTTAGATAATCATTTTACCGGTTAACAAGTTATCGCTTCAATCCAGTTGTAAAACTATACCTGGTATTGAATGACCCAACCGCTCCAAGTATGTAAAGGGGACTTGAAACAATCCTACCAGACATGAACTCAATGATATGAATTTATAGGGTGTAGTAGTTTTAATGTTTAGAATTCATTGCTTCCTGAATTTTGAAAAAAAGTAAGTGTATATAATTTAATTCAAAATATGTTTTTGTTTTATGCCAAATAAACGTTATTCTATTGTGAAATTTATTTATAAATCGTAAAAATTTAAAAAACTGAATTAGTAATAGGAAACATAAAAACTTTTAATTAAGGCAATGTAGCAAATACAGTAAAAATATTTACATAATTATATTTTTGGTTTTTATTTCTAATGTTTTAAAGATAAACTTATGTTACTTTAGTCTTTTATTTAGAAAAATTATTAAATGCAATTTTCTTTTTTGACTTTTTGTTATTTACTCTACCTTTTTTTAATATTTTTATGAATTCTTTAATTATGCGACAGTTTTTTCATTTTACGAATTTTGCAGTCCGCTCATGCTGAGAAAGTCGAAAGTGACTTTTCGGTTGAAAAAAAAATGATTTTGAAGTGCAGATTATTATTAATATGCATATAAGGTAGACACAGATGGTCACATGACCAGATACTAATCAAAAATCTGTAATTTTATTATTATATTTTTTCACTTTTTTATTTTATTTTTTTGTAGTTTGTTAATCTTTTATATATTTTTTTTAGTTTTTAATTTTTTTTTGTTTTCTATTATTATTTCAATTTTTTAAATTTTTACAACTTATAAATAAATTTTATAAAAAAATTACGTTTTATTTTATTTTTATAAAAATATGTGTTATCTTTTATACATACTTTTATTTCATATAAAACAAAAAACTCCTGACGATACAATTCAAAAAAATTATTCTGTTTTTATTTTGAATTCAATTATATACACCTACTTATTCTCTAAATGCAGGGAGCAATGAATTCTAATTATTAAAACTACTACCCCCTATAAGTTCATATTATTATTGGGTTCATGTCAGGTAGGACTGATTTAAATCTCCTTTACTTGGAGCGTTTGTGTCATTCAATACCAGATATAGTTTTACAGTTGGATTAAAGCGATAACTTGTCAACCGTTAAATGGATTATCTAAATAATGATGAAATATAAAAAAATTTAATATACCAATTTTAATCAAAAACTCATTTATTTTATGAAGAAAAATTTAAAGAATCTTTATTCATATTATTATATCGCAATAAAAAAGGAAAAAGGGCAGCTTACATAAGACGAATTAGGTAATTAGTGTAATTAACTTAAATTTTTTGACAATTTCTTGATTTCATTAGGCAAAATAAACAATTACGTTTATTTTATTTAATTATATTTAATTTATTAATATTTAATTCACCTTATTTATACCGGCTTTAATTATTTTTTATAAAATTTTTAGAATTAATGTTAATTATATTTTTGTTTGTATATTTGTATATACTATTAAAATTGCATTTTACCTACTCAAAATGTGATGATAAAATGATGTTTTATCGTCTAACTAATTAAAAAAAACAATAGTTTGATTTCTATGCTAACATCCATTGTTGTATTAGTTTCTAAAGTTTTATGAGATTCTATTTGATTATTGTGTTTTTTTGACATTTATAAATAACCATTATTTTACTATAAAAAATAATTGTGAGAATTGAATAACATTTTATGTTATACACGACACTACAATTTTTCATTATATTTTCGAGTGTTTTAGCACTTTTTATAAAATTCAATTTTATCATCTTATATAATAAATAACTATTTATAAATTTAGTTGTTTTATGTTACATTAGTTGCTCTGACATGGGAACGTTCAACGAAAAAAGACGACTAAACTACCAGGGTATCTAGCGACAACTGACCCTGTTGTCGGCTTGTGCTCTTCAACTCGCCCAGCGCAAGACCCGTGTCCGCCACTATGACAAAACTTCTGCATCAAACTGTACATAATCCTGCTAACAAAAGGTATGCATCATTATCCCAATCTGTGGTCGACCAATAGATAAAATAAAAATAATTACTTACGGTGAGATTTGTTGAAGAACATTGTTGGTCTGACATGTTTACACTGTGAAGGTTGCTATATCACTACAACTACACTGTTGTGAATGAGATGATTGAGATGTCTACGACACGATTTTTTGTAGGCAGGTGGTCATATAATTATGATAAGAAGTCTTTATCTTAACCGCAACATCCTGCAGATAGATTACTCATCGCACTCACTTCTTCCATCAACAGATACAAAATAATAAAAAATAACAGTTGGAACATAATTTTGTTATTTCTTTTACAACAGTTACAGCATCACAGATAAATCGGTACTACATCATTTCGTATAGAATAAGTTGTGTATCTACTTTAAACTGATGTCTACCAATATAGCTAATACACTAAATTATATTGGTATCCACTCCTTTAAATGTATGACTAGTAAACAAATTATATTAAAATTGATGCTTTTTCCCATCTTCATTTAATACAAATAAGTGACATTAAATAAATAAAAATTTATATATAATAATTATCAATTATTATCTACAAACACATTTGGCTATGCAGCTTCTTGTTCATCATCATTCATCATTAACATTGTCATATCCTTTTGGTGTTAAAAAAATGTTATTTTATACTCATATCTCTGATTTTTTACCCTTTCACCTGTTTATGTTTATATATTTATAGTTATTAACATAACATAAATGTAGAAAATTATAATTAACTTAAATGTAGAAACCTGTAATTAGCGTCATCTAGTAGAGAGTCGGTAATGTAGTAATGGTAAAAAGCCAAAAACAGAGGTCATTTGAAGGTCGTTGTGTGCAAGCACTTTCCTTCTCTACCTACTAATAATGACTATCTTTAAACTTGCGCATTTTTTTGATTTTTTTTATATTTACATTGCTGAAACGTTATAAAACTAAAATGTGTTTGATAGAAAATATCCCGCTCAATCGAATAGTACTTGCTTTAACCATCTACAGTTAATAGCAAGCTCAAGAATGAAGTTTGAAATTTATATTTATCAAGAAATAACGACTCTCTTTAAACTTGCGTATTTTTTTAATTTTTTATATTTACATTGCTGAAACGTTATAAAAGTAGGATGTATTTCATAGCAAATTTACTGTTTAATCAAATGGTGCTTGCTTCAACCATCTACAATTATTAGCAAGCTCAAGAATAAAGTTCGAAATTGGTACTTATCAAAGAATAACGACTATCTTTAAACTTGCGCTTTTTTTAATTTTTTTTATATTTACATTGTTGAAGCAATACAAAAGTGGGATGTATTTGACAGCAAATTTCCTGCTTAATCGAATGGTATTTGCTACAACTATCTACAATTAATAGCAAGCTTAAGAATGAAGTTTAAAGTTGATACTTATCAAAGAATAACGACTCTTTTTAAACTTGCGTATTTTTTTAATTTTTTTTATATTTACATTGCTGAAATTTCATAAATCTAAAATATGTTTGATAGAAAATATCCTGCTCAATCGAATAATACTTGCATCAACCATTTACAATCAAGAGCAAGCTCAAGAATGAAGTTTGAATTTGGTATTTATCAAGAAATAACGACTCTCTTTAAACTTGCTCATTGTTTTGATTTTTTTTATATTTATATTGCTGAAACGTTATAAAGGTAAGATCTATTTGATATAAAATTTTCTGCAAAATGGAATGGTATTTGTTTCAACTATCTACAATTAATAGCAAGCTCAAGAATGAAGTTTGAAATTGGTATTTATCAAAAAATAACGACTCTCTTTAAACTTGCGTATTTTTTTAATTTTTTTTATATTTACATTGCTGAAACGTTATAAAAGTAAAATGTTTTTGATTAAAAATATTTTGCTTAATCGAATAATATTTGCTTCAACCATATATAAATAATAGCATGCTCAAGACTAAAGTTTGAAATTGGTACTTATCAAGGAATAACGACTATCTTTAAACTTGCGTATTTTTTTATTTTTTTTTATATTTACATTGCTGAAACTTTATAAACCTAGAACGTGTTTGATAAAAAATATCCTGCTCAATCGAATAAAGCTTGCTTCAACCATCTACAATTAATAGCGAGCTCAAGAATAAAGTTTGAAATTGGTACTTATCAAGAAATAACGACTATCTTTAAACTTGCGCATTTTTTTGATTTTTTTTATATTTACATTGCTGAAACGTTATGAAAGTAAGATGTGTTTGATAGAAAATTTTCTGCTCAATCAAATGATATTTGCTTCAACCATCTACAATTAACAGCAAACTCAAGAATGAAGTTTGAAATTGGTACTTATCAAGGAATAACGACTCTTTTTAAACTTGGTAATTTTTTTGATTTTTTTTATATTTACATTGTTAAAACTGTATAAAATTAGAATGTGTTTGATAGAAAATTTTCTGCTTAATCGAAAAGTACTTGCCCCAAAAATCTACAATTAAGAGCAAGCTCAAGAATGAAGTTTGAATTTGGTACTTATCAAGGAATAACAACTCTTTTTAAACTTGCGTATTTTTTTGATTTTTTTTATATTTACATTGTTGAAACTTTGCAAAACTAGAATGTGTTTAATAGAAAATATCCTGGTCAATCGAATAGTACTTGCTTCAACCATTTAGAATCAATAGCAAGCTCAAGAATGAAGTTTGAAGTTGGTACTTATCAAGGAATAACGACTATCTTTAAACTTGCGTATTTTATTGATTTTTTTTATATTTACATTGCTGAAACATTATAAAGCTTAAATGTGTTTAATAGAAAATATCTTGCTTAATCAAATAGTTTTTGCTTTAACCATCTACAATCAATAGCATACCAAAAATAAAGTTTGAAATAGGTATTTATCAAGAAATAAAGACTCTCTTTAAACTTGCGTATTTTTTTAATTTTTTTAATATTTATATTGCTGAAACATTATAAAAGGAGGATGCATTTGATAGAAAATTTTCTGCTCAATTAAATGGTATTTGTTTCAACCATCTAAAATTAATAGCAAGCTCAAGAATGAAGTTTAAAATTTGTACTTATCAAGGAATAACGACTATCTTTAAACTTGCGAATTTTTTTAATTTTTTTTATATATACATTGTTAAGACGTTATAAAGGTAGGATGTATTTGATAGGAAATTTTTTGTTTAATCGAACGCTATTTGCTTCAACCATCTACAATTAATAGCAAGCTCAAGAATGAAGTTTGAAATTGGTACTTATCAAGGAATAACGACTATTTTTAAACTTGCGTATTTTTTTGATTTTTTTTATGTTTACTTTGCTGAAACTTTATAAAGCTAGTATGGGTTTAACAGAAAATATCCTGCTCAAATAAATAGTACTTGCTTCAACCAACTACAATCAATAGCATACTCAAAAATAAAGTTTGAATTTGGTATTTATCAAGGAATAACGACTATCTTTAAACTTGCGTATTTTTTTGATTTTTTTATTTTTACATTGCTGAAACGTTATAAAAAAAATGCGTTTGATAGAAAATTTCCTGCTCAATCAAATGGTATTTGCTTCAACCACATGCAGCTAATAGCAAGCTCAAAAATAAAGTTTGAAATTATTACTTATCACGAAATAACGACTATCTTCAAACTTGCGTATTTTTTTGATTTTTTTTATATTTACATTGCTGAAACGTTATAATAATAAGATACAGTTGATAGAAAATTTCCTGCTTAATTGAATGGTATTTGCTTTAACCATTTACAATTAATAGCAAGCTCAAGAATGAAGTTTGAAATTGGTGCTTATCAAGGAATAACATCTATTTTTAAACTTGCGCATTTTTTAATTTTTTTTATATTTACATTGCTGAAACGTTATAAAAGTAAAATGTGTTTGATAGAAAATTTCCTGCTTAATTGAATGGTATTTGTTTCAACCATCTACAATTAATAGCAAGCTCAAGAATAAAGTTTGAAATTGGTATTTATCAAGAAATAACAACTCTTTTTAAACTTGCGTATTTTTTTGATTTTTTTAATATTTACATTGCTGAAACGTTATCAGAGTAGAATGTATTTGATAGGAAATTTTCTGCTCAATCGAACGGTATTTGTTTCAACCATCTACAATTAATAGCAAGCTCAAGAATAAAGTTTGAAATTGGTATTTATCAAGAAATAACGACTCTTTCTAAACTTGCGCATTTTTTTAATTTTTTTTATATTTATATTTCTCAAACGTTATAAAAGTAAAATATATTTGATGAAAAATTTTCTGCTTAATCGAATGGTATTTGCTTCAACTACATACAGCTAAGAGCAACCTCAAGAATGAAGTTTGAAATTGGTACTTATCAAGAAATAACGACTATTTTTAAACTTGCATATTTTTTTAATTTTTTTTATATTTACATTGTTGAAACGTTATAAAAGTAAAATACATTTGATAGAAAATTTCCTGTTTAATCGAACGGTATTTCCTTCAACCATCTGCAATTAACAGCAAGTTCAAAAATGAAGTTTGAAATTGGTTCTTATTAAGAAATAACCACTATCTTTATACTTGCGAATTTTTTTGATTTTTTTTATATTTACATTGCTGAAACATTATAAAACTAAAATGTGTTTGATAGAAAATATCCTGCTTAATCAAATAGTATTTGCTTCAACCATCTACAATCAATAGCCTACTCAAAAATGAAGTTTGAAATTGGTATTTATCAAAGAATAACGACTATCTTTAAACTTGCGTATTTTTTTGATTTTTTTTATATTTACATTGCTGAAACGTTAAAAAAGTAAAATACATTTGATAGAAAATTTCCCGCTTAATGGAATGGTATTTGCTTTAACCATTGACAATTAATAGCAAGCTCAAGAATGAAGTTTGAAATTGGTGCTTATCAAGGAATAACAACTATTTTTAAACTTGCGCATTTTTTAATTTTTTTTATATTTACATTTCTCAAACGTTATAAAAGTAAAATATATTTGATGAAAAATTTTTTGCTTAATCGAATGGTATTTGTTTCAACCATCTACAATTAATAGCAAGCTCAAGAATAAAGTTTGAATTTGTTATTTATCAAAAAATAACAACTCTTTTTAAACTTGCGTATTTTTTAATTTTTTTTTTATTTACATTGTTGAAACTTTATAAAACTAAAATGTGTTTGATAGAAAATATCCTGCTCAATCGAATAGTGCTTGCTTCAATCATTTAAAATTAACAGCAACCTCAAGAATGAAGTTTGAAGTTGGTACTTCTCAAGAAATAACGACTATTTTTAAACTTGCATGATTTTTTAAGTTTTTTTATATTTACATTGCTGAAACGTTATAAAAATAAAATACATTCGATAGAAAATTTCCTGCTTAATTGAATGGTATTTGCTTTAACCATTTACAATTAATAGCAAGCTCAAGAATGAAGTTTGAAATTGGTGCTTATCAAGGAATAACAACTATTTTTAAACTTGCGCATTTTTTAATTTTTTTATATTTACATTGTTGAAGCGTTATAAAAGTAGGATGTAGTTGATAGGAAATTTTTTGCTCAATAGAATGGTACTTGTGTCAACCATGTAGAGTTAATAGCAAGCTCAAGAATAAAGTTTGAATTTGGTACTTATCAAGGAATAACGACTATCTTTAAACTTGCGAATTTTTTTAATTTTTTTTATATTTACGTTGCTGAAACATTATAAAGCTAAAATGTGTGTAATAGAAAATTTCTTGTTTAATCGAATGGTATTTGCTTCAACAATTTACAATTAATAGCAAGCTCAAGAATGAAGTTTGAAATTGGTATTTATTAAGAAATAACGACTCTTTTTAAACTTGCGTATTTTTTTAATTTTTTTTATATTTACATTGCTGTAACCTTATAAAACCAGAATGAGTTTGATAAAAAATATCCTGCTCAATCAAATAGTACTTGCTTCAACCATTTAAAATCAATAGCAAGCTCAAAAATGAAGTTTGAAATTGGTACTTATTAAGGAATAACGACTATCTTTAAACTTGCGAATTTTTTTGATTTTTTTTATATTTACATTACTCAAACGTTATAAAAGTAAAATGTCTTTAATAGAAAATTTTCTGCTTAATTAAATGGTATTTGTTTCAACCTTCTACAATTAATAGCAAGCTCAAGAATAAAGTTTGAATTTGGTACTTATCAAGAAATAACGACTATTTTTAAACTTGCGCATTTTTTTATATTTTTTTTGTTTGCATTGCTGAAACGTTAAAAAAGTAGGATGTATTTGATAGAAAATTTTCTGTTCAATCGAATGGTACTTGTTTCAACTATCTACAATTATTAGCAAACACAAGAATGAAGTTTGAAGTTGGTACTTATCAAGAAATAACAACTCTCTTTAATCTTGCGTATTTTTTTAATTTTTTTTATATTTACATTGCTGAAACGTTATAAAAATAGGATCTATTTGATGGAAAATTTCCTGCTCAATCGAATGTAACTTGTTTCAACCAACTACAGTTAATAGCAAGCTCAAGACCAAAGTTTGAAATTGGTACTTATCAAGGAATAACGACTATCTTTAAACTTGCGCATTTTTTTAATTTTTTTTATATTTACATTGCTGAAACGTTATAAAAATAAATTGTGTTTAATAGAAAATTTTCTGCTCAATCGAATGGTATTTGCCCCAACTATCTACAGTTAATAGCAAGCTCAAGAATGAAGTTTGAAAATGGTACTTATCAAGAAATAACGACTATTTTTAAACTTGCGTATTTTTTTGATTTTTTTTATATTTACTTTGCTGAAACTTTATAAAACTAAAATGGGTTTAACAGAAAATATCCTGCTTAATCGAATAGTACTTGCTTCAATCATTTAAAATTAATAGCAACCTCAAGAATGAAGTTTGAAATTGGTACTTCTCAAGAAATAACGACTATTTTTAAACTTGCATATTTTTTTAAGTTTTTTTATATTTACAATGTTAAAACGTTATAAAATAAAATGTATTTGATAGAAAATTTCCTGGTTAATCGAATGGTATTTCAACCATCTAAAGTTAATAGCAAGCTCAAGAATAAAGTTTGAAATTGGTACTTATCAAGGAATAACGACTATCTTTAAACTTGCGCTTTTTTTTAATTTTTTTATATTTATATTGCTGAAACGTTATAAAAGTAAGATGTATTTGATAAAAGATTTTCTGCTTAATCGAATGGTGTTTGCTTTTACTATCTACAATTAATAGCAAGCTCAAGAATAAAGTTTGAAATTGGTACTTATCAAGGAATAACGACTATCTTTAAACTTGCGCATTTTTTTAATTTTTTTATATTTATATTGCTGAAACGTTATAAAAGTAAGATGTATTTAATAGAAAATTTCCCGTTTAATCGAATGGTATTTGCTTCAACCATCTACAATTTATAGCAAGCTCAAGAATAAAGTTTGAAATTGGTACTTATCAAGGAATAACGACTATCTTTAAACTTGCGCATTTTTTTAATTTTTTTATATGTAAATTGCTAAAACGTTATAAATGTAATATGTATTTGATAGAAAATTTTCTGCCTAATCGAATGGTTTTTGCCTTAACCATCTACAATTTATAGCAAGCTCAAGAATAAAGTTTGAAATTGGTACTTATCAAGGAATAACGACTATATTTAAACTTGCGCATTTTTTTAATTTTTTTATATTTAAATTGCTAAAACGTTATAAAAGTAAGATGTATTTGATAGAAAATTTTCTGCTTAATCGAATGGTATTTGCTTTGACAATCTACAGTTAATAGCAAGCTCAAGAATGAAGTTTGAATTTGGTACTTATCAAGGAATAACGACTATCTTTAAACTTGCGCTTTTTTTTAATTTTTTTAAATTTAGATTGCTGGAACGTTATAAAAGTAAGATGTATTTGATAGAAAATTTTCTGTTTAATCGAATGGTATTTGTTTTAACCATCTAAAGTTAATAGCAAGCACAAGAATAAAGTTTGAAATTGGTACTTATCAAGGAATAACGACTATCTTTAAACTTGCGCATTTTTTAAATTTTTTTTTATATTTACATTGCTGAAACATTATAAAACTCAAATGTGTTTGATAGAAAGTATCTTGCTTAATTAAATAGTACTTGCTTCAACCATCTACAATCAATAGCATACTCAAAAATAAAGTTTGAAATTGGTATTTATCAAGAAATAACGACTCTATTTAAACTTGCGTATTTTTTTAATTTTTTTTATATTTACATTGCTGAAACGTTATAAAAGTAAGATGTATTTGATAGAAAATTTCTTGCCCAATTGAATGGTGCTTGTTTCAACCATCTGCAATTAATAGCAAGCTCAAGAATAAAGTTTGAAATTGGTACTTATCAAGGAATAACGACTATCTTTAAACTTGAGAATTTTTTAAATTTTTTTTATATTTACATTGCTGAAACGTTATAAAGGTAAAATGTATTTGATAGAAAATTACCTGCTTAATCGAACGGTAATTGCTTTGACTACATACAGCTAATAGCAAGCTCTAGAATAAAGTTTGAAATTGATACTTATCAAGGAATAACGACCATTTTTAAACTTGCGCATTTTTTTGATTTTTTTTATATTTACATTGCTAAAACGTTATAAAAGTAAAATGTATTTGATAGAAATTTTTCTGTTCAATTGAATGGTATTTGTTTCAATCATCTACAATTAATGGCAAGCTTAAGAATGAAGTTTGAAATTAGTATTTACCAAGAAATAACGACTCTTTTTAAACTTGCGTATTTTTTTAATTTTTTTTATATTTACATTGCTGAAACTTTATAAAACTATAATGTGTTTAATAGAAAATATCCTGCTCAATCGTTGTTTCAACCAATTAAAATCAATAGCAAGCTCAAGTATGAAGTTTGAAATTGGAACTTATCAAGGAATAACGACTATTTTTAAACTTGCGTATTTTTTTAATTTTTTTTATATTTACATTGCTAAAACGTTATAAAAATAAGATGTATTTGATAGAAAATTTTCTGTCCAATCAAATGGTGCTTGTTTCAACCATCTGCAATTAATAGCAAGCTCAAGAATAAAGTTTGAATTTGGTATTTATCAAGAAATAACAACTCTCTTTAAACTTGCGTATTTTTTTGATTTTTTTTATATTTACATTGCTGAAACGTTATAAAAATTAGATATCTTTGATAGAAAATTTCTTGCTTAATCAAACGGTATTGGTCTCAACCATCTACAATTAATAGCAAGCTCAAGAATAAAGTTTGAAATTGATATTTATCAAGAAATAACAACTCTTTTTAAACTTGCGTATTTTTTTGATTTTTTTTTATATTTACGTTGTTTAAACTTTATAAAACTAGAATGTGTTTAATAGAAAATATCCTGTTCAATCGAATAATATTTGCTTCAACCATTTAAAATCAATAGCAAGCTCAAGAATGAAGTTTGAAATTGGTACTTATCAAGAAATAACGACCATTTTTAAACTTGCGCATTTTTTTGATTTTTTTTATATTTACATTGTTGAAACATCATAAAACTTATATGTGTTTGATAGAAACTATCCTGCTTAATCAAATAGTGCTAGCTTCAACCATCTACAATTAACAGCAAGCGCAAAAATGAAGTTTGAAATTGGTACTTATTAAGGAATAACGACTATCTTTAAACTTGCGTATTTTTTTAATTTTTTTTATATTTACATTGCTAAAACGTTATAAAAATAAGATGTATTTGATAGAAAATTTTCTGTCCAATCGAATGGTGCTTGTTTCAACCATCTGCAATTAATAGCAAGCTCAAGAATAAAGTTTGAATTTGGTATTTATCAAGAAATAACAACTCTCTTTAAACTTGCGAATTTTTTTGATTTTTTTTATATTTAGATAGCTGAAACATTATAAAACTTAAATGTGTTTGATAGAAAATATCTTGCTTAATCAAATAGTACTTGCTTCAACCATCTACAATTAATAGCATACTCAAAAATGAAGTTTGAAATTGGTATTTATCAAGAAATAACGACTCTATTTAAACTTGCGTATTTTTTTAATTTTTTTTTATATTTACATTGCTGAAACGTTATAAAAGTAAGATGTATTTGATAGAAAATTTCCTGCCCAATCCAATGGTGCCTGTTTCAACCATCTGCAATCAATAGCAAGCTCAAGAATAAAGTTTGAAATTGGTATTTATCAAGAAATAACAACTCTCTTTAAACTTGAGTATTTTTTTGATTTTTTTAATATTCACATTGCTGGAGCGTTAAAAAAAAAAGATGTATTTGATAGAAAATTTTCTGCTTAATTAAATAATATTTGCTTCAACTACATACAGCTAATAGCAAGCTCAAGAATGGAGTTTGAAATTGGTACTTATCAAGGAATATCGACTATCTTTAAACTTGCGTATTTTTTTAATTTTTTTTATAATTACAATATTAAAACGTTATAAAAATAAAATACATTTGATAGAAAATTTTCTGTTAAATTAAATGGTATTTGTTTAAACCATCTACAATAAATAACAAGCTCAAGAATAAAGTTTGAAATTGGTACTTATCAAGGAATAACGACTATCTTTAAACTTGCGTATTTTATAAGTTTCTTTATATTTACATGGCTGAAACTTTATAAAACTAACATGCGTTTGATAGAAAATATCCTGCTCAATCGAATAGTACTTGCCTGAACCATCTACAATCAATAGCAAGCTCAAGAATGAAGTTTGAATTTGGTATTTATCAAGAAATAACGACTCACTTTAAACTTGCGTATTTTTTTATTTTTTTTAATATTTACATTGTTGAAACGCTATAAAAGTAAAATGTATTTAATAGGAAATTTCCTGCTCAATCGAATGGTACTTGTGCCAACCATCTACAATTAATAGCAAGCTCAAAAATAAAGTTTGAAATTGGTACTTATCAAGGAATAACGACTATCTTTAAACTCGGGTATTTTTTTGATTTTTTTTATATTTACTTTGCTGAAACTTTATAAAATTAAAATAAGTTTAACAGAAAATATCCTGTTCAATTAAATAGTACTTGTCTCAATCAACTACAATCAATAGCATACTCAAAAATAAAGTTTGAATTTGGTATTTATCAAGAAATAACGACTATCTTTAAACTTGCGTATTTTTTTGATTTTTTTTATATTTACATTGTTGAAGCGTTACAAAAGTAAGATATGTTTGATAGAAAATTTTCTGCTCAATTGAATGGTGCTTGTTTCAATAATCTACATTTAATAGCAAGCTCAAGAATGAAGTTTGAAATTGGTACTTATCAAGGAATAACGACTATATTTAAACTTGCGTATTTTTTTAAATTTTTTTATATTTACATTGTTGAAGCGTTACAAAAGTAAGATATGTTTGATAGAAAATTTTCTGCTCAATTGAATGGTGCTTGTTTCAATAATCTACATTTAATAGCAAGCTCAAGAATGAAGTTTGAAATTGGTACTTATCAAGGAATAACGACTATATTTAAACTTGCGTATTTTTTTAAATTTTTTTATTTTTACATTGTTGAAGCGTTACAAAAGTAAGATATATTTGATAGAAAATTTTCTGCTTAATCAAATGGTATTTGCTTCAACCATCTACAATTAATAGCAAGCTCAAGAATGAAGTTTGAAATTGGTACTTATCATGGAATAACGGCTATCTTTAAACTTGCGTATTTTTTCGATTTTTTTATAATTACATTGTTGAAACTTTATAAAACTAAAATGTGTTTAATAGAAAATATCCTGCTCAATCGAATGGTACTTGCTTCAACCATCCATAATTAATAGCAAGCTCAAGAATGAAGTTTGAAATTGGTACTTATCATGGAATAACGGCTATCTTTAAACTTGCGTATTTTTTCGATTTTTTTATAATTACATTGTTGAAACTTTATAAAACTAAAATGTGTTTAATAGAAAATATCCTGCTCAATCGAATGGTACTTGCTTCAACCATCCATAATTAATAGCAAGCTCAAGAATGAAGTTTGAAATTGGCACTTATCAAGGAATAACGACTACCTTTAAACTTGCGCATTTTTTAATTTTTTTTATATTTACATTGCTAAAATGTTATAAAAGTAAAATATTTTTGATAGGAAATTTTTTGCTCAATCGAATGGTACTTGTTTCAACCATCTACAATTAATAGCAAACTTAAGAATGAAGTTTGAAATTAGTACTTATCAAGGAATAACGGCTATCTTTAAACTTGCGCATTTTTTTAATTTTTTTCATATTTACAATGCTGAAACGTTATAAATGTATTTGATAGAAAATTTTCTGCTCAATTAAATGGTATTTGCCGCAACTATCTACAGTTAATAGCAAGCTCAAAAATGAAGTTTAAATTTGGTACTTATCAAAGAATGACGACTCTTTTTAAACTTGCGTATTTTTTTGATTTTTTTTATATTTACATTGCTGAAATTTTATAAAGCTAAAACGTGTTTGATAGAAAATATCCTGCTCAATCGAATAGTACTTGCCTCAACCATCTACAATTACTACCAAGCTTAAGAATGAAGTTTAAAGTTATTATTTATCAAGAAATAACGACTCTCTTTAAACTTGCGTATTTTGTTGATTTTCTTTATATTTACATTGCTAAAACGTTATAAAGGTAAAATGTATTTGATAGAAAATTTCCTGCTCAATCAAATGGTGATTGTTTAAACTATCTACAATTAATAACAAGCTCAAGAATAAAGTTTGAAATTGGTACTTATCAAGGAATAACAACTATCTTTAAACTTGCGTATTTTTTTGAATTTTCTTATATTTACATTGCTGAAACGTTATAAAAGTAAAATCAATTTAATAGAAAATTTTTTGCTCAATCAAATGGTACTTGCTCTAACCATTTACAATCAATAGCAAGCTTAAGAATAAAGTTTGAAATTCGTATTTATCAAGAAATAACGATTCTTTTTAAACTTGCGTTTTTTTTGATTTTTGTTGAATTTACATTGCTGAAACGTTATAAAAGTAAAATGTGTTTAATCAGAAATTTTCTGCTCAATCAAACGGTACTTGTTTCAAACATTTGCAATTAATAGCAAGCTCAAGAATGTACTTTAAAGTTGGTATTTATTAAGATATAACAACTTTCTTTAAACTTGCGTATTTTTTTGATTTTTTTTATATTTACTTTGCTGAAACTTTATAAAATTAAAATAAGTTTAACAGAAAATATCCTGTTCAATTAAATAGTACTTGTCTCAATCAACTACAATCAATAGCATACTCAAAAATAAAGTTTGAAGTTGGTATTTATCAAGAAATAACGACTATCTTTAAACTTGCGTATTTTTTTGATTTTTTTTATATTTACATTGTTGAAGCGTTACAAAAGTAAGATATATTTGATAGAAAATTTTCTGCTCAATTGAATGGTGCTTGTTTCAATAATCTACATTTAATAGCAAGCTCAAAAATGAAGTTTGAAATTGGTACTTATCAAGGAATAACGACTATATTTAAACTTGCGTATTTTTTTAAATTTTTTTATTTTTACATTGTTGAAGCGTTACAAAAGTAAGATATATTTGATAGAAAATTTTCTGCTTAATCAAATGGTATTTGCTTCAACCATCTACAATTAATAGCAAGCTCAAGAATGAAGTTTGAAATTGGTACTTATCATGGAATAACGGCTATCTTTAAACTTGCGTATTTTTTCGATTTTTTTATAATTACATTGTTGAAACTTTATAAAACTAAAATGTGTTTAATAGAAAATATCCTGCTCAATCGAATGGTACTTGCTTCAACCATCCATAATTAATAGCAAGCTCAAGAATGAAGTTTGAAATTGGCACTTATCAAGGAATAACGACTACCTTTAAACTTGCGCATTTTTTAATTTTTTTTATATTTACATTGCTAAAATGTTATAAAAGTAAAATATTTTTGATAGGAAATTTTTTGCTCAATCGAATGGTACTTGTTTCAACTATCTACAATTAATAGCAAACTTAAGAATGAAGTTTGAAATTGGTAATTATCAAGGAATAACGACTATCTTTAAACTTGCGCATTTTTTTAATTTTTTTATATTTATATTGCGGAAACGTTATAAAAGTAAGATGTATTTGATAGAAAATTTTTTGCTTAATTAAATGGTATTTGCTTTTACCATCTACAATTAACAGCAAGCTCAAGAATAAAGTTTGAAATTGGTAGTTATCAAGGAATAACGACTATCTTTAAACTTGCGCATTTTTTTTAATTTTTTATATTTATATTGCTAAAACGTTAGAAAGGTAAGATGTATTTGATAGAAAATTTTTTGTTCAATCAAATTGTACTTGCCTCAACCATCTTCACTTAATAGCAAGCTCAAGAATAAAATTTGAAATTGGTACTTATCAAGGAATAACGACTATTTTTAAACTTGCGCATTTTTTTAATTTTTTTATATTTAAATTGCTAAAATGTTATAAAAGTAAGATGTATTTGATAGAAAATTTTATGGTTAATCGAATGGTATTTGCTTTAACAATCTACAGTTAATAGCAAACTCAAGAATGAAGTTTGAATTTGGTACTTATCAAGGAATAACGACTATTTTTAAACTTGCGCATTTTTTTAATTTTTTTATATGTAAATTGCTGAAACGTTATAACAGTAAGATGTATTTAATAGAAAATTTTTTGCTTAATCAAATGGTATTTGCTTTAACCATCTACAATTAATAGCAAGCTCAAGAATGAAGTTTGAAATTGGTATTTATCAAGAAATAACGACTCTTTTTAAACTTGCGTATTTTTTTGATTTTTTTTTTATATTTACATTGCTGAAACTTCATAAAACTAGAATGTGTTTGATAGAAAATATCCTGCTTAATCAAATAGTACTTGCTTTAACTATCTACAATGAATAGCATACTCAAAAATAAAGCTTAAATTTGGTATTTATCAAGAAATAACAACTCTCTTTAAACTTGCGTATTTTTTTGATTTCTTTAATATTTACATTGCTGAAACGTTATAAAACTAAAATGTGTTTGATGAAAAATATCCTGCTTAATCGAATAATACTTGCTTCAGCCATCACAAATCAATAGCAAGCTCAAGAATGAAGTTTGAAATTGATATTTATCAAGAAATAACGACTCTTTTTAAACTTGCGTATTTTTTTGATTTTTTTTATATTTACATTGCTGAAACTTTATAAAACTAGAATGTATTTGATAGAAAATATCCTGTTCAATCGAATAGTACTTGCTTTAACCATTTAAGAACAATAGCAAGCTCAAGAATGAAGTTTGAAATTAGTACTTATCAAGGAATAACGACTCTTTTTAAACTTGCGCATTTTTTTGATTTTTTTTATATTTACATTGCTGAAATTTTATAAAGCTAAAACGTGTATGATAGAAAATATTCTGCTCAATCGAATAATACTTGCTTTAACCATTTACAATCAATAGCAAGTTCGAGAATGAAGTTTGAAATTGGTACTTATCAAGGAATAACGACTATCTTTAAACTTGCAAATTTTTTTAATTTTTTTTATATTTACATTGCTAAGACGTTATGAAGGTAAAATGTATTTGATAGGAATTTTTTGCTTAATCGAACGGTGTTTGCTCTAACCATCTACAATTAATAGCAAGCTCAAGAATGAAGTTTGAAATTGGTACTGTGATGAACGCGGTATTTATAAATTTTATTTATTAATAATCGGGCAAGAAAGTAATTTCAAATTAGTAATTTATTAGATAAATTTTATCACGATCGATTTGTTTCGTGAAAATTAAAAGAAACAACCAAATTTAGATTTAGTTTAAATTCACACGTGTTTTGTAAATATTGAAATGTTTAGAAAACGACCGTTCCCACGAAATTCTTCCTAGAATTCTAAGTGATTACAAATTGCAAAACCATGTTTTAAAAGGCCACATGTTAACGGGGGATGTTCTAAAGCGGCAAGAATAGCGTTATCGCCACACACCAAGCTAGTCGTTCAGAGAAATATTGCACACCACATAAAAATACAAATAATCCTATTATTGTTTAATGTTAATGAAGAAATCAAAACTATAATTTTATAATCAATTAATAGTCCTATTTTAAAAATACTTATTAATTCGTAGCTGAAAGATAATTATAAATTTAATGAAGATTCACAATTTGAGAAATAAATTCGGTCAGAGGCACAAAATTTGTAGTTATTAGATGCATAATAAACTTTCAATAATTTGAATTAAAAAAAAAAGGAGCTACACTCATAGCATAATACTTTTAAATTAACGCAAATCTGCTAATTTGTCAAAATCATTATTCTAAATATTCACAAATATATTGGCCGACTGTAACAGGAAATCTGGAATTTAAATTTGTCAAAGATAAAGCTGGCGGTCAAGTGGTTTCTTAAAAGAAGACACGCCCTAACACCAAGCGCTGGAAGAATACCGAAAATAACTTGCACATGTGTTCGTTTAGAAAAGTTTTTAGTAAAATTATTAAATTGTTGCTAAATACAAAAGATCCAGTACAAAACAGGTATTTTAGAAAAACGCGTGAAATTTTCTGAACATTTTAATATAAAATTTAACCCTAATTTAGGCGAGGGCAACCGTGAAATTGCATGTAAACAGTTTAAATTATTTAAACTCATTGTAAACCAATTTGGTACGACACAATGGTTGTCCAAATTACTAACATAGTGATAGAAAGAAATGTAGATGGATTTTCGTAAATTTTTGGAATAAATTCGGAAAAATCGTACGAAGATAATACCGGTGGCGACACCAAGCGGAGGGTAGTACCGCGAAATTACAGTTTTCTTTCCGAATTTAATTCTACATTTCCATAAAATTTAAACAAACGAAATTTGTTGCTGCATGTATTTGCCACAATAATGTTTAAAAATAAGTTCAGACAAAACGGCAACAAACTTTGGAGTTTAATTTCTCTTTCAGGTAAATAGGGGTTGATTCGACATTGTGATTGTATTATATTCGGTCATCAAAGAAATTTATAAATTGTATGTTAAATAATATAGGGAAAAATCGAATCAAAAATACCCTTACTAGTAAATAATATTTTGTTTAGGAGGGTTAAACGAGGGTTGATCTTAATGCCAAAACGTTTAAGAGTCAAATTTGCATAATCATACATATGTGGAAAGAGAGTACCAGAGGGGGTGGTTTAGGGAGCGTCCCTATTTCATAAAAACAGATTTCGCGTGGATTTTCGGCAGTCGATTCTTGACGGTCTTTCGAGATAGTTAATTTTCAAATTATTCTCTTTGTTTAAATTTATTTAATTTAACAAAGTCCAATTTCAACCCTTTGGGTTTATTTTAAAATTTAATATTATTTCATCATCAAATATTTTTTTGTTTTCGTGCTAGTGTGAAGCAGTAATAATATTTTTTTTTTATTTAATAATTTAAATTAAATTGTGACGGTTTGTGTTAAAAGAAAAACCAACCAACTTGGCAATTTAACCACAAGGGCTCCCAGGACAATCAAAGGGATTAATTTTCTAGGTAAGCCCACAAAGGGTTTTCTATCTATTTATTATTTGAATTAATTAATTTTATACGAAGATTTTATTTAATTTAATCCGAGTTTCTTCAAATCATTTGATTAAATTTACACTATTTAATCTTCATCGTGACCACAAATTTATTTAAATCATTTTATTGAAATTTATTAATTGTATTACTTTTAATTTGGTTTTGGAAATTTCATTTTCAAAAATAATTTTAGCTTAATTGGTTTAAAATAAATATTCAGAATTTAGAAAAGTTAATTATAAATAAAATTTTGGTGAAAAATGCAACAACTTGCGGTCACTTTTGAAATGAATTTTTAACTTGTATTCTTTCTTTATTTTGCTCGATCTGGATGTGACTATCAACCCAAATAATTAAAATCTAAGATATCTATCATCAATCTATTAAAAAAAGGGTTCTCAACAATTACGTCAAATGGTCACTTCAAATCAGTGCAAAGTTTTGTTGTTACAAAATCCCGTGAGGTTGAATTTGCTGCATATTTTGAAATTAGGGTAGCGTAGGGTTGTTTCTCTCTCGCGTCGTGTTAGGCGAGATTACACCTGAAATTATAGGCTCGTTTGTCGGCCATCTTCGAAGAGGAAAGTCGTGGTTCCCGGGAACCCTTTCTTCCAACTTTACCGGATCTAATTCACTGTGTCAGGTCGTAGCTTCCGACAGTTGAACTTAGACTGGACGTAGTAGACCCGTTCCAACGGCATATACGTATATGCAGGCTATTACGAGACAAACGAGAAAAAATAACCATCCTGGTTACCTGTAATAAACTGGTATCGTGAAAGGGTGAAGTTCTGAAAAGTCTTTGTCCAAGCTCGTGACCGAAATTTGTGAGAGAAATGATTCCTACAGTAATTCAGTTTATTTTGCAAAGATTTGTATATCCTGGTTTTGCTCGGATTTTGCAAGAGGTGTTTAGGCACCTGACTTTTACCAGGGTCGGTGGGCGGCGATAGGGCGAAATAGTAATTGCGATGCACGTATAAAAAAAGAGAGCCGTGAGCATGTAACCCGCTAACTCAGGTACAAGGGTAGCTTATCAAACGTATTATTAAACATTGCCTTGAAATCATAAATCTGAGCAAATCTAAATTGAAATTTAGGGTAGATTTACAACACCGAATTAGGACCATTGAAAGAGGAAGAGTAAATTCTAAATAATAATGTTAATAATAAATTTATCTATTACTTAAATCTGCGACTAGAGATTTATAAAATTATAGTCTCAAATTTGAACAGATTTGTGGTTACAGATGTTAAAAAAAAAATTGACTAAATAATAAATGGAAATTTGAATAAATGGCAAATTTGGATAAACCCTCATAATTCTTGTATTGTTGTAATAAACATTTTGAAGATATGAAATAAATTTAGTTTTGAGGAAACTTGACTTTTAATTTCTTCCCCCACGCGTTTGACACTACTTTGAATTCGAATTTGAGTTACCACTTATCCCTTCTGTTCTTACAGAAAGGGTTAAATTAATTATCACTATGAGAGTGATTACTCTAGACGATTAAACACAACGTAGGCGAGCCGAATTAAGCCAAAATGGTTTAAAATTTAAAAGAAAATATTTAATATTTAATTTTGGTTATTATTTAACACCTTTCCTCAACGACGATCTCATTACATAAAAATTTTTGGTGCCGTGACCAGGATTCAAAGTCATAAAGTGTCATTTCCGAGGGGAAAAATAGTCAAAAAAAAAGATACTGCTGGGTTATTTAATTTTCTAGGATCCCAATTTTTACTCGGTTCGATACCCGAAATTGAAGGTTGTCGACGTCATGGAGAACAACAAAAATAATCCCGGAAGCTCCGGAACAGCATCAGAAGAAATGCCAGTTTGGTTCATCCGCTGGTTGAACGCGCAGCAGCCAACCTTTTCAATGCCGTCAGCACCGACGCCGCCAGCGACGCAACGCCCAGCTGTTCCTATACCGGCAGTACCGAGGACCAGAGCTACCGCCAACAACGATGGTTGGGAAATAACGCTGATGCCAAGCAGCAGCCTGGGAATTTCTCAACCAGAATCCGTCGCACAACCTGCCATCCAAACACCGGAGAGTTCCACATCATCAGCAGGAACCTCAACAGGAACATCAGCAGGAACTTCAGTGGATTTAACACTCACCGACAATGTGGCCGCGCTTTCCGGGGTACTTCGGAACTTGTTGGACCGTCCACTTCCTGCACCCGAACGACCTTCTTTCGAAGGACTGAGGAGACAAAATCCAATGAAATTTGTGAGAGCCGTGGAAGAATACGGACGTTCTTTCGGGTTAGATTCTCACCGACTTCTGGGAGTGGCGATTGATTGCCTCAAAGGGAATGCCAAACATTGGACCGGGATTTACCGGGAAAATTGGCATGTCTACGAGGATTTCAAGCGAGACTTTCTCAAGACGTTCTGGTCAGCCAAGCGACAACGAGATATTCGGTTCCAGATTGCTACAGGGCGTTACGACGACACAAAGGGAACAATGTTGTCGCACTTTGCCTACTTCGTGGACATGGCAAAGATGCTGACGACGCCTCTGTCGGAGGAAGTTTTACTTGATGAGTTAATTAGACATTTTCCAGAAAACGTCCAGTCTTTGTGGATTCTACAAAAAATCAACACAATCACTGAGGCTGCGGAATTCCTGTCAGGTCAGGAAATTCCAGGGCAAAATCCGGGAGTCAAAGAAACTACCTCTAGAGACAAGGGCCGTGTTGCCAACCACCGCCACCAGACCAACAAGGGGGCAAAGCACTCGAGGCCGTACGACAGCCGTTTCGAGGGGACTAGGCAACCAGTTCCAGGAGACCGAAACGTAGAAAAGCGATTTTCTGGAAACCCAGGTCAATCGACTTCGGCGAACAGATTTGCAACGAATCGATTCCAACGACGTCCGGAAAACAATCAAGGGCGTCACGCCCAACATCACAACAACGTGAGGCCGCAGAATGACACACACCGTCCAAAGGATTCGGGAAACGGGGGCGGAGTACAAAACGGGGCCTAATGTACTCCCAACAGCGCGAAGGCCCTCAAAGCGACGATAATCAGGAGAGGAGACAAGAAAGAAAACGGAAACGTTCTCTTTCAGCACATCAAACAGAGAAAAAACTAGATGCTCAACGAGCATCTCAGGTAATCAGACAAACAAGAAAAGGGTTATACCAGAAATGAGCATCCAAATCGGCCAACAGTCAATCGTAGCGTTATTAGACACCGGAAGTGAAGTCAGCTGTATCTCGGAAGAAGTTTGGTCAAAGCTAATTACAACCGGAAACAAACCTCCAACATTACCTGTTACGTCAATCCATCTTCGCGGAGCCATCGGACAACGAAGCTGCCAAGTCATCATCCAATGTTTCTTGGAGATAATAATCGACGAACACGCTTATACTGTCGTGGCGTTAGTCGTGAAAAATTTAATTAAACCTGCAATTTTGGGAGCGGATTGGCTGAATGAACAGCGTGCTGTTATTGATTTTGATAACAACAAAGTCATTTTGAAAGGGGAAACGGGAAATCACATTTTTTCTTTCAAAAACACCGTGGAATTCCAACCTGAGCCAGAAGATTACGTAGAAGAGCTCATCGGACATATCGAAACAAACACTCCAACTACAAATCATAGAAACGAGAACTATTTAGAGCCAATCAACGCACTTCATGAAAAAGTTGACTCTCTCAAAATTTCTGAAACATCAAAAACAAGGTTGAAACACCTGCTGCAAGATTACAGGTGTGTTTTTAGTTCACGTCCAGGACTAACACAGAAATACACGCATGAAATAAAATTACACGACAAAACTCCATTCTTAAAAAGGCCGTACCCAGTGCCTTTCGCTCTTCGTCCTGCCGTTGATACGACAATTCAGGAAATGTTAGATTTGGGAGTCATAAAGCGGGAAGCTTCACCATATGCGAGCCCAATGACAGTAGTGAAAAAGAAAGATGGATCGGTGAGAATTTGTCTCGATGCTAGGATGATCAATTCAAAAATGGTTGCTGATTGCGAATCTCCACCCGCAGCCGATGAATTATTACGCCGATTTTATGGGACTCGATTCATGTCCACCATCGATTTAAGGTCTTCGTATTGGCAAATTCCTTTGTCGCCAGAAAGCAGACAGTACACTGCGTTTTTATACAAGGGCCGAAGTTACACATACCAAGTTCTACCGTTCGGACTGAAAACTGCCGTGGGGTCATTTAGTCGCGCAATGGACGTAGTTTTGGGCACAGAAGTTCGCGAATTTGTCGTAAATTACATTGACGACTTATTAGTGGCTTCCAAAAATCTAGACGAGCACTTAGAACACCTTCGACAAGTGTTTGAAAAATTGCAACAGGCCAGCATGACGGTAAATCTTGAGAAATCAAGTTTTATCCAAAAGGAAGTGAAATTTCTGGGGCACATTCTCACGACAGACGGTATTAAAGCAGACCCGGAAAAAGTCAGTGCCATCCGCAATTTTCCGGTCCCTCAGAAAACGAAACACGTACGAGCATTTCTCGGACTCTGCAATTTCTACAGAAAATTTTGTGCTCAGTACAGTGCAGCAACACAAGACCTCAATAAACTACTGCGAAAGGGCGAAAAATGGAGATGGGGGCGCAAGGAACAGGAAGCGTTTGATTCTATTAAAGATTTGTTCCTCAAAGCAGTGCTGTTACGTTACCCCGATCAAAATAAGGTATTCTACGTCCAAACTGACAGTTCCGGCTATGGATTGGGGGCGGAATTGTACCAAATCCAAGACGATGGATCACGAGGTGTAATCGCATTTGCAAGTCGTTCCTTAAAAGGTCCAGAATTAAACTACACGACAACTGAAAAGGAACTACTGGGTGTCATTTTTGCGTTACACAAATTTCGAATTTACATTCAAGCCACAAAAATCGTCATTCGCACAGATCATCAAGCGTTAAAATTTCTGAGTCGTTGTCGATTGCTCAGTGAACGCCTAACTCGATGGACATTGGTGTTAAGCCAATTTGACTACGAAATCGAGTTAGTGAAAGGGAAAGATAACGTAGCTGCCGATATTCTTTCACGTTATCCATGTGACGGTGAAGCTAGCTATGAATACCCACGTGAGCAGCCAATAGTTGCAATGTTTGAAGTCCACAACACACCCGAAATGTTGCAACTGATGACTGATTTCAAACAACATCAATTGGAAGACCCCATATTGAAACAAATCATCGAAAATAAAGAATCCGGAAATCCTGCTCCAGATTTGAGAACTCAACGGGTTTGGGCACAATTCCATTTATCAAATAATGTGTTAGTTCACAGGTCTCAGAATCCTAACGAGGACTGCCTTGCCGTGCCTGAAAGTCTAGTTAACAAACTGGTAGACTACCACCATCAACTCCTGGGGCATTTTGGGGCAACCAAAGTGTACAACGCAATGAAGAATGAATATTATTGGCCAAACATGTACCGTTCCATCAAAAAACGCCTCCGAAGCTGCGACCTTTGTCAGAAAACCAAATGTTCAAACCGTCCACATCAAGGGCCACTTACACCAATCCTGTACGACCATGTTGGAGACTTAGTGAGTGTCGACTTCTATGGGCCCTTACCGACTTCCCGACTAGGGGCGTCGTATGTGTTTGTGGTAATCGACGCCTTCAGCAAATTTCTCAAACTCTATCCATTGAAAAAAGCCACCGCCAAAGTCGCTGCCAAACGACTTATCGAAAATTACGCAGAATATACCAAACCGAAATGTGTGTTGAGTGATCATGGCACACAGTTCATTTCCAACACCTGGCAGAACAGTTTGAGAGCCGTAGGTATTCAAACAACACTTTCATCAATTCGGCATCCACAATCAAATCCTAGCGAGCGTGTAATGCGGGAGCTAGGTAGAATTTTCCGGGCTTATTGTCGAGAAAATCACGCAAGTTGGGCCAGCCATCTGAACAATATTGAAGATTGTTTGAACTACGTACCACACATTAGTACAGGGTTTTCTCCTTACGAAATCCTGTACGGCAGAAAACCGCCAAATCCGTTAGACGCCGTTACAAATGGTTTGCTGCCACATCGAGAACCACTAGCCATAGAAGACATTCATGAAAAGGTTCGTGAAAATTTACGACATCACGCTAATCTCCGTCAACAAAACCAAAAGGGCGAAATCACGTTACTGGAAATCGACGATTGGGTATTGTTGAAAAACAAAGTTACTTCGGACACAAGAAACCAACAGTTTGCCAAGTTTATGCCATTATACAGTGGACTGTACAAAATAATTGCTAAACCACATCCCAACACGTACCAAATTGCCGATCCAGTGTCGAATGAAGTAAAAGGGGTGTACAATATGACAAACTTAAAGTTCTACCACCGACGAGACGAATAAATCTACGAGGTGTACCTCAAGAAAGGGTTTATAGTGCTTCCACCAAGCTAGCGCATCCACCAGGCTGGCGCATCCACCAAAACCAAAGGGGTCTATCCACCATGGCGCATCCACCAAAGCGCATCCACCAAGACGCATCCACCATCCCTAACAGCAGCAAACTACCTCCAACCTATCACGCGATGTCTTACGCCGCATCTACGAAGCAACGCAAGACAGGGGGCGAATGTGATGAACGCGGTATTTATAAATTTTATTTATTAATAATCGGGCAAGAAAGTAATTTCAAATTAGTAATTTATTAGATAAATTTTATCACGATCGATTTGTTTCGTGAAAATTAAAAGAAACAACCAAATTTAGATTTAGTTTAAATTCACACGTGTTTTGTAAATATTGAAATGTTTAGAAAACGACCGTTCCCACGAAATTCTTCCTAGAATTCTAAGTGATTACAAATTGCAAAACCATGTTTTAAAAGGCCACATGTTAACGGGGGATGTTCTAAAGCGGCAAGAATAGCGTTATCGCCACACACCAAGCTAGTCGTTCAGAGAAATATTGCACACCACATAAAAATACAAATAATCCTATTATTGTTTAATGTTAATGAAGAAATCAAAACTATAATTTTATAATCAATTAATAGTCCTATTTTAAAAATACTTATTAATTCGTAGCTGAAAGATAATTATAAATTTAATGAAGATTCACAATTTGAGAAATAAATTCGGTCAGAGGCACAAAATTTGTAGTTATTAGATGCATAATAAACTTTCAATAATTTGAATTAAAAAAAAAAGGAGCTACACTCATAGCATAATACTTTTAAATTAACGCAAATCTGCTAATTTGTCAAAATCATTATTCTAAATATTCACAAATATATTGGCCGACTGTAACAGGAAATCTGGAATTTAAATTTGTCAAAGATAAAGCTGGTGGTCAAGTGGTTTCTTAAAAGAAGACACGCCCTAACACCAAGCGCTGGAAGAATACCGAAAATAACTTGCACATGTGTTCGTTTAGAAAAGTTTTTAGTAAAATTATTAAATTGTTGCTAAATACAAAAGATCCAGTACAAAACAGGTATTTTAGAAAAACGCGTGAAATTTTCTGAACATTTTAATATAAAATTTAACCCTAATTTAGGCGAGGGCAACCGTGAAATTGCATGTAAACAGTTTAAATTATTTAAACTCATTGTAAACCAATTTGGTACGACACAATGGTTGTCCAAATTACTAACATAGTGATAGAAAGAAATGTAGATGGATTTTCGTAAATTTTTGGAATAAATTCGGAAAAATCGTACGAAGATAATACCGGTGGCGACACCAAGCGGAGGGTAGTACCGCGAAATTACAGTTTTCTTTCCGAATTTAATTCTACATTTCCATAAAATTTAAACAAACGAAATTTGTTGCTGCATGTATTTGCCACAATAATGTTTAAAAATAAGTTCAGACAAAACGGCAACAAACTTTGGAGTTTAATTTCTCTTTCAGGTAAATAGGGGTTGATTCGACATTGTGATTGTATTATATTCGGTCATCAAAGAAATTTATAAATTGTATGTTAAATAATATAGGGAAAAATCGAATCAAAAATACCCTTACTAGTAAATAATATTTTGTTTAGGAGGGTTAAACGAGGGTTGATCTTAATGCCAAAACGTTTAAGAGTCAAATTTGCATAATCATACATATGTGGAAAGAGAGTACCAGAGGGGGTGGTTTAGGGAGCGTCCCTATTTCATAAAAACAGATTTCGCGTGGATTTTCGGCAGTCGATTCTTGACGGTCTTTCGAGATAGTTAATTTTCAAATTATTCTCTTTGTTTAAATTTATTTAATTTAACAAAGTCCAATTTCAACCCTTTGGGTTTATTTTAAAATTTAATATTATTTCATCATCAAATATTTTTTTGTTTTCGTGCTAGTGTGAAGCAGTAATAATATTTTTTTTTTATTTAATAATTTAAATTAAATTGTGACGGTTTGTGTTAAAAGAAAAACCAACCAACTTGGCAATTTAACCACAAGGGCTCCCAGGACAATCAAAGGGATTAATTTTCTAGGTAAGCCCACAAAGGGTTTTCTATCTATTTATTATTTGAATTAATTAATTTTATACGAAGATTTTATTTAATTTAATCCGAGTTTCTTCAAATCATTTGATTAAATTTACACTATTTAATCTTCATCGTGACCACAAATTTATTTAAATCATTTTATTGAAATTTATTAATTGTATTACTTTTAATTTGGTTTTGGAAATTTCATTTTCAAAAATAATTTTAGCTTAATTGGTTTAAAATAAATATTCAGAATTTAGAAAAGTTAATTATAAATAAAATTTTGGTGAAAAATGCAACAACTTGCGGTCACTTTTGAAATGAATTTTTAACTTGTATTCTTTCTTTATTTTGCTCGATCTGGATGTGACTATCAACCCAAATAATTAAAATCTAAGATATCTATCATCAATCTATTAAAAAAAGGGTTCTCAACAATTACGTCAAATGGTCACTTCAAATCAGTGCAAAGTTTTGTTGTTACAAAATCCCGTGAGGTTGAATTTGCTGCATATTTTGAAATTAGGGTAGCGTAGGGTTGTTTCTCTCTCGCGTCGTGTTAGGCGAGATTACACCTGAAATTATAGGCTCGTTTGTCGGCCATCTTCGAAGAGGAAAGTCGTGGTTCCCGGGAACCCTTTCTTCCAACTTTACCGGATCTAATTCACTGTGTCAGGTCGTAGCTTCCGACAGTTGAACTTAGACTGGACGTAGTAGACCCGTTCCAACGGCATATACGTATATGCAGGCTATTACGAGACAAACGAGAAAAAATAACCATCCTGGTTACCTGTAATAAACTGGTATCGTGAAAGGGTGAAGTTCTGAAAAGTCTTTGTCCAAGCTCGTGACCGAAATTTGTGAGAGAAATGATTCCTACAGTAATTCAGTTTATTTTGCAAAGATTTGTATATCCTGGTTTTGCTCGGATTTTGCAAGAGGTGTTTAGGCACCTGACTTTTACCAGGGTCGGTGGGCGGCGATAGGGCGAAATAGTAATTGCGATGCACGTATAAAAAAAGAGAGCCGTGAGCATGTAACCCGCTAACTCAGGTACAAGAGTAGCTTATCAAACGTATTATTAAACATTGCCTTGAAATCATAAATCTGAGCAAATCTAAATTGAAATTTAGGGTAGATTTACAACACCGAATTAGGACCATTGAAAGAGGAAGAGTAAATTCTAAATAATAATGTTAATAATAAATTTATCTATTACTTAAATCTGCGACTAGAGATTTATAAAATTATAGTCTCAAATTTGAACAGATTTGTGGTTACAGATGTTAAAAAAAAAATTGACTAAATAATAAATGGAAATTTGAATAAATGGCAAATTTGGATAAACCCTCATAATTCTTGTATTGTTGTAATAAACATTTTGAAGATATGAAATAAATTTAGTTTTGAGGAAACTTGACTTTTAATTTCTTCCCCCACGCGTTTGACACTACTTTGAATTCGAATTTGAGTTACCACTTATCCCTTCTGTTCTTACAGAAAGGGTTAAATTAATTATCACTATGAGAGTGATTACTCTAGACGATTAAACACAACGTAGGCGAGCCGAATTAAACCAAAATGGTTTAAAATTTAAAAGAAAATATTTAATATTTAATTTTGGTTATTATTTAACACCTTTCCTCAACGACGATCTCATTACAGTACTTATCAAGGAATAACGACTATTCGAAATTTGGTTTTACGGGGAAGTGGACGACAAGGCAAGAAAAAAAAAAACTGTTTTATGAGGCCAACGTTTCGAATCCTTTATTGATTCTTCTTCAAGGCTCCTAATAAATGTCAGATTTGTTTGGCATGGTACCAATTTGTCTCGGCCAGTGGTCGCCGGAAGAATGAAAAAGACAAGACATATGAAGTTGGTATTAACCTACCACTGATCCCGCCAATATCAATAAAGGATTCGAAACGTTGGCCTCATAAAACAGTTTTTTTTTTCTTGCCTTGTCGTCCACTTCCCCGTAAAACCAAATTTCGAATTTAATAAAAAAATGGACGTAATCCACCAAAATAATAACGACTATCTTTAAACTTGCGTATTTTTTTGATTTTTTTTATATTTACGTTGCTGAAACTTTATAAAACTAGAATGTATTTGATAAAAAATATCCTGTTCAATCGGATAGTACTTGCTTTAACCATTTAAAAACAATAGCAAGCTCAAGAATGAAGTTTGAAATTAGTACTTATCAAGGAATAACGATTATTTTTAAACTTGCGCAATTTTTTAATTTTTTTTATATTTACATTGCTGAAACGTTATAAAGGTAAGATTTATTTAATAGAAAATTTTCTGCCTAATCGTATGGTATTTGCTTCAACCACATACAGCTAAGAGCAAGCTCAAGAATGAAGTTTGAAATTGCTACTTATCAAGGAACAACGACTATCTTTAAACTTGCGTATTTTTTTAATTTTTATTATATTTACATTGCTGAAACGTTATAAGAAAAAAATATATTTAATAGAAAATTTCCTGTTTAATCGAATGGTATTTGTTTCAACCATCTACAATTAATAGCAAGCTCAAGAATGAAGTTTGAATTGGTATTTATCAAGAAATAACGACTCTTTTTAAACTTGCGTATTTTTTTATTTTTTTTTTCATTTACATTGCTGAAATTTTATAAAATTAGAATGTGTTTGATAGAAAATATTCTGCTCAATCAAATGGTACTTGCCTCAACCATTTAGAATCAATAGCAAGCTCAAGAATGAAGTTTGAACTTGGTACTTATCAAGGAATAACGACTATTTTTAAACTTGCGCATTTTTTTAATTTTTTTTATATTTACATTGATGAAACGTTATGAAAGTAAAATATATTTGATACAAAATTTCCTGCTCAATCGAATGGTATTTGCTTCAACCATCTACAATTAACAGCAAGCTCAAAAATGAAGTTTGAAGTTAGTACTTATTAAGAAATAACGACTTTATTAATAAAACTTTATGAAGCTAAAATGTGTTTAATAGAAAATATCCTGCTCAATCGAATAGTATTTGCTTCAACCATCTACAATCAACAGCAAGCTCAAAAATGAAGTTTGAAATTGGTAGTTATCAAGAAATAACGACTCTCTTTAAACTTGCGTATTTTTTTGCATTTTTTTATATTTACATTGCCGAAACTTTATAAAACTAGAATGTATTTGATAGAAAATATCCTGTTCAATCGAATAGTACTTGCTTTAACCATTTAAAAACAATAGCAAGCTCAAGAATGAAGTTTGAAGTTAGTACTTATCAAGGAATAACGACTATTTTTAAACTTGCGCAATTTTTTAATTTTTTTTATATTCACATTGCTGGAACGTTATAAAGGTAAGATTTATTTAATAGAAAATTTTCTGTCTAATTGTATGGTATTTGCTTCAACCACATACAGCTAAGAGCAAGCTCAAGAATGAAGTTTGAAATTGCTACTTATCAAGGAACAACGACTATCTTTAAACTTGCGTATGTTTTTGATTTTTTTTATATTTACATTGCTGAAACATTATAAAACTAAAATGTGTTTGATAGAAAATATTTTGCTTAATCAAACAGTACTTGCTTCAACTATCTACAATGAATAGCATACTCAAAAATAAAGTTTGAAGTTGGTATTTATCAAGAAATAACGACTCTATTTAAACTTGCGTATTTTTTTAATTTTTTTTATATTTACATTGCTGAAACGTTATAAAAATAAATTTTTTTTGATAGAAAATTTTCTGCTCAATCAAATAGTACTTGTTTCAACCATCTGCAATTAATAGCAAGCTCAAGAATAAAGCTTAAATTTGGTATTTATCAAGAAATAACAACTCTCTTTAAACTTGCGTATTTTTTTGATTTTTTTAATATTTACATTGCTGAAACGTTATAAAACTAAAATGTGTTTGAAAAAAATTATCCTGCTTAATCGAATAATACTTGCCGCAGCCATCTACAATCAATAGCAAGCTCAAGAATGAAGTTTGAATTTGGTATTTATCAAGAAATAACGACTCTTTTTAAACTTGCGTAATTTCTTGATTTTTTTTATATTTACATTGCTGAAATGATATAAAAGTAGGATGTGTTTGATAGAAAATTTCCTGTTCAATCTAATCGTACTTGCTTCAACCATCTTCAATTAATAGCAAGCTCAAGAATAAAGTTTGAAATTGGTACTTATCAAGAAATAACGACTATTTTTAAACTTGCGCATTTTTTTAATTTTTTTGTATTTAAATTGCCAAAACGTTATAAAAATTAGATGTATTTGATAGAAAATTTTCTGCTTAATCGAATGGTATTTGCTTTAACAACCTACAGTTAATAGCAAGCTTAAGAATGAAGTTTGAATTTGGTACTTATCAAAAAATAACGACTATCTTTAAACTTGCGAATTTTTTTAATTTTTTTATATTTATATTGCTGAAACGTTATAAAAGTAAGATGTATTTGATAGAAAATTTCCAGCTTAATCGAATGGTATTTGCTTTTACCATCTACAGTTAATAGCAAGCTCAAGAATAAAGTTTGAAATTGGTACTTATCAAGGAATAACGACTATCTTTAAACTTGCGCATTTTTTTAATTTTTTTATATTTATATTGCCAAAACGTTATAAAAGTAAAATGTATTTGATAGAAAATTTCCTGTTCAATCAAATTGTATTTGCTTCAACCATCTTCAATTAATAGCAAGCTCAAGAATAAAGTTTGAAATTGGTACTTATCAAGGAATAACGACTATCTATAAACTTGCGCATTTTTTTAATTTTTTTATATTTATATTGCTGAAGCGTTGTAAAAGTAAGATGTATTTGATAGAAAATTTTCCGCTTAATCGAATGGTATTTGCTTTAACCATCTACAATTTATAGCAAGCTCAAAAATGAAGTTTGAAATTGGTACTTATCAAGGAATAAAAACTATTTTTAAACTTGCGCATTTTTTTAATTATTTCATATGCAAATTGCTGAAACGTTACAAAAGTAAGATGTATTTAATTAAAAATTTTCTGCTTAATCAATTGGTATTTGCTTTAGCTATCTACAATTTATAGCAAGCTCAAGAATAAAGTTTGAAATTGGTACTTATCAAGGAATAAAGACTATCTTTAAACTTGCAAATTTTTTTAATTTTTTTTATATTTACATAGCTGAAACGTTATAAAAGTAAAATGTATTTGATAGAAAATTTCCTGCTCAATCGAATAGTATTTGCTTCTACCATCTACAAATAATAACAAGCTCAAGAATAAAGTTTGAATCTGGTACTTATCAAGAAATAACGACTCTTTTTAAACTTGCGTATTTTTTTAATTTTTTTTATATTTACATTGCTGGTACTTTATAAAGCTAAAATGTGTTTGATAGAAAATATTATGTTTAATCAAATAGTACTTGTTTCAACCATTTACAATCAAGAGCAAGCTCAAGAATGAAGTTTGAAATTGGTATTTATCAAGAAATAACGACTATCTTTAAACTTGCGAATTTTTTTAATTTTTTTTATATTTACATTGCTGAAACGTTATAAAACTAAAATGTAGTTGATAGAAAATTTCCTGCTCAATCAAATAGTATTTACTCCTACCATCTACAATTAATAACAAGCTCAAGAATAAAGTTTGAAGTTGGTACTTATCAAGAAATAACGACTCTTTTTAAACTTGCGTATTTTTTTAATTTTTTTTATATTTACATTGCTGGTACTTTATAAAACTAAAACGTGTTTGATAGAAAATATTATGTTTAATCAAATAGTACTTGTTTCAACCATTTACAATCAAGAGCAAGTTAAAGAATGAAGTTTGAAATTGGTATTTATCAAGAAATAACGACTATTTTTAAACTTGCGAATTTATTTAATTTTTTTTATATTTACATTGCTGAAACGTTATAAAACTAAAATGTGTTTGATTGAAAATATTCTGCTCAATCGAATAGTACTTGCTTTAACCATCTACAATCAATAGAAAGCTCAAGAATGAAGTTTGAAATTGGTATTTATCAAAAAATAACGACTCTCTTCTAACTTACGTATTTTTTTAACTTTTTTTTATATTTACATTGTTGAAACAATTTGAAGTTGAAAAAAAAAATGTATTTGATAGAAAATTTTTTGCTCAATCGAATGGTATTTTTTTCAACTATCTACAATTAATAGCAAGCTCAAGAATAAAGTTTGAAATTGGTACTTATCAAGGAATAACGACTATCTTTAAACTAGCGCATTTTTTTAATTTTTTTTATATTTACATTTCTGAAACGTTATAAAAGTAGGATGTTTTTAATAAAAAATTTCCTGCTTAATTGAATGGTATTTGTTTTAACTATCTACAAATAATAGCAAGCTCAAGGATAAAGTTTGAAATTAGTACTTATCAAAGAATAACGACTATCTTTAAACTTGCGCATTTTTTTTAATTTTTAATATTTAAATTGCTAAAACGTTATAAAGGTAAAATGTATTTGATAGAAAATTTTTTGCTTAATCGAATGGTATTTGCCCCAACTATCTACAGTTAACAGCAAGCTCAAGAATAAAGTTTAAATTTGGTACTTATCAAGGAATAACGACTATTTTTAAACTTGCGTATTTTTTTTATATTTATTTTGCTAAAACTTTATAAAACTTAAATGTGTTTGATAGAAAATATTTTGCTTAATTAAATAGTATTTGCTTCATCCATCTACAGTTAATAGCAAGCTCAAGAATGAAGTTTGAAATGGTTACTTATTAAGAAATAACGACTATATTTAAACTTGCAAATTTTTTTAATTTTTTTTATATTTACATTGTTGAAACTTTATAAAACTAAAATGTGTTTGATAGAAAATATCCTGCTCAATCGAATAATATTTGTTTTAACCATCTACAATTAATAGCAAGCTCAAGAATGAAGTTTGAAATTGGTATTTATCAAGAAATAACAACTCTCTTTAAACTTGCGTATTTTTTTGATTTTTTTTATATTTACATTGTTGAAACGTTATAAAAGTAAGATGTATTTGATAGAAAATTTTTTGCTCAATCGAATGGTACTTGTGTCGACTATCTACAATTAATAGCAAGCTCAAGAATGAAGTTTGAAATTGGTACTTATCAAGGAATAACAACTATCTTTAAACTTGCGTATTTTTTAATTTTTTTTATATTTACATTGCTAAAATTTTATAAAACTAAAATGTGTTTGATAGAAAATATCCTGCTCAAACGCATAATACTTGTTTTAGCCATCTACAATCAATAGCAAGCTCAAGTATGATGTTTGAAATTGGTATTTATCAAGAAAAAACAACTCTCTTTAAACATGCGCATTTTTTTGATTTTTTTTATATTTACATTGCTAAAACTCTATAAAACTAAAATATGTTTAATAAAAAATATCCTGCTCAATCGAATAGTATTTGCTTTAACCATTTGCAATCAATAGCAAGCTCAAGAATGAAGTTTGAAATTGGTATTTATTAAGAAATAACGACTCTTTTTAAACTTGCGCATTTTTTAAATTTTTTTTTATATTTTCATTGCTGAAACGTTATAAAAGTATAATGTATTTGATAGGAAATTTCCTGCTTAATCGAACGGTATTTGTTTTAACCTTCTACGATTGATAGCAAGCTCAAAAATAAAGTTTGAAATTGGTACTTATCAAGGAATAACAACTATCTTTAAACTTGCTTATTTTTTTGATTTTTTTTATATTTACTTTGCTGAAATTTTATAAAACTACAATGTGTTTGATAAAAAATATCCTGCTTAATTAAATAGTACTTTTTTCTACCATTTACAATCAATAGCAAGCTCAAGAATAAAGTTTGAAATTAGTACTTATCAAGAAATAACGACTATGTTTAAACTTGCGCATTTTTTTGATTTTTTTTATATTTACATTGCTAAAACGTTATAAGAGTACGACGTGTTTGATAGAAAATTTCCTGTATAATCAAATAGTATTTGCTTCAATTATCTACAATTAATAGCAAGCTCAAGAATAAAATTTGAAATTGGTACTTATCAAAGAATAACGACTCTTTTAAAACTTGGTAATTTTTTTGATTTTTTTTATATTTACATTGCTAAAACGTTATAAAAGTAAAATGTATTTGGGAGAAAATTTTCTGCTAAGTCAAATAGTATTTGTTTTAGCCATATAAAATTAATATCAAGCTCAAAAATAAAATTTGAAATTGGTACTTATCAAAGAATAACGACTATCTTTAAACGTGCAAATTTTTTTGATTTTTTTAATATTTACATTGCTGAAACGTTATAAAACTAAAATGTGTTTGAAAAAAATTATCCTGCTTAATCGAATAATACTTGCCGCAGCCATCTACAATCAATAGCAAGCTCAAGAATGAAGTTTGAATTTGGTATTTATCAAGAAATAACGACTCTTTTTAAACTTGCGTAATTTCTTGATTTTTTTTATATTTACATTGTCGAATTGATATAAAAGTAAGATGTGTTTGATAGAAAATTTCCTGTTCAATCTAATCGTACTTGCTTCAACCATCTTCAATTAATAGCAAGCTCAAGAATAAAGTTTGAAATTGGTACTTATCAAGAAATAACGACTATTTTTAAACTTGCGCATTTTTTTAATTTTTTTTGTAAAAATTGCCAAAACGTTATAAAAATTAGATGTATTTGATAGAAAATTTTCTGCTTAATCGAATGGGATTTGCTTTAACAATCTACAGTTAATAGCAAGCTTAAGAATGAAGTTTGAATTTGGTACTTATCAAAAAATAACGACTATCTTTAAACTTGCGCTTTTTTTTAATTTTTTTATATTTATATTGCTGAAACGTTATAAAAGTAAGATGTATTTGATAGAAAATTTTCTGCTTAATCAAATGGTATTTGCCTCAACCATCTTCAATTAATAGCAAGCTCAAGAATAAAGTTTGAAATTGGTACTTATCAAGGAATAACGACTATCTTTAAACTTGCGCATTTTTTAAATTTTTTTAATATTTACATTGTTGAAACGTTATAAGAGTAAAATACATTTGATAGAATATTTTTTGCTTAATCAAATGGTATTTGCTTTAACCATTTACAATTAATAGCAAGCTCAAGAATGAAGTTTGAAATTAGTATTTATCAAGAAATAACAACTCTCTTTAAACTTGCTTATTTTTTTGATTTTTTTTATATTTACATTGCTGAAACGTTATGGGAGTAAAATGTATTTGATATAAAACTTTCTGCTCAATCGAACGACCATCTACAATTAATAGCAAGCTCAAGAATATAGTTTAAATTTGGTACTTATCAAGGAATAACAACTATCTTTAAACTTGCGTATTTTTTTGATTTTTTTTATATTTACATTGCTAAAACTTTATAAGACTAAAATGTGTTTAATAGAAAGTATCTTGCTCAATCGAATAGTATTTGCTTCATCCATCTACAGTTAATAGCAAGCTCAAGAATGAAGTTTGAATTTTTGTATTTATCAAGAAATAACGACTCTTTTTAAACTTGCGCATTTTTTTAATTTTTTTTATATTCACATTGCTGAAACATTATAAAAATAGAATGTGTTTAATAGGAAATTTTCTGTTTAATCGAATGCCACTTGTTTTAACTATCTACAGTTAATAGCAAGCTCAAGAATAAAGTTTAAAATTGGTACTTATCAAGGAATAACGACTATCTTTAAACTTGCGAATTTTTTTAATTTTTTCTATATTTACATTGCTGAAACATTATAAAAAAAATGTATTTGATAGAAAATTTTTTGCTAAATCGAATGGTATTTGCTTTAACCATCTACAATCAATAGCAAGCTCAAGAATAAAGTTTGAATTTAGTACTTATCAAGAAATAACGACTTTACTTAAACTTGCGATTTTTTTTAATTTTTTTTATATTTACATTGCTGAAACGTTATAAAGATAAGATGTATTTAATAGAAAATTTTCTGCTCAATTAAATATTATTTGCTTCAACCATCTACAATTAATAGCAAGCTCAAGAATAAAGTTTGAAATTGGTATTTATCAAGAAGTAACGACTATGTTTAAACTTGCGTATTTTTTTGATTTTTTTTATATTTACATTGCTGAAACGTTATAAAATGTCTGTGATAGGAAACTTACTGCTTAATCGATTATTATTTGCTTTGACCATCTACAATTAATATCAAGCTCAAGAATGAAGTTTGAAATTGGTACTTATCAAGGAATAACGACTCTTTTTAAACTTGGTAATTTTTTTAATTTTTTTTTACATTGTTGAAACTTTATAAAACTAGAATGTGTTTGATAGAAAATTTTTTGGTCAATCGAATGGTATTTGTTTCAACCATCTACAATTAATAACAGGCTCAAGAATGAAGTTTGAAGTTAGTATTTATCAAGAAATAACGACTATCTTTAAACTTGCGCATTTTTTTGATTTTTTTTTTATATTTACATTGCTGAAACTTTATAAAACTAAAATGTGTTTGATAGAAAATATTTTGTTCAATGAAATTGTACAAGCTTCAACTATTTACAATCAATAGCAAGCTCAATAGTGAAGATTGAAGTTGGTACATATCAAGGAATAACGACTATCTTTAAACTGGCGTATTTTTTGGATTTTTTTTATATTTACATTGCTGAAACGTTATAAAAGTAAAATGTGTTTGATAGGAAATTTCCTGCCTAATCGAACGGTATTTGCTCTAACCATCTGCAATTAATAGCAAGCTCAAAAATAAAGTTTGAAATTGGCACTTATCAAGGAATAACGACTATCTTTAAACTTGCGCATTTTTTTGATTTTTTTTATATTTACATTGTTGAAACTTTATAAAGCTAAAGTGTGTTTAATAGAAAAATTCCTGCTTAATCAAACGGTACTTGTTCCAACCATCCTGAATTAACAGCAAGCTCAAGAATGAAGTTTGAAATTAGTACTTATCAAGAATTAACGACTATCTTTAAACTTGCGCATTTTTTTGATTTTTTTTTATATTTATATTGCTAAAACGTTATAAGAATAGGACGTGTTTGATAGGAAATTTCCTGCATAATCGAATGGTATTTCTTTTAATTATCTACAATTAATAGCAAGCTCAAAAATAAAATTTGAAATTGGTACTGATCAAGGAAAAACGACTCTTTTTAAACCTGCGTATTTTTTTGATTTTTTTTATATTTACTTTGCTGAAATTTTATAAAACTAGAATGTGTTTGATAAAAAATATCCTGCTTAATTAAATAGTACTTGCTTCTACCATTTACAATCAATAGCAAGCTCAAGAATAAAGTTTGAAATTAGTACTTATCAAGGAATAACGACTATGTTTAAACTTGCGTATTTTTTTAATTTTTTTTATATTTACATTGCTGAAACTTTATAAAACTAAAACATGTTTGATAGAAAATATCCTGCTTAATTGAACAGTACTTGCTTCAACCATTTACAATCAATAGCAAGCTCAAGAGTAAAGTTTGAAATTGGTATTTATCAAGAAATAACGACTCTTTTAAACTTGCGTGGTTTTTTGATTTTTTTAATATTTACATTGCTAAAACGTTATAAAAATAAAATGTATTTAATAGAAAATTTCCTGCTAAATTAAATGGTACTTGTTTTAACCATCTAAAATTAATATCAATCTCAAGAATAAAATTTGAAATTGGTACTTATCAAGGAATAACGACTATCTTTAAACGTGCGAATTTTTTTGATTTTTTTAATATTTACGTTGCTGAAACGTTATAAAGGTAGAATGTATGCGATGAGAAACTTCCTGCTTAATCGAATGGTATTTGTTTCAACTATCTACAATTAATAGCAAGCTCAAAAATAAAATTTGAAATTGGTACTGATCAAGGAAAAACGACTCTTTTTAAACCTGCGTATTTTTGATTTTTTTTATATTTACTTTGCTGAAATTTTATAAAACTAAAATGTGTTTGATAAAAAATATCCTGCTTAATTAAATAGTACTTGCTTCTACCATTTACAATCAATAGCAAGCTCAAGAATAAAGTTTGAAATTAGTACTTATCAAGGAATAACGACTATGTTTAAACTTGCGTATTTTTTTAATTTTTTTTATATTTACATTGCTGAAACTTTATAAAACTGAAACGTGTTTGATAGAAAATATCCTGCTTAATTGAACAGTACTTGTTTCAACCATTTACAATCAATAGCAAGCTCAAGAATAAAGTTTGAAATTGGTATTTATCAAGAAATAACGACTCTCTTTAAACTTGCGTATTTTTTTGATTTTTTTTATATTTGCATCGCTAAAACGTTATAAAAGTAAAATGTATTTATTAGAAAATTTCCTGCTGAGTCAAATAGTAATTGTTTTAGCCATCTAAAATTAATATCAAGCTCAAAAATAAAATTTGAAATTGGTACTTATCAAAGAATAACGACTATTTTTAAACGTGCAAATTTTTTTGATTTTTTGAATATTTACATTGCTGAAACGTTATAAAAGTAAAATGTATGTGATAGGAAACTTCCTGCCTAATCGAACGGTATTTGCTTCAACCATCTACAATTAATATCAAGCTCAAGAATAAAGTTTGAAATTGGTACTTATCAAGGAATAACGACTCTTTTTAAACTTGCGTATTTTTTTTATATTTACATTGCTCAAACTTTATAAAGCTAAAATGTGTTTAAAAGAAAATATCTTGCTCAATCAAATAGTACTTGCCTCAATTATTTACAATCAATAGCAAGCTCAAGAATGAAGTTTGAATTTGGTACTTATCAAGGAATAACGACTGTTTTTAAACTTGCGTATTTTTTTAATTTTTTTTATATTTACATTGCTAAAACTTTATAAAACTAAAATGTGTTTGATAGAAAAATTTCTGCTTAATCAAATGGTATTTGCTTTAACCATCTACAGTTAATAGCAAGCTCAAGAATGAAGTTTGAATTTAGTACTTATCAAGGAATAACGCCTCTTTTTAAACTTGCGTATTTTTTTTATTTTTTTTATATTTACATTGCTGAAACTTAATAAAACTAAAATGTGTTTGATAGAAAATATCTTGCTTAATCGAATAGTACTTGCTTCAACTATTTACAATCAATAGCAAGCTCAAAAATGAAGTTTGAATTTGGTACTTATCAAGGAATAACGACTCTTTTTAAACTTGCGTATTTTTTTAATTTTTTTTTATATTTACATTGCTAAACTTTATAAAGCTAAAATGTGTTTGATAGAAAAATTTCTGCATAATGAAATGGTATTTGCTTTAACCATCTACAGTTAATAGCAAGCTCAAGAATGAAGTTTGAATTTGGTACTTATCAAGGAATAACGACTCTTTTTAGACTTGCGTATTTTTTTTATTTTTTTTATATTTACATTGCTGAAACTTTATAAAACTAAAATGTGTTTGATAAAAAATATTCTGCTCAATTGAATAGTATTTGCTTTAACCATTCACAATCAATAGCAAGCTCAAAAATGAAGTTTGAAATTGGCACTTATCAAGGAATAACGACTATCTTTAAACTTGCGCATTTTTTTGATTTTTTTTATATTTACATTGTTGAAACTTTATAAAGCTAAAATGTGTTTAATAGAAAAATTCCTGCTTAATCAAACGGTACTTGTTCCAACCATCCTGAATTAACAGCAAGCTCAAGAATGAAGTTTGAAATTAGTACTTATCAAGAATTAACGACTATCTTTAAACTTGCGCATTTTTTTGATTTTTTTTTATATTTATATTGCTAAAACGTTATAAGAATAGGACGTGTTTGATAGGAAATTTCCTGCATAATCGAATGGTATTTCTTTTAATTATCTACAGTTAATAGCAAGCTCAAAAATAAAATTTGAAATTGGTACTGATCAAGGAAAAACGACTCTTTTTAAACCTGCGTATTTTTTTGATTTTTTTTATATTTACTTTGCTGAAATTTTATAAAACTAGAATGTGTTTGATAAAAAATATCCTGCTTAATTAAATAGTACTTGCTTCTACCATTTACAATCAATAGCAAGCTCAAGAATAAAGTTTGAAATTAGTACTTATCAAGGAATAACGACTATGTTTAAACTTGCGTATTTTTTTAATTTTTTTTATATTTACATTGCTGAAACTTTATAAAACTAAAACATGTTTGATAGAAAATATCCTGCTTAATTGAACAGTACTTGCTTCAACCATTTACAATCAATAGCAAGCTCAAGAGTAAAGTTTGAAATTGGTATTTATCAAGAAATAACGACTCTTTTAAACTTGCGTGGTTTTTTGATTTTTTTAATATTTACATTGCTAAAACGTTATAAAAATAAAATGTATTTAATAGAAAATTTCCTGCTAAATTAAATGGTACTTGTTTTAACCATCTAAAATTAATATCAATCTCAAGAATAAAATTTGAAATTGGTACTTATCAAGGAATAACGACTATCTTTAAACGTGCGAATTTTTTTGATTTTTTTAATATTTACGTTGCTGAAACGTTATAAAGGTAGAATGTATGCGATGAGAAACTTCCTGCTTAATCGAATGGTATTTGTTTCAACTATCTACAATTAATAGCAAGCTCAAAAATAAAATTTGAAATTGGTACTGATCAAGGAAAAACGACTCTTTTTAAACCTGCGTATTTTTGATTTTTTTTATATTTACTTTGCTGAAATTTTATAAAACTAAAATGTGTTTGATAAAAAATATCCTGCTTAATTAAACAGTACTTGCTTCTACCATTTACAATCAATAGCAAGCTCAAGAATAAAGTTTGAAATTAGTACTTATCAAGGAATAACGACTATGTTTAAACTTGCGTATTTTTTTAATTTTTTTTATATTTACATTGCTGAAACTTTATAAAACTGAAACGTGTTTGATAGAAAATATCCTGCTTAATTGAACAGTACTTGTTTCAACCATTTACAATCAATAGCAAGCTCAAGAATAAAGTTTGAAATTGGTATTTATCAAGAAATAACGACTCTCTTTAAACTTGCGTATTTTTTTGATTTTTTTTATATTTGCATCGCTAAAACGTTATAAAAGTAAAATGTATTTATTAGAAAATTTCCTGCTGAGTCAAATAGTAATTGTTTTAGCCATCTAAAATTAATATCAAGCTCAAAAATAAAATTTGAAATTGGTACTTATCAAAGAATAACGACTATTTTTAAACGTGCAAATTTTTTTGATTTTTTGAATATTTACATTGCTGAAACGTTATAAAAGTAAAATGTATGTGATAGGAAACTTCCTGCCTAATCGAACGGTATTTGCTTCAACCATCTACAATTAATATCAAGCTCAAGAATAAAGTTTGAAATTGGTACTTATCAAGGAATAACGACTCTTTTTAAACTTGCGTATTTTTTTAATTTTTTTTATATTTACATTGCTAAAACTTTATAAAACTAAAATGTGTTTGATAGAAAAATTTCTGCTTAATCAAATGGTATTTGCTTTAACCATCTACAGTTAATAGCAAGCTCAAGAATGAAGTTTGAATTTAGTACTTATCAAGGAATAACGCCTCTTTTTAAACTTGCGTATTTTTTTTATTTTTTTTATATTTACATTGCTGAAACTTAATAAAACTAAAATGTGTTTGATAGAAAATATCTTGCTTAATCGAATAGTACTTGCTTCAACTATTTACAATCAATAGCAAGCTCAAAAATGAAGTTTGAATTTGGTACTTATCAAGGAATAACGACTCTTTTTAAACTTGCGTATTTTTTTAATTTTTTTTTATATTTACATTGCTAAACTTTATAAAGCTAAAATGTGTTTGATAGAAAAATTTCTGCATAATGAAATGGTATTTGCTTTAACCATCTACAGTTAATAGCAAGCTCAAGAATGAAGTTTGAATTTGGTACTTATCAAGGAATAACGACTCTTTTTAAACTTGCGTATTTTTTTTATTTTTTTTATATTTACATTGCTGAAACTTTATAAAACTAAAATGTGTTTGATAAAAAATATTCTGCTCAATTGAATAGTATTTGCTTTAACCATTCACAATCAATAGCAAGCTCAAAAATGAAGTTTGAAATTGGTATTTATCAAGAAATAACGACTCTCTTTAAACTTGTGTATTTTTTTAATTTTTTTTATAATTACATTGCTGAAACGTTATAAAAGTAGAATGTGTTTGATAGGGACTTTTCTGCTTAATTGAAAAGTATTTGTTTTAACCATCTACAATTAATAGCAAGCTCAAGAATAAAGTTTGAAATTGGTACTTATAAGGAATAACAACTCTTTTTAAACATGCGTAATTTTTTGATTTTTTTTATATTTACATTGCTGAAACTTTACAAAACTAGAATGTGTTTGATAGAAAATATCCTGCTTAATCGAACAGTGCTTGCTTCAACTATTTACAATTAATAGCAAGCTCAAAAATGAAGTTTGAAATTGGTATTTATCAAGAAATAACGACTCTCTTTAAACTTGTGTATTTTTTTATTTTTTTTTATAATTACATTGCTAAAACGTTATAAAAGTAGAAAGTGTTTGACAGGAACTTTTTTGCTTAATTGAAAAGTACTTGTTTTAACCATCTACAATTAATAGCAAGCTCAAGCATAAAGTTTAAAATTGGTACTTATCAAGGAATAACAACTCTTTTTAACCTTGCGTAATTTTTTGACTTTTTTTATATTTACATTGTTGAAACTTTATAAAAGTAGAATATGTTTGATAGAAACTTTTGTGCTTAATCGAATAGTATTTGCTTCAACTATCTGCAATTAATAGCAAGCTCAAGAATAAAGTTTGAAATTAGTACTTATCAAGGAATAACAACTATATTTAAACTTTCGAATTTTTTTGATTTTTTTTATATTTACATTGCTGAAACTTTATAAAACTAAAATGTGTTTGATAAAAAATATTCTGCTCAATTGAATAGTATTTGCTTTAACCATTCACAATCAATAGCAAGCTCAAAAATGAAGTTTGAAATTGGTATTTATCAAGAAATAACGACTCTCTTTAAACTTGTGTATTTTTTTAATTTTTTTTATAATTACATTGCTGAAACGTTATAAAAGTAGAATGTGTTTGATAGGGACTTTTCTGCTTAATTGAAAAGTATTTGTTTTAACCATCTACAATTAATAGCAAGCTCAAGAATAAAGTTTGAAATTGGTACTTATAAGGAATAACAACTCTTTTTAAACATGCGTAATTTTTTGATTTTTTTTATATTTACATTGCTGAAACTTCATAAAACTAGAATGTGTTTGATAGAAAATATCCTGCTCAATCGAATAGTACTTGCTTCAACTATTTACAGTCAATAGCGAGCTCAAGAATGAAGTTTGAAATTGGTACTTATCAAGGAATAACGACTATCATTAAACTTGCGCATTTTTTTGATTTTTTTTATTTTTACATTGCTGAAACTTTATAAAACTAAAATGTGTTTGATAAAAAATATTCTGCTCAATTGAATAGTATTTGCTTTAACCATTCACAATCAATAGCAAGCTCAAAAATGAAGTTTGAAATTGGTATTTATCAAGAAATAACGACTCTCTTTAAACTTGTGTATTTTTTTATTTTTTTTTATAATTACATTGCTAAAACGTTATAAAAGTAGAAAGTGTTTGACAGGAACTTTTTTGCTTAATTGAAAAGTACTTGTTTTAACCATCTACAATTAATAGCAAGCTCAAGCATAAAGTTTAAAATTGGTACTTATCAAGGAATAACAACTCTTTTTAACCTTGCGTAATTTTTTGATTTTTTTTATATTTACATTGTTGAAACTTTATAAAAGTAGAATATGTTTGATAGAAACTTTTGTGCTTAATCGAATAGTATTTGCTTCAACCATCTACAATTAATAGCAAGCTCAAGAATGAAGTTTGAAATTGGTATTTATCAAGAAATAATGACTATGTTTACACTTGCGTATTTTTTTGATTTTTTTTATATTTACATTGCTGAAACTTTATAAAACTAAAATGTGTTTAATAGGAACTTTTTTGCTTAATCGAAAAATATTTGTTTCAACCATCTACAATTAATAGCAACCTCAAGAATAAAGTTTGAATTTGGGACTTATCAAGGAATAACGACTCTCTTTAAACTTGCGTAATTTTTTGATTTTTTTTATATTTACATTGCTGAAACTTTATAAAAGTAGAATGTGTTTGATAGAAACTTTTCTGCTTAATTGAGTAGTATTTGCTTCAACCATTTACAATTAATAGCAAGCTCAACATTGAAGTTTGAAATTAGTACTTATCAAGGAATAACAACTATATTTAAACTTTCGCATTTTTTTGATTTTTTTTATATTTACATTGCTGAAACTTTATAAAACTAAAATGTGTTTAATAGAAAATATCCTGCTCAATTGAACAGTACTTGCTTCAACCATTTACAATTAATAGCAAGCTCAATAATGAAGTTTGAAATTGGTATTTATCGAAGAATAACGGCTTTCTTTAAACTTGAGTATTTTTTTGATTTTTTTTATATTTACATTGCTGAAACTTCATAAAGCTAGAATGCGTTTGATAAAAAATATCTTGCTCAATCGAATAGTACTTGCTTCAACTATTTACAATCAACAGCAAGCTCAAGAATAAAGTTTGAATTTGGTATTTATCAAGAAATAACGACTTTCTTTAAACTTGCGTATTTTTTTGAATTTTTTTATATTTACATAACTGAAACCATATGAATGTAGGATTTATTTGATAGAAAATTTCCTGCTCAATCAAATGGTACTTGCTTCAACTGTCTACAACCAACAGCAAGCTCAAGAATAAAGTTTAAAATTGGTACTTATCAAGAAATAACGACTATCTTTAAACTTGCAAATTTTTTGGATTTTTCTTATATTTTCATTGTTGAAACGTTATAAAAGTAAAATGTATTTGATAGAAAATTTTTGTTTAATCAAATGGTATTTGCTTCAACCATCTACAATTAATAGCAAGCTCAAGAATAAAGTTTGAAATTGGTACTTATCAAGGAATAACGACTCTCTTTAAACTTGCGTATTTTTTTGATTTTTTTTATATTTACATTGTTGAAACTTTACATAACTAAAATGTGTTTAATAGAAAATATCCTGTTCATTTAAATAATTTTTGCTTTAACTGTTTACAATTAATAACAAGCTCAATAATGAAGTTTGAAATTGGTATTTATCAAAAAATAAAGACTCTCTTTAAAATTGCGAATTTTTTTAATTTTTTTTATATTTACATTGCAGAAACGTTTTCAAAGTAGGATGTATTTGATAAGAAATTTTTTGTTTAATAGAATAATATTTCTTTCAACCATCTACAATTAATAGCAAGCTAAATAATGAAGTTTGAAGTTGGTACTTATCAAGAAATAACGACTCTTTTTAGACTTGCGTTTTTTTTTTTATATTTACATTGTTGAAACTTTATAAAACTAAAACGTGTTTATAAAACTAAATCGAACAGTACTTGCTTCAACCATTTACAATCAATAGCAAGCTCAAAAGTGAAGTTTGAAATTGGTATTTATCAAGAAATAACGACTCTCTTTAAACTTGTGTATTTTTTTAATTTTTTTTATAATTACATTGCTGAAACGTTATAAAAGTAGAATGTATTTGATAGGAACTTTTCTGCTTAATTGAAAAGTACTTGTTTTAACCATCTACAATTAACAGCAAGCTCAAGAATAAAGTTTGAAATTGGTACTTATCAAGGAATAACAACTCTTTTTAAACTTGCGAAATTTTTTGATTTTTTTTATATTTACATTGCTGAAACTTTATAAAAGTAGAATGTGTTTGATAGAAACTTTTCTGCTTAATCGAGCAGTATTTGCTTCAACTATCTACAATTAATAGCAAGCTCAAGAATAAAATTTGAAATTAGTACTTATCAAGGAATAACAACTATATTTAAACTTTCGCATTTTTTTGATTTTTTTTATATTTACATTGCTGAAACTTTATAAAACTAAAATGTGTTTGATAGAAAATATCCTGCTCAATTGAATAGTACTTGCTTTAACCATTTACAGTCAATAGCAAGCTCAAGTATGAAGTTTGAAATTGGTACTTATCAAGGAATAACGACTATCATTAAACTTGCGCATTTTTTTGATTTTTTTTATATTTACATTGCTGAAAGGTTATAAAAGTAAAATGTGTTTAATAGAAAATTTCTTGCTGAATTGAATGGTACTTGTTTCAACCATCAACAATTAATATGAAGCTCAAGAATAAAGTAAGAATAATATTGAATAATATTTGCCTCAACCATCTACAGTTAATAGCAAGCTCAAGAATAAAGTTTGAAGTTGGTACTTATCAAGAAATAACGACTCTTTTTAAACTTGCGTAATTTTTTGATTTTTTTTATATTTACATTGCTGAAACTTTATAAAGCTAGAATGTGTTTGATATAAAATTTCCTGCTCAATTGAATAATATTTGCCTCAACCATCTACAGTTAATAGTAAGCTCAAGAATAAAGCTTGAAGTTGGTACTTATCAAGAAATAACGACTCTTTTTTAACTTGCGTATTTTTTTGATTTTTTTTATATTCACATTGCTGAAACTTTATAAAGCTAAAATGTGTTTTATAGGAAATTTCCTGTTTAATTGAATATATTTGCTTCAACCATCTACAATTAATAACAAGCTCAAGGATGAAGTTTGAAATTGGTTCTTATCAAGAAATAACGAGTGTTTTTAAACTTGCGTATTTTTTTGATTTTTTTTATATTTACATTGCTGAAATTTTATAAAACTAAAATGTGTTTGCTAGAAAATATTCTGCTCAATCAAATAGTACTTGCTTCAACCATCTACAATCAATAGCAAGCTCAAAAATGAAGTTTGAATTTGGTACTTATCAAGAAATAACGACTCTTTTTAGACTTGCGTACTTTTTTATATTTACATTGTTGAAACATTATAAAACTAAAACGTGTTTGATAGAAAATATCCTGCTCTATCGAATAGTACTTGCTTCAACCATTTACAATCAATAGCAAGCTCAAGAATGAAGTTTGAATTTGGTACTTATCAAGGAATAACGACTATCATTGAACTTGCGCATTTTTTTGATTTTTTTTATTTTTACATTGCTGAAACGTTATAAAAGTGAAATGTATTTAATAGAAAAATTTTTGCTTAATTGAATGGTATTTGCCTCAACCAACTACAATTAATAGCAAGCTCAAGAATAAAGTTTAAAATTGGTACTTATCAAGGAATAACGACTCTCTTTCAACTTGCGTATTTTTTTGATTTTTTTTATAATTACATTGTTGAAACTTTATAAAACTAAAATGTGTTTAATAGAAAATATCCTGCTTAATCGAACAGTACTTGCTTCAACCATTTACAATCAATAGCAAGCTCAAGAATGAAGTTTGAATTTGGTACTTATCAAGGAATAACGACTATCATTGAACTTGCGCATTTTTTTGATTTTTTTTATTTTTACATTGCTGAAACGTTATAAAAGTGAAATGTATTTAATAAAAAAATTTCTGCTTAATTGAATGGTATTTGCTTCAACCATCTACAATTAATAGCAAGCTCAAAAATAAAGTTTAAAATTGGTACTTATTAAGGAATAACGACTCTCTTTCAACTTGCGCATTTTTTTAATTTTTTTTTATATTTACATTGCTGAAACGTTACAAAAGTGAAATGTATTTGATAAAAAAATTTTTGCTTAATTGAATGGTATTTGCCTCAACCAACTACAATTAATAGCAAGCTCAAGAATGAAGTTTGAAATTGGTATTTATCAAGAAATAACGACTCTCTTTAAACTTGTGTATTTTTTTGATTTTTTTTTTAATTACATTGCTGAAACGTTATAAAAGTAGAATGTGTTTAATAGAAACTTTCCTGCTTAATCGAAAAGTATTTGTTTCAATTATCTACAATTAATAGTGTAAAGATGTCGGACGGGAACAGACGCACATCTAAACCTCCTGACGATTGGCATTGTAAAAAGTGTAATTACAAAAGTAAACAAAAAAATCCTGATGTATTAATAGAGTGTGTAAAGTGTGGTGATAGTTATCACAAAAATTGCTTTGCAATGGTTAGAAAAAGTCGTAATTTTTTCGTGTTTTCCGAGAGTGAAATGCTGTGCAATAAACACATCGATAAAAGGATTAATTCAATTGATAATGAAGAGGAAAATATTGTGAATGAACTGAAAAAAAAAATTAAACTACTGAAAAAAGAAAATGAAAATTTGAAACCTGAACTAATTTCGATCAGGACTGATATACGAGAAAAAAATCCGGAAGATACGAACTGGGATTTTAAAACTACAGACATCATAAAAAGAGAGCTTGTACAGTACATGGATATGATCAGAAACGATATAAGCAAACATCTTGAAAATAAGCTTGAAAAAATGTTTGATAATAAGATTACGACTAATGAAGATAGAGTATTAGGTTCGGTCAATAATGTACCAGCTACAGCCACCTCTTACAGCGAGATTTTGAAAACAAAATTTAGAACTATTATTTACCCAAAGCAAGAAGTTAATCATCGAGTTACCCTTGATCATCTACGTGATAATATAAATTGAACGACGAAAACATTACAATAAACAAAGTAAAGCTACTAAATAAAAGTGAAATCCTGGTTGAATGTGGAGATTGCAAAGAAAGCGCAAAACTTCAAGAAAAAGCTAAGGAAATACTTGGAGAAAATTACAATGTTCGACAAGAAGCTGCACTAAACCCAAAAATTAAAATAGTTGGACTGAGTGAAAAAATAAATGAAGATCAACTAAAAAATAACATTATCAATCAAAATTTTCGATTACCATGTAAACCCACACAGTTCAAATTAATCACATGCAAGAAGATAAAAACAAAATATATTGCAATTATCGAAACCGATAATATATTTTTCAAGGAGCTTATGAAGCTAAGTAAAATCTTTGTAGGATTGAGCAGCTGCAATATTTACGAATACTTCAATATTCCTAGATGTTACGGTTGTGGAGGATTTAATCATTTTATCAAAAACTGTACAAGCAAAAAAATATGTCTGAAATGTGCTGAAGAAGATCACCCTGAAGACAAAGACTGTACAAATGATATTCAATGCGTCAACTGTATAAATGCTAACAAACTACACAACCTACAACTAGACACCAATCATTCGTGTTTTGATCGAGACTGTGAGACTTACAAACAGCAAGTAAATAAGTGCAAACGTAAAACTGAATATGACTCGTAGCAATTACTGCCTATGGAGTCGTTTCAGCTTTTGTTTCTTAATGTTCAGTGCCTTAGACATAAACTTAACCTTCTTGATGCAGCAATACAAGACTTAAAAATAAATTGTGTGTGCTTAAGTGAACATTGGCTAAATAGTATCGAATCGTGTAACCTTCATCTACCAAATTTTGAAACGGTTTCCTACTTCGCAAGAAGTATCCACAGACATGGCGGAGTCTTGCAAATGGTCATGGATAACATACAATATATAAATCTTCCTTGGATCACCAACCTGTCTGTAGAACTCGATTGTGAATTTTCAGGTATCTTTATTAATACAGAGAACTTAATCATAATTACTATTTACCGCTCGCCCTCTGGTAACTTTGATATATTTTATGAAAATTTGTCAAAATTGTTCGATTATCTGCATAAAAAACATAATTTAATTAATGTAATTATAAGTGGTGATTTCAATATTCATTTTCATACCAATAATAACAATTGTATGTTAACTTGCAACCTATTTCAAACCTACGGAATGAAATCTTTAGTCAATTTTCCTACCAGGCAAAATGCTATCATCGACAATGTTTTTACTAATATAGATATTAGTAACATTTGTGTTAATTCGATTAATTTATCTCTATCAGATCACATAGGGTTATTAGTTAATATGCGTTTTAATAAATCTCTAGATGACACCCTTAAAGAAACAACTATTGTAAAAATTAGGCCAATTACAAATGAAGGAAAATTTATATTTTATCATCTTACGTCAAATGTAAATTGGGACTTTATCGATACTGATATAAATCCTAATGATAAATTTTTGATGTTTCTAAACAATATATTGTACCATTTTCATGAAGCTTTTCCTATGAGAACTCTCAATTCTAAAGTTTGTCGTAATAATAACTGGTTTACACAAGAACTTCGAAAAATGAGAGATACGAACAGATTTTTACAAGATGCTTACAGTTTAAATCAAACTTTAGAACTGAAAGATCTGGTTAATAAATAAAGACAGAAATACAAAAGAGCTATTAAAAAATCAAAAACTGAAGCAAATGACTATTATATAACACGCAATAACAACAACCCGAAATCCATGTAGAATGTCATTAATCAATACAGACCCAAACCATTACGTAAGACTCCAAAATGTACACCAAATGAATTAAATCACCATTTTATTAAAACTCCTCAAACTATTCTAAACTCCTTCACACCGACAACACAAAACCCTATCAACATGATGAATAAGACTGATAATAAAAGCTATAGAGAGTTTAATTTTAATGAAGTCTCATACAATGATATAAGAAATTGTTTCAATGCATTGAAGTCTAATAAAAGTAGGGATATTTATGGTTTAAACGTGGATGTCTTAAAAACTATAAAAAACATTATTATTGTACCTGTCACTAAACTGATAAACAAATGTATTCAAAACTGTGTATTTCCAGACTGTTTAAAAAATTCATTAATTGTTCCAATTTTCAAAAAAGGAGACTTTAATGATTTGAATAATTTTCGACCCATAGCTTTATTGCCAGTTTTGTCAAAAATATTTAAAAAAGTTTTACTAAACCAGATTATAAACCACTTTAAAAATAATAATATATTTACAGAAAAACAATACGGTTTTCGAAAAAATCTTTCAGTCTCTCCTGCTGTGCTACACTTTATTAATAACATAATTAATGCTTTTGAAAATAAATCGTTTTATAAAGCCATTTTTCTCGATTTAAGTAAGGCTTTCGATACAGTAGATCATAACATCCTATTGAATAAACTTAAATTTTATAATTCTAGTGATCGTGCTGTTGACATGATTAAATCATACTTGTCTAATCGTTTTCAACAGGTTAAAATTAACAACAACGTCTCTGAAAAGCATCATGTCATTTGTGGAGTACTCCAGGGTTCCATACTTGGACCAGTACTTTTTTTAATATTTGTAAACGATCTACCTCAGTCTATACCCGACTTAGATGTAGTACTGTATGCGGATGACACTACTCTGGGATGTGCAGATTCACTTTATCACAATATTCTTCAAAAACTGAACACCAAGTTCGAATTAACCAAAAAGTAATTGATTGCCAACAAATTACATCTAAACAAAGATAAAACGCTAACTTTAACTTTTACCCTAAGAGAAGGAATTGAATTATACAACAATACCGAATATGTCAAATTTCTGGGAATTTACATAGAGCCTTCTTTAAAATGGCAAAAACACATAGATACTCTAGCTAACAAAATTAGTAAAAATATATATTTAATCCGGAATTTAGTTAGTTGTGTCTCACACAACACAATAATAACAGCTTACCATGCTCTCATTCAGTCTCACCTTCAGTACTTTGTTATACTATGGGGTCACATTGGTTACACAAAAAGACTTTTTAAATTACAACGGAGAGCTTTAAGAATAATTTCAGGTGTAGGGTATCAGCATGATTGTCGGAGATTTTTTCGACACCTAAAAATTCTTACTTTTCCTTGCTTATTTATTTTTAAATGCATTGAATACTTTACAAAAAATATGAATTTATACAAAACGCTTAATTCTTATCATCACTATGAGACAAGAAATCATGACTTTGCTTACAACTCTCTAAGACTTACTATCTCTCGTTACGGAATAAACTACTATTGTATAAAATTTTATAATGTCTTACCCATCTCTCTACGAAAAACTTCTCCAGAAAATTTCCTAACTAACATTAAAAAATATCTTTTGTATAAATCTTTCTACATTATAGAGAAGTACTTACGTAATGATTTCGGTGATATGAGCACTGTATGCTCTTAGGACGTTATATTAACTTGTTTCTACAAGCTCTGTCTAAATCGAAGCATATAATTTATAATTGTAAATTTTGTTACCACATTTGTTTTTTTTATGTATATTTCATTTATGTTTTATTGACGTGTGTAACGTACCAATGTATTATAACACAAATAAATTATTATTATTATTATTATTATTATTATTATTATTATTTTTTTTTTCCAAACTTTTCCTACCAATCAGAGCATCGACGGCCAAGGTCATTAGCTCTGACCAGGATAGACTATTGCTTCACAGGTGCTTGTAAAGATCTAGGTCTTTTAGGAAGCTAATAATGTCTGTAAAATACTTTCTTTCAGATAGCAGCTGCTGCAACTGGCCCAATATTCCATGTTGCCGCCGCTGCTCATCATATTCTCGACATTCGGTGAGTAAATGTGAAACCGTAATTTGTACATCACATGTGTTGCAATGGGGGGCCTCCCCACTTTCAAGAAGGTATCTGTGGGTAAGCACTGTATGTCCTATTCTAAGTCTGTGCAGAATAACGCTTTCTTGGCGGTCTAGATCAACACCGACACATAGTGAAAGAGGATCTGGCTTTATTTGCACCAGAACCGAATTACTGCTGGACCAGACAGTTTTCCACTCTTCGTCTACAGCTAAATGAAGACTTTTCTTTAAGTCAAGTAATTGGTTCTTGTAGGCCCGTAGTTGTTCTTAGTTATCTGTTTTCCAGGGCGGGTCATCATGTAGCAAATCGGGCACCTCAGGAAGTTCAATTTGTTTAGAGGCTGCATGTTTCAACATAGCCTCTCTGGAAATATGGCTAGGTTTAGTGATTACTGTAATTAAGTATGACAAGAATAATTTTTTGCTACGGTATTTTAGTGGCTCGACCCCTGCCTCAGCGCAAAGGCTTATACCGGGGCTGGTATAGAAGGCTCCTAGAGCTTGTCTGAGGCACGCATTTTGGATATGATCCAAACGTGAAAGCGTCGTTTTACATGCAGTAGAGTAAACTATTGATCCATAGTCTAATTTGGAACGGATTAGAGTTTTATATAATCGTATAAGTGTAACATAATTTGCACCCCACTTTGTATGTGTTAGACATTTAATTAGGTTCAAGACTTTTTTACAGCGTAGAATCAGAGTATTGATATGACTTTTCCAGGTAAGTTTTGAATCAAATATTAATCCCAAAAATTTTGTTTCAGATTTTGTAATCATTGGTATGCCCTTAATAAAAAGTAATGGCTGATAGTGTGGCTTGCGTAGCCGACAGAAGTGAACTAAATGGGTTTTTTCTTTAGATATTTTAAAGCCACTAGATTCGGCGTTAGAGATAATCTTATCTACAGCATTTTGCAAGTACCTTGAACTCTCACCAACAGTTTTTGCTGAAGTTATTATGCATAGGTCGTCAACATATATACAGGCTTTAACCCTAGCGTCAATGTCAACTGCTAAATTATTTACAGCTATTAAAAATAGACTCACGCTAAGGGTCGAACCCTGTGGTACTCCATTTTCTAAAAAGTGGCTATTTGAGTATATACCATTCAGTCTGACTTTAAAAGTTCTGTTATTTAGGAAACTTGAGATTATAGATGGAAGATTACCTCTAAAACCCCAACGATGTAGTTTTCTTAATATGCCATATCTCCAGGTCATGTCTAAATCAAAAAAGATTGCAGTTGCATGCTCACGCTTGTTAAAAGAAGATTTAATTTTATTTTGTAAGAAGACTAAATTATCGAGAGTAGACCTACCCTTGCGAAAACTTGACTGACATGGAGTGATAAGCTTTTGCTTTTCTAACAACCACATAAGGCGTTTGCTTACCATTTTTTCTAAGATTTTTCCGATACAGCAAGTTAGGCTAATCGGTCGATAACTTGCTGGGAGAAAAGGATCTTTACTTTCTTTTAGGATGGGAATTACTATTGCTTGTTTCCATTGATCTGGGTATGTGCCTTGATTCCATAAAATATTGTACAATTCCAAGAGTTTTTCTTTAAAAGCATACGGAGCATTGAGGATCATAGAATATGATATTGAGTCATGACCAGGTGCGGTCCTTTTAGATTCAGAGAGAGCCCTATCTAGATCATCGAGAGTAAAATCACAATTGTAAGGGAGTCTCTCATTTGTGTGAAAATCTAAAAGATTTTCCATTGTTGTCTTGCTATGTAAAAATTCATGGTCGTAGTTTTCGTTACTACTAACAGAAGAAAATTGGTCTGCTAGCACTTCGGTAATCTCGTTCAGGTTTTCGGTTAGTGTACCATCTTCTTTTTTTATGCATGTTATAGGTTTGTACGCATTTGAGCCAGCTATGGCACCAACTTTTTTCCAAACCTCGGTCATTGGTACATCTGATGTCATACTAGATACGCAAAGTTTCCAAGAATTTTCTTTGGCTTGTCTGACAGCATTTCTGGCACAAGTCCTTGCTTGTTTGAAAGCCAATAGGTTTTCCGGAGTTTTGTGTTTTCTATATCTATTAAACAGTGTTTTTTTGGTTTTGATTTTGTTGTAGACATCAGTGTTCCACCAAGGAACCATTTTCTTTCTTACTTTTGGTTTGGTTTTTGGGATGGATTTTTCTGCTGCTTCAAGTAAATATTTGGTCAGAGATTCAACGCTTACTTCTGTTATCGTGTCAAGATCTTTCTCTAAAGTCAATTTAAAAGTCGTCCAATCAGCAAGTTTCTTGTCCCATTTGGCAAAAGAATAGATGGCTGTTTTATCTGTGCCAGTATCGATCACAATAGGAAAGTGATCACTTCCATACAAATCATCCAAAACGTTCCATTGGAAACGGGTTACAAGGTTAGGAGACAATACAGACAAATCTATTGCGGAGAAAGACCTAGACCTGATATTTGAAAATGTAGGAGAACCATCATTTAGCAGCACAGTATCAAACTGATCGAAAATATTTTCAATTTTACGGCCTCGCTGATCAATTCTATCAGATCCCCATAGTGGATTATGAGCGTTGAAATCTCCAACCAAAAGATATGGTGTAGGAAGTTGTAAAATTAGATTAATAACATCATTTTTAGCCCAGTTGCCGTCAGGTAGATAGATGTTACAGATGGTAAGCTGAACGGGTGCGATCAGTTGTACTGCTAAGGCCTGAAGAGATGTAGTGATATTAAGTTTCCTAAATATTACTCCTGACTTTATTATAACAGCTACGCCACATTTTGCTCATACCTGGGGAACAACGTCCTTTCTGATAATGTCAAAACCGCGCAATGTATATGGCTGATCTGGTTTTAAATGGGTTTCTTGTAGACATATACACATTGGATCGGTATCTCTTATTAGCATTTTCAGCTCACAGTAGTGGGAGATGATTCCATTACAATTCCACTGTGTGATTTTATTAGACATATTATGTTTGTTATTGGATACGTACACCGAATAAAATAATTATACACTACGTAAATAATAAAAATATTAAAATAATAAAAATTAACTAGTGTATATCAATAAATAAATAAATTTTCATCACGAGCTATTCTTTTGATTTTCTTGGCTTTCTTGGCTTTCCTTTAGGCCAGCCTTTTTTTGATTTACTAAATTCAGGTTTACTTGCATCTGATTGTGACGACTCTTTGTCACTATAGCCCCATTGGCTTTTATTATTTATTGAAAGCGTTTTTACAGTCCTCTTGGGCCTTTTGGTGTCTCTAACAACGTCCATTTCCATACTGTTTAATGAGACATCTCCAACCCCACTGCCTATCGTGGAGAGCGGAAAGTCAGCTATTGGTTGTGTTACTGGTGTGATTTTGAAAGTAGATTTCAACACCGTTACTAGTGCCGGAATAAGATCCTTTACCAGTGCAGGAACATCTATTTTTGTTGGCGCGGCAACGGCTCTTGCATATGATACTCCTTGTACTGGAGTGCTTGGTACTGCTTTTTGTTTTGCTTCCAAATAAGTTAGGTTTTCTTTAATCTTGAGCTCTTGAATATATACTTCTTGTTTGTATACAGGGCAATTTTTCGAGCGTGCCGAATGACTTCCATGACAGTTTACACATTTTACTGGATCATCACAAGGTTGGCCCTCGTGGAGAGATTTTCCGCAGACACAAACTTGTTCTCTCTTACACCTTGCTGAAGTGTGACCAAATTTTTGACATCTAAAACACCTCATTGGTGAGGGAATGTAGTGTCTAACTGGTACATTTTGATAAAAAGCAACTTTGATACTTTGTGGAATTTTCGGCGTATTAAATGTGATTATATGGTTTGCTGTATCTTTTAACTCTCTTTCAATTTTGGTTTTTATTCTTTTCACGTCAATAACGCCTTGACCTTGTAATTCCTCTTTAATTTCTTCAAGTGTGCAGTTTAACAGATCTCTACAATAGATGACACCTTTTGAGATATTTAAGGTTTGGTGAGCAGTTACCTCTATATCTGATTCCCCCATCCTCGTTATTTTTAATAATCTACCTGCTTGTAATGCAGATACTGTTTCAACTATTAATCTTTCTCGAGACTTTCTAACAGACTTTAAATTTCTGACAAGACCAAACAACAACTTGTTAATTAAAAAAGGGCTGACTTTCGAAAAGTTCCCTTCTTTCTTTTTGATAATCAGGAACCGTGGCAAAGCCGACTTTTCCTGATTCATCTTTTCCAAGGTTTTTGGTGGACCATTTACCACATCCATTTTTTCAGAGGTGGACGCCCCTGCTTGATTTTTATTAGTTGAATCTATCATTTTGTTCCCACGAGTACCTAGGAAAGACTGTCGCTTGCAGCAGGGCCTGGTTACTGCAAGAAGGCTGACTACGACCGAAGAGCGCCTGGTGTTCGGAAGACATCGTTCACGACTTTTAACGTAAAGCCATGCATCCCCTCGGCACGATTGATTTACACCTTGGGATTCCGGTTTTTTTACGAGGTTGTCTCCCCCCCTCAGCTTGGGTACCACGGGTGCGCTAAACCCATACCTAGGACAACCTAGGCCCCTGAGGGGTTTATTATTATTATTATTATTATTATTATTATTATTATTATTATTATTATTATTATTATTATTATTATTATTATTATTATTATTATTATTATTATTATTATTATTATTATTATTATTATTATTATTATTATTATTATTATTATTATTATTATTATTATTATTATTATTATTATTATTATTATTATTATTATTATTATTATTATTATTATTATTATTATTATTATTATTATTATTATTATTGTTATTATTATTATTATTATTATTATTTATTTTATTTTTTTTTAATTTTTTCCACTAATCAGAGCATCGACGGCCAAGGTCATTAGCTCTGACCAGGATAGACTATTGCTTCACAGGTGCTTGTAAAGATCTAGGTCTTTTTTGATTTTTTTTATATTTACATTGCTGAAACTTCATAAAACTAGAATGTGTTTGATTGAAAATATGCTGCTCAATCAAATAGTACTTGCTTCAACCATTTACAATTAATAGCAAGCTCAAGAATGAAGTTTGAAATTAGGACTTATCAAGGAATAACGACTATCATTAAACTTGAGCATTTATTGATTTTTTTTATATTTACATTGCTGAAACGTTATAAAGGTAAAATGTGTTTGAGAGAAAAATTCCTGCTTAATCAAATAGTATTTGCTTCAACCATCTACAATTATCAGCAAGCTCAAGAATAAAGTTTGAAATTGGTATTTATCAAGAAATAACGACTATGTTTAAACTTGCGTATTTTTTGATTTTTTTTATATTTATATTGCTAAAACGTTATAAAAATAAAATGTGTTTGATAGAAAATTTTTTGCACAATCGAATGGTATTTGTTTCAACCATTAACAATTAATAGCAAGCTCAAGAATGAAGTTTGAAATTGGTACTTATCAAAGAATAACGACTTTATTTAAACTTGGTAATTTTTTTGATTTTTTTTATATTTACATTGCTGAAACGTTATAAAAGTAAAATGTATTTGATAAGAAATTTTTTGCTTAATTGAATGGTATTTGCTACAATTATCTACAATTAATAGCAAGCTCAAAAGTAAAGTTTTAAATTAGTACTTATCAAAAAATAACGACTATCTTTAAACTTGACCATTTTTTTGATTTTTTTTATATATACATTGCTGAAACGTTAAAAAAGTAAGATGTATTTGATAAAAAAATTTTTGCCTAATTAAATGGTATTTGCTTAAACTATCTACAATTAATAGCAAGCTCAAAAATAAAGTTTGAAGTTGGTACTTATCAAGGAATAACGATTATTTTTAAACTTGCGTATTTTTTTAATTTTTTTTTTATTTAAATTACTGAAACTTTATAAAACTAAAATGTGTTTGATAAAAAATTTTTTGCTTAATCGAATAGTACTTGTTTCAACCATCTACAATTAATAGCAAGCTTAAGAATGAAGTTTGTAAATTGGTATTTATCAAGAAATAACGACTCTCTTTAAACTTGAGCATTTTTTAGATTTTTTTTATTTTTACATTGTTAAAACGTTATATAAATAGAATGTATTTGATAGGAAATTTCCTGCTAAATCGAAAAATGAAAATAGAATGGTATTTGTTTCAACCATCTACAATTAATATCAAGCTCAAAATAAAGTTTGAAATTGGTACTTATCACAGAATAACGACTCTCTTTAAACTTGTGTTTTTTTTTATTTTTTTTATATTTGCATTGCTAAAACGTTATAAAAGTAAGATGTATTTGATAGAAAGTTTTCTGCTTAATCGAATGGTGTTTGTTGCAACCATCCACAATTAATAGCAAGCTCAGGAATAAAGTTTGAAGTTGGTACTTATAGGAATAACGACTCTTTTTAGACTTGCGTATTTTTTTGATTTTTTTTATATTTACATTGTTTAAACTTTATAAAGCTAAAATGTGTTTAATAGAAAATATCCTGCTCAATCGAATAATACTTGCCTCAACCATTTACAATCAATAGCAAGCTCAAGAATGAAGTTTGAAATTGGTACTTATCAAGAAATAACAACTATCTTTAAACTTGCGCCTTTTTTTGATTTTTTTATATTTACATTGCTGAAACGTTCTAAGAGTAAAATGTATTTTATAGGAAATTTTTTGCTTAATCGAACGATATTTTGCTCAACTATCTACAAATAATAGCAAGCTCAAGAATGAAGTTTGAATTTGGTACTTATCAAGGAATAACGACTTTTTTAAACTTGCGTATTTTTTTGATTTTTTTTATATTTACATTGTTTAAACTTTATAAAACTAGAATGTGTTTGATAGAAATAATCCTGCTCAATTAAATAATATTTGCTTCAAACATTTACAATTAATAGCAAGCTCAAGAATAAAGTTTGAAATTGGTATTTATCAAGAAATAACGACTCTCTTTAAACTTGTGTATTTTTTAATTTTTTTTATATTTACATTGCTGAAACTTTACAGAAGTAGGATGTATTTGATAGAAAATTTCCTGCTCAATCAAACAGTATTTGCTTCAACTATCTACAATCAACAGCAAGCTCAAGAATGAAGTTTGAAATTGGTGTTTATTAAGAAATAACGACTCTCTTTAAACTTGCGTATTTTTTTAATTTTTTTTTATATTTACATTGCTGAATTGTTGTTAAAGTAGGATATATTTAATAGGAAATTTTTTGTTCAATCGAATAGTACTTGTATCAATCATTTACAATTAATATCAAGCTCAAGAATAAAGTTTGAAATTGGTACTTATTAACAAATAACGACTCTCTGTAAACTTGCGTATTTTTTTGATTTTTTTTATATTTACATTGCTAAAACTTTATAAAACTAAAATGCGTTTGATAGAAAATATGCTACTTAATCGAATAGTATTTGCTTCAACTATTTACAATTAATAGCAAGCTCAAGAATAAAGTTTGAAATTGGTACTTATCAAAGAATAACGACTCTCTTTAAACTTGAGAAATTTTCTAATTTTTTTTATATTTACAATGCTGAAATTTTATAAAACTAGAATGTGTTTGATAGAAAATTTTTTGTTTAATCGAATAGTACTTGTTTTATCCATCTACAATTAATAGCAAGCTTAAGAATGAAGTTTGTAAATTGGTATTTATCAAGGAATAACGACTCTCTTTAAACTTGAGAAATTTTCTAATTTTTTTTATATTTACATTGCTGAAACTTTATAAAACTAGAATGTGTTTGATTGAAAATTTTTTGCTCAATCGAATGGTACTTGTTCCAACTATCTACAATTAATAGCAAGCTCAAGAAGAGAGTTTGAAATTGGTACTTATCAAGAAATATCGACTCTCTTTAAACTTGCGCATTTTTTGGATTTTTTTTATTTTTACATTGCTAAAACGTTATATAATAAAGATATATTTAATAAGAAATTTTCTGTTTGATCGGATGGTATTTGCTTCAACTATCTTCAATTAATAGCAAGCTCAAGAATGAAGTTTGAAATTGGTACTTATCAAGGAATAACAACTATCTTTAAACATGCGCCTTTTTATGATTTTTTTATATTTATATTGCCGAAAGGATCTAAGAGTAGGATGTATTTAATAGAAAATTTTTGCTTATTCGAATGATATTTTCCTCAACTATCTACAAATAATAGCAAGCTTAAAAATGAAGTTTGAAATTGGTACTTATCAATTAATAACGACTCTTTTTAAACTTGAGTATTTTGTTAATTTTTTTTATATTTACATTGTTTAAACTTTATAAAACTAAAATGTGTTTGATAGGAAATATCCTGTTCAATCGAACAGTACTTGCCTCAACTATTTACAGTCAATAGCAAGCTCAAGAATAAAGTTTGAAATTAGTATTTATCAAGAAATAACGACTTATTTTAAACTTGTGTATTTTTTTAATTTTTATTATATTTACATTGTCGAAACGTTATAAAAGTAAAATGTATTTTATAGGAATTTTCCTGCTATATCAAATGGTTTTTGTTTGAACCATTTGCAATTAATATCAAGCTCAAGAATAAAGTTTGAATTTGGTACTTATCAAGAAATAACGACTATCTTTAAACGTGCGCATTTTTTTGATTTTTTTTATATTGACATTGCTGAAACGTTATAAAAGTAAAATGTATGTGATAGAAAACTTCCTGCTTAATCAAACAATACTTGTTTCATCTATCTTCAAATAATAGCAAGTTCAAGAATGAAACTTAAAATTGGTACTTATCAAGGAATAACGACTCTCTTTAAACTTGCGTATTTTTTTGATTTTTTTTATATTTACATTGCTGAAACTTTATAAAGCTGAAATGTGTTTATAGAAAATATTCTGCTCAATTGAATAGTACTAGCTTCAACCATTTACAATCAATAGCAAGCTCAAGAATGAATTTTGAAATTGGTATTTATCAAGAAATAGCGACTCTCTTTAAACTTGTGTACCTTTTTGATTTTTTTTTATATTTACATTGTTAAAACGTTATAGAAGTAAGATGTGTCTGATAGAAAACTTCTTGCTTAATCGAATAGGGCTTGCCTCAACCATTTACAATTAATAGCAAGCTCAAGAATGAAGTTTGAAGTTGGTATTTATAAATGAATAACGACTCTATTTAAACTTGCGTATTTTTTTAATTTTTTTTATATTTACATTGCTAAAACTTTATAACACTAGAATGTGTTTAATCGAAAATATTTTGTTATATCAAATAATATTTGCTTCAACCATTTACAATCAATAGCAAACTCAAGAATGAAGTTTGAAATTAGTATTTATCTAGAAATAACGACTCTTTTTAAACTTGCGTATTTTTTAATATTTTTTATATTTACATTGCTGAATCTTTAAAAAGCTAAAATATATTTTATAGGAAATATCTTGCTTAATCAAACAGTATTTGCTTCAACCATTTACAATCAATAGCAAGCTCAAGAATAAAGTTTCAAGTTGGTATTTATCAAGAAATAACGACTCTTTTTAAACTTGTGTATCTTTTTGAATTTTTTATATTTACATTGCTGAAACGTTATAGAAGTAAAATGTATTTGATAGAAAATTTCCTGCTCCATCGAATGGTACATGCCTCAACCATTTACAATTAATAGCAAGCTCAAAAATGAAGTTTGAAATTGGTACTTATCAAGGAATAACGACTCTCTTTAAACTTGCGTGTTTTTTTGATTTTTTTTATATTTACATTGCTGAAACTTTATAAAACTAGAATCTGTTTGATAGAAAATATCCTGTTCAATTGAATAGTACTTGCTTCGACCATTTACAATCAATAGCAAGCTCAAGAATGAAGTTTGAAATTGGTATTTATCAAGAAATAACGACTTTCTTTGAAATTGCGTATTTTTTTAATTTTTTTTATATTTACATTGCAGAAACGTTTTTATAGTAGGACGTATTTGATGAAAAATTTTCTGTTTAATCGAATGATATTTTTTTCAACCATCTACAATTAATAGCAAGCTCAACAATGAAGTTTGAAATTGGTACTTATCAAGAAATAACGACTCTTTTTAAACTTACAAATTTTTTTGATTTTTTTTATATTTACATTGCTGAAACTTTATAAAACTAGAATGTGTTTGATAGAAAATATTCTGCTCAATCGAATAGTACTTGCTTCAACCATTAACAATCAATAGCAAGCTCAAGAATAAAGTTTGAAATTGGTACTTATCAAGGAATAACGACTCTTTTTAAACTTGCGTATTTTTTTAAATTTTTTTTATATTTACATTGCTAAAACTTTATAAAACTAGAACGTGTTTAATCGAAAATATCTTGCTTAATCAAATAGTATTTGCTCCAACAATTTGCAATCAATAGCAAGCTTAAGAATGAAGTTTGAAGTTGGTATTTATCAAGAAATAACGACTCTCTTTAAACTTGTATATCTTTTTAATTTTTTTTATATTTACATTGCTGAAACGTTGTAGAAGTAGAAAGTATTTAATATAAAATTTTCTGCTCAATCGAATAATACATGACTCAACCATTTACAATCAATAGCAAGCTCAAGAATGAAGTTTAAAATTGGCATTTATCAAGAAATAACAACTCTCTTTAAACTTGTGTATTTTTTTTGATTTTTTTAATATTTGCATTGCTAAAACGTTATAGAAGTAGGATGAATTTGATAGAAAAATTCCTGCTTAATCAAATAGTATTTGCTTCAACCATTTACAATCAATAGCAAGCTCAAAAATGAAGTTTGAAATTGGTATTTATCAAGAAATAACGACTCTTTTTAATCGTGTGTATCTTTTTGATTTTTTTTATATTTACATTGCTGAAACGTTATAGAGGTAAGATGTACTTTATAAAAAATTTTCTGCTCAATGAAATAGTACTTGTCTCAACCATTTACAATCAATAGCAAGCTCAAGAATGAAGTTTGAAATTGGTATTTATCAAGAAATAACGACTCTCTTTAAACTTGTGTATTTTTTTGATTTCTTTTATATTTACATTGCTGAAACGTTATAAAAGTAAGATGTAGTTAATAGGAATTTTTCTGCTAAATCAAACGGTATTTATTTCAGCCATCTACAATTAATATTAGGCTCAAGAATAAAGTTTGAAATTGGTACCTATCAAGGAATAACGACTATCTTTAAACGTGCGCATTTTTTTGATTTTTTTTATATTGACATTGCTGCAACGTTATAAAACTAAAATGTATGTGATACTTCCTGCTTAATCGAATGGTATTTGTTTCAACCATCTACAATAAATAGCATGCTCAAGAAGAAAGTTTGAAATTGGTACTTATCAAGGAATAACGACTATCTTTAAACTTGCGCATTTTTTTGTTTTTTTTTTATTTACATTGCTGAAACGTTATAAAAGTAAAATGTATTTAACAGGAAATTTTTTGCTTAATCGAATGGTTTTTGCTTTAACCATCTACAATTAATAGCAAGCTCAATAATAAAGTTTGAAGTTGGTACTTATCAAAGAATAACGACTCTCTTTAAACTTGCGCATTTTTTTGATTTTTTTTATATTTATATTGCTGAAACTTTATAAAGCTAAAACGTGTTTGATAGAAAATATCCTGCTCAATTGAATAGTACTTGCCTTAACCATCTACAATCAATAGCGAGCTCAAGTATAAAGTTTGAAATTGGTATTTAACAAGAAATAACGACTCTCATTAAACTTGCGTGTTTTTTTGATTTTTTTTATATTTACATTGCAAAAACGTTATAAAAGTAGGATGTATTTAATAGGAATTTTTTCGCTAAATCGAACGATAATTGTTTCAACCATCTAAAATTAATATCAAGCTCAAGAGTAAAGTTTTAAATTGGTACTTATCAAGGAATAACGACTCTCTTTAAACTTGCGTATTTTTTTAATTTTTTCCATATTTACATTGATGAAACCATATGAAAGTAGAATGTATTTAATAGAAAATTTTCTGCTCAATCAAATGGTACTTGCTTCAACTATTTACAATTAATAACAAGCTCAATAATGAAGTTTGAAATTGGTATTTATCAAGAAATAACGACTCTTTTTAAAATTGCGAATTTTTTTAATTTTTTTTATATTTACATTGCTAAAACGTTTTTAAGTAGAATGTGTTTGATAAGAAATTTTTTGTTTAATCGAATGATATTTCCTTCAACCATCCACAATTAATAGCAAGCTCAAAAATGAAGTTTGAAATTGTTACTTATCAATGAATAACGACTCTATTTAAACTTGCGCATTTTTTTCATTTTTTTTATATTTACATTGCTAAAACTTTATAACACTAGAATGTGTTTAATCGAAAATATTTTGCTATATCAAATAGTATTTGCTTGAACCATTTACAATCAATAGCAAACTCAAGAATGAAGTTTGAAATTGGTATTTATCTAGAAATAACGACTCTTTTTAAACTTGCGTATTTTTTAATATTTTTTATATTTACATTGCTGAAACTTAAAAAAGCTAAAATATATTTGATAGGAAATATCTTGTTTAATCAAATAGTATTTGCTTCAACCATTTACGATCAATAGCAAGCTCAAGAATAAAGTTTGAAATTGGTATTTATCAAGAAATAACGACTCTTTTTAAACTTGTGTATCTTTTTGATTTTTTTTATATTTACATTGCTGAAACGTTATAGAAGTAAAATGTATTTGATAGAAAATTTCCTGCTCCATCGAATAGTACATGCCCCAACCATTTACAATCAATAGCAAGCTCAAAAATGTAGTTTGAAATTGGTACTTATCAAGGAATAACGACTCTCTTTAAACTTGCGTATTTTTTTGATTTTTTTTATATTTACATTGCTGAAACTTTACAAAACTAGAATGTGTTTGATAGAAAATATCCTGCTCAATTGAACAGTACTTGCTTCAACCATTTAGAATCAATAGCAAGCTCAAGAATGAATTTTGAAATTGGTACTTATCAAGGAATAACGACTATTTTTAAACTTGCGCATTTTTTTAATTTTTTTTATATTTACATTGTCGAAACGTTATAAAAGTAGGATGTATTTAATAGAAAATTTTCTGCTCAATCGAATGGTATTTGTGCCAACCATCTACAATTAATAGCAAGCTCAAGAATAAAGTTTGAAGTTGGTACTTATCAAGGAATAACGACTATCTTTAAACTTGCGCATTTTTTTAATTTTTTTTATATTTACATTGCTGAAACGTTATAAAGGTAAGATGCATTTGATAGAAAATTTTTTGCTTAATCGAACGTTATTGCTTCAACTACACACAGATAATAGCAAGCTCTAGAATGAAGTTTGAAATTGGTTTTTATCAAGAAATAACGACTCTTTATAAACTTGCGTATTTTATTAATTTTTTTTATATTTTTATTGCTGAAACTTCATAAAACTAAAATGTGTTTGATAGAAAATATCCTGCTCGATCGAATAGTACTTGCTTCAACCATTTAGAATCAATAGCAAGCTCAAGAATGAATTTTGAAATTGGTACTTATCAAGGAATAACGACTATTTTTAAACTTGCGCATTTTTTTAATTTTTTTTATATTTACATTGCTGAAACGTTATAAAAGTAAGATGTATTTGATAGAAAATTTTTTGCTTAATCGAACGGTATGTGCTTCAACCACATACAGGTAATAGCAAGCTCAAGAATAAAGTTTGAATTTGGTATTTATCAAGGAATAACGACTATCTTTAATCTTGCGCATTTTATTATATTTTTTATATTCACATTTTTAAAAAGTTATAAAAGTAAGATGTATTTGATAAAAAATTTTCTGTTCAATTAAACGGTACTTGCTTCAACCATCTCCAATTAATAGCAAGCTCAAGAATAAAGTTTTAAATTTGTACTTATCAAGGAATAACGACTATTTTTAAACTTGCGCATTTTTTTAATTTTTTCATATTTAAATTGTTGAAACGTTAAAAAAGTAAGATGTATTTGATAGAAAATTTTCTGCTTAATCAAACGGTATTTGCTTTAACTATCTACAGTTAATAGCAAGCTCAAGTATGAAGTTTGAAATTAGTACTTATCAAGCAATAACGACTATACTTAAACTTGCGCATTTTTTTAATTTTTTCTATATTCACATTGCTAAGTAGGATGTATTTAATAGAAAATTTCTCGCTCAATCAAACGGTATTTGTTTTAACCATTTACAATTAATAGCAAGCTCAAGAATAAAGTTTGAAATTGGTACTTATCAAGGAATAACGACTATCTTTAAACTTGCGCATTTTTTTAATTTTTTTTATATTTACATTGCTGAAACGTTTTAAGGGTAAAATGTATTTGATAGAAAATTTTTTGCTTAATCGAACGGTATTTGCTTCAAATACATATAGCTAATAACAAGCTCAAAAATAAGGTTTGAATTTGGTACTTATCAAGGAATAACGACTATTTTTAAACTTGCGTATTTTTTTGATTTTTTTTATATTTACATTGCTGAAACTTTATAAAACTAAAATGTGTTTGATAGAAAATATCCTGCTCAATCGAATAGTACTTGCTTCAACCATTTAAAATCAATAGCAAGCTTAAGAATGAAGTTTGAAATTGGTACTTATCAAGGAATAACGACTAATTTTAAACTTGCGAACTTTTTAAATTTTTTTTTATTTACATTGCTGAAACGTTATAAAAGTAAGATTTAGTTGATAGAAAAATTCCTGCTTAATCGAATGGTATTTGCTTCAATCACATACAGCTAAGAGCAAGCTCAAGATTGAAGTTTGAAATTGCTACTTATCAAGGAATAACGACTATATTTAAATTTGCGTATTTTTTTGATTTTTTTTATATTTACATTGCTGAAACGTTTTTAAAATAAGATATATTTAATATAAAATTTCTTGCTTAATCGAATGGTATTTGCTTCAACCACATACAGCTGAGAGCAAGCTCAAGAATGAAGTTTGAATTTGGTATTTATCAAGAAATAACGACTATCTTTAAACTTGCGCATTTTTTTAATTTTTTTATATTTATATTGCTGAAACGTTATAAAAGTAAAAGTATTTGATAGAAAATTTTCTGCCTAATCGAATAATCTTTGATTTTACCATCTGCAATTAATAGCAAGCTCAAGAATAAAGTTTGAAATTGGTAATTATCAAGGAATAACGACTATGTTTAAACTTGCGTATTTTTTTAATTTTTTTTTATTTACATTGCTGAAACTTTATAAAACTAGAAAGTGTTTGATAGAAAATATCCTGCTCAATCAAATAGTACTTGCTCTAACCATTTAAAATCAATAGCAAGCTCAAGAATGAAGTTTGAATTTGGTACTTATCAAGGAATAACGACAATCTTTAAACTTGCGCATTTTTTTAATTTTTTTATATTTATATTGCTGAAACTTTATAAAAGTAAAATGTATTTGATAGAAAATTTTCTGCCTAATCGAATAATCTTTGATTTTACTATCTACAGTTAATAGCAAGCTCAAGAATAAAGTTTAAAATTGGTACCTATCAAGGAATAACGACTATCTTTAAACTTGCGTATTTTTTTAATTTTTTTTATATTTACATTGCTGAAACGTTACAAAAATAAGATATATTCGATAGAAAATTTCCTGCTCAATTAAATGGTATTTGTCTCATCCATCTATAATTAATAGCAAGCTCAAAAATAAAGTTTGAAATTGGTACTTATCAAGGAATAACGACTATTTTTAAACTTGCGCATTTTTTAATTTTTTTTATATTTACATTGTTGAAACGTTATAAAAGTAAAATGTATTTAATAAAAAATTAGAAAATTTCCTGCTTAATCAAACGGTATTTGCTTCAACTACATACAGCTAATAGCAAGCTCAAGAATGAAGTTTGAAATTGGTACTTATCAAGGAATAACGACTATCTTTAAACTTGCGTATTTTTTTGATTTTTTTTATAATTACATTGCTGAAACGTTATAAAAATAAGATACATTTGATAGAAAATTTTCTGTTTAATTAAATGGTATTTGCTTCAACAATCTACAATTAATAGCAAGCTCAAAAATGAAGTTTGAAATTGGTACTTATTAAGGAATAACGACTATCTTTAAACTTGCGTATTTTTTTAATTTTTTTTATATTTACATTGCTGAAACATTATAAAACTTAATTGTGTTTGATAGAAAATATTTTGCCTAATCAAATAGTACTTGCTTTAACTATTTACAATCAATAGCATACTCAAAAATGAAGTTTGAAATTGGTATTTGTCAAGAAATAACGACTCTATTTAAACTTGCGTATTTTTTTAATTTTTTTTATATTTACATTGCTGAAACGTTATAAAAGTAAGATGTATTTGATAGAAAATTTCCTGCTCAATCGAATGGTATTTGTTTCAACCTTCTGCAGTTAATAGCAAGCTCAAGAATAAAGTTTGAAATTGATATTTATCAAGAAATAACGACTCTATTTAAACTTGCGTATTTTTTTGATTTTTTTTATATTTACATTGTCGAAACGTTATAAAAGTAAAATGTATTTAATAGAAAATTTTCTGCTCAATCAAATGGTACTTGCGCCAACCATCCACAATTAATAGCAAGCTAAAGAATAAAGTTTGAAATTGGTACTTATCAAGGAATAACGACTTTGAAGTTGGTACTTAACAAGGAATAACGACTATTTTTAAACTTGCGCATTTTTTTATTTTTTTTATATTTACATTGCTGAAACGTTATAAAAGTAAGATGTATTTGATAGAAAATTTTTTGGTCAACCAAATGGTACTTGTTTCAACCTTCTGCAATTAATATGAAGCTCAAGAATAAAGTTTGAATTTGGTACTTATCAAGGAATAACGACTATCTTTGAACTAGCAAATTTTTTTGATTTTTTTTATATTTACATTGTCGAAACGTTATAAAAGTAGGATGTATTTAATAGAAAATTTTCTGCTTAATCGAATGGTACTTGTGCCAACCATCTACAATTAATAGCAAGCTCGAGAATAAAGTTTGAAATTGGTATTTATCAAGGAATAACGACTATCTTTAAACTTGCGCATTTTTTTAATTTTTTTTTATCTACATTGCTAAAACGTTATAAGGGTAAAACGTATTTGATAGAAAATTTCCTGCTTTATCGAACGGTATTTGCTTTAACTACATACAGCTAATAGCAAGCTCAAGAATAAAGTTTGAAATTGGTACTTATCAAGGAATAACGACTATCTTTAAACTTGCGTATTTTTTTGATTTTTTTTATATTTACATTGCTGCAACGTTACAAAATTAAGCTACATTTAATAAAAAATTCTTTGTTTAATCAAATAGTATTTGCTTTAACCATCTACAATTAATAGTAAGCTCAAGAATGATGTTTGAAATTGGTATTTATCAAGAAATAACGACTCTTTTTAAACTTGCGTATTTTTTTTATTTTTTTTATATTTACATTGCTGAAATTTTATAAAACTAGAATGTGTTTAATAGAAAATATTCTGCTCAATCAAATAGTTCTTGCTTCAACTATTTAAAATCAATAGCAAGCTCAAGAATGAAGTTTGAAATTGGTACTTATCAAGGAATAACGACTATTTTTAAACTTGCTCATTTTTTAAATTTTTTTTATATTTACATTGCTGAAACGTTATAAAAGTAAGATATTTTTGATAGAAAATTTCCTGCTTAATCGAATGGTATTTGCTTCGGTTGAATACCATCTACAATTAACAGCAAGCTTAAAAATGAAGTTTGAAATTGGTACTTATTAAGGAATAACGACTATCTTTAAACTTGCGTATTTTTTTGATTTTTTTTATATTTACGTTGATGAAACATTATAAAACTAAAATGTGTTTGATAGGAAAAATCCTACTTAATCAAATAAGACTTGCTTCAACCATCTACAATCAATAGCATACTCAAAAATAAAGTTTGAAATTGGTATTTATCAAGGAATAACGACTATTTTTAAACTTGCGCATTTTTTAAATTTTTTTTATATTTACATTGCCGAAACGTTATAAAAGTAAGATATATTTGATAGAAAATTTCCTGCTTAATCGAATAGTATTTGCTTCAACCATCTACAATTAAGAGCAAGCTCAAAAATGAAGTTTGAAATTGGTACTTATTAAGGAATAACGACTATCTTTTAAACTTGCGAATTTTTTTGATTTTTTTTATATTTACATTGATGAAACATTATAAAACTAAAATGTGTTTGATAGAAAAAATCCTACTTAATCAAATAAAACTTGCTTCAACCATCTACAATCAATAGCATACTCAAAAATAAAGTTTGAAATTGGTACTTATCAAGGAATAACGACTATTTTTAAACTTGCGCATTTTTTAATTTTTTTTATATTTACTTTGCTGAAACTCTATAAAACTAAAATGTGTTTTATAGAAAAGTTCCTGCTCAATCGAATAGTACTTGCTTCAACTATTTAGAATTAACAGCAAGCTCAAGAATTAAGTTTGAAGTTGGTACTTATCAAGGAATAACGACTATCTTTGAACTTGCGCATTTTTTTAATTTTTTTTATATTTACATTGTTAAAACGTTATAAAAGTACGACGTATTTGATAGAAAATTTTCTGCCTAATCGAACGGTATTTGCTTTAACTACATACAGCTAATAGCAAGCTCAAGAATGAAGTTTGAAATTGGTATTTATCAAGAAATAACGACTCTTTTTAAACTTGCGTATTTTTTAAATTTTTTTTATATTTACATTGTTGAAACATTATAAAACTAGAATGTGTTTGATAGAAAATATCCTGCTCAATCGAATAGTACTTGCTTCAACTATTTAAAATCTTTAGCAAGCTCAAGAATGAAGTTTGAAATTGGTACTTATCACTATCTTTAAACTTGCGTATTTTTTTGATTTTTTTTATATTTACATTGCTGAAACGTTACAAAAATAAGTACATTTGATAAAAAATTTTTTGCTTAATCGAATAGTATTTGTTTTAACCATCTACAATTAATAGTAAGCTCAAAAATGATGTTTGAAATTGGTATTTATCAAGAAATAACGACTTTTTTTAAACTTGCGTATTTTTTTTATTATTTTTATATTTACATTGCTGAAGCGTTATAAAAGTAAGATATATTTGATAGAAAATTTTCTGCTTAATCGAATAGTATTTGCTTCAACCATCTACAATTAAGTGCAAGCTCAAAAATGAAGTTTGAAATTGGTACTTATTAAGGAATAACGACTATCTTTAAACTTGCGTATTTTTTTGATTTTTTTTATATTTACATTGATGAAACATTACACAACTAAAATGTGTTTGATAGAAAAAATACTGCTTAATCAAATAAAACTTGCTTCAACCATCTACAATCAATAGCATACTCAAAAATAAAGTTTGAAGTTGGTATTTACCAAGGAATAACGACTATCATTAAACTTGCGCATTTTTTAATTTTTTTTTATATTTACATTGCTGAAACGTTATAAAAGTAAGATATATTTGATAGAAAATTTCCTGCTTAATCGAATAGTATTTGCTTCAACCTACAATCTACAATTAAGAGCAAGCTCAAAAATGAAGTTTGAAATTGGTACTTATTAAGGAATAACGACTATCTTTAAACTTGCGTATTTCTTTGATTTTTTTTACATTTACATTGCTAAAACGTTATAAGAATAAGATATATTTGGTAGAAAATTTCCTGCTTAATCGAATGGTATTTGTTTCAACCATCTACAATTACTAGCAAATTCAAGAATAAAGTTTGAAATTGGTACTTATCAAGGAATAACGACTATTTTTAAACTTGCGTATTTTTTTAATTTTTTTTATATTTACATTGCTAAAACGTTATAAAAGTAAGACGTATTTGATAGAAAATTTCCTGCTTAATCGAATAGTATTTGCTTCAACCATATACAATTAACAGCAAGCTCAAAAATAAAGTTTGAAATTGGTACTTATTAAGGAATAACGACTATCTTTAAACTTGCGTATTTTTTTGATTTTTTTTATATTTACATTGATGAAACATTACACAACTAAAATGTGTTTGATAGAAAAAATACTGCTTAATCAAATAAAACTTGCTTCAACCATCTACAATCAATAGCATACTCAAAAATAAAGTTTGAAATTGGTATTTATCAAGGAATAACGACTATCTTTAAACTTGCGTATTTTTTTAATTTTTTTTATATTTACATTGCTGAAACATTGATCTGTCAGTGGTATCTGGATGGAGTCATTATAGCTATTTGACAAAAAAAGTGGTGCCTGGATCAATGTCACGTGACCACAGGCACTGTCACTTACTAGAATTTGTAGGTTAGAAAAATTTGACATATAAACAGAAAACTTGATTTATGACTAAATACAAACAAATTGACAAAAAATATTAAAAATCCGAAAACATCATATAAAGCCGTTTATTTATACAGTAAAACTATTAATACTAATTAAGTAACTCAACAAAAAACATTTAACGAGTTAGTAAAAAAATGATTGAATTAAATGTACAGTACAACCTTCAAAAATAATCTCAACTTACATATACAATTAATATTATTTAACGCAAATAGTACTAAAAAAGAAGTAATTTAAAACAAAATATGTTTAAAAACCTGTTAGAAATAGATTCTACAGTTACTAGTTGTGGTATTTTCTTACTGGACTGTGTTGCTGAAGGCGTTTGAGATCCTTCAACTTGTCTTTTCAAAGAAGTTAAAATGCACAACTAGAAAAACAGAAAAAGATTAAAGTACGCACCTTAAGTCATTTAACGTACATGGTTGACGAATTGGTAAGTTTAAGGTGTCTCTGTTTAATTACCAGATTCACCTCTGAATCAAAAATAGACGGGACTACGTTAGTAATCAGTTGAGTTCTAACAAAATGCAAAATATACCTAATCTTCTTTTTTAAAATGTTTGCCGCATAATTTGGAAGCAGTGTTAACAAAACCTTTCCTTTTTACAGCGGTTACCAATTTCTCTTTCAAAATTGGATCCTTAGAAAACCTAAATTTAATCTGAGCTATCAAAATCCATAACAAACTCATAATCAATATTTAAAAAAATGAAACTTTTGGTAAAATCAATTAATTTATTTTGTTGGCTGCTTACGAATGAAACGAAATCTCGCCTTTCCTGTGGCGTTTTGTATACCCAACTGCACTACACGAAGATCTCATTTTTTCTGTTTCAAAAAGGAACTTACACTTTAGTTGACACTGACAATACTCAACAATGTTTTTTAAATTTTACCCCCGTCAAATTTGACATTGCCTGTGGTCAGCTGACCATTATATCTGGGCATCACTAATAATCTCCTATTACCCTATCCAGATACCACTGACAGATCAATGTGCTGAAACGTTACAAAATCAAGCTACATTTGATAAAAAAAATTCTGTTTAATCGAATAGTATTTGTTTTAACCATCTACAATTAATAATAAGCTCAAGAATGATGTTTGAAATTGGTATCTATCAAGAAATAACGACTCTTTTTAAACTTGCGTATTTTTTTTTATTTTTTTTATATTTACATTGCTGAAATATTATAAAGCTAGAATGTGTTTTCTAGCTTTCTTAATTCTCTACAATTAATAGCATACGTAAAAGTAAAGTTTGAAATTGGTATTTATCAAGGAATAACGACTATCTTTAAACTTGCGTATTTTTTTGATTTTTTTTTTTACATTGCTGAAACGTATACGAATAAGATATATTTGATAGAAAATTTCCTGCTTAATCGAATGGTATTTGTTTCAACCATCTACAATTAATAGCAAACTCAAAAATAAAGTTTGAAATTGGTATTTATCAAGAAATAACAACTCTTTTTAAACTTGCGTATTTTTTTGTTTTTTTTTTATATTTACATTGCAGAAACTTTATAAAACTAGAATGTGTTTAATAGAAAATATCCTGCTCAATCGAATAATAGTTGCTTCAACCATTTAAAATCAATAGCAAGCTCAAGAATGAAGTTTGAAATTGGTACTTATCAAGGAAAAACGACTATTTTTAAACTTGCGCATTTTTTGATTTTTTTATATTTACTTTGCTGAAACTTTATAAAACTAAAATGGGTTTAACAGAAAATATCCTGCTCAATTAAATAGTTTTTGCTTCAACCATCTACAGTCAATAGCAAGCTCAAGAATGAAGTTTGAAATTGGTACTTATCAAGGAATAACGACTATCTTTAAACTTGCGTATTTTTTTAATTTTTTTTATATTTACATTGCTGAAACTTTATAAAACTAAAATGTGTTTGATAGAAAATATCCTGCTCAATCGAATAGTACTTACTTCAACTATTTAAAATTAATAGCAAGCTGAAGAATGAAGTTTGAAATTGGTACTTATCAAGGAATAACGACTATTTTTAAACTTGCGAATTTTTTTAATTTTTTTTATATTTACATTGTTGAAACGTTATAAAAGTAGGATGTATTTGGTGGGAAATTCCCTACACAATTGAATGGTGCTTGCTTCAACCATCTACAATTAGTAGCAAGCTCAAGAATGAGGTTTGAAATTATTATTTATCAAGAAATAACGACTATCTTTAAACTTGCGTATTTTTTTAATTTTTTTTATATTTACATTGCCAAAACATCAAAAAGGTAAGATGTATTTGATAGGAAATTTCCTGCTTAATCGAACGGTATTTGCTTCAACTACCTACAGCTAATAGCAAGCTCAAGAATAAAGTTTGAAATTGGTACTTATCAAGAAATAACGACTATATTTAAACTTGCGTATTTTTTTAATTTTTTTTATATTTACATTGCTGAAGCGTTATAAAAGTAAGATATATTTGATAGAAAATTTTTTGCTTAATCAAATGGTATTTGCTCCAACCATCTACAATTAACAGCAAGCTCAAGAATGAAGTTTGAAATTGGTACTTATCAAGGAATAACGACTATCTTTAAACTTGCGCATTTTTTTAATTTTTTTTTATTTACATTACTAAAACGTTAAAAAAGTAAGATGTATTTGATAGAAAATTTTTTGGTTGATCAAGTGGTACTTGCTTCAACTATCTACAATTAATTGCAAGCTCAAGAATAAAGTTTGAAATTATTATTTATCAAGAAAAAACGACTTTTTAAACTTGCGTATTTTTTTAATTTTTTTTTTATTTACATTGTTGAAACGTTAAAAAAGTAGGACGCATTTGATAGAAAATTTTCCGCTTAATCGGATGGTACTTGTTTCAACCATCTACAATTAATAGCAAGTTTCAGAATAAAGTTTGAAATTGGTACTAATCAAGGAATAACGACTATCTTTAAACTTGCAAATTTTTTTAATTTTTTTTATATTTACATTGTTGAAACGTTATAAAAGTAGGATGTATTTGGTGGGAAATTTTCTACACAATTGAATGATGCTTGCCTCAACCATCTACAATTAATAGCAAGCTCAAGAATAAAGTTTGAAATTGGTACTTATCAAGAAATAACGACTACCTCTAAACTTGCGAATTTTTTTGATTTGTTTTATATTTACTTCGCTAAAACTTTATAAAGCTAAAATTTCTTGCTCAATCGAATGGTATTTGTTTCAACCATCTACAATTAATAGCAAGTTTTAGAATAAAGTTTGAAATTGGTACTAATCAAGGAATAACGACTATCTTTAAACTTGCAAATTTTTTTAATTTTTTTTATATTTACATTGTTGAAACGTTATAAAAGTAGGATGTATTTGGTGGGAAATTTTCTACACAATTGAATGGTGCTTGCTTCAACCATCTACAATTAATAGCAAGCTCAAGCATGAGGTTTGAATTTATTATTTATCAAGAAATAACGACTATTTTTAAACTTGCGTATTTTTTTAATTTTTTTTATATTTACATTGCCGAAACGTTATAAAGGTAGAATGTACTTAATAGGAAATTTTCTGCTTATTCGAATGGTATTTGCCCCAACTATCAACAGTTAATAGCAAGCTCAAAAATGAAGTTTGAAATTGGTACTTATCAAGGAATAACGACTATCTTTAAACTTGCGTAATTTTTTGATTTTTTTTATATTTACATTGCTGAATCATTATAAAACAAAAATGTGTTTGATAGAAAATATCCTGCTCAATTGAATAGTACTTGCTACAACCATTTAAAATCAATAGCAAGCTCAAGAATGAAGTTTGAAATTGGTACTTATCAAGGAATAACGACTATTTTTAAACTTTCTCATTTTTTAAATTTTTTTTATATTTACATTGCTGAAACGTTACAAAAGTAAAATGTGTTCAATAAAAAATTTTCTGCTTAATCGAATGGTATTTGCTTCAACCATCTACAATTAACAGCAAGCTCAAAAATAAAGTTTGAAATTGGTACTTATTAAGGAATAACGACTATCTTTAAACTTGCAAATTTTTTTGAGTTTAATAGAAAATATCCTGCTTAATCAAATAGTACTTGCCTCAACAATCTACAATTAATAGCATACTCAAAAATAAAGTTTGGAATTGGTATTTATCAAGAAATAACGACTCTATTTAAACTTGCGTATTTTTTTAATTTTTTTTATATTTACATTGCTGAAACGTTATAAAGGTAAGATGTATTTGATAGAAAATTTCCTGCTCAATCGAATGGTACTTGTTTCGACCATCTGCAAGTAATAGCCAGCTCAAGAATAAAGTTTCAAATTGGTATTTATCAAGAAATATCAACTCTCTTTAAACTTGCGTATTTTTTTGAGTTTTTTAATATTTACATTGCTGAAACGTTATAAGAGTAGGATGCATTTAATAGAAAATTTCCTGCTTAATTGAATGGTGCTTGCGTCAACCATCTACAATTAACAGCAAATTCAAAAATGAAGTTTGAAATTATTATTTATCAAGAAATAACGACTCTCTTTAAACTTGCGTATTTTTTTAATTTTTTTTATATTTACAATGCTAAAACATTACAAAAGGAGTATGTATTTGATAGAAAATTTTCTGCTTAATTAAATGGTATTTGTTTTAACCATCTACAGTCAATAGCAAGCTCAAGAATGAAGTTTGAAATTGGTACTTATCAAGGAATAACGACTATATTTAAACTTGCGCATTTTTTTTAATTTTTTTATATTTGCATTGCTGAAACTTATAAAAGTAAAATTTATTTAATAGAAAATTTCCTGCTTAATCGAATGGTATTTGCTTCAACCACATACAGCTAAGAGCAAGCTCAAGAATGAAGTTTGAAATTGCTACTTATCAAGGAATAACGACTATCTTTAATCTTGCGTATTTTTTTGTTTTTTTTATATTTACATTGCTGAAACTTTATAAAGCTAAAATGAGTGTGATAGAAAATATCCTGCTTAATTAAACAGTATTTGCTTTAACCATCCACAGTCAATAGCAAGCTCAAGAATGAAGTTTGAATTTGGTACTTATCAAGGAATAACGACTATATTTAAACTTGCGCATTTTTTTAATTTTTTTTATATTTACATTGCTGAAACGTTATAAAAGTAAAATTTATTTAATAGAAATTTTCCTGCTTAATCGAATGGTATTTGCTTTAACCACATACAGCTAAGAGCAAGCTCAAGATTGAAGTTTGAAATTGGTACTTATCAAGGAATAACGACTATTTTTAAACTTGCGCATTTTTTAAATTTTTTTTATATTTACATTGCTGAAACGTTATAAAAGTAAAATTTATTTGCAAGAAAATTTTTTACTTAATCGAATGGTATTTGCTTCAACCACATACAGCTAAGAGCAAGCTCAAGAACGAAGTTTGAAATTGCTACTTATCAAGGAATAACGACTATCTTTAAACTTGCGTATTTTTTTGATTTTTTTTATATTTACATTGCTGAAACGTTATAAAACTAAAATGTGTTTGATATAAAATATCTTGCTTAATCGAATAGTACTTGCTTCAGCCATCTACAATCAATAGCAAGCTAAAGAATGAAGTTTGAAATTGGTATTTATCAAGAAATAACAACTCTTTTTAAACTTGCGAATTTTTTTGATTTTTTTAATATTTACATTACTGAAACTTTATAAAACTAGATTGTGTTTGATAGAAAATATCCTGCTTAATCGAATAGTACTTGCTTCAATTATTTAAAATCAATAGCAAGCTCAAGAATGAAGTTTGAAATTGGTACTTATCAAAGAATAACGACTATTTTTAAACTTGCGAATTTTTTAAATTTTTTTTATATTTACATTGCTAAAACGTTGCAAAAGTAAATTTTTTTAATAGAAAATTTCCTGCTTAATCAAATGGTATTTGCTTGAACCACATACAGCTAAGAGCAAGCTCAAAAGTGAAGTTTGAAATTGCTACTTATCAAGGAATAACGACTATTTTTAAACTTGCGCATTTTTTTAATTTTTTTTTTATATTTACATTGCTGAAACGTTATAAAAGTAAAATATATTTATTAAAAAATTTTTTGCTTAATCGAATGGTATTTGCTTCAACCACCTACAATTAACAGCAAGCTCAAAAATGAAGTTTGAAATTGGTATTTATTAAAGAATAACAACTATCTTTAAACTTGCGTATTTTTTGATTTTTTTTATATTTACATTGCTGAAACGTTGCAAATGTAAGATATATTTGATAGGAAATTTCCTGCTTAATCGAACGGTATTTGTTTCAACTATCTACAATTATTAGCAAGCTCAAGAATAAAGTTTGAAGTTGGTATTTATCAAGAAATAACGACTCTTTTTAAACTTGAGTATTTTTTTAATTTTTTTTATATTTACATTGTTGAAACTTTACAAAACTAGAATGTGTTTGATAGAAAATATCTTGCTCAATCGAACAATACTTGCTTCAGCCATCTACAATTAATAGCAAGCTAAAGAATGAAGTTTGAAATTGGTATTTATCAAGAAATAACGACTCTTTTTAAACTTGAGAATTTTTTTGATTTTTTTAATATTTACATTGCTGAAGCATTATAAAACTAGAATGTGTTTGATAGAAAATATCCTGCTCAATCGAATAGTACCTGCTTCAACCATTTAAAATCAATTGCAAGCTCAAGAATGAAGTTTACAATTGGTACTTATCAAGGAATAACGACTATTATTAAACTTGCGCATTTTTTTAATTTTTTTTATATTTACATTGCTGAAACGTTATAAATCTAAAATGTGTTTGATAGAAAATATCCTGCTCAATCGAATAATATTTGCTTCAGCCATCTACAATTAATAGCAAGCTCAAGAATGAAGTTTGAAATTGGTATTTATCAAGAAATAACGACTCTTTTTAAACTTGAGAATTTTTTTGATTTTTTTAATATTTACATTGCTGAAACTTTATAAAACTAGAATGTGTTTGATAGAAAATATCCTGCTCAATCGAATAGTACCTGCTTCAACCATTTAAAATCAATAGCAAGCTCAAGAATGAAGTTTACAATTGGTACTTATCAAGGAATAACGACTATTATTAAACTTGCGTATTTTTTTGATTTTTTTTATATTTACATTGCTGAAACATTATAAAACTAAAATGCGTTTGATACAAAATATCTTGCTTAATCAAATGGTACTTGCCTCAACCATTTACAATCAATAGCATACTCAAAAATGAAGTTTGAAATTGGTATTTACTAAGAAATAACGACTCTATTTAAACTTGCGTATTTTTTTATTTTTTTTTATATTTACGTTGCTGAAACGTTACTAAGGTAGGATGTAATTAATAGAAAATTTCCTGCTCAATCAAATGGTACTTGCTTGAACCATCTGCAATTAATAGCAAGCTCAAGAATAAAGTTTGAAATTGGTATTTATCAAGAAATAACAACTCTCTTTACACTTGCGTATTTATTTTAATTTTTTTAATACTTACATTGCTGAAACGTTATAAAAAAAATGTATTTAATAGATAATTTCCTGCTTAATCAAATGGTATTTGTTTCAACCCTGTATAATTATTAGGAAGCTCAAGAATAAAGTTTGAAATTGGTACTGTAATGAGATCGTCGTTGAGGAAAGGTGTTAAATAATAACCAAAATTAAATATTAAATATTTTCTTTTAAATTTTTAAACCAGTTTGGTTTAATTCGGCTCGCCTACGTTGTGTTTAATCGTCTAAAGTAATCACTCTCATAGTGATAATTAATTTAACCCTTTCTGTAAGAACAGAAGGGATAAGTGGTAACTCAAATTCGAATTCAAAGTAGTGTCAAACGCGTGGGGGAAGAAATTAAAAGTCAAGTTTCCTCAAAACTAAATTTATTACATATCTTCAAAATGTTTATTACAACAATACAAGAATTATGAGGGTTAATCCAAATTTGCCATTTATTCAAATTTCCATTTATTATTTAGTCAAATTTTTAACATCTGTAACCACAAATCTGTTCAAATTTGAGACTATAATTTTATAAATCTCTAGTCGCAGATTTAAGTAATAGATAAATTTATTATTAACATTATTATTTAGAATTTACTCTTCCTCTTTCAATGGTCCTAATTCGGTGTTGTAAATCTACCCTAAATTTCAATTTATATTTGCTCAGATTTATGATTTCAAGGCAATGTTTAATAATACGTTTGATAAGCTACTCTTGTACCTGAGTTGGCGTGTTACATGCTCGCGGCTCTCTTTTTATACGTGCATCGCAATTACTATTTCGCCCTATCGCCGAAACCGACCCTGGTAAAAGTCAGGTGCCTAAACACCTCTTGCAAAATCCGAGCAAAACCAAGATAGACAAATCTTTGCAACATAAACTGAATTACTGTAGAAATCATTTCTCTCACAAATTTCGGTCACGAGCTTGGATAAAGACTTTTCAGAACTTCACCCTTTCACGATACCAGTTTATTACAGGTAACCAGGATGGTTATTTTTTCTCGTTTGTCTCGTAACAGCCTGCATATAAGTATATGCCGTTGGAACGGGTCTACTACGTTCTGTCTAAGTTCAACTGTCGGAAGCTACGACCTGACACAGTGAATTAGATCCGGTAAAGTTGGAAGAAAGGGTTCCCGGGAACCACGACTTTCCTCTTCGAAGATGGCCGACAAACGAGCCTATAATTTCAGGTGTAATCTCGCCTAACACAACGCGAGAGAGAAACAACCCTACGCTACCCTAATTTCAAAATATGCAGCAAATTCAACCTCACGGGATTTTGTAACAACAAAACTTTGCACTGATTTGAAGTGACCATTTGACGTAATTGTTGAGAACCCTTTTTGTAATAGATTGATGATAGATATCTTAGATTTTAATTATTTGGGTTGATAGTCACATCCAGATCGAGCAAAATAAAGAAAGAATACAAGTTAAAATTCATTTCAAAAGTGACCGCAAGTTGTTGCATTTTTCACCAAAATTTTATTTATAATTAACTTTTCTAAATTCTGAATATTTATTTTAAACCAATTAAGCTAAAATTATTTTTGAAAATGAAATTTCCAAAACCAAATTAAAAGTAATACAATTAATAAATTTCAATAAAATGATTTAAATAAATTTGTGGTCACGATGAAGATTAAATAGTGTAAATTTAATCAAATGATTTGAAGAAACTCGGATTAAATTAAATAAAATCTTCGTATAAAATTAATTAATTCAAATAATAAATAGATAGAAAACCCTTTGTGGGCTTACCTAGAAAATTAATCCCTTTGATTGTCCTGGGAGCCCTTGTGGTTAAATTGCCAAGTTGGTTGGTTTTTCTTTTAACACAAACCGTCACAATTTAATTTAAATTATTAAATAAAAAAAATGTTATTACTCCTTCACACTAGCACGAAATCAAAAAAATATTTAATGATGAAATAATATTAAATTTTAAAATAAACCCAAAGGGTTGAAATTGGACTTTGTTAAATTAAATAAATTTAAACAAAGGGAATAATTCGAAAATTAACTATCTCGAAAGACCGTCAAGAATCGACTGTCTAAAATCCACGCGAAATCTGTTTTTATGAAATAGGGACGCTCCCTGAACCACCCCCTCTGGTACTCTCTTTCCACATATGTATGATTATGCAAATTTGACTCTTAAACGTTTTGGCATTAAGATCAACCCTCGTTTAACCCTCCTAAACAAAATATTATTTACTAGTAGGGGTATTTTTGATTCGATTTTTCCCTATATTATTTAACATACAATTTATAAATTTCTTTGATGACCGAATATAATACAATCACAATGTCGAATCAACCCCTATTTACCTGAAAGAGGAATTAAACTCCAAAGTTTGTTGCCGTTTTGTCTGAACTTATTTTTAAACATTATTGTGGCAAATACATGCAGCAACAAATTTCGTTTGTTTAAATTTTAGAATTAAATTCGGAAAGAAAACTGTAATTTCGCGGTACTACCCTCCGCTTGGTGTCGCCACCGGTATTATCTTCGTACGATTTTTTCCGAATTTATTCGAAAAATTTACGAAAATCCATCTACATTTCTTTCTATCACTATGTTAGTAATTTGGACAACCATTGTGTCGTACCAAATTGGTTTACAATGAGTTTAAATAATTTAAACTGTTTACATGCAATTTCACGGTTGCCCTCGCCTAAATTAGGGTTAAATTTTATATTAAAATGTTCAGAAAATTTCACGCGTTTTTCTAAAATACTTGTTTTGTACTGGATCTTTTGTATTTAGCAACAATTTAATAATTTTACTAAAACTTTTCTAAATGAACACATGTGCAAGTTATTTTCGGTATTCTTCCAGCGCTTGGTGTTAGGGCGTGTCTTCTTTTAAGAAACCACTTGACCGCCAGCTTTATCTTTGACAAATTTAAATTCCAGATTTCCTATTACAGTCGGCCAATATATTTGTAAATATTTAGAATAATGATTTTGACAAATTAGCAGATTTGCGTTAATTTAAAAGTATTATGCTATGAGTGTAGCTCCCTTTTTTTTAATTTAAATTATTGAAAGTTTATTATGCATCTAATAACTACAAATTTTGTGCCTCTGACCGAATTTATTTTTCAAATTGTGAATCTTCATTAAATTTATAATTATCTTTCAGCTACGAATTAATAAGTATTTTTAAAATAGGACTATTAATTGATTATAAAATTATAGTTTTGATTTCTTCATTAACATTAAACAATAATAGGATTATTTGTATTTTTATGTGGTGTGCAATATTTCTCTGAACGACTAGCTTGGTGTGTGGCGATAACGCTATTCTTGCCGCTTTAGAACATCCCCCGTTAACATGTGGCCTTTTAAAACATGGTTTTGCAATTTGTAATCACTTAGAATTCTAGGAAGAATTTCGTGGGAACGGTCGTTTTCTAAACATTTCAATATTTACAATACACGTGTGAATTTAAACTAAATCTAAATTTGGTTGTTTCTTTTAATTTTCACGAAACAAATCGATCGTGATAAAATTTATCTAATAAATTACTAATTTGAAATTACTTTCTTGCCCGATTATTAATAAATAAAATTTATAAATACCGCGTTCATCACATTCGCCCCCTGTCTTGCGTTGCTTCGTAGATGCGGCGTAAGACATCGCGTGATAGGTTGGAGGTAGTTTGCTGCTGTTAGGGATGGTGGATGCGTCTTGGTGGATGCGCTTTGGTGGATGCGCCATGGTGGATAGACCCCTTTGGTTTTGGTGGATGCGCCAGTCAGGTGGATGCGCTAGCTTGGTGGAAGCACTATAAACCCTTTCTTGAGGTACACCTCGTAGATTTATTCGTCTCGTCGGTGGTAGAACTTTAAGTTTGTCATATTGTACACCCCTTTTACTTCATTCGACACTGGATCGGCAATTTGGTACGTGTTGGGATGTGGTTTAGCAATTATTTTGTACGGTCCACTGTATAATGGCATAAACTTGGCAAACTGTTGGTTTCTTGTGTCCGAAGTAACTTTGTTTTTCAACAATATCCAATCGTCGATTTCCAGTAACGTGATTTCGCCCTTTTGGTTTTGTTGACGGAGATTAGCGTGATGTCGTAAATTTCCACGAACCTTTTCATGAATGTCTTCTATGGCTAGTGGTTCTCGATGTGGCAGCAAACCATTTGTAACGGCGTCTAACGGATTTGGCGGTTTTCTGCCGTACAGGATTTCGTAAGGAGAAAACCCTGTACTAATGTGTGGTACGTAGTTCAAACAATCTTCAATATTGTTCAGATGGCTGGCCCAACTTGCGTGATTTTCTCGACAATAAGCCCGGAAAATTCTACCTAGCTCCCGCATTACACGCTCGCTAGGATTTGATTGTGGATGCCGAATTGATGAAAGTGTTGTTTGGATACCTACGGCTCTCAAACTGTTCTGCCAGGTGTTGGAAATGAACTGTGTGCCATGATCACTCAACACACATTTCGGTTTGATATATTCTGCGTAATTTTCGATAAGTCGTTTGGCAGCGACTTTGGCGGTGGCTTTTCTCAATGGATAGAGTTTGAGAAATTTGCTGAAGGCGTCGATTACCACAAACACATACGACGCTCCTAGTTGAGAGGTCGGTAAAGGCCCATAGAAGTCGACACTCACTAAGTCTCCAACATGGTCGTACAGAATTGGTGTAAGTGGCCCTTGTTGTGGACGGTTTGAACATTTGGTTTTCTGGCAAAGGTCGCAGCTTCGGAGGCGTTTTTTGATGGAACGGTACATGTTTGGCCAATAATATTCATGCTTCATTGCGTTGTACACTTTGGTTGCCCCAAAATGCCCTAGGAGTTGATGGTGGTAGTCTACCAGTTTGTTAACCAGACTTTCAGGCACGGCAAGACAGTCTTCGTTAGAATTCTGAGACCTGTGAACTAACACATTATTTAATAAATAAAACTGTGCCCAAACCCGTTGCGTTCTCAAATCTGGAGCAGGTTTTCCGGATTCTTTATTTTCGATGATTTGTTTCAATATGGGGTCTTCCAATTGATGTTGTTTGAAATCGGTCATCAGTTGCAACATTTCGGGTGTGTTGTGGACTTCAAACATTGCAACTATTGGCTGCTCACGTGGGTATTCATAGCTAGCTTCACCGTCACATGGATAACGTGAAAGAATATCGGCAGCTACGTTATCTTTCCCTTTCACTAACTCGATTTCGTAGTCAAATTGGCTTAACACCAATGTCCATCGAGTTAGGCGTTCACTGAGCAATCGACAACGACTCAGAAATTTTAACGCTTGATGATCTGTGCGAATGACGATTTTTGTGGCTTGAATGTAAATTCGAAATTTGTGTAACGCAAAAATGACACCCAGTAGTTCCTTTTCAGTTGTCGTGTAGTTTAATTCTGGACCTTTTAAGGAACGACTTGCAAATGCGATTACACCTCGTGATCCATCGTCTTGGATTTGGTACAATTCCGCCCCCAATCCATAGCCGGAACTGTCAGTTTGGACGTAGAATACCTTATTTTGATCGGGGTAACGTAACAGCACTGCTTTGAGGAACAAATCTTTAATAAAATCAAACGCTTCCTGTTCCTTGCGCCCCCATCTCCATTTTTCGCCCTTTCGCAGTAGTTTATTGAGGTCTTGTGTTGCTGCACTGTACTGAGCACAAAATTTTCTGTAGAAATTGCAGAGTCCGAGAAATGCTCGTACGTGTTTCGTTTTCTGAGGGACCGGAAAATTGCGGATGGCACTGACTTTTTCCGGGTCTGCTTTAATACCGTCTGTCGTGAGAATGTGCCCCAGAAATTTCACTTCCTTTTGGATAAAACTTGATTTCTCAAGATTTACCGTCATGCTGGCCTGTTTCAATTTTTCAAACACTTGTCGAAGGTGTTCTAAGTGCTCGTCTAGATTTTTGGAAGCCACTAATAAGTCGTCAATGTAATTTACGACAAATTCGCGAACTTCTGTGCCTAAAACTACGTCCATTGCGCGACTAAATGACCCCACGGCAGTTTTCAGTCCGAACGGTAGAACTTGGTATGTGTAACTTCGGCCCTTGTATAAAAACGCAGTGTACTGTCTGCTTTCTGGCGACAAAGGAATTTGCCAATACGAAGACCTTAAATCGATGGTGGACATGAATCGAGTCCCATAAAATCGGCGTAATAATTCATCGGCTGCGGGTGGAGATTCGCAATCAGCAACCATTTTTGAATTGATCATCCTAGCATCGAGACAAATTCTCACCGATCCATCTTTCTTTTTCACTACTGTCATTGGGCTCGCATATGGTGAAGCTTCCCGCTTTATGACTCCCAAATCTAACATTTCCTGAATTGTCGTATCAACGGCAGGACGAAGAGCGAAAGGCACTGGGTACGGCCTTTTTAAGAATGGAGTTTTGTCGTGTAATTTTATTTCATGCGTGTATTTCTGTGTTAGTCCTGGACGTGAACTAAATACACACCTGTAATCTTGCAGCAGGTGTTTCAACCTTGTTTTTGATGTTTCAGAAATTTTGAGAGAGTCAACTTTTTCATGAAGTGCGTTGATTGGCTCTAAATAGTTCTCGTTTCTATGATTTGTAGTTGGAGTGTTTGTTTCGATATGTCCGATGAGCTCCTCTACGTAATCTTCTGGCTCAGATTGAAATTCCACGGTGTTTTTGAAAGAAAAAATGTGATTTCCCGTTTCCCCTTTCAAAATGACTTTGTTGTTATCAAAATCAATAACAGCACGCTGTTCATTCAGCCAATCCGCCCCCAAAATTGCAGATTTAATTAAATTTTTCACGACTAACGCCACGACAGTATAAGCGTGTTCGTCGATTTTTATCTCCAAGAAACATTGGATGATGACTTGGCAGCTTCGTTGTCCGATGGCTCCGCGAAGATGGATTGACGTAACAGGTAATGTTGGAGGTTTGTTTCCGGTTGTAATTAGCTTTGACCAAACTTCTTCCGAGATACAGCTGACTTCACTTCCGGTGTCTAATAACGCTACGATTGACTGTTGCCCGATTTGGATGCTCATTTCTGGTATAACCCTTTTCTTGCTTGTCTGATTACCTGTAACATTCGATTTAATTAGAGAACCGATGTTTTTTGTTACCTGAGATGCTCGTTGAGCATCTAGTTTTTCCTCTGTTTGATGTGCTGAAAGAGAACGTTTCCGTTTTCTTTCTTGTCTCCTCTCCTGATTATCGTCGCTTTGAGGGCCTTCACGCTGTTGGGAGTACATTAGGCCCCGTTTTGTACTCCGCCCCCGTTTCCCGAATCCTTTGGACGGTGTGTGTCATTCTGCGGCCTCACGTTGTTGTGATGTTGGGCGTGACGCCATTGATTGTTTTCCGGACGTCGTTGGAATCGATTCGTTGCAAATCTGTTTGCCGAAGTCGATTGACCTGGGTTTCCAGAAAATCGTTTTTCCACGTTCCGGTCTCCTGGAACTGGTTGCCTAGTCCCCTCGAAACGGCTGTCGTACGGCCTCGAGTGCTTTGCCCCCTTGTTGGTCTGGTGGCGGTGGGTGACAACACGGCCCTTGTCTCTAGAGGTGGTTTCTTTGACCTCCGGATTTTGCCCTGGAATTTCCTGACCTGACAGGAATTCCGCAGCCTCAGTGATGGTGCTGATTTTTTCTAGAACCCACAAAGACTGGACGTTTTCTGGAAAATGTCTAATTAACTCATCAAGTAAAACTTCCTCCGACAGAGGCGTCGTTAGCATCTTTGCCATGTCCACGAAGTAGGCAAAGTGCGACAACATTGTTCCCTTTGTGTCGTCGTAACGCCCTGTAGCAATCTGGAACCGAATATCTCGTTGTCGCTTGGCTGACCAGAACGTCTTGAGAAAGTCTCGCTTGAAATCCTCGTAGACATGCCAATTTTCCCGGTAAATCCCGGTCCAATGTTTGGCATTCCCTTTGAGGCAATCAATCGCCACTCCCAGAAGTCGGTGAGAATCTAACCCGAAAGAACGTCCGTATTCTTCCACGGCTCTCACAAATTTCATTGGATTTTGTCTCTTCAGTCCTTCGAAAGAAGGTCGTTCGGGTGCAGGAAGTGGACGGTCCAACAAGTTCCGAAGTACCCCGGAAAGCGCGGCCACATTGTCGGTGAGTGTTAAATCCACTGAAGTTCCTGCTGATGTTCCTGTTGAGGTTCCTGCTGATGATGTGGAACTCTCCGGTGTTTGGATGGCAGGTTGTGCGACGGATTCTGGTTGAGAAATTCCCAGGCTGCTGCTTGGCATCAGCGTTATTTCCCAACCATCGTTGTTGGTGGTAGCTCTGGTCCTCGGTACGGCCGGTATAGGAACAGCTGGGCGTTGCGTCGCTGGCGGCGTCGGTGCTGACGGCATTGAAAAGGTTGGCTGCTGCGCGTTCAACCAGCGGATGAACCAAACTGGCATTTCTTCTGATGCTGTTCCGGAGCTTCCGGGATTATTTTTGTTGTTCTCCATGACGTCGACAACCTTCAATTTCGGGTATCGAACCGAGTAAAAATTGGGATCCTAGAAAATTAAATAACCCAGCAGTATCTTTTTTTTTGACTATTTTTCCCCTCGGAAATGACACTTTATGACTTTGAATCCTGGTCACGGCACCAAAAATTTTATGTAATGAGATCGTCGTTGAGGAAAGGTGTTAAATAATAACCAAAATTAAATATTAAATATTTTCTTTTAAATTTTTAAACCAGTTTGGTTTAATTCGGCTCGCCTACGTTGTGTTTAATCGTCTAAAGTAATCACTCTCATAGTGATAATTAATTTAACCCTTTCTGTAAGAACAGAAGGGATAAGTGGTAACTCAAATTCGAATTCAAAGTAGTGTCAAACGCGTGGGGGAAGAAATTAAAAGTCAAGTTTCCTCAAAACTAAATTTATTACATATCTTCAAAATGTTTATTACAACAATACAAGAATTATGAGGGTTAATCCAAATTTGCCATTTATTCAAATTTCCATTTATTATTTAGTCAAATTTTTAACATCTGTAACCACAAATCTGTTCAAATTTGAGACTATAATTTTATAAATCTCTAGTCACAGATTTAAGTAATAGATAAATTTATTATTAACATTATTATTTAGAATTTACTCTTCCTCTTTCAATGGTCCTAATTCGGTGTTGTAAATCTACCCTAAATTTCAATTTATATTTGCTCAGATTTATGATTTCAAGGCAATGTTTAATAATACGTTTGATAAGCTACTCTTGTACCTGAGTTGGCGTGTTACATGCTCGCGGCTCTCTTTTTATACGTGCATCGCAATTACTATTTCGCCCTATCGCCGAAACCGACCCTGGTAAAAGTCAGGTGCCTAAACACCTCTTGCAAAATCCGAGCAAAACCAAGATAGACAAATCTTTGCAACATAAACTGAATTACTGTAGAAATCATTTCTCTCACAAATTTCGGTCACGAGCTTGGATAAAGACTTTTCAGTACTTCACCCTTTCACGATACCAGTTTATTACAGGTAACCAGGATGGTTATTTTTTCTCGTTTGTCTCGTAACAGCCTGCATATAAGTATATGCCGTTGGAACGGGTCTACTACGTTCTGTCTAAGTTCAACTGTCGGAAGCTACGACCTGACACAGTGAATTAGATCCGGTAAAGTTGGAAGAAAGGGTTCCCGGGAACCACGACTTTCCTCTTCGAAGATGGCCGACAAACGAGCCTATAATTTCAGGTGTAATCTCGCCTAACACAACGCGAGAGAGAAACAACCCTACGCTACCCTAATTTCAAAATATGCAGCAAATTCAACCTCACGGGATTTTGTAACAACAAAACTTTGCACTGATTTGAAGTGACCATTTGACGTAATTGTTGAGAACCCTTTTTGTAATAGATTGATGATAGATATCTTAGATTTTAATTATTTGGGTTGATAGTCACATCCAGATCGAGCAAAATAAAGAAAGAATACAAGTTAAAATTCATTTCAAAAGTGACCGCAAGTTGTTGCATTTTTCACCAAAATTTTATTTATAATTAACTTTTCTAAATTCTGAATATTTATTTTAAACCAATTAAGCTAAAATTATTTTTGAAAATGAAATTTCCAAAACCAAATTAAAAGTAATACAATTAATAAATTTCAATAAAATGATTTAAATAAATTTGTGGTCACGATGAAGATTAAATAGTGTAAATTTAATCAAATGATTTGAAGAAACTCGGATTAAATTAAATAAAATCTTCGTATAAAATTAATTAATTCAAATAATAAATAGATAGAAAACCCTTTGTGGGCTTACCTAGAAAATTAATCCCTTTGATTGTCCTGGGAGCCCTTGTGGTTAAATTGCCAAGTTGGTTGGTTTTTCTTTTAACACAAACCGTCACAATTTAATTTAAATTATTAAATAAAAAAAATGTTATTACTCCTTCACACTAGCACGAAATCAAAAAAATATTTAATGATGAAATAATATTAAATTTTAAAATAAACCCAAAGGGTTGAAATTGGACTTTGTTAAATTAAATAAATTTAAACAAAGGGAATAATTCGAAAATTAACTATCTCGAAAGACCGTCAAGAATCGACTGGCTAAAATCCACGCGAAATCTGTTTTTATGAAATAGGGACGCTCCCTGAACCACCCCCTCTGGTACTCTCTTTCCACATATGTATGATTATGCAAATTTGACTCTTAAACGTTTTGGCATTAAGATCAACCCTCGTTTAACCCTCCTAAACAAAATATTATTTACTAGTAGGGGTATTTTTGATTCGATTTTTCCCTATATTATTTAACATACAATTTATAAATTTCTTTGATGACCGAATATAATACAATCACAATGTCGAATCAACCCCTATTTACCTGAAAGAGAAATTAAACTCCAAAGTTTGTTGCCGTTTTGTCTGAACTTATTTTTAAACATTATTGTGGCAAATACATGCAGCAACAAATTTCGTTTGTTTAAATTTTAGAATTAAATTCGGAAAGAAAACTGTAATTTCGCGGTACTACCCTCCGCTTGGTGTCGCCACCGGTATTATCTTCGTACGATTTTTTCCGAATTTATTCGAAAAATTTACGAAAATCCATCTACATTTCTTTCTATCACTATGTTAGTAATTTGGACAACCATTGTGTCGTACCAAATTGGTTTACAATGAGTTTAAATAATTTAAACTGTTTACATGCAATTTCACGGTTGCCCTCGCCTAAATTAGGGTTAAATTTTATATTAAAATGTTCAGAAAATTTCACGCGTTTTTCTAAAATACTTGTTTTGTACTGGATCTTTTGTATTTAGCAACAATTTAATAATTTTACTAAAACTTTTCTAAATGAACACATGTGCAAGTTATTTTCGGTATTCTTCCAGCGCTTGGTGTTAGGGCGTGTCTTCTTTTAAGAAACCACTTGACCGCCAGCTTTATCTTTGACAAATTTAAATTCCAGATTTCCTATTACAGTCGGCCAATATATTTGTAAACATTTAGAATAATGATTTTGACAAATTAGCAGATTTGCGTTAATTTAAAAGTATTATGCTATGAGTGTAGCTCCTTTTTTTTTAATTTAAATTATTGAAAGTTTATTATGCATCTAATAACTACAAATTTTGTGCCTCTGACCGAATTTATTTCTCAAATTGTGAATCTTCATTAAATTTATAATTATCTTTCAGCTACGAATTAATAAGTATTTTTAAAATAGGACTATTAATTGATTATAAAATTATAGTTTTGATTTCTTCATTAACATTAAACAATAATAGGATTATTTGTATTTTTATGTGGTGTGCAATATTTCTCTGAACGACTAGCTTGGTGTGTGGCGATAACGCTATTCTTGCCGCTTTAGAACATCCCCCGTTAACATGTGGCCTTTTAAAACATGGTTTTGCAATTTGTAATCACTTAGAATTCTAGGAAGAATTTCGTGGGAACGGTCGTTTTCTAAACATTTCAATATTTACAAAACACGTGTGAATTTAAACTAAATCTAAATTTGGTTGTTTCTTTTAATTTTCACGAAACAAATCGATCGTGATAAAATTTATCTAATAAATTACTAATTTGAAATTACTTTCTTGCCCGATTATTAATAAATAAAATTTATAAATACCGCGTTCATCACAGTACTTATCAAGAAATAACGACTATTTTTAAACTTGCGCATTTTTTTAATTTTTTTTATATTTACATTGCTGAAACGTTACAAAAGTAAAATTTATTTGATAGAAAATTACCTGCTTAATTGAATGGTATTTGCTTTAACCATTTACAATTAATAGCAAGCTCAAGAATGAAGTTTGAAATTGGTACTTATCAAGGAATAAAGACTATTGTTAAACTTGCGCATTTTTTTATTTTTTTTATATTTACATTGCTGAAACGTTATGAAAGTAAAAAACATTTGATAGAAAATTTCCTGCTCAATCGAATGGTATTTGCCTTAACTATTTACAATTAATAGCAAGTTCAAGAATGAAGTTTGAATTTGGTACTTATCAAGGAATAACGACTATTTTTAAACTTGCGCATTTTTTAAATTTTTTTATATTTACATTGCTGAAACGTTGCAAAGGTAAATTTTTTTAATAGAAAATTTTCTGCTTAATCAAATGGTATTTGCTTGAACCACATACAGCTAAGGGCAAGCTCAAAAATGAAGTTTGAAATTGCTACTTATCAAGGAATAACGACTATTTTTAAACTTGCGCATTTTTTTAATTTTTTTTATATTTACAGTGCTGAAACGTTATAAAAGTAAAATATATTTATTAAAAAATTTTTTGCTTAAACGAATGGTATTTGCTTCAATCATCTACAATTAACAGCAAGCTCAAAAATGAAGTTTGAAATTGGTATTTATTAAAGAATAACAACTATCTTTAAACTTGCGTATTTTTTGATTTTTTTTATATTTACATTGCTGAAACGTTACAAAAGTAAGATATATTTGATAGGAAATTTCCTGCTTAATCGAACGGTATTTGTTTCAACTATCTACAATTATTAGCAAGCTCAAGAATAAAGTTTGAAGTTGGTATTTATCAAGAAATAACGACTCTTTATAAACTTGCTTATTTTTTTGATTTTTTCTATATTTTCATTGCTGAAACTTTACAAAACTAAAATGTGTTTGATAGAAAATATCTTGCTCAATCGAATAATAATTGCTTCAGCCATCTACAATTAATAGCAAGCTAAAGAATGAAGTTTGAAATTGGTATATATCAAGAAATAACGACTCTTTTTAAACTTGAGTATTTTTTTGATTTTTTTAATATTTACATTGCTGAAACTTTATAAAACTAGAATGTGTTTGATAGAAAATATCCTGCTCAATCGAATAGTACCTGCTTCAACCATTTAAAATCAATAGCAAGCTCAAGAATGAAGTTTGCAATTGGTACTTATCAAGGAATAACGACTATTATTAAACTTTCGCATTTTTTTAATTTTTTTTATATTTACATTGCTGAAACGTTATAAAACTAAAACGTGTTTGATAGAAAATATCTTGCTCAATCGAATAATATTTGCTTCAGCCATCTACAATTAATAGCAAGCTCAAGAATAAAGTTTGAAATTGTTATTTATCAAGAAATAACGACTCTTTATAAACGTGCGTATTTTTTTGATTTTTTTTATATTTACATTGCTGAAACGTTATAAAAGTAAAATATATTTATTAAAAAATTTTCTGCTTAATCGAATGGTATTTGCTTCAACCATCTACAATTAACAGCAAGCTCAAAGTGAAGTTTGAAATTGGTATTTATTAAAGAATAACAACTATCTTTAAACTTGCGTATTTTTTGATTTTTTTTATATTTACATTGCCGAAACTTTACAAAACTAGAATGTGTTTGATAAAAAATATCCTGCTCAATCGAATAATATTTGCTTGAGCCATCTACAATTAATAGCAAGCTCAAGAATGAAGTTTGAAATTGGTATTTATCAAGAAATAACGACTCTTTATAAACTTGCTTATTGTCACGGGCTATGCCTCGTGAGGTGGGGTTGAGATTAAAAACAGGGTTTTATTACAAAAGGTAATTTAATGATGATCGCAAAGTATGGTACATGATACAATAAGGCTACTTACATCGACATCGTTCACACTTGAAGGGTCTGGGCACACGTCACTCGTTGCCTTAGTCGACTCGCCTCGTCCACCGCTACAACCGGACTCTCCCATTAACGCAACCCACTAGTTCGCCAACCCCTTAAATGCTCAGTCAGCTATTGCTTCAACCGGCGGTGATTTGGTCAATATCAGCAATAGCCCATACGCATCGAGGGGTTCACGACCTAGCAGGCCAACGAACTTCCGCTTCGTGACATATGCCCGACCCTTCAAGATTGTCGACCCGACAATCTGCTATTAACCTAACCTAACTAATTACAATTCTAAATTTTTGTCCAACGCTGCCACTCATCTATTGTCTACACTAGGAAAACACATGTTTTTCACTGCACTCCTGTCCACTCTCACTAGCTTCGATCCGAAGAATGCTTCCAGAACTTCTCTTGTTAGTACTGCTTTGTTTGTACAATTATCCTCATTGGACGGTACTTCTAACTTCTATGTTCTTTTCTTGGTCGAGGTTCGATACTTGTTGTATACCGGTATTGCGACCGGTAGTCGGACATATGCCCATGTACTGCTACTGAAGCCAGCTTGCTGCTGCTGTTGGTACCTCTGATGACTCAAGACTCATGCAACTTGTTCTTGATTGTATCTCAAAACTTTTGCTTGTGGATAATAACTTTTCCTTCGGCCTGCTTTCTTTCCACATCCTTCAGTCTACCACTAGGACAGTTGTTAATTCCTGGTTGCAACGTGAGTCCCGCGTTTTTTAATCGTTCCAAAACTTTCCTTAATTTTTCCAAATGTTCCTCAATAGTCCTAGAAAAAATTATTATGTCATCTAGGTACACCAAAATTTCTTTCCATTTCATATCGGCGAATAATTTGTCCATTAAAGCCTGAAATGTGCTTGGCGCGTTACAAAGACCAAAAGGCATCACTCTGAATTGATATTGTCCGTGACCCTGTGCTATAAACGCTGTGAATTCTTTGCTTTCTTCTTCCATAGCTACTTGCCAATATCCGCTTTTTAAGTCGAGGGTGGTGAACCACTTGGTGTCGTGACCTAGATACGCAAGTATGTCATCAATATTTGGAATTGGCCAATTACTTTTCTTTGTCACTGCGTTCAATTTGCGGTAATCTACACAAAACCTAGGCTTTCCGTTTTTTTTCTTGGCTAGGACCACTGGAAATCCCCAAGGACTCGTACTTTCCTCGATAATTTGATGTTGCAGCATCTCCTCTATTTGCTCATTTATGATTTCTCTTTCTTTGTGTGACACCCGATAAGGTTTACATTTTATAGGTTGCGAACTTTGAACATTTATCTCGTGTTTTACCAAATCCGTACGTCCAATTTGTTTCATCGATTGTGCAAAGACGTCCGAAAATTCATTTAGCAACTCTAGCAATTTTGTTTCACTGTATTTCGGAGCATTTGTTTCGATTTGATGTATTGGGTTTTTACTTTTCCTTTCCTCTGTTGTATGTAACACTACCCCTGCGAAGATACAATCAGTTTCCTGTTCCAACCATCCTAAAGTTGTTCCTTTAAAAATTTTTGTCGGGCTGTTTGCTTTGGAACTTATTCGACCGCGAAAAGAATTCTCGTCGTAACCCTCAAACACATCTAACATCAACACCCTCGAAACTAAAAATTTTTCATTATTCACAACTTCCAAATTTTCAAAATTTTTGGGTAATTCTTTCATCTCCAGATTCACTTCCAGTTCATCACCCGGTCGAATAATGTAATCTTTTGATGTCACTAACTTGATGGAATTTATGTTGTCAGCGTCTTTTGTCGTCGTGTGCAGTATCGTTGACTTGTTACGTTCGCTTGACCCAGTTTCTAAGGTGATGTCTAGTTCAATGTCTTCTCGTGGTAAACAAATCGTTCCTTTCCCGAAGTCTATGTTGGCGTTGTGATTATTTAGAAATTCCACTCCCAAAATTAGTGGACCCGGTAGTTTTTCCACGACAATTGCTTCAGCCGTTAACTTACCATAACCTAATTCCATAGTTATTTCCGTCTTACCTAAAGTCGGCACTCTGTGATTACCTACAGTTCTTAAAAATACCAAGCTATTCTCCTGAATTTTTTCCACGAGATCCTTACTCACTAAATTATTACTACACCCTGTATTTATAATTATATTAACTTTTTTACCATTTACCTTACCCTCTATATTTACTACCTTATGTGGCGTCCCGAAATTGATTGCGTTACTTGTTAGGACAACATCCGGACGCTCCCTTGATGCTGTCCTTACTCGTTTGGGTATTTCTCTGTTTTCACTTGATCCTGTTTCTTCGGTTTGTTTTTACAAGCCGAAGCGATGTGCCCCATTTTGCCGCAAGAAAAACATTTTTTGCTACTACTTGCTTTAGCTTCCTTGAACCAACATGCGGCTGCGAAGTGACCCGGTTTTTGGCAAATGAAACACTTTGGTCGTCCGTCTCTGGTTCTGGTTGTTGGAAGGTTATTTCTCACGGGTCTTTCTTCTTCTTTTTTGACTCTTTCTTTTTGTTGGTCCTGCGCTGATGTACTGTTGCTCCTGTGCGATGCAAAGAACGAAGCACTGTCCATCGCAATATTGTTCATCAGTGTCATTTTTCTGACATCGCTTATTTTAAAGACAAGATTTTTTATGTCGATTTTTTCCATGTTTGGTGTACTAAACATACGAAATGTCTCCGCCAACGACGGCAGTAGCCCTCTCTCAAAATACGAGCGGAATGTCTCGTCACTCATATTTGGGTCGAATTCTTGTTGCAGAGCAAGTAACTCATAGTAATAGGACTTAATGTCCTCATTGACCCCTTGGCGTCTCGTTTCAAAATTTACCCTTGCTCCTTGCTTCGAGTTACTTCCTCCAAATTCGTTGAGGAAATCTTCTTTTATTTCATCCCACGTCTTATTCTGGTTTAATCCGTTTCCTACATAACCATTGTACCAATGTACAGCGGCTTTTTCTAAAAATATTGGTAGATATGCAATTTTCAATTTATCATCCCATGAGTTCGTTAAAGCCACTCTGTTGTATGTTCCGATGAATGACGCTGGATCTACCGTAGCAGGATTGAACGTGGGGGGTGCCAAAAATTTTGGCACTGCCGGGGTTTTTGTCGCAGTAAGGGCCTCTCGTAACGTCGTATTCGCCATCTTTGTTGTTATTTTTGTAACTTTTCGGTCGTCGTTACTTCCGTCGTTTTTTGTTGCGTCACCTTTTTCAAAACCGTCGACCAGATTTCTTATTGAACCGCTGCCGTCAGCAAGTTCGTCGTCGCCGTTGTTTTTCTCTGTCTGTTCTTTTTCGGAAATTTTTCTCTCTAAAATCCTCTCTATCTCCTGCCTCGTTTCTTTAGAAACCTGACTTTTTGGCTCGACCGTAATTTGCACCCGACTATCACTTGAACCCGACCCGATTTCCGTACTTCTATGCTGCGGTTTGAACTGCTTATCTTCCTCTTCAATTTCTTTTTGTTTTCTTCTAGTTACGTACTGTTTTGACCCCGACATTCACGCCACGTTTTTATTTATCTTATACCATGTTCTTAGCCTCAACCCCCTTACTCATTTTTGTACTCGCATTCTACTCTGTTACTGAGGTAAATGTGACGATTTACCTCACCGAAAACTTAAGGGCGCCTCCACCATATGTCACGGGCTCTGCCTCGTGAGGTGGGGTTGAGATTAAAAACAGGGTTTTATTACAAAAGGTAATTTAATGATGATCGCAAAGTATGGTACATGATACAATAAGGCTACTTACATCGACATCGTTCACACTTGAAGGGTCTGGGCACACGTCACTCGTTGCCTTAGTCGACTCGCCTCGTCCACCGCTACAACCGGACTCTCCCATTAACGCAACCCACTAGTTCGCCAACCCCTTAAATGCTCAGTCAGCTATTGCTTCAACCGGCGGTGATTTGGTCAATATTAGCAATAGCCCATACGCATCGAGGGGTTCACGACCTAGCAGGCCAACGAACTTCCGCTTCGTGACTTTTTTGATTTTTTTTATATTTACATTGCTGAAACTTTACAAAACTAAAATGTGTTTGATAGAAAATATTTTGCTCAATCGAATAATACTTGCTTCAGCCATCTACAATCAATAGCAAGCTAAAGAATGAAGCTTGAAATTGGTATTTATCAAGAAATAACGACTCTTTTTAAACTTGAGTATTTTTTTAATTTTTTTAATATTTACATTGCTGAAACTTTATAAAACTAAAATGTGTTTGATAGAAAATATCCTGCTCAATCGAATAGTACCTGCTTCAACAATTTAAAATCAATAGCAAGCTCAAGAATGAAGTTTGAAATTGGTACTTATCAAGGAATAACGACTATTTTTAAACTTGCGCATTTGTTTAATTTTTTTTATATTTACATTGTTGAAACTTTATAAAACTAGATTGTCTTTGATAGAAAATATCCTGCTTAATTGAATAGTACTTGCTTCAATTATTTAAAATCAATAGCAAGCTCAAGAATGAAGTTTGAATTTGGTACTTATCAAGGAATAACAACTATTTTTAAACTTGCGAATTTTTTTAATTTTTTTTATATTTACATTGCTGAAACGTTATAAAAGTAAAATTTATTTTATAGAAAATTTTCTGCTTAATCGAACGGTATTTTTTTCAACCACATACAGCTAAGAGCAAGCTTAAAAATGAAGTTTGAAATTGCTACTTATCAAGGAATAACCACTATTTTTAAACTTGGGTATTTTTTTAATTTTTTTTATATTTACATTGCTGAAACGTTATAAAAATAAAATATTTTTATTAAAAAATTTTCTGCTTAATCAAATGGTATTTGCTTCAACCATCTACAATTAACAGCAAGCTCAAAAATGAAGTTTGAAATTGGTATTTATTAAGGAATAACAACTATCTTTAAACTTGCGTATTTTTTGATTTTTTTTATATTTACATTGCTGAAACGTTACAAAAGTAAGATACATTTGATAGAAAATTTCCTGCTCAATCGAACGGTATTTGTTTCAACTATCTACAATTATTAGCAAGCTCAAGAATAAAGTTTGAAATTGGTACTAATCAAGAAATAACGACTATTTTTAAACTTGCGCATTTTTTTAATTTTTTTTATATTTACATTGTTGAAACTTTATAAAACTAGATTGTCTTTGATAGAAAATATCCTGCTCAATCTAATAGTACTTGCTTCAACCATTTAAAATCAATAGCAAGCTCAAGAATGAAGTTTGAAGTTGGTACTTACCAAGGAATAACGACTATTTTTAAACTTGCGCATTTTTTTAATTTTTTTTTATATTTACATTGCTGAAACGTTATAAAAGTAAAATATATTTGATAGAAAATTTCCTGATTAATTGAACGGTATTTGTTTCAGCTATCTACAATTAATAGCAAGCTCAAGAATAAAGTTTGAAATTGGTACTTATCAAGAAATAACGACTATTTTTAAACTTGCGCATTTATTTAATTTTTTTTTATTTACGTTACTGAAACTTTATAAAACTAAAATGTGTTTGATAAAAAATATCCTGTTTAATCGAATAGTATTTGCCTGAGCCATTTAAAATTAATAGCAAGCTCAAGAATGAAGTTTGAAATTGGCACTTATCAAGGAATAACGACTCTTTTTAAACTTGCGTATTTTTTTAATTTTTTTTATATTCACATTGCTGAAACGTTACAAAAGTAAAATATATTTGATAAAAAATTTCCTGCTTAATCGAATGGTATTTACTTCAACTATCTACAACTAACAGCAAGCTCAAAAATTAAGTTTGAAATTGGTACTTATTAAAGAATAACAACTATCTTTAAACTTGAGTATTTTTTTTGATTTTTTTTATATTTACATTGCTGAAACGTTATAGAAGTAAGTTATATTTGATAGAAAATTTCCTGTTTAATCGAATAATTTTTGTTTCAACTATCTACAATTAGTAGCAAGCTCAAGAATAAAGTTTGAAATTGATACTTATCAAGAAATAACGACTATTTTTAAACTTGCTCATTTTTTTAATTTTTTTTATATTTACAATGCTGAAACGTTATAAAACTAAAACGTGTTTGATAGAAAATATCTTGCTCAATTGAATAATACTTACTTTGGCTATCTAAAATTAATAGCAAGCTCAAGAATGAAGTTTGAAATTGGTATTTATCAAGAAATAACGACTCTTTTTAAACTTGCGCATTTTTTTGATTTTTTTATATTTACATTGCTGAAACGTTATAAAAGTAAGATATATTAAATAGAAAATAACCTGTTTAATCAAATGGTATTAGCTGTAACCATTTCCAATTAATAGCAAGCTCAAGAATGAAGTTTGAAGTTGGTACTTATCAAGGAATAACGACTATTATTAAACTTGCGCATTTTTTTAATTTTTTTTATATTTACATTGCTGAAACGTTATAAAACTAAAATGTGTTTGATAGAAAATATCCTGCTCAATCGAATGGTACTTGCCTCAACCATTTAAAACCAATAGCAAGCTCAAGAATGAAGTTTGAATTTGGTACTTATCAAGGAATAACGACTATTTTTAAACTTGCGCATTTTTTTAATTTTTTTTATACTTACATTGCTGAAACGTTATAAAAGTAAAATTTGTTTTATAGAAAATTTCCTATTTAATCGAATGGTATTTGCTTTAACCACATACAGCTAAGAGCAAGCTCAAGAATGAAGTTTGAAATTGCTACTTAACAAGGAATAACGACTATTTTAAATTTGCGTATTTTTTTGATTTTTTTTATAATTACATTGCTGAAATGTTATAAAACTAGAATGTGTTTGATAGAAAATATCCTGCTCAATCGAATAGTACTTGCTTCAACCATTTTAAATCAATAGCAAACTCAAGGATAAAGTTTGAAATTGGTACTTATCAAGAAATAACGACTACTTTTAAACTTGCGCATTTTTTTAATTTTTTTAAATATTTTTTAACATTTTAATATATAAAATAAGATGTGTTTGATAGAAGATTTCCTGCTTAATCGAATGGTATTTGCTTTAACCATTTACAATTAATAGCAAGCTCAAGAATAAAGTTTGAAATTGGTACTTACCAAGGAATAACGACTATTTTTAAACTTGCGCTTTTTTTTAATTTTTTTTATATTTACATTGCTGAAACGTTATAAAAAAAAAAGGTTTGATAGAAAATATCTTGCTCAATCAAATAATACTTGCTTCAGCCATCTACAATTAATAGCAAGCTCAAGAATGAAGTTTGAAATTGGTATTTATTAAGAAATAACGACTCTTTATAAACTTGCGTATTTTTTTTGATTTTTTTTATATTTACATTGCTGAAACTTTATAAAACTAAAATGCGTTTGATAGAAAATATTCTGCTCAATCGAATAGTACTTGCCTCAACCATTCAAAATCAATAGCAAGCTCAATAATGAAGTTTGAAATTGGTACTTATCAAGGAATAACGACTATATTTGAACTTGCGCATTTTTTTAATTTTTTTTATATTTACATTGCTGAAACGTTATAAAAGTAAGATATATTTGATAAAAAATTTTCTGCTTAATCGAATGGTATTTGCTTTAATCACATACAGCTAAGAGCAAGCTCAAGAATGAAGTTTGAAATTGCTACTTATCAAGGAATAACGACTATCTATAAACTTGCGTATTTTTTTGATTTTTTTTTATATTTGCATCGCTGAAACGTTATAAAACTAGAATGTGTTTGATAAAAATTTTCTTCCTAATCAAATGGTAATCGCTTCAACCATCTACAATCAATAGCATACTCAAAAATGAAGTTTGAAATTGGTATTTATCAATAAATAACGACTCTATTTAAACTTGCGTATTTTTTTAATTTTTTTTATTTACATTGTTACAACTTCATAAAGCTAAAATGTGTTTGATAGAAAATATCCTGCTTAATCGAATAGTACTTGACCCAACCATTTAGAGTTAATAGCAAGCTCAAGAATGAAGTTTGAAATTGGTACTTATCAAGGAATAACGACTATCTTTAAACTTGCGTATTTTTTTATTTTTTTTTATATTTACGTTGTTGAAACTTTATAAATCTAGAATGTGTTTAATAGAAAATATTCTGGTCAATCGAATAGTACTTGCCTCAACCACTTAAAATTAATACCAAGCTCAAGAATAAAGTTTGAAATTGGTACTTATCAAGGAATAACGAATATTTTTGAACTTGCGCATTTTTTTAAATTTTTTTATATTTACATTGCTAAAATGTTATAAAAATAAAAAATGTTTGATAAAAAATTTCCTGCTTAATCGAATTGTATTTGCTTTAACCATTTACAATTAATAGCAAGCTCAAGAATGAAGTTTGAATTTGGTACTTACCAAGGAATAACGACTATCTTTAAACTTGAGCATTTTTTTGATTTTTTTTATATTTACATTACTGAAACATTATAAAACTAAAATGTATTTGATAAAAAATATCCTGCCTAATCAAATGGTAATTGCTTCAACCATCTACAATCAATAGCATACTCAAAAATGAAGTTTAAAGTTGGTATTTATCAATAAATAACGACTCTATTTAAACTTGCGAATTTTTTTAATTTATTTTATATTTACATTGCTAAAACGTTATAAAAGTAGGATATATTTGATAGAAAATTTTCTGCTCAATCAAATGGTACTTGTTTCAACCATCTGCAATTAATAGCAAGCTTAAGAATAAAGTTTGAAATTGGTATTTATCAAGAAATAACGACTCTCTTTAAACTTGTGTATTTTTTTGTTTTTTTTTATAATTACATTGCTGAAACTTCATAAAACTAAAATGTGTTTGATAGAAAATATCCTGCTCAATCGAATAGTACTCGCCTCAACCATTTGCAATCAACAGCAAGCTCAAGAATGAAGTTTGAAATTGGTACTTATTAAGGAATAACGACTATCATTAAACTTGCGCATTTTTTTGATTATTTTTATTTTTACATTGCTGAAACGTTATAAAAGTAAAATGTGTTTGATAGAAAAATTTCTGTTTAAACAAATGGTATTTGCCTCAATTATCTACAAATAATAGCAAGCTCAAGAATGAAGTTTGAAATTGGTATTTATTAAGAAATAACGACAATGTTTAAACTTACGTATTTTTTGATTTTTTTTATATTTACATTGCTGAAACTTTATAAAAGTAAAATGTGTTTGATAGAAACTTTTCTGCCTAATCGAGTAGTATTTGCTTCAACTATCTACAATAAATAGCAAGCTCAAGAATAAAGTTTGAAATTGGTACTTATTAAGGAACAACAACTCTTTTTAAACTTGCGTAATTTTTTGATTTTTTTTATATTAACATTGCTGAAACTTTATAAAACTAGAATGTGTTTGATAGAAAATATCCTGCTCAATCGAATAGTACTTGCTTCAACCATTTACAATCAATAGCAAGCTCAAGAATGAAGTTTGAAATTGGTACTTATCAAGGAATAACGACTATCATTAAACTTGGGAATTTTTTTGATTTTTTTTATATTTACATTACTGAAACTTTATAAAGCTAGAATGTGATTGATAAAAAATTTTCTGCTTAATTGAATAATATTTGCTTCAACCATCTACAATCAATAGCAAGCTAAAGAATGAAGTTTGAAATTGGTACTTATCAAGAAATAACGACTCTTTTTAAACTTGCGTATTTTTTTGATTTTTTTATATTTACATTGCGGAAACTTTATAAAGCTAAAATGTGTTTAATAGAAAATTTTCTGATTAATTGAATATATTTGCTTCAACCATCTACAATTAATAGCAAGCTCCAGAATGAAGTTTGAAATTGGTATTTATCAAGAAATAATGACTATGTTTAAACTTGCGTATTTTTTTGATTTTTTTTATATTTACATTACTGAAACTTTATAAAACTAAAATGTGTTTGATAGAAAATATCCTGCTCAATCGAATGGTACTTGTTTCAACCATCTACAATTAATAGCAACATCAAGAATAAAGTTTGAATTTGGGACTTATCAAGGAATAACGACTCTTTTTAAACTTGCGTAATTTTTTGATTTTTTTTATATATACATTGCTGAAACTTTATAAAAGTAGAATGTGTTTGATAGAAACTTTTTTGCTTAATCGAGCAGTATTTGCTTCAACTATCTACAGTTAACAGCAAGCTCAAGAATAAAGTTTGAAATTAGTACTTATCAAGGAATAACAACTATATTTAAACTTTCGCATTTTTTTGATTTTTTTTATATTTACATTGCTGAAACTTTATAAAACTAGAATGTGTTTGATAGAGAATATCCTGCTCAATTGAATAGTACTTGCTTTAACCATTTACAATCAATAGCAAGCTCAAGAATGAAGTTTGAAATTGGTATTTAACAAGGAATAACGACTATCATTAAACTTGCGCATTTTTTTAATTTTTTAGTAGGATGTATTTGTTAGAAAATTTTCTGCTTAATCGAATGATGTTTTCCACAACTCTCTACAATTAATAGCAAGCTCAAGAATGAAGTTTGAAATTAGTACTTATCAAGAAATTACGATTATCTTTAAACTTGCAAATTTTTTTGATTTTTTTTATATTTACATTACTGAAACGTTACAAAAGTAGAACGTATTTGATAAGAAATTTTTTGCTTAAACAAGTAGTACTTATTTCAACCATTTACAATTAACAGCAAGCTCAAGAATAAAGTTTGAAATTGATATTTATAAAGGAATAACGACTATCATTAAACTTGCGAATTTTTTTGATTTTTTTTATATTTACATTGCTGAAACGTTATAAAAGTAAAATGTGTTTAATAGAAAATTTCTTGCTGAATCAAATGGTACTTGTTTCAACCATCAACAATTAATATGAAGCTCAAGAATAAAGTAAGAATAATATTGAATAATATTTGCCTCAACCATCTACAGTTAATAGCAAGCTCAAGAATAAAGTTTGAAGTTGGTACTTATCAAGAAATAACGACTCTTTTTAAACTTGCGTATTTTTTTGATTTTTTTTATATTCACATTGCTGAAACTTTATAAAGCTAAAATGTGTTTAATAGGAAATTTCCTGTTTAATTGAATATATTTGCTTCAACCAACTACAATTAATAACAAGCTCAAGAATGAAGTTTGAAATTGGTTCTTACATTACAGCTATTTACATTGTTGAAATTTTATAAATCTAAAATGTGTTTGCTAGAAAATATTCTGCTCAATCGAATAGTACTTGCTTCAACCATTTGCAATCAACAGCAAGCTCAAGAATGAAGTTTGAAATTGGTACTTATCAAGGAATAACGACTATCATTAAACTTGCGCATTTTTTTGATTTTTTTTATTTTTACATTGCTGAAACGTTATAAAAGTAAAATGTATTTGATAGAAAAATTTCTGTTTAAACAAATGGTATTTGCCTCAACCATCTGCAAATAATAGCAAGCTCAAGAATGAAGTTTGAAATTGGTATTTATTAAGAAATAACGACTATGTTTAAACTTACGTATTTTTTTGATTTTTTTTATATTTACATTGCTTAAACTTTATAAAAGTAGATTGTGTTTAATAGAAACTCTTCTGCTTAATCGAGTAGTATTCGCTTCAACTATCTACAATTAATAGCAAGCTCAATAATAAAGTTTGAAATTAGTACTTATCAAGGAATAACAACTATATTTAAACTTTCGCATTTTTTTGATTTTTTTTATATTTACATTGCTGAAACTTTATAAAACTAAAATGTGTTTGATAAAAAATATTCTGCTCAATTGAATAGTATTTGCTTTAACCATTTACAATCAATAGCAAGCTCAAGAATGAAGTTTGAAATTGGTACTTATCAAGGAATAACGACTATCATTAAACTTGCGCATTTTTTTAATTTTCTTTTATTTACATTGCTGAAACGTTATAAAAATAAAATGTATATAATAGGAAACTTCCTGCTTAATTGAATGGTACTTGTTTCAACTATCTACAATTAATTGCAAGCTCAAAAATAAAGTTTAAATTTGGTACTTATTAAGGAATAACGACTCTTTTTAAACTTGCGTATTTTTTTAATATTTTTATATTAACATTGCTGAAACTTTATAAAGCTAGAATGTGTTTGATAGAAAATATCCTGCTCAATCGAATAGTACTTGCTTCAACCATTTACAATCAATAGCAAGCTCAAGAATGAAGTTTGAAATTGGTACTTATCAAGGAATAACGACTATCATTAAACTTGAGCATTTTTTTGATTTTTTTTATATTTACATTACTGAAACTTTATAAAGCTAGAATGTGTTTGATATAAAATTTTCTGCTTAATTAAATAGTATTTGCTTCAACCATCTACAATTAATAGCAAGCTAAAGAATGAAGTTTGAAATTAGTACTTATCAAGAAATAACGACTCTTTTTAAACTTGCGTATTTTTTTGATTTTTTTTATATTTACATTGCTGAAACTTTATAAAGCTAGAATGTGTTTGATATAAAATTTCCTGCTCAATTGAATAATATTTGCTTCAACCATCTACAGTTAATAGTAAGCTCAAGAATAAAGTTTGAAGTTGGTACTTATCAAGAAATAACGACTCTTTTTAAACTTGCGTATTTTTTTGATTTTTTTTATATTCACATTGCTGAAACTTTATAAAGCTAAAATGTGTTTAATAGGAAATATCCTGCTCTATCGAATAGTACTTGTTTCAACTATTTGCAATCAATAGCAAGCTCAAGAATGAAGTTTGAATTTGGTACTTATCAAGGAATAACGACTATCATTGAACTTGCGCATTTTTTTGATTTTTTTTATTTTTACATTGCTGAAACGTTATAAAAGTGAAATGTATTTAATAAAAAAATTTCTGCTTAATTGAATGGTATTTTTTTTAACCATCTACAATTAATAGCAAGCTCAAAAATAAAGTTTAAAATTGGTACTTATCAAGGAATAACGACTCTCTTTCAACTTGCGCATTTTTTTAATTTTTTTTTATTTTTACATTGCTGAAACGTTATAAAAGTAAAATGTATTTAATAAAAAAATTTCTGCTTAATTGAATGGTATTTGCTTCAACCATCTACAATTAATAGCAAGCTCAAAAATAAAGTTTAAAATTGGTACTTATCAAGGAATAACGACTCTTTTTCAACTTGCGTATTTTTTTAATTTTTTTTATATTTATATTGCTGAAACTTTATAAAGCTAGAATGTGTTTGATAAAAAATTTCCTGCTCAATTGAATAGTATTTGCTTCAACCATCTACAATCAATAGCAAGCTAAAAAATGAAGTTTGAAATTGGTACTTATCAAAAAATAACGACTCTTTATAAACGTGCGTATTTTTTTGATTTTTTTTATATTTACATTGCTGAAACGTTATAAAAGTAAAATATATTTATTAAAAAATTTTCTGCTTAATCGAATGGTATTTGCTTCAACCATCTACAATTAACAGCAAGCTCAAAGTGAAGTTTGAAATTGGTATTTATTAAAGAATAACAACTATCTTTAAACTTGCGTATTTTTTGATTTTTTTTATATTTACATTGCCGAAACTTTACAAAACTAGAATGTGTTTGATAAAAAATATCCTGCTCAATCGAATAATATTTGCTTGAGCCATCTACAATTAATAGCAAGCTAAAGAATGAAGTTTGAAATTGGTATTTATCAAGAAATAACGACTCTTTATAAACTTGCTTATTGTCACGGGCTATGCCTCGTGAGGTGGGGTTGAGATTAAAAACAGGGTTTTATTACAAAAGGTAATTTAATGATGATCGCAAAGTATGGTACATGATACAATAAGGCTACTTACATCGACATCGTTCACACTTGAAGGGTCTGGGCACACGTCACTCGTTGCCTTAGTCGACTCGCCTCGTCCACCGCTACAACCGGACTCTCCCATTAACGCAACCCACTAGTTCGCCAACCCCTTAAATGCTCAGTCAGCTATTGCTTCAACCGGCGGTGATTTGGTCAATATCAGCAATAGCCCATACGCATCGAGGGGTTCACGACCTAGCAGGCCAACGAACTTCCGCTTCGTGACATATGCCCGACCCTTCAAGATTGTCGACCCGACAATCTGCTATTAACCTAACCTAACTAATTACAATTCTAAATTTTTGTCCAACGCTGCCACTCATCTATTGTCTACACTAGGAAAACACATGTTTTTCACTGCACTCCTGTCCACTCTCACTAGCTTCGATCCGAAGAATGCTTCCAGAACTTCTCTTGTTAGTACTGCTTTGTTTGTACAATTATCCTCATTGGACGGTACTTCTAACTTCTATGTTCTTTTCTTGGTCGAGGTTCGATACTTGTTGTATACCGGTATTGCGACCGGTAGTCGGACATATGCCCATGTACTGCTACTGAAGCCAGCTTGCTGCTGCTGTTGGTACCTCTGATGACTCAAGACTCATGCAACTTGTTCTTGATTGTATCTCAAAACTTTTGCTTGTGGATAATAACTTTTCCTTCGGCCTGCTTTCTTTCCACATCCTTCAGTCTACCACTAGGACAGTTGTTAATTCCTGGTTGCAACGTGAGTCCCGCGTTTTTTAATCGTTCCAAAACTTTCCTTAATTTTTCCAAATGTTCCTCAATAGTCCTAGAAAAAATTATTATGTCATCTAGGTACACCAAAATTTCTTTCCATTTCATATCGGCGAATAATTTGTCCATTAAAGCCTGAAATGTGCTTGGCGCGTTACAAAGACCAAAAGGCATCACTCTGAATTGATATTGTCCGTGACCCTGTGCTATAAACGCTGTGAATTCTTTGCTTTCTTCTTCCATAGCTACTTGCCAATATCCGCTTTTTAAGTCGAGGGTGGTGAACCACTTGGTGTCGTGACCTAGATACGCAAGTATGTCATCAATATTTGGAATTGGCCAATTACTTTTCTTTGTCACTGCGTTCAATTTGCGGTAATCTACACAAAACCTAGGCTTTCCGTTTTTTTTCTTGGCTAGGACCACTGGAAATCCCCAAGGACTCGTACTTTCCTCGATAATTTGATGTTGCAGCATCTCCTCTATTTGCTCATTTATGATTTCTCTTTCTTTGTGTGACACCCGATAAGGTTTACATTTTATAGGTTGCGAACTTTGAACATTTATCTCGTGTTTTACCAAATCCGTACGTCCAATTTGTTTCATCGATTGTGCAAAGACGTCCGAAAATTCATTTAGCAACTCTAGCAATTTTGTTTCACTGTATTTCGGAGCATTTGTTTCGATTTGATGTATTGGGTTTTTACTTTTCCTTTCCTCTGTTGTATGTAACACTACCCCTGCGAAGATACAATCAGTTTCCTGTTCCAACCATCCTAAAGTTGTTCCTTTAAAAATTTTTGTCGGGCTGTTTGCTTTGGAACTTATTCGACCGCGAAAAGAATTCTCGTCGTAACCCTCAAACACATCTAACATCAACACCCTCGAAACTAAAAATTTTTCATTATTCACAACTTCCAAATTTTCAAAATTTTTGGGTAATTCTTTCATCTCCAGATTCACTTCCAGTTCATCACCCGGTCGAATAATGTAATCTTTTGATGTCACTAACTTGATGGAATTTATGTTGTCAGCGTCTTTTGTCGTCGTGTGCAGTATCGTTGACTTGTTACGTTCGCTTGACCCAGTTTCTAAGGTGATGTCTAGTTCAATGTCTTCTCGTGGTAAACAAATCGTTCCTTTCCCGAAGTCTATGTTGGCGTTGTGATTATTTAGAAATTCCACTCCCAAAATTAGTGGACCCGGTAGTTTTTCCACGACAATTGCTTCAGCCGTTAACTTACCATAACCTAATTCCATAGTTATTTCCGTCTTACCTAAAGTCGGCACTCTGTGATTACCTACAGTTCTTAAAAATACCAAGCTATTCTCCTGAATTTTTTCCACGAGATCCTTACTCACTAAATTATTACTACACCCTGTATTTATAATTATATTAACTTTTTTACCATTTACCTTACCCTCTATATTTACTACCTTATGTGGCGTCCCGAAATTGATTGCGTTACTTGTTAGGACAACATCCGGACGCTCCCTTGATGCTGTCCTTACTCGTTTGGGTATTTCTCTGTTTTCACTTGATCCTGTTTCTTCGGTTTGTTTTTACAAGCCGAAGCGATGTGCCCCATTTTGCCGCAAGAAAAACATTTTTTGCTACTACTTGCTTTAGCTTCCTTGAACCAACATGCGGCTGCGAAGTGACCCGGTTTTTGGCAAATGAAACACTTTGGTCGTCCGTCTCTGGTTCTGGTTGTTGGAAGGTTATTTCTCACGGGTCTTTCTTCTTCTTTTTTGACTCTTTCTTTTTGTTGGTCCTGCGCTGATGTACTGTTGCTCCTGTGCGATGCAAAGAACGAAGCACTGTCCATCGCAATATTGTTCATCAGTGTCATTTTTCTGACATCGCTTATTTTAAAGACAAGATTTTTTATGTCGATTTTTTCCATGTTTGGTGTACTAAACATACGAAATGTCTCCGCCAACGACGGCAGTAGCCCTCTCTCAAAATACGAGCGGAATGTCTCGTCACTCATATTTGGGTCGAATTCTTGTTGCAGAGCAAGTAACTCATAGTAATAGGACTTAATGTCCTCATTGACCCCTTGGCGTCTCGTTTCAAAATTTACCCTTGCTCCTTGCTTCGAGTTACTTCCTCCAAATTCGTTGAGGAAATCTTCTTTTATTTCATCCCACGTCTTATTCTGGTTTAATCCGTTTCCTACATAACCATTGTACCAATGTACAGCGGCTTTTTCTAAAAATATTGGTAGATATGCAATTTTCAATTTATCATCCCATGAGTTCGTTAAAGCCACTCTGTTGTATGTTCCGATGAATGACGCTGGATCTACCGTAGCAGGATTGAACGTGGGGGGTGCCAAAAATTTTGGCACTGCCGGGGTTTTTGTCGCAGTAAGGGCCTCTCGTAACGTCGTATTCGCCATCTTTGTTGTTATTTTTGTAACTTTTCGGTCGTCGTTACTTCCGTCGTTTTTTGTTGCGTCACCTTTTTCAAAACCGTCGACCAGATTTCTTATTGAACCGCTGCCGTCAGCAAGTTCGTCGTCGCCGTTGTTTTTCTCTGTCTGTTCTTTTTCGGAAATTTTTCTCTCTAAAATCCTCTCTATCTCCTGCCTCGTTTCTTTAGAAACCTGACTTTTTGGCTCGACCGTAATTTGCACCCGACTATCACTTGAACCCGACCCGATTTCCGTACTTCTATGCTGCGGTTTGAACTGCTTATCTTCCTCTTCAATTTCTTTTTGTTTTCTTCTAGTTACGTACTGTTTTGACCCCGACATTCACGCCACGTTTTTATTTATCTTATACCATGTTCTTAGCCTCAACCCCCTTACTCATTTTTGTACTCGCATTCTACTCTGTTACTGAGGTAAATGTGACGATTTACCTCACCGAAAACTTAAGGGCGCCTCCACCATATGTCACGGGCTCTGCCTCGTGAGGTGGGGTTGAGATTAAAAACAGGGTTTTATTACAAAAGGTAATTTAATGATGATCGCAAAGTATGGTACATGATACAATAAGGCTACTTACATCGACATCGTTCACACTTGAAGGGTCTGGGCACACGTCACTCGTTGCCTTAGTCGACTCGCCTCGTCCACCGCTACAACCGGACTCTCCCATTAACGCAACCCACTAGTTCGCCAACCCCTTAAATGCTCAGTCAGCTATTGCTTCAACCGGCGGTGATTTGGTCAATATTAGCAATAGCCCATACGCATCGAGGGGTTCACGACCTAGCAGGCCAACGAACTTCCGCTTCGTGACTTTTTTGATTTTTTTTATATTTACATTGCTGAAACTTTACAAAACTAAAATGTGTTTGATAGAAAATATTTTGCTCAATCGAATAATACTTGCTTCAGCCATCTACAATCAATAGCAAGCTAAAGAATGAAGCTTGAAATTGGTATTTATCAAGAAATAACGACTCTTTTTAAACTTGAGTATTTTTTTAATTTTTTTAATATTTACATTGCTGAAACTTTATAAAACTAAAATGTGTTTGATAGAAAATATCCTGCTCAATCGAATAGTACCTGCTTCAACAATTTAAAATCAATAGCAAGCTCAAGAATGAAGTTTGAAATTGGTACTTATCAAGGAATAACGACTATTTTTAAACTTGCGCATTTGTTTAATTTTTTTTATATTTACATTGTTGAAACTTTATAAAACTAGATTGTCTTTGATAGAAAATATCCTGCTTAATTGAATAGTACTTGCTTCAATTATTTAAAATCAATAGCAAGCTCAAGAATGAAGTTTGAATTTGGTACTTATCAAGGAATAACAACTATTTTTAAACTTGCGAATTTTTTTAATTTTTTTTATATTTACATTGCTGAAACGTTATAAAAGTAAAATTTATTTTATAGAAAATTTTCTGCTTAATCGAACGGTATTTTTTTCAACCACATACAGCTAAGAGCAAGCTTAAAAATGAAGTTTGAAATTGCTACTTATCAAGGAATAACCACTATTTTTAAACTTGGGTATTTTTTTAATTTTTTTTATATTTACATTGCTGAAACGTTATAAAAATAAAATATTTTTATTAAAAAATTTTCTGCTTAATCAAATGGTATTTGCTTCAACCATCTACAATTAACAGCAAGCTCAAAAATGAAGTTTGAAATTGGTATTTATTAAGGAATAACAACTATCTTTAAACTTGCGTATTTTTTGATTTTTTTTATATTTACATTGCTGAAACGTTACAAAAGTAAGATACATTTGATAGAAAATTTCCTGCTCAATCGAACGGTATTTGTTTCAACTATCTACAATTATTAGCAAGCTCAAGAATAAAGTTTGAAATTGGTACTAATCAAGAAATAACGACTATTTTTAAACTTGCGCATTTTTTTAATTTTTTTTATATTTACATTGTTGAAACTTTATAAAACTAGATTGTCTTTGATAGAAAATATCCTGCTCAATCTAATAGTACTTGCTTCAACCATTTAAAATCAATAGCAAGCTCAAGAATGAAGTTTGAAGTTGGTACTTACCAAGGAATAACGACTATTTTTAAACTTGCGCATTTTTTTAATTTTTTTTTATATTTACATTGCTGAAACGTTATAAAAGTAAAATATATTTGATAGAAAATTTCCTGATTAATTGAACGGTATTTGTTTCAGCTATCTACAATTAATAGCAAGCTCAAGAATAAAGTTTGAAATTGGTACTTATCAAGAAATAACGACTATTTTTAAACTTGCGAATTTATTTAATTTTTTTTTATTTACGTTACTGAAACTTTATAAAACTAAAATGTGTTTGATAAAAAATATCCTGTTTAATCGAATAGTATTTGCCTGAGCCATTTAAAATTAATAGCAAGCTCAAGAATGAAGTTTGAAATTGGCACTTATCAAGGAATAACGACTCTTTTTAAACTTGCGTATTTTTTTAATTTTTTTTATATTCACATTGCTGAAACGTTACAAAAGTAAAATATATTTGATAAAAAATTTCCTGCTTAATCGAATGGTATTTACTTCAACTATCTACAACTAACAGCAAGCTCAAAAATTAAGTTTGAAATTGGTACTTATTAAAGAATAACAACTATCTTTAAACTTGAGTATTTTTTTTGATTTTTTTTATATTTACATTGCTGAAACGTTATAGAAGTAAGTTATATTTGATAGAAAATTTCCTGTTTAATCGAATAATTTTTGTTTCAACTATCTACAATTAGTAGCAAGCTCAAGAATAAAGTTTGAAATTGATACTTATCAAGAAATAACGACTATTTTTAAACTTGCTCATTTTTTTAATTTTTTTTATATTTACAATGCTGAAACGTTATAAAACTAAAACGTGTTTGATAGAAAATATCTTGCTCAATTGAATAATACTTACTTTGGCTATCTAAAATTAATAGCAAGCTCAAGAATGAAGTTTGAAATTGGTATTTATCAAGAAATAACGACTCTTCTTAAACTTGCGCATTTTTTTGATTTTTTTATATTTACATTGCTGAAACGTTATAAAAGTAAGATATATTAAATAGAAAATAACCTGTTTAATCAAATGGTATTAGCTGTAACCATTTCCAATTAATAGCAAGCTCAAGAATGAAGTTTGAAGTTGGTACTTATCAAGGAATAACGACTATTATTAAACTTGCGCATTTTTTTAATTTTTTTTATATTTACATTGCTGAAACGTTATAAAACTAAAATGTGTTTGATAGAAAATATCCTGCTCAATCGAATGGTACTTGCCTCAACCATTTAAAACCAATAGCAAGCTCAAGAATGAAGTTTGAATTTGGTACTTATCAAGGAATAACGACTATTTTTAAACTTGCGCATTTTTTTAATTTTTTTTATACTTACATTGCTGAAACGTTATAAAAGTAAAATTTGTTTTATAGAAAATTTCCTATTTAATCGAATGGTATTTGCTTTAACCACATACAGCTAAGAGCAAGCTCAAGAATGAAGTTTGAAATTGCTACTTAACAAGGAATAACGACTATTTTAAATTTGCGTATTTTTTTGATTTTTTTTATAATTACATTGCTGAAATGTTATAAAACTAGAATGTGTTTGATAGAAAATATCCTGCTCAATCGAATAGTACTTGCTTCAACCATTTTAAATCAATAGCAAACTCAAGGATAAAGTTTGAAATTGGTACTTATCAAGAAATAACGACTACTTTTAAACTTGCGCATTTTTTTAATTTTTTTAAATATTTTTTAACATTTTAATATATAAAATAAGATGTGTTTGATAGAAGATTTCCTGCTTAATCGAATGGTATTTGCTTTAACCATTTACAATTAATAGCAAGCTCAAGAATAAAGTTTGAAATTGGTACTTACCAAGGAATAACGACTATTTTTAAACTTGCGCTTTTTTTTAATTTTTTTTATATTTACATTGCTGAAACGTTATAAAAAAAAAAGGTTTGATAGAAAATATCTTGCTCAATCAAATAATACTTGCTTCAGCCATCTACAATTAATAGCAAGCTCAAGAATGAAGTTTGAAATTGGTATTTATTAAGAAATAACGACTCTTTATAAACTTGCGTATTTTTTTTGATTTTTTTTATATTTACATTGCTGAAACTTTATAAAACTAAAATGCGTTTGATAGAAAATATTCTGCTCAATCGAATAGTACTTGCCTCAACCATTCAAAATCAATAGCAAGCTCAATAATGAAGTTTGAAATTGGTACTTATCAAGGAATAACGACTATATTTGAACTTGCGCATTTTTTTAATTTTTTTTATATTTACATTGCTGAAACGTTATAAAAGTAAGATATATTTGATAAAAAATTTTCTGCTTAATCGAATGGTATTTGCTTTAATCACATACAGCTAAGAGCAAGCTCAAGAATGAAGTTTGAAATTGCTACTTATCAAGGAATAACGACTATCTATAAACTTGCGTATTTTTTTGATTTTTTTTTATATTTGCATCGCTGAAACGTTATAAAACTAGAATGTGTTTGATAAAAATTTTCTTCCTAATCAAATGGTAATCGCTTCAACCATCTACAATCAATAGCATACTCAAAAATGAAGTTTGAAATTGGTATTTATCAATAAATAACGACTCTATTTAAACTTGCGTATTTTTTTAATTTTTTTTATTTACATTGTTACAACTTCATAAAGCTAAAATGTGTTTGATAGAAAATATCCTGCTTAATCGAATAGTACTTGACCCAACCATTTAGAATTAATAGCAAGCTCAAGAATGAAGTTTGAAATTGGTACTTATCAAGGAATAACGACTATCTTTAAACTTGCGTATTTTTTTATTTTTTTTTATATTTACGTTGTTGAAACTTTATAAATCTAGAATGTGTTTAATAGAAAATATTCTGGTCAATCGAATAGTACTTGCCTCAACCACTTAAAATTAATACCAAGCTCAAGAATAAAGTTTGAAATTGGTACTTATCAAGGAATAACGAATATTTTTGAACTTGCGCATTTTTTTAAATTTTTTTATATTTACATTGCTAAAATGTTATAAAAATAAAAAATGTTTGATAAAAAATTTCCTGCTTAATCGAATTGTATTTGCTTTAACCATTTACAATTAATAGCAAGCTCAAGAATGAAGTTTGAATTTGGTACTTACCAAGGAATAACGACTATCTTTAAACTTGAGTATTTTTTTGATTTTTTTTATATTTACATTACTGAAACATTATAAAACTAAAATGTATTTGATAAAAAATATCCTGCCTAATCAAATGGTAATTGCTTCAACCATCTACAATCAATAGCATACTCAAAAATGAAGTTTAAAGTTGGTATTTATCAATAAATAACGACTCTATTTAAACTTGCGAATTTTTTTAATTTATTTTATATTTACATTGCTAAAACGTTATAAAAGTAGGATATATTTGATAGAAAATTTTCTGCTCAATCAAATGGTACTTGTTTCAACCATCTGCAATTAATAGCAAGCTTAAGAATAAAGTTTGAAATTGGTATTTATCAAGAAATAACGACTCTCTTTAAACTTGTGTATTTTTTTGTTTTTTTTTATAATTACATTGCTGAAACTTCATAAAACTAAAATGTGTTTGATAGAAAATATCCTGCTCAATCGAATAGTACTTGCCTCAACCATTTGCAATCAACAGCAAGCTCAAGAATGAAGTTTGAAATTGGTACTTATTAAGGAATAACGACTATCATTAAACTTGCGCATTTTTTTGATTATTTTTATTTTTACATTGCTGAAACGTTATAAAAGTAAAATGTGTTTGATAGAAAAATTTCTGTTTAAACAAATGGTATTTGCCTCAATTATCTACAAATAATAGCAAGCTCAAGAATGAAGTTTGAAATTGGTATTTATTAAGAAATAACGACAATGTTTAAACTTACGTATTTTTTGATTTTTTTTATATTTACATTGCTGAAACTTTATAAAAGTAAAATGTGTTTGATAGAAACTTTTCTGCCTAATCGAGTAGTATTTGCTTCAACTATCTACAATAAATAGCAAGCTCAAGAATAAAGTTTGAAATTGGTACTTATTAAGGAACAACAACTCTTTTTAAACTTGCGTAATTTTTTGATTTTTTTTATATTAACATTGCTGAAACTTTATAAAACTAGAATGTGTTTGATAGAAAATATCCTGCTCAATCGAATAGTACTTGCTTCAACCATTTACAATCAATAGCAAGCTCAAGAATGAAGTTTGAAATTGGTACTTATCAAGGAATAACGACTATCATTAAACTTGGGAATTTTTTTGATTTTTTTTATATTTACATTACTGAAACTTTATAAAGCTAGAATGTGATTGATAAAAAATTTTCTGCTTAATTGAATAATATTTGCTTCAACCATCTACAATCAATAGCAAGCTAAAGAATGAAGTTTGAAATTGGTACTTATCAAGAAATAACGACTCTTTTTAAACTTGCGTATTTTTTTGATTTTTTTATATTTACATTGCGGAAACTTTATAAAGCTAAAATGTGTTTAATAGAAAATTTTCTGATTAATTGAATATATTTGCTTCAACCATCTACAATTAATAGCAAGCTCCAGAATGAAGTTTGAAATTGGTATTTATCAAGAAATAATGACTATGTTTAAACTTGCGTATTTTTTTGATTTTTTTTATATTTACATTACTGAAACTTTATAAAACTAAAATGTGTTTGATAGAAAATATCCTGCTCAATCGAATGGTACTTGTTTCAACCATCTACAATTAATAGCAACATCAAGAATAAAGTTTGAATTTGGGACTTATCAAGGAATAACGACTCTTTTTAAACTTGCGTAATTTTTTGATTTTTTTTATATATACATTGCTGAAACTTTATAAAAGTAGAATGTGTTTGATAGAAACTTTTTTGCTTAATCGAGCAGTATTTGCTTCAACTATCTACAGTTAACAGCAAGCTCAAGAATAAAGTTTGAAATTAGTACTTATCAAGGAATAACAACTATATTTAAACTTTCGCATTTTTTTGATTTTTTTTATATTTACATTGCTGAAACTTTATAAAACTAGAATGTGTTTGATAGAGAATATCCTGCTCAATTGAATAGTACTTGCTTTAACCATTTACAATCAATAGCAAGCTCAAGAATGAAGTTTGAAATTGGTATTTAACAAGGAATAACGACTATCATTAAACTTGCGCATTTTTTTAATTTTTTAGTAGGATGTATTTGTTAGAAAATTTTCTGCTTAATCGAATGATGTTTTCCACAACTCTCTACAATTAATAGCAAGCTCAAGAATGAAGTTTGAAATTAGTACTTATCAAGAAATTACGATTATCTTTAAACTTGCAAATTTTTTTGATTTTTTTTATATTTACATTACTGAAACGTTACAAAAGTAGAACGTATTTGATAAGAAATTTTTTGCTTAAACAAGTAGTACTTATTTCAACCATTTACAATTAACAGCAAGCTCAAGAATAAAGTTTGAAATTGATATTTATAAAGGAATAACGACTATCATTAAACTTGCGAATTTTTTTGATTTTTTTTATATTTACATTGCTGAAACGTTACAAAAGTAAAATGTGTTTAATAGAAAATTTCTTGCTGAATCAAATGGTACTTGTTTCAACCATCAACAATTAATATGAAGCTCAAGAATAAAGTAAGAATAATATTGAATAATATTTGCCTCAACCATCTACAGTTAATAGCAAGCTCAAGAATAAAGTTTGAAGTTGGTACTTATCAAGAAATAACGACTCTTTTTAAACTTGCGTATTTTTTTGATTTTTTTTATATTCACATTGCTGAAACTTTATAAAGCTAAAATGTGTTTAATAGGAAATTTCCTGTTTAATTGAATATATTTGCTTCAACCAACTACAATTAATAACAAGCTCAAGAATGAAGTTTGAAATTGGTTCTTACATTACAGCTATTTACATTGTTGAAATTTTATAAATCTAAAATGTGTTTGCTAGAAAATATTCTGCTCAATCGAATAGTACTTGCTTCAACCATCTACAATCAATAGCAAGCTCAAAAATGAAATTTGAATTTGGTACTTACCAAGAAATAACGACTCTTTTTAGACTTGCGTATTTTTTTATATTTACATTGTTGAAACATTATAAAACTATAACGTGTTTGATAGAAAATATTCTGCTCAATCGAATAGTACTTGCTTCAACCATTTGCAATCAACAGCAAGCTCAAGAATGAAGTTTGAAATTGGTACTTATCAAGGAATAACGACTATCATTAAACTTGCGCATTTTTTTGATTTTTTTTATTTTTACATTGCTGAAACGTTATAAAAGTAAAATGTATTTGATAGAAAAATTTCTGTTTAAACAAATGGTATTTGCCTCAACCATCTGCAAATAATAGCAAGCTCAAGAATGAAGTTTGAAATTGGTATTTATTAAGAAATAACGACTATGTTTAAACTTACGTATTTTTTTGATTTTTTTTATATTTACATTGCTTAAACTTTATAAAAGTAGATTGTGTTTAATAGAAACTCTTCTGCTTAATCGAGTAGTATTCGCTTCAACTATCTACAATTAATAGCAAGCTCAATAATAAAGTTTGAAATTAGTACTTATCAAGGAATAACAACTATATTTAAACTTTCGCATTTTTTTGATTTTTTTTATATTTACATTGCTGAAACTTTATAAAACTAAAATGTGTTTGATAAAAAATATTCTGCTCAATTGAATAGTATTTGCTTTAACCATTTACAATCAATAGCAAGCTCAAGAATGAAGTTTGAAATTGGTACTTATCAAGGAATAACGACTATCATTAAACTTGCGCATTTTTTTAATTTTCTTTTATTTACATTGCTGAAACGTTATAAAAATAAAATGTATATAATAGGAAACTTCCTGCTTAATTGAATGGTACTTGTTTCAACTATCTACAATTAATTGCAAGCTCAAAAATAAAGTTTAAATTTGGTACTTATTAAGGAATAACGACTCTTTTTAAACTTGCGTATTTTTTTAATATTTTTATATTAACATTGCTGAAACTTTATAAAGCTAGAATGTGTTTGATAGAAAATATCCTGCTCAATCGAATAGTACTTGCTTCAACCATTTACAATCAATAGCAAGCTCAAGAATGAAGTTTGAAATTGGTACTTATCAAGGAATAACGACTATCATTAAACTTGAGCATTTTTTTGATTTTTTTTATATTTACATTACTGAAACTTTATAAAGCTAGAATGTGTTTGATATAAAATTTTCTGCTTAATTAAATAGTATTTGCTTCAACCATCTACAATTAATAGCAAGCTAAAGAATGAAGTTTGAAATTAGTACTTATCAAGAAATAACGACTCTTTTTAAACTTGCGTATTTTTTTGATTTTTTTTATATTTACATTGCTGAAACTTTATAAAGCTAGAATGTGTTTGATATAAAATTTCCTGCTCAATTGAATAATATTTGCTTCAACCATCTACAGTTAATAGTAAGCTCAAGAATAAAGTTTGAAGTTGGTACTTATCAAGAAATAACGACTCTTTTTAAACTTGCGTATTTTTTTGATTTTTTTTATATTCACATTGCTGAAACTTTATAAAGCTAAAATGTGTTTAATAGGAAATATCCTGCTCTATCGAATAGTACTTGTTTCAACTATTTGCAATCAATAGCAAGCTCAAGAATGAAGTTTGAATTTGGTACTTATCAAGGAATAACGACTATCATTGAACTTGCGCATTTTTTTGATTTTTTTTATTTTTACATTGCTGAAACGTTATAAAAGTGAAATGTATTTAATAAAAAAATTTCTGCTTAATTGAATGGTATTTTTTTTAACCATCTACAATTAATAGCAAGCTCAAAAATAAAGTTTAAAATTGGTACTTATCAAGGAATAACGACTCTCTTTCAACTTGCGCATTTTTTTAATTTTTTTTTATTTTTACATTGCTGAAACGTTATAAAAGTAAAATGTATTTAATAAAAAAATTTCTGCTTAATTGAACGGTATTTGCTTCAACCATCTACAATTAATAGCAAGCTCAAAAATAAAGTTTAAAATTGGTACTTATCAAGGAATAACGACTCTTTTTCAACTTGCGTATTTTTTTAATTTTTTTTATATTTATATTGCTGAAACTTTATAAAGCTAGAATGTGTTTGATAAAAAATTTCCTGCTCAATTGAATAGTATTTGCTTCAACCATCTACAATCAATAGCAAGCTAAAAAATGAAGTTTGAAATTGGTACTTATCAAAAAATAACGACTCTTTTTAAACTTGCGTATTTTTTTGATTTTTTTTATATTTACATTGCTGAGACTTTATAAAGCTAAAATCTGTTTAATAGAAACTTTCCTGCTTAATCGAAAAATACTTGTTTCAACCATCTACAATTAATAGCAACCTCAAGAATAAAGTTTGAAATTGGTACTTATCAAGTAATAACGACTCTTTTTAAACTTGCGTAATTTTTTGATTTTTTTTATATTTACATTGCTGAAACTTTATAAGACTAGAATGTGTTTAATAGAAAATATCGACTATGTTATACTATAACGTATAACGACTATGTTTAAACTTGCGTATTTTTTTGATTTTTTTATATTTACATTGTTGAAACTTTATAAAACTAAAATGTGTTTAATAGAAAATATCCTGCTTAATCGAACAGTACTTGCTTCAACCATTTACAATTAATAGCGACCTCAAGAATAAAGTTTGAAATTGGTACTTATCAAGTAATAACGACTCTTTTTAAACTTGCGTAATTTTTTGATTTTTTTTATATTTACATTGCTGAAACTTTATAAAACTAGAATGTGTTTAATAGAAAATATCGACTATGTTATACTATAACGTATAACGACCATGTTTAAACTTGCGTATTTTTTTGATTTTTTTATATTTACATAGCTGAAACGTTATAAAAATAAAATGTATTTGATAGGAAATTTTTTGCTTAATCGAATGGTAATTGCCTCAACTATCTACAATTAATATCAAGCTCAAGAATAAAGTTTGAAATTGATACTTATCAAAGAATAACGACTATGTTTAAACTTGCGCATTTTTTTTATTTTTTTTATATTTACATTGCTGAAACTTTATAAAGCTAGATTTTGTTTAATAGAAAATATCCTGCTTAATCGAACAGTACTTACTTTAACCATTTACAATCAATAGCAAGCTCAAGAATGAAGTTTGGAATTGGTATTTATTAAGAAATAACAACTCTCTTTCAACTTGCGTATTTTTTAAATTTTTTTTATATTTACATTGCTGAAACTTTATAAAACTAAAATGTGTTTGATATGAAATTTCTTGCTTAATTGAATAGTATTTGCTTCAACCATCTACAATCAATAGCAAGCTCAAGAATGAAGTTTGAAATTGGTACTTATCAAGAAATAACGACTCTTTTTATACTTGCGTATTTTTTTGATTTTTTTTATATTTACATTACTAAAACTTTATAAAACCAAAATATGTTTGATAGAAAATATTCTGCTCAATCGACTAGTACTTGCTTCAACCATCTACAATTAATAGCAAGCTCAAGAATAAAGTTTGAAGTTGGTACTTATCAAGAAGTAACGACTCTTTTTAAACTTGCGTATTTTTTTGATTTTTTTATATTTACATTGTTGAAACTTTATAAAACTAAAATGTGTTTAATAGAAAATATCCTGCTTAATCGAAATTGGTATTTATCAAGAAATAACGACTCTCTTTAAACTTGTGTATTTTTTTGATTTTTTTTATAATTACATTGCTGAAACGTTATAAAAGTAGAATGTGTTTGATAGAAACTTTCCTGCTTAATCGAAAAGTATTTGTTTCAATTATCTACAATTAATAGTGTAAAGATGTCGGACGGGAACAGACGCACATCTAAACCTCCTGACGATTGGCATTGTAAAAAGTGTAATTACAAAAGTAAACAAAGAAATCCTAATGTATTAATAGAGTGTGTAAAGTGTGGTGATAGTTATCACAAAAATTGCTTTGCAATGGTTAGAAAAAGTTGTATTTTTTTCGTGTTTTCCGAGAGTGAAATGCTGTGCAATAAACACATCGATAAAAGGATTAATACAATTGATAATGAAGAGGAAAATATTGTGAATGAACTGAAAACAGAAATTGAACTACTGAAAAAAGAAAATGAAAACTTGAAACCTGAACTAATTTCAATCAGGACTGATATACGAGAAAAAAATCCCGAAGATACGAACTGGGATTTTAAAACTACAGACATCATAAAAAGAGAGCTTGTACAGTACATGGATATGATCAGAAACGATATAAGCAAACATCTTGAAAATAAACTTGAAAAAATGTTTGATAATAAGATTACGTCTAATGAAGATAGAGTATTAGGTTCGGTCAATAATGTACCAGCTACAGCCACCTCTTACAGCGAGATTTTGAAAACAAAATTTGGAACTATTATTTACCCAAAGCAAGAAGTTAATCATCGAGTTACCCTTGATCATCTACGTGATAATATAAAATTGAACGACGAAAACATTACAATAAACAAAGTAAAGCTACTAAATAAAGGTGAAATCCTGGTTAAATGTGAAGATTGCAAAGAAAGCGCAAAACTTTAAGAAAAAGCTAAGGAAATACTTGGAGAAAATTACAATGTTCGACAAGAAACCGCACTAAACCCAAAAATTAAAATAGTTGGACTGAGTGAAAAAATAAATGAAGATCAACTAAAAAATAACATTATCAATCAAAATTTTCGATTACAATGTAAACCCACACAGTTCAAATTAATCACATGCAAGAAGATGAAAACAAAATATATTGCAATTATCGAAACCGATAATATATTTTTCAAGGAGTTTATGAAGCTAAGTAAAATCTTTGTAGGATTGAGCAGCTGCAATATTTACGAATAAAAATAAATTGTGTGTGCTTAAGTAAACATTGGCTAAATAGTATCGAATCGTGTAACCTTCATCTACCAAATTTTGAAACGGTTTCCTACTTCGCAAGAAGTATCCACAGACATGGCGGAGTCTTGCAAATGGTCATGGATAACATACAATATATAAATCTTCCTTGGATCACCAACCTGTCTGTAGAACTCGATTGTGAATTTTCAGGTATCTTTATTAATACACAGAACTTAATCATAATTACTATTTACCGCTCGCCCTCTGGTAACTTTGATATATTTTATGAAAATTTGTCAAAATTGTTAGATTATCTGCATAAAAAACATAATTTAATTAATGTAATTATAGGTGGTGATTTCAATATTCATTTTCATACTAATAATAACAATTGTATGTTAACTTGCAACCTATTTCAAACTTACGGAATGAAATCTTTAGTCAATTTTCCTACCAGGCAAAATGCTATCACGACAATGTTTTTACTAATATAGATATTAGTAACATTTGTGTTAATCCGATTAATTTATCTCTATCAGATCACATAGGGTTATTAGTTAATATGCGTTTTAATAAATCTCTAGATGACACCCTTAAAGAAACAACTATTGTAAAAATTAGGCCAATTACAAATGAAGGAAAATTTATATTTTTGTTGCGCTCTCTTCTTTTATTTATCGAGTTCTATTGTTTATTTATAGTTTCTTAAAATAGTTTTCATTTTAATTATTCTTTATTTTTAATAAGAGAGGTCGCTACAATGTCCGGCAAATCATTTTTGTTTTTCGTGTAAAAAAAATTATCAGTTTCTTTTTGGGATTAAGTTGGGAATTTTAAGTAGTAGAATTTTACGTTTTGCACGTTAAATATATAAGCCGGATTTAAAGGTTTACGGGAGATTTTGCAGAATAGTTTTTTTTCCTCTTGTTTTTTCGTTCGTGGATTGTGCAAGTGATAAAGACTTCTCATCCTTCTTCCTCTTGTTCCTTTGTCCTTTCTTCCCCTCTTCTTTGGTGACACCCCGCAACGGATCAAGGTAAGAAGTTATATTACTTGTATTAGCTCATTTTTAGTTTTTTTTTCGCCGCGAAACATTGGTCCTTCGAGCCGGATCTATTATGCAATAGATAGTATTCTTCAAAATCTCTCATTTTCCTAAAATATTGTAAAATTCGCTTCGTAGTTAGTTTTTTCGCAAAAGAACAAGTGGTGGCATTGAACTCAGACTCGTGGTCGTGACTTTATCATACGCCTTTTTGCTGCCTCTATCTAATCTTGGGTTACGCTATCTCACTCTTAGATTTAAATTTGAATTTTTGAACATGTCAAATGCAAAGATCAAAAGGGCTATTGCATTACGCAAAATCGCAATCGATCAATTGCAGGAATTAAAAGACATCGCAGATCGGGCTATTAGGAAAGAAGCTTTATACGAAAGTTTGTACCCTGAATTAAAGGTGCGTTACGCATTTATTGAACGAATTCACAATGAATTCTACTCATATCACAATGATGCTCTGAAAGAATTAGCCGTTAGTGACAAACCGGATATAATAGCTAATCACGATGACATTAGAAAAACCTTTGATAGAGATTATTTTGCAGTTCAGATTACTTATAATGAGATTTTTAAAGACAAATTACAAACTCAAATGTCGGTTTCGTCGTCGGCATCGAGTACTAAAGAACACGTAAAACTCCCACCGGTCGAATTATATAAATTTGATGGAGAGATCAAATCATGGAGAACCTTTATTGATATGTTTAATTCAACAGTACACAACCAAACAGGGCTTTCTAACGTTGAAAAATTTAATTATTTAGTGTCGATTCTCAGTAAAGAACCTCTTTCAATCGTTAGTCGAATCCCTTTGACCGAGCAAAATTATCAGACGGCGTATGACGCACTTTTAAAGCGGTACGACAACAAACGTTTGCTCGCCACCTCCTATTGGCAGCAAATTGACAACTGTTCGCGTTTGCCTGATGATTATACTCCATCACAATAAGGAAATTTACTAAACACATTTGAGAACAATTTAGCCGCACTAGAATTTCTAAACTTTCCGGTGGATCAGTGGGATTTTATTTTATTTAATATGCTTTTCAAACGATTGTCTTCGTCTTTAGTGACGCGCTTTGAACTTGCTCAAACCTCCCCGGCGGAAGTTGCCACGTATAAATCGCTCAATGAATTTTTAATTACAACTTGTCAGGCGCAAGAAAATGCATCGCATAATTTGGCAAAACCCTCTCACTCTAAATCAAATATATACACGCCTCTTAAACCCAAATCGAAATCTGTCTTTTTTGTCAAGTCAGAGACCTTGTCGTGTCCTCTTTGTCCTGATGCTCAGCATGTTATCTACAAGTGCCCTATATTTCTAGCAAAATCCCCGCAATTACGGTACGATGTAGTTAAACAGAATAAATGGTGTCTAAACTGCATTGGATCCAAGCATAGTTTACGTAATTGTAATTCATCATCGGCATGTCGGGAGTGTGGTAAAAAACATCACACATTACTACATTTTCCGGTTAGTACTCAAAATCAGGGGAGAATTGGCAGTTGAAGGCTGCGATGTATCAAAAACCTCAACTGAAGTCTCAGTTGAGGTTCTTGATACATCGCAGCCTTCAACTGCCAATTCTCCCCCGAAAACAGTTAGCTCATTTACGAATTTGGTACCCGCTAAAACGACAGTTCTCTTATCAACTGCAATTGTTGAGATTTTTGATCAATTTGGTTTCCTACACAAAATTCGAGTTTTGTTAGATAGTGCAAGCCAATCTAGTTTCATCACGGAAAATTGTGTCAATCGTCTTGGACTTCCTAAACAAAGACTATCGTTTACTATTAATGGAATTGGTGACATGAAATCTCGCGCCAATAAAATGGTTTCTTGTACACTGCGCCCTGTTGGACAAGATTTACTTCATTTTTTGATTGACGCTATTATGATTCCTAAAATCTGTAATAATGTTCCTAATGTGGTTTTATTGACTTGCTCGTGGTCTCATATCGTCAATTTAAAACTAACCGATGAGCAATTTTACACACCAGGCGAAGTTGATATGCTGTTAGGTGCAGATATTTTTCCTCTGCTGTTTGAGTCAGAATGTATCCAAGGTCGTCTAAATGAGCCTACAGCTATAAAAACTAAGTTTGGATGGGTTTTGATGGGAAAGGTGTCGATTAATTCTAAACCAGTGGATAAAAGCGTTAACTCTTTTCACCTTTCTTTCGATCAAAACGAATTAAACAAATCAATTAAAAGATTTTGGGAAACAGAGGAACCCCCTAGTAAATTTCTTCAGTCTCCAGATGATAAATTAGCAGAAGAAACATTTGAATCAAAACACTATTGCGACGATTCTGGTCGTTTTGTAGTTCCCTTAATTTTTAAAACCAACGAGACATCATTACTTTTTCCCGGTTCATTTGCAATTGCGTTACGCCGTTTTTTGTCGTTCGAGCGTCGTCTTGCTCAAAATGAACCTCTCCGCGCTGAATATGTAGCATTTATGCAAGATTATCTTGAGTCTGGTCATATGCAAGCATTGCCTTTTTTATCCTCATCTGTGGGATATTATATTCCGCACCACTGTATTACTCGAACTGATAGTCCAACCACTAAACTCCGCGTAGTCTTCGATGCTAGTTGTAAGTCTGCTAATGGAACTTCGCTTAATGATTCATTACTAGTTGGTCCAAAGTTGCAACGTGATATTTTTCATATTCTCGTCCGATTTCGCTGCCATTCCTATGTACTCACCGCTGACATTCGTCAAATGTTCAGACAAATCTTGGTTCTACCAGAACACCGAAAGTTTCAGAAAATTATATGAAGATTTGCGCCTACTGAACCCATTCAGGAGTTCCAGTTAAATACTGTAACTTACGGAATTGCTTGCTCCCCCTACTTGTCTCTCCAAGTTATCAAAAAATTGGCTGAATCAGCAAAAGACTCTGACTTTGCAAGAGCTTCTCGTATCTTGTCTGAGGATATTTATGTTGATGACATCATAACTGGTTGTTCATCAATTGCAGAGGGACACCAAATTCGCGAAGAACTTATAAAGTTGTTAGAAAGAGGTGGATTTCAATTGAGAAAATGGGCCAGTAATGCCCCAGAGCTCTTGGAACATATTCCTTCTGAATTTCATCTTACTGACCCATTCAATTTTGATCAAGATTCGTTCATTAAAATTTTGGGAATGAAATGGAATCCATCTAATGACTCTTTCACCTATCAAATCACTCCCATAAATAGTTTGTGCACTAAGCGCTCTTTGCTCTCGGAACTCGCTAGAATTTTTGATCCTGTAGGTTTTTTGGCTCCTCTAACGTTTTTTGCGAAGCGACTAATTCAACACTTATGGACTCTTAGACTTAGTTGGGATGATAGACCTCCTGATGAAGTGATAACGCGATGGACAGAGTTTACTTCAGAAATGCCATGTTTAACCGATTTGCATATCCCTCGACAAATGTTTCCTTCTGATATCATTTCTTGCTTTCTTTTTGGATTTTCATACGCAAGCGAAAGTGGATATGCGGCAGTCATTTACCTAAAAACCATTTCTTCATCTCAACAAGTTGATATTAAATTGTTGTCTGCTAAGTCCAAGGTCGCCCCTTTAAAAAGACTGTCTATTCCTCGACTTGAATTATGCGCTGCCTTGTTGTTATCAAAACTAATGGAGAGTGCAATAACGACACTAAATGGCTTGATTAAAATAGATGGAACTTACGCATGGACAGATTCTACAACAGTTTTAGCTTGGCTTCGTAACTCCCCTTACCCATGGAAAACTTTTGTGAGCAATCGAATTGCTCAAATTCAAAGCACGATCCCTGGCTCATGTTGGTATCATGTACCGTCTGCCGAAAATCCTGCCGACTGTGCAAGTCGCGGTTTAACTCCCAACCAGCTTATCTCACATTCGTTGTGGTGGACGGGTCCTCCATAGCTTCTTAAACCACAGCTCAAATTTGACTTACCGTCTCCGTTAAAGTGTTCCTCGGAAGTAGATTTAGAAAAACGTAAAATTGTGCTAATTTCAGAAATTGATAACGATATCATCGACTCTCTCTTAGAAAAATTCTCTTCACTCGAAAAAATTAAGGCTATAATCGCATGGTGTTTTCGTTTTGCTAGTTATGCTCGTCGCACGCCTGATCGCTCTTCCTCCCTAACGGAGACAGAGTTACAAAATGCCTTACATATCATCATAAAACATGTTCAATCTCTACATTTTGCAGACATAATTGAGACTCTTCCTTCCAAAATACGCTACAAACATCTTCGTAAATTGTCACCTTTCGTCGATTCTCAGGGAATTCTTCGTGTTGGTGGACGTCTTGCTCACTCAGATTTATCCTATGACGCCAAACATCCTATTCTCCTCCCCTCGAAGCATCGTTTGACGTGTCTTATTATCGAAGATATGCATCGTCGATATCTTCACCCTGGAACCCAAACTCTACAATACCTTTTGCAACAACAATTTTGGATTTTGAACGTTAAAAGAAGCATCGCTTGCGTTATTTCTCGGTGTTGGCGTTGTTGGCGTGTTAATCCCAAATCGATTCAACCAAAAATGAGTGATTTACCCCGCCTAAGAGTTTCCCAAATTAAGGCTTTCGCTTGTGTTGGAGTTGATTTTGGAGGGCCTTTTCTTGTCACTATAGGAAAATATCGTGGTTGCAAATCTCAAAAATGTTACATATGTCTCTTTGTCTGTTTCGCTACTAAAGCGATACATCTCGAATTAGCAACAGATTTATCAACAGAAGCGTTTTTGCGTGCACTAAAACGGTTTATCGCTCGTCGAGGCCGGTGTACCTACATCTTTTCGGACTGTGGTACTAATTTTGTTGGCGCTTCAAAAAAATTAAATATGATGCAAAGCGCAGTAGAAGCAGAGCGTTTAGAATGGCACTTTAATCCTCCTTCAGCTCCACACTTCGGTGGGCTTTGGGAGGCGGGAATTAAATCCGTGAAGGGACATTTATCACGAGTGATAGGCGACCAAATTATGACGTTTGAAGAGTTTTATACAGTTCTCACCCAAATAGAGGCAACAGTTAACTCGCGTCCGCTGTGCCCTTTAAGTTCCGATCCGAACGATTTGTCAGTGTTGACGCCTGGACACTTCTTAACACTGGAGCCCGTTTCAGCATTGCCTGAATTTGATCTGACCCATTTGAAAGCTCACCCTATTTCGCGATGGCAGCTCTTGCAGCGTCTTCACCGGGATTTTTGGGCTCGATGGCACGGTGAGTACTTGCAAACTCTTCAAAACCGCGTAAAATGGTCATCCACCAACCCTAGTTCAATAGCTCCGGGAGATATGGCGGTAATAAAAAACGAATTAGTTCCACCGCTACAGTGGAGGCTCGCTCGTGTCGTTGAGACTCACCCTGGCCCGGATGGGGTTGTAAGAGTTGTCACCTTACGAACAGCACAAGGGGTAGTGAAGCGGCCGGTGGTAAAAGTCTGTCCACTGCCCTTGTCCCCATTAGATAATTAAACTTAAAACATTTGTTTTAAGGTGGGCGGAATGTTCCGCTCTCTTCTTTTATTTATCGAGTTCTATTGTTTATTTTTAGTTTCTTAAAATAGTTTTCATTTTAATTATTCTTTATTTTTAATAAGAGAGGTCGCTACAATGTCCGGCAAATCATTTTTGTTTTTAGTGTAAAAAAAATTATCAGTTTCTTTTTGGGATTAAGTTGGGAATTTTAAGTAGTAGAATTTTACGTTTTGCACGTTAAATATATAAGCCGGATTTAAAGGTTTACGGGAGATTTTGCAGAATAGTTTTTTTTTCCTCTTGTTTTCTCGTTCGTGGATTGTGCAAGTGATAAAGACTTCTCATCCTTCTTCCTCTTGTTCCTTCGTCCTTTCTTCCCCTCTTCTTTGGTGACACCCCGCAACGGATCAAGGTAAGAAGTTATATTATTTGTATTAGCTCATTTTTAGTTTTTTTTTGCCGCGAAACAATTTTATCATCTTACGTCAAATGTAAATTGGGACTTTATCGATACTGATATAAATCCTAATGATAAATTTTTGATGTTTCTAAACAATATATTGTACCATTTTTATGAAGCTTTTCCTATGAGAACTCTCATTTCTAAAGTTTGTCGTAATAATAACTGGTTTACACAAGAACTTCGAAAAATGAGAGATACGTACAGATTTTTACAAGATGCTTACAGTTTAAATCAAACTTTAGAACTGAAAGACCTGGTTAATAAATAAAGACAGAAATACAAAAGAGCTATTAAAAAATCAAAAACTGAAGCAAATGACTATTATATAACACGCAATAACAACAACCCGAAATCCATGTAGAATGTCATTAATCAATACAGACCCAAACCATTACGTAAGACTCCAAAATGTACACCAAATGAATTAAATCACCATTTTATTAAAACTCCTCAAACTATTCTAAACTCTTTCAAACCGACAACACAAAACCCTATCAACATGATGAATAAGGCTGATAATAAAAGCTATAGAGAGTTTAATTTTAATGAAGTCTCATACAATGATATAAGAAATTGTTTCAATGCATTGAAGTAGGGATATTTATGGTTTAAATGTGGATGTCTTAAAAACTATAAAAAACATTATTATTGTACCTGTCACTAAACTGTGTATTTCCAGACTGTTTAAAAGTTCATTAATTGTTCCAATTTACAAAAAAGGAGACTTTAATGATTTGAATAATTTTCGACCCATAGCTTTATTGCCAGTTTTGTCAAAAATATTTAAAAAAGTTTTACTAAACCAGATTATAAACCACTTTGAAAATAATAATATATTTACAGAAAAACAATACGGTTTTCGAAAAAATCTTTCAGTCTCTCATGCTGTGCTACACTTTATTAATAACATAATTAATGCTTTTGAAAATAAATCGTTTTATAAAGCCATTTTTCTCGATTTAAGTAAGGCTTTCGATACAGTAGATCATAAGATCCTATTGAATAAACTTAAATTTTATAATTTTAGTGATCGTGCTGTTGACATGATTAAATCATACTTGTCTAATCGTTTTCAACAGGTTAAAATTAACAATAACGTCTCTGAAAAGCATCATGTCATTTGTGAAGTACTCCAGGGTTCCATACTTGGACCAGTACTTTTTTTAATATTTGTAAACGATCTACCTCAGTCTATACCCGACTTAGATGTAGTACTGTATGCGGATGACACTACTCTGGGATGTGCAGATTCACTTTATCAAAATATTTTTCAAAAACTGAACACCAAGTTCGAATTAACCAAAAAGTAATTGATTGCCAACAAATTACATCTAAACAAAGATGAAACGCTAACTTTAACTTTTACCCTAAGAGAAAGAATTGAATTATACAACAATACCGAATATGTCAAATTTCTGGGAATTTACATAGAGCCTTCTTTAAAATGGCAAAAACACATAGATACTCTAGCTAACAAAATTAGTAAAAATATATATTTAATCCGGAATTTAGTTAGTTGTGTCTCACACAACACAATAATAACAGCTTACCATGCTCTCATTCAGTCTCACCTTCAGTACTTTGTTATACTATGGGGTCACACTGGTTACACAAAAAGACTTTTTAAATTACAATGGAGGGCTTTAAGAATAATTTCAGGTGTAGGGTATCAGCATGATTGTCAGAGATTTTTTCGACACCTAAAAATTCTTACTTTTCCTTGCTTATTTATTTTTAAATGCATTGAATACTTTACAAAAAATATGAATTCATACAAAACGCTTAATTCTTATCATCACTATGAGACAAGAAATTATGACTTTGCTTACAACTCTCTAAGACTTACTATCTCTCGTTACGGAATAAACTACTATTGTATAAAATTTTATAATGTCTTACCCATCTCTCTACGAAAAACTTCTCCAGAAAATTTCCTAACTAACATCAAAAAATATCTTTTGTATAAATCTTTCTACACTATAGAGGAGTACTTACGTAATGATTTCGGTGATATGAGCACTGTATGCTCTTAGGACGTTATATTAACTTGTTTCTACAAGCTCTGTCTAAATCGAAGCATATAATTCATAATTGTAAATTTTGTTACCACATTTGTTTTTTCTTATGTATATTTCATTTATGTTTTATTGACGTGTGTAAAGTACCAATGTATTATAACACAAATAAATTATTACTATTATTATTATTATTATTATTATTATTATTATTATTATTATTATTATTATTATTATTATTATTATTATTATTATTATTATTATTATTATTATTATTTTTAAACTTTTCCCACTAATCAGAGCATCGACGGCCAAGGTCATTAGCTCTGACCAGGATAGACTATTGCTTCACAGGTGGTTGTAAAGATCTAGGTCTTTTAGGAAGCTAATAATGTCTGTAAAATACTTTCTTTCAGATAGCAGCTGCTGCAACTGGCCCAATATTCCATGTTGCCGCCGCTGCTCATCATATTCTCGACATTCGGTGAGTAAATGTGAAACCGTAATTTGTACATCACATGTGTTGCAATGGGGGGCCTCTCCTCTTTCAAGAAGGTATCTGTAGGTAAGCACTGTATGTCCTATTCTAAGTCTGTGCAGAATAACGCTTTCTTGGCGGTCTAGATCAACACCGACACATAGTGAAAGAGGATCTGGCTTTATTTGCAACAGAACTGAATTACTGCTGGACCAGACAGTTTTCCACTCTTCGTCTACAGCTAAATGAAGACTTTTCTTTAAGTCAAGTAATTGGTTCTTGTAGGCCCGTAGTTGTTCTTCGCTATCTGTTTTCCAGGGCGGGTCATCATGTAGCAAATCGGGCACCTCAGGAAGTTCAATTTGTTTAGAGGCTGCATGTTTCAACATAGCCTCTCTGGAAATATGGCTAGGTTTAGTGATTACTGTAATTAAGTATGACAAGAATAATTTTTTGCTACGGTATTTTAGTGGCTCGACCCCTGCCTCAGCGCAAAGGCTTATACCGGGGCTGGTATAGAAGGCTCCTAGAGCTTGTCTTAGGCACGCATTTTGGATATGATCCAAACGTGAAAGCGTCGTTTTACATGCAGTAGAGTAAACTATCGATCCATAGTCTAATTTGGAACGGATTAGAGTTTTGTATAATCGTATAAGTGTAACATAATTTGCACCCCACTTTGTATGTGTTAGACATTTAATTAGGTTCAAGACTTTTTTACAGCGTAGAATCAGAGTATTGATATGACTTTTCCAGGTAAGTTTTGAATGAAATATTAATCCCAAAAATTTTGTTTCAGATTTTGTAATCATTGGTATGCCCTTAATAAAAAGTAATGGCTGATAGTGCGGCTTGCGTAGCCGACAGAAGTGAACTAAATGGGTTTTCTCTTTAGATATTTTAAAGCCACTAGATTCGGCGTTAGAGATAATCTTATCTACAGCATTTTGCAAGTACCTTGAACTCTCACCAACAGTTTTTGCTAAAGTTATTATGCATAGGTCGTCAACATATATACAGGCTTTAACCCTAGCGTCAATGTCAACTGCTAAATCATTTACAGCTATTAAAAATAGACTCACGCTAAGGGTCGAACCCTGTGGTACTCCATTTTCTAAAAAGTGGCTATTTGAGTATATACCATTCAGTCTGACTTTAAAAGTTCTGTTATTTAGGAAACTTGAGATTATAGATGGAAGATTACCTCTAAAACCCCAACGATGTAGTTTTCTTAATATGCCATATCTCCAGGTCATGTCGAAAGACTTTTTCTAAATCAAAAAAACCGCAGTTGCATGCTCACGCTTGTTAAAAGAAGATTTAATTTTATTTTGTAAGAAGACTAAATTATCGAGAGTAAACCTACCCTTGCGAAAACCTGACTGACATGGAGTGATAAGCTTTTGCTTTTCTAACAACCACATAAGGCGTTTGCTTACCATTTTTTCTAAGATTTTTCCGATACCGCAAGTTAGGCTAATCGGTCGATAACTTGCTGGGAGAAGAGGATCTTTACTTTCTTTTAGGATAGGAATTACTATTGCTTGTTTCCATTGATCTGGGTATGTGCCTTGATTCCATAAAATATTGTATAATTCCAAGAGTTTTTCTTTAAAAGCAAACGGAGCATTGAGGATCATAGAATATGATATTGAATCATGACCAGGTGCGGTCCTTTTAGATTCAGAAAGAGCCCTATCTAGATCATCGAGAGTAAAATCACAATTGTAAGGAAGTCTCTCATTTGTGTGAAAATCTTAAAGATTTTCTATTGTTGCCTTGCTATGTAAAACTTCATGGTCGTAGTTTTCGTTACTACTAACAGAAGAAAATTGGTCTGCTAGCACTTCGATAATCTCGTTCAGGTTTTGGGTTAGTGTACCATCTTCTTTTTTTATGCATGTTATAGGTTTGTACGCATTTGAACCAGCTATGGCACAAACTTTTTTCCAAACCTCGGTCATTGGTACATCTGATGTCATACTAGATACGTAAAGTTTCCAAGAATTTTCTTTGGCTTGTCTGACAGCATTTCTGGCACAAGTCCTTGCTTGTTTGAAAGCCAATAGGTTTTCCTTGTGTGAGTTTTGTGTTTTCTATATCTATTAAACAGTGTTTTATTGGTTTTGAATTTGTTGTAGACATCAGTGTTCTACCAAGGAACCATTTTTTTTCTTACTTTTGGTTTAGTTTTGGGATGGAGTTTTCTGCTGCTTTAAGTAAATATTTGGTCAGAGATTCAACGCTTATTTCTGTTATGGTGTCAAGATCTTTCTCTAAAGTCAATTTGAAAGTCGTCCAATCAGCAAGTTTCTCGTTCCATTTGGCAAGAGAATAGATGGCTGTTTTATCTGTGCCAGTATCGATCACAATAGGAAAGTGATCACTTCCATACAAATCATCCAAAACGTTCCATTGGAAACGGGTTACAAGGTTAGGAGACAATACAGACAAATCTATTGCGGAGAAAGATCTAAACCTGATATTTGAAAATGTGGGAGAACCATCATTTAGCAACACAGTATCAAACTGATCGAGAATATTTTCAATTTTACGGCCTCGCTGATCGATTCTATCAGATCCCCACAGTGGGTTATGAGCGTTGAAATCTCCAACCAAAAGATATGGTGTAGGAAGTTGTAAAATTAGATTAATAACGTCATTTTCAGTCCAGTTGCCGTCAGGTAGATAGATGTTACAGATGGTAAGCTGAACGGGTGCAATCAGTTGTACTGCTAAGGCCTGAAGAGATGTAGTAATATTAAGTTTCCTAAATATTACTCCTGACTTTATTATCACAGCTACGCCACATTTTGCTCGTACCTGGGGAACAACGTCCTTTCTGATAATGTCAAAACCGCGCAATGTATATGGCTGATCTGGTTTTAAATGGGTTTCTTGTAGACATATACACATTGGATCGGTATCTCTTATTAGCATTTTTAGCTCACATTAGTGGGAGATAATTCCATTACAATTCCACTGTATGATTTTATTAGACATATTATGTTTGTTATTGGATACGTACACCGAATAAAATAATTATATACTACGTAAATAATAAAAATATTAAAATAATAAAAATTAACTAGTGTATATCAATAAATAAATAAATTTTCATCACGAGCTAATCTTTTGATTTTCTTGGTTTTCTTGGCTTTCCTTTAGGCCAGCCTTTTTTTGATTTACTAAATTCAGGTTTACTTGCATCTGATTGTGACGACTCTTCGTCACTATAGCCCCATTGGCTTTTATTATCTATTGAAAGCGTTTTTACAGTCCTCTTGGGCCTTTTGGTGTCTCTATCAACGTCCATTTCCATACTGTTTGATGAGACATCTCCAACCCCACTGCCTATCGTGGAGAGCGGAGAGTCAGCTATTGGTTGTGTTACTGGTGTGATTTTAAAAGTAGATTTCAACACCGTTACTAGTGCCGGAATAAGATCCTTTACCAGTGCAGGGACATCTATTTTTGTTGGCGCGGCAACGGCTCTTGCATATGATACTCCTTGTACTGGAGTGCTTGGTACTGCTTTTCGTTTTGCTTCCAAATAAGTTAGGTTTTCTTTAATCTTGAGCTCTTGAATATATACTTCCTGTTTGTATACAGGGCAATTTTTCGAGCGTGCCAAATGACTTCCATGACAGTTTACACATTTTACTGGATCATCACAAGGTTGGCCCTCGTGTAGAGATTTTCCGCATACACAAACTTGTTTTCTCTTACACCTTGCTGAAGTGTGACCAAATTTTTGACATCTAAAACACCTCATTGGTGAGGAAATGTAGTGTCTAACTGGTACATTTTGATAAAAAGCAACTTTGATACTTTATGGAATTTTCGGCGTATTAAATGTGATTATATAGTTTGCTGTATCTTTTAACACTCCCTCAATTTTGATTTTTATTTTTTTCACGTCAATAACGCCTTGACCTTGTAATTCCTCTTTAATTTCTTCAAGTGTGCAGTTTAACAGATCTCTACAATAGATGACACCTTTTGAGATATTTAAGGTTTGGTGAGCAGTTACTCTATATCTGATTCCCCCATCCTTGTTATTTTTAATAATCTACCTGCTTGTAATGCAGATACTGTTTCAACTATTAATCCTTTTCAAGACTTTCTAACAGACTTTAAATTACCGACAAGACCAAACAACAACTTGTTAATTAAAAAGGAGCTGACTTTCGAAAAGTCCCCTTCTTTGTTTTTGATGATCAGGAACCGTGGCAAAGCCGACTTTTCCTGATTCATCTTTTCCAAGGTTTTTGGTGGACCATTTACCACATCCATTTTTTCAGAGGTGGATGCCCCTGCTTGATTTTTATTAGTTGAATCTATCATTTTGTTCCCACGAGTACCTAGGAAAGACTGTCGCTTGCAGCAGAGCCTGGTTACTGCAAGAAGGCTGACTACGACCGAAGAGCGCCTGGTGTTCGGAAGACATCGTTCACGACTTTTAACGTAAAGCCATTCATCCCCTCGGCACGATTGATTTACACCTTGGGATTCCGGTTTTTTTACGAGGTTGTCTCTCCCCCTCAGCTTGGGTACCACGGGTGCGCTAAACCCGTACCTAGGACAATCTAGGTCCCTGAGGGATATTATTATTATTATTATTATGTGTTAAACCCGGCAAAAGAATAGGAATCACTTAAACAATTAATTTTTTTTTTTGTGAGTTGAAATTATAATTGATCAATTTTTTATACAAAAATTAATTGATAAATAATCCCTACGTCTTTTACACACCACTGACCCGACAGTATAAACTTATAGTCAGGCAAGACATCATTACGGATAGCATCAGGTAATGATGCTAAAAATAAATAAATAAAATGAAATGAAAAAGATGTAAGGAACGAATTTTCTTACTTGACGTCAAGCGTGACTACAAATCGCCTGCCACGCAACTTTGTTCTTGTTGTGTTAGTGTAGTGTTATTAATGTTAAAAAATTTTCTGACGATGTTGCATGTGTTCAAAAGTATTGATTTTTGAATTTCAATTATTAAGTTTGAATTTAATTTAATAATTTTAAATTTTTATTAAGGGTTTTTGGTACAATTCCAGTAGCCGACATAATCATTGGAAATATTTTAACTGTCTGCAGGTTCCATAAATTTTTGATTTCTCCAGCAAGTAACATGTATTTTGACATTTTTGTAGTGTATGTTGTGTGTATATTGTGTGAATTTGGAACCGCAATGTCAATCAAGAATGCCTGTTTGTCGATCTTTGAAATTAAGATTATGTCTGGACGGTTAGCAGTTATGTTTAAGTCAGTCAATATAGTTCTATCCCAATATAATTTATAATTATTATTTTTAAGATATGGCTTTGGTTCGTATTTGAAATAAGGTGACTTGTTTTCAATTAAACCTGAATTAAACGCCAATTCTAAATGGATGATTTTAGCCATATCATCATGTCTTTTTTTATATTCTGTTTGCGTCAACACAGGACAAGATGAAATAATATGTTGAATAGTTTCTGGTTGAGATGAACAAATTCTACATGAATCATCGTTTTCATTTTTAATTATAAATTTATTATAATTTTTTGTTTTAATGACCTGATCTTGTATTGCAAAAATAAATCCTTCTGTCTCAGGGTGAATGTTAGACTTTGTCAGCCAGATGTGTGATGCCTCTTTGTCAATGAGAGGATCATCAAGCTCTTTGTAAAACCTACCATGAAGTGACTTTTTTTTTATAGTATTGATTAATAATTTTTCATCAAAATTAATTTCTTGTAACCTAAAGTCACTAAGGTTTAAGGGTGTATAATTATAGTCACTTAAGCGTATTGATTTATACAAAAGGTTTTTCTGGCTACGTTCAAGAAAATATTTCTTTAGTAAATTAATCTGTTTGTCATGGAGATTTTGTAAGTTTAAAAAACCACGGCCACCATTTTGCCGTGATAAAGAAAATCTTTCAATAGCTGATTTTGGATGGTGTTTTCGGAATTTGGTAAATAAAGTTCTAGTTTTTATATTTAAATTACTAATATCTGTTTTTGACCATTTAATAATACCAAAGGAGTAAGTCAATACAGGTACAGCAAATGTATTTATAGCTTTCATAATATTTTTACCATTTAGATGTGTCTTTAATATTTGTTTAGATCTTGATACAAATTCGTTAAAAAGTTTTTCTTTTATAATATTGTGAGGTATGTGATTAGATTGTTGGAAACCTAAATATTTATAAAAGTCACCCTGATCAAGATTTTCAATGACCTCATTATTTTGAGTAGTGTAATTTATGTTTTTAATTTGGCCACGATTAATTGCCAAAATCTTACACTTATCTACACCAAAACTCATGCCAATATCTTGTGAAAAATTTTCAGTTAATTTTAATAATAGTTTTAGTTGTCGTTCTGTAGATGAATATAATTTAATATCATCCATGTACATAAGATGAGTGAGTTTTGATTTTGTTTGACCATTATTTTTGATATTAAATCCATAGCCAGAAGAGTTTAAGATGTCAGAGAGTGGATTAATTGCTAAACAAAATCATAAAGGACTTAGGGAATCTCCTTGAAAAATTCCTCTTTTAATAGCAATTGGTTCTGATTTTAAGTTAATATTATTTAGTGAAATATTCAAAGTTGTTTCCCATGATTTCATGATATATTGTAAAAAGGTGATTATGGTGGGATGTATTTTATAAATTTTTAAGATGTTTATTAGCCAAGAATGTGGAACTGAATCATATGCTTTTTTGTAGTCTATGAAAGCTGAATAAATATTTCTATTACATTTACGAGCTTGTTCCATAATTACACTATCTATTACAAGTTGTTCTTTACATCCAAATGATCTTTTTATACATCCTTTTTGTTCCTCATTTATTATGTTATTTTGTAAAAAATACTCATAAATAAGGGTTGTTATGCAAGAGGTCAAAATTTTATATAATGTTGGAAGACAAGTTATTGGTCTATACTTTGATGGGTTTTGGGTGTCATCATCTTTAGGTTTGAGGAAAGTGACCCCATGAGTTAAAAACTGAGGAAATGTGTTGGGATTTTTAATAAAATTGTTGAAGTGCCAAAGAAGTCTGGAATGAATACAAGTGAATTTTTTTAGCCAAAAATTATGAATTTTATCAATTCCAGGGGCTTTCCAGTTATGACATTTGTTAATCGTATCGATTAAGTTTTGATATAAAATCTCAAAATTGGTCATGTTATTCTGATTTACAGTTTTTGTTTTAATAGAATTTATCCAAGAGGCAGATGTGTTAAAATCTCTGTCTTTAGACCAGGTATGTTGCCAAAATGAAGTAAGTTGTTTTAGGTCTGGAGGTCCATTATTAGATTTTTGTGGACGATTTAAATTTCTATAAAAGATTTTTTCGTTGTTACAAAACTGTAAATTGTGATACTTTCTAAGATTGTTTTGTTTATATCGTTTCAATCTTTTTGAGTATAAAGATAGCTTCTGTACTAAAGTATCTTTATTTTCTAGGAGAGTAGAATTATATTCATTATAGGTAGAACAATGTATTCTATTCTTTCTCAAAATGTTGTCAATACATTTTTGAATGTGATGAGAATTAACACCACGAAGGTATTGTGTTATTTGGCCAATTTCAGTTCTGATTAAATTTATTCGGCTGTTAATTTGCAATTCCCATTTAGGAATATTGTTGTCTTTAGATTTTTGTTTAGGAATGTTAGGTCTTTCAGTTATTGACATATTTTGAAATTCGGAAAGTGACTTTTCAAATTCTTTTTCAATCTCATTTCTAAAATTGATATGGTAGGTAAAATTGGTGCTTGTTGTATGAATAACGTTTGTTGTAATTTTAAAAATATTTGGGACAATTTCTGGCCTCTGAATATTGAGTGATATGTTTGTTATATTCTTATCACAATTTGGATTATCTATATTAGATATTGACTTAGTTCTACGAGATAATGGAGAACTACTTTTATCTAAATTGTTGGAAACTAAAGGAAATTCTAACTCAAATTTAATTTGTTCTAAGATCTCTTTAGGTATGTAATTGTTTTTTATTATTGCTCGTCTTTGGTCTGCAACATTTTGAGCAGTCACTTGGAAGTTAGAATACTTACTCTTAAATGCTTCATAAAGAGGTGTGCGATAGTTACTTACATCTTTTTCACATTTTGTTATTTGAAAATACTTGCGCATAATAAAGGTATTCAATTCAATTGTCCATTTCTTGCGCTTCCTTGTTATTGAGGTGGTCTGATGGCTTAATCCATGAGAAGCACCACAACTGGAATGGGTTGAATTAGATCTTGTGATGTCATTACCTGAAGAGATGTCACGCGCTCCATCATCGTCCAGGGAACCCACAAAACTAGAAGATTGCTGGGTTCTGCTTCGTGAAAGGTCTCGTTTTGGTGAAAAAGTTTGAACTTGACAGTCCATTTTAATTTGTCAAGTTGACGTTTTTAATATAAAAAGAAAAATGTATGTAAAGTATATAAAAAGCTGATATTAACGCAAACTAATACTTTACCATAAACTGAGATTGGTAACAAATAGAACAACCCAAATTGTTGTTGTAGATTCGCTTTCTTCACAAAGTTTTCACCAGAGTAAAAAAATTTGATGTGTATAGCACAGCTAACGCTGGTTTTTTTATTTATTATTATTTATTATTATTATTATTATTATTATTATTATTATTATTATTATTATTATTATTATTATTATTATTATTATTATTATTATTATTTTCTCCAAACTTTTCCCACCAATCAGATCATCGACGGCCAAGGTCATTAGCTCTGACCAGGATAGACTATTGCTTCACAGGTGGTTGTAAAGATCTAGGTCTTTTAGGAAGCTAATAATGTCTGTAAAATACTTTCTTTCAGATAGCAGCTGCTGCAACTGGCCCAATATTCCATGTTGCCGCCGCTGCTCATCATATTCTCGACATTCGGTGAGTAAATGTGAAACCGTAATTTGTACATCACATGTGTTGCAATGGGGGGCCTCTCCTCTTTCAAGAAGGTATCTGTAGGTAAGCACTGTATGTCCTATTCTAAGTCTGTGCAGAATAACGCTTTCTTGGCGGTCTAGATCAACACTGACACATAGTGAAAGAGGATCTGGCTTTATTTGCAACAGAACTGAATTACTGCTGGACCAGACAGTTTTCCACTCTTCGTCTACAGCTAAATGAAGACTTTTCTTTAAGTCAAGTAATTGGTTCTTGTAGGCCCGTAGTTGTTCTTCGCTATCTGTTTTCCAGGGCGGGTCATCATGTAGCAAATCGGGCACCTCAGGAAGTTCAATTTGTTTAGAGGCTGCATGTTTCAACATAGCCTCTCTGGAAATATGGCTAGGTTTAGTGATTACTGTAATTAAGTATGACAAGAATAATTTTTTGCTACGGTATTTTAGTGGATCGACCCCTGCCTCAGCGCAAAGGCTTATACCGGGACTAGTATAGAAGGCTCCTAGAGCTTGTCTTAGGCACGCATTTTGGATAGGATCCAAACGTGAAAGCGTCGTTTGACATGCAGTAGAGTAAACTATTGATCCATAGTCTAATTTGGAACGGATTAGAATTTTATATAATCGTATAAGTGTAACATAATTTGCACCCCACTTTGTATGTGTTAGACATTTAATTAGGTTCAAGACTTTTTTACAGCGTAGAATCAGAGTATTGATATGACTTTTCCAGGTAAGTTTTGAATCAAATATTAATCCCAAAAATTTTGTTTCAGATTTTGTAATCATTGGTATGCCCTTAATAAAAAGTAATGGCTGATAGTGTGGCTTGCGTAGCCGACAGAAGTGAACTAAATGGGTTTTCTCTTTAGATATTTTAAAGCCACTAGATTCGGCGTTAGAGATAATCTTATTTACAGCATTTTGCAAGTACCTTGAACTCTCACCAACAGTTTTTGCTGAAGTTATTATGCATAGGTCGTCAACATATATACAGGCTTTAACCCTAGCGTCAATGTCAACTGCTAAATCATTTACAGCTATTAAAAATAGACTCACGCTAAGGGTCGAACCCTGTGGTACTCCATTTTCTAAAAAGTGGCTATTTGAGTATATACCATTCAGTCTGACTTTAAAAGTTCTGTTATTTAGGAAACTTGAGATTATAGATGGAAGATTACCTCTAAAACCCCAACGATGTAGTTTTCTTAATATGCCATATCTCCAGGTCATGTCGAAAGACTTTTTCTAAATCAAAAAAACCGCAGTTGCATGCTCACGCTTGTTAAAAGAAGATTTAATTTTATTTTGTAAGAAGACTAAATTATCGAGAGTAAACCTACCCTTGCGAAAACCTGACTGACATGGAGTGATAAGCTTTTGCTTTTCTAACAACCACATAAGGCGTTTGCTTACCATTTTTTCTAAGATTTTTCCGATACCGCAAGTTAGGCTAATCGGCCGATAACTTGCTGGGAGAAGAGGATCTTTACTTTCTTTTAAGATAGGAATTACTATTGCTTGTTTCCATTGATCTGGGTATGTGCCTTGATTCCATAAAATATTGTATAATTCCAAGAGTTTTTCTTTAAAAGCAAACGGAGCATTGAGGATCATAGAATATGATATTGAATCATGACCAGGTGCGGTCCTTTTAGATTCAGAGAGAGCCCTATCTAGATCATCGAGAGTAAAATCACAATTGTAAGGGAGTCTCTCATTTGTGTGAAAATCTAAAAGATTTTCCATTGTTGTCTTGCTATGTAAAAATTCATGGTCGTAGTTTTCGTTACTACTAACAGAAGAAAATTGGTCTGCTAGCACTTCGGTAATCTCGTTCAGGTTTTCGGTTAGTGTACCATCTTCTTTTTTATGCATGTTATAGGTTTGTACGCATTTGAGCCAGCTATGGCACGAACTTTTTTCCAAACCTCGGTCATTGGTACATCTGATGTCATACTAGAAACGTAAAGTTTCCAAGAATTTGGTTTGTCTGACAGCATTTCTGGCACAAGTCCTTGCTTGTTTGAAAGCCAATAGGTTTTCCGGAGTTTTGTGTTTTCTATATCTATTAAACAGTGTTTTTTTGGTTTTGATTTTGTTGTAGACATCAGTGTTCCACCAAGGAAACATTTTCTTTCTTACTTTTGGTTTGGTTTTTGGGATGGATTTTTCTGCTGCTTTAAGTAAATATTTGGTCAGAGATTCAACGCTTATTTCTGTTATCGTGTCAAGATCTTTCTCTAAAGTCAATTTAAAAGTCGTCCAATCAGCAAGTTTCTCGTCCCATTTGGCAAGAGAATAGATGGCTGTTTTATCTGTGCCAGTATCGATCACAATAGGAAAGTGATCACTTCCATACGAATCATCCAAAACGTTCCATTGGAAACGGGTTACAAGGTTAGGAGACAATACAGACAAATCTATTGCGGAGAAAGACTTAGACCTGATATTTGAAAATGTAGGAGAACCATCATTTAGCAGCACAGTATCAAACTGATCGAAAATTTTTTCAATTTTACGGCCTCGCTGATCAATTCTATCAGATCTCCATAGTGGATTATGAGCGTTGAAATCTCCAACCAAAAGATATGGTGTAGGAAGTTGTAAAATTAGATTAATAACATCATTTTCAGCCCAGTTGCCGTCAGGTAGATAGATGTTACAGTTGGTAAGCTGAACGGGTGCGATCAGTTGTACTGCTAAGGCCTGAAGAGATGTAGTGATATTAAGTTTCCTAAATATTACTCCTGACTTTATAATAACAGCTACGCCACATTTTGCTCGTACCTGGGGAACAACGTCCTTTCTGATAATGTCAAAACCGCGCAATGTATATGGCTGATCTGGTTTTAAATGGGTTTCTTGTAGACATATACACATTGGATCGCTATCTCTTATTAGCATTTTTAGCTCACAGTAGTGGGAGATGATTCCATTACAATTCCACTGTATGATTTTATTAGACATATTATGTTTGTTATTGGATACGTACACCGAATAAAATAATTATATACTACGTAAATAATAAAAATATTAAAATAAAAAAATTAACTAGTGTATATCAATAAATAAATAAATTTTCATCACGAGCTAATCTTTTGATTTTCTTGGTTTTCTTGGCTTTCCTTTAGGCCAGCCTTTTTTTGATTTACTAAATTCAGGTTTACTTGCATCTGATTGTGACGACTCTTCGTCACTATAGCCCCATTGGCTTTTATTATTTATTGAAAGCGTTTTTACAGTTCTCTTGGGCCTTTTGGTGTCTCTAACAACGTCCATTTCCATACTGTTTGATGAGACATCTCCAACCCCACTGCCTATCGTGGAGAGCGGAGAGTCAGCTATTGGTTGTGTTACTGGTGTGATTTTGAAAGTAGATTTCAACACCGTTACTAGTGCCGGAATAAGATCCTTTACCAGTGCAGGGACATCTATTTTTGTTGGCGCGGCAACGGCTCTTGCATATGATACTCCTTGTACTGGAGTGCTTGGTACTGCTTTTCGTTTTGCTTTCAAATAAGTTAGGTTTTCTTTAATCTTGAGCTCTTGAATATATACTTTTTGTTTGTATACAGGGCAATTTTTCGAGCGTGCCGAATGACTTCCATGACAGTTTACACATTTTATTGGATCATCACAAGGTTGGCCCTCGTGGAGAGATTTTCCGCAGACACAAACTTGTTCTCTCTTACACCTTGCTGAAGTGTGACCAAATTTTTGACATCTAGAACACCTCATTGGTGAGGAAATGTAGTGTCTAACTGGTACATTTTGATAAAAAGCAACTTTGATACTTTGTGGAATTTTCGGCGTATTAAATGTGATTATATGGTTTGCTGTATCTTTTAACTCTCCCTCAATTTTGGTTTTTATTCTTTTCACGTCAATAACGCCTTGACCTTTTAATTCCTCTTTAATTTCTTCAAATGTGCAGTTTAACAGATCTCTACAATAGATGACACCTTTTGAGATATTTAAGGATTGATGAGTTGTCGCGCTCACACAACACTTTCTAACCTGGTGAACATGTTGATCCTGGAGATGCTTCTGATGACGGTAAATTACCCTTCTTACACCACACTGACCGAATTGTCTTTGCTCGGGCGCCAAATTATGTAACCCCAATTTAGGCGCACTGATTAATCTCCTGGTGTAGCTTCTCGAGCGCCAGCACCCTGGGGTCGGTGAGGAGGGTGCGCCTCTAATGGTCGGTTGCTCGGGTGGGCTCAATGGAGACGGTTTATACCAGCGTTGCTAATCAGTGTGAGTGTAAGGGTAATTAAAACTCCAATTACCACGATACAATTTATTGTAATTAAGCACAACTCAAAATTAACTTCTGGAAATGAACATATGAAAGAAAAGCAAAACTAAATTAACAGCACTGGAGGTGTCTCTGATTCCGGGTTAAAAATAAGCCAAAAGCGAGGTTAAGTTCTCGGCACTACCGGGTTACTACAAGCGTCTCTTATTATCGGGTTAGCTTCGTTGCAAAAGCACTACGGGGGTTCTAACGTGCAAGCAGCTACGGGAGGTGAGCTAGTGCGTTACGACTGTTACAAGCGGTGCAAAAGGCGCTGTTGGGCAAAACCCCCTTCTCACCACTAGGTGCAGCTCGGAGGGGTCGGAGGAAACGGTGGTGTGACGGGACACGAGGTATTCCCACGAACCACTTTCGCGGCAGGTGGGGGAATGAACAAGACGGCCCCTCTACCGTGTTCCCGCTAGTCCAGGTGCGGCAGGTGGGGTTGCCCCCTCGAACCGTCCCCTTGACAGGCTGGGTGCGGCTGGCGAGAACCACCCCTCTAACCGTGCTCCCGCTAGTCCAGCTGCGGTAGGCGGGGAAATGAACCCCTCGAACCGTCCTCTGGCCAGGCTAAGTGCGGCTGGTGGGGAGAATCCCTCGAACCGTGTTCCCGCTAGTCCAGTTGCGGCAGGTGGGGTGACCCCCTCGAACCGTCCTCTGGCCAGGCTGGGTGCGGCAGGAGGGAAGGAAGCGGAGGCATGCAAGGGTTCGGCGGCTTATTTACTAGGCACTAACCTCCTTTTTGGTATTCCAGACACTTAACTTGCTTCTTCTTAACTATTTGAGCTAACTCACTCACTGACTGAGCTCTGATGGCTCCGGTCAACACTTAAATAGTCTTTTGAGTCGGGGTAGGGTTTATTATTGCCTGCGCGTTGATTGCCGACACGGACGACGCCAAACGAGATAAGACAAAACTATCTGGAGGTGAAACACTGGTTGTATACGTCACGGTCCATAATGCCGAATAATATTCTGGGTGAATCATTGGTTGCATACGTCACGGTCCATAATGCCGAATAATATTATAGGTGAATCATTGGTTGCATACGTCACGGTCCATAATGCCCAGTAATGTATTGGGTGAACTTAGTAACTTCGTTACAAAGATATAACGACTCTCTTTAAACTTGGGCCTTTTTTTGATTTTTTTATATTTACATTGCTGAAACGTTTTAAAAGTAGGATGTAGTTGATAGGAAATTTTCTGCTTAATCGAATAATTTTTTTTCAACCATCTACAATTAATAGCAAGCTCAAAAATAAAGTTTGAAATTGGTACTTATCAAGGAATAACGACTATCTTTAAACTTGCGCATTTTTTTGATTTTTTTTATATTTACATTGCTGAAACGTTAAAAAAGTAAGATGTATTTGATAGGAAATTTTTTGCCTAATTAAATGGTCTTTGCTTAAACTATCTACAATTAATAGCAAACTCAAGAATAAAGTTCGAAGTTGGTACTTATCAAGGAATAACGATTATTTTTAAACTTGCGTATTTTTTTAATTTTTTTTTTATTTAAATTGCTGAAACTTTATAAAACTAAAATGTGTTTGATAGGAAATATCCTGCCCAATCGAGTAGTACTTGCCTCAACCCTTTAAAATCAATAGGAAGCTCAAGAATAAAGTTTGAAGTTGGTACTTTTCAAGGAATAACGACTATCTTTAAACGTGCGCATTTTTTTTATTTTTTTTTATATTGACATTGCTGAAACGTTATAAAAGTAAAATGTATGTGATAGGAAACTTTCTGCTTAATCGAACAGTATTTGTTTCAACCATCATCAATTAATAGCAAGCTCAAGAATGAAGCTTGAAATTGTTATTTATCAAGAAATAACGACTCTTTTTAAACTTGCGTAATTTTTTAATTTTTTTTATATTTACATTGCTGAAACTTTATAAAACTAGAATGTGTTTGATAGAAAATTTTTTGCTTAATCGAATAGTATTTGTTTCAACCATCTACAATTAATAGCAAGCTTAAGAATGAAGTTTGTAAATTGGTATTTATCAAGAAATAACGACTCTCTTTAAACTTGAGAATTTTTTAGATTTTTTTTATTTTTACATTGTTAAAACGTTATATAAATAGAATGTATTTAATAGGAAATTTCCTGCTAAATCGAATGGTATTTGTTTCAACCATCTACAATTAATATCAAGCTCAAGAATAAAGTTTAAAATTGGTACTTATCAAGGAATAACAACTATCTTTAAACTTGCGTATTTTTTTGATTTTTTTTATATTTAAATTGTTGAAACCTTATAAAACTAAAACGTGTTTGATAGAAAACATTCTGCTTAATTGAATGGTATTCACTTCAACCATCTACAATCAATAGCAAGCTCAAGAATGAAGTTTGAAATTGGTATTTATCAAGAAATAACGACTCTCTTTAAACTTGTGTTTTTTTTTATTTTTTTTATATTTGCATTGCTAAAACGATATAAAAGTAAGATGTATTTGATAGAAAGTTTTCTGCTTAATCGAATGGTGTTTGTTGCAACCATCCACAATTAATAGGAAGCTCAAGAATGAAGTTTGAAGTTGGTACTTATCAAAGAATAACAAATATCTTTAAACTTGGGCATTTTTTTAATTTTTTTATATTTACATTGCTAAAGCTTTATAAAACTATAATGCGTTTGATAGAAAATATTTTGCTTAATCAAATAGTATTTGTTTCAACCATTTACAACCAACAGCAAGCTCAAGAATGAAGTTTGAAATTGATAATTATTAAGAAATAACGACTATCTTTAAACTTGCGCCTTTTTTTGATTTTTTTTATTTACATTGCTGAAACGTTCTAAGAGTAAAATGTATTTCATAGGAAATTTTTTGCTTAATCGAATGATATTCCCCTCAACAATCTACAAATAATAGCAAGCTCAAGGATAAAGTTTGAATTTGGTACTTATCAAGGAATAACGACTCTTTTTAGACTTGCGTATTTTTTTGATTTTTTTTATATTTACATTGTTTAAATTTTATAAAACTAAAACGTGTTTAATAGAAAATACTACTCAATCGAATAATACTTGTCTCAACCATTTACAATCAATAGCAAGCTCAAGAATGAAGTTTGAAATTGGTACTTATCAAGGAATAACAACTATCTTTAAACTTGCGCCTTTTTTTGATTTTTTTATATTTACATTGCTGAAACGTTCTTAGAGTAAAATGTATTTTATAGGAAATTTTTTGCTTAATCGAACGATATTTTCCTCAACTATCTACAAATAATAGCAAGCTGAAGAATGAAGTTTGAATTTGGTATTTATCAAGAAATAACGACTCTCTTTAAACTTGTGTATTTTTTAATTTTTTTTATATTTACATTGCCGAAACTTTACAGAAGTAGGATGTATTTGATAGAAAATTTCCTGCTCAATCAAATAATATTTGCTTCAACTATCTACAATCAACAGCAAGCTCAAGAATGAAGTTTGAAATTGGTGTTTATTAAGAAATAACGACTCTCTTTAAACTTGCGTATTTTTTTAATTTTTTTTTTTATATTTACATTGCTGAATTGTTTTAAAAGTAGGATATATTTAATAGGAAATTTTTTGTTCAATCAAATAGTACTTGTATCAATCATTTACAATTAATATCAAGCTCAAGAATAAAGTTTGAAATTGGTACTTATTAAGGAATAACGACTATCTTTAAACTTGCGTATTTTTTTGATTTTTTTTATATTTACATTGCTGAAACGTTATAGAAGTAGGATGTGTGTGATAGAAAATTTTCCGCTCAGTTGAATAGTACTTGCTTTAACCAATTACAATTAATAGCTAGCTCAAGAATAAAGTTTGAAATTGGTACTTATTAAGGAATAACGACTCTCTGTAAACTTGCGTATTTTTTTGATTTTTTTTATATTTACATTGCTGAAACTTTATAAAACTAAAATGCGTTTGATAGAAAATATGCTACTTAATCGAATAGTGTTTGCACCAACTATTTACAATTAATAGCAAGCTCAAGAATAAAGTTTAAAATTGGTACTTATCAAGGAATAACGACTCTCTTTAAACTTGAGAAATTTTCTAATTTTTTTTATATTTACATTGCGGAAACTTTATGAAACTAGAATGTGTTTGATAGAAAATTTTTTGCTTAATCGAATAGTACTTGTTTCAACCATCTACAATTAATAGCAAGCTTAAGAATGAAGTTTGAAAATTGGTATTTATCAAGGAATAACGACTCTCTTTAATCTTGAGAAATTTTCTAATTTTTTTTATATTTACATTGCTGAAACTTTATAAAACTAAAATGTGTTTGATAGAAAATTTTTTGCTCAATCGAATGGTACTTGTTCCAACTATCTACATTTAATAGCAAGCTCAAGAATAAAGTTTGAAATTGGTACTTATCAAGAAATATCGACTCTCTTTAAACTTGCGCATTTTTTGGTTTTTTTTTACTTTTACATTGCTAAAACGTTATATAATAAAAATATATTTAATAAGAAATTTTTTGTTTGATCGGATGGTATTTGCCTCAACTATCTTCAATTAATAGCAAGCACAAGAATAAAGTTTGAAGTTGGTACTTATCAAGGAATAACAACTATCTTTAAACATTCAACTTTTTATGATTTTTTTATATTTACATTGCCGAAACGATCTAAGAGTAGGATGTATTTAATAGAAAATTTTTTGCTTATTCGAATGATATTTTCCTTAACTATCTACAAATAATAGCCAGCTCAAAAATGAAATTTGAAATTGGTACTTATCAAGTAATAACGACTCTTTTTAATCTTGAGTATTTTGTTAACTTTTTTTATATTTACATTGTTTAAACTTTATAAAACTAGAATGTGTTTGATAGAAAATATTCTGCTCAATTGAATAGTATTTGCTTCAACCATTTAGAATCAATAGCAAGCTCAAGAATGAAGTTTGAAGTTGGTATTTATCAAGAAATAACGACTCTCTTTAAACTTGCGAATTTTTTTGATTTTTTCTATATTTACATTGCTAAAACGTTATAAAGTAGGTTGTATTCAATAGGAAATTTCCTGTTCAATCAAATGGTACTTGCTTCAACCATCTACAATTAATATCAAGCTCAAGATTAAAGTTGAAATTGGTACTTATTAAGAAATAACGACTATCTTTAAACTTGCGTATTTTTTTAATTTTTTTTATATTTACATTGTTGGAACTTTATAAAACTAAAATGTGTTTGATAAAAAATATTTTGTTTAATCAAATAGTACTTGCTTCAACTATCTACAATCAATAGCAAGCTCAAGAATGAAGTTTGAAATTGGTGTTTATCAAGAAATAACGACTCTTTTTAAACTTGCCTATTTTTTAATATTTTTTATATTTACATTGCCGAAACTTTAAAAAGCTAAAATATATTTGATAGGAAATATCTTGCTTAATTAAATAGTATTTGCCTCAACCATTTACAATCAATAGCAAGCTCAAGAATAAAGTTTGAAATTGGTATTTATCAAGAAATATCGACTCTTTTTAAACTTGTGTATCGTTTTGATTTTTTTTATATTTACATTGCTAATACGTTATAGAAGTAAAATGTATTTGATAGAAAATTTCCTGCTCCATCGAATAGTACATGCCTCAACCATTTACAATCAATAGCAAGCTCAAAAATGAAGTTTGAAATTGGTACTTATCAAGGATTAACGACTCTCTTTAAACTTGCGTATTTTTTTGATTTTTTTTATATTTACATTGCTGAAACTTTATTAAACTAGAATGTGTTTGATATAAAATATTCTGCTCAATTGAATAGTACTTGCTTCAACCATTTACAATCAATAGCAAGCTCAAAAATAAAGTTTGAAATTGGTGCTTATTAAGAAATAACGACACTTTTTAAACTTGCGTATTTTTTTAATTTTTTTTATATTTACATTGCTAAAACTTTATAAAACTAGAACGTGTTTAATTGAAAATATCTTGCTTAATCAAATAGTATTTGCTTCAACCATTTGCAATCAATAGCAAGCTTAAGAATGAAGTTTGAAGTTGGTATTTATCAAGAAATAACGACTCTCTTTAAACTTGTGTATCTTTTTAATTTTTTTTTATATTTACATTGCTGAAACGTTATAGAAGTAGAAAGTATTTAATAGAAAATTTTTTGCTTAATCGAATAATACATGATTCAACCATTTACAATCAATAGCAAGCTCAAGAATGAAGTTTGAATTTGGTAATTATCAAGAAATAACGACTCTCTTTAAACTTGTGTATTTTTTTGATTTTTTTTATATTTGCATTGCTGAAACGTTATAGAAGTAGGATGAATTTAATAGAAAAATTCCTGTTTAATCAAATAGTATTTGCTTCAACCATTTACAATCAATAGCAAACTTAAGAATAAAGTTTGAATTTAGTATTTATCAAGAAATAACAACTCTCTTTAAACTTGCGTATTTTTTTGATTTTTTTTATATTTACATTGCTAAAACGTTTTAAAAGTAAAATGTATTTGATAGAAAATTTTTTGCCTAATCGAATGCTGTTCGCTCCAACCATCTACAATTAATAGCAAGCTCAAGAATAAAGTTTAAAGTTGGTACTTATCAAGGAATAACGACTCTCTTTAAACTTGTGTATTTTTTTGATTTTTTTTATATTTACATTGCTGAAACTTTATAAAACTAAAATGTGTTTAATAGAAATTGTTTTGCTTAAGCAAATAGTATTTGCTTCAACCATTTACAATCAATAGCAAGCTCAAGAATGAAGTTTGAAATTGGTATTTATCAAGAAATAACGAGTCTCTTTAAACTTGCGTATTTGTTTGATTTTTTTTATACTTACATTGCTGAAACGTTATAAAAGTAAAATGCATTTGATAGGAAACTTTCTGCCTAATTAAATGCTTTTTGCTTAAACCATCTACAATTAATAGCAAGCTTAAGAATAAAGTTTTAAATTGGTACTTATCAATTTTTTTTTAATTTTTTTTATATTTACATTGCTGAAACGTTATAAAAGTAACATGTATTTGATAGGAAACTCTTTGCTTAATCGAATGGTACTAACTTCAACTAGTTAATATCAAGCTCAAGAATAAAGTTTGAAATTGGTACTTATTAAGGAATAACGACTATCTTTAAATTTGCGTATTTTTTTGATTTTTTTTATATTTAAATTGTTGAAACTTTATCAAATTAGAATGTGTTTGATAGAATTATCTTGCTTCAGAAATCAGAAATATCTTGCTTAATCAAATAGTATTTGCTTCAACCATTTACAATCAATAGCAAGCTCAAGAATATAGTTTGAAATTGGTATTTATCAAGAAATAACGACTCTTTTTAAACTTGCGTATTTTTTTGATTTTTTTTATATTTACATTGCTGAAACTTTATCAAACTAAAATGTGTTTGATAGAAAATATTCTGCTCAATCGAATAGTACTTGCCTAAACCATCTACAATCAATATCAAGCTCAAGAATAAAGTTTGAAATTGGTATTTATCAAGAAATAACGACTCTCTTTAAACTTGCGTATTTTTTTAATTTTTTTTATATATACATTGCTGAAACGTTATAAAAGTAAAATGTATTTGATAGGAAAATTTTTGCTTAATCGAATGCTACTTGTTTAAACTATCTACAATTAATAGCAAGCTCAAGAATGAAGTTTGAATGGGTATTTATCAAGAAATAACGACTATCTTTAAACTTGAGTATTTTTTTGACTTTTTTTATATTTACATTGTTGAAACTTCATAAAGCTAAAATGTGTTTGATAGAAAATATAATGCTCAATCAAATAGTGCTTGTTTCAACCTTCTACAACAAATAACAAGCTCAAGACTAAAGTTTGAATTTGGTACTTATCAAGGAACAACGACTATCTTTAAACGTGCGCATTTTTTTGATTTTTTTTATATTTACATTGCTAAAACGTTAAAAAAATAAAATGTATTTAATAGGAAATTTTCTGCCTAATCGAATGGTTTTTGCTTCAACTATCTACAATTAATAGCAAGCTCAAGAATGAAGTTTGAAATTGGTACCTATCAAGGAATAACATTTTTTTTTAAATTTGCTTATTTTTTTTTTTTGATTTTTTTTATATTTACATTACTAAAACTTTTGAAACTAGAATGTGTTTGATAGAAAATATCCTGCTCAATCAAATAGTACTTGCTTCAACCATATACAATCAATAGCAAGCTCAAGAATAAAGTTTAAAATTGGTATTTATCAAGAAATAACGACTCTCTTTAAACTTGCGCATTTTGAATCGTTAAAAAAATAGGATGTATTTAATAGAAAATTTTTTGCTTAATCGAATGGTATTTACTTCGACTACCTACAATTAATAGCAAGCTCAAGAATGAAGTTTGAAATTGGTACCTATCATGGAATAACAACTATCTTTAAACTTGCGTAATTTTTTGATTTTTTTTATATTTACATTGCTGAAACGTTATAAAAGTAAAATGTATTTGATAAAAAATTTTCTGCTTAATCTAATGGTGTTTGCTTCAACCATTTGCAATTAATAGCAAGCTCAAGAATAAAGTTTGAATTTGGTACTTATCAACGAATAGCGACTCTTTTTAAATTTGCGTATTTTTTTAATTTTTTTTTATATTTACATTGCTGAAACTTTATAAAGCTAAAATGTGTTTAATAGAAAATATTCTGAGTAGAAAGTCCTGGTAATTAGTGCAGTTTAATTAATTTGATATCAAACTTTCTCTTTTGATATCAAAACTTTCTCTTTTAATTAAAATTAAGCATAAAAAATTGCTTAAATTAGTGTTTATGTGTGTTTTAAATTGTTGTTTTTTGGATTTTTCGCGTTTTGACTATTATACGAGCGATTTGACCTCAATTCTCGCAGTTTGCTCTCGTTTCTCGTGAATTGCTCTTAATTTTCGCGATTGGATTACTGTTCTCGCGAGTTGATCTTAATTTTCGCGATTTAATTCCTATTTTTACAATCTGATTTTGTTTCTCGCGGTTTGCTCTCGTTTCTCGCGGTTTGCTCTCGTTTCTCGCGAAATGATTGAAAATTTTTGCGATTGGATCACTATTCTCGCGATCTGACCCTGATTCTTGCGGTATGCTCTTGTTTGTCGCAAATTGATTATAATTTTCGCAATTTGAACTAGATTTCTTGCAATCTGACTTCGATTTTCGCGATTTAATCTTTGATCTCGACTCTAGCGAATCTATCTCTATTTTCGCGGTTTGAACCAGATTCTCATCAATTGATTTTTGCAGATAAAATCATATGCATAGTATTAAACAAATAAGCGTTATACATTTATCAAAATAAAATTAAAAAAATATATATGAGTTTGTTTCTTTGTGTTAGCCGGTGATATGCAAGATTTTCTAGCATTTAATATTGGTAATCGCAAATTGAACCAAATTTTCGGGGATGTGTTTCCGATTCTCGCAATTTGATATCAAAAACACCAAGTTGATCATTTCTTTTTGCAAATAAATCATAGAAAAAGTTACAAATAAAAGCTTTTAGACAAAAATTTGAAAGAAAAAACAGACAGACAAAATTTGAAGTTAACGATTTTACTGTCTACCGCAATAGTAAACTTTTCATTAAGAATGTGTTTTCAATACGTCTGAAATAGAATTGAAATTGCCGTTTAAGTTCTCGTTAGTTACGTCACAAGATTTTACGTTACGTTATGGGAGAATTGCAGAATTATTATCCAATAACACCAAGACCTATAAATACTAAAATGTATTGTGGACATTATAATTTAGATGATTTAGCCTTAAATAGATATATAGTTCTTCATACTGAAAAATTTTTTTCTACTAAAGATTTTAAAGATAGAGTTAAATTGTTACCTGAATTAGGTGAAAAAATGTGTATGATATATGTATATTAATTTTTGAAATTGTGTGTATAGGTACCTAATATATTTTAATAAAACAATAAATAAATAAAATAAGCTTTATTTTTTATTTTCATTTGGATTAAAAGGAAGATGTTTTTGTCCAAAGTCAGCGAATATTTTTTTTACAGAACAACTAATGCATTCCATTCCTTCTGTGTTAGTTGCTCCTTTACATTTTGAACATTTAAATTTAACTGGTACAGGCATATTCTGTAGTTGTTCTGTTACTTCTTTTTTCTTTTTTTTATTAGTGTTTGTTTATAGAACTTTTACACATAGAAAATTTTCTTTGGTTTAATTTTTTTTTTAATTTTGTTGTTATTCTTGTTCTCTATAACTCTAAAACTGAAGCGTTTCTGATCATTGAAGACGTGTTCAAATTTCTTAATCTGAAAAAGTATATATATATACTAAAAAAAGAGTGTTAATTAAATTATTTTTTACCTTTTATTTTATACATATATTTTGCAGTATATATAAGCAAAAATAATTAAGAAAAAGAAATTAAATTTTAAATAAAATAACTCCAAGGAAGAGTATCTGTGTGTTTAGGACTTACAATTCGTTTATCATCATTACTGTTTAGTGCAATTTTTTTTTGTTTTACACTATAAACAGTATGTTTTTCTGATAAAATTAAATTTTGCGTTACTTCTTTATCACAATTTTCTAACAAACAGTAATAATAGTCTTCAAAAGTAATTTCTTTTAAAACTGATTTTTTAATTCCCTTTGCTTTTTTAATTATTCCAAAATTTGAAATATAATTTTGAATTTCTTTCTGACTAATTTTTTTTTCTTTTAATTTTTGATTATAAATTTCTTTTTCTTCTGCACTCATTAATAGCTGCATTGAGTACATTTTTGACTTTAGTCCAATAAAAGACGTCATGATTTTTCCATTATTTTCATCCTTCATTAACCCAATCACTTTTTTATTTACTAGAGGCATATTATAAACATTATTTGGAGAATAATCTGATGTATTAAATTTGTGTATATCCTCTTTCATATGTTGATAAATGTCGTCTACAGTAAATAAATAAATTAAACTATCTGTATCAGTGTATAATAATTTTGCTTTTTCATCAAATTTTGATTTAATATAATTATAATAAAAATCATACAAAAAAATTTTAGAAATATCCAATATTGACATTCCCACATATATTGGTTTGTTAAATTTTATTTTTAATCTATTCATTTCAATGATAACCATGTTATTATCAAAAATGGTACAACTGTTAGAATTAGGTTGTGATATATAATAATTAGCACCAAATCGTCCTCCCCATTTTGTTACTAATTTTATATCTTTGTATTTTCTAATATTTTCAATTGTTTTGCCAAATATAGTATTATTCATTAGTTTATAAAAATTTTTTTGAAATTCATTTACGCTTAATGTTCTAAGTTTTGTATTTAAATCAATGTATTTTTTCAACCACAAGACTGTTTAAATTTTAAACATCTATGAATTTTAGTAATTTTTAAACCTAACTTAACAGCTTGTTGTAAACTTAGATAATGAATTACATAGTTTTTTTTATCATATAAAGTGGTTAATAATTTTGGAATATCTGAATTAGAAATTGGTGGAACTAAATGATGTGGACAAAGTGGTAAATCTTTAGGATTATTAAATAGTTCTTGTGGATAATGAAGGTCAACTTCAAGAATCTACCCATATTCACTATCAATAGGAACATTTAAAATATCTTCCTCATATATATTTATATTTTCCACCCATTGAAATTCTCCCATTGGTAAGGAATGACTCATTGCAGCCCCATATAAGTTGTTTACATCATAATACATGATGTAGCATGATGGTTTTGTAGGATCAAACTCATCACCCATGTATTTGTTATTAGCTTTTTCGTATCGGTTACAACATTGAGAAATACCACCTCGAATTCCTTTTTCAATAAACAAAATCATATCAATATCTGTAAGTAATTCCAACTCAACTTCGGTAATCTTTAACATACTGTCAAAAGATAAACCTGGAGCAGTATAATAATGAAGACTATCTAACTTGTATGTTTCTAAACATGTTGATCTAAAATTTTCAAAAATATTAGCTAAAAGTAAGATATTTGTTTTTAAATATAATTCTGCATAATCTTGTAAGTTTTTAATTTTAAAAATATTTCAAATATCACATGCGTGTTGATAGCATGTGATATTTAGCTGAAATTTCTTCATTATTGATTTTATTGAAAAAGTTTTTTCGAGATGGTAAACATGGATCTTGTAATTTTTCCCAAGAATCAAGAAAAATACCTTTACGTGTAACTAATTTAAATTGTGTTTCATTTTTATAAAATGATTTTGTAATAACTTTTTGTTTTAAAAATGAAGATAATTTATCAATGCTGCTTGACATAAATCTAAATGAATCTAAAAATCTAAATTCAATATTAGTATTTTCAATAAATCTTGAAAAAGAAATATATTTTTCTTTATTTATTGGAAGTAAATTTATCTTTCCTTTAATTTCTGTGCTAACAGCTTTAATTAGAAAATGACTATCATAACCTGATAAATTGTGAAAAATTACAGGTATCATTTTTGTTTGTCGATAGTGTGTATTACATGAAGAATGTGCTGCTCCTCTAAAATTACCAGTTAAATGACAATGATCTTTAACTTTTGTTTCATTCTCCAAAAATGGTTTGGAACAAATATGACATATTTTACTTAAAGAAAATTTTTTTTGTTCATCAACTGATAAAGGTGTCATAGGAAGTGGATTTGAAAAAATAATATTTAATTGTTCAGCAATTTTTTTAAGTTCATTTACAAACCATATTTGACAATCTTTTCCTGTGTACATATTAAATTTAGATAATGTGTTATTGTAACTACATTTTAAATAATAACCAATAGAAAAAGCCTCATGCTTTTGATATTTTTTAATATTATTTTTATTACTTAAATCTTGATAATTTAAAAGAAGACATTCAATATCAGCATAAATTACAAAAGGAACTTTTTCTTTATAACTAAAATTCTTAAATTTAATAATATTTTTATGTTCTTGAGGTAGAATAATTTTAGTTTTGTTTAAATTTTGACAATCTACAAGATGCTTTTGTAATATTGTTTCTGAAGAAAAATGGTTTAGACAACGTTCACAATACCACTTTTTCTTTCTAATATTTTTTACTTGATTATTCAGTAAACGTGATAAATTTTTTATATGAACAAAATGATAAAGATGTCTTTTATCAAAATTGTTTAAATTATTATCATCATCATCGTTATCTATGTTATTAATATAATTAGAAACCATTAATAAATTAATTCGTTGAAAAGGACTTTTACTTAATATAAGAGGAAGAATTTCTTTTTTTTCAATAGTAAAAACATTTATTGCCAAATTATTCATAGTTTCAAATTTTGGAATATCTTTTAATGCAATTGGAAATTTAATGTTTTCATATTTTAATACTTGACTAAAATGTGGATATGATGATACACGACTAACATTTTTATCTACTGGTGCTGGGAACAAAGCAGATGTAACAGACCATAGAAAACAATAAACATCATCATTTTTTATATTGACAACACCTTTTGTATTTTTAATAAATGTTGGTAATTCAACATATGTTGATAATCCTACATTTATAGGACTATATGAATTAATGTTAACTTTTAAATATAAAATTTCATAAAGTGCCCAACCGCTATCACGTTCTTGAAATTCCTCTAATTTAGCTAAAATTTTATCAGTTACATTTACTTTGAACCAATTTTTTAAATTTTCATTTACATCTATATTAACATTTTTTGTTGTAAAATGTTTAAGATCTGTTTCAAGTGTTTCAGGTTTTATAAAAATGGCTGAAAATATAACATTAACTTTTAATAATAATTTTTGTAATTCTTTTTTAATTTGAATTGAAAAAGATCTATATGCATTTAAAAGAAATACTTTTGGATCTTTAAACTTTAGTACTACAGTAAGTTTTATTTTATTGCTTTTAATTTTTTATTTTTTTTTATTATAGATATGGGGTGAGAGAAGTAAGAGTAAAAGAAGATAAAATTTTTATTTATCTTAGTTATTGTCCTCTTGCAAAAACGTTACGCAAAAAATTTAAAAAGCTACCTGTTAAATATTTACGAACCAAACTCACCTCTGAAGATGAGTTTAACTTATTAGAGTTAGCTATTAAGAGGTTTGACTTTAATCCAGTGAATGAAGAGGATGAAAAGCTGGAAGAACCAAGTAAAAAAAGAAAAATGATTGATGAGACTACTCAACCAGGTCCATCATCATCATCAAAAATTCAAAAAGTAAGGATAGAAGAAATTGTTGATTTAGAAGAAGAAGAAGACGAAGGAATGATAGAGGAAGAAGAAGAAATAAATTAATAAACTATTTGTTTTTTTAAATTTTATTACAATATTTATTTTCATAACAATTAATGTAAAAAAAACATGTTCTAAACTACAATTTACTTACAATTTAAACTTACAATTTAAATCATTAAGTAAATGTTTTTTTTTACAATGACTGATGAAATAAATGAAAAAAAAAAATTTTTTTTGTTAGTTTTTATTACAATATTTCTTCCAGAATAATAAATGAAAAACATTTTGTAAACTACAATTTAAATTATTTGTATATGTTTTTCACAATGTCGTCTTTGAAATATGTTGTCTAACTCTTCAAACGAGTTAGACAACATATTTACAAACTTTGTTTTCTTCTTCTAAATTTATAATTTCTTTAATTTCACATCCTAACAGTTCCTGAAGCCAATTTTTCTTTTGAGCTCCTCTCACAAACACAACGGTTTCGTTGTAATCTTCACAATTGGATCTGATAAAATTTCTTATAAAATTTGTTAGTTCTTCATACTTTAGATGGTCATCCCACTGATTCCAATCTAACCCATGAATGTTGTCTGATAAATAATTAATTTGATTTTTTGTCTGGTAATTTAAAAAAGTATAGTCCATTGGCATATGTAATAATGCATGAATAAAATTTTCATTTTCAGTATTTATCATAGCAATTTCTTTACAAATAAAATTGCTATTTTTATACTGAAAACCTTGAACGTCTAAAATGAACATTTTTTTTTAGTTGTCTACTACACAGTTAGAATTAAACAAAAACAATTGAAAAATGGTATTGTTTATATACAAAAACTGTTATCTTAATTATTAAGAACAGTTGATAATACTTTCACTGTTGAGTCTAATGCATTATATACTATATGACGATCAAACAAAACAAGACAATAAGCAGTTGTTTGTGGAGGAAATTTTTTGTTTGTTTTAATTTCCATATTTAATATGACCTGTCTATTTTTCTGAGATTCATCTTGTCTTGAACAATCTATTACAAAAAATGGATATGATTTAAAGAATGATTCACGAGAAATACAACATTGATTTTCACGTTTTGGATTTCTATAATAATAAAATTCTTGAAACTGTGAAAGCATCTCATAAGCCAATGACCATTCATTATTGTCAAAATTTAAATTTAACTCTTCAAATGGAAACTTTTTAGAATTTAGAGTAAATTGAATATTTGTTACATTACAATGATGAAATTGACTCATATTAGTATTTGGTTGATTTCCTAAATTTGTTTGAAAACTAACAATAACATATCTAGGTTTTTCAATTTGAGTTGAATGTCTAATAAACCATGTAAAGCTATCTGTATCTGGTAGTGGAGTTTGTTCAATTAATTCCCAACTTCTAAATCTTAAATGTATATTTTTTGGTATAGTATTCATTAAAGAGAGTTTTGCTTTATCTGATAATTCTATATGTTGAATTTTCCATGAAATTTCATCAATAGTAATTTTAGGATTTACATCTTTTATAGTTGTTTGAATGGCATTTACATCAGTATTTGAACGTACAAGTACTAGTTGTTGGTTTATGTTTACAATAATTTTGTTATAATCTTCTGCAAATCCAAGTAGCATACTCAATGGTATACAAGCAGTAAAATTTCCATTTACATCACAAATTGTTGGATTTGCATCCAAAGTTAATCCAGAATGTTCTAATCTTATTACTTCATTTTTTGTATAAGAAATTAAACTTTTTATTGTTGAAGTTATACCTGGATTTTTTACCATATCTACTGTAGCTCCATTAATCTCATATCTTATTTCACTAAAAAGATATACAAGACCATTATTAATAAAGTTTATTGATGCACTGTGAGAACCATCCTGGTTCAACAATTTTCCTTTTATAATTATAAAACTTTTTGATGGTAAAGTATAAATATTTTCTGTTGGTATTGATATTTTTATATAGTCAGAGTTCTTATATGTAGTTCCAGCATAAGGTTTATAAGTAAAATATTGGGCATATTTAATTGAATTATCTTGAAGTTCTTCTTCTTCAAGCATTAAATACTCCATTTTTTTTTATTCACCTAAACACTTTTGTTTTTTCACACACAAAAAAATATTTATATATTATTTTAAAACTTTAAATCCTAAGGAAAGTAAGAAGCGTCTATTTTCTGGTGTTAACTCGTTTGTTTGTTTTTTCCAATTAAGACTTTTTTTTAACTTTTCACATTTTATATTATTTGAAAATGTTGACATTTGTTGCTGTTGCTGTTACATTCTGCACAAATAGCATTTACTCTTTTAATATCTACTAGATAATCAGAGATATGTTTTTCGTTTGCTTTTAATATACATTGTTCAAAGCCTAGTATACTATGAAGACTATTCCTCTTAGTAAAATCAATAGCTTTATTACATTTAATTTCACATTTTAACGTGTTTAAATTAACTTTAAGTAGTAGACTTGTTTTATTTACAGTTTCTTTTTCTTCAATTTTTTTTATATGTTTTATGAGATAATTTTCAATATCACTAATTTCATATGCTCCTTTTAGAATTGTAATTTCGTTAGAACCATAATAAAACTTATTGTTATAGTCATCAATATTTGGTATTGAATTTGAAGTAACCAGTGAAATAAGTCCAAGAACATATTTTTCATTTTGACGTTTATCAAGGAATATTGGATCATATAATCGTTGAGATAAAATTGACTTTCGTCCAGAAAGTATAAAAGAATAAGATTCAGGAAAAAACATGTTCTGTACACACACTTTCACTTCAAAAACATAAATGACAAAATATTTTTTATTAGAAACTATTTATTATTATTAAACAAAAACAATAAACATAAGTGTCCACAATTAAAACTATTATAACGTTGATAATGTTGGTGATTGTAAAATATTTCACAATGTCCATTAGATTGAAAATATTTAACAACTTCTATTGGTGGTCGTAAATTACCAAAACTGTCAAAATAAATAACACTGTCTTTATGTTTTTTATATGCTGTCCAATGTGTTCCAAATCCACTTGCTTCATCTAAATTTATTATACCACACTCGTTTGTTTTTCATATAATTTTTGGTAAATTAGTTCTCATAAATACTCCTTTAAAGTATGGAATATTTAGTTTTTTGGTAAATTCAAGCAAATCAATGTTAGTTAAGGCTCGATTTGGTAACTTTATTGGAAGCTTTTTTAAAAAAAAAAAACACCTAAACCAGTTTTATAAGGTTTCAAATATAAACCTTTTCCTAAAGCTATGCTTTCCATTGTTTTGTTATGTCTTTTATGTTCTTCTAATTCTTGTCTTGCTGATCTTGAATCATTCACTGCTTTTGCTATACCTGCAGCTCCTCCACTTAAAGCACCTAAAGCACTAAGTCCAGCAAATATAGGAATAAGGGGTAAAATTCCTCCTACTTTTAAAATTGGTATTATTCGACCAGGTTTTATTCTTTAATTTTTTAGTTTAATAGCTGTCTTATATGCAGCTAAAAGAGCACGATCAATATTTTTTGGTTTATATTAAGAAATACTTTTTTTAATTTTTTTAATAACATTTTTAAGTGTAATGAATTTTTTTTTTGTACACAACTTTTTTCTTGTTTTAGTTTTCTTTGTTTTCTTTTTTATATGTGAACTTTTTTGACTAATTGTAACCATTTTTTTTTTAGAATAATATATAAACGTGTTTATTACTATACGTTACCATTAACACTAAAGAAATTTTTGGTATTTAGTATATTTTATAACAATTTTATTTGTTTGTTTGGTAATTCATTATCTTCATCGTCATCATCATCATCATCCTCATTTCTTTTACGTTTATAATTTTTCAATTTAGATTCGTTATATTTAATTTTTTTTATATTGATATTTTCGTCATCATCATATAGTAATTTTCTTTTTCTATTAGCAGATTCGTTATATTTAATTTTTTTTGCATGAATGTTGTCATTGAATGTGTTATTATTATCATCATATTTTCTTTTTCTATTAGGTATTAAATAATGTCTTGGAAATATTACATTTTTATTATCTAATTTAGCAATTTTTAATTTCACATTATTATCATCATTATTAAAATTTCTCTTTCGTTTACGACTTACAACACTTTTATTTTTATCTAAATTACTATCATTAGATACAATTTTATCTACAAGTTTCTTTTTTGTTTTTTCTTTTTTTATTGGAGAATTTATATTAATATGTATCTATATTTTGCTTTAAGCTTGATATATAATTTTCTAATAACTTTAAATTATTTTCACAATTCTTCTTCACTTTATCGATTAATTTTAAATTTTTCTTAAACATTTGTAAACATTTTTTGTTTATTATTGCTTTTCTATTATAACCCATACCCAAGCGCACTTTAGTTTTCATAGCTCCAGCAACTCCTAAAGCTGCCATTTTTTCACCAATTGATGCATTTGAAGAGTGAAATCTTTCCATTGCTTTAGTTGCAAGAATTTTATCAGCGTTATGTCGATTTTCTAAATTTTTTTTAACGAATACGTAATATCATGTTCTTTACAAGCTTCATCAAGAGGATTAATTCCTGTATCACCACGAGCTAATCTTTTTTTTAATTTTGTTCCAGGACCACAAAATTGATAACCAGGTATATGCATTTCAAATGGTAATTTATTTATTGCATTATTTAATAATCCATTACCACTATAGTATCTCATCTTAGACCAACTAGAAATAAACTAATCATATAAATAAGAGAAACCTACTGTTTATAGTCTATTTACATTTAAAACATGAAGATAGTAAAACAAAACATTTCTTTGAATGTTGATAATCTTGATTTAAATCTAAAGAAATTTCAAAAACATGGTTTACTCTTACCATCATCTATTAGATGTATAATTGTAGGTCCATCAAACTGTGGTAAAACAAATGTTATGATTAGTCTCTTAGAACATGAAAATGGACTTAAATTTGAAAATGTATATATTTTTTCAAAATCGCTTTATCAACCTAAATATTTATATTTAGAAAAATTATTAAAACCTATAAAAGACATTGGTTATTTTTCATTTGATAATAGTGAAAATATTTTAGATCCATCCGAAGCAAAATCAAATTCAGTTTTTATATTTGATGATGTAGCTTGTGATAATCAAGAAAAAATACGTGAGTATTTCAGTATGGGTAGGCATAATCATATTGATTGCTTTTATCTTTGTCAAACATATGCAAAAATTCCAAAACATTTAATTAGAGATAATGCAAATTCGATTATTTTGTTTAAACAAGATGAACAGAATTTACATCATATATATAATGATCACATTGGAACTGATATGAATTATGATGAATTTCGAAATATTTGCTCTATTTGTTGGAAAAACCCTTATGGATTTGTATGTATTTTTAAAGATTTTCAAATAACCAACGGAAGATATCGAAAAGGTTTTGATTGTTTTGTACAACTAGATAAATAATATAAATACCAATAAAATCATTATTTATTTTAAATATTATTTAGTTTTTACACACATATACAGTCTGCTAAACCTGTTTTAACCTGTTCTAACCTGTTTAAAATCTGTTTAAAAACCTGTTCTAACCTGTTTAAAAACCTGTTCTTGAAAGCAGTTTAATACCTAACACACAAAAAAAAATGATGGATAAAAAAGAAATGAATATTAAAAAGCAACTTATTGAAAAACGAAAAATAATTAAAAAAAAACTCAATTTATTAAAACATGGTGAAATTGAACAACAACAGTTTTTTTCACCGCTAACAACACATCTACAAACAATTGCAAACAAGCTACAACCTCTAAAATTACAACAACAAGAACAAACAAGACAAAATGATGAGACTAATTTCGAAAATAAAATTGAAGAAGACGATGGTTCTACTAGTAATATAAATCAACATTTTTCTTTTGATGATAAAACTAATATAGAAGATAGTAAAAATTTTGTATATAATGAAACACCTCAACTTAAAAAAATTAAAAGTATTTTTAAAAAACCTTTATTTGTTACATCAAGTCCTTATAATAAACCTTATAGAAGCAGAAAAAGTAATTTTTATAAGAATAAAATTAGTGAACCAAGTGATATTAAACAACATATAATAAATGAAACTATAGATGAAGAAAAAAATCAATCACAATTACTAAATCCATCCACTGTAGTTAATGAACAATCTTTTATCGAATATTTGGATCAATATGATTCTTTACCAAGAAAATATATTCGTGAAATGATACAAGATGATAAAAACGAATTTGATCATAAATATGGAGTGCGACATAATACCTTAAGCGAAAAGTTTTATATTGGTGATTCATTATTAGAAATTAATGGTTCAGATGTAGTAGTAAAAGGTAAACGATATAGAGGAACTATTGGATTATATGAATTGTTATTTAAAAAATATCCCAAAAACTATTCACTTGATGATGAAAAAGCTTACAAAGAAATTGTCTTAAAAACTAATGCAGCTCGAAGATATTATCAGTATGGAAAACAAATTGATGGTAGTAGACTAGAAAAATATAAAAAAAATATTGCTCCTACTGTTGGACGAGGTATGCTTATGCAAGTAAATAATAGTAATTCAGTTGATTATATTTATTGGAATAATCCAAACGAACTTGTTGAAAGACTACGATTACTGCTTGTATCAAAAGAAGCAGGTCACACTGGTGGTCATACCAATGAAATAAATTCTATTATTGAAGAATTACGAGAATCTGAAATTATAGCTTAATAAAAAAAATAATGGTTAAATCACAAAAGTTAAATAACATTAAATGGCAAGTAGTTAACGAATTACATAAACCAACTAGAATTAATTTTAAAAGACGTAGAATTATACTCAAGTAATTAAATGATTTATTTCAAGCTGATTTAGTAGATATGAAAGAATTTGCTAATGAAAATGAGGGATATAAGTATATTTTAATTGTAATAAATTGTTTTTCAAAATTTGTATGGGCTTATCCTTAAAAAAATAAATCTAGTGATGAAACTGTAAAATCTATGGAAAAAATATTTAAGCAACAAACACCAAAAAATTTACAAACAGATAAAGGAAAAGAATTTTTTAATACAGCATTTCAAAAACTGATTAAAAAATATAAAATTAATCACTATAATGTCTATAGTGAAAAGAAAGCATCAATAGTAGAACGTGTTAATCGTACATTAAAAAAGATGATGTTTGAAGAATTTAGTTATCGAGGAAATCATAAATGGATTTATATACTATCTAAAATAGTTAAAAAATATAATAATACCATTCATAGTACAATTCATATGAAACCTGTTGATGTTAAGAAAAAACATGAACAATTTTTATTAAAAACAGCTTATAATCACATTAAATTAGCTGATAAAAATGCACACTTTAATATTGGAGATCATGTTCGCATATCAAGAGTACGAGGCGTTTTTGATAAGCAATACTTACCAAATTGGTCAACAGAAATATTTACTATTAGAAAAGTTATTTTATCAAATCCAAAGACATATTTATTACAAGATGAAAAAAATGAACCAATTCTAGGTGGATTTTATAAGGAACAACTACAGAAAGTAAAATATTCAAATGTTTTTTTAGTTGAAAAAATTCTAAAACGTTCTAAAAATAAAATATATGTAAAATGGTTAGGTTTTGACAACACATACAATAGTTGGATTAACAAAAATGATTTTACTTAATTTATTTATAATTTATATCTTATGTTATTTTTATTATTTTTTTAATCAAATAAATTTTAAATATGTCTTTTAATTTATTTTACACCTTTTAAATAACACCACTTTTTTTCTTTATTAATAAAATCGGTTTTATATCGCAACTAACTTAAAAAAATTATTATAAATTCCTTAATTTTGGTTAAATTCGATTAAAATCGCCTAAATTAAACAAATCAAGTCAATAAATATAAATGTTTTTTTTTAATATCATAATTACACTATAAACATATATGTTAGCAGTAGGCGAAGTGGTCACGTCTCTGCTTTATGAGCTAAGAGTCATGAGTTCGATTCTCACCAAACACATATAACTTTTTTTCCATTATATTCTATCAACAATTTATAAATAGGTAACAAACACAGGTAAAAACGTGTAATACAAAGTAAAAAAAATTATTTTTTTTTGTAAAAATCTTAAAAACACCTGAACAGGTAAAGTGGGTGTGGTCAGGTAAAAACACCTGAATAGGTGTTTTTGGGTGTGGTTATTGACTACAATAGCTTAAGAATGGGTGTGGTAACAGCCTCTGGTTATTGTTGATAATGTGTCTTCGGGTTATGTATTGTGGGTTGCTGACAGGTTTGGTACAAGATGCCATCGAACTGTCCCAGTACCCCGCTATCTATACTACTCACGTTCTCTAATATTTTAAAAAGTTTAGAAACTATTGTTTAAGTTCTCGTAGTTGTGTTTTCTAAAATATGTAATTTGGATATTGCTTGCTCCTTAGAAATTTTTGTAAGAAATGAAAACATTCTCATTGTACGTAACTAATGAAAAGAGACGTTAATTTAAAAAGTTTTTTTAAAGGTTTACATCGCTTTTCCAAAATTGTATTCAACTTTCGGTTTGTGATAGCGTTGTGTTTGTGAATTTATTTTCTGACATGTCTGATTTTGAGCTGATTTTAAAAGCGCTTAAATCAGTTGTCTATGAAATCAAATAATAGTAAAATATTAAAAAATAACAACAAATTGCTTAATTTTTGATTATCGACGTGTATGAGACATGCTTAATAGTTCGGAATTTTGTAGAGACTTTGAATTTCTAAAAGTAACTTAAGAAAATGGAAATAACGACAGATACTTTTCACATCTAGCTTTCTGATCGTCAGATCTCAGATTGTTTGAGACGTTATTCGTGAAAATTTGTAAAAAAAGAAAAAACACAAATAACAATATTCTTATTTATCAAAATTACTTGCAAAAAATTTACAAATATAGAAATATAGCGTTTTCAGAAAAACAAATTTATTTGAGGAAAATTTGAATGTATTAATATTGTAAATAATTATAATTAATTAAATGGATAATTAAAGAATAGATTTGGGAGTATAAAATTTGTATATATTGTAATATCCTCATCCAAAACATCAAAATTAAGAGATGAGTAAATATTTTATTATTTCTTGAGAAAGACCTTTTCGTTCACGTGTTTCAATACGGGATTTTTCTGTGAAATTTAGATAAACTTGACCGGATACATAAAGCCATAAATTCAATTTTATAAAAGAGACCGCTTTACAGCCGTTTAGAAAGTTTCTACGAAAGACTTAAGTACCCTTAAAAATAACAATTGGCGACCAGATGCCCGAAAACTGAAATGTACAGTTCGTACAAAATAATTTTCACTAAATTGTTATGATAAAATGCCAAAACGTTAGATTTTCAAATTCAACCTCGTTAAATTCGCGTTGTGTCAAAACCACAAAAAAACTGTATGTCTAGTTTTAAGTTAATTAGGCTTTAATTAAATTTTGGGACGAATCTCTCTAATTTTCTAATTTTCTTAACAATCTATTTACCTATTTTATTAATTCTGTTGCAAATTATTTTCTACTTATTTTGGTGCATGTGTCTTGCAAATTATGGCTATAAAAGTCATTTGTTTATTAAAGAAATAGCATTATTAAAGATTTGGTTTTCACAAACAGACAGGCAGGGACATCTAGTGCCCTTTTGTCGAAATTCAAAAAGGGTAGATTTCATTTTTTTTTTGAAATAGATTTAATAATTTTGTAATAAAAATGGGTAACACATTAAGCACAAAAACAGTTCAGATGCATGAATTATTTGACAAGACTAACCCTTTCTTTTATTGCTTGAACTTTCAAGTCTTTTCTTCTGGCTCGTAATTAGAGAGACCCAAAAAGATCATTTAGTTAGGATTTATTTAGGTAATTTGGATCCAGTGAGATTAGTTGTAAACCAGATTGGTATTAAATCCTCGCAATTAAATTGTTATAACTAGAGAGGCGGTGTCTGGATTCTATTTAATTTTAAGCTTTATTTATTGTATTATTTTTTATTCATTTTTGGTTTCATTATTCCCAGAACTTGGTACTTCTTTCTTATTAGTTTATTTAGTAACAATTTAGAGAATATTTTAAACAAACAATAAGTAGTTAAGATTTTGACCAATCAAAAGACCATGTAGCGGGTGTAGAGTGGGGTAGATACCCTTGTGGAAACAAATTTGGTAACTGGAGGGGAGTACGAACTGAGCTTTCTTTGAGAACAGACGTGCTTTTTTTGAGCTTTGCTTAAATTTGATAATCTGTAATTTTTATTACATTCTGTTAATTCAATTTGATTTGGTTTAAAGTTACTAGTGTAAATTTAAGTTCAGTTAAGTTCGAATTAAATTCTGTGTCCAGTGCTTCCTTCCTGGAACCAGTCGAGATAAGTACCTTTCTTTTCCTAATTAGCGAAAAGCTAATTAATCTCGTCTAATTCTTTGTTTGCTTGCATGTAACATTAACTATTTCTATAACTACTTATTTACGGGTGTCTATAAATTTAATTCTTTGATTCTTAAATTAATTGAAAATTAATAACTTTGAATTTATTTAATTAATTAGACCTTTGTTAGATTTCGGAAAATTTAACTAAATATTTTCCTACGTTTTTTTTGAGTTTTTCTCAGAACATTTAAATTCATTGTTAGTTTTATTTTAATTTTTTTGATTTTTAATTTTAAAGCTGTTTATTTGGATTTAACTATTAAGTTAACTATTATTTTTATTATTATTATTAAATTAATTTGTTTCGTGATTTGGAGTTAATCGCAAGTCCATTCAACAATTTTAGTCTGGTTTAACAGGCAAGTCATAGTTAATTAATTGATTTAACTCCAAAAAAATTCTAAATTAAAGGATTTTGTCCACATTATTCAAAGTTAACCTAATTAACCTGAATTTCGACTAGACGGGACAGTTGCCACAGCGGCCACCCCCCTCCCATAAGAGGAGGAAAAGTCATTAATACAGTTGAATCCATCGCTAATTACGTATTAGTAATTAACCTTTGCTCTGTACCTTCCTGCATCAGTGAGAGGGGTGCAACAACCTGGTCCATCTCTCCAACAAAATCCGATTGTTGCTAAATTCATTTAAATTGCAATCATTTAAATTTAAATTTTTATTTATTACGGAATTATTTAATTAATTTTTTTTTTCATTTATTTTTTTTTTTACTTGAACCTCATTACTAAATTTTGTCTCTTTAGCTTTAATTATCAATTAAATTTTAAAAGGTAATAACTACTAAAGTTTATTAATAAGTTTATTAACACCTTATTTGTTTTAAATCGTGAATACAAATTCTAGCACTTTCTTCACTGCATGATTTCTTCTTCTTTGTTCAAATTACCAAAGTATTAGTAAACTTCTTAACCAAGTTCTGGGTTGATTAGTTTAGAATATTAATTTTTGTTTGTTAAATACAATTTATTTTTTTTTCTTTTTCCTGTTGTTCATTTTTTTTTTGTTAATATATTTAAGTGTAGTGTGAATTGATTTTTATTTCACTAGTCCTTTTATTATCTTGCAACTCGGCCTCACTATACGACTGAGTTTGATTTGAATTTTGTTTTATTTTGTTTCTGCCGTGAATTTTTTTTTCTCTTTTCCGGTCCCCTCACAAACAAAACACAACGTAGGGCCAATCCAAAATTACCAAGTGGGGACTGAGCATTACATCAAAGAATATCACATAATTTTTGGTGCCGTGACCAGGATAGTGAGGAGACCACGCGTTGCAAGATGTCTTCACGACGGGGAAGAGGTCAGAAAAGGACCAACCCCAACACCACTCCCACGAGAGCACCCAGACGACGGAAGGTGCCAGCTACGGTGCATGCGCCAGCAACACCCACCGCAGCGCCTCCAGCAGTTCCTGAATGGTTCCGGGTCTGGGCCCGCGAACAACAGCAGCAAAATCTTCAACAACAACGAAACCTTGTCCACGAAATGGGGGCGATGTTACAAACCGTGCTTCAGCAGGTGGTACCCAGGGCCCCAATTACCACCGAGCCAACCGCATCCACTTCAACAGCTGCTGAAATCGTCGTCGTTCCAGTCTCGCCGCGAGAGCCCTCATCTTCATCAGCTGGGGCATCGACCTCAGCCGAACCACCGACACCACCTCCGAAGAGTGAGCTGGTGGAATTGGCTCAAATCTTAAAAGGCATCGGCCAGACCCCTGAAAAGCCAACTTTTGAAGGAGACACGAAAAACCCAATTGATTTTCTCCAAAAACTGGAAGCTTACTGCCAAGCTGTCCGGTTAAGCGAACCAGAGATATTAGAAACGGCTATCGGATGTTTAAAAAGAGGCGCCGAACGTTGGGCCAGCATTTTTAGGAAAAATTGGGCGTCCTATCACGATTTCAAAAGAGACTTCCTGCATTATTATTGGTCGGAAGACCACCAGCAGAGACTACGTCAGAAAATCGCTAACGGACAATACGATCCGTCCCGAGGGAGTATGACAGAACATTTCTCCTACTTCATCCACAAATCGAGCCAGCTAACGGTACCAATCAACGAAGAAGATCTGGTGAAACAAATAATGCATCATTTCCCGTTGGCAATCCAACAATTGTGGGCTCTTAAAGAGGGTCGAACCATCTCCGACGCAGCTACTTTCCTAATGAAACAAGACTCGACAATCCAATGTGTTCGAGGTCATTCAGGAAGCACTAGAGGTTTGGCACGCCCACAGCAGCGAGATTCTTCTCAGAATTCGAGGAGTCATCCCAGTAGACGTGGGGCTCCCAGAGGAAACGGCCACTCCAACGGAAATTCGGGAAACGGGGGCGTGTCTCAGAACAGGGCCTAATGAGACACATAACACAAACAGGCCTATCAACAAAAGAAGCAAGTAAATTTAAAAGGAGAGAAGAACAAACACCACGTGAGCCCGAAATCAGAAAAAATTTTGTGACATTGAGATATGACACGGCAGACACGATTACTGGCCCCGTCCAGGTCCTATCACTCTATGAAGACGACGTCTTGTTCGACGAAAACGATCTGGCCACAAGAAAACCCCGACCACTCCCAGAAATCGCGGTTGTGCTAGGAGAACAAGAGCTAATCGCGTTAATTGACTCGGGCAGTGAAGTCAGTTGTGTCTCTGAAGAGATATGGACAAACATTTTGAGCAGAGGATCAAAACCACCCACATTACCGGTAACTGCCATTCAATTACGTGGTGCAGTGGGTCAGAAAAGCGCAAGAATCTGCGTGCAAGGGCTTTTGACAATTCTTATCATGGGAACACCTTATGAAATGGTTTTTCTAGTGGTCAAAAACTTAATTAAACCGATTATTTTGGGATCAGATTGGCTCAGCGACACAATGGCCATAATTAACTTTGCGACAAAACGATTAGAGATTGAAACCGGAAATAGAACTCTATCAGTCCCATTTGTGGTAACCAGTCAAGTTCAAATGTGTACAAATTTGGTAAACACACCTAGTAAACCTCATGTGAATACCAGGGAAACAACCTCTAACCCGGAGGATCACCTGGAAACACCTGCCTCCCTAGAAGAAAAGGTGAATGAACTCGATCTGCCACCAGAATGGAAATCTAGGTTGTTAGGAGTACTGATGAAGCACCGAAAAGCATTCAGTAAGATCCCCGGATTAACCGATAAGTACACGCATGAAATTATATTGCATGATCACACCCCTTTTATTAAACGACCGTATCCGATTCCATTTGCCCTAAGACCTGCTGTTGAAAAAACCGTCGACGAGATGCTTGAGTTAGGGGTCATTAAGCGAGGCGCATCTCCGTATGCCAGTCCTGTGGCGGTCGTACCCAAGAAGGACGGGACGGTCAGGATTGTCTCGACGCTCGCTTGATAAATGCGAAAATGGTCGCCGACGCCGAGGCTCCTCCAGCTACTGATGAATTGTTACACCGCTTCGAGAACATCAAGTATATGTCAACAATCGATTTGCGAGCATCTTATTGGCAAATTCCGCTGAAACCTGAAAGTCAACCGTACACCGCATTTTTGTATAACGGTCGGAGCTACATGTACAAAGTGTTACCTTTTGGACTTAAAACGGCTGTTGGTTCTTTCAGCAGAGCCATGGACGTGGTGCTAGGACCGGAAGTGCGTGAGTTTACAATCAATTACATCGATGACTTGCTTTTAGCCTCACGTTCTTTGGAAGACCATATAGAACACATCGATAAAGTGCTGAAAAAATTAGAAGAAGCCAAAATGACCGTCAATTTGGAAAAATCAGTATTTGTCCGATCCGAGGTTAAATTTCTGGGTCACATTTTATCCACTGAAGGAATCAAACCGGATCCAGAAAAACTTGTGGCTATTCGACAATTCCCAACACCGAAAAAAGTAAAACATCTTCGAGCGTTTCTCGGGTTGTGCAATTACTACCGGAAATTTTGCCCGAAATACAACGACGCCATCCGAGGCTTGACACATCTGCTGAAAAAAGGACAATCTTGGAAATGGGGGCGAGACGAAGAAATTGCATTTCACCGTGTCAAGGACATGTTTCTGGAAACAGTCGTGTTACAGCATCCGCGACCAGGTGAATTATTGTATTTACAGACTGACAGTTCCGGTTACGCTTTGGGTGCAGAACTTTATCAAATGTTACCAAACGACGAACGGGGTGCAATCGCGTTCGCGAGTCGCCCATTAAGGGGGGCGGAACTAAATTACACTACGACCGAAAAAGAACTTTTGGGGGTAGTGTTTGGGCTGACAAAATTTCGAACTTATCTGCAAGGACGAAAAATCATTATTCGAACCGACCACCGGGCATTGCAATTCTTGAAACGGTGTCGACTAATGAGTGAGCGTTTAACTAGATGGACTCTAATCCTAGACCAGTTTGATTACCAAATGGAAATCGTGAAAGGTAGAGACAATGTTGTGGCGGATGTGTTATCAAGATTTCCGTATGACAGTGCGGGAGTGTGTGAATATCCACATAAACAGCCAATTCTCGCGTTTTTTGAAGTACCGAATACAACCGAAATGATCCAGTTGCATCAAAACTTACAAGAAAAACAACGAAAAGACCCTATTTTGTCCAAAATATGGAAAGCATTGGAGACAAAAACCCCTTTAACCGATCCGCGCCTCCAACGCGTAAGTCATTATTACCTAATCCATAATAATGTGTTAGTTTACAGATGTCCACGCACAAATGCTATGTTATTGGCCATACCAGAGTCATGTGTCGAGGACGTCATTTGGTATCATCACCATTTATTGGGGCATTTTGGACCAGCCAAGGTTTTCCAATCCCTAAAACGAGTGTACCATTTCCCGAAAATGCAAGTGACCATCCGAAAAATATTGCGTTGTTGCGACACCTGTCAGAAGACAAAGTTACCAAATCGCACATCCCAGGGTCCATGGCATCCAATCATCACGAAAAATCCGGGTGACTTAGTCTGTGTCGATTTTTATGGGCCGCTTCCAGCAGGAACAAGAGGGGCGACGTTCATCTTCGTAGCAATCAATTCATTTTCCAAGTTCCTACGCTTGTATCCATTGAGGAAGGCAACAGGCCAAGCCGCTGCCAAACAGATTGTCAAAGACTACACAAATTACGTAAAAGTCAAATGTGTGTTGAGTGATCGAGGAACTCAATTCACTTCCAAAGCCTGGCAGTCACGTTTAACTAGTGCTGATATTCAAGCCAGACACACATCAATCCGTCATCCAGCATCGAATCCTTGTGAAAGGGTTATGCGAAAATTGGGGAGAATTTTTCGTGTCTATTGCCAACACAAACATGCCAGTTGGGTCACACATCTCAAGAACATAGAAGAATGTATGAACACAGTGTGTCACACCAGCATTGGATACTCAGCCCACGAAATTTTGTATGGATGCAAACCACCTTCACCGTTAGATGTTGTCGTTCAGAAAATGTTGCCAAAACCGTCAACTACACCGACGTTACCAGAAATCCACGAACAGGTTCGAAAGCAACTTCAACACAGAGCCCAACAACGACAAAAACAGCAAAAAGGAGAAATTGTGGAACTACAGGTGAATGATTGGGTACTTCTACGCGAAAAACCAACGTCGTCTGTGGAAAATAAAACGTATGCCAAATTTTCACCACTGTTTTCGGGTCCATACATGATTGATGCAAAACCACACCCAAACACATATCGTTTAGTGGATCCAACCACCAAAGAAGTAAAAGGAGTTTACAACATGGCCAACTTAAAGGTGTACTATCGACAACAGCCCCAGGTCAACGTGAAACAGTGAAATCGGACTTATAGGCCAGTTCTATCCGAGGATATTTCTAGGGGTTGTTTCCGGCATCTCCAGGAGCGTACCGAAAACAAGGGGGCGGATGTAATATCCTTATCCAAAACATCAAAATTAAGAGATGAGTAAATATTTTATTATTTCTTGAGAAAGACTTTTTCGTTCACGTGTTTCAATACGGGATTTTTCTGTGAAATTTAGATAAACTTGACCGGATACATAAAGCCATAAATTCAATTTTATAAAAGAGACCGCTTTACAGCCGTTTAGAAAGTTTCTACGAAAGACCTAAAGTACCCTTAAAAATAACAATCTGGCGACCAGATGCCCGTAAACTGAAATGTACAGTTCGTACAAAATAATTTTCACTAAATTGTTATGATAAAATGCCAAAACGTTAGATTTTCAAATTCAACCTCGTTAAATTCGCGTTGTGTCAAAACCACAAAAAAAACTGTATGTCTAGTTTTAAGTTAATTAGGCTTTAATTAAATTTTGGGACGAATCTCTCTAATTTTCTAATTTTCTTAACAATCTATTTACCTATTTTATTAATTCTGTTGCAAATTATTTTCTACTTATTTTGGTGCATGTGTCTTGCAAATTATGGCTATAAAAGTCATTTGTTTATTAAAGAAATAGCATTATTAAAGATTTGGTTTTCACAAACAGACAGGCAGGGACATCTAGTGCCCTTTTGTCGAAATTCAAAAAGGGTAGATTTCATTTTTTTTTGAAATAGATTTAATAATTTTGTAATAAAAATGGGTAACACATTAAGCACAAAAACAGTTCAGATGCATGAATTATTTGACAAGACTAACCCTTTCTTTTATTGCTTGAACTTTCAACTCTTTTCTTCTGGCTCGTAATTAGAGAGACCCAAAAAGATCATTTAGTTAGGATTTATTTAGGTAATTTGGATCCAGTGAGATTAGTTGTAAACCAGATTGGTATTAAATCATCGCAATTAAATTGTTATAACTAGAGAGGCGGTGTCTGGATTCTATTTAATTTTAAGCTTTATTTATTGTATTATTTTTTATTCATTTTTGGTTTCATTATTCCCAGAACTTGGTACTTCTTTCTTATTAGTTTATTTAGTAACAATTTAGAGAATATTTTAAACAAACAATAAGTAGTTAAGATTTTGACCAATCAAAAGGCCATGTAGCGGGTGTAGAGTGGGGTAGATACCCTTGTGGAAACAAATTTGGCTTTGCTTAAATTTGATAATCTGTAATTTTTATTACATTCTGTTAATTCAATTTGATTTGGTTTAAAGTTACTAGTGTAAATTTAAGTTCAGTTAAGTTCGAATTAAATTCTGTGTCCAGTGCTTCCTTCCTGGAACCAGTCGAGATAAGTACCTTTCTTTTCCTAATTAGCGAAAAGCTAATTAATCTCGTCTAATTCTTTGTTTGCTTGCATGTAACATTAACTATTTCTATAACTACCTATTTACGGGTGTCTATAAATTTAATTCTTTGATTCTTAAATTAATTGAAAATTAATAACTTTGAATTTATTTAATTAATTAGACCTTTGTTAGATTTCGGAAAATTTAATTAAATATTTTCCTACGTTTTTTTTGAGTTTTTCTCAGAACATTTAAATTCATTGTTAGTTTTATTTTAATTTTTTTGATTTTTAATTTTAAAGCTGTTTATTTGGATTTAACTATTAAGTTAATTATTATTTTTATTATTATTATTAAATTAATTTGTTTCGTGATTTGGAGTTAATCGCAAGTCCATTCAACAATTTTAGTCTGGTTTAACAGGCAAGTCATAGTTAATTAATTGATTTAACTCCAAAAAAATTCTAAATTAAAGGATTTTGTCCACATTATCCAAAGTTAACCTAATTAACCTGAATTTCGACTAGACGGGACAGTTGCCACAGCGGCCACCCCCCTCCCATAAGAGGAGGAAAAGTCATTAATACAGTTGAATCCATCGCTAATTACGTATTAGTAATTAACCTTTGCTCTGTACCTTCCTGCATCAGTGAGAGGGGTGCAACAACCTGGTCCATCTCTCCAACAAAATCCGATTGTTGCTAAATTCATTTAAATTGCAATCATTTAAATTTAAATTTTTATTTATTACGGAATTATTTAATTAATTTTTTTTTTTTCATTTATTTTTTTTTTTTTACTTGAACCTCATTACTAAATTTTGTCTCTTTAGCTTTAATTATCAATTAAATTTTAAAAGGTAATAACTACTAAAGTTTATTAATAAGTTTATTAACACCTTATTTGTTTTAAATCGTGAATACAAATTCTAGCACTTTCTTTACTGCATGATTTCTTCTTCTTTGTTCAAATTACCAAAGTATTAGTAAACTTCTTAACCAAGTTCTGGGTTGATTAGTTTAGAATATTAATTTTTGTTTGTTAAATACAATTTATTTTTTTTTTCTTTTTCCTGTTGTTCACTTTTTTTTGTTAATAAATTTAAGTGTAGTGTGAATTGATTTTTATTTCACTAGTCCTTTTATTATCTTGCAACTCGGCCTCACTATACGACTGAGTTTGATTTGAATTTTGTTTTATTTTGTTTCTGCCGTGAATTTTTTTTTCTCTTTTCCGGTCCCCTCACAAACAAAACACAACGTAGGGCCAATCCAAAATTACCAAGTGGGGACTGAGCATTACATCAAAGAATATCACAATATATTTTTTGTTTTTGTAATTAGTCAGCTATTATTACAGAAACCTTTTATTGCTAATTCATTTCAACTTTTTGTACAAATTTTGTGAACTCTTTACATACTTTGCAAGCGAAATTTGTTGAAATGCCTAGTAAATTTCAGATGTCTAATGTATAATTATAATATTTTAAAATAATTAATTCAGTTTAACATTAGTTAGGAACGCGTCAAGCTTTAATCAAAAAATTTTAAAAATTGTATACATAGATTCAAAACCGTTTATCATTTTTATTCTATTTTCAATTATGTTATGAGTTATGTTATGAGGTAAAATTTATGTAATGTTTTGTTTTGCTAAATTTATTTATTTCTTTTTTTTTTCTTAAATTTTATTTAAATTTTATCAGTTATGTAGACAGTTTGTGTATATATATTCTTATATTTTGTTAAAATAAGAAAAATATAATGACCATATAGTATAAAGTGTACGTATCGCAATTGGGCAGTATGTATTTTGTAAACTGTTTACAGGTTGACACTTATTAAAAATCCGAATATCTACCTCTTCATGTTTCGAATAAATTACTACATTTGTAATAGACACATGATAAATAAAAAAATGAGATATGCACAAAAAAAAATCTTAAACCAAACTTTGAATTTTATAAAATACAAACATGAACAAAATGCTGTTAAAGTTTACAAAGTATAACTGCTTTAAGTGTATATAACAAATTTTTTTAATTTATTAAATAAAAAATAATAACATACAATATACACAAATCCTAAAAAATCAACGATTACAATTAATAAAGATAAAAAAATGCAACTTAAACTACAAAGACTTTTACACAAAAATATAAAACTACATAGTTTAAATATGGTAGGTTTTTAATTTGATAATAAGTTATAATTATTTTTTATAATTATTTTGCATTCTGTTCTGTTTTAGCAGCCTTTTTATTGTGACAAATATTTTAACAAACTTTATGTATGTTTTGTTCGTTGTGCTTATCATATTTTGAAATTTTCGAAGTTTGAAAAACAATTTATTAGTTTCTAAATAATAGTTTTCAAATTTCAACACATTTTTTTAAAATTTTTACTTATAATTTAATTTTTATTTTTAATTTATTTTATAAAGTTGTTATTTCATCTTGTTTTAACTTATTTGTAGTTTAGTTAGATATACTCGTAATAATTACCTTTTGTTCTACTATTCTGTGGTTTGATTTTAATCTTTTAAATAATTTAAAAATTTCTGCTTTGTTTGATTGAAAAATATTTTGTATCGTATTTCTTTACTTTTTGTTTGTTTTTAAATGTATAGATGCTTAAAATATTAATTGTCACGTATGTTTTATTTTATTTTTGTTATTACCAATTTCAAAGTTATATATTTAAAACGAAAATTGCTAAATAAAATTAGGTAGTACAAAAATTATTTTTCTTTACACGAATCGATTTAAATATTCTTATTACATATTATTTTCTGTGACCTAACCTGTTTTAAGAAAAACATTGATGTACCGGAACACATAAAAAGCCGTAAGTGGTACTTTTGGATTTACTTTTTAGAAATACAATTTAGAATGCAATAGACTATTATTTATGGTTTACTGTTACAGTCAACAAACATGTGTAATTCATTCAATTGGGTAACATTTCTAGTAATACATTTTTTGTTTGTCAAAGTTACAAAAAAAAGTAATCAAAGTTTTAAGAAAAATTTTTCATTTACATTCTAGAAATTAAAATACTAAAGACTAAAATTTGTATTTTCTTATTGTTGTCAACAAACACGTGTAATTTATTCAGTTAGATAGAAAGTAATAATAAAATTTCTTTCTGTTTTGCCAAAGTTAGAAAAAAAATCATAGTCAAAAATTTTAAGAAAAATTTTGTATTTGCTTTCTAGAAATTATATTTTGCTGTTGTAATCAGCTGCAAAGACGTTTAATTTATTCAATTAGGTAAAATCGGTAATGATCATTTTCATTTTCATAGTTAAGGTTAGGAAAAACCTAATCAAAGTTTTCAAAAATATTTTGTATTTACTTAAAATACCAAAAACTAAAATTTATATTTTGCTGTTGTAGTCATCAAATTATTCAATCAGATAAAATTGGTAATGATACATTTCTTTTTGTTTGTCAAAGTTAGAACAAACGTAACTAAAGTTTTAAGAAAAATTTTACATTTACTTTCTTCTTTCTACTTTTTATAGAAATTATATAAAAAAAAATTATATATATTATAAATTATATATAATGAACAAAAATGTTTTTTTTTACAAGAATTAATGTGTACCGAAAATTATTTGTTGCTGATTTTTCGTTGATTTTAATAATTGCACGATAAATTTAGTAGGTTATACTTGCCAAATGACAAAAATTGAAATTTAAAAATAAGTTTTCGACAAAATAAAATTGTGAATGAAAAAAATATATAATTTTTTTTATATAATTTCTATAAAAAGTAGAAAGAAGAAAGTAAATGTAAAATTTTTCTTAAAACTTTAGTTACGTTTGTTCTAACTTTGACAAACAAAAAGAAATGTATCATTACCAATTTTATCTGATTGAATAATTTGATGACTACAACAGCAAAATATAAATTTTAGTTTTTGGTATTTTAAGTAAATACAAAATATTTTTGAAAACTTTGATTAGGTTTTTCCTAACCTTAACTATGAAAATGAAAATGATCATTACCAATTTTACCTAATTGAATAAATTAAACGTCTTTGCAGCTGATTACAACAGCAAAATATAATTTCTAGAAAGCAAATACAAAATTTTTCTTACAATTTTTGACTATGATTTTTTTTCTATCTTTGGCAAAACAAAAAGAAATTTTATTATTACTTTCTATCTAACTGAATAAATTACACGTGTTTGTTGACAACAATAAGAAAGTATAAATTTTAGTCTTTAGTATTTTAATTTCTAGAATGTAAATGAAAAATTTTTCTTAAAACTTTGATTACGTTTTTTTTTGTAACTTTGACAAACAAAAAATGTATTACTAGAAATGTTACCCAATTGAATGAATTACACATGTTTGTTGACTGTAACAGTAAACCATAAATAATAGTCTATTGCATTCTAAATTGTATTTCTAAATTGTATTTACTAAAAAGTAAATCCAAAAGTACCACTTACGGCTCTTTATGGGTTCCGGTACATCAATGTTTTTCTTAAAACAGGTTAGATCACAGAAAATAATATGTAATAGGAATATTTAAATCGATTCGTGTAAAGAATAATAATTTTTGTACTACCTAATTTTATTTAGCAATTTTCGTTTTAAATATATAACTTTGAAATTGGTAATAACGAAAATAAAATAAAACATACGTGACAATTAATATTTTAAGCATCTATACATTTAAAAACAAACAAAAAGTAAAGAAATACGATACAAATTATTTTTCAATCAAACAAAGCAGAAATTTTTAAATTATTTAAAAGATTAAAATCAAACCACAGAATAGTAGAACAAAAGGTAATTATTACGTATATCTAACTAAACTACAAATAAGTTAAAACAAGATGAAATAACAACTTTATAAAATAAATTAAAAATAAAAATTAAATTATAAGTAAAAATTTAAAAAAAAAATGTGTTGAAATTTGAAAACTATTATTTAGAAACTAATAAATTGTTTTTCAAACTACGAAAATTTCAAAATATGATAAGCACAACGAATAAAACATACATAAAGTTTGTTAAAATATTTGTCACAATAAAAAGGCTGCTAAAACAGAACAGAATGCAAAATAATTATAAAAAATAATTATAACTTATTATCAAATTAAAAACCTACCATATTTAAACTACGTAGTTTTATATTTTTGTGTAAAAGTCTTTGTAGTTGAAGTTGCATTTTTTTATCTTTATTAATAGTAATCGTTGATTTTTTAGGATTTGTGTATATTGTATGTTATTATTTTTTATTTAATAAATTAAAAAAATTTGTTATATACACTTAAAGCAGTTATACTTTGTAAACTTTAAAAACATTTTGTTCATGTTTGTACTTTATAAAATTCAAAGTTTGGTTTAAGATTTTTTTTTGTGCATATCTCATTTTTTTATTTATCATGTGTCTATTACAAATGTAGTAATTTATTCGAAACATGAAGAGGTAGATATTCGGATTTTTAATAAGTGTCAACCTGTAAACAGTTTACAAAATACATACTGCCCAATTGCGATACGTACACTTTATACTATATGGTCATTATATTTTTCTTATTTTAACAAAATATAAGAATATATATACACAAACTGTCTACATAACTGATAAAATTTAAATAAAATTTAAGAAAAAAAAAGAAATAAATAAATTTAGCAAAACAAAACATTACATAAATTTTACCTCATAACATAACTCATAACATAATTGAAAATAGAATAAAAATGATAAACGGTTTTGAATCTATGTATACAATTTTTAAAATTTTTTGATTAAAGCTTGACGCGTTCCTAACTAATGTTAAACTGAATTAATTATTTTAAAATATTATAATTATACATTAGACATCTGAAATTTACTAGGCATTTCAACAAATTTCGCTTGCAATGTATGTAAAGAGTTCACAAAATTTGTACAAAAAGTTGAAATGAATTAGCAATAAAAGGTTTCTGTAATAATAGCTGACTAATTACAAAAACAAAAAATATATATACAAATTTTATACTCCCAAATCTATTCTTTAATTATCCATTTAATTAATTATAATTATTTACAATATTAATACATTCAAATTTTCCTCAAATAAATTTGTTTTTCTGAAAACGCTATATTTCTATATTTGTAAATTTTTTGCAAGTAATTTTGATAAATAAGAATATTGTTATTTGTGTTTTTTCTTTATTTACAAATTTTCACGAGTAACGTCTCAAACAATCTGAGATCTGACGATCAGAAAGCTAGATGTGAAAAGTATCTGTCGTTATTTCCATTTTCTTAAGTTACTTTTAGAAATTCAAAGTCTCTACAAAATTCCGTACTATTAAGCATGTCTCATACACGTCGATAATCAAAAATTAAGCAATTTGTTGTTATTTTTTAATATTTTACTATTATTTGATTTGATAGACAACTGATTTTAGCGCTTTTAAAATCAGCTCAAAATCAGACATGTCAGAAAATAAATTCACAAACACAACGCTATCACAAACCGAAAGTTGAATACAATTTTGGAAAAGCGATGTAAACCTTTAAAAAAACTTTTTAAATTAACGTCTCTTTTCATTAATTACGTACAATGAGAATGTTTTCATTTCTTACAAAAATTTCTAAGGAGCAAGCAATATTCAAAATTACATATTTTAGAAAACACAACTACGAGAACTTAAACAATAGTTTCTAAACTTTTTAAAATATTAGAGAACGTGCTTTTAATAAAAAGTTAATGATTGTTTGAGACGCCGAAATCGTTAAATTTTTATATGACAATTAATTAAAAAGAAAAAGTTTGATATTAAATTTAATTAAAAAACAGTATGATATAAAAATGAAATTAAAAAAAGACTTGCAAATTTTCTAACAAGCAACCAATATTTAAAATTACATACATTGAAAAACATAACTAACGAGCACTTAAATGGCAATTTCAACTCCATTTTAAACATATTAGAAAGCACATTCTTAATAAAGAGTTTGCAATAGTTGAAAACAGTAAAATCGGTAACTTCAAATTTTTGTCTAAAGTTTATTTGTAACTTTTCTATATTTCATTTGCGAAAAGCGCTGATTAACTTAGTGTTTTCGAGATCAAATTGCGAGAATCGGAATCACATCTTGCAAATCTGGTTCAATTAGCGATCGTCTAGATTAAAAGCCAGAAAATCTTGTGACGTAACTAACGAGAACTTAAACGGTAATTTCAATTCTATTTCAGACGTTTTAGAAAACACATTCTTAATGAAAAGTTTACTATTGCGGTAGACAGTAAAATCGTTAACTTCAAATTTTGTCTGTCTGTTCTTTTCTTTCAAATTTTTGTCTAAAAGCTTTTATTTGTAACTTTTTCTATGATTTATTTTCAAAAAGAAATGATCAACTTGGTGTTTTCGATATCAAATTGCGAGAATCCGAATCACATCCCCGAAAATTTGGTTCAATTTGCGATTACCAATATTAAATGCTAGAAAATCTTGCATATCACCGGCTAACACAAAGAAACAAACTCATATATATTTTTTTAATTTTATTCTGATAAATGTATAACGCTTATTTGTTTTATACTATGCATATGATTTTATCTGCAAAAATCAATTGATGAGAATCTGGTTCAAACCGCAAAAATAGAGATAGATTCGCTAGAGTCGAGATCAAAGATTAAATCGCGAAAATCGAAGTCAGATTGCAAGAAATCTAGTTCAAATTGCGAAAATTATAATCAATTTGCGACAAACAAGAGCATACCGCGAGAATCAAGGTCAGATCGCAAGAACAGTGATCCAATCGCAAAAATTTTCAATCATTTCGCGAGAAACGAGAGCAAACCGCTAGAAACGAGGTCAGATTGTAAAAATAGGAATTAAATCGCGAAAATTAAGATCAACTCGCGAGAACAGTAATCCAATAGCGAAAATTAAGAGCAATTCACGAGAAACGAGAGCAAACCGCGAGAATTGAGGTCAAATCGCTCGTAGAATAGTCAAAACGCGAAAAATCCAAAAAACAACAATTTAAAACACACATAAACACTAATTTAAGCAAATTTTTATGCCTAATTTTAATTAAAAGAAAAAGTTTTGATATCAAAAGAGAAAGTTTGGTATCAAATTAATTAAACTGCACTAATTACCAGGACTTTCTACTACCCTGCTCAATTGAATAGTACTTGCTTTAACCATCTACAATCAATAGCAAGCTCGAGAATGAAGTTTGAAATTAGTACTTATCAAGGAATAACGACTATCTTTAAACTTGCGCATTTTTTTGATTTTTTTTTATATTTACATTGCTGAGACGTTATAAAAGTAAAATGTATGTGATAGGAAACTTCCTGCTGAATTAAACGGTACTTGTTTTAAACATCTACAATTAATAGCAAGCTTAAAAATGAAGTTTGAAGTTAGTATTTATCAAGAAATAACGACTCTTTTTAAACTTGCGTTTTTTTTGATTTTTTTTATATTTACATTGCTGAAACTTTATAAAATCAAACTGTGTTTGATAGAAAATATTTTGCTCAATCGAGTAGTACTTGCTGCAGCCATCTACAATTAATAGCAAACTCAAGAATAAAGTTTTAAATTGGTATTTATCAAGAAATAACGACTCTCTTTAAAATTGCGCCTATTTTTGATTTTTTTTATGTTTACATTGTTGAAACTTTTTAAAAATAAGATGTATTAAATAGAAAATTTTCTGCTTAATCGAATGGGATTTTCTTCAACCATCTACAATTAAAAGCAAGCTCAAGAATACAGTTTGAAATTGGTACTTATCAAGAAATAACGACTCTTTTTAAACTTGCGTATTTTTTTGATATTTTTTATGTTTACATTGCTAAAACTTTATGAAACTAAAATGTGTTTGATAGAAAATATCCTACTCAGTTGAATAATACATGCTTCAATCATTTACAATCAATAGCAAGCTCAAGAATAAAGTCTGAAATTGGTACTTATCAAGGAATAACGACTATCTTTAAACTTGCGCATTTTTTGGATTTTTTTTTATATTTACATTGCTGAAACGTTATAAAAGTAAAATGTATTTGATAGGAAATTTTCCGCTTAATCAAATGGTATTTGCTTCAACCATCTACACTTAATAGCAAGCTCAAGAATAAAGTTTGAAATTGGTACTTATCAAGGAATAACGACTCTTTTTAAACTTGCGTATTTTTTTAATTTTTTTTATCTATACGTTGCTGAAACTTTATAAGTCTAAAATGTGTTTGATAGAAAATATCCTGCTCAAACGAATAGTACTTGTTTCAATTATTTACAATCAATAACAAGCTCAAGAATGAAGTTTGAAATTGGTATTTATCAAGAAATAACGACTATGTTAAATTTGCGTATTTTTTTGATTTTTTTTATATTTACATTGTTGAAACGTTATAAAATGTCTGTGATAGGAAACTTCCTGCTTAATCAAATAGTACTTGCTTTGACCATCTACAATTAATATCAAGCTTAAGAATGAAGTTTGAAATTGGTACTTATCAAGGAATAACGACTCTTTTTAAACTTGGTAATTTTTTTGATTTTTTTTATATTTACATTGCTGAAACTTTATAAAACTAGAATGTGTTTGATAGAAAATTTTTTGCTCAATCGAATGGTATTTGCTTCAACCATCTACAATTAGTAGCAAGCTCAAGAATAAAGTTTGAAGTTAGTATTTATCAAGAAATAACGACTATCTTTAAACTTGCGCATTTTTTTGATTTTTTTTTTATATTTACATTGCTGAAACTTTTTAAAACTAGAATTTGTTTAATAGAAAATTTCCTGCTTAATCAAACGGTACTTCTTCCAGCCATCCTGAATTAATAGCAAGCTCAAGCATGAAGTTTGAAATTGGTATTTATCAAGAAATAACGACTCTCTTTAAACGTGCGTATTTTTTTGATTTTTTTTATATTTACATTGCTAAAACCATATAAAAGTAAGACGTATTTGATAGAAAATTTCCTGCTCAATCGAACGGTACTTGTGTCAACCATCTGCAATCAATAGCAAGCTTAAGAATAAAGTTTGAAGTTGGTACTTATCAAGGAATAACGACTATCTTTAAACGTGCGCATTTTTTTGATTTTATTAATATTTACATTGCTGAAACGTCATAAAAGTAGAATGTATGTGATAAAAAACTTTTCGCTTAATTGAATGGTCCTTGCCTCAACCATCTGCAATTAATAGCAAGCTTAAAAATAAAGTTTGAATTTGGTACTTATCAAAGAATAACAACTATTTTAAACTTGCGTATTTTTTTGATTTTTTTTATATTTACCTTGCTGAAACTTTATGAAACTAAAATGTGTTTGATAGAAAATTTTTTGCTCAATCGAACAGTATTTGCCTCAACTATTTAAAATCAATAGCAAGCTCAAGAATAAAGTTTGAAATTGGTATTTATCAAGAAATAACGACTCACTTTAAACTTGTGTATTTTTTTGATTTTTTTTATATTTACTTTGCTGAAAATTTATAAAACTAGAATGTGTTTGATAGAAAATATTATGCTTAATTAAATAGTACTTGCTTCAACCATTTACAATCAATAGCAAGCTCAAGAATAAAGTTTGAAATTAGTACTTATCAAGGAATAACGTCTATGTTTCAACTTGCGCATTTTTTTAATTTTTTTTATATTTACATTGCTGAAACTTTATAAAAATCAAAAGTATGTGATAAAAATTTTTTTGCCTAATTGAATGGTATTTGTTTTAACCATCTATAGTTAATAGCTAGCTCAAGAATAAAGTTTGAAATTGGTACTTATCAAGGAATAACAACTATCTTTAAACTTGCGTATTTTTTTGATTTTTTTTATATTTACATTGCTGAAACTTTATAAAACTAAAATGTGTTTGATAGAAAATATCCTGCTTAATCATACACTACTTGCTTCAACCATCTACAATCAATAGCAAGCTCAAGAATGAAGTTTGAAATTGGTATTTATCAAGAAATAACGACTCTTTTTAAACTTGCGAATTTTTTTGATTTTTTTTATATTTACATTGCTAAAACAATATAAAAGTAAAATTTATTTGATAGAAAATAACCTGTTTAATCGAATGGTACTTGTTTTAACCATCCACAGTTAATAGCAAGCTCAAGACCGAAGATTGAAATTGGTACTTATCAAGGAATTACGACTATATTTAAACTTGCGCATTTTTTTAATTTTTTTTATATTTACATTGCTGAAAAGTTATAAAGATAAAATGTATTTGATAGAAAATTTTTTGCTCGATTAAATGGTGTTTGTTTCAACCATCTACAGTTAATAGCAAGCTCAAGAATGAAGTTTGAAATTGGTATTTATCAAGAAATAACGACTCTTTTTAAACTTGCGTATTTTCTTGATTTTTTTATATTTACATTGATGAAACTTTTTAAAACTAGAACGTGTTTGATAGAAAATATTCTGCTCAATCGAATAGTACTTACTTCAACTATTTACGTTCAACAGCAAGCTGAAGAATGAAGTTTGAAATTGGTACTTATCAAGGACTAACGACTATCTTTAAACCTGCGAATTTTTTTGATTTTTTTTATATTTACATTGCTGAAACGTTATAAAAGTAAAATGTATTTGATAGGAAATTTCCTGCATAATTGAATGATATTTGCTTCAACCATCTACAATTAATAGCAAGCTCAAGAATAAAGTTTGAAATTGGTACTTATCAAGGAATAACGACTCTTTTTGAACTTGGTAATTTTTTTGATTTTTTTATATTTACATTGCTAAAACGTTATAAAGGTAAAATGTATTTGATAGGAAATTTCCTGCTTAATCAAATGGTATTTGCCTTAACCATCTACAATTGATAGCAAGCTCAAGAATAAAGTTTGAATTTGGTACTTATCAAGAAATACCGACTATTTTTAAACTTGCGCATTTTTTTGATTTTTTTTATATTTACATTGCTGAAACTTTATAAAACTAAAATGTGTTAAATAAAAAAATTCCTGCTTAATCAAACGGTATTTGCTTCAACTATTTACAAATAATAGCAAGCTCAATAATGAAGTTTGAAATTGGTATTTATCAAGAAATAACGACTCTATTTAAACGTGCGTATTTTTTTGATTTTTTTTATATTTACATTGCTAAAACGTTATAAAAGTAAAATGTAATTATTAAAAAATTTTCTGTTGAATCAAATGGTACTTGTTTTAATTATCTACAATTAATATCAAGCTCAAGAATAAAGTTTGAAATTGGTACTTATCAAGGAATATCGACTATCTTTAAACATGAGCATTTTTTTGATTTTATTAATATTTTCGTTGCTGAAACGTTATAAAAGTAAAATGTATGTAATAAAAAACTTAATGCTTAATTGAATGGTATTTGTTTTAACCATCTACAATTAATAGCTAGCTCAAGAATAAAGTTTAAAATTGGTACTTATCAAGGAATAACAACTATCTTTAAAATTGCGTATTTTTTTGATTTTTTTATATTTGCATTGCTAAAACGTTATAAAAGTAAAACGTATTTGATAGGAAATTTCGTGCTCAATTGAATGGTACTTGTTTCAACCATCTATAATTAATATCAAGCTCAAGAATAAAGTTTGAAATTGGTACTTATCAAGAAATAACGACTCTTTTTAAACTTGCGTATTTTTTTAATTTTTTTTATATTTACATTGCTGAAACTTTATGAAACTAAAATGTGTTTGATAGAAAATATTTTGCTTAATGAAATAGTATTTGCTTTAATCTTTTACAATCAATAGCATGCTCAAGAATGAAGCCTGAAATTGGTATTTATCAAGGAATAACGACTATCTTTAAACTTGCGCATTTTTTAGATTTTTTTTATATTTACATTGCTGAAACGTTATGAAAAAAAAAATGTATTTAATAAAAAATTTTTTGCTTAATCAAACGGTATTTGCTTTAACCATCTACAATTAATAGCAAGCTCAAGAATAAAGTTTGAACTTGGTACTTATCAAGGAATAACGACTATATTTAAACTTGCACACTTTTTTAATTTTTTTTTATATTTACATTGCTGAAACGTTATAAAAGTAAAATGTATGTGATAAAAAATTTCCTGCTTAATCAAATGGTACTTGTTTCAACCATCTACAATTAATAGCAAGCTCAAGACTGAAGTTTGAAATTGGTACTTATCAAGGAATAACGACTACCTTTAAACGTGCGCATTTTTTTGATTTTATTAATATTTACATTGCTGAAACGTCATAAAAGTAGAATGTATGTGATAAAAAACTTTCCGCTTAATTGAATGGTATTTGCTTCAACCATCTACAATTAATAGCAAGCTTAAAAATAAAGTTTGAAATTGGTACTTATCAAGGAATAACAACTATCTTTAAACTTGCGTATTTTTTTGATTTTTTTTATATTTACCTTGCTGAAACTTTATAAAACTAAAATGTGTTTGATAGAAAATTTTTTGCTCAATCGAACAGTGCTTGCCTCAACTATTTAAAATCAATAGCAAGCTCAAGAATGAAGTTTGAAATTGGTATTTATCAAGAAATAACGACTCATTTTAAACTTGTGTATTTTTTTGATTTTTTTTATATTTACTTTGCTGAAAATTTATAAAACTAGAATGTGTTTGATAGAAAATATTATGCTTAATTAAATAGTACTTGCTTCAACCATTTACAATCAATAGCAAGCTCAAGAATAAAGTTTGAAATTAGTACTTAACAAGGAATAACGTCTATGTTTCAACTTGCGCATTTTTTTAATTTTTTTTATATTTACATTGCTGAAACGTTATAAAAATCAAAAGTATGTGATAAAAAAATTTTTGCCTAATTGAATGGTATTTGTTTTAACCATCTATAGTTAATAGCTAGCTCAAGAATGAAGTTTGAAGTTGGTATTTATCAAGAAATAACGACTCTTTTTAAACTTGCGCATTTTTTTGATTTTTTTATATTTACATTGCTGAAAAGTTGTAAAGATAAAATGTATTTGATAGAAAATTTTTTGTTCGATTAAATGGTGTTTGTTTCAACCAACTACAGTTAATAGCAAGCTCAAGAATGAAGTTTGAAATTGGTATTTATCAAGAAATAACGACTCTTTTTAAACTTGCGCATTTTTTTAATTTTTTTTTATATTTACATTGCTGAAGCGTTATAAAAGTAAAATGTATGTGATAAAAAACTTCCTGCTTAATTAAATGGTACTTGTTTCAACCATCTACAATTAACAACAAGCTCAAGAATGAAGTTTGAATTTGGTACTTATCAAGAAATAACGACTATCTTTAAACTTGCGCATTTTTTTTATTTTTTTTTATATTTATATTACTGAAACGTTATAAAAGTAAAATGTATTTGATAGGAAATTTTCTGTTTAATCTAATAGTATTTGCTTCAACCATCTACAATTAATAGCAAGCTCAAGAATAAAGTTTGAAATTGGTACTTATCAAGGAATAACGACTATTTTTAAACTTAATTTTTTTTATATTTACATTGCTGAAACATTATAAAAAAAAATGCATTTAATAGAAAATTTTGTGTTCAATTGAACGATATTTGTTTCAACCATCTGCAATCAATAGCAAGCTCAAAAATGAAGTTTGAAATTGGTACTTGTCAAAGAATAACAACTATCTTTAAACTTGCGAACTTTTTTAATTTTTTTTATATTTACATTGCTAAGACGTTATGAAAGTAGGATGTATTTGATAGGAAATTTTCTGCTTAATCGAACGGTATTTGCTTTAACAATCTACAATTAATAGCATGCTCTAGAATGAAGTTTGAAATTGGTACTTATCAAAGAATAACAGCTATCTTTAAACTTGCGTATTTTTTTGATTTCTTTTATATTTACAATGCTGAAACTTTATAAAACTAAAATGTGTTTGATAGAAAATATCCTGCTCAATCGCATAATACTTGTTTTAACCATCGACAATTAATAGCAAGCTCAAGAATGAAGTTTGAAATTGGTATTTATCAAGAAATAACAACTCTCTTTAAACTTGCGTATTTTTTTGATTTTTTTTATATTTACATTGCTGAAACGTTATAAAAGTAAAACCTATTTGATAGAAAATATCCTCCTAAATTGAACGGTACTTGCTTCAACTATCTGCAATTAATAGCAAGCCCAAGAATAAAGTTTGAAATTGGTACTTATCAAAGAATAACGACTATCTTTAAACTTGCGAACTTTTTTAATTTTTTTTATATTTACATTGCTAAGACGTTATGAAGGTAGGATGTATTTGATAGGAAATTTTCTGCTTAATCGAACGGTATTTGCTTCAACAATCTACAATTAATAGCATGCTCTATAATGAAGTTTGAAATTGGTACTTATTAAAGAATAACAGCTATTTTTAAACTTGCGTATTTTTTTGATTTCTTTTATATTTACAATGCTGAAACTTTATAAGACTAAAATGTGTTTGATAGAAAATATTCTGCTCAATCGCATAATACTTGTTTTAACCATCGACAATTAATAGCAAGCTCAAGAATGAAGTTTGAAATTTGTATTTATCAAGAAATAACAACTCTCTTTAAACTTGCGTATTTTTTTTGATTTTTTTTATATTTACATTGCTAAGACGTTATGAAGGTAGGATGTATTTAATAGGAAATTTTCTGCCCAATCGAATGGTACTTGTGTCGACCATCTACAATTAATAGCAAGCTTAAAAATATAGTTTAAATTTGGTACTTATCAAGGAATAACAACTATCTTTAAACTTGCGTATTTTTTTGATTTTTTTTATATTTACATTGCTAAAACTCTATAAAGCTATAATGTGTTTAATAGAAAATATCCTGCTCAATCGAATAGTATTTACTTCAACCATTTACAATTAATAGCAAGCTTAAGAATGAAGTTTGAAATTGGTATTTATCAAGAAATAACGACTCTTTATAAACTTGCGCATTTTTTTAATTTTTTTTATGTTTTCATTGCTGAAACGTTATAAAGGTAAAATGCATTTGATAGGAAACTTTCTGCTCAATCGAACGGTATTTGCTTTAACCATCTGCAATCAATAGCAAGCTCAAAAATGAAGTTTGAAATTGGTACTTATCAAGGAATAACGACTATCTTTAAACTTGCTCATTTTTTTAATTTTTTGTATTTAAATTGCTAAAACGTTATAAAAGTAAGATGTATTTGATAGAAAATTTTTTGCTTAATCGGATGGTATTTGCCCTAACCATCTACAATTAATAGCAAGCTCAAGAATGAAGTTTGAAATTGGTACTTATCAAGAAATAACGACTATCTTTAAACTTGCAAATTTTTTTAATTTTTTTTTATTTTTATTGCTGAAACGTTACAAAGATAAAATGTACTTGATAGAAAATTTTCTGCTCAATCTAATGGTACTTGCTTTAACCATCTACGATTAATAGCAAGCTCAAGAATAAAGTTTAAAATTGGTACTTATCAAGGAATAACGACTATCTTTAAACTTGCGCATTTTTTTAATTTTTTTATATTTAAATTGCTAAATCGTTTTAAAGGTAGAATCTGTTTGATAGAAAATTTCCTGCTCAATCGAATAGTACTTGCTTTAACCATCTGCAATTAATAGCAAGCTTAAGAATGAAGTTTGAAATTGGTACTTATCAAGGAATAACGACTATCTTTAAACTTGCGCATTTTTTTATATTTTCATTGCTAAAACGTTATAAAAGTAGAATGTATTTGATAGGAAATTTTGTGCTCAATCAAATGGTACTTGCTCTAACCATCTACATTTAATAGAAAGCTCAAGAATAAAGTTTGAAATTGGTACTTATCAAGGAATAACGACTCTCTTTAAACTTGCGTATTTTTTTGATCTTTTTAATATTTACATTGCTAAGACGTTATGAAGGTAAAATGTATTTATTAGGAAATTTTCTGCTTAATCGAATGGTACTTGTTTTAACCATCTACAATTAATAGCAAGCTCAAGAATAAAGTTTAAAATTGGTACTTATCAAGGAATAACGACTATCTTTAAACTTGCGCATTTTTTTAATTTTTTTATATTTAAATTGTTTAAACGTTATAAAAGTAAGAAGTATTTGATAGAAAATTTTTTGCTTAATCAATTGGTATTTGCTTTAACCATCTACAATCAATAGCAAGCTCAAGAATGAAGTTTGAAATTGGTACTTATCAAGAAATAACGACTATCTTTAAACTTGCGAATTTTTTTAATTTTTTCTATATTTACATTGCTGAAACGTTATAAAGATAGAATGTATGTGATAGGAAATTTTTTGCCTAATCAAATGGTATTTGCTCCAACTATTTACAGTTAATAGCAAGCTCAAGAATAAAGTTTAAAGTTGGTACTTAACAAGGAAAAACGACTATCTTTAAACTTGCGCATTTTTTTAATTTTTTTTATATTTACATCGCTGAAACGTTATAAAGATAAGATGTATTTGATAGAAAATTTTTTGCTCAAATAAACTGTATTAGCTTCAACTATTTACAATTAATAGCAAGCTCAAGAATGAAGTTTGAAATTGGTATTTATCAAGAAATAACGACTCTTTTTAAACTTGCGTATTTTTTTGATTTTTTTTATATTTACATTGCTAAGACGTTATGAAAGTAGGATGTATTTGATAGGAAATTTTCTGCTTAATCGAACGATATTTGCTTCAACAATCTACAATTAATAGCATGCTCTAGAATGAAGTTTGAAATTGGTACTTATCAAAGAATAACAGCTATCTTTAAACTTGCGTATTTTTTTGATTTCTTTTATATTTACAATGCTGAAACTTTATAAGACTAAAATGTGTTTTATAGAAAATATCCTGCTCAATCGCATAATACTTGTTTTAACCATCGACAATTAATAGCAAGCTCAAGAATGAAGTTTGAAATTTGTATTTATCAAGAAATAACAACTCTCTTTAAACTTGCGTATTTTTTTTGATTTTTTTTATATTTACATTGCTAAGACGTTATGAAGGTAGGATGTATTTAATAGGAAATTTTCTGCCCAATCGAATGGTACTTGTGTCGACCATCTACAATTAATAGCAAGCTTAAGAATATAGTTTGAATTTGGTACTTATCAAGGAATAACAACTATCTTTAAACTTGCGTATTTTTTTGATTTTTTTTATATTTACATTGCTAAAACTCTATAAAGCTATAATGTGTTTAATACAAAATATCCTGCTCAATTGAATAGTATTTACTTCAACCATTTACAATTAATAGCAAGCTTAAGAATGAAGTTTGAAATTGGTATTTATCAAGAAATAACGACTCTTTATAAACTTGCGCATTTTTTTAATTTTTTTTATGTTTTCATTGCTGAAACGTTATAAAGGTAAAATGTATTTGATAGGAAACTTTCTGCTCAATCAAACGGTATTTGCTTTAACCATCTGCAATCAATAGCAAGCTCAAGAATGAAGTTTGAAATTGGTACTTATCAAGGAATAACGACTATCTTTAAACTTGTTCATTTTTTTAATTTTTTGTATTTAAATTGCTAAAACGTTATAAAAGTAAGATGTATTTGATAGAAAATTTTTTGCTTAATCGGATGGTATTTGCCCTAACCATCTACAATTAATAGCAAGCTCAAGAATGAAGTTTGAAATTGGTACTTATCAAGGAATAACGACTATCTTTAAACTTGCAAATTTTTTTAATTTTTTTTTATTTTTATTGCTGAAACGTTACAAAGATAAAATGTACTTGATAGAAAATTTTCTGCTCAATCTAATGGTACTTGCTTTAACCATCTACGATTAATAGCAAGCTCAAGAATAAAGTTTAAAATTGGTACTTATCAAGGAATAACGACTATCTTTAAACTTGCGCATTTTTTTAATTTTTTTATATTTAAATTGCTAAATCGTTTTAAAAGTAGAATGTATTTGATAGAAAATTTCCTGCTCAATCGAATAATACTTGTTTTAACCATCTGCAATCAATAGCAAGCTTAAGTATGAAGTTTGAAATTGGTACTTATCAAGGAATAACGACTATCTTTAAACTTGCGCATTTTTTTATATTTTCATTGCTAAAACGTTATAAAAGTAGAATGTATTTGATAGGAAATTTCGTGCTCAATCAAATGGTACTTGCTCTAACCATCTACATTTAATAGAAAGCTCAAGAATAAAGTTTGAAATTGGTACTTATCAAGGAATAACGACTCTCTTTAAACTTGCGTATTTTTTTGATCTTTTTAATATTTACATTGCTAAGACGTTATGAAGGTAGAATGTATTTATTAGGAAATTTTCTGCTTAATCGAATGGTACTTGTTTTAACCATCTACAATTAATAGCAAGCTCAAGAATAAAGTTTAAAATTGGTACTTATCAAGGAATAACGACTATCTTTAAACTTGCGCATTTTTTTAATTTTTTTATATTTAAATTGTTTAAACGTTATAAAAGTAAGAAGTATTTGATAGAAAATTTTTTGCTTAATCAATTGGTATTTGCTTTAACCATCTACAATCAATAGCAAGCTCAAGAATGAAGTTTGAAATTGGTACTTATCAAGAAATAACGACTATCTTTAAACTTGCGAATTTTTTTAATTTTTTCTATATTTACATTGCTGAAACGTTATAAAGATAAAATGTATGTGATAGGAAATTTTTTGCTCAAATAAACTATATTTGCTTCAACTATTTGCAATTAATAGCAAGCTCAAGAATGAAGTTTGAAATTGGTATTTATCAAGAAATAACGACTCTTTTTAAACTTGCGTATTTTTTTGATTTTTTTTATATTTACATTGTTGAAACTTTATAAAACTAAAATGTGTTTGATAGAAAATTTTCTGCTTAATCGAATGGTATTTGCTTTAACCATCTACAATTAATAGCAAGCTCAAGAATGAAGTTTGAAATTGGTACTTATCAAGGAATGACGACTATCTTTCAACTTGCGAATTTTTTTAATTTTTTTTTTATTTTCATTGCTGAAACGTTATAAAGATAGAATGTATTTGATAGGAAATTTCCTGCACAATCTAATGGTACTTGTCTTAACTATCTACGATTAATGGCAAGCTTAAGAATAAAGTTTGAAATTGGTACTTATCAAGGAATAACGACTATATTTAAACTTGCGCATTTTTTTAATTTTTTTTTATATTTTTATTGCTGAAAGGTTATAAAGATAGAAGGTATTTGATAGGAAATTTCCTGCTCAATCGAATTATATTTGTTTTAACCACCTACGGTTAATAGCAAGCTCAAGAATAAAGTTTGAAATTGGTACTTATCAAGGAATAACGACTATATTTAAACTTGCAAATTTTTTTGATTTTTTATATTTTTACATTGCAGAAACTTTATAAAACTAAAATGTGTTTGATAGAAAATATCCTGCTCAATCGAATAGTACTTGTTTCAACCATCTACAAATAATATCAAGCTCAAGAATAAAGTTTGAAATTGGTACTTATCAAGAAAAAACGACTCTCTTTAAACTTGCGTATTTTTTTGTTTTTTTTTATATTTACATTGCTAAAACGTTATAAAAGTAAAATCTATTTGATAGAAAATTTCTTGCTCAATCGATTGGTATTTGTTTTAACTATCCACAGTTAATAGCAAGCTCAAGACCAAAGATTGAAATTGGTACTTATCAAGGAATTACGACTATCTTTAAACTTGCGCATTTTTTAATTTTTTTTTATATTTACATTGCTGAAACGTTATAAAGATAGGATGTATTTGATAGAAAATTTTCTGCTCAATTAAACGGTATTTGTTTCAACTATCTACAATTAATAGCAAGCTTAAGAATGAAGTTTGAAATTGGTATTTATCAAAAAATAACGACTCTTTTTAAACTTGCGTATTTTTTTGATTTTTTTTATATTTACATTGATGAGACTTTATAAAACTAAAACGTGTTTGGTAGGAAATATTCTGTTCAATCGAATAGTACTTGCTTCAGCTATTTACAATCAATAGCAAGCTCAAGAATGAAGTTTGAAATTGGTACTTATCAAAGAATAACGACTATCTTTAAACTTGCAAATTTTTTTAATTTTTTTTATATTTACATTGCCAAGACGTTACCAAGGTAGGATGTATTTGATAGGAAATTTTTTGCTTAATCGAACGGTTTTTGCTTCAACCATTTACAATTAATAGCAAGCTCAAGAACGAAGTTTGAAATTGGCACTTATCAAAGAATAACAACTATTTTTAAACTTGCGAATTTTTTTAATTTTTTTTATATTTACATTGCTGAAACGTTTTAAAAGTGAGATTATTTGATAGAAAATTTTTTGCTCAATCGAATGGTACTTGTTTCAACCATCTACAGTTAATAGCAAGCTCAAGACCAAAGTTTGAAGTTGGTACTTATCAAGGAATAACGACTATCTTTAAACTTGCAAATTTTTTTAATTTTTTTTATATTTACATTGCTAAGAAGTTATGAAAGTAGGATGTATTTGATAGCAAATTTTTTGTTTAATCGAATAATATTTGCTTCAACCATTTACAATTAATAGCAAGCTCAAGAATGAAGTTTGAAATTGGTATTTAACAAAAAATAACGACTCTTTTTAAACTTGCGCATTTTTTTAATTTTTTATACTTAAATTGCTAAAACGTTATAAAAGTAAGATGTATTTGATAGAAAATTTTTTGCTTAATCGAATGGTATTTGCCTTAACCATCTACAATTAATAGCAAGCTCAAGAATGAAGTTTGAAATTGGTACTTATCAAGGAATAACGACTATCTTTAAACTTGCAAATTTTTTTAATTTTTTTTATATTTTTATTGCTGAAAGGTTATAAAGATATAATGTGTTTGATAGGAAATTTCCTGCTCAATCGAATTATATTTGTTTTAACCATCTACGGTTAATAGCAAGCTCAAGAATGAAGTTTGAAATTGGTACTTATCAAGGAATAACGACTATCTTTAAACTTGCGAATTTTTTTAATTTTTTTTTATAATTTCATTGCTGAAACGTTATAAAAGATAGAATGTATTTGATAGGAAATTTTCTGCTCAATCTAATGGTATTTGCTTTAACCATCTACGATTAATAGCAAGCTCAAGAATAAAGTTTAAAATTGGTACTTATCAAGGAATAACGACTATCTTTAAACTTGCAAATTTTTTTAATTTTTTCTATATTTAAATTGCTAAAACGTTATAAAGGTAAAATGTATTTGATAGAAAATTTTTTGCTTAATCGAATGGTATTTGCTTTAACCATCTACAATCAATAGCAAGCTCAAGAATGAAGTTTGAAGTTGGTACTTATCAAGGAATAACGACTATCTTTAAACTTGCGAATTTTTTAAATTTTTTCTATATTTACATTGCTGAAACGTTATAAAATAGAATGTATTTGATAGAAAATTTTTTGCTTAATGAAATGGTATTTGCTTCAACTATTTACAGTTAATAGCAAGCTCAAGAATAAAGTTTAAAGTTGGTACTTATCAAGGAATAACGACTATCTTTAAACTTGCGCATTTTTTTAATTTTTTAATATTTGAATTGCTAAAGCGCTCTAAAAGTAAAATGTATTTGATAGAAAATTTCCTGTTTAATCGAGTGGTATTTGCTTTAAGCATTTACAATCAATAGCAAGCTCAAAAATGAAGTTTGAAATTGGTACTTATCATGGAATAACGACTATCTTAAACTTGCAAATTTTTTTAATTTTTTTTATATTTTCATTGCTAAAACGTTATTAAGATAAAATCTATTTGATGGGAAATTTTCTGGTCAATCAAATGGTACTTGTTTTAACCATCTACGATTAATAGCAAGCTCAAGAATAAAGTTTGAAATTGGTACTTATTTTTTTAATTTTTTTTATATTTTCGTTGCTAAAACGTTATAAAGATAGAATGTATTTGATAGAAAATTTCCTGCTCAATCAAATGGTACTTGTTTTAACAATCTACAATTAATAGCAAGCTCAAGAATAAAGTTTGAATTTGGTACTTATCAAGGAATAACGACTATCTTTAAACTTGCATATTTTTTTAATTTTTTTTATATTTTCGTTGCTAAAACGTTATAAGGATAGAATGTATTTGATAGGAAATTTTCTGGTCAATCAAATGGTATTTGTTTTAACCATCTACGATTAATAGCAAGCTCAAGAATAAAGTTTGAAATTGGTACTTACCAAGGAATAACGACTATCTTTAAACTTGCAAATTTTTTTAATTTTTTTTATATTTTCATTGCTGAAACGTTATAAAGATAAAATGCATTTGATAGGAAATTTCCTGCTCAATCAAATGGTACTTGTTTTAACCATCTACAATCAATAGCAAGCTCAAGAATGAAGTTTGAAATTGGTACTTATCAAGGAATAACGACTATCTTTAAACTTGCGAATTTTTTTAATTTTTTTTATATTTTCATTGCTGAAACGTTATAAAGATAAAATGCATTTGATAGAAAATTTTCTGCTCAATCAAATGGTACTTGTTTTAACCATCTACAATCAATAGCAAGCTCAAGAATGAAGTTTGAAATTGGTACTTATCAAGGAATAACGACTATTTTTAAACTTGCAAATTTTTTTAATTTTTTTTATATTTACATTGCTAAGAAGTTATGAAAGTAGAATGTATTTGATAGGAAATTTTTGTTTAATTGAATAATATTTGCTTCAACCATTTACAATTAATAGCAAGCTCAAGAATGAAGTTTGAAATTGGTATTTAACAAGAAATAACGACTCTTTTTAAACTTGCGCATTTTTTTAAGTTTTTATATTTAAATTGCTAAAACGTTATAAAAGTAAGATGTATTTGATAGAAAATTTTTTGCTTAATCGAATAGTATATGCCTTAACCATCTACAATTAATAGCAAGCTCAAGAATGAAGTTTGAAGTTGGTACTTATCAAGGAATAACGACTATCTTTAAACTTGCGAATTTTTTAATTTTTTTTTATAATTTCATTGCTGAAACGTTATTAAAGATAGAATGTATTTGATAGGAAATTTTCTGCTCAATCTAATGGTATTTGCTTTAACCATCTACAATCAATAGCAAGCTCAAGAATGAAGTTTGAAGTTGGTACTTATCAAGGAATAACGACTATCTTTAAACTTGCAAATTTTTTTAATTTTTTCTATATTTAAATTGCTAAAACGTTATAAAAGTAAAATGTATTTGATAGAAAATTTTTTGCTTAATCGAATGGTATTTGCTTTAACTATCTACAATCAATAGCAAGCTCAAGAATGAAGTTTGAAATTGGTACTTATCAAGGAATAACGACTATCTTTAAACTTGCGAATTTTTTAAATTTTTTCTATATTTACATTGCTGAAACGTTATAAAAATAGAATGTATTTGATAGAAAATTTTTTGCTTAATGAAATGGTATTTGCTTCAACTATTTACAATTGATAGCAAGCTCAAGAATAAAGTTTAAAGTTGGTACTTATCAAGGAATAACGACTATCTTTAAACTTGTGCATTTTTTTAATTTTTTAATATTTAAATTGGTAAAACGTTATAAAAGTAAGATGTATTTGATAGAAAATTTTTTGCTTAATCGAATGGTATTTGCTTTAAGGTTCTGCAATCAATAGCAAGCTCAAGAATAAAGTTTGAAATTGGTACTTATCAAGGAATAACGACTATCTTTAAACTTGCGAATTTTTTTAATTTGTTTTATATTTTTATTGCTGAAACGTTATAAAGGTAGAATGTATTTAATAGGAAATTTTTTGCTCAATCGAATGGTACTTGCTTTAACCATCTGCAATTAATAGAAAGCTCAAGAATAAAGTTTGAAATTGGTACTTATCAAGGAATAACGACTATCTTTAAACTTGTGCATTTTTTTAATTTTTTTATATTTAAATTGCTAAAACGTTATAAAAGTACGATGCGTTTATTAGAAAATTTTTTGGCCAATTGAACGATATTTGTTTCAACCATCTGCAATTAACAGCAAGCTCAAAAATGAAGTTTGAAATTGGTGCTTATCAAGGAATAACGACTATCTTTAAACTTGCGTATTTTTTTGATTTTTTTTATATTTACATTGCTGAAACTTTATAAAACTAAAATGTGTTTAATAGAAAATATTCTGCTTAATTGAACAATAGTTGCTTCAACCATCTGCAATCAATAGCAAGCTCAAGAATGAAGTTTGAAATTGGTATTTATCAAGAAATAACAACTCTCTTTAAACTTGCGAATTTTTTTGATTTTTTTTATATTTACATTGCTGAAACGTAATGAAAGTAGTATACATTTAATAGTAAATTTTCTGCTCAATCGAATGGTAATTGTGTCAACCATCTACAATTAATAGCAAGCTCAAGAATAAAGTTTGAAGTTGGTACTTATCAAGGAATAACAACTATCTTTAAACTTGCAAATTTTTTATATATTTACATTGCAGAAACTTTATAAAACTAAAATGTGTTTGATAGAAAATATCCTGCTCAATCGCATAATATTTGTTTTAACCATCGACAATCAATAGCAAGCTCAAGAGTGAAATTGGTATTTATCATGTAATAACGACTATTTTTAAACTTGCGCATTTTTTTAATTTTTTGTATTTAATTTGCTAAGACGTTATAAAACTAAAATGTATTTGATAGAAGATTTTTTGCTTAATCCAATGGTTTTTGCTTTAACCATCTACAGTCAATACCAAGCTCAAGAATGAAGTTTGAAATTGGTACTTATCAAGGAATGACGACTATCTTTAAACTTGCAAATTTTTTAAATTTTTTTTATATTTTCATTGCTGAAACGTTATAAAGATAAAATGTATTTGATAGGAAATTTTTTGCTCAATTGAACGGTGCTTGTTTTAACCATCTACGATTAATAGCAAGCTCAAGAATAAAGTTTGAAATTGGTACTTATCAAGAAATAACGACTATCTTTAAACTTGCGCATTTTTTTAATTTTTTTATATTTAAATTGCTAAAACGTTATAAAGGTAAGATGTTTTTAATAGAAAATTTCTTGCTTAATCGAATGGTATTTGCTTTAAGCATCTACAATCAATAGCAAGCTCAAGAATAAAGTTTGAAAATGGTACTTATCAAGGAATAACGACTATCTTTAAACTTGCGCATTTTTTTAATTTTTTTATATTTAAATTGCTGAAACGTTATAAAGATAGAATGTATTTGATAGAAAATTTTCTGCTCAATCAAATGGTACTAGTTCCAACCATCTACAATTAACAGCAAGCTCAAGAATGAAGTTTGAAATTGGTACTTATCGAGGAATAACGACTATCTATAAACTTGCGAATTTTTTTAATTTTTTTTATATTTGCATTGCGAAGACGTTACGAAAGTAAAATGTATTTGATAGGAAATTTTCTGCTTCAACGAACAATATTTGCTTCAACCATCTACAATTAATAGCAAGCTCAAGAATGAAGTTTGAAATTAGTACTTATCAAAGAGTAACAACTATCTTTAAACTTGCGTATTTTTTTGATTTTTTTTTGTATTTACAAAGCTGAAACTTTATAAAACTAAAATGTGTTTGATAGAAAATATTCTGCTCAATCAAATAATACTTGTTTTGACCATTTGCAATCAATAGCAAGCTCAAGAATAAAGTTTGAAATTGGTATTTATCAAGAAATAACGACTCTTCTTAAACTTGCGCATTTTTTTAATTTTTTTTATGTTTTTATTGCTGAAACGTTATAAAAGTGAAACGTGTTTGATAGGAAATTTTCTGCTCAACCGAATGGTATCTGCTTTACATATCTACAGTCAATAGCAAGCTCAAGAATGAAGTTTGAAATTGGTACTTATCAAGGAATAACGACTATCTTTAAACTTGCGCATTTTTTTAATTTTTTTATATTTAAATTGCTAAAACGTTGTAAAAGTAAGATATATTTGATAGAAAATTTCTTTCTTAATCAAATAGTATTTGCCTTAGCCATCTACAATCAATAGCAAGCTCAAGAATGAAGTTTGAAATTGGTACTTATCAAGAAATAACGACTATCTTTAAACTTGAGCATTTTTTTAATTTTTTTAATATTTTCATTGCTGAAACGTTATAAAAGTAGAATGTATTTGATAGGAAATTTTCTGTTTAATTGAATGGTATTTCCTTCAACCATCTACTGAGCAAGCTCAATAATAAAGTTTGAAATTATTACTTATCAAGAAATAACGACTCTTTTGAAACTTGCGTATTTTTTTGATTTTTTTTAATTTACATTGCTGAAACTTTATAAGACTAGAATATGTTTATTAGAAAATTTCCTGCTCAATCGAATGGTACTTGCTTCAATTATCTACAATTAATAGCAAGCTCAAGAATGAAGTTTGAAATTAGTACTTATTAAGAAATAACGACTATCTTTAAACTTGTGCATTTTTTTGATTTTCTTTTTATATTTACATTGCTAAAACGTTATAAAAGTAAAATGCATTTGATAGGAAATTTTCTGCTTAATCGAATAGTTTTTGCTTCAACCATCTACAATTAATAGCAAGCTCAAGAATGAAGTTTGAAGTTGGTACTTATCAAGGAATAACGACTATCTTTAAACTTTGCAAATTTTTTTGATTTTTTATATATTTACATTGCAGAAACTTTATAAAACTAAAACTTGTTTAATAGAAAATATCCTGCTCAATCGAATAGTACTTGCTTCAACCATCTACAATCAATACCAAGCTCAAGAATGAAGTTTGAAGTTGGTATTTATCAAGAAATAACGACTCTCTTTAAACTTGCGTATTTTTTTGATTTTTTTATATTTACATTGCTGAAACACATAAAACCAAAATTTGTTTGATAGAAAATTTTCTGCTCAATCAAATTGTATTGGTTTTAACTATCTACAGTTAACAGTAAGCTCAAAAATAAAGTTTGAAATTGGTATTTATCAAGAAATAACGACTCTTTTTATACTTGCGTATTTTTTGGATTTTTTTTTATATTTACATTGCTGAAACTTTATTAAACTAAAATGTGTTTGATAGAAAATGTCTTGCTTTATCGAATAGTAATTACTTCAACTATCTAGAGTCAATAGCAAGCTCAAGAATGAAGTTTGAATTTGGTATTTATCAAGAATCGAATAGTAATTGCTTCAACCATTTACAATCAATAGCATGCTTAACGTTGAAGTTTGAAATTGGTACTTATCAAGGAATAACAACTATCTTTAAACTTGCGCATTTTTTTGATTTTTTTTATATTTACGTTGTTAAAACGTTATGAAAGTAGAATATGTTAATTAGAAAATTTCCTGTTTAAGTGAATGGTGTTTGCTTCAACAATCTACAATTAATAGGAAGCTCAAGAATAAAGTTTGAAATTGGTACTTATCAAGAAATAACGACTATTTTTAAACTTGCGCATTTTTTAAATTTTTTTTTTATTTACATTGCTGAAGCGTTATAAAAGTAGGACGTATTTGATAGAAAATTTTTTGCTCAAACGAATGGTATTTGCTCCAACCATCTACAATTAATAGCAAGCTCAAAAATGAAGTTTGAAATTGGTACTTATCAAAGAATAACGACTATATTTAAACTTGCGTATTTTTTTGAGTTTTTCTTATATTTACATTATTGAGACGTTATAAAGGTAGGATGTATTTAATAGAAAATTTTTTGCTTAATCAAACGGTATTTGCTTCAACCATCTACAATTAATAGCAAGCTCAAGAATAAAGTTTGAAATTGGTACTTATCAAGGAATAACGACTATCTTTAAACTTGCGTATTTTATAATTTTTTTATATATTTACATTGCTGAAACGTTATAAAGGTAAAATGTATTTGATAGAAAATTTTCTGCTTAATCGAATGGTATTTGCCTCAACCATCTACAATTAATAGCAAGCTCAAGCATAAAGTTTGAATTAAGTACTTATCAAGGAATAACGACTATATTTGAACTTGCAAATTTTTTTAGTTTTTATTTATATTTACATTGTTGAAACGTTATAAAAGTACGATGTATTTAATAGAAAATTTCTTGCTCAATCGAATGGTACTTGTCTCAGCCATCTAGAATTAATAGCAAGCTCAAGAATGAAGTTTGAAATTGATATTTATCAAAAAATAGCGACTTTCTTTAAACTTGTTAATTTTTTTGATTTTTTTTATATTTACATTGCTAAAATTTTACAAAACTAAAATGGGTTTGATAGAAAATATCCTGCTCAATTAAATAGTACTTGCTTTAACTATCTACAATTAATAGCAAGCTCAAGAATGAAGTTTGAAATTGGTACTTATTAAGAAATAACGACTATATTTAAACTTGCAATTTTTTTAGTTTTTATTTATATTTACATTGTTGAAAGTTATAAAAATACAATGTATTTGATAGAAAATTTTTTGCTCAATCGAATGGTACTTGTCTCAACCATCTAGAATTAATAGCAGGCTCAACAATGAAGTTTGAAATTGATATTTATCAAAAAATAGCGACTTTCTTTAAACTTGCGTATTTTTTTGATTTTTTTATATATACATTGCTGAAACGTTATAAATGGAAGACGTATTTAATTAAAAAATTCTTGCTTAAACAAATGGTATTTGTTTCAACCATCTACAATTATTAGCAAGCTCAAAAATAAAGTTTGAAGTTGGTACTTATTAAGAAATAACGACTAACTTTAAACTTGCGCATTTTTTTAATTTTTTTTTATTTACATTGCTAAAGCGTTATAAAAGTAAAATGTATTTAATAGTAAATTTTCTGCTTAATCGAACGGTATTTGCTTCAACCATCTACAATCAATAGCAAGCTCAAGAATGAAGTTTGAATTTGGTATTTATCAAGAAATAACGACTATTTTTAAACTTGGTAATTTTTTTGATTTTTTTTATATTTACATTGCTAAAACTCTATAAAACTATAATGTGTTTGATAGAAAATTTTCTGCCTAATAGAATAGTACTTGTGTCGACCATCTACAATTAATAGCAAGTTCAAGAATATAGTTTGAAATTGGTATTTATCAAGGAATAAAAACTATCTTTAAACTTGCGAATTTTTTTGATTTTTTTTATATCTACATTGCTGAAACGTAATAAAGGTAGGATACGTTTAATAGGAAATTTTCTGTTCAATCAAATGGTACTTGTGTGAACCATCTACAATTAATAGCAAGCTCAAAAAAGAAGTTTGAAGTTGGTACTTATCAAGAAATAACGACTCTCTTTAAACTTGCGTATTTTTTTGATTTTTTTTATATTTACATTAATAAAACTTTATAAAACTAGAACGTGTTTGATAGAAAATATTCTGCTCAATCAAATAGTACTTGCCTCAACTACTTACAATCAATATCAAGCTCAAGAATGAAGTCTGAAAGTGGTACTTATCAAGGAATAACGACTATATTTAAACTTGTGAATTTTTTTGAATTTTTTTATATTTACATTGCTGAAGCGTTATAAAAGTAAAATGTATTTAATAGTAAATTTTCTGCTTAATCGAACGGTATTTGCTTCAACCATCTACAATTAATAGCAAGCTCAAGAATGAAGTTTGAAATTGGTACTTATCAAGGAATAACAACTTTAAACTTGCGTATTTTTTTGATTTTTTTTATATTTACAATGCTGAAACTTTATAAAACTAAAATGTGTTTGATAGAAAATATCCTGCTCAATCGCATAATACTTGTTTTAACCATCTACAAACAATAGGAAGCTCAAGAATGAAGTTTGAAATTGGTATTTATCAAGAAATAACGACTCTTTTTAAACTTGCGCATGTTTTAATTTTTTTTATAGTTACATTGCTGAAACGTTATAAAAGTAAGATGTGTTTGATAGAAAATTTTTTGCTCAATTAAATGGTACTTGTGTTGACCATCTACAATTAATAGCAAGCTCAAGAATATAGTTTGAATTTGGTACTTATCAAGGAATAACAACTCTCTTTAAACTTGCGTATTTTTTTAATTTTTTTTATATTTACATTGCTAAAACTCTATAAAATTAAAATGTGTTTAATAGAAAAGATCCTGCTCAATTGAATAGTATTTGCTTCAACCATTTACAATCAATAGCAAGCTCAAGAATGAAGTTTGAAATTGGTACTTATCAAGGAATAACGACTCTTTTTAAACTTGCGTATTTTTTTGATTTTTTTTATATTTACATTGCTAAAACTTTATAAAGCTAGAATGTGTTTGATAGAAAATATCCTGCATAATTGAACAGTGCTTGCTTCAACCATTTACAATTAATAACAAGCTCAAGAATAAAGTTTGAAATTGGTATTTATCAAGGATTAACGACTCTCTTTAAACTTGAGCATTTTTTTGATTTTTTTATTATTTACATTGCTGAAACTTCATAAAACTAGAATGTGTTTGATAGAAAATATCTTGCTCAATCAAGTAGTGCTTGCTTCAACCATTTACAATCAATAGCAAGCTTAAGAATGAAGTTTGAAATTGGTATTTATCAAGAAATAACGACTATATTTAAACTTGCGCATTTTTTTGATTTTTTTTATATTTACATTGTTAAAACGTTATAAAGGTAGGATGTGTGTAATAAAAAATTTTTTGCTTAATTGAATGGTATTTCTTTAAACTATTTACAAATAATAGCAAGCTCAAGAATGAAGTTTGAAATTGGTATTTATCAAGAAATAACGACTATCTATAAACTTGCGTATTTTTTTGATTTTTTTTGTATTTACATTGCTGACACGTTATAAAAGTAGAACGTATTTGATAGGAAATTTTCTGCCTAATAGAACGGTACTGGTTTCAACCATCTGCAATAAACAGCAAGCTCAAGAATAAAGTTTAAAATTGGTACTTATCAAGGAATAACGACTCTTTTTAAACTTGCGTATTTTTTTGATTTTTTTTATATTTACATTACTGAAACTTTATAAAGCTAGAATGTGTTTGATAAAAAATTTTCTGCTTAATTGAATAGTATTTGCTTCAACCATCTACAATTAACAACAAGCTCAAGAATGAAGTTTGAAATTGGTACTTATCAAGAAATAACGACTCTTTCTAAACTTGCGTATTTTTTTAATTTTTTTAATATTTACATTGCTAAAATTTTATAAAACTAAAATGTGTTTGATAGAAAACATTCTGCTCAATCGAATAGTACTTGCTTCAACCATTTACAATCAATAGCAAGCTCAAGAATGAAGTTTGAAATAGGTATTTATCAAGAAATAACGACTCTTTTTAGACTTGCGTTTTTTTTTTATATTTACATTGTTGAAACTTTATAAAACTAAAATGTGTTTAATAGAAAATATATTGCTTAATCGAACAATACTTGCTTCAACCATTTACAATCAATAGCAAGCTCAAAAATGAAGTTTGAATTTGGTATTTATCAAGAATAAACGACTCTCTTAAAACTTGCGTATTTTTTTGATTTTTTAAATATTTACATTGCTGAAACGTTATAAAAGTAGAATGTATTTGATAGAAAATTTTCTGCTTAATCGAATAATATTTGTTTCAACTATCTACAATTAATGGCAAGCTCAAGAATGAAGTTTGAAATTGGTACTTATCAAGGAATAACAACTATCTTTAAACTTGAGCATTTTTTTAATTTTTTTTATATTTACATTGCTGAAACGTTATTACGGTAAAACGTATTTGATAAGAAATTTTTTGCTTAATCGAACGGTATTTGCCTCAACCATCTACAGTTAATGGCAAGCTCAAGAATGAAGTTTGAAATTGGTACTTATCAAGGAATAACAACTATATTTAAACTTGCGTATTTTTTTGATTTTTTTTATATTTACATTACTGAAACTTTATAAAACTAAATTAAGTTTGATAGAAAATATCCTGCTCAATTAAATAGTGCTTGCTTCAAACATCTACAATTAATAGCAAGCTCAAGAATGAAGTTTGAAATTGGTACTTATCAAGGAATAACGACTATATTTAAACTTGCGTATTTTTTTGATTTTTTTTATATTTACATTACTGAAACTTTATAAAACTAAATTAAATTTGATAGAAAATGTCCTGCTCAATTAAATAGTATTTGCTTCAATTATCTACAATCAATAGCAAGCTCAAGAATAAAGTTTAAAATTGGTACTTATTAAGAAATAACGACTATATTTAAACTTGCAAATTTTTTTAGTTTTTTTTATATTTACATTGCTGAAACTTTATAAAACTAGAATGTGTTTAATAGCAAATATCCTGCTCAATCAAATAGTACTTGCTTCAAACATCTACAATTAATAGCAAGCTCAAGAATGAAGTTGAAATTGGTACTTATCAAGGAATAACGACTCTTTTTAAACTTGGTAATTTTTTTGATTTTTTTTATATTTACATTGCTGAAACTTTATAAAACTAGAATGCGTTTTATAGAAAGTAACTTGCTCAATCGAATAGTACTTGCTTCAACTATTTACAATCAATAGCAAGCTCAAGAATGAAGTTTGAAACTGGTACTTATCAAGAAATAAAGACTATCTTTAAACTTGCGCATTTTTTTAATTTTTTTTATATATACATTGTTGAATCGTTATAAAGGTAGAATGTATTTAGTAGGAAATTTTCTGCTTAATCAAATGATATTTGCCTCAACCATCTACAGTTAATAGCAAGCTCAAGTATAAAGTATGAAATTGGTACTTATCAAGGTATAACGACTATATTTATACTTGCGTATTTTTTTGTTTTTTTTTTATATTTACATTGCTGAAACTTTATAAAACTAAAATGTGTTTGATATAAAATATTCTGCTCAATTAAATAGTACTTGCCTCAACCATTTACAATCAATAGCAAGCTCAAGAATGAAGTTTGAAATTAGTATTTATCAAGAAATAACAACTCTTTTTAAACTTGGTAATTTTTTTGATTTTTTTTTATTTACATTGCTGAAACTTTATAAAACTAGAATGTGTTTAATAGGAAATATTCTGCTCAATCGAATAGTACTTGCTTCTAACATCTACAATCAATAGCAAGCTCAAGAATGAAGTTTAAAATTGGTACTTATCAAAGAATAACGACTCTTTTTAAACTTGGTAATTTTTTTGATTTTTTTTATATTTACATTGCTGAAACTTTATAAAACTAGAATGTGTTTGATAGAAAATTTTCTGCTTAATCAAATAGTAATTGCTCCAACTATTTACAATCAATAGCAAGCTAAAGGATAAAGTTTGAAATTGGTATTTATCAAGAAATAACGACTCTATTTAATCTTGTGTATCTTTTTGATTTATTTTATATTTACATTGCTGAAACGTTATAAAAGGAGAAAGTATTCAATAGAAAATTTCCTGTTTAATCAAATGGTTTTTGCCTCAACTATCTACAGTTAACAGCAAGCTCAAGAATGAAGTTTGAATTTGGTACTTATTAAGGAATAACGACTAACTTTAAACTTGCGTAATTTTTTGATTTTTTTTATATTTACATTGCTGAAACTTTATAAAACTAAAATGTGTTTGATAGGAAATATCCTGCTTAATTGAATGGTACTTAGTTCAACTATTTACAGTCAATAGCAAGCTCAAGAATGAAGTCTGAAATTGGTACTTATCAAGAAATAACAACTATTTTTAAACTTGCGCATTTTTTTAATTTTTTTTATATTTACATTGCTGAAACATTATAAAACTAAAATCTGTTTGATAGAAAATATCCTGCTTAATCAAATAGTATTTGCTTCAACTATCTAGAATCAATAGCATACTCAAAAATGGAGTTTGAAATTGGTTTTTATTAAGAAATAACGACTCTATTTAAACTTGCGTATTTTTTTAATTTTTTTTATATTTACATTGCTGAAACGTTATAGAAATAGGATGTATTTAATAGAAAATTTTCTGCTTAATTAAATGGTGTTTGCTTTAAACATCTACAAATGATAGCAAGCTAAAGAATAAAGTTTTAAATTGGTATTTATCAAGGAATAACTACTCTCTTTAAACTTGCGTATTTTTTTGATTTTTGTTATATTTACATTGCCGAAACGTTATAAAAGTAAGATTTATTTGATAAAAAATTTTCTGCTTAATCGAATGGTATTTGTTTCAACTATCTACAATTAACAGCAAGCTCAAAAATGAAGTTTGAAGTTGGTACTTATTAAGGAATAACGACTATCTTTAAACTTGCTTTTTTTTTAATTTTTTTTATATTTACATTGCTGAAACATTATAAAACTAAAATTTGTTTGATAGAAAATATCCTGCTTAATCAAATAGTATTTGCTTCAACTATCTAGAATCAATAGCATACTCAAAAATGGAGTTTGAAATTGGTTTTTATTAAGAAATAACGACTCTATTTAAACTTGCGTATTTTTTTAATTTTTTTTATATTTACATTGCTGAAACGTTATAAAAATAAGATGTATTTGATAAAAAATTTCCTGCTCAATCGAATAGTACTTGTTTCAACCATCTGCAATTAATAGCAAGCTCAAGAATAAAGTTTGAATTTGGTATTTATCAAGAAATAACAACTCTCCTTAAACTTGCGTATTTTTTTGATTTTTTTAATATTTACATTGCTGAAACGTTATAAAACTAAATGTGTTTGATAAAAAATATCCTGCTTAATTGAATAATACTTGCTTCAGCCATCTACAGTCAATAGCAAGCTCAAGAATGAAGTTTGAAATTGATATTTATCAAAAAATAACGACTCTTTTTAAACTTGCGTATTTTTTTGATTTTTTTTATATTTACATTGCTGAAACTTTATAAAACTAAAATGTATTTAATAGAAAATATCCTGTTCAATCGAATAGTACTTGCTTTAACCATTTAAAAACAATAGCAAGCTCAAGAATGAAGTTTGAAATTAGTACTTATCAAGGAATAATGACTATTTTTAAACTTGCGCAATTTTTTAATTTTTTTTATATTTACATTGCTGAAACCTTAGAAAAAGTAGGATGTATTTAATAGAAAATTTTTTGTTTAATCGAATGGTATTTGCTTTAACAATCCACAGTTAATAGCAAGCTTAAGAATGAAGTTTGAATTTGGTACTTATCAAGAAATAACGACTACCTTTAAACTTGCGCTTTTTTTTAATTTTTTTATATTTATATTGCTGAAACGTTATAAGAGTAAGATGTATTTGATAGAAAATTTTCTGCTTAATCGAATGGTATTTGCCTCAACCATCTTCAATTAATAGCAAGCTCAAGAATACAGTTTGAAATTGGTACTTATCAAGGAATAACGACTATCTTTAAACTTGCGCATTTTTTTAATTTTTTTAATATTTACATTGTTGAAACGTTATAAGAGTAAAATACATTTGATAGAATATTTTTTGCTTAATCAAATGGTATTTGCCTTAACCATTTACAATTAATAGCAAGCTCAAGAATGAAGTTTGAAATTGGTATTTATCAAGAAATAACGACTCGTTTTAAACTTGCGTATTTTTTTGATTTTTTTAATATTTACATTGCTGAAACGTTACAAAATTAAGATTTATTTGATAGAAAATTTCCAGCTTAATCGAATGGTATTTGCTTCAACCACATACAGCTAAGAGCAAGCTCAAGAATGAAGTTAATAGTTGCTACTTATCAAGGAATAACGACTATCTTTAAACTTGCGTATTTTTTTGATTTTTTTAATATTTACATTGCTGAAACGTTATAAAACTAAAATGTGTTTGAGAAAAATTATCCTGCTTAATCGAATAATACTTGCCTCAGCCATCTACAATCAATAGCAAGCTCAAGAATGAAGTTTGAATTTGGTATTTATCAAGAAATAACGACTCTTTTTAAACTTGCGTAATTTTTTGATTTTTTTTATATTTACATTGCTGAAATTTTATAAAACTAGAACGTGTTTGATAGAAAATATCCTGCTCAATCAAATAGTACTTGCTTTAACCAGTTAAAATCAATAGCAAGCTCAAGAATGAAGTTTGAAATTAGTACTTATCAAGGAATAACGACTATTTTTAAACTTGCGCATTTTTTTAATTTTTTTTTATATTTACATTGCTGAAACGTTGTAAGGAAAAAATATATTTAATAAAAAATTTCCTGTTTAATCAAATAGTATTTGCTTCAACCATCTACAATTAATAGCAAGCTCAAGAATGAAGTTTGAATTTGGTATTTATCAAGAAATAACGACTCTTTTTAAACTTGCGTATTTTTTTAATTTTTTTTATATTTACATTGCTGAAACGTTATAAAAGTAAAATATATTTGATAAAAAATTTCCTGTTTATTCGAATGGTATTTGATTCAACCATCTACAATTAACAGCAAGCTCAAAAATGAAATTTAAAATTGGTACTTATTAAGAAATAACGACATTATTAATAATTACATTGCTATAACTTTATGAAGCTAAAACGTGTTTAATAGAAAATATCCTGCTCAATTGAATAGTATTTGCTTCAACCATCTACAATCAATAGCAAGCTCAAGAATAAAGTTTGAAGTTGGTTCTTATCAAGAAATAACGACTCTCTTTAAACTTGCGTATTTTTTTGATTTTTTTTAAATTGCTAAATCGTTATAAAAGTAAAATGTATTTGATAGAAAATTTTTTGCTTAATCGAGTGGTATTTGCTTTAACAATCTACAGTTAATAGCAAGCTCAAAAATGAAGTTTGAATTTGGTACTTATCAAGGAATAACGACTATCTTTAAACTTGCGAATTTTTTTAATTTATTTATATTTATATTGCTGAAACGTTATAAAAGTAAGATGTATTTGATAAAAAATTTTCAGCTTAATCGAATGGTATTTCCTTTTACCATTTACAATTAATAGCAAGCTCAAGAATAAAGTTTGAAATTGGTACTTATCAAGGAATAACGACTATCTTTAAACTTGCGCATTTTTTTAATTTTTTTATATTTATATTGCCAAAACGTTATAAAAGTAAAATGTATTTGATAGATAATTTCCTGTTCAATCAAGTTGTATTTGCTTCAACCATCTTCAATTAATAGCAAGCTCAAGAATAAAGTTTGAAATTGGCACTTATCAAGGAATAACGACTATCTATAAACTTGCGCATTTTTTTAATTTTTTTATATTTATATTGCTGAAGCGTTATAAGAGTAAGATGTATTTGATAGAAAATTTCCCGCTTAATTGAATGGTATTTAAGTTGATGGAATGAAGTGAATGGTATCTACAGTTAATAGCAAGCTCAAGAATGAAGTTTGAAATTGGTACTTATCAAGAAATAACGACTATATTTAAACTTGCAAATTTTTTTAATTTTTTTTATATTTACATTGTTGAAACTTTATAAAACTAAAATGTGTTTGATAGAAAATGTCCTGCTCAATCGAATAATATTTGTTTTAACCATCTACAATTAATAGCAAGCTCAAGAATGAAGTTTGAAATTGGTATTTATCAAGAAATAACAACTCTCTTTAAACTTGCGTATTTTTTTGATTTTTTTTATATTTACATTGTTGAAACGTTATAAAAGTAAGATGTATTTGATAGAAAATTTTTTGCTCAATCGAATGGTACTTGTGTCGACTATTTACAATTAATAGCAAGCTCAAGGATGAAGTTTGAAATTGGTATTTATCAAGAAATAACGACTCTTCTTAAACTTAAAAATTTTTTTAATTTTTTTTATATTTACATTGTTGAAACGTTATTAAAGTAAAATGCATTCAATAGAAAATTTTTTGTTCAATTGAATGATATTTATTTCAACCATCTGGAATTAATAGCATGCTCAAAAATGAAGTTTGAAGTTGGTACTTATCAAGGAATAACGACTATCTTTAAACTTGCGTATTTTTTTGATTTTTTTTTATATTTACATTGCTGAAACTTTATAAAACTAAAATGTGTTTGATAGAAAACATCCTGCTTAATCGAACAATACTTGCTTCAGCCATCTGCAATCAATAGCAAGCTCAAGAATGAAGTTTGAAATTGGTATTTATCAAGAAATAACGACTCTCTTAAAACTTGCGTATTTTTTTGATTTTTTTTATATTTACATTGCTAAAACGTTATAAAAGTAAAATCTTATTGATAGAAAATAACCTGCTCAATCGAATGGTACTTGTTTTAACCATCCACAGTTAATAGCAAGCTCAAGACCGAAGATTGATATTGGTACTTATCAAGGAATTACGACTATCTTTAAACTTGCGCATTTTTTTATTTTTTTTTATATTTACATTGCTCAAAAGTTATAAAAATAGAAAGTATTTGATAGAAAATTTTTTGCTCAATTAAACGGTATTTGTCTCAACTATCTACAGTTAATAGCAAGCTCAAGAATAAAGTTTGAAATTGGTATTTACCAAGAAATAACGACTCTTTTTAAACTTGCGTATTTTTTTGATTTTTTTTATATTTACATTGATGAAACTTTATAAAACTAGAACGTGTTTGATAAAAAATATTCTGCTCAATCAAATAGTACTTGCTTCTACTATTTACAGTCAATAGCAAGCTCAAGAATGAAGTTTGAAATTGGTACTTATCAAGGAATAATGACTATCTCTAAACTTGTGCATTTTTTAATTTTTTTTATATTTATATTGCTAAAACTCTATAAAACTAAAATGTGTTTAATAGAAAATATCCTGCTCAATCGAATCGTATTTGCTGCAACCATTTACAGTCAATAGCAAGCTCAAGAATGAAGTTTGAAATTGGTATTTATTAAGAAATAACAACTCTCTTTAAACTTGCGCATTTTTTTGATTTTTTTTATATTTACATCGCTGAAACGTCATAAATGTAGAATGTATTTGATAGAAAATTTCTTGCTAAATCGAATAGTACTTGTGTCGACCATCCACAATTAATAGCAAGCTCAAGAATATAGTTTGAAATTGGTACTTATCAAGGAATAACAACTATCTTTAAACTTGCGTATTTTTTTAATTTTTTTTATATTTACATTGCTAAAACTCTATAAAACTATAATGTGTTTGATAGAAAATTTTCTGCCTAATCGAATGGTACTTGTGTCGACCATCTACAATTAATAGCAAGTTCAAGAATATAGTTTGAAATTGGTATTTATCAAAGAATAAAAACTATCTTTAAACTTGCGAATTTTTTTGATTTTTTTTATATTTACATTGCTGAAACGTATTGAAGGTAGGATACATTTAATAGGAAATTTCCTGCTCAATCAAATAGTACTTGCCTCAACTACTTACAGTCAATAGCAAGCTCAAGAATGAAGTCTGAATGTGGTACTTATCAAGGAATAACGACTATTTTTAAACTTGTGAATTTTTTTGATTTTTTTTATATTTACATTGCTGAAACGTTATAAAAGTAAAATGTATTTAATAAAAAATTTTCTACTTATTAGAATGGTACTCACTTCAACCATCTACAATTAACAGCAAGCTCAAAAATAAAGTTTGAAATTGGTACTTAACAAGAAATAAGGACTATTTTTAAACTTGCGTATTTTTTTAATTTTTTTTATATTTACATTGCAGAAACATTATAAAAAAAGATGTATTTAATAGAAAATTTTCTGCTCAATCGAGCGGTACTTGCTTCAATTATCTACAATTAATAGCAAGCTCAAGAATGAAGTTTGAAATTGGTACTTATCAAGGAATAACAACTATCTTTAAATTTGCGTATTTTTTTAAATTTTTTTATATTTACATTGCTGAAACGTTATAAAAGTAAAATGAATTTGATAGAAAATTTTTCGTTCAATCGAATGGTACTTGTGTTGACCATCTACAATTAATAGCAAGCTCAAGAATATAGTTTGAATTTGGTACTTATCAAGGAATAACAACTATCTTTAAACTTGCGTATTTTTTTAATTTTTTTTATATTTACATTGCTAAAACTCTATAAAATTAAAATGTGTTTAATAGAAAAGATCCTGCTTAATCGAAAAGTATTTGCTTCAACCATTTACAATCGATAGCAAGCTCAAAAATGAAGTTTGAAATTGGTATTTATCAAGAAATAACGACTCTTTTTAAACTTGCCAATTTTTTTAATTTTTTTTATGTTTTCATTGCCGAAACGTTAAAAAAGTAAAACCTATTTGATAGAAAATTTTCTACTTATTAGAATGGTACTCACTTCAACCACCTACAATTAATAGCAAGCTCAAAAGTAAAGTTTGAAATTGGTACTTAACAAGAAATAAGGACTATTTTTAAACTTGCGTATTTTTTAAATTTTTTCTATATTTACATTGCTAAAACATTATAAAAAAAAATTATTTAATAGAAAATTTTTTGCTCAATCGAGCGGTACTTGTTTCAACCATCTACAAATAATAGCAAGCTCAAGAATAAAGTTTGAAATTGGTACTTATCAAGGAATAACGACTATCTTTAAACTTGCGCATTTTTTTAATTTTTTTTATATTTACATTGCTGAAAGGTTATAAAGCTAAAATGTGTTTATTAGAAAATATCCTGCTCAAACGAATAGTACTTGCTTCAACCATCTACAATCAATAGCCAGCTCAAGAATGAAGTTTGAAGTTGGTATTTATCAAGAAATAACAACTCTCTTTTAAACTTGAGTATTTTTTTAATTTTTTTTATATTTACATTGCTAAAACATTATAAAAAAAATGTAATTGATAGAAAATTTTCTGCTCAATTAAATGGTATTTGCTTTAACTATCAACAATTAATAGCAAGCTCAAGAATAAAATTTGAAATTGGTACTTATCAAGGAATAACGACTATCTTTAAACTTGCGCATTTTTTTAATTTTTTTTATATTTAAATTATTGAAACGTTATAAAAGTAAGATGTATTTGATAGAAAATTTCCTGTTTAATCAAATGATACTTGCCTCAACAATCTTCAATTAATAGCAAGCTCAAGAATGAAGTTTGAAATTGGTACTTATCAAGGAATAACGACCATCTTTAAATTTGCGTATTTTTTTGAGTTTCTTTATATTTACATTGCTGAAACTTCATAAAACTAAAACGTGTTTGATAGAAAATATCCTGCTCAATCGAATAGTATTTGCCTCAACCATCTACGGTCAATAGCAAGCTCAAGAATAAAGTTTGAAGTTGGTACTTATCAAGGAATAACGACTATCTTTAAACTTGCGTATTTTTTTAATATTTTTTATATTTACATTGCCAAAGCGTTATGAAAGTAAGATGTATTTGACAGGAAATTTCCTGCTCAATCGATTGGTAATTGCTTTAACCATCTGCAATTAATAGAAAGCTCAAAAATAAAGATTGAAATAGGTACTTATCAAGGAATAACGACTATCTTTAAACTTGCGTATTTTTTTGATTTTTTTTATATTTACATTGCTAAAACGTTATAAAAGTAAAATGTATTTGTTAGGAAATTTTTTGCTTAATAGAATAGTACTTGTTTCAACCATCAAAAATTAATATAAAGCTCCAGAATAACGTTTGAAATTGGTACTTATCAAGGAATAACGACTATCTTTAAACTTGCGTATTTTTTTGATTTTTTTTTTATATTTACATTACTGAAGCCTTATAAAAGTAAGATATATTTAATAGAAAATTTCCTGGTAAATCTAATGGTATTTGCTCCAACCTTCTACAATTAATAGCAAGCTCAAGGATGAAGTTTGAAATTGGTACTTATCAAGGAATAACGACTATCTTTAAACTTGCATATTTTTTTAATTTTTTTTATATTTAAATTATTGAAACGTTATAAAAGTAAAATGTATTTGATAGAAAATTTCCTGTTCAATCAAACGGTACTTGCTTCACCACCTTCAATTAATAGTAAGCTCAAGAATGAAGTTTGAAATTGGTACTTATCAAGGAATAACGACCATCTTTAAACTTGCGTATTTTTTTGAGTTTCTTTATATTTACATTGCTGAAACTTCATAAAACTCAAATGTGTTTGATAGAAAATATCCTGCTCAATCGAATAGTACTTGCCTCAACCACCTACAATCAATAGCAAGCTCAAGAATGAAGTTTGAAATTGGTACTTATCAAGGAATAACGACTATCTTTAAGCCTGCGCATTTTTTTGATTTTTTTTATATTTACATTGCTGAAACGTTATTAAAGTAAAACGTATTTAATAGGAAATTTTTTACTTAATAGAATAACATTTGCTTCAACCACCTACAAATAACAGCATTTGCTTCAACCACCTACAAATAACAGCAAGCTCAAAAATAAAGTTTGAAATTGGTACTTATCAAGGAATAACGACTATCTTTAAACTTGCGAATTTTTTTGATTTTTTTTATATTTAGATTGCTGAAACTTTATAAAGCTAAAATGTGTTTGATAGAAAATATCCTGCTCAATCGAATAGTATTTGCTTCAACCATCTACAATCAATAGCAAGCTCAAGAATAAAGTTTAAATTTGGTATTTATCAAGAAATAACGACTCTCTTTAAACTTGCGTATTTTTTTGATTTTTTTTATATTTACATTGTTGAAACGTTATACAAATAGGATCTATTTGATAGAAAATTTCCTGCTAAATCGAATGGTACTTGTTTTAACCATCCACAGTTAATAGCAAGCTTAAGACTAAAGATTGAAATTGGTACTTATCAAGGAATAACGACTATCTTTAAACTTGCAAAATTTTTTAATTTTTTTTATATTTACATTGCTGAAATGTTATAAAGATAGGATGTATTTGATAGAAAATTTTCTGCTCAAAAAAATGGTATTTGTTTTAGCCATCTACAATTAATAGCAAGCCCAAGAATGAAGTTTGAAATTGGTATTTATTAAGAAATAACGACTCTGTTTAAACTTGCGTATTTTTTTAATTTTTTTTATATTTACATTGCTAAAACTTTATAAAACTAGAATGTGTTTAATATAAAATATTTTTTTCAATCGAATAGTATTTGCTTCAACCATCTACAATCAATAGCAAGCTCAAGAATGAAGATTGAAATTAGTACTTATCAAAGAATAGCAACTATCTTTAAACTTGCGTATTTTTTTGTTTTTTTTTATATTTACATTGCTAAAATTTTATAAAACTAAAAAGTGTTTCATAGAAAATATCCTGCTTAATTGAATAATACTTGTTTTAACCATCTACAATCAATAGCAAGCTCAAGAATGAAGTTTGAAATTGGTATTTATCAAAAAATAACAACTCTCTTTAAACTTGCGTATTTTTTTGATTTTTTTTATATTTACATTGCTGAAACGTTATAAAAGTAGAATGTATTTGATAGAAAATTTCCTGCTCAATCGAATGGTATTTGTGTCGACCATCTACAATTAATAGCAAGCTCAAGAATATAGTTTAAATTTGGTACTTATCAAGGAATAACAACTGTCTTTAAACTTGCGTATTTTTTTGATTTTTTTTATATTTACATTGTTGAAACGTTATACAAATAGGATCTATTTGATAGAAAATTTCCTGCTAAATCGAATGGTACTTGTTTTAACCATCCACAGTTAATCAGATTTGTGTCTGCCATTTAACCTTTTGTACATTTTTGTTTTAATGTGCAATAAACTTTATTATTATTATTATTATTATTATTATATACCGGTTTCGGGTTTGTTCCGGCGAATTTATCCAAAAAGTAAAAAAAGGGCAAAAAAAAGGCGAAAAAAATTCTTTTTTTCTCAGGGTTTTATTTAATGAACTAATGTTAGTACTTGTTTTTTTTTGGTAGGGGAAGCCATTCATAGAAATTTTAGTTTGAAATTTCAGTTTGGTTAAAAAAAAATTGGTATTTTTCGGTAAAAATCACTTGCTGGTTAAGGAAATTCAGACATACAATTAAAATATTATTCTTAATTTTTAAGGGGAAAATTTTACTAGCAAACAGGGGATATAGATTTAGTAAAGTTTTAAAGGTTAAGATAATAATTTTAAAAGTATTGATTGAACTAGATTTTTGCTGGTTTCTCGGGAAGGAAACCGAATTGTGTTAGTTAAAATTATATTTTCTATAAAGTTTTATTATAGCTTTGAGATTAGCTACTGAATTTTTGTATATGTGAATAATAGTAAGGTTCAATTTTATAAAAATTGATTTTAGTTGCAGTATTTACTTTTAAGTTTTACGTAATTGTAGATTTAGGAATTTTTTTTGTATGGACTAAGTTTGTGCCAGCAGTTGCGGTTATACAAACTATGCAAGCTAATTTTTTTTAGTATAATTAGGTGTTAATTAGAAAATGAAGAAATAATTTTTTAGGTGAAATTTTATATTTTTGAATATTTTGTTTAATGCTTCTGAAGTTAGGAAATTTGATTTATAAACTAGGATTAGATACCCTATTATTACAAATGTGAATTTTTTACTTAAAATGATTATTAGTTATGTTCTTTAAAGTTAAAGAATTTGGCGGTATTTTAGTCTTTTCAGAGGAACCTGTTTTTTGATTGATAATCCACGATAAGTTTTACTTTTGTTTTTAATTTATATATCGTCGTTTATAAAGATTTTATTAGAATTATAATTTTTGATTTTTTAATTAAAATTGAGTTCAGATCAAGGTGTAGTTAATATAAAAGTTAAAATGGGTTACATTGTATTTATATATGGTTATTTTATTGAAAATAATATATAAATTGGATTTGAAAGTAATGTTGTTATTTATGCAACTTGATTTAGCTCTAAAATATGCACATATCGCCCGTCGCTTTCACTTTAAGGTGAAATAAGTCGTAACAGAGTAGGTTTATTGGAAAATGAGCCTGGAATGATCAAATTAGAGCTTGGTTAAGCGTTTTATTTACACTAAAAAGTTAATTGTGAAATTCAATTTAATTTGAAATTTGAGGGTTATTGTATTATCTAAGGTTATTTTATTTTTGTAAGAAATATATTTGTTTTTATTAATTTTATTTGAATAAATTTTTTTTATTATAGCTTATTGTACTGTGAAGGAAGTTCTTTTTTTCTGTAAAAGTAAATTTTATTAGTTGTACCTTTTGTATCAGGGTTTATTAAAAATAGTTTAATGATTTAATTTTCTCGAATCTATAAGAGTTATAATAATATTTATATTAATGTAGAATAATTATTTATAATATTATTATGGAAATGAAATGTTATTCGTTTATAGATATATCTAGTTTTCTAAGAAATAAGTTTAATTTAATTGTTAGTATTATTTATATATGTTTAAATTATGTGATGTTAACATTAAATATTCAAGGGGATAAGCTTTTGAATTTGTTTTATATATAATTAATTACTAATAATAAATAGGATTAGAATTTTCCATTTTTGTAAGTATGTTATATTTTATTATTTATTTAGGTTGATTTAATTTTTTATTAAATTTTTTATTAGAATGTTGTTTTTATTTTTAATTGATAATTAATTATGATTGAATTAGTATAATTTTATGTAATTTTATGTTTTATTGTCAGGTTATTTTAAGGAATTCGGCAAAATAATTTTCACCTGTTTATTAAAAACATGGCTTTTTGAGTATTATTTAAGGTCAGGCCTGCTCCATGATTTTTAAATAGCCGCAGTATTTTGACTGTGCAAAGGTAGCATAATCATTAGTTTCTTAATTAGAAGCTGGAATGAATGGTTCGACGAGAAATTGACTGTCTCATTTTAATTGAATTAGAACTTAAATTTTAAGTGAAAATGCTTAAATGTTTTATGAGGACGAGAAGACCCTATAGAGTTTTATTTTAAATTTTTTAGTTTTATGTAAGATTTAATTTGAATTTATTAAATTTGAAATTTTGTTGGGGTGATGTGAAAATTAGAAAAACTTTTTATTTTATTACACAATAATTATTGAATTGATGATCCTGAATTTTGGATTATAAGATTTAATTACCTTAGGGATAACAGCGTAATTTTTTTTGAAAGTTCTTATTGAAAAAAAAGTTTGCGACCTCGATGTTGGATTAAAATTTATTTATGGTGCAGTAGCTATAAAATTAGGTCTGTTCGACCTTTAAAATTTTACATGATCTGAGTTTAAACCGGTGTGAGCCAGGTTGGTTTCTATCCTTTAAATTTTGAAGCATTTTAGTACGAAAGGACCAGGTGTTTGAATTATATTTTTATAGTTGATTATGATTGTTGTTTTGGCAGATTAGTGCTATAGATTTAGAATCTTTTTATGTAAATTTATTTTACAAATAACATTGATTTTAAAAGATATAATTTTGTTAGGATTTTCAACGATTATTTTGGTTGTTTGTGTATTAGTAGGGGTAGCATTTTTGACTTTATTAGAGCGAAAGGTTTTAGGGTATATCCAGATTCGAAAGGGTCCTAATAAGGTAGGATTTGTGGGTTTATTACAACCTTTTAGTGATGCAATCAAACTTTTTACTAAAGAGCAGACTTTTCCTTATATATCTAATTTAAATATTTATTATTTTTCTCCTGTTTTTAATTTTTTTATTTCTTTGTTATTATGAATGGTAATACCTTTTGTTACAGTTTATTTGAATTTTAATTTATCATTATTGTTTTTTTTGGCTGTGTCTAGTTTAAGTGTTTATACAGTTATAATAGCTGGATGGTCTTCTAATTCTTCTTATGCATTATTAGGGAGATTGCGAGCTGTAGCTCAAACAATTTCTTATGAGGTGAGTTTGGCTTTAATTTTAATATCTTTTGTTTTTCTTATTTTGAGGTTAAGACTTATTGATTTTTCTGGATATCAGTTTTATAGGTGATTTATTTTTATATGTTTTCCATTAGGATTTATATAAATTATTTCTAGTTTAGCAGAAACTAATCGAACTCCATTTGATTTTGCTGAGGGTGAATCAGAGTTGGTATCAGGTTTTAATGTGGAATATAGAAGAGGAGGTTTTGCTATAATTTTTTTGGCTGAGTATGCTAGTATTTTATTTATAAGAATGATTTGCGTTATATTGTTTTTGGGGGCTGATTTAATTTCTTATTTATTTTTTGTTAAGTTGGTTTTTTTTTCTTTTTTTTGAATTTGAGTACTTGGTACTTTACCTCGTTTCCGGTATGATAAGCTTATGTACTTGGCTTGAAAGAGTTTTTTACCTAGTTCTTTAAATTTTTTACTTTATTATTTTTGTTTTAAGCTAGCTATTTTTGTCATTTTAATTTAGTTAATAAAATTTAGTACAAACTAATAGAAAGTATTATTTCTTTCTTATATTTTCAAAATATAAACTTGTTCAAGTTCATTAGTTAATTAATTATTTTATTTCATCTTGTGTATATGATAGGATTAATTAAATAAAAAGTGAAATAAAGTACGGTTAAGATTTGTCCTGTTATAATGTAAGGGTCTTCTACTGGTCGGGCTCCAATTCATGTTAATAAGCAGACGGTAGTAACTATTCTTCAAAATAAAGTTTTATTAATTGGGTAAAATTGATTTCTTAGGAAGTTTTTTTTTCCTGTGAATGGTATAATATAGAGAATTGCAATTGATATAGCTAGGGCTACAACTCCTCCTAGTTTATTAGGAATTGATCGGAGAATTGCATAGGCAAATAAAAAATATCATTCTGGTTGAATATGAACTGGAGTTACCAAAGGATTGGCTGGGATAAAATTATCTGGATCTCCTAACAGGTAGGGATTTATTAAAGATAGAAGAACTAGTGAAATTGTTATAATTAAAAATCCCACGATGTCTTTGAAAGAGAAATAAGGATGGAATGGAATTTTGTCAATATTTCTGTTTATTCCTAAAGGATTATTTGATCCTGTTTGATGGAGAAATAGTAAATGAATTATTACTATAGCAGCTACAATGAAAGGGAGGAGGAAATGAAATGAAAAAAACCGAGTTAATGTTGCATTGTCAACAGCAAAACCCCCTCATACTCATTGTACAATAGTAGTTCCTAAATAAGGGATTGCTGATAGTAAATTTGTAATAACTGTAGCTCCTCAAAATGATATTTGCCCTCACGGTAATACATAACCTAAGAAGGCTGTTGCTATTACTAGGAATAAGATTGTTACTCCGGCTATTCATGTGTGAATTAGGTTATATGAACTGTAATAAATTCCTCGGCCAATATGGAGGTAGATGCAAATGAAAAAGAATGAGGCTCCGTTAGCGTGAAGAGTTCGGATTAATCAACCATTGTTTACATCTCGGCAAATATGAGCAACTCTGTTGAATGCAAGATTAACATTTGGGCAATAGTGTATTGCTAAAAAAATTCCTGTAATGATTTGAATTCCTAAGCATAGTCCTAGGAGGGAGCCAAAATTTCATAATGTAGAAATTCTTGAAGGTGTTGGTAGATCAACTAAGGAGTTATTTACGATTTTTAGTAAAGGTGAATATTTTCGGATTGGTATTTTCATTAGTTTATTTGACGAATAGGGCCTTTTTTAAATTGAGTAATTTTTACAGTTGCTACTAAGGTAATTAATAAATATATAATTATTAGTGTTAAAATTAGTCTTGTAGGTATAAAGGCATATTTAGCAAGGGAGTTTCTGATGCAATTGGTTTTGTTTATTACATTTAATTCATTGTTTGAGGTTAAATTGTTACAGTAGGGTTTAATTGTTAAATAGAATATTGGTAATAATATTAGTGGAATTAATTCTTTAATTTGTGGTTTGAATTTTTCATTTGATGCAATTCTGGTTATATATATGAATAGAATTAATATTCCACCAATTAGAATTAAGAATAGGATATAAGAGAATCAGAATCTTCTAATGAAATTTCCTGTAATTAAGCTAATTAAAATTGTTTGAATTAGAAGTGTTATCCCTATTGATAAGGGGTGATTTATTAAAATGAACATAGTTGAGATTATTATTCTTGATGATAAGAGTAGAGTGATTATTTCAAGAAATAGTTTAATTAAAATATTAATTTTGGAGATTAATGATAAATTTAGTAGTTTTTTCTTGATGTTTTTAAAGCTAGGCTTATTTTTAGTTTACAAGACTAATATTTTATTTAAATTATAAAAACTTATGTTAATATATAAATTTATTGGATTGTTTATGTTTATTAGGGGTTTGTTAGTATTTAGAATAAAACGTAAGCATTTACTTTTGATATTATTAAGATTGGAATTTATTGTTTTATCAATTTATTTAATTTTATTTATCTATTTAAGGTTTTTGGGGGAAGAATTTTTTTTCTCAATGGTTTTCTTGACATTTAGAGTTTGCGAAGGTGTTTTGGGACTATCAATTTTGGTATTGTAATATCCTCATCCAAAACATCAAAATTAAGAGATGAGTAAATATTTTATTATTTCTTGAGAAAGACCTTTTCGTTCACGTGTTTCAATACGGGATTTTTCTGTGAAATTTAGATAAACTTGACCGGATACATAAAGCCATAAATTCAATTTTATAAAAGAGACCGCTTTACAGCCGTTTAGAAAGTTTCTACGAAAGACCTAAAGTACCCTTAGAAATAACAATCTGGCGACCAGATGCCCGAAAACTGAAATGTACAGTTCGTACAAAATAATTTTCCTTAAATTGTTATGATAAAATGCCAAAACGTTAGATTTTCAAATTCAACCTCGTTAAATTCGCGTTGTGTCAAAACCACAAAAAAAACTTGTATGTCTAGTTTTAAGTTAATTAGGCTTTAATTAAATTTTGGGACGAATCTCTCTAATTTTTTAATTTCTTAACAATCTATTTACCTATTTTATTAATTCTGTTGCAAATTATTTTCTACTTATTTTGGTGCATGTGTCTTGCAAATTATGGCTATAAAAGTCATTTGTTTATTAAAGAAATAACATTATTAAAGATTTGGTTTTCACAAACAGACAGGCAGGGACATCTAGTGCCCTTTTGTCGAAATTCAAAAAGGGTAGATTTCATTTTTTTTTTGAAATAGATTTAATAATTTTGTAATAAAAATGGGTAACACATTAAGCACAAAAACAGTTCAGATGCATGAATTATTTGACAAGACTAACCCTTTCTTTTATTGCTTGAACTTTCAACTCTTTTCTTCTGGCTCGTAATTAGAGAGACCCAAAAAGATCATTTAGTTAGGATTTATTTAGGTAATTTGGATCCAGTGAGATTAGTTGTAAACCAGATTGGTATTAAATCATCGCAATTAAATTGTTATAACTAGAGAGGCGGTGTCTGGATTCTATTTAATTTTAAGCTTTATTTATTGTATTATTTTTTATTCATTTTTGGTTTCATTATTCCCAGAACTTGGTACTTCTTTTCTTATTAGTTTATTTAGTAACAATTTAGAGAATATTTTAAACAAACAATAAGTAGTTAAGATTTTGACCAATCAAAAGACCATGTAGCGGGTGTAGAGTGGGGTAGATACCCTTGTGGAAACAAATTTGGTAACTGGAGGGGAGTACGAACTGAGCTTTCTTTGAGAACAGACGTGCTTTTTTTTGAGCTTTGCTTAAATTTGATAATCTGTAATTTTTATTACATTCTGTTAATTCAATTTGATTTGGTTTAAAGTTACTAGTGTAAATTTAAATTCAGTTAAGTTCGAATTAAATTCTGTGTCCAGTGCTTCCTTCCTGGAACCAGTCGAGATAAGTACCTTTCTTTTCCTAATTAGCGAAAAGCTAATTAATCTCGTCTAATTCTTTGTTTGCTTGCATGTAACATTAACTATTTCTATAACTACCTATTTACGGGTGTCTATAAATTTAATTCTTTGATTCTTAAATTAATTGAAAATTAATAACTTTGAATTTATTTAATTAATTAGACCTTTGTTAGATTTCGGAAAATTTAACTAAATATTTTCCTACGTTTTTTTGAGTTTTTCTCAGAACATTTAAATTCATTGTTAGTTTTATTTTAATTTTTTTGATTTTTTAATTTTAAAGCTGTTTATTTGGATCATGCTATTAAGTTAATTATTATTTTTATTATTATTATTAAATTAATTTGTTTCGTGATTTGGAGTTAATCGCAAGTCCATTCAACAATTTTAGTCTGGTTTAACAGGCAAGTCATAGTTAATTAATTGATTTAACTTCAAAAAATTCTAAATTAAAGGATTTTGTCCACATTATCCAAAGTTAACCTAATTAACCTGAATTTCGACTAGACGGGACAGTTGCCACAGCGGCCACCCCCCTCCCATAAGAGGAGGAAAAGTCATTAATACAGTTGAATCCATCGCTAATTACGTATTAGTAATTAACCTTTGCTCTGTACCTTCCTGCATCAGTGAGAGGGGTGCAACAACCTGGTCCATCTCTCCAACAAAATCCGATGGTTGCTAAATTCATTTAAATTGCAATCATTTAAATTTAAATTTTCATTTATTACGCAATTATTTAATTAATTTTTTTTTATTTATTTTTTTTATTTTACTTGAACCTCATTACTAAATTTTGTCTCTTTAGCTTTAATTATCAATTAAATTTTAAAAGGTAATAACTACTAAAGTTTATTAATAAGTTTATTAACACCTTTTTTTGTTTTAAATCGTGAATACAAATTCTAGCACTTTCTTCACTGCATGATTTCTTCTTCTTTGTTCAAATTACCAAAGTATTAGTAAACTTCTTAACCAAGTTCTGGGTTGATTAGTTTAGAATATTTTTTTTTGTTTGTTAAATACAAGTTATTTATTTTTTTTCTGTTGTTCATTTTTTTTTTTGTTAATAAATTTAAGTGTAGTGTGAATTGATTTTTATTTCACTAGTCCTTTTATTATCTTGCAACTCGGCCTCACTATACGACTGAGTTTGATTTGAATTTTGTTTTATTTTGTTTCTGCCGTGAATTTTTTTTCTCTTTTCCGGTCCCCTCACAAACAAAACACAACGTAGGGCCAATCCAAAAATACCAAGTGGGGACTGAGCATTACATCAAAGAATATCACAGTATCTTTAATTCGCAGACATGGAAATGATTATTTTCAAAGTTTTAGTTTGTTATGATAAAGTTTTTATTTTCTTTGGTATTTATGATTCCTTTATGTTTTATAAGATCGTTTTGATTAAATCAGTTTATTTGGTTTGTTTTAGTTTTTTTATTTTTTTCTTGTTTTGCTTTTAGTAGATTATTTGTTTGTATTTCTTATGAATTAGGGGTTGATTTATTATCTTATATGATGATTTTTTTAAGTTTTTGAATTTGTAGGTTGATATTATTGGCTAGAAATAAAATTTATTTAGCTGGGAGTTTTACTTCTTATTTTTTATTTATTGTTTTAGTATTAATGATTTCGCTGTTTTTGGCTTTTGGTTTTATGAATTTATTTTTATTTTATGTGTTTTTTGAGATTAGGTTAATTCCTACATTAATTTTAATTGTTGGTTGGGGCTATCAGCCAGAGCGTTTACAGGCTGGTATTTATTTGTTGTTTTATACATTATTTGCTTCTTTACCAATAATGATTTCATTGTTTTTTTGTTATGATCATTTTAATTCTTTGCATTATTTTTTTTTTGTTAGTGAAATTGACAGTTTATTGATTTATGTACTTATAAATTTTGTATTTTTTGTTAAGATTCCTATGTTTTTTGTTCATTTATGATTACCAAAGGCACATGTTGAGGCCCCAGTTGCTGGGTCAATGATTTTGGCTGGAATTATACTTAAATTAGGTGGTTATGGTATAGCTCGTCTGATAGTAGTATTTATAGGTTTAGGTGTTAGAATTAATTTGATTTTTATTGGTTTAAGATTAGTAGAGGGATTTTATGTTTCGTTAATTTGTTTACGTCAAAGAGATATAAAGTCTTTAATTGCTTATTCTTCTGTATCTCATATAGGACTTGTTTTATCAGGTGTTATAACTATGAATTATTGAGGGTTAGCAGGTTCTTTAACGATAATGGTTGCTCATGGATTATGTTCGTCTGGTTTATTTTGTTTGGCTAATATTTCTTATGAGCGGTTAGGGAGTCGAAGTTTATATATTAATAAAGGTTTAATTAATTTAATTCCTAGCCTATCATTGTTTTGATTTCTTTTATTGTCTTCTAATATAGCTGCTCCTCCTTCGTTGAATTTATTAGGGGAAATTGCTTTGATTAATAGATTAATAGGTTTTAGTAGTTTTAGTATGTTAATATTAATATTACTATCTTTTTTTAGAGCTGTTTATTCTTTATTTTTATATTCTTATAGACAACATGGAATGATTTATTCTGGTGTTTATTCATTTTTTCCTTGTAGAATTCGTGAATTTTTATTATTGATTTTACACTGATTGCCTTTAAATTTATTTGTTTTAAGAGGTGAGTTTTTTATGTTGTGGATTTATTTAGATAGTTTAATTAAAATTTTGATTTGTGGTGTCAGAGATATATTTATAGTATTCTAAGTAATTCATATTTGTTTAATTTATTCAGGATTTTTCCTTTTTTTGGGGTTTAGATTTTTTTGTGTTAGAGTTTATTTAATATTATTAGATTTAACTTATTTTTTAGAGTATAATTTAATTGTTATTAATTCAAGCTCTGTGGTAATAACGTTTTTATTTGATTGAATATCATTATTATTTATGAGATTTGTATTATTTATTTCAAGAATAGTGATTTTTTATAGGCGTGAGTATATAAGGGGTGATTTAAATGTTAATCGATTTATTTTATTAGTAGTTATGTTTGTTTTTTCAATAATATTGCTTATTATTAGCCCTAATTTGATTAGAATTTTATTAGGATGAGACGGGTTAGGTTTAGTTTCTTACTGTTTAGTAATTTATTATCAGAATGTTAAATCATTTAATGCAGGTATGTTAACAGCTTTAAGAAACCGGATTGGGGATGTTGCTTTACTAATAGCTATTGCGTGAATATTAAATTACGGGAGATGAAATTATGTGTTTTATTTATTTGAATTAGGTTCTGATTTTTATATGTGTGTTATTTCTTATTTAATTGTATTGGCTGCTATAACAAAGAGAGCTCAAATTCCTTTTTCTTCTTGATTGCCTGCTGCTATAGCGGCCCCTACTCCAGTATCTTCTTTAGTTCATTCTTCAACTTTGGTTACTGCCGGGGTTTATTTACTTATTCGTTTTAATTTTTGTTTTAGGGAAATTTTACTTTATTTGTTGTTATTTATTTCAAGAATAACAATATTTATATCTGGTTTAGGGGCTAGGTTTGAATTTGATTTAAAGAAAATTATTGCTTTGTCGACTTTAAGTCAATTAGGGTTGATAATAATAATTTTGTCATTAGGAAGTTATGAGTTGGCTTTTTTCCATCTTTTAACACATGCTTTGTTTAAGGCTCTTCTTTTTATATGTGCTGGGAATATTATTCATAGTTTAAGGAATTGTCAAGATATTCGTTTCATAGGAGGTTTGGTGAGATTTATACCTTTAACTTGTGTATATTTTAATGTAAGAAATTTATCTTTATGTGGAATTCCATTTTTGAGTGGATTTTATTCAAAGGACTTGATTGCTGAAGTTTTAAGAATGGGCTATCTAAGTTTGTATGTATATATTGTTTTTTATTTGTCTATTGGTTTGACGGTTTGTTATAGATTTCGTTTGGTTTATTATTCTTTTGTTGGTGATTTTAATTTTTTATCTATTAATGGATTATTCGAGAGGGGAATTGTAATGTTGAAAGGTATAGGAGGATTAATTTTTCTAGTAATTTTTATAGGAAGCGTGGGAAGTTGATTAATTTTTCCTTATCCTTATGTTATTGTTTTACCTTTTTATATAAAGATAATAACTTTAATTATAGTAATTTTAGGTGCTTGAATTGGTTATGTTATATCTAAATTTTATATTAGGTATATTAATTTATCTTTGCATAATTATAATTTAACATGGTTTTTATCTGGGATATGAAATATACCTATTATTTCTACTTATGGTGTTAATTTTTATCCAATTTATTTAGGTTCCTATGTCTATAAAACTATAGATCAAGGGTGATCTGAAGTTTTTGGTTCTCAGGGAATTTATGGTACTTTAATTAGTGGAACTAAGATTTCTCAAGTTTTTATATTTAATAGAATTAAGATTTTTTTATTTTAATAATTGTTTGGTTAATATTAATTGGTGTTGTTATTTACTTAAATAGCTTATTTAGAGCATGATATTGAAGATATTAGGGAGATTAATTTAATCTTTGAGTATTCATAAATTATGAATTATTTTTACATTGAAAATGTAATGTTTTAGTTAAACTATATGAATTAGAAATATAAACATTACTAATGCTTTAAATTAAGTTAGAAGCTTATTTTTTATATATTTCTTTAATTGGAATTAGACTTCAATTTTATCATTAACAGTGATATACCTCTATTTTGGTTTCAATTAAAAATAAGGATTAATTATTAATCAGAATTTTAGGTCGAAACTAAATGTAAATTTTTTACTTCTTATTTAAGATAAATTGATTTTCAATAATTTTTAAATGCAAATTAAATGTTATTATTTAACTATTATCCTATTTAATAAGTTCAATTTAAAGCACCTTGCTTTCATTCATGAATTAGACCGATTATTAAAATGATAATAAATAATGTTAAGGTAGGTATGTATGAGATTGGTGAGTTAATTTTAAGGGTTACGATTAATGGAAATAGTAAGGTGATTTCAACATCAAAGATTAGAAAAATAATAGCAATTAAAAAAAAATGAAGTGAGAAAGGTAGACGGGTAGAGGATTTTGGATCGAAACCACATTCAAATGGGGATCTTTTTTCTCGATCAGAAATTGATTTTTTTGAGGTTAGGTTTAGTAAGACGATCAGAATTGATCTGATTATTATAATTACTAGAGATATAATAGTTAGTGTTGTTATTATTTATACTATTGGTGTAGATCTTTTGATTGGAAGTCAAAAATAATTTTTATACTATATAAATAACTACCTCATCAGTAAATAGTAATATATAGGAATAGTCATACTACGTCTACAAAGTGTCAATATCATGCTGCTGCTTCAAATCCGAAGTGATGAATAGGGGAAAAGTGATTATTTAAATGTCGAGCTAGACAAATTGCTAGGAATGTAGTCCCAATGATTACATGGATTCCGTGGAATCCTGTTGCTATAAAAAATGATGAACCGTAAGCTGCATCTGAGATAGTGAAGGGCGATTCAATATACTCATATCCTTGGAGAATGGTAAAATATAAACCTAGAATTACTGTTAATATTAAGCCTTGGGAAGTTTGTTTGAAATTATTTTCTATTAATCTGTGATGTGCTCATGTGACAGTTAATCCTGAAGTTAGAAGGATTAGCGTATTTAAGAGGGGAATTTGAATAGGATTGAAAGTTTCGATTCCTTTAGGTGGTCATATTATTCCAATATCAATTGCGGGAGCAAGACTGTTATGGAAAAATCCTCAAAAAAATGAAAGGAAAAAAAATACTTCAGATGTAATAAATAAAATTATTCCTCATTTTAATCCTAATGTTACAGTAAAGGTGTGTTGACCTTGAAATGTTCCTTCTCGAGAAATATCTCGTCATCATTGGCATATGATTAGAATTATTGAGATTGAACCAATTATTATAAGTGATGAGTCAAATATGTGGAACCATTTAATTAAACCTGATATTATAATTATAGCTCTTAATGATCTTAAAATAGGTCATGGTCTAATATCTACTAAATGATAAGGGTGATTTTTATGCATTAGTTTACTTCTCTGGAGTATAGAGTTCTTAGAACTGCAAATACATAAGATTGAATAATTGCTACAGCTCTTTCTAAAGTTAGGAGTAAAATTTGAACAATAATAAGGATATTTAGCATTAAGGTTGATAGTATTGTTCCTGTATTACCGAGTAAGGTTATTAGTAAGTGACCTGCAATTATGTTAGCAGATAATCGAATTGCCAGAGTTCCTGGTCGAATTAGGTTTCTAATAGTTTCAATACATACTATAAAAGGTATTAATACGGGAGGAGTTCCCTGGGGAACTAGATGAGCGAGTATATGAATGGAATTGTTTAATCAACCAAATAATATAAATGATAATCATAATGGTAAGGCTAGTGTTAATGTTAAGACTATATGTCTAGTTCTAGTAAAAATATATGGAAATAATCCTAAGAAGTTATTAAATAAAATTAGTCTGAAGATTGCAATGAATGTAAGGGCTGCGGTTTTGTTTTTAGGGCCGAGAAGGGTTAGGAATTCTTTATGAAGAGATATTAGGATTTTGTTTCATATGAAATTGATTCGTGATGGGATTAGTCAAAATATTGGTGGAATAATAAGAATTCCTAAAAGAGTTCTTATTCAATTTAAAGAAGTTCTTCAATTTGTAGAGGGGTCGAATGATGAAAATAGATTTGCTATCATTTTCAATTGGTTTTAATTTCTAGTTTTAGGTTTTGAGAAGGTTTCGTAAGTGTTTGATAAGTTACAGTATAATAATTTATAATGTTAAATGTAACTAGAATGGTGATGAAGATAATTATAAGTAATAATCAGTTTAATGGGGCTATTTGAGGTATTAAGGAGTAATAATATTTATTAATTTAAGCACGACAAGCTAACGTTATTAGTTTAACTAACTCCTTGGTACCGAGGAAACGCGACTGAGTCGCGTGACTGAGGCGGGGGGGGTTCCATTAGAAGTATTTGTTAATTACTATAATATGGTTTAAGAGACCAGTGCTTACTTTTCAGCCATCTAATGATTGAATTATTTTTGAAATTCATTTATTGAAGAATTTAGGGGAAATTCTTTCTACAACAATTGGCATGAACCTATGATTTGCACCACAGATTTCTGAACATTGGCCGTATATTAATCTAGATCGAGTGGGAATAAATCTTGTTTGGTTTAATCGACCTGGGGTTGCATCAATTTTAACTCCTAGTGATGGGATTGTTCAAGAGTGGATTACATCTGCTGCTGAGACAAGTATTCGAATTTGTGAGAGGAATGGAATAATTATACGGTTATCTACATCTAGTAGACGGAAATTGAATTTGTTAAGTTCATTTTGTGGTGTTATGTATGAATCAAATTTAATGTTTTTGAAGTCTGAATATTCATATGATCAATACCATTGGTGCCCAATGGTTTTAATTGTAATTGTTGGATTGTTAGTTTCATCAAGAATATAAATTAATCGAAGTGACGGTAGGGCAATAAAAATTAGTGTGATTGCCGGTAACACAGTTCAAATTAGTTCAATTATTTGACCTTCTAGTAAGAATCGATGAGTTAGTTTATTGAAAAATAAACCTCTTATTATTTGACCTACTAGAATAGTAATAATTACTAGAATTAGTAAAGTGTGGTCGTGGAAAAATGAGAGTTGTTCTATTAAAGGGGAAGCACTATCTTGAAGTATTAGTAATTTTCAGGTTGCTATTTCTAAAAAAAGTGTTTAACTTTATTTGAGGAATTTAAATCCACTGCACTAGTCTGCCATATTAGAATCTTGAAGATAACATAGGAAGTTCAGAATATCTATGTTCTGCAGGTGGTATATTTTGTAATCATTCGATGGATGAAGTTATGTTTAATGGAATAATAGTTTTTCGTGAAGATGATATTGCTTCTCATATTATGAAAATGAGGAATAGTACTCCGATTATTGAAATGATTGATCCTACAGAGGAGATAATATTTCAAGTTGTGAAAGCATCAGGATAGTCAGAGTATCGTCGAGGTATTCCTCTTAATCCTAGGAAATGTTGGGGAAAGAATGTCAGGTTTACTCCTATGAATATTACTAGAAATTGGATTTTACATAGTTTTGGGTTTATTGCTACTCCAGTAAATAGGGGGAATCAGTGAACTAGTCCTGCTATAATAGCAAATACAGCTCCTATAGATAGAACGTAATGGAAGTGGGCTACAACATAATAAGTGTCATGAAGTATAATATCGATTGATGAGTTGGCTAATACTACACCTGTAAGACCTCCTACTGTAAATAGGAATACAAATCCTAGAGCTCAAATTAGTGAGGGTCTATAATTTAATTGAGTTCCGTGAAGGGTGGCTAGTCATCTGAAAATTTTAATTCCAGTGGGAACTGCAATAATTATAGTTGCTGATGTGAAATAGGCTCGAGTGTCAACATCTATTCCTACAGTGAATATGTGGTGTGCTCATACAACGAACCCTAGTAATCCAATTGCTATTATAGCATAAATTATTCCTAAAGTGCCAAATGCTTCTTTTTTTCCTCTTTCTTGTCTAATAATATGGGAGATTATCCCGAATCCAGGAAGAATTAGAATGTAAACTTCTGGGTGTCCAAAAAATCAGAATAGGTGTTGATATAGAATTGGGTCTCCCCCACCTGCAGGGTCAAAAAACGATGTATTGATGTTTCGATCAGTTAAAAGTATAGTAATAGCTCCTGCTAGAACTGGTAGTGATAAGAGAAGTAAAATAGCAGTAATTACTACTGCTTAAACAAATAAAGGTATTCGTTCAAATGATATTCCTGTAGGTCGTATATTAATTACTGTAGTAATAAAATTTACAGCTCCTAGGATTGAAGAAATACCAGCTAAGTGTAACCTAAAAATTGCTAGGTCAACTGAAGCTCCTCCGTGAGCGATATTGGATGATAAAGGGGGGTAAACAGTTCATCCTGTTCCTGCCCCTCTTTCTACTACTCTTCTTATGATAAGAAGTCTTAATGAGGGTGGTAGGAGCCAGAATCTTATGTTATTTATTCGGGGGAATGCTATATCATGGGCTCCTAGTATTAGTGGTACTAATCAATTTCCAAAACCTCCAATTATAATTGGTATTACTATGAAGAAAATTATAATAAATGCATGGGCTGTAACAATAACGTTATAGATTTGATCATCACCAATTAGTGAACCAGGATTTCCTAGTTCAGCTCGGATTAGTAATCTAAGTGAGGTTCCTACTATTCCTGATCATGCGCCAAATATGAAATAAAGAGTTCCAATGTCTTTGTGGTTAGTTGAAAATAATCATTTGTTCGGTGAGATGGCTGAGGTTTAAGCGGTAAATTGTAAATTTACATACGAAAGTGATTTCTCTTGCCATCTCGTTTATGGTTTAGTAGTCAATTATGACATTGGATTGCAAATCTGAAGGTGAAGTTAGTTCTTAAGCCTAAGGCTTAGAATCATTTCTATTTACAACTTTGAAGGTTGTTAGTTTGTTTAACTTAAATCCTTGTTAAAGGAAGTTAAACATAAGGGAGCATAATGGTAATCTGATTAATGTGATTGAGTTGATTAAGTTAATAATTAAGGGCGTTTTTACTCTGGTTTTGATTTTGGGTTCATTTGTTGTTAGAGTTGAGGAGGAAATTATGATTCGAGTGTAGATGAACAGTATAATTAAAGTGCCTATGATTATTGTTAACGTAAGTAATAACATTTTTTCAGATAATAAGGTGTTGATAACAAATCATTTTGGTATAAATCCGATGAATGGGGGAAGACCTCCTAGTGAAAGAAAGTTTAGTATTACAATAAATTTAGTTAGTTTATTTATTGAAGTGATATTGTTTAATTGGTTTAGATAAAAAGTTTTAGTTTTGTTAAAAATTAAGATGATATTTAAGTTGATTAATGAGTAGATTAGGAAATAGATTAGTCATAGTGAAATGGATGTTATTAATCTTGATAATATTCAACCAATATGATTAATTGAGGATAGGGCTAGAATTTTCCGTATTCTGATTTGATTTATTCTTCTGATAGCTCTAATTGTTAATGATAGAATAATGATCGTTATTAGGAAATTTGTGTTGATTTTGTTATTTATAAGGAGTAGGATTGGGGCAATTTTTTGTCAAGTTAATAGAATTAAAGTATTTATTCATCTAAGACCCTCTATTACTTCAGGGAATCAGAAATGGAAGGGAGCTGCTCCTAATTTTGTTAATAATGCTGAATTTAGTATTATTTTAAGGTTTAAATTTATCAGGGGATGGATGAATTCATCTGTTAATAATAATATTGTAATTCTTATTAGGAGGATAAGTGATGCAAGTGCTTGGGTAATAAAATCTTTCAGTGATGATTCGGAGGCGAAAATGTTTTTACTATTCGAAAATAGGGGGATAATCGATAGTAAGTTAATTTCCAATCCTATCCATATTCTTATTCACGAATAAGAGGATACTGAAATCAAGGTCCCTAGTACTATAAAGTTGAGGAAGATGATTTTATAAATTTTTATTAAAAAGAGAAAGATTTTACTTTCATGGACAGGGTATGAACCTATTAGCTTTGTTAGCTTATCTTTTTATATTTTAGTATAAGATGTATTAGGGTTTTTGATGCTCTAGGTAATAGTTTAATTCTGTTAAATATAATGAAGGTAATTTCTTACATGATTTATTCTATCAAAATACTCCTTTTTCAGGCACTTCATTAAAACTTTTTTTGTAAATTTGTAGGGGTTGATTTTGTTATAATGATTTAATTTTTTTTAGTTTAGTTATTTTTGTTTAGTAGGAAGTTTTGATTTTTCAAAAAAAAGTGAAAAATTTGCACATTTTGTGCATCGTGATTTTTCCTAAAAAAAAATTAACTTGAGGTGTTTTACCAGAGGCTATAAATTTGGCTAAAAATTTCATAAAAATGGGCTCTATAATAAAAATTATTGAATTATAATAGGATATATAATTATATATTAAATAAGTAATTATCGTATAAGTATATATTATTGAATTATATAATTAGAGGCTAAATATATGTTATATATATATTAATAAAAGCTATATATATATTATAATTATATATATATATATATATATAATGGTATTTAATTAATTAAATAGAAAGTATATGATATATAAATATTACTGGAATTAATAATTGCTTGCTACTGAAAGTGAGAAATTAAAAATTGTTTAATTTAAAATTAATGATAAATTAATAGTTTATTTATTTTAATATATACTTATATATTTCAATAAGACATTATTATTTATAGATATATAAATAATAATGTAGATTATACAACAATTAATTTAATTAATAATAATACATAAATATTTTATAGAAAAAAAAAAAAACTTGCTTATCTCCATTGTTAAATAAATTAATTATATGATAAGTAATAAAAATCGGCAATCTTTGATTACATTATTTAAAAATTAAATTTTAACTAAAAATGAGTTATATACCGGTTTAAGACTAGAGATTAAGACTAAAGATTGAAATTGGTACTTATCAAGGAATAACGACTATCTTTAAACTTGCACAATTTTTTAATTTTTTTTATATTTACATTGCTGAAATGTTATAAAGATAGGACGTGTTTGATAGAAAATTTTCTGCTTAAAAAAATGGTATTTGTTTTAACCATCTACAATTAATAGCAAGCCCAAGAATGAAGTTTGAAATTGGTATTTATTAAGAAATAACGACTCTGTTTAAACTTGCGTATTTTTTTAGTTTTTTTTTATATTTACATTGCTAAAACTTTATAAAACTAGAATGTGTTTAATATAAAATATTTTTTTCAATCGAATAGTATTTGCTTCAACCATCTACAATCAATAGCAAGCTCAAGAATGAAGTTTGAAATTAGTACTTATCAAAGAATAGCAACTATCTTTAAACTTGCGTATTTTTTTGTTTTTTTTTATATTTACATTGCTAAAATTTTATAAAACTAAAAAGTGTTTCATAGAAAATATCCTGCTTAATTGAATAATACTTGTTTTAACCATCTACAATCAATTGCAAGCTCAAGAATGAAGTTTGAAATTGGTATTTATCAAAAAATAACAACTCTCTTTAAACTTGCGTATTTTTTTGATTTTTTTTATATTTACATTGCTGAAACGTTATAAAGGTAGAATGTATTTGATAGAAAATTTCCTGCTCAATCGAATGGTATTTGTGTCGACCATCTACAATTAATAGCAAGCTCAAGAATATAGTTTAAATTTGGTACTTATCAAGGAATAACAACTGTTATTCTGTTGCTGAAACTTTATAAAACTAAAATGTGTTTGATAGAAAATATCCTGCTCAATCGAATAGTACTTGCCTCAACGATCTACAATCAATAGCAAGCTCAAGAATGAAGTTTGAAATTGGTATTTATCAAGAAATAACAACTCTCTTTAAACTTGAGTATTTTTTTAATTTTTTTTATATTTACATTGCTAAAACATTATAAAAAAAACGTATTTGATAGAAAATATTTTGCTCAATCAAATGGTATTTGCTTTAACTATCTACAATTAATAGCAAGCTCAAGAATGAAGTTTGAAATTGGTACTTATCAAGGAATAACGACCATCTTTAAACTTGCGTATTTTTTTGAGTTTCTTTATATTTACATTGCTGAAACTTCATAAAACTAAAACGTGTTTGATAGAAAATATCCTGTTCAATCGAATAGTACTTATCTCAACCATCTACAATCAATAGCAAGCTCAAGAATAAAGTTTGAAATTGGTACTTATCAAGGAATAACGACTATCTTTAAACTTGCGAATTTTTTTAATATTTTTTATATTTACATTGCCAAAGCGTTATGAAAGAAAGATGTATTTGACAGGAAATTTCCTGCTCAATCGAATGGTACTTGCTTCAACCATCTGCAATTAATAGAAAGCTCAAAAATAAAGATTGAAATAGGTACTTATCAAGGAATAACGACTATCTTTAAACTTGCGTATTTTTTGATTTTTTTTGTATTTACATTGCTAAAACGTTATAAAAGTAAAATGTATTTGTTAGGAAATTTTTTGCTTAATAGAATAGTACTTGTTTCAACCATCAAAAATTAATATAAAGCTCAAGAATAAAGTTTGAAATTGGTACTTATCAAGGAATAACGACTATCTTTAAACTTGCGTATTTTTTTGATTTTTTTTATATTTACATTAATGAAGCCTTATAAAAGTAAGATATTTTTAATAGAAAATTTCCTGTTCAATCAAATGGTACTTGCTCCAACCACCTTCAATTAATAGTAAGCTCAAGAATAAAGTTTGAAATTGGTACTTATCAAGGAATAACGACCATCTTCAAACTTGCGTATTTTTTTGAGTTTCTTTATATTTACATTGCTGAAACTTCATAAAACTAAAATGTGTTTGATAGAAAACATCCTGCTCAATCGAATAGTACTTGCCTCAACCATCTACAATCAATAGCAAGCTCAAGAATGAAGTTTGAAATTGGTACTTATCAAGAAATAACGACTATCTTTAAACTTGCGCATTTTTTTGATTTTTTTTATATTTACATTGCTGAGAATGTATTTGATAGGAATATTTTTACTTAATAGAATGGTGTTTGTTTCAACTATCTACAAATAATAGCAAGCTCAAAAATAAAGTTTTAAGTTGGTACTTAACAAGGAATAACAACTATTTTTAAACTTGCGCATTTTTTTAATTTTTTTATATTTACATTGCTGAAAGGTTATAAAGCTAAAATGTGTTTGTTAGAAGATATCCTGCTCAAACAAATAATACTTGCTTTAACCATCTACAATCAATAGCAAGCTCAAGAATGAAGTTTGAAATTGGTATTTATCAAGAAATAACAACTCTCTTTAAACTTGAGTATTTTTTTAAATTTTTTTATATTTACATTGCTAAAACATTATAAAAAAAATGTATTTGATAGAAAATTTTTTGCTCAATCAAATGGTATTTGCTTTAACTATCTACTATTAATAGCAAGCTCAAGAATGAAGTTTGAAATTGGTACTTATCAAGGAATAACGACTATCTTTAAACTTGCGCATTTTTTTGATTTTTTTATAGTTACATTGCTAAAACGTTATAAGGGCAAATCGTATTTGATAGGAAATTTTTTACTTAATAGAATAATACTTGGTTTAACCATCTACAATTAATAGAAAGCTCAAAAATAAAGTTTGAAGTTGGTACTTAACAAGGAATAACGACTATCTTTAAACTTGCGAATTTTTTTGATTTTTTTTACATTTACATGGCTGAAACGTTATAAAAGTAAAACGTATTTGATAGGAAATTTTTTACTTAATAGAATAGCATTTGCTTCAACCACCTACAAATAATAGCAAGCTCAAAAATAAAGTTTGAAATTGGTACTTATCAAGGAATAACGACTATCTTTAAACTTGAGTATTTTTTTGATTTTTTTTATATTTAGATTGCTGAAACTTTATAAAGCTAAAATGTGTTTGATAGAAAATATCCTGCTCAATCGAATAGTACTTGCTTCAACCATCTACAATCAATAGCAAGCTCAAGAATAAAGTTTAAATTTGGTATTTATCAAGAAATAACGACTCTCTTTAAACTTGCGTATTTTTTTGATTTTTTTTATATTTACATTGTTGAAACGTTATACAAATAAGATCTATTTGATAGAAAATTTCCTGCTAAATCGAATGGTACTTGTTTTAACCATCCACAGTTAATAGCAAGCTTAAGACTATAGATTGAAATTGATACTTATCAAGGAATAACGACTATCTTTAAACTTGCGCAATTTTTTAATTTTTTTTATATTTACATTGCTGAAATGTTATAAAGATAGGATGTATTTGATAGAAAATTTTCTGCTCAATTAAATGGTATTTGTTTTAACCATCAACAATTAATAGCAAGCTCAAGAATGAAGTTTGAAATTGGTATTTATTAAGAAATAACGATTCTTTTTAAACTTGCGTATTTTTTTAATTTTTTTTATATTTACATTGCTAAAACTTTATAAAACTAAAATGTGTTTAATATAAAATATTTTTTTCAATCGAATAGTATTTGCTTCAACCATCTACAATCAATAGCAAGCTCAAGAATGAAGTTTGAAATTAGTACTTATCAAAGAATAGCAACTATCTTTAAACTTGCGTATTTTTTTGTTTTTTTTATATTTACATTCCTAAAATTTTATAAAACTAAAAAGTGTTTGATAGAAAATATCCTGCTTAATTGAATAATACTTGTTTTAACCATCTACAATCAATAGCAAGCTCAAGAATATAGTTTAAATTTGGTACTTATCAAGGAATAACAACTGTCTTTAAACTTGCGTATTTTTTTGATTTTTTTTATATTTACATTGCTAAAACTTTATAAAACTAAAATGTTTTTAATAGAAAATATCCTGCTCAATTGAATAGTATTTGCTGCAACCATTTACAATCAATAGCAAGCTCAAGAATGAGGTTTGAAGTTGGTATTTATCAAGAAATAACGACTCTTTTTAAACTTGCGAATTTTTTTAATTTTTTTTATATTTACATTACTGAAACGTTATAAAAATAGAATGTATTTGATAGAAAATTTTCTGTTTAATCATATGGTACTTGCTTTAACCATCTATAATTAATAGCAAGCTCAAGAATAAAGTTTAAAATTGGTACTTATCAAGGAATAACGACTATCTTTAAACTTGCGTATTTTTTAAATTTTTTTATATTTAAATTGCTAAAACGTTATAAAAGTAAGATATAGTTGATAGAAAATTTTTTGCTTAATCGAATGGTGTTTGCTTCAACCATCTACAATTAACAGCAAGCTCAAGAATGAAGTTTGAAATTGGTACTGTAATGAGACATGGCCGATAATCATAATTATTATGAATTACGATGGGAAATTTTTTTTTTTTATATCCAGTAAAATACTGGATAAGAAAAAATGAGGTAAAAATTGATTTACTCAAAGTGTGATCGTCTAGATTGTCGGTTGTTATAAAATAATAAAAGGTGTACTTACCCTACGTTTAACTTATGATTGTAAGAATAGGATTTGTGAATAACTCTAATAGTCATTCTAGATCAAGTTTCGGTTATCAGTAACACAGAAGTCGTTACAAAGTAGTGTCATAACACACGGGAGAATAGATTAAAACCACTTGTTTCAAACCACAAATTTATTATAAACTCCGATAGTTCCCATTAAGGGATAAAATATAATACATTTGTAAAATGTTTACAAAGTTTGCCTAAACAAACGGTCAAGTTGTAGTAGGACATTCAACATCCAAAATAAATTATCTTTAAATATATATTTTTTTAATGATCATAAATTAATTGCGATGTAATTACCAATTTAGGTTCTAACTTCTTATGTGAAGTAATATGTTTTCCTTTTATTTTATTTTATTTTATTTATTTATTCATTTTATAATAGAATTAATAATTGAGACGGCTTATTTGCTCCACCAAAAGTAATGGATCGATTATGACTTTTACTAAGAAGTAATGTCAAAATTTACTTCTTGTCAATGTTTATTGACTACATTTGTGAACACTTCCTGTACAACAAATACAACAAGGAAAATTCCAAAATTTGCAAATGTTTTCTTTTATTGGTTCAGGTGCAGTTTGATTCGCGGTACTACCTACGCAACGCACATGCAGATAAATTTCAGCAATTACGCCCTAAAACGCCCCGACACCGAATACAGTAAAAGAGAACAAAGATTACTGTTAAAATTTAGATTCCCTGAAATATTGTTGCACTAAAAGAAATCTGTACTTAATTTTATTCAAGTGCCCCGAAGTAAAATGATGAATATGATTGATTAATGAATTTAACTAGACAAGGGTTTTTCAACGATTTGTCTGAGTGAGGGTATGCCAGTGGATTACAGGTATCGCGTTTACAATAAAATTGAATCGCTGGAAAGACATCCTAGATAATCTTTGTCGGTCGAAGTATCTGCGATGACAGAAAGCTTCTACAAAGCGTCCGTTACTCACTGATAAGCAAAAAGATCCCTAAACAGAAGGTTTGCCGACATCGTCCCGAAACGTTATTTACGTAACAACGAAAGCTTCCACCGAGCAATCGTCAACTCTTTACCAGAATAGAGTTAGCATTATAAACGGAAGGTTTGCCAAATTTGCTCTGAAAACATTATCCTCAAAACGAAGAAAGCTTCCATTAAGCGATCGTCAACTTTTTCCGTGAATAGTTCATTGCTATTAAAACCCTATTGGTTTATATAGGTTGCCAAATTTACTATGGAAACATTATCATCGAAACGAAAAAGCTTCAGACGGACAATTGTTAACCCTTTACCGTTACCGGGGTAATTGCTAACTCGACCGTTACCGGCACGCTAAGAAACATTATCTGGAGCACCCGCAGTATACATCAAACTCCGAAAATCCCTTACTTCTCTTACCACATCTGCATACAGTCGGAAGTGCAGATTAAGTGGAATTGAAGATGGGCGCGCAAAGATATTATAATCTTAAGGAAAAATCCCTCAAATTGCGAATGTTTGAATTTGTTTTTTTTTTTTTTTTTTTTTTGGCAATAGCAACAGGCGCTTGAATACAGGTTTACCGGATACGGAACCTTCACCTCTGCTCTCTTTTTTTTTTTGTTTTTGTTTTTTTTTTGGTTATATAACGGGTTTTTCCGTGTGCGGGAACCAACCATTTTTTTTTTATATATATATTTTTTTTATTATGATTATATTTTTTTTTTTGTTTAACGTAAACGGCCTGCAATTTCTGACTAATCACTGTTTGTTTTTCTTCCCGTGACAAAGAAAGGGAATATTATTAAATTATCATTTGATTGATTAATTTAATTTAACTTTAATTTGAGAGTTTCATTGTAAAGCCTTGAAAAAAAATTAAGTAGCGTTAAATTAAATGTAATAACCTTTAATTAAGTCTGTTTGGCTAAAGTTAAACAGTTGTTAAATTTCAATCAATTTTATCCAAACGATTTCCTTTGTAAAATCCTATTTTGATGTAGAAATAAGCATTATCTGAGGTGATTTGTTTCAGCAAGGCCAATAATAATATTAAATGAATTTATGTTGAAACAAGTTTGGTTATTTAAAATAATTATCTCTGCATAGTATTTTAAGAAATTAAAATTAATGCAGACGAAATAAAATTGAAATTGTACCTGTATTTTTAATATCCAACGTGCTTCACTTTTTATTTTGTTTTTTTTTCACAGTCACTATAGTTTTGACTTAATGTTTTTTTTTTATGACACAAAACACAACTAACCTACACAAACTTTACACACTAGCACAGATTTTTTTGTTACTTCTAATTACTGAAACAATCTAATCTCCACTGAGGTCTCCCTTCCCAAAATGAGTTTTTATAGGGACGCTAGAGCCTGTGAATTTTACACCCCCGCGGCAAACGCTAATCACTAAGTCTGTGCCCTCATTGGTTAAGTAAAATTATTGGGGTGTGTTTTTCGCTCCCTTCCAACTTGACCGCTTTTTACAAAGTGTTTTAGACAATATTAATAATAATAAATAAGTTCATTACAACAATAAACAGTAATTATTGTCCGGATTAAACAATGATCCGTCAAAACTTCTTTCTAACATTCCAGATCAGAGTTATAACTTTATAGCTACTAAAATCTGGTTTTGTCTTATGTAATTTGTTTTACAAAAGAAAAAAAAAGTTTAAATAATGCTGAGATAAAATAACATCGAAACTACATAAAATAGTTTAAATTTTTAGAAGATTTTTCCAAGTTTTTGAAGTAACATAGTCAATAAGAAATCTGTAACAAAATTAATTAACCACCCTACAGATGGCGTCACATATCTCGACTTGAACCCTAAATCTTTATTTTATAATAATTTTTAAGTTATTTTCACTTTCTCAACATTGTTATTCAATACTATTTACAATCCTAACATTATTTATTTATACATGCAGTTTTCCGTTTATTTTTTTTATTTGTTAATTTGGATTTCTGTTTACATTATCTCAAATGTTCTAATGATGCCCTTTTATAACAAAAAAGTGGTTAGTGTTTTACATCAATAGAACAAGAAAAATTTTGTCTCTTTCATTATGTTGGTCTAATAACTCTAGTAATTGTGTTGAATAAAATGTTGCCAATTACGCAATCTTTATCTTTTTTTTTTTGAAGGCCACGTGTGCCAAGAATTCCGTTCCTTCTCACGCTACACACATGTGAAACAACCCTCTGCACCCTCTTAAGAGCCGCGCATATTAACCTTTCAACCCTAATATAAGCTTAAGTTAATGGAATTCGTGATAAAACTAAAATTAACAAATTTGAAATGCCCTTTGTAAATAAGTGGTGCCGAATTTATGTTCGTGAGACCGGAAACGAACTCTAGACTCCACAGGAAAATTTAAATACTTTAACTTTAATGAGACAATGTTTTAAAAATTTTTTTCTAACGGCAATTAATTAATTAATTGTCGCGTATTGACCAAAGGTAAAAATAGGTGGCTCACCACATTCGCCCCCTGACTTGCGTTGTTCCGAAGGTGCAGCGTAAGTCATCACGTGGTGGGCAACCGACTTCAAGTGACGTGGTGGTGTGGATTGATTTACAATTGGCGAATGCACTTGAGCTTGGGATGGTGGATGCGCTATCCTCAGAAATGGTGGATGCGTCTACTTTGAAATGGTGAAGAAGTTATCTTGTTTTTCAACAAAACCCAGTCGTCGATTTCTAATTGTGACATTTCTCCTTTTTGTTGCTGTTGTCGAAGGGTAGCCTGATGACGCAGATTTTGACGTACCCGATTATGTATTTCTTCAATGAGAAGTAGCGGTTGTTGTGGCAACAATCTTGTTGTGACGGCATCTAAAGGATTTGGAGGTTTTCTTCCAAAAATTATTTCATATGGCGAAAACCCTGTTCTCATGTGTGGGACGAAGTTCATACATTCTTCTACATTGCTTAAATGGTTGACCCAACTTGCATGATTTTGACGACAATAAGTTCGGAAGATTCTTCCTAGCTCCCGCATTACGCGCTCGCAAGGATTTGAAGCAGGGTGTCGTATTGAGGAATGCGTACTTTGAATATTGGCGCCCCGTAATACGGCTTGCCAAGAGTGTGATGTAAATTGTGTGCCATGGTCGCTTAATATGCATTTTGGCTTGATGAAATTTGCGTAGTCGTTTACGATTCGTTTGGCTGCTGCTTTGGCGGTGGCTTTTCTTAGTGGATATAACTTGAGAAACTTGCTGAACGAATCAACAGCCACAAAGATGTAGGTCGCCCCCAATCTTCCGGTTGGCAAAGGTCCATAAAAATCGACGCAGGCTAAGTCCCCAGGTTTATCATGCAGGATTGGTGTTAACGGACCCTGGCTCGGACGGTGCGAAATCTTGGTTTTCTGGCAGATGTCGCAACTTCGAACCCGCTTCTTTATACCGCGGTACATATTCGGCCAATGGTATTCCTTCTTCATAACGTTGTAAACTTTTGTCGCCCCAAAATGCCCCAGAAGTTGATGGTAGTAGTCGACCAATCTCGTTACCATATTATCTGGTACAGCTAGGCGGACAGCATTTGTGTTTTGGGACCTGTAAACTAAGACATTATTGTTGACACTATACTGTTTACAAACCCTTTGAACTTTTGGGTCAGTAATCGCTGTATCAGTTCCCATTGTTCGCCAAATTTCTTTTAAGAGTGGGTCGTTTTTTTGATGTTGCGCAATTTGTTGTAATAACTGCAACACTTCGGCGGTATCTTCGACCTCGAACATGGCTATGATTGGCTGCTCTCGTGGGTAATCGCAGTGTGCTGTTTCGTCAGCTGGATAACGAGACAGTGTGTCAGCAACCACATTTTCTTTTCCTTTTACGAGCTCTATCTCATAATCGTATTGTCCCAGAAGTAACGTCCATCGAGTTAATCGTTCACTAAGAAGACGACAACGGTTTAAAACTTTAGTGCCTGGTGATCAGTGCGGATAATTATCTTCGTCCCTTGGATGTAAGTTCGGAATTTGTGCAGCGCGAAGATGACACCCAGTAGTTCTTTTTCGGTGGTGGTATAATTTAATTCCGGTCCTTTTAATGATCGGCTGGCAAAAGCAATCACACCACGTAACCCATCGTCTTGTATCTGGTATAACTCCGCTCCCAATCCGTAACCTGAACTGTCAGTTTGTACGTAGAAAATTTTCTTTGGGTCAGGGTAGTGCAGAAGCACTGCATTAAGAAAAAGATCTTTAATTCGTCCGAAAGCTTCCTGTTCACGTCGTCCCCATTGCCATTTTACTCCTTTTCTCAACAATTTATTTAGGTCTTGCGTAGCTGCGCTATACTCTGCACAAAATTTTCGATAAAAATTACAGAGTCCGAGAAATGCCCGTAGATGTTTTGTTTTCTGTGGTACCGGAAAGTTACGAATTGCGCTGACTTTTTCTGGGTCGGCTTTAATCCCATCCACGGTAAGAATATGGCCTAGAAATTTTACTTCTTCTTGAATGAAGTTGGATTTTTCTAAATTAATAGTCATATTGGCCTGGTTCAACTTTTCTAACACCTTGTGGATGTGATCTAGGTGTTCTTCTAAATTTCGAGATGCAATTAACAGGTCGTCGATGTAATTAACTACGAATTCCCGTACTTCACTTCCCAGAATTACATCCATCGCTCGACTAAACGACCCCACAGCTGTTTTTAATCCAAATGGGAGTACCTGATAGGTGTAGCTGCGGCCGTTGTATAGAAAAGCCGTGTATTGTCGGCTCTCCGGAGTTAATGGAATTTGCCAGTAGGAGGACCTCAAATCAATCGTCGTCATTACTTTTACACCATGAAAACGGCGTAAAAGCTCTTCTGTAGCTGGAGGGGACTCACAGTCGGCAATCATTTTAGAATCAATGATTCTTGCGTCGAGACACACACGGACGGTGCCGTCTTTCTTCTTAACGACGGTCATCGGACTGGCATATGGTGAGGCCTCCCTTTTAATTACTCCTAAATCGAGCATTTCTTGTATTGTGGTTTCCACAGCAGGACGTAGTGGAAATGGCACCGGGTATGGTCTTTTCAAGAAAGGGGTTTGATCGTGCATTTTAATTTGATGTACGTATTTGTTCGTTAAGCCGGGTCTGGTACTGAAAACTTGTCGAAAGTCTAATAAAAGTCGTTTTAATTTTGTTTTAAATATGTTTGGAATCTTGAGAATGTTAACTTTCGCCTCTAAGGCCTCCCTTGATTCCAGGTGATTAGATGGTTTTGTCGTCGATCGTGAATTTGTACTCTGCAGGCACCCGATGAGATCTTCGATGTAGTCTTCTGTCTCAGGTGTTTTCTCAACAGTTGTTTTAAATTTAAAACAATGTTCGCCCTCTTCACGCTGGATTGTCAGAGTTCTTCCGGCGAAGTTTATTTTAGCTTGTTGTTGATCCATCCAGTCAGCTCCAAGAATCACGGGTTTGATTAAATTTTTAACGACCAGGACGACAGCAGGAAATGTACGTCCTTGGATGAAAATGTTCAGGAAACTTTGGATGACCACCTGCGCGCTTCGTTGCCCTACTGCTCCTCGAAGATGTATTGAGGTCACCGGTAAAGTCGGAGGCTGATGTCCCGCAGTTAAAATGTTGGACCAGACTTCTTCGGAAATGCAACTGACCTCACTTCCGGTGTCTAGCAGACCTAGTAGTGTAAATTCGAAAATCTGTAGCTCGATTTCTGGGACGGCCCTTGTACTTTCCGGATATTTGCCTCTAACCGACTTTTTATGTAAAGATAAAACATCAGTTACCGTAGTATAATCATTTTTCCGATGTTGACTAAGAGTGTTTATCTGTCGATCTGGAGAACTGACTGGTGGCAATTTTCTTTTCTTCGGTTGGGGCTGAAAAGCTAGCGAGTCTGTAGAGGTTTTGGAGTAGGTTAGACCCGGTCCCGTACTCCGCCCCCGTTTCCCGAACTGTGTGGATGTTGGTTGTTTTTATTATTGTTTTTTTTTCCGGAGGTATTTTGTTTATTTCCAGATTTGTTTCCGGAAAATACTCGTTGCTTATTAAAGGACGGTAAAGAGGCTGCTGCATTAGACGTATTTGGACGTTCACATCGGTAACTATTGCTTGATGCCACATGTTTTTCCCGGAAATTGTCATTCTTTCGTTTGTTGTGGTAATTTTGATTTCGCTGAATCACATGCTTGTTAGGACGTTCGCTGTTTTCCGGGTTTTGTCCGGGAATTTCTTGCGACAACAAGAATTCTGCAGCTGCTACTATTGTTTCTTGTTTCTGCAGTGCCCACAAAGATTGTATTTGGTTGGGAAAGTGCAACATTAATTCTGACACTAATGTTGTTTCAGGTAGTGGTCTTGTTAGCATTTTTGCTAGGTCGACAAAATAAGAAAAGTGGGCCAACATAGTGCCACGGGTTCGGTCATAACGACCCGTTGCTATCTGATGCCGTATTTTCCGTTGGCGCGCTTCAGACCAGTATGTGCGTAGAAAATCGGCTCTGAATTTTTCATAACTTGTCCATTTTCCTTGGTAAATCGCTGAGCATTGGCGTGCATTCCCTTTTAAGCATCCCTGAGCAACATCCAAAAGTTGCTTGTCATTTAGTCCCAGGGTTCGTCCATATTCTTCCACGGACGAAATAAATTTCATAGGATTCTGATCACCTGATTCTTTAAAAGTGGGACGTTCCGGTGTTGGGAGTGCCCACTGCGTTAAGCCTCTCAAGAATGCCGGAATCGCAATGGTGTCGACTTGCTCATTTACTGGCTTCACGTGACCCTTGCCTGAATCACTGCCAGTTACGCTGACGGAGCTTTCCGGTGTCTGAATGCCCGTTTCGTTTGCTGAGGTACCACTAAAAGACCCGGAGTCGGTAGCGCTTTCACCCGGAATCACAACTGGCAAAGGAAAGTTAATGGGGGTGATTTCCCATTCTCCTGCGGTTGTATTGGCTGTGTTGTCTCGCTCCTTGTTAGCCTGGACTAACTCTTCAGCTTCCGGTTGACCTCGGAGTTGAGGTAGTTTGGCTACGTCCGCGAGAGCCTCCTTCCGGTTTCTCTCCTGGCGTTCCTCATTGTTTTTCAACCAATTCAAAAACCAACTTGGGACTCCTTCGTTGGTGGAGCGTTGGTTTTGGCTTTCCATCTTTGATTGAAACTAGCACCTGTAATAATAATTTTCGGCAGATATTTTTCTTTAAACAAGTGAACATATTTTGTTTTTTTCCTCGGTTATGACACCTTATGACTTTGCATCCTGGTCACGGCACCAAAATTTATGTAATGAGACATGGCCGATAATCATAATTATTATGAATTACGATGGGAAAATTTTTTTTATATCCAGTAAAATACTGGATAAGAAAAAATGAGGTAAAAATTGATTTACTCAAAGTGTGATCGTCTAGATTGTCGGTTGTTATAAAATAATAAAAGGTGTACTTACCCTACGTTTAACTTATGATTGTAAGAATAGGATTTGTGAATAACTCTAATAGTCATTCTAGATCAAGTTTCGGTTATCAGTAACACAGAAGTCGTTACAAAGTAGTGTCATAACACACGGGAGAATAGATTAAAACCACTTGTTTCAAACCACAAATTTATTATAAATTCCGATAGTTCCCATTAAGGGATAAAATATAATACATTTGTAAAATGTTTACAAAGTTTGCCTAAACAAACGGTCAAGTTGTAGTAGGACATTCAACATCCAAAATAAATTATCTTTAAATATATTTTTTTTTAATGATCATAAATTAATTGCGATGTAATTACCAATTTAGGTCCTAACTTCTTATGTGAAGTAATATGTTTTCCTTTTATTTTATTTTATTTTATTTATTTATTCATTTTATAATAGAATTAATAATTGAGACGGCTTATTTGCTCCACCAAAAGTAATGGATCGATTATGACTTTTACTAAGAAGTAATGTCAAAATTTACTTCTTGTCAATGTTTATTGACTACATTTGTGAACACTTCCTGTACAACAAATACAACAAGGAAAATTCCAAAATTTGCAAATGTTTTCTTTTATTGGTTCAGGTGCAGTTTGATTCGCGGTACTACCTACGCAACGCACATGCAGATAAATTTCAGCAATTACGCCCTAAAACGCCCCGACACCGAATACAGTAAAAGAGAACAAAGATTACTGTTAAAATTTAGATTCCCTGAAATATTGTTGCACTAAAAGAAATCTGTACTTAATTTTATTCAAGTGCCCCGAAGTAAAATGATGAATATGATTGATTAATGAATTTAACTAGACAAGGGTTTTTCAACGATTTGTCTGAGTGAGGGTATGCCAGTGGATTACAGGTATCGCGTTTACAATAAAATTGAATCGCTGGAAAGACATCCTAGATAATCTTTGTCGGTCGAAGTATCTGCGATGACAGAAAGCTTCTACAAAGCGTCCGTTACTCACTGATAAGCAAAAAGATCCCTAAACAGAAGGTTTGCCGACATCGTCCCGAAACGTTATTTACGTAACAACGAAAGCTTCCACCGAGCAATCGTCAACTCTTTACCAGAATAGAGTTAGCATTATAAACGGAAGGTTTGCCAAATTTGCTCTGAAAACATTATCCTCAAAACGAAGAAAGCTTCCATTAAGCGATCGTCAACTTTTTCCGTGAATAGTTCATTGCTATTAAAACCCTATTGGTTTATATAGGTTGCCAAATTTACTATGGAAACATTATCATCGAAACGAAAAAGCTTCAGACGGACAATTGTTAACCCTTTACCGTTACCGGGGTAATTGCTAACTCGACCGTTACCGGCACGCTAAGAAACATTATCTGGAGCACCCGCAGTATACATCAAACTCCGAAAATCCCTTACTTCTCTTACCACATCTGCATACAGTCGGAAGTGCAGATTAAGTGGAATTGAAGATGGGCGCGCAAAGATATTATAATCTTAAGGAAAAATCCCCCAAATTGCGAATGTTTGAATTTGTTTTTTTTTTTTTTTTTTTTTTTTGGCAATAGCAACAGGCGCTTGAATACAGGTTTACCGGATACGGAACCTTCACCTTTGGTCTCTTTTTTTTTGTTTTTGTTTTTTTTTTTTTGGTTATATAACGGGTTTTTCCGTGTGCGGGAACCAACCATTTTTTTTTATATATATATATTTTTTATTATGATTATATTTTTTTTTGTTTAACGTAAACGGCCTGCAATTTCTGACTAATCACTGTTTGTTTTTCTTCCCGTGACAAAGAAAGGGAATATTATTAAATTATCATTTGATTGATTAATTTAATTTAACTTTAATTTGAGAGTTTCATTGTAAAGACTTGAAAAAAAATTAAGTAGCGTTAAATTAAATGTAATAACCTTTAATTAAGTCTGTTTGGCTAAAGTTAAACAGTTGTTAAATTTCAATCAATTTTATCCAAACGATTTCCTTTGTAAAATCCTATTTTGATGTAGAAATAAGCATTATCTCAGGTGATTTGTTTCAGCAAGGCCAATAATAATATTAAATGAATTTATGTTGAAACAAGTTTGGTTATTTAAAATAATTATCTCTGCATAGTATTTTAAGAAATTAAAATTAATGCAGACGAAATAAAATTGAAATTGTACCTGTATTTTTAATATCCAACGTGCTTCACTTTTTATTTTGTTTTTTTTTTCACAGTCACTATAGTTTTGACTTAATGTTTTTTTTTATGACACAAAACACAACTAACCTACACAAACTTTACACACTAGCACAGATTTTTTTGTTACTTCTAATTACTGAAACAATCTAATCTCCACTGAGGTCTCCCTTCCCAAAATGAGTTTTTATAGGGACGCTAGAGCCTGTGAATTTTACACCCCCGCGGCAAACGCTAATCACTAAGTCTGTGCCCTCATTGGTTAAGTAAAATTATTGGGGTGTGTTTTTCGCTCCCTTCCAATTTGACCGCTTTTTACAAAGTGTTTTAGACAATATTAATAATAATAAATAAGTTCATTACAACAATAAACAGTAATTATTGTCCGGATTAAACAATGATCCGTCAAAACTTCTTTCTAACATTCCAGATCAGAGTTATAACTTTATAGCTACTAAAATCTGGTTTTGTCTTATGTAATTTGTTTTACAAAAGAAAAAAAAAGTTTAAATAATGCTGAGATAAAATAACATCGAAACTACATAAAATAGTTTAAATTTTTAGAAGATTTTTCCAAGTTTTTGAAGTAACATAGTCAATAAGAAATCTGTAACAAAATTAATTAACCACCCTACAGATGGCGTCACATATCTCGACTTGAACCCTAAATCTTTATTTTATAATAATTTTTAAGTTATTTTCACTTTCTCAACATTGTTATTTAATACTATTTACAATCCTAACATTATTTATTTATACATGCAGTTTTCCGTTTATTTTTTTTATTTGTTAATTTGGATTTCTGTTTACATTATCTCAAATGTTCTAATGATGCCCTTTTATAACAAAAAAGTGGTTAGTGTTTTACATCAATAGAACAAGAAAAATTTTGTCTCTTTCATTATGTTGGTCTAATAACTCTAGTAATTGTGTTGAATAAAATGTTGCCAATTACGCAATCTTTATCTTTTTTTTTTTTGAAGGCCACGTGTGCCAAGAATTCCGTTCCTTCTCACGCTACACACATGTGAAACAACCCTCTGCACCCTCTTAAGAGCCGCGCATATTAACCTTTCAACCCTAATATAAGCTTAAGTTAATGGAATTCGTGATAAAACTAAAATTAACAAATTTGAAATGCCCTTTGTAAATAAGTGGTGCCGAATTTATGTTCGTGAGACCGGAAACGAACTCTAGACTCCACAGGAAAATTTAAATACTTTAACTTTAATGAGACAATGTTTTAAAAATTTTTTTCTAACGGCAATTAATTAATTAATTGTCGCGTATTGACCAAAGGTAAAAATAGGTGGCTCACCACAGTACTTATCAAGGAATAACGACTCTCTTTAAACTTGAGTATTTTGTTGATTTTTTTTATATTTACATTGCTGAAGCTTTATAAAACTAGGATGTGTTTGATAGAAAATTTACTGCTCAATCGAATAGTATTTGCTTCAACCATCTGCAATTAATGGCAAGCTCAAGAATAAAGTTTGAATTTGGTACTTATCAAGGAATAACGACTATCTTTAAACTTGAGTATTTTTTTAATTTTTTTTATATTTAGATTGCTGAAACTTTATAAAGCTAAAATGTGTTTGATAGAAAATATCCTGCTTAATCGAATAATACTTGCTTCAACCATCTACAGTCAACAGCAAGATCAAGAATGAAGTTTGAAATTGGTATTTATCAAGAAATAACGACTCTCTTTAAACATGCGTATTTTTTTAATTTTTTTTATATTTAAATTGCTGATACGTTATAAAAGTAGGATGTATTTGATAGAAAATTTTCTGCTTAATTGAATGGTACTTGTATCAACGATCTACAATTAACAGCAAGCTCAAGAATGAAGTTTGAAATTGGTACTTATCAAGAAATAACGAATATCTTAAACTTGCGCACTTTTTTAATTTTTTTTATATTTACATTGTTGAGACGTTATAAAAGTAGAATGTGTTTGATGGAAAATTTTTTGCTTAATTGAATGGTATTTGCCTCAACCATCTACAATTAATAGCAAGCTCAAGAATGATGTTTGAAATTGGTACTTATCAAGGAATAACGACTATCTTTAAACTTGCGTATTTTTTTGATTTTTTTTATATTTACATTGCTGAAACGTTATAAAAATAGAATGTATTTGATAGAAAATTTCCAGTTTAATTAAATGGTACTTGTTTTAACCATGTACAATTAATAGCAAGCTCAAGAATAAAGTTTAAAATTGGTACTTATCAAGGAATAACGACTATCTTTAAACTTGCGCATTTTTTAAATTTTTTTATATTTAAATCGCTAAAACGTTACAAAAGTAAGATGTATTTAATAGAAAATTTTCTGCCTAATCGAACGGTATTTGCTTTAACCATCTACAATCAATGGCAAGCTCAAAAATGAAGTTTGAAGTTGGTACTTAACAAGGAACACACGACTATTTTTAAACTTGCGCATTTTTTTAATTTTTTTAATATTTACATTGCTGAAACGTTATAAAAAAAATGCATTTAATAGAAAATTTTTTGCTCAATTGAATGGTGCTTGTTTCAACCATCTACAGTTAACTACAAACTCAAGAATGAGGTTTGAAGTTATTATTTATCAAGAAATAACGACTATCTTTAAACTTGCGTATTTTTTTTTTATATTTACATTGCTAAAACATTATAAAAAAAGGATGTACTTGATAGAAAATTTTCTGCCTAATCAAATGGTATTTATTTCAACCATTTGCAATTAATAGCAAGCTCAAGAATAAAGTTTGAAATTGGTACTTATCAAGAAATAACGACTATCTTTAGACTCAGTCAGGTTCATGGCTACTATGGGTGAAGACTTGTCGGTTTGCGCTCTGTGTACAAACGTTTGTGGTGACGTAAAAGGGGTAATTCAATGTATAGTTTGTGGTAATTACTTTCATGGAACTTGTGCCGGTGTCGAAATGAGAGGTTTTTATATGAAAAAATCATCATGGGAGTGCAAGAAGTGTAATAATAAAAAATCGCATGCCAACGCTGAGATAATTGAAGTACAACAAGACGTAATTAATCAATTGCTGTCTTCTGTGTCCAAACTTAATGAATTTACCGAACAAATTAATACCAAATTAGATCTCGTCCTTGCAGATAATAAAAGACTACGTGAAGGAATCTTATCGTTGAAGTCAGAAAAAGTGCTGGAATTTCCGTCGAATAAAAATTATGCATCAGCTGTTTTAAATAAACCCAAATCACAGAAGCCCAAATTACTAGTTGTCACTCCGAAGAAAAAACCAAATGATGTAAATAAAATGAAAGATGAGTTAAGAAAAAAAATAAATACCGTTGATATTGGCATTGGCATCACCATCGGGAAACAAACCAAATCTGGAGGCGTTTTATTAAATTGTGTGAATCAAAAGAAAAACCTTACTGATATTCAGAATAAAATTCAAGAAAATCTAGGCAAGGATTATGAAGTCGTCGAAAAACAGTTGTTCAAAAATCGAATCAAATTAATGGGGGTCCATCAATCCGAGCATAACGAATCGGATGAAGACTTAATCGAAAAAATTTTAAAACAAAACGATTTGGATGGCGAGCTGTCACAAATTCGAGTGTTGTTTAAAACAAAAATCGTCGCAGAAAGATTCAATCTATTTCTTGAAGTCAACGAATACGTGCTCAAAAATTTACTAGGAAAGGAAAAAACCTATATTGGTTTTTCGCGTTGTAGATGTTTTTCAGATTACGGAATTGTTAGATGTTATAATTGCAATCAATATGGCCACAAAATTAATAATTGCAAAAATACTTTGGCATGTCCTCACTGTGGTGAGCAGCACAAGTCAACTGATTGTAAAAAAGAAATTAAAAAATGTATTAACTGTATGAAAGCAAATGAAAAATATAAGTTGCAATTAAACATTGATCACGATTATTTTGGTAAATTACGTCCATTTTTTTTAATTCGAAATTTGGTGTTACGGGGAAGTGGACGACAAGGCAAAGAAAAAAAAAACTGTTTTATAAGGCCAACGTTTCTAATCCTTTATTGATTCTTCTTCAAGGCTTCTAATAAATGTCAGATTTGTTTGGCATGGTACTAATTTGTCTCGGCCAGTGGTCGCCGGAATCATTTCTTCCGGCGACCACTGGCCGAGACAAATTAGTACCATGCCAAACAAATCTGACATTTATTAGAAGCCTTGAAGAAGAATCAATAAAGGATTCGAAACGTTGGCCTTATAAAACAGTTTTTTTTTTCTTTGCCTTGTCGTCCACTTCCCCGTAACACCAAATTTCGGATTGATCACGATGTCTTCAGCAAAGAGTGTGCCACCTACAACAGAATTAAAAAACTACAAGAAAATAAATATGAAACAAATTTCCTGTCATAGCAACCAAAGGATAAGAATAATAAGAAGAAAGTTTCTAATCTAGAATATCAACAACATGTTTCCAGTTCCAATCTTAAAATATTATTTCTCAACATACAATCCATCAGAAGCAAAACCAACGAAATCGAATCTTGTTTAGAAGCAGAGGACTGACCAGCTATACTGTGTTTTTCGAAGCATTGGTTAAGTGAAAGTAAATGCAAAGTGTCAATTTTAGAAAACTTCGACATAAAATCATATTATGCACGACCCGAAGGATATGGAGGATCTGTCATCTACTCCCACTGTGACATGGTTGCCACTGGACTTCCTAAAGTATCAGATCTTTCTGTTTATAAAGTTTGTGAGATTGCAGCAATTCGTTTCAAAAATTTTATTATTATATCTATTTACCGTTCTCCTCAATCAAACTTTGATGAATTTTTACTAATCGTTGAATCTATTTTAAATGACATCAAGCAGTCAGTATATATCATTTTGGGTGGTGATTTTAATATAAATTTTAATTCAGTAAATTCCAAAAAAGACTCTTTGTTAGATTTGTTTTATTCTTACAACTTGATACCTGCTGTGAAATTTAAAACTAGAGGAGACTCTTGCTTGGATAACGTTTTCGTTCCACGAGAAATTGCTACAAATGATATTAATTTTAAAGTTAATCCTTTTAATTCAATTATTTCTGACCATGTGGGTGTCTGCTTGGAACTTTCGAATATAAACAACACTGTTATTAATGATGTTTTTAAAATAATTAAACCAATCACACAAACGGGAAAATTCTGTTTGTATCAATATTTAGATTTAGTCGATTGGAACTATGTAATTAAAAATCATGAACAGGATTTAGAATCTGCTTTTTTAAATTTTATCAACACCGTTGAACATTATGTTAACATTGCTTTTCCAACCAAAACTATCAGCACTAAAAGATTTAATCCTGTTCATTGGTTTACGCCTAAGCTGAGAATTATGAGAGAAAGACTCCAACATTTAAATGTACTTTTTATAAAAACGCACAGTGAGGAGGTGAGATTAGCGCGCAACTCACTGCGTAAGTTATATCGTAAAGCTATAATGGATGCCAAAATTGCAGCCAATGATAATCTCATCAACGGTTCCAAAAATTCTGCAAAAACGATGTGGTCTATTATAAATTCTAAAAAGAAACAGAATGTCTGTGATACTACAAATAGTGATATAACCCCCTGTGATTTTAATCAATATTTTATTATTATACCCGAAAATATTGTAAACAAAATACCTCATTGTAACTGTGATCCTATTTTTTTAATGTGTAAAAACTGTGATAGTAATTTTAAATGTGATAGTAAATATTTTTGTTTCAGCGAAGTATCTTGTATTCAAGTGCGTGATGCTATTATGAGTCTAAGAAATGGCAGATCTCGTGATGTTTTTGGTCTAAGCGTTGAAATACTGAAAGGCATTATTGATAAAGTCATTAGTCCACTTACGATTTTAATAAATGCATGTATCAGGAAGTCTGTATTTCCAGACTGCTTAAAAAAGGCTATTGTCGTTCCGCTTTTCAAAAAAGGTAATCAAAATGCCGCCGAAAATTATCGTCCAATATCGCTCTTACCTGTATTTTCCAAAGTATTAGAAAAAGTGTTGTCAATTCAGTTATGTAACTATTTTGAAGAAAATCTACTGTTCAGCTTGAAACAATATGCTTTTAGATCAGGTCGCAGCACAACTCATGCAATGCTACATTTGGTAGACGAAATATGTGACTGCTTTGATAACAAAAATTATGCCGCTGCTTCCTTTTTAGACCTCTCAAAGGCTTTTGATTGCGTGTCTCATACTATTTTGCTTCGTAAACTTTACACTTATAATTTACATCCTGTAAGCTGTAGACTCCTTTCTTCCTACCTTACAAATAGAGTACAACAAATCAAAGTTAATGATAAAACCTCCAGTTTTCTTCCTGTAAAATATGGTGTTCCTCAGGGGTCAATTCTTGGTCCCCTGTTATTCCTAATTTTTATTAATGATCTTCCGGCTCACCTTAAAGAAAACCAGATTATATTGTATGCAGATGATACAACAATTATCAATCAAGATGCTAATTTATCTGATGTTATAGATTTAAACAGTCAGGCGCAGTCGAAAGCTTTTGAGTGGTTCTGCTGAAACCAGTTAAGCCTAAATGACACAAAAACTGCCAACTTAGTTTTTACACTTAAAAACAGCAACTTACCGTCTGAATACGCATTAAGTGCTAAGTATCTGGGAGTTAATATTGACAATAAACTTCTATTTAATGTTCAAGGGGAGACACTGGCTAACAAACTTTGTAAAAATGTTTTTTTATTGCGTCAGCTTTTAACATGTGTGTCTATCAAGTGTCTAGTATCAGCATACTTTGGTTGGTTTCAGTCTGTAATGTCTTATGGTATTCTTGTGTGGGGACACTCCTCGTGTCGCCACAGAATATTTTCATTACAACGTAGGGCCATTCGAGTGATATTTGGACTTCAATATCGTGCGGACTGTCGTGCATGCTTTATCAATAATAAAATATTAACTTTCCCATCACTTTTTGTATACCATTGCTTAGTTTACGTTAAAAAGAATATCAGTGACTTTTCGCAATTTCTAGATAGACATGATCATAACACGCGCGGTAAGGAAAATATTCTTCCCGCATCTCTAAGATTATCCAGAACTCAAACTGGTACAAGATACTTCTGCATAAACTTTTTTAACTATTTGCCCATCAGTTTCAGAAACTTGCCTTTAACCATTTTTAGAAAAAAATTAAAGTGTTTTCTTATTTCTATTTGTTTGTATTCCTATGATGATTATTCTAATTGTGATTTCTCTCAGCTTTTGTAATTGATATTTTGTATTTCTATTTTATTTTTTATTTCTGACTTATGTATACCTTCTTGGTTTCTTCACATCAATAAATATTATTATTATTATTATTATTATTATTATTATGACTTGCGCATTTTTTTAATTTTTTTTTATTTACATTGCTGAAACGTTAAAAAAGTAGAATGTATTTGATAGAAAATTTTTTGCTTAATCGAATGGTGCTTGTTTCAACCATCTATAGTTAATAGCAAGCTCAAGAATGAAGTTTGATATTGGTACTTATCAAGGAATAACGACTATCTTTAAACTTGCGTATTTTTTTAATTTTTTTATATTTAAATTGCTAAAACGTTATAATAGTAAGATGTATTTGATAGAAAATTTTTTGCTTAATCGAATGGTATTTGCCTTAACCATTTACAATCAATAGCAAGCTCAGGAATGAAGTTTGAAATTGGTATTTATTAAGAAATAACGACTCTTTTTAAACTTGCGTATTTTTTAAATTTTTTTATATTTAAATTGCTAAAACGTTATAAAAGTAAGATGTAATTGATAGAAAATTTTCTGCTTAATCGAATGGTGTTTGCTTCAACCATCTACAATTAATAGCAAGCTCAAGAATGAAGTTTGAAATTGGTATTTATTAAGAAATAACGACACTTTTTAAACTTGCGTATTTTTTAAATTTTTTTATATTTAAATTGCTAAAACGTTATAAGAGTAAGACGTAATTGATAGAAAATTTTTTGCTTAATCAAATGGTATTTGCTTCAACCATCTACAATCAATAGCAAGCTCAAGAATGAAGTTTGAAATTGGTATTTATTAAGAAATAACGACTCTTTTTAAACTTGCGTATTTTTTAAATTTTTTTATATTTAAATTGCTAAAACGTTATAAAAGTAAGATGTATTTGATAGAAAATTTTCTGCTTAATTGAATGGTACTTGTATCAACCATCTACAATTAATAGCAAGCTCATGAATGAAGTTTGAAATTGGTACTTATCAAGAAATAACGAATATCTTTAAACTTGTGCACTTTTTTAATTTTTTTTTATATTTACATTGTTGAGACATTATAAAAGTAGAATGTATTGAAAAGAAAATTTTTTGCTTAATTGAATGGTATTTGTATCAACCATCTACAATTAATAGCAAGCTCAAGAATGAAGTTTGAAATTGGTACTTATCAAGGAATAACGACTATCTTTAAACTTGCGCATTTTTTTAATTTTTTTATATTTAAATTACTAAAACGTTATAAAAGTAAAATGTACTTAATAGAAAATTTTCTGCTTAATCGAATGGTATTTGCTTTAACCATCTGCAATCAATAGCAAGCTCAAAAATGAAGTTTGAAATTGGTACTTATCAAGGAATAACGACTATCTTTAAACTTGCGTATTTTTTTAATTTTTTTTATATTCACATTGCTGAAACGTCATAAATATAAAATGTATTTGATAGGAAATTTTCTGTTTAATCGAATGGTATTTGCCCCTACTATCTATAGTTAATGGCAAGCTCAAGAATGAAGTTTAAATTTGGTACTTATCAAGGAATAACGACTATCTTTAAACTTGCGCATTTTTTTAATTTTTTTTATATTTACATTGCTAAAACGTTATAAGAATAGAATGTATTTGATAAAAAATTTTTTGTTCAATTAAAATGGTAGTTGCTTTAACCATCTACAATTAATAGCAAACTCAAGAATAAAGTTTGAAGTTGGTACTTATCAAGGAATAACGACTGTCTTTAATCTTGCGTATTTTTTTGATGTTTTTTATATTTACATTGCTAAAACTTTACAAAACTAAAATGTGTTTGTTAGAAAATTTTTTGCTCAATCGAATGGTACTTGTTTAAACCATCTACAGTTAACAGCAAGCTTAAGAATAAAGTTTGAAATTGAAACTTATCAAGGAATAACGAGTATCTTTAAACTTGCGAATTTTTTTAATTTTTTTTATATTTACATTGTTGAAACGTTATAAAAATAAAACATGTTTGATAGGAAATTTCCTGTTAAATCGAACGGTATTTGCTTCAACCACCTACAACTAATAGCAAGCTCAAAAAGAAAATTTTCTGCCTAATCGAATGGTATTTGTGTCGACCATCTACAATTAATGGCAAGTTCAAGAATATAGTTTGAAATTGGTATTTATCAAGGAATAAAAACTATCTTTAAACTTGCGAATTTTTTTGATTTTTTTTATATTTGCATTGCTGAAACGTAATAAAGGTAGGATACATTTAATAGAAAATTTCCTGCTCAATCAAATGGTACTTGTGTCAACCATCTACAATTAATAGCAAGCTCAAGAAAGAAGTTTGAAGTTGGTACTTATCAAGGAATAACGACTATCTTTAAACTTGCAAATTTTTTTGATATTTTATATATAAATACATTGCAGAAACTTTATAAAACTAAAATGTGTTTGATAGAAAATATCCTGCTCAATCGAATAGTACTTGCTTCAACCATCTACAATCAATATCAAGCTCAAGAATGAAGTTTGAAATTGGTATTTATCAAGAAATAACGACTCTCTTTAAACTTGCGTATTTTTTTGATTTGTTTTATATTTACATTGCTAAAACGTTATAAAAGTAAAATCTATTTAATATAAAATATCCTGCTCAATCGAATGGTACTTGTTTTAACCATCCACAATTAATAGCAAGCTCAAGACCGAAGAGTGAAATTGGTACTTATCAAGGAATTACGACTATCTTTAAACTTGCGCATTTTTTTAATTTTTTTAATATCTACATTGCTGAAACGTTATAAAATAGAATGTGTTTGATAGAAAATTTTCTGCTCAATTAAGTGGTATTTGTTTCAACCATCTACAATAAATAGCAAGATCATGAATGAAGTTTAAAATTGGTATTTATCTTTAAACTTGCGTATTTTTTTGATTTTTTTTTATATTTACATTGCTAAAACTTTATAAGACTAAAATGTGTTTAATTTTTTTTATATTCACATTGCTGAAACATTATAAAAATAGAATGTGTTTGATAGGAAATTTTCTGTTTAATGCTTCTACCATTTACAATCAATAGCAAGCTCAAGAATAAAGTTTGAAATTAGTACTTATCAAGGAATAACGACTATGTTTAAACTTGCGCATTTTTTTAATTTTTTTTATATTTACATTGCTGAATCTTCATAAAACTAGAATCTGTTTAATTTTTTTTGCTCAAGAATAAAGTTTGAAATTGGTATTTATCAAGAAATAACGACTCTCTTTAAACTTGCGTATTTTTTTGATTTTTTTTATATTTGCATTGCTAAAACGTTATAAAAGTAAAATGTATTTATTAGAAAATTTCCTGCTGAGTCAAATAGTAATTGTTTTAGCCATCTAAAATTAATATGAAGCTCAAAAATAAAATTTGAAATTGGTACTTATCAAAGAATAACGACTATCTTTAAACGTGCAAATTTTTTTGATTTTTTGAATATTTACATTGCTGAAACGTTATAAAAGTAAAATGTATGTGATAGGAAACTTCCTGCCTAATCGAACGGTATTTGCTTCAACCATCTACAATTAATATCAAGCTCAAGAATAAAGTTTGAAATTGGTACTTATCAAGGAATAAGGACTCTTTTTAAACTTGCGTATTCTTTTTATTTTTTTTATATTTACATTGCTGAAACTTAATAAAACTAAAATGTGTTTGATAGAAAATATCTTGCTCAATCAAACAATACTTGCCTCAATTACTTACAATCAATAGCAAGCTCAAGAATGAAGTTTGAATTTGGTACTTATCAAGGAATAACGACTCTTTTTAAACTTGCGTATTTTTTTAATTTTGTTTATATTTACATTGCTGAAACTTTATAAAACTAAAATGTGTTTGATAGAAAAATTTCTGTTTAATCAAATGGTATTTGCTCTAACCATCTACAGTTAATAGGAAGCTCAAGAATGAAGTTTGAATTTAGTACTTATCAAGGAATAACGACTCTTTTTAAACTTGCGTATTTTTTTATTTTTTTTATATTTACATTGCTGAAACTTAATAAAACTAAAATGTGTTTGATAGAAAATATCTTGCTTAATCGAATAGTGCTTGCTTTAACTATTTACAATCAATAGCAAGCTCAAGAATGAAGTTTGAATTTGGTACTTATCAAGGAATAACGACTCTTTTTAAACTTGCGTATTTTTTTAATTTTTTTTATATTCACATTGCTGAAACGTCATAAATATAAAATGTATTTGATAGGAAATTTTCTGTTTAATCGAATGGTATTTGCCCCTACTATCTATAGTTAATGGCAAGCTCAAGAATGAAGTTTAAATTTGGTACTTATCAAGGAATAACGACTATCTTTAAACTTGCGCATTTTTTTAATTTTTTTTATATTTACATTGCTAAAACGTTATAAGAATAGAATGTATTTGATAAATAATTTTTTGTTCAATTAAAATGGTAGTTGCTTTAACCATCTACAATTAATAGCAAACTCAAGAATAAAGTTTGAAGTTGGTACTTATCAAGGAATAACGACTGTCTTTAATCTTGCGTATTTTTTTGATGTTTTTTATATTTACATTGCTAAAACTTTACAAAACTAAAATGTGTTTGTTAGAAAATTTTTTGCTCAATCGAATGGTACTTGTTTAAACCATCTACAGTTAACAGCAAGCTTAAGAATAAAGTTTGAAATTGAAACTTATCAAGGAATAACGAGTATCTTTAAACTTGCGAATTTTTTTAATTTTTTTTATATTTACATTGTTGAAACGTTATAAAAATAAAACATGTTTGATAGGAAATTTCCTGTTAAATCGAACGGTATTTGCTTCAACCACCTACAACTAATAGCAAGCTCAAAAAGAAAATTTTCTGCCTAATCGAATGGTATTTGTGTCGACCATCTACAATTAATGGCAAGTTCAAGAATATAGTTTGAAATTGGTATTTATCAAGGAATAAAAACTATCTTTAAACTTGCGAATTTTTTTGATTTTTTTTATATTTGCATTGCTGAAACGTAATAAAGGTAGGATACATTTAATAGAAAATTTCCTGCTCAATCAAATGGTACTTGTGTCAACCATCTACAATTAATAGCAAGCTCAAGAAAGAAGTTTGAAGTTGGTACTTATCAAGGAATAACGACTATCTTTAAACTTGCAAATTTTTTTGATATTTTATATATAAATACATTGCAGAAACTTTATAAAACTAAAATGTGTTTGATAGAAAATATCCTGCTCAATCGAATAGTACTTGCTTCAACCATCTACAATCAATATCAAGCTCAAGAATGAAGTTTGAAATTGGTATTTATCAAGAAATAACGACTCTCTTTAAACTTGCGTATTTTTTTGATTTGTTTTATATTTACATTGCTAAAACGTTATAAAAGTAAAATCTATTTAATATAAAATATCCTGCTCAATCGAATGGTACTTGTTTTAACCATCCACAATTAATAGCAAGCTCAAGACCGAAGAGTAAAATTGGTACTTATCAAGGAATTACGACTATCTTTAAACTTGCGCATTTTTTTAATTTTTTTAATATCTACATTGCTGAAACGTTATAAAATAGAATGTGTTTGATAGAAAATTTTCTGCTCAATTAAGTGGTATTTGTTTCAACCATCTACAATAAATAGCAAGATCATGAATGAAGTTTAAAATTGGTATTTATCTTTAAACTTGCGTATTTTTTTGATTTTTTTTTATATTTACATTGCTAAAACTTTATAAGACTAAAATGTGTTTAATTTTTTTTATATTCACATTGCTGAAACATTATAAAAATAGAATGTGTTTGATAGGAAATTTTCTGTTTAATGCTTCTACCATTTACAATCAATAGCAAGCTCAAGAATAAAGTTTGAAATTAGTACTTATCAAGGAATAACGACTATGTTTAAACTTGCGCATTTTTTTAATTTTTTTTATATTTACATTGCTGAATCTTCATAAAACTAGAATCTGTCTAATTTTTTTTGCTCAAGAATAAAGTTTGAAATTGGTATTTATCAAGAAATAACGACTCTCTTTAAACTTGCGTATTTTTTTGATTTTTTTTATATTTGCATTGCTAAAACGTTATAAAGTAAAATGTATTTATTAGAAAATTTCCTGCTGAGTCAAATAGTAATTGTTTTAGCCATCTAAAATTAATATGAAGCTCAAAAATAAAATTTGAAATTGGTACTTATCAAAGAATAACGACTATCTTTAAACGTGCAAATTTTTTTGATTTTTTGAATATTTACATTGCTGAAACGTTATAAAAGTAAAATGTATGTGATAGGAAACTTCCTGCCTAATCGAACGGTATTTGCTTCAACCATCTACAATTAATATCAAGCTCAAGAATAAAGTTTGAAATTGGTACTTATCAAGGAATAAGGACTCTTTTTAAACTTGCGTATTCTTTTTATTTTTTTTATATTTACATTGCTGAAACTTAATAAAACTAAAATGTGTTTGATAGAAAATATCTTGCTCAATCAAACAATACTTGCCTCAATTACTTACAATCAATAGCAAGCTCAAGAATGAAGTTTGAATTTGGTACTTATCAAGGAATAACGACTCTTTTTAAACTTGCGTATTTTTTTAATTTTGTTTATATTTACATTGCTGAAACTTTATAAAACTAAAATGTGTTTGATAGAAAAATTTCTGTTTAATCAAATGGTATTTGCTCTAACCATCTACAGTTAATAGGAAGCTCAAGAATGAAGTTTGAATTTAGTACTTATCAAGGAATAACGACTCTTTTTAAACTTGCGTATTTTTTTTATTTTTTTTATATTTACATTGCTGAAACTTAATAAAACTAAAATGTGTTTGATAGAAAATATCTTGCTTAATCGAATAGTGCTTGCTTTAACTATTTACAATCAATAGCAAGCTCAAGAATGAAGTTTGAATTTGGTACTTATCAAGGAATAACGACTCTTTTTAAACTTGCGTATTTTTTTAATTTTTTTTATATTTACATTGCTGAAATTTTATAAAACTAAAATGTGTTTGATAGAAAATTTTCTGCTTAATCAAATGGTATTTGCTTTAACCATCTACAGTTAATAGCAAGCTCAAGAATGAAGTTTGAATTTGGTACTTATCAAGGAATAACGACTCTTTTTAAACTTGCGTATTTTTTTAATTTTTTTTTATATTTACATTGCTGAAACTTTATAAAACTAAAATGTGTTTGATAGAAAATTTTCTGCCTAATCAAATAGTATTTGCTTCATTAATAGCAAGCTCAAGAATGAAGTTTGAAATTGGTATTTATCAATAAATAACGACTCTTTTTAAACTTGCATATTTTTTTGATTTTTTTTATATTTACATTGCTGAAATTTTATAAAACTAAAATGTGTTTGATAGAAAATATCCTGCTCAATCGAATATTACTTGCTTCAACCATTTAAAGTCAATAGCAAGCTCAAGAATGAAGTTTGAAATTGGTACTTATCAAGGAATAACGACTATTTTTAAACTTGCGCATTATTTTAATTTTTTTTATATTTCCATTGCTGAAACGTTATAAAAGTAAAATTAATTTAATAGAAAATTTCCTGCTTAATCGAATGATATTTGCTTCAACCACATACAGCTAAGAGCAAGCTCAAAAATGAAGTTTAAAATTGCTACTTATCAAGGAATATCGACTATCTATGAACTTGCGTATTTTTTTGATTTTTTTTATATTTACATTGCTGAAACTTCATAAAACTAGAATGTGTTTGATAGCAAATATCCTGCTCAATCAAATATTACTTGCTTTAACCATTTAAAATCAATAGCAAGCTCAAGAATGTAGTTTGAAATTAGTACTAATCAAGAAATAACGACTATTTCTAAACTTGCGCATTATTTTAATTTTTTTTATATTTACATTGTTCAATCGTTATAAAACTGAAATGTGTTTGATAAAAAATATCCTGCTTAATCGAATAATACTTGCTTTAGCCATCTACAATCAATAGCAAGCTCAAGAATGAAGTTTGAAATTGGTATTTATCAATAAATAACGACTCTTTTTAAACTTGCGTATTTTTTTGAGTTTTTTTATATTTACATTGCTGAAACTTTATAAAACTAGAATGCGTTTGATAGAAAATATCCTGGTCAATCGAATATTACTTGCTTCAACCATTTAAAATCAATAGCAAGCTCAAGAATGAAGTTTGAAATTAGTACTTTTCAAGGAATAACGACTATTTTTAAACTTGCGCATTATTTTAATTTTTTTTATATTTACATTGCCGAAACGTTATAAAACTAACATGTGTTTGATAAAAAATATTCTGCTCAATCGAATTATACTTGCTTCAGCCATGTACAATCAATAGCAAGCTCAAGAATGAAGTTTGAAATTGGTATTTATCAATAAATAACGACTCTTTATAAACTTGCATATTTTTTTGATTTTTTTTATATTGACATTGTTGAAACTTTATAAAACTAAAATGTGTTTGATAGAAAATATCCTGCTCAATCAAATATTACTTGCTTCAACCATTTAAAATCAATAGCAAGCTCAAAAATGAAGTTTAAAATTGGTACCTATCAAGGAATAACGACTATTTTTAAACTTGCGCATTTTTAAAATTTTTTTTATATTTACATTGCTGAAAGGTTATAAAAGTAAGATACAGTTGATAAAAAATTTCCTGCTTAATCGAATGGTACTTGTTTCAACCATCTGCAATTAATAGCAAGCTCAAGAATAAAGTTTGAAATTGGTATTTATCAATAAATAACAACTCTCTTTAAACTTGCGTACTTTTTGATTTTTTTAATATTTACATTGCTGAAACGTTATAAAAAAAATGTATTTGATAGAAAATTTTTTGTTTAATCAAACGGTATTTGTTTCAACCACATACAGCTAATAGCAAGCTCACAAATAAAGTTTGAAATTGGTACGTATCAAGGAATAACGACTATCTTTAAATTTGCGTATTTTTTTGATTTTTTTTATATTTACATTGTTGAAACGTTATAAAAATAAGATACATTTGATAAAAAATTTCCTGTTTAATTGAATGGTATTTGTTTCAACCACATACAGCTAAGAGCAAGCTCAAGAATAAAGTTTGAAATTGCTACTTATCAAGGAATATCGACTATCTATAAACTTGCGTATTTTTTTGATTTTTTTTATTTTTACATTACTGAAACGTTATAAAAATAAAATGTGTTTGATAGAAAATAACCTGCTCAATCAAATAATATTTGCTTCAGCCATCTACAATTAATAGCAAGCTCAAAAATGAAGTTTGAAATTGGTATTTATCAAGAAATAACGACTCTTTTTAAACTTGCGTATTTTTTTGATTTTTTTATATTTACATTGCTGAAACGTTATAAAAGTAAGATATGTTTGATAAAAAATTTTCTGCTTAATCGAATGATATTTGCTTTAATCATTTATAATTAATAGCAAGCTCAAGAATGAAGTTTGAAATTGGTACTTATCAAGGAATAACGACTATTTTTAAACTTGCGCATTTTTTTAATTTTTATATTTACATTGCTGAAACGTTATAAAAATAAGATGTATTTGATAGAAAATTTCTTGCTTAATCAAACAGTATTTGCTTCAACTACATACAGCTAATACCAAGCTCAAGAATGAAGTTTGAATTTAGTACTTATCAAGGAATAACAACTATCTTTAAACTTGCGCATTTTTTTAATTTTTCCTATATTCACATTGCTGAAACGTTATAAAGGTAAGATGTATTTAATAGAAAATTTCCCGCCTAATCGAACGGTATTTGTCTTAACCATCTACAATTTATAACAAGCTCAAGAATAAAGTTTGAAGTAGGTACTTTTCAAGGAATAACGACTATCTTTAAACTTGCGAATTTTTTTAATTTTTTTTATATTTACATTGTTGAAACGTTATAAAAGTAAAATGTATTTGATTAAAAATGTATTTTCCGCTTAATCGAACGTTATTTATTTCAACCACACACAGCTAATAGCAAGCTCAAGAATAAAGTTTGAACTTGGTACTTATTAAGGAATAACGACTATCTTTAAACTTGCGTATTTTTTTGATTTTATTTATATTTACATTGTTGAACCGTTATAAAAGTATGATTTATTTGATAGAAAATTTCCTGCTGAATCGAATAGTATTTGCTTTAACTATTCACAGTTAATAGCAAGCTCAAGACCAAAGATTGAAATTGGTACTTATCAAGGAATAACGACTATCTTTAAACTTGCAAATTTTTTTGATTTTTTTTATATTTACATTACTGAAACGTTATAAAAATAAAATATATTTGATAGAAAATTTTCTGCTTAATCGAGTGGTATTTGTTTCAACTATCTACAATTAATAGCAAGCTCATGAATGAAGTTTGAAATTGGTATTTATCAAGAAATAACAACTCTCTTTAAACTTGCGTATCTTTTTAATTTTTTTTATATTTACATTGCTGACGCTTTATAGAACTAGAATGTGTTTGATAGAAAATATCTTGCTCAATCGAATAGTACTTGCTTCAACCATTTAAAATCAATAGCAAGCTCAAGTATGAAGTTTGAAATTGGTACTTATCAAGGAAAACTTTATAAAACTAGAATGTGTTTGATAGAAAATATCCTGCTTAATCGAATAGTATTTGCTTCAACAGTTTAAAATCAATAGCGAGCTCAAGAATGAAATTTAAAATTTGTACTTATCAAGGAATAACGACTATTTTTAAACTTGCGCATTTTTTTAATTTTTTTTATATTTACATTGCTGAACGTTATAAAAGTAAGATATATTTAATAGAAATTTTCTCGCTTAATCAAATGGTATTTGCTTCAACCATCTACAATTAACAGCAAGCTCAAAAATAAAGTTTGAAATTGGTACTTATTAAGGAATAACGACTATCTATAAACTTGCGTATTTTTTTAATTTTTTTTTTATTTACATTGCTGAAACATTATAGAGCTAAAATGTGTTTGATAGAAAATATCCTGCTCAATCGAATAGTACTTGCCTCAACCATCTACAATCAATAGCAAGCTCAAGAATGAAGTTTGAAATTGGTATTTATCAAGAAATAACGACTCTCTTTAAACTTGCGTATTTTTTTGATTTTTTTTATATTTACATTAATGAAACGTTATAAAAGTTAGATAAATTTAATAGGAAATTTTCTGCTCAATCGAATTGTATTTGTGTCAACACAGCAAGCTCAACAATAAAGTTTGAAATTGGTACTTATCATGTAGTCGTTATTCCTTGATAAGTACCAATTTCAAACTTCATTCTTGAGCTTGTTATTGATTGCAGGTGGTTAAGGCAAATACCGTTCGATTAAGCAGAAAATTTTCTATCAAATACATCATTTTACTTTTATAACGTTTCAGCAATGAAAACATAAATAAAATTAAAAAATTGCGCAAGTTTAAAAAGAATCGTTATTTCTTGATAAATACCAATTTCAAACTTCATTCTTGAGCTTGCTATTGATTGTAAATGGTTGAAGCAAATACTATTCGATTGAGCAAAATATTTTCTATTAAACACATTTTAGTTTTATAGAGTTTTAGCAATGTAAATATAAAAAAAATCAAAAAAATACGCAAGTTTAAAGAGAGTTGTTATTTCTTGATAAATACCAATTTCAAACTTCATTCTTGAGCTTGCTATTGATTGTAGATGGTTAAAACAAGTATTATTCGATTGAGCGGGATATTTTCTATCAAACACATTTTAGTTTTATAAAGTTTCAGCAATGTAAATATAAAAAAAAATACGCAAGTTTAAAAAGAGTGGTTATTTCTTGATAAATACCAATTTCAAACTTCATTCTTGAGCTTGCTATTAACTGTAGATGGTTAAAGCAAATACCATTCGATTGAGCAGAAAATTTTCTATCAAATACATTTTATTTTTATAACGTTTCAGCAATGAAAACATAAAAAAAATTAAAAAAATGCGCAAGTTTAAAAAGAGACGTTATTTCTTGATAAATACCAATTTCAAACTTCATTCTTTAGCTTGCTATTGATTGCAAATGGTTGAAGCAAATACTATTCGCTTGAGCAGGATATTTTCTATTAAACACATTTTAGTTTTATAGAGTTTTAGCAATGTAAATATAAAAAAAATTAAAAAAATGCGCAAGTTTAAAGATAGTTGTTATTCCTTGATAAGTACCAATTTCAAACTATATTCTTGAGCTTGCTATTAATTGTAGATGGTCGACACAAGTACCATTCGATTGAGCAGAAAATTTTCTATCAAACACATCTTACTTTTATAACGTTTCAGCAATGTAAATATAAAAAAAATCAAAAAAATACGCAAGTTTAAAAAGAGTTGTTATTTCTTGATAAATACCAATTTCAAACTTAATTCCTGAGCTTGCTATTGATTGTAGATAATTAAAACAAGTATTATTTGATTGAGCAGGATATTTTCTATGAAAACATTTTAGTTTTATAAAGTTTCAGCATTGTAAATATAAAAAAAATGAAAAAAATACGAAAGTTTAAAGATAGTTGTTATTCTTTGATAAGTACTAAATTCAAACTCCATTCTTGAGCTTGCTATTAATTGTAGATGGTTAAAGGAAATATTGTTCAATTAAGCAGAAAATTTCCTATCAAATATATCCTACTTTCGTAACGTCTTAGCAATGTAAATATAAAAAAAATTAAAAAAATGCGCAAGTTTAAAGATAGTCGTTATTCCTTGATAAGTACCAATTTCAAACTTCATTCTTGAGCTTGCTATTGATTGCAAATGGTTAAAACAAGTATTATTCGATTGAGCAGGATATTTTCTATCAAATACATTTTACTTTTATAACGTTTCAGCAATGTAAATATAAAAAAAATTAAAAAAATGCGCAAGTTTAAAGATAGTTGTTATTCCTTGATAAGTACCAATTTCAAACTTTATTCTTGAGCTTGCTATTAATCGTAGATGGTTAAAGCCAGTACCATTCGATTGAGCGGAAAATTTCCTATCAAATACATTTTACTTTTATAACATTTCAGCAATGAAAATATAAAAAAAATTAAAAAAATTCGCAAGTTTAAAAAGAGTCGTTATTTCTTGATAAATACCAATTTCATACTTCATTCTTGAGCTTGCTATTAATTTTAGATAGTTAAGACAAGTATTATGCGATTAAGCAGGATATTTTCTATCAAACACATTTTAGTTTTATAGAGTTTTAGCAATGTAAATATAAAAAAAATCAAAAAAATACGCAAGTTTAAAGATAGTTGTTATTTCTTGATAAGTACCAATTTCAAACAATATTCTTGAGCTTGCTATTAATTGTAGATGGTCGACACAAGTACCAATCGATTGAGCAGGAAATTTTGATAAGTACTGTAATGAGATCGTCGTTGAGGAAAGGTGTTAAATAATAACCAAAATTAAATATTAAATATTTTCTTTTAAATTTTAAACCAGTTTGGTTTAATTCGGCTCGCCTACGTTGTGTTTAATCGTCTAAAGTAATCACTCTCATAGTGATAATTAATTTAACCCTTTCTGTAAGAACAGAAGGGATAAGTGGTAACTCAAATTCGAATTCAAAGTAGTGTCAAACGCGTGGGGGAAGAAATTAAAAGTCAAGTTTCAAAACTAAATTTATTACATATCTTCAAAATGTTTATTACAACAATACAAGAATTATGAGGATTAATCCAAATTTGCCATTTATTCAAATTTCCATTTATATTATTTAGTCAAATTTTTAACATCTGTAACCACAAATCTGTTCAAATTTGAGACTATAATTTTATAAATCTCTAGTCGCAGATTTAAGTAATAGATAAATTTATTATTAACATTATTATTTAGAATTTACTCTTCCTCTTTCAATGGTCCTAATTCGGTGTTGTAAATCTACCCTAAATTTCAATTTATATTTGCTCAGATTTATGATTTCAAGGCAATGTTTAATAATACGTTTGATAAGCTACTCTTGTACCTGAGTTAGCGGGTTACATGCTCACGGCTCTCTTTTTTTTTATACGTGCATCGCAATTACTATTTCGCCCTATCGCCGCCCACCGACCCTGGTAAAAGTCAGGTGCCTAAACACCTCTTGCAAAATCCGAGCAAAACCAGGATATACAAATCTTTGCAAAATAAACTGAATTACTGTAGGAATCATTTCTCTCACAAATTTCGGTCACGAGCTTGGACAAAGACTTTTCAGAACTTCACCCTTTCACGATACCAGTTTATTACAGGTAACCAGGATGGTTATTTTTTCTCGTTTGTCTCGTAATAGCCTGCATATACGTATATGCCGTTGGAACGGGTCTACTACGTCCAGTCTAAGTTCAACTGTCGGAAGCTACGACCTGACACAGTGAATTAGATCCGGTAAAGTTGGAAGAAAGGGTTCCCGGGAACCACGACTTTCCTCTTCGAAGATGGCCGACAAACGAGCCTATAATTTCAGGTGTAATCTCGCCTAACACGACGCGAGAGAGAAACAACCATACGCTACCCTAATTTCAAAATATGCAGCAAATTCAACCTCACGGGATTTTGTAACAACAAAACTTTGCACTGATTTGAAGTGACCATTTGACGTAATTGTTGAGAACCCTTTTTGTAATAGATTGATGATAGATATCTTAGATTTTAATTATTTGGGTTGATAGTCACATCCAGATCGAGCAAAATAAAGAAAGAATACAAGTTAAAATTCATTTCAAAAGTGACCGCAAGTTGTTGCATTTTTCACCAAAATTTTATTTATAATTAATTTTTCTAAATTCTGAATATTTATTTTAAACCAATTAAGCTAAAATTATTTTTGAAAATGAAATTTCCAAAACCAAATTAAAAGTAATACAATTAATAAATTTCAATAAAATGATTTAAATAAATTTGTGGTCACGATGAAGATTAAATAGTGTAAATTTAATCAAATGATTTGAAGAAACTCGGATTAAATTAAATAAAATCTTTGTATAAAATTAATTAATTCAAATAATAAATAGATAGAAAACCCTTTGTGGGCTTACCTAGAAAATTAATCCCTTTGATTGTCCTGGGAGCCCTTGTGGTTAAATTGCCAAGTTGGTTGGTTTTTCTTTTAACACAAACCGTCACAATTTAATTTAAATTATTAAATAAAAAAAAATATTATTACTCCTACACACTAGCACGAAATCAAAAAAATATTTGATGATGAAATAATATTAAATTTTAAAATAAACCCAAAGGGTTGAAATTGGACTTTGTTAAATTAAATAAATTTAAACAAAGAGAATAATTCGAAAATTAACTATCTCGAAAGACCGTCAAGAATCGACTGCCGAAAATCCACGCGAAATCTGTTTTTATGAAATAGGGACGCTCCCTGAACCACCCCCTCTGGTACTCTCTTTCCACATATGTATGATTATGCAAATTTGACTCTTAAACGTTTTGGCATTAAGATCAACCCTCGTTTAACCCTCCTAAACAAAATATTATTTACTAGTAAGGGTATTTTTGATTCGATTTTTCCCTATATTATTTAACATACAATTTATAAATTTCTTTGATGACCGAATATAATACAATCACAATGTCGAATCAACCCCTATTTACCTGAAAGAGAAATTAAACTCCAAAGTTTGTTGCCGTTTTGTCTGAACTTATTTTTAAACATTATTGTGGCAAATACATGCAGCAACAAATTTCGTTTGTTTAAATTTTATGGAAATGTAGGATTAAATTCGGAAAGAAAACTGTAATTTCGCGGTACTACCCTCCGCTTGGTGTCGCTACTGGTATTATCTTCGTACGATTTTTCCGAATTTATTCGAAAAATTTACGAAAATCCATCTATATTTCTTTCTATCACTATGTTAGTAATTTGGACAACCATTGTGTCGTACCAAATTGGTTTACAATGAGTTTAAATAATTTAAACTGTTTACATGCAATTTCACGGTTGCCCTCGCCTAAATTAGGGTTAAATTTTATATTAAAATGTTCAGAAAATTTCACGCGTTTTTCTAAAATACCTGTTTTGTACTGGATCTTTTGTATTTAGCAACAATTTAATAATTTTACTAAAACTTTTCTAAACGAACACATGTGCAAGTTATTTTCGGTATTCTTCCAGCGCTTGGTGTTAGGGCGTGTCTTCTTTTAAGAAACCACTTGACCGCCAGCTTTATCTTTGACAAATTTAAATTCCAGATTTCCTGTTACAGTCGGCCAATATATTTGTAAATATTTAGAATAATGATTTTGACAAATTAGCAGATTTGCGTTAATTTAAAAGTATTATGCTATGAGTGTAGCTCCTTTTTTTTTAATTTAAATTATTGAAAGTTTATTATGCATCTAATAACTACAAATTTTGTGCCTCTGACCGAATTTATTTCTCAAATTGTGAATCTTCATTAAATTTATAATTATCTTTCAGCTACGAATTAATAAGTATTTTTAAAATAGGACTATTAATTGATTATAAAATTATAGTTTTGATTTCTTCATTAACATTAAACAATAATAGGATTATTTGTATTTTTATGTGGTGTGCAATATTTCTCTGAACGACTAGCTTGGTGTGTGGCGATAACGCTATTCTTGCCGCTTTAGAACATCCCCCGTTAACATGTGGCCTTTTAAAACATGGTTTTGCAATTTGTAATCACTTAGAATTCTAGGAAGAATTTCGTGGGAACGGTCGTTTTCTAAACATTTCAATATTTACAAAACACGTGTGAATTTAAACTAAATCTAAATTTGGTTGTTTCTTTTAATTTTCACGGAAACAAATCGATCGTGATAAAATTTATCTAATAAATTTCTAATTTGAAATTACTTTCTTGCCCGATTATAAATAAATAAAGTTTATAAATACCGCGTTCATCACATTCGCCCCCTGTCTTGCGTTGCTTCGTAGATGCGGCGTAAGACATCGCGTGGTAGGTTGGAGGTAGTTTGCTGCTGTTAGGGATGGTGGATGCGTCTTGGTGGATGCGCTTTGGTGGATGCGCCTTGGTGGATAGACCCCTTTGGTTTTGGTGGATGCGCCAGCCAGGTGGATGCGCTAGCTTGGTGGAAGCACTATAAACCCTTTCTTGAGGTACACCTCGTAGATTTATTCGTCTCGTCGGTGGTAGAACTTTAAGTTTGTCATATTGTACACCCCTTTTACTTCATTCGACACTGGATCGGCAATTTGGTACGTGTTGGGATGTGGTTTAGCAATTATTTTGTACGGTCCACTGTATAATGGCATAAACTTGGCAAACTGTTGGTTTTTTGTGTCCGAAGTAACTTTGTTTTTCAACAATACACAATCGTCGATTTCCAGTAACGTGATTTCGCCCTTTTGGTTTTGTTGACGGAGATTAGCGTGATGTCGTAAATTTTCACGAACCTTTTCATGAATGTCTTCTATGGCTAGTGGTTCTCGATGTGGCAGCAAACCATTTGTAACGGCGTCTAACGGATTTGGCGGTTTTCTGCCGTACAGGATTTCGTAAGGAGAAAACCCTGTACTAATGTGTGGTACGTAGTTCAAACAATCTTCAATATTGTTCAGATGGCTGGCCCAACTTGCGTGATTTTCTCGACAATAAGCCCGGAAAATTCTACCTAGCTCCCGCATTACACGCTCGCTAGGATTTGATTGTGGATGCCGAATTGATGAAAGTGTTGTTTGGATACCTACGGCTCTCAAACTGTTCTGCCAGGTGTTGGAAATGAACTGTGTGCCATGATCACTCAACACACATTTCGGTTTGATATATTCTGCGTAATTTTCGATAAGTCGTTTGGCAGCGACTTTGGCGGTGGCTTTTCTCAATGGATAGAGTTTGAGAAATTTGCTGAAGGCGTCGATTACCACAAACACATACGACGCCCCTAGTCGGGAAGTCGGTAAGGGCCCATAGAAGTCGACACTCACTAAGTCTCCAACATGGTCGTACAGGATTGTAGTAAGTGGCCCTTGTTGTGGACGGTTTGAACATTTGGTTTTCTGGCAAAGGTTGCAGCTTCGGAGGCGTTTTTTGATGGAACGGTACATGTTTGGCCAATAATATTCATGCTTCATTGCGTTGTACACTTTGGTTGCCCCAAAATGCCCTAGAAGTTGATGGTGGTAGTCTACCAGTTTGTTAACCAGACTTTCAGGCACGGCAAGGCAGTCTTCGTTAGAATTCTGAGACCTGTGAACTAACACATTATTTAATAAATAAAACTGTGCCCAAACCCGTTGAGTTCTCAAATCTGGAGCAGGTTTCCCGGATTCTTTATTTTCGATGATTTGTTTCAATATGGGGTCTTCCAATTGATGTTGATTGAAATCGGTCATCAGTTGCAGCATTTCGGGTGTGTTGTGGACTTCAAACATTGCAACTATTGGCTGCTCACGTGGGTATTCATAGCTAGCTTCACCGTCACATGGATAACGTGAAAGAATATCGGCAGCTACGTTATCTTTCCCTTTCACTAACTCGATTTCGTAGTCAAATTGGCTTAACACCAATGTCCATCGAGTTAGGCGTTCACTGAGCAATCGACACCGACTCAGAAATTTTAACGCTTGATGATCTGTGCGAATGACGATTTTTGTGGCTTGAATGTAATTTCGAAATTTGTGTAACGCAAAAATGACACCCAGTAGTTCCTTTTCAGTTGTCGTGTAGTTTAATTCTGGACCTTTCAAGGAACGACTTGCAAATGCGATTACACCTCGTGATCCATCGTCTTGGATTTGGTACAATTCCGCCCCCAATCCATAGCCGGAACTGTCAGTTTGGACGTAGAATACCTTATTTTGATCGGGGTAACGTAACAGCACTGCTTTGAGGAACAAATCTTTAATAAAATCAAACGCTTCCTGTTCCTTGCGCCCCCATCTCCATTTTTCGCCCTTTCGCAGTAGTTTATTGAGGTCTTGTGTTGCTGCACTGTACTGAGCACAAAATTTTCTGTAGAAATTGCAGAGTCCGAGAAATGCTCGTACGTGTTTCGTTTTCTGAGGGACCGGAAAATTGCGGATGGCACTGACTTTTTCCGGGTCTGCTTTAATACCGTCTGTCGTGAGAATGTGCCCCAGAAATTTCACTTCCTTTTGGATAAAACTTGATTTCTCAAGATTTACCGTCATGCTGGCCTGTTTCAATTTTTCAAACACTTGTCGAAGGTGTTCTAAGTGCTCGTCTAGATTTTTGGAAGCCACTAATAAGTCGTCAATGTAATTTGCGACAAATTCGCGAACTTTTGTGCCCAAAACTACGTCCATTGCGCGACTAAATGACCCCACGGCAGTTTTCAGTCCGAACGGTAAAACTTGGTATGTGTAACTTCGGCCCTTGTATAAAAACGCAGTGTACTGTCTACTTTCTGGCGACAAAGGAATTTGCCAATACGAAGACCTTAAATCGATGGTAGACATGAATCGAGTCCCATAAAATCGGCGTAATAATTCATCGGCTGCGGGTGGAGATTCGCAATCAGCAACCATTTTTGAATTGATCATCCTAGCATCGAGACAAATTCTCACCGATCCATCTTTCTTTTTCACTACTGTCATTGGGCTCGCATATGGTGAAGCTTCCCGCTTTATGACTCCCAAATCTAACATTTCCTGAATTGTCGTATCAACGGCAGGACGAAGAGCGAAAGGCACTGGGTACGGCCTTTTTAAGAATGGAGTTTTGTCGTGTAATTTTATTTCATGCGTGTATTTCTGTGTTAGTCCTGGGCGTGAACTAAAAACACACCTGTAATCTTGCAGCAGGTGTTTCAACCTTGTTTTTGATGTTTCAGAAATTTTGAGAGAGTCAACTTTTTCATGAAGTGCGTTGATTGGCTCTAAATAGTTCTCGTTTCTATGATTTGTAGTTGGAGTGTTTGTTTCGATATGTCCGATGAGCTCTTCTACGTAATCTTCTGGCTCAGGTTGGAATTCCACGGTGTTTTTGAAAGAAAAAATGTGATTTCCCGTTTCCCCTTTCAAAATGACTTTGTTGTTATCAAAATCAATAACAGCACGCTGTTCATTCAGCCAATCCGCTCCCAAAATTGCAGGTTTAATTAAATTTTTCACGACTAACGCCACGACAGTATAAGCGTGTTCGTCGATTATTATCTCCAAGAAACATTGGATGATGACTTGGCAGCTTCGTTGTCCGATGGCTCCGCGAAGATGGATTGACGTAACAGGTAATGTTGGAGGTTTGTTTCCGGTTGTAATTAGCTTTGACCAAACTTCTTCCGAGATACAGCTGACTTCACTTCCGGTGTCTAATAACGCTACGATTGACTGTTGGCCGATTTGGATGCTCATTTCTGGTATAACCCTTTTCTTGTTTGTCTGATTACCTGTAACATTCGATTTAATTAGAGAACCCATGTTTTTTTGTTACCTGAGATGCTCGTTGAGCATCTAGTTTTTTCTCTGTTTGATGTGCTGAAAGAGAACGTTTCCGTTTTCTTTCTTGTCTCCTCTCCTGATTATCGTCGCTTTGAGGGCCTTCGCGCTGTTGGGAGTACATTAGGCCCCGTTTTGTACTCCGCCCCCGTTTCCCGAATCCTTTGGACGGTGTGTGTCATTCTGCGGCCTCACGTTGTTGTGATGTTGGGCGTGACGCCATTGATTGTTTTCCGGACGTCGTTGGAATCGATTCGTTGCAAATCTGTTTGCCGAAGTCGATTGACCTGGGTTTCCAGAAAATCGTTTTTCCACGTTCCGGTCTCCTGGAACTGGTTGCCTAGTCCCCTCGAAACGGCTGTCGTACGGCCTCGAGTGCTTTGCCCCCTTGTTGGTCTGGTGGCGGTGGGTGACAACACGGCCCTTGTCTCTAGAGGTGGTTTCTTTGACCTCCGGATTTTGCCCTGGAATTTCCTGACCTGACAGGAATTCCGCAGCCTCAGTGATGGTGCTGATTTTTTCTAGAACCCACAAAGACTGGACGTTTTCTGGAAAATGTCTAATTAATTCATCAAGTAAAACTTCCTCCGACAGGGGCGTCGTCAGCATCTTTGCCATGTCCACGAAGTAGGCAAAGTGCGACAACATTGTTCCCTTTGTGTCGTCGTAACGCCCTGTAGCAATCTGGAACCGAATATCTCGTTGTCGCTTGGCTGACCAGAACGTCTTCAGAAAGTCTCGCTTGAAATCCTCGTAGACATGCCAATTTTCTCGGTAAATCCCGGTCCAATGTTTGGCATTCCCTTTGAGGCAATCAATCGCCACTCCCAGAAGTCGGTGCAAATCTAACCCGAAAGAACGTCCGTATTCTTTCACGGCTCTCACAAATTTCATTGGATTTTGTCTCCTCAGTCCTTCGAAAGAAGGTCGTTCGGGTGCAGGAAGTGGACGGTCCAACAGGTTTCGAAGTACCCCGGAAAGCGCGGCCACATTGTCGGTGAGTGTTAAATCCACTGAAGTTCCTGCTGATGTTCCTGCCGAGGTTCCTGCTGATGATGTGGAACTCTCCGGTGTTTGGATGACAGGCTGTGCGACGGATTCTGGTTGAGAAATTCCCAGGCTGCTGCTTGGCATCAGCGTTATTTCCCAACCATCGTTGTTGGCGGTAGCTCTTGTCCTCGGTACGGCCGGTATAGGAACAGCTGGGCGTTGCGTCGTTGGCGGCGTCGGTGCTGACGGCATTGAAAAGGTTGGCTGCTGCGCGTTCAACCAGCGGATGAACCAAACTGGCATTTCTTCTGATGCTGCTCCGGAGCTTCCGGGATTATTTTTGTTGTTCTCCATGACGTCGACAACCTTCAATTTCGGGTATCGAACCGAGTAAAAATTGGGATCCTAGAAAATTAAATAACCCAGCAGTATCTTTTTTTTTGACTATTTTTCCCCTCGGAAATGACACTTTATGACTTTGAATCCTGGTCACGGCACCAAAAATTTTATGTAATGAGATCGTCGTTGAGGAAAGGTGTTAAATAATAACCAAAATTAAATATTAAATATTTTCTTTTAAATTTTAAACCAGTTTGGTTTAATTCGGCTCGCCTACGTTGTGTTTAATCGTCTAAAGTAATCACTCTCATAGTGATAATTAATTTAACCCTTTCTGTAAGAACAGAAGGGATAAGTGGTAACTCAAATTCGAATTCAAAGTAGTGTCAAACGCGTGGGGGAAGAAATTAAAAGTCAAGTTTCCTCAAAACTAAATTTATTACATATCTTCAAAATGTTTATTACAACAATACAAGAATTATGAGGGTTAATCCAAATTTGCCATTTATTCAAATTTCCATTTATATTATTTAGTCAAATTTTTAACATCTGTAACCACAAATCTGTTCAAATTTGAGACTATAATTTTATAAACCTCTAGTCGCAGATTTAAGTAATAGATAAATTTATTATTAACATTATTATTTAGAATTTACTCTTCCTCTTTCAATGGTCCTAATTCGGTGTTGTAAATCTACCCTAAATTTCAATTTACATTTGCTCAGATTTATGATTTCAAGGCAATGTTTAATAATACATTTGATAAGCTACTCTTGTACCTGAGTTAGCGGGTTACATGCTCACGGCTCTCTTTTTTTTTATACGTGCATCGCAATTACTATTTCGCCCTATCGCCGCCCACCGACCCTGGTAAAAGTCAGGTGCCTAAACACCTCTTGCAAAATCCGAGCAAAACCAGGATATACAAATCTTTGCAAAATAAACTGAATTACTGTAGGAATCATTTCTCTCACAAATTTCGGTCACGAGCTTGGACAAAGACTTTTCAGAACTTCACCCTTTCACGATACCAGTTTATTACAGGTAACCAGGATGGTTATTTTTTCTCGTTTGTCTCGTAATAGCCTGCATATACGTATATGCCGTTGGAACGGGTCTACTACGTCCAGTCTAAGTTCAACTGTCGGAAGCTACGACCTGACACAGTGAATTAGATCCGGTAAAGTTGGAAGAAAGGGTTCCCGGGAACCACGACTTTCCTCTTCGAAGATGGCCGACAAACGAGCCTATAATTTCAGGTGTAATCTCGCCTAACACGACGCGAGAGAGAAACAACCCTACGCTACCCTAATTTCAAAATATGCAGCAAATTCAACCTCACGGGATTTTGTAACAACAAAACTTTGCACTGATTTGAAGTGACCATTTGACGTAATTGTTGAGAACCCTTTTTGTAATAGATTGATGATAGATATCTTAGATTTTAATTATTTGGGTTGATAGTCACATCCAGATCGAGCAAAATAAAGAAAGAATACAAGTTAAAATTCATTTCAAAAGTGACCGCAAGTTGTTGCATTTTTCACCAAAATTTTATTTATAATTAATTTTTCTAAATTCTGAATATTTATTTTAAACCAATTAAGCTAAAATTATTTTTGAAAATGAAATTTCCAAAACCAAATTAAAAGTAATACAATTAATAAATTTCAATAAAATGATTTAAATAAATTTGTGGTCACGATGAAGATTAAATAGTGTAAATTTAATCAAATGATTTGAAGAAACTCGGATTAAATTAAATAAAATCTTCGTATAAAATTAATTAATTCAAATAATAAATAGATAGAAAACCCTTTGTGGGCTTACCTAGAAAATTAATCCCTTTGATTGTCCTGGGAGCCCTTGTGGTTAAATTGCCAAGTTGGTTGGTTTTTCTTTTAACACAAACCGTCACAATTTAATTTAAATTATTAAATAAAAAAAAATATTATTACTCCTTCACACTAGCACGAAATCAAAAAAATATTTGATGATGAAATAATATTAAATTTTAAAATAAACCCAAAGGGTTGAAATTGGACTTTGTTAAATTAAATAAATTTAAACAAAGAGAATAATTCGAAAATTAACTATCTCGAAAGACCGTCAAGAATGGACTGCCGAAAATCCACGCGAAATCTGTTTTTATGAAATAGGGACGCTCCCTGAACCACCCCCTCTGGTACTCTCTTTCCACATATGTATGATTATGCAAATTTGACTCTTAAACGTTTTGGCATTAAGATCAACCCTCGTTTAACCCTCCTAAACAAAATATTATTTACTAGTAAGGGTATTTTTGATTCGATTTTTCCCTATATTATTTAACATACAATTTATAAATTTCTTTGATGACCGAATATAATACAATCACAATGTCGAATCAACCCCTATTTACCTGAAAGAGAAATTAAACTCCAAAGTTTGTTGCCGTTTTGTCTGAACTTATTTTTAAACATTATTGTGGCAAATACATGCAGCAACAAATTTCGTTTGTTTAAATTTTATGGAAATGTAGGATTAAATTCGGAAAGAAAACTGTAATTTCGCGGTACTACCCTCCGCTTGGTGTCGCTACTGGTATTATCTTCGTACGATTTTTCCGAATTTATTCGAAAAATTTACGAAAATCCATCTATATTTCTTTCTATCACTATGTTAGTAATTTGGACAACCATTGTGTCGTACCAAATTGGTTTACAATGAGTTTAAATAATTTAAACTGTTTACATGCAATTTCACGGTTGCCCTCGCCTAAATTAGGGTTAAATTTTATATTAAAATGTTCAGAAAATTTCACGCGTTTTTCTAAAATACCTGTTTTGTACTGGATCTTTTGTATTTAGCAACAATTTAATAATTTTACTAAAACTTTTCTAAACGAACACATGTGCAAGTTATTTTCGGTATTCTTCCAGCGCTTGGTGTTAGGGCGTGTCTTCTTTTAAGAAACCACTTGACCGCCAGCTTTATCTTTGACAAATTTAAATTCCAGATTTCCTGTTACAGTCGGCCAATATATTTGTAAATATTTAGAATAGTGATTTTGACAAATTAGCAGATTTGCGTTAATTTAAAAGTATTATGCTATGAGTGTAGCTCCTTTTTTTTTTAATTTAAATTATTGAAAGTTTATTATGCATCTAATAACTACAAATTTTGTGCCTCTGACCGAATTTATTTCTCAAATTGTGAATCTTCATTAAATTTATAATTATCTTTCAGCTACGAATTAATAAGTATTTTTAAAATAGGACTATTAATTGATTATAAAATTATAGTTTTGATTTCTTCATTAACATTAAACAATAATAGGATTATTTGTATTTTTATGTGGTGTGCAATATTTCTCTGAACGACTAGCTTGGTGTGTGGCGATAACGCTATTCTTGCCGCTTTAGAACATCCCCCGTTAACATGTGGCCTTTTAAAACATGGTTTTGCAATTTGTAATCACTTAGAATTCTAGGAAGAATTTCGTGGGAACGGTCGTTTTCTAAACATTTCAATATTTACAAAACACGTGTGAATTTAAACTAAATCTAAATTTGGTTGTTTCTTTTAATTTTCACGGAAACAAATCGATCGTGATAAAATTTATCTAATAAATTTCTAATTTGAAATTACTTTCTTGCCCGATTATAAATAAATAAAGTTTATAAATACCGCGTTCATCACAGTACCAATTTCAAACTTCATTCTTAAGCTTGCTATTAATTGTAGATGGTTAAAGCAAATACCATTCGATTAAGCAGAAAACTTTTCATCAAACACATTTTACTTTTATAACGTTTTAGCAACGTAAATATAAAAAATATTAAAAAAATGCGCAGGTTTAAATATAGTTGTTATTCCTTGATAAGTACCAAATTCAAACTTTATTTTTGAGCTTGCTATTAATTGTAGATGGTTGAAACAAGCACCATTCAATTAAACAGAAAATTTTCTATCAAATAAATTCTACTTTTTTAACGTTTCAGCAATGTAAATTAAAAAAATTAAAAAAATGCGCAAGTTTAAAGATAGTTGTTATTTCTTGATAAGTACCAATCTCAAACTTTATTCTTGAGCTTGCTATTAATTTTAGATGGTTGAAGCAAATACCATTTGATTAAGCAGAAAATTTTCTATCAAATACCTCTTTTTTTATAATGTTTTAGCAATGCAAATATAAAAAAAATTAAAAAAATACTCAAGTTTAAAGATAGTCGTTATTTCTTAATAAATAATAACTTCAAACTTTATTTTTGAGCTTGCTATTAATTGTAGATAGTTGAAACAAGCACCATTCAATTGAGCAGAAAATTTTCTTTTAAAAACGTTCTACTTTTATAACGTTTCAACAATGTAAATATAAAAAAAATAAAAAAATGCCCAAGTTTAAAAATAGTCGTTATTTCTTGTTAAGTACCAACTTCAAACTTTATTTTTGTGTTTGCTATTATTTGTATATGGTTAAAACAAGCACCATTCAATTGAGCAGGAAACTTTCTATTGAAGACATTCTACTTTTATAACGTTTCAGCAATGTGAATATAAAAAAAATCAAAAAAATTCGCAAGTTTAAAGATAGTCGTTATTCCTTGATAAGTACCAATTTCAAACTTTATTCTTGAGCTTGCTATTAATTGTAGATAGTTGAAGTAAATACCGTTCGATTAAGCAAAAAATTTCCCATTAAATACATTTTATTTTTATAACGTCTCAGCAATGTAAATATAAAAAAAATTAAAAAAATGCGCAAGTTTAAAAGTAGTCGTTATTCCTTGATAAGTACCAATTTCAAACTTCATTCTTGAGCTTGCTATTAACTGTAGATGGTTGAAGCAAATACCATTTGATTGAGCAAAAAATTTTCTATCAAATACATCTTTTTTTATAATGTTTCAGCAATGTAAATATAAAAAAAATTAAAAAAATATTCAAGTTTAAAAAAAGTCGTTATTCCTTGATAAGTACCAATTTCAAACTTCATTCTTGAGCTTGCTATTAATTGTAGATGGTTGAGGCAAGCACCATTCAATTGAGCAGGAAACTTTCTATTGAAGACATTCTACTTTTATAACGTTTCTGCAATGGGAATATAAAAAAAATCAAAAAAATTCGCAAGTTTAAAAGTAGTCGTTATTCCTTGATAAGTACCAATTTCAAACTTCATTCTTAAGCTTGCTATTAACTGTAGATGGTTGAAACAAACACCACTCGATTAAGCATAAATTTTTTTATCAAATACATGTTTTTTAACGTTTCAGCAATGTAAATAAAAAAAAATTAAAAAAATGCGCAAGTTTAAAGATAGTCGTTATTTTTTGATAAAAACCAATTTCAAACTTTATTCTTGAGCTTGCTATTAATTGTAGATGGTTGGCACAAGTACCATTCGATTGAGCAGAAAATTTTCTATTAAATACATTTTACTTTTATAACGTTTCGACAATGTAAACATAAAAAAAATCAAAAAAATTTGCAAGTTCAAAGATAGTCGTTATTCCTTGATAAGTACCAATTTCAAACTTTATTCTTGAGCTTGCTATTAACTGCAGAAGGTTGAAGCAAACACCATTTGATTAAGCAAGAAATTTTCTATCAAATATATCTTACTTTTATAACGTTTCAGCAATGTCAATATAAAAAAAATTAAAAAAATACCCAAGTTTAAAAATAGTCGTTATTTCTTGATAAGTACCAATTTCAAACTTCATTCTTGAGCTTGCTATTGACTTTAAATGGTTGAAGCAAGCACTATTCGATTGAGCAGAAAATTTTCTATCAAACACATTCTAGTTTTATAAAGTTTCAGCAATGTAAATATAAAAAAAATCAAAAAAATGCGCAAGTTTAAATATAGTCGTTATTCCTTGATAAGTACCAATTTCAAACTTTATTTTTGAGCTTGCTATTAGCTGTATGTGGTTGAAGCAAATTCCGTTTGATTAAGCAGGAAATTTTCTATCAACTACAAGTTACTTTTATAACGTTTCAGCAATGTAAATATTAAAAAAATTAAAAAAATACGCAAGTTTAAAGAGTGTTGTTATTTCTTGATAAATACCAATTTTAAACTTTATTCTTGAGCTTGCTATTAATTGCAGATGGTTGAAACAAGTACCATTTGATTGAGCAGAAAACTTTCTATCAAATACATCCTACTTTTATAACATTTCAGCAATGTAAATATAAAAAAAAATTAAAAAAATACGCAAGTTTAAAAAGAGTTGTTATTTCTTGATAAATACCAAATTCAAACTTCATTCTTGAGCTTGCTATTGATTTTAAATGGTTGAAGCAAATACCATTCGATTAGGCAGAAAATTTTATATCAAATAAGTTTTACTTTCATAACGTTTCAGCAATGTAAATATAAAAAAAATTAAAAAAATACGCAAGTTTAAAAAGAGTCGCTATTTCTTGATAAATTAATTGTAGATAGTTGGCACAAGTACCATTCGCTTGAGCAAGAAATTTCCTATGAAATACATCCTACTTTTATGACGCTTCGACAATGTAAATATAAAAAAAATCAAAAAAATACGCAAGTTTAAAGATAGTCGTTATTCCTTGATAAGTACCAATTTCAAACTTTATTCTTGAGCTAGCTATTAATTGTAGATGATAAAAGCAAATACCATTCGATTAGGCAGAAAATTTTCTATCAAATACATCTTACTTTTATAACGTTTCAACAATTTAAATATGAAAAAATTAAAAAAATGCGCAAGTTTAAAGATAGTCGTTATTCCTTGATAAGTACCAACTTCAAACTTTATTCTTGAGCTGGCTATTAATTGTAGATGGTAAAAGCAAATACCATTCGATTAAGCAAAAGATTTTCTATCAAATACATCTTACTTTTATAACGTTTCAGCAATGTAAATATAAAAAAATTTAAAAAAATTCGCAAGTTTAAAGATAGTTGTTATTCCTTGATAAGTACCAATTTCAAACTTTATTCTTGAGCTTGCTATTACTTGTAGATAGTTGACACAAATACCATTCGCTTGAGCAGGAAATTTCCTATCAAATACATTTTACTTTTATGACGCTTCAACAATGTAAATATAAAAAAAATCAAAAAATACGCAAGTTTAAAAATAGTCGTTATTCCTTGATAAATACCAATTTCAAACTTTATTTTTGAGTATGCTATTGATTGCAGATGGTTGAAGCAAGTACTATTTGATTAAGCAGGATATTTTCTATCAAACAAATTTTAGCTTTATAATGTTTCAACAATGTAAATATAAAAAAAAATCAAAAAAATACGCAAGTTTAAAGATAGTCGTTATTCCTTAATAAGAACCAATTTCAGACTTCATTTTTGAGCTTGCTGTTAATTGTAGATGGTTGAAGCAAATACCATTCGATTAGGCAGAAAATTTTCTATCAAACATATTTTACTTTTATTACGTTTCAGCAATGTAAATATAAAAAAAATTAAAAAATTGCGCAAGTTTAAAAATAGTCGTTATTTCTTGATAAGTACCAATTTCAAACTTTATTCTTGAGCTTGCTATGAATTGTAGACGGTAAAAGCAAATACCATTCGATTAGGCAGAAAATTTTCTATCAAATACATCTTACTTTTATAACGTTTCAACAATTTAAATATAAAAAAATTAAAAAAATGCGCAAGTTTAAAGATAGTCGTTATTCCTTAATAAGTACCAATTTCAAACTTTATTTTTGAGCTTGCTATTAATTGTAGATGGTAAAGGCAAATACCATTCGATTAGGCAGAAAATTTTCTATAAAATACATTTTACTTTTATAACGTTTCGGCAATATAAATATAAAAAAATTAAAAAAATGCACAAATTTAAATATAGTCGTTATTCCTTGATAAGTACCAATTTCAAACTTTATTCTTGAGCTTTCTACTAATTGTAGATGGTTGAAACAAATACCGTTCAATTAAACAGGAAATTTTCTATCAAACACATTTTAGTTTTATGGAGTTTTAGCAATGTAATTATAAAAAAAATCAAAAAAATACGCAAGTTTAAAGATAATCGTTATTACTTGATAAGTACCAATTTCAAACTTTACTCTTGAGCTTGCTATTAGCTGTATGTAGTTAAAGCAAATACCGTTCCATTGAGCAAGAAATTTTCTATTAAATACATTTTACTTTAATAACGTTTCAGCAATGTGAATATAGAAAAAATTAAAAAAATACGCAAGTTTAAATATAGTCGTTATTCCTTAATAAGAACCAATTTTAAACTTTATTCTTGAGCTTTCTACTAATTGTAGATGGTTGAAACAAATACCGCTCAATTAAACAGGAAATTTTCTATCAAACACATTTTAGTTTTATGGAGTTTTAGCAATGTAATTATAAAAAAAATCAAAAAAATACGCAAGTTTAAAGATAGTCGTTATTCCTTGATAAGTACCAATTTTAAACTTTATTCTTGAGCTTGCTATTAATTGTAGATTGTTGAATTAAATACCATTCAATTAAACAGAAAATTTTCTATCAATTATATTTCATCTTTATAACGTTTCAGCAATGTAAATATAAAAAAAATCAAAAAAAGACGCAAGTTTAAAAATAGTCGTTATTCCTTGATAAATACCAATTTCAAACTTTATTTTTAAGTATGCTATTAATTGTAAATGGTTGAGGCAAGTACTATTCGATTGAGCAGGATATTTTCTATCAAACACGTTTTAGTTTTATAAAGTTTCAGCAATGTAAATATAACGAAACTCAAAAAAATACGCAAGTTTAAAAATAGTCGTTATTCCTTGATAAGTACCAACTTCAAACTTTATACTTGAGCTTGCTATTAACTGTAGATGGTTGAAGCAAATACCATTCAATTGAACAAAAAATTTTCTATCAAATGTATTTTATTTTTATAACGTTTCAACAATGTAAATATAAAAAAAATCTAAAAAATACGCAAGTTTATAGATAGTCGTTATTCCTTGATAAGTCCCAATTTCAAACTTCATTTTTAAGCTTGCTATTAGCTGTATGTGGTTGAAGCAAATTCCGTTTGATTAAGCAGGAAATTTTCTATCAACCACAAGTTACTTTTATAACGTTTCAGCAATGTAAATATAAAAAAAATTAAAAAATGCGCAAGTTTAAAAATAGTCGTTATTCCTTGATAAGCACCAAATTCAAACTTTATTCTTGAGCTTGCTGTTAATTGTAAAGGGTTAAAGCAAATACCATTTGATTAAACAGGAAATTTTCTATCAAATATATCTTACTTTTATAACGTTTCAGCAATGTAAATATAAAAAAAAATAAAAAAATGCGCAAGTTTAAAAATAGTCGTTATTTCTTGATAAATACCAATTTCAAACTTCATTCTTGAGCTTGCTATTAATTGCAGATGGTTGAAACAAGTACCATTCGATTGAGCAGAAAATTTTCTATCAAATACATTTTACCTTTATAACGTTTCAGCAATGTAAATATAAAAAAAATTAAAAAAATACGCAAGTTTAAAAAGAGTTGTTATTTCTTGATAAATACCAATTTCAAACTTCATTCTTGAGCTTGCTATTAATTGTAGATGGTTGAAACAAATACCATTCAATTAAACAGGAAATTTTTTATCAAATGTATTTTATTTGTATATTGTTTCAGCAATGCAAATATAAAAAAAATCAAAAAAATACGCAAGTTTAAAGATAGTCGTTATTCCTTGATAAGTACCAATTTCAAACTTTATTCTTGAGCTTGCTATTAATTGTAGATGGTAAAAGCAAATACCATTCGATTAGGCAGAAAATTTTCTATCAAATACATCTTACTTTTATAACGTTTCAACAATTTAAATATAAAAAAATTAAAAAAATGCGCAAGTTTAAAGATAGTCGTTATTCCTTAATAAGTACCAATTTCAAACTTTATTTTTGAGCTTGCTATTAATTGTAGATGGTAAAGGCAAATACCATTCGATTAGGCAGAAAATTTTCTATAAAATACATTTTACTTTTATAACGTTTCGGCAATATAAATATAAAAAAATTAAAAAAATGCACAAGTTTAAATATAGTCGTTATTCCTTGATAAGTACCAACTTCAAACTTTATTCTTGAGCTTGCTATTCACTGTAGGTAGTTGGCACAAGTACCATTCGCTTGAGCAGGAAATTTTCTATCAAATACATTCTACTGTTATGACGCTTCAACAATGTAAATATAAAAAAAATCAAAAAAATACGCAAGTTTTAAGAGAGTCGTCATTTCTTGATAAATACCAATTTCAAACTTCATTCTTGAGCTTGCTATTGGTTGTAGATGGTTGAAGCAAATAATATTCGATTGAGCAGGATATTTTCTATCAAACACATTTTAGTTTCGTAAAGATTTAGCAATGTAATTATAAAAAAAATCAAAAAAATACGCAAGTTTAAAGATAGTCGTTATTCCTTGATAAGTACCAATTTCAAACTTTATTCTTGAGCTTTCTACTAATTGTAGATGGTTGGCACAAGTACCATTCGCTTGAACAGGAAATTTTCTATCAAATACATTCTACTTTTATAACGTTTCAACAATGTAAAGTTAAAAAAATCAAAAAAATACGCAAGTTTAATGAGAGTCGTTATTTCTTAATAAATACCAATTTCAAACTTCATTCTTGAGCTTGCTATTAATTGTAGATGGTTGACGCAAGTACTGTTCGATTAAGTAGGATATTTTCTATCAAACACGTTTTAGTTTTATAAAGTTTCAGCAATGTAAATATAAAGAAACTCAAAAAAATACGCAAGTTAAAAGATAGTCGTTATTCCTTGATAAGTACCAATTTCAAACTTCATTTTTGAGCTTGATATTAATTCTAGATGGTTGAAGCAAACACCATTCAATTAAACAAGAAATTTTCTATCAAATGAATTTTATTTTTATAACATTTCAGCAATGTAAATATAAAAAAAATCAAAAAAATACGCAAGTTTAAAGATAGTCGTTATTCCTTGATAAGTACCAATTTCAAACTTCATTTTTGAGCTTGCTATTAGCTGTATGTGGTTGAAACAAATTCCGTTTGATTAAGCAGGAAATTTTCTATCTACTGCAGGTTACTTTTATAACGTTTCTGCAATGTAAATATAAAAAAAATTAAAAATTGCGCAAGTTTAAAAATAGTCGTTATTCCTTGATAAGCACCAAATTCAAACTTCATTCTTGAGCTTGCTGTTAATTGTAAAGGGTTAAAGCAAATACCATTCGATTAAGCAGGAAATTTTCTATTAAATATATCTTACTTTTATAACGTTTCAGCAATGTAAATATAAAAAAAATTATAAAATGCGCAAGTTTAAAAGTAGTCGTTATTCCTTGATAAGCACCAATTACAAACTTTATTCTTGAGCTTGCTGTTAATTGTAAAGGTTAAAGCAAATACCATTCGATTAGGCAGGAAATTTTATATCAAATAAATTTTACTATCATAACGTTTCAGCAATGTAAATAAAAAAAAAATAAAAAAATACGGAAGTTTAAAAAGAGTCCTTATTTCTTGATAAATACCAATTTCAAACTTTATTCTTGAGCTTGCTATTAATTGTAGATAGTTGAAACATATACCATTCGATTAAGCAGGAAATTTTCTATTATATATATCTTATTTTTATAACATTTTAACAATGTAAATATAAAAAAAATCAAAAAAATACGCAAGTTTAAAGATAATCGTTATTACTTGATAAGTACCAATTTCAAACTTTATTCTTGAGCTTGCTATTAGCTGTATGTAGTTAAAGCAATTACCGTTCCATTGAGCAAGAAATTTTCTATTAAATACATTTTACTTTAATAACGTTTCAGCAATGTGAATATAGAAAAAATTAAAAAAATACGCAAGTTTAAAGATAGTCGTTAGTCCTTAATAAGAACCAATTTTAAACTTCATTCTTGAGCTTGCTATTAATTGTAGATGGTTGAAACAAATACCGTTCAATTAAACAGGGAATTTTCTATCAAACACATTTTAGTTTTATGGAGTTTTAGCAATGTAATTATAAAAAAAATCAAAAAAATACGCAAGTTTAAAGATAGTCGTTATTCCTTGATAAGTACCAATTTTAAACTTTATTCTTGAGCTTGCTATTAATTGTAGATTGTTGAATTAAATACCATTCAATTAAACAGGAAATTTTCTATCAATTGTATTTTATCTTTATAACGTTTCAGCAATGTAAATATAAAAAAAATCAAAAAAATACGCAAGTTTAAAAATAGTCGTTATTCCTTGATAAATACCAATTTCAAACTTTATTTTTAAGTATGCTATTAATTGTAAATGGTTGAGGCAAGTACTATTCGATTGAGCAGGATATTTTCTATCAAACACGTTTTAGTTTTATAAAGTTTCAGCAATGTAAATATAACGAAACTCAAAAAAATACGCAAGTTTAAAAATAGTCGTTATTCCTTGATAAGTACCAACTTCAAACTTTATACTTGAGCTTGCTATTAACTGTAGATGGTTGAAGCAAATACCATTCAATTAAACAGGAAATTTTCTATCAAATGTATTTTAGTTGCATATTGTTTCAGCAATGTAAATATAAAAAAAATCAAAAAAATACGCAAGTTTAAATATAGTCGTTATTCCTTGATAAGTACCAATTTCAAACTTCATCTTTGAGCTTGCTATTAGCTGTATGTGGTTGAAGCAAATACTGTTTGATTAAACAGGAAATTTTCTATCAACTATATCTTACTTTTATAACGTTTCAGCAATGTAAATATAAAAAAAATTATAAAATGCGCAAGTTTAAAAGTATTCGTTATTCCTTGATAAGCACCAATTTCAAACTTTATTCTTGAGCTTGCTGTTAATTGTAAAGGGTTAAAGCAAATACCATTCGATTAGGCAGGAAATTTTATATCAAATAAGTTTTACTTTCATAACGTTTCAGCAATGTAAATAAAAAAAATTAAAAAAATACGCAAGTTTAAAAAGAGTTGTTATTTCTTGATAAGTACCAATTTCAAACTTCATTCTTGAGCTTGCTATTGATTTTAAATGGTTGAAGCAAGTATTATTCGATTAAGCAGGATACTTTCTATCTAACACAATTTAGTTTTATAAAGTTTCAGCAATGTAAATATAAATAAAATCAAAAAAATTCGCAAGTTTAAAGATAGTCGTTATTCCTTGATAAGTACCAATTTCAAACTTTATTGTTGAGCTTGCTATTAATTGTAGATGGTTGACACAAATACCATTCGATTAAGCAGGAAATTTCCTAATAAATACATCCTATTTTTATAACGTTTCAATAATGTAAATATAAAAAAAATCAAAAAAATACGCAAGTTTAAAGAGAGTCGTTATTTTTTGATAAATACCAATTTCAAACTTCATTTTTGAGCTTGCTATTGATTGTAGATGGTTGAGGCAAGTACTATTCGATTGAGCAGGATATTTTCTATTAAATACATTTTACTTTTATAACGTTTCAGCAATGTAAATATAAAAAAAAATAAAAAATGCGCAAGTTTAAAAGTAGTCGTTATTCCTTGATAAGCACCAATTTCAAACTTTATTCTTGAGCTTGCTGTTAATTGTAAAGGGTTAAAGCAAATACCATTCGATTAGGCAGGAAATTTTATATCAAATAAATTTTACTTTCATAACATTTCAGCAATGTAAATAAAAAAAAATTAAAAAAATACGCAAGTGTAAAAAGAGTTGTTATTTCTTGATAAATACCAAATTCAAACTTCATTCTTGAGCATGCTATTAATTGTGGATAGTTAAGACAAATACCGTTTGATTAAGCTAGAACTTTTCTATCTAATACATTACACTTTTATAACGTTTCAGCAAAGTAAATATAAAAAAAATTTAAAAAATGCGCAAGTTTAAAAATAGTCGTTATTCCTTGATAAGTACCAACTTCAAACTTTATTGTTGAGCTTGCTATTAACTCTAGATGGTTGAAATAAATACCATTCAATTAAGCAGAAAATTTGCTATCAAATGTATTATATTTTATAACGTTTCAGCAATGCAAATATAAAAAAAATCAAAAAAATACGCAAGTTATAGATAGTCGTTATTCCTTGATAAGTACTGTAATGAGACATGGCCGATAATCATAATTATTATGAATTACGATGGGAAATTTTTTTTTATATCCAGTAAAATACTGGATAAGAAAAAATGAGGTAAAAATTGATTTACTCAAAGTGTGATCGTCTAGATTGTCGGTTGTTATAAAATAATAAAAGGTGTACTTACCCTACGTTTAACTTAAGATTGTAAAAGAATATGATTGTGAATAACTCTAATAGTCATTCTAGATCAATTTCGGTTGTCAGTAACACAGAGGTCGTTACAAAGTAGTGTCATAACACACGGGAGAATAGATTAAAACCACTTGTTTCAAACCACAAATTTATTACAAATTCGGATGGTTCCCATTAAGGGATAAATGATAATACATTTGTAAAATATTTACAAAGTTTGCCTAAACAAACGGTCAAGTTGTTGTGGGACATTCCACATCCAAAATAAATTGTCTTTAAGTAATAATTTTTTTTTTGATGATCGTAAATAAATTGCGATGTAATTACTAATTTAAGCTCTAACTTCTTATGTAAAGTAATATATTTTTCTTTTATTGAATTTTATTTATTTGTTTGTTTATAATAAAATTAATAGTTGAGACGGCTTATTTGCTCCACCAAAATGTAATGAATCGATTGTGACCCTTATTAAGAAATAATGTCAAAATTTACTTCTTGTCGATGTTTATTTACCCCATTTGTGAACACTTCCTGTACAACAAATACAACAAGGAAAATTCCAAACTTTGCAAACGTTTTCTTTTATTGGTTCAGGTGCAGTTTGATTCGCGGTACTACTACGCAATGCCCATGCAAACCAATTTCTGCAATTACGCACTAAAACGCCCCGACCTAAATACAGTAAAAGAGAACGAAGATATCTGTTAAAATTTTGATTCCCTGAAATATTGTGGTACTAGAAGAAATCTGTACTTAATTTTATTCAAGTGCCTCGAAGTAAAATGATGAATATTATTTGATTAATGAATTTAATTAGACAAGGGTTTTTCAACGACTTGTCTGAGTGAGGATATGCCAGTGGATTACAGGTATCGCGTTTACAATAAAATTGAATCGCTGGAAAGACATCCTAGATAATCTTTGTCGGTCGGAGTATCTGCGATGACAGAAAGCTTCTACAAAGCGTCCGTTACTCACTGATAAGCAAAAAGATCCCTAAACAGAAGGTTTGCCGACATCGTCCCGAAACGTTATTTACGTAACAACGAAAGCTTCCACCGAGCAATCGTCAACTCTTTACCAGAATAGAGTTAGCACTATAAACGGAAGGTTTGCCAAATTTGCTCTGAAAACATTATCCTCAAAACGAAGAAAGCTTCCATTAAGCGATCGTCAACTTTTTCCGTGAATAGGTCATTGCTATTAAAACCCTATTGGCTTATATAGGTTGCCAAATTTGCTATGGAAACATTATCATCGAAACGAAAAAGCTTCAGACGGACAATTGTTAACCCTTTACCGTTACCGGGGTAATTGCTAACTCGACCGTTACCGGCACGCTAAGAAACATTATCTGGAGCACCCGCAGTATACATCAAACTCCGAAAATCCCTTACTTCTCTTACCACATCTGCATACAGTCGGAAGTGCAGATTAAGTGGAATTGAAGATGGGCGCGCAAAGATATTATAATCTTAAGGAAAAATCCCCCAAATTGCGAATGTTTGAATTTGTTTTTTTTTTTTTTTGGATATTTTTTTGGCAATAGCAACAGGCGCTTGAATACAGGTTTACCGGATACGGAACCTTCACCTTTGCTCTCTTTTTTTTTGTTTTTGTTTTTTTTTTTTTTGGTTATATAACGGGTTTTTCCGTGTGCGGGACCCAACCATTTTTTTTTTTATATATATATTTTTTTTTTATTATGATTATTTTATTTTTTTTTTGTTTAAAGTAAACGGCCTGCAATTTCTGACTAATCACTGTTTGTTTTTCTTCCCGTGACAAAGAAAGGGAATATTATTAAATTATCATTTGATTGATTAATTTAATTTAACTTTAATTTGAGAGTTTCATTGTAAAGACTTGAAAAAAAAATTAAGTAGCGTTAAATTAAAAGTAATAACCTTTAATTAAGTCTGTTTGGCTAAAGTTAAACAGTTGTTAAATTTCAATCAATTTTATCCAAACGATTTCCTTTGTAAAATCCTATTTTGATGTAGAAATAAGCATTATCTCAGGTGATTTGTTTCAGCAAGGCCAATAATAATATTAAATGAATTTATGTTGAAACAAGTTTGGTTATTTAAAATAATTATCTCTGCATAGTATTTTAAGAAATTAAAACTAATGCAGACGAAATAAAATTGAAATTGTACCTGTATTTTTAATATCCAACGTGCTACACTTTTTTATTTTGTTTTTTTTTCACAGTCACTATAGTTTTGACTTAATGTTTTTTTTTATGACACAAAACACAACTAACCTACACAAACTTTACACACTAGCACAGATTTTTTGTTACTTCTAATTACTGAAACAATCTAATCTCCACTGAGGTCTCCCTTCCCAAAATGAGTTTTTATAGGGACGCTAGAGCCTGTGAATTTTACACCCCCGCGGCAAACGCTAATCACTAAGTCTGTGCCCTCATTGGTTAAGTAAAATTATTGGGGTGTGTTTTTCGCTCCCTTCCAACTTGACCGCTTTTTACAAAGTGTTTTAGACAATATTAATAATAATATATAAGTTCATTACAACAATAAACAGTAATTATTGTCCGGATTAAACAATGATCCGTCAAACTTCTTTCTAACATTCCAGATTAGAGTTATAACTTTATAGCTACTAAAATCTGGTTTTGTCTTATGTAATTTGTTTTACAAAAGAAAAAAAAAGTTTAAATAATGCTGAGATAAAATAACATCGAAACTACATAAAATAGTTTAAATTTTTAGAAGATTTTTCCAAGTTTTGAAGTAACATAGTCAATAAGAAATCTGTAACAAAAATTAATTAACCACCCTACAGATGGCGTCACATATCTCGACTTGAACCCTCAATCTTTATTTTATAAGAATTTTTAAGTTATTTTCACTTTCTCAACATTGTTATTTAATACTATTTACAATCCTAAAATTATTTATTTATACATGCAGTTTTCCGTTTATTTTTTTATTTGTTAATTTGGATTTCTGTTTACATTATCTCAAATGTTCTAATGATGCCCTTTTATAACAAAAAAGTGGTTAGTGTTTTACATCAATAGAACAAGAAAAATTTTGTCTCTTTCATTTTGTTGGTCTAATAACTCTAGTAATTGTGTTGAATAAAATGTTGCCAATTACGCAATCTTTATCTCTTTTTTTTTTTTGAAGGCCACGTGTGCCAAGAATTCCGTTCCTTCTCACGCTACACACATGTGAAACAACCCTCTGCACCCTCTTAAGAGCCGCGCATATTAACCTTTCAACCCTAATATAAGCTTAAGTTAATGGAATTCGTGATAAAACTAAAATTAACAAATTTGAAATGCCCTTTGTAAATAAGTGGTGCCGAATTTATGTTCGTGAGACCGGAAACGAACTCTAGACTCCACAGGAAAATTTAAATACTTTAACTTTAATGAGACAATGTTTTAAAAATTTTTTTTTCTAACGGCAATTAATTAATTAATTGTCGCGTATTGACCAAAGGTAAAAATAGGTGGCTCACCACATTCGCCCCCTGACTTGCGTTGTTCCGAAGGTGCAGCGTAAGTCATCACGTGGTGGGCAACCGACTTCAAGTGACGTGGTGGTGTGGATTGATTTACAATTGGCGAATGCACTTGAGCTTGGGATGGTGGATGCGCTATCCTCAGAAATGGTGGATGCGCCTACTGCGGAATGGTGGACACATCTGAGTTTAAATTGTTGGTGCGCTTGAGCTGGAGATGGTGGATGCGCTATCCTCAGAAATGGTGGATGCGTCTACTTTGAAATGGTGAATAGGCCTCAGTTTGGAATAGTGGATGCGCTTGATTTGGTAAAATCCACCCGGATTACTCAGCCCGACGATGATAGAATTTTAGATTGCCCATGTTGTAAACACCTTTTTCGTGATTTGTTGTTGGATCTGCGATCCGATATGTGTTGGGATGTGGTTTACCGACAACTTTATAAGGACCACTGTATAATGGCATGAATTTAGCAAATTGCTGACTGGTCGTGTCAGAAGTTATCTTGTTTTTCAACAAAACCCAGTCGTCGATTTCTAATTGTGACATTTCTCCTTTTTGTTGCTGTTGTCGAAGGGTAGCCTGATGACGCAGATTTTGACGTACCCGATTATGTATTCCTTCAATGAGAAGTAGCGGTTGTTGTGGCAACAATCTTGTTGTGACGGCATCTAAAGGATTTGGAGGTTTTCTTCCAAAAATTATTTCATATGGCGAAAACCCTGTACTCATGTGTGGGACGAAGTTCATACATTCTTCTACATTGCGTAAATGGTTGACCCAACTTGCATGATTTTGACGACAATAAGTTCGGAAGATTCTTCCTAGCTCCCGCATTACGCGCTCGCAAGGATTTGAAGCAGGGTGTCGTATTGAGGAATGCGTACTTTGAATATTGGCGCCCCGTAATACGGCTTGCCAAGAGTGTGATGTAAATTGTGTGCCATGGTCGCTTAATATGCATTTTGGCTTGATGAAATTTGCGTAGTCGTTTACGATTCGTTTGGCTGCTGCTTTGGCGGTGGCTTTTCTTAGTGGATATAACTTGAGAAACTTGCTGAACGAATCGACAGCCACAAAGATGTAGGTCGCCCCCAATCTTCTGGTTGGCAAAGGTCCATAAAAATCGACGCAGACTAAGTCACCAGGTTTATCATGCAGGATTGGTGTTAACGGACCCTGGCTCGGACGGTGCGAAATCTTGGTTTTCTGGCAGATGTCGCAACTTCGAACCCGCTTCTTTATACCGCGGTACATATTCGGCCAATGGTATTCCTTCTTCATAACGTTGTAAACTTTTGTCGCCCCAAAATGACCCAGAAGTTGATGGTAGTAGTCGACCAATCTCGTTACCATATTTTCTGGTACAGCTAGGCGGACAGCATTTGTGTTTTGGGACCTGTAAACTAAGACATTATTGTTGACACTATACTGTTTACAAACCCTTTGAACTTTTGGGTCAGTAATCGCTGTATCAGTTTCCATTGTTCGCCAAATTTCTTTTAAGAGTGGGTCGTTTTTTGATGTTGCGCAATTTGTTGTAATAACTGCAACACTTCGGCGGTATCTTCGACCTCGAACATGGCTATGATTGGCTGCTCTCGTGGGTAATCGCAGTGTGCTGTTTCGTCAGCTGGATAACGAGACAGTGTGTCAGCAACCACATTTTCTGTCCCAGAAGTAACGTCCATCGAGTTAATCGTTCACTAAGAAGACGACAACGGTTTAAAAACTTTAGTGCCTGGTGATCAGTGCGGATAATTATCTTCGTCCCTTGTATGTAAGTTCGGAATTTGTGCAGCGCGAAGATGACACCCAGTAGTTCTTTTTCGGTGGTGGTATAATTTAATTCCGGTCCTTTTAATGATCGGCTGGCAAAAGCAATCACACCACGTAACCCATCGTCTTGTATCTGGTATAACTCCGCTCCCAATCCGTAACCTGAACTGTCAGTTTGTACGTAGAAAATTTTCTTTGGGTCAGGGTAGTGCAGAAGCACTGCATTAAGAAAAAGATCTTTAATTCGTCCGAAAGCTTCCTGTTCACGTCGCCCCCATTGCCATTTTACTCCTTTTCTCAACAATTTATTTAGGTCTTGCGTAGCTGCGCTATACTCTGCACAAAATTTTCGATAAAAATTACAGAGTCCGAGAAATGCCCGTAGATGTTTTGTTTTCTGTGGTACCGGAAAGTTACGAATTGCGCTGACTTTTTCTGGGTCGGCTTTAATCCCATCCACGGTAAGAATATGGCCTAGAAATTTTACTTCTTCTTGAATAAAGTTGGATTTTTCTAAATTAATAGTCATATTGGCCTGGTTCAACTTTTCTAACACCTTGTGGATGTGATCTAGGTGTTCTTCTAAATTTCGAGATGCAATTAACAGGTCGTCGATGTAATTAACTACGAATTCCCGTACTTCACTTCCCAGAATTACATCCATCGCTCGACTAAACGACCCCACAGCTGTTTTTAATCCAAATGGGAGTACCTGATAGGTGTAGCTGCGGCCGTTGTATAGAAAAGCCGTGTATTGTCGGCTCTCCGGAGTTAATGGAATTTGCCAGTAGGAGGACCTCAAATCAATCGTCGTCATTACTTTTACACCATGAAAACGGCGTAAAAGCTCTTCTGTAGCTGGAGGGGACTCACAGTCGGCAATCATTTTAGAATTAATGATTCTTGCGTCGAGACACACACGGACGGTGCCGTCTTTCTTCTTAACGACGGTCATCGGACTGGCATATGGTGAGGCCTCCCTTTTAATTACTCCTAAATCGAGCATTTCTTGTATTGTGGTTTCCACAGCAGGACGTAGTGGAAATGGCACCGGGTATGGTCTTTTCAAGAAAGGGGTTTGATCGTGCATTTTAATTTGATGTACGTATTTGTTCGTTAAGCCGGGTCTGGTACTGAAAACTTGTCGAAAGTCTAATAAAAGTCGTTTTAATTTTGTTTTAAATATGTTTGGAATCTTGAGAATGTTAACTTTCGCCTCTAAGGCCTCCCTTGATTCCAGGTGATTAGATGGTTTTGTCGTCGATCGTGAATTTGTACTCTGCAGGCACCCGATGAGATCTTCGATGTAGTCTTCTGCCTCAGGTGTTTCCTCAACAGTTGTTTTAAATTTAAAACAATGTTCGCCCTCTTCACTCTGGATTGTCAGAGTTCTTCCGGCGAAGTTTATTTTAGCTTGTTGTTGATCCATCCAGTCAGCTCCAAGAATCACGGGTTTGATTAAATTTTTAACGACCAGGACGACAGCAGGAAATGTACGTCCTTGGATGAAAATGTTCAGGAAACTTTGGATGACCACCTGCGCGCTTCGTTGCCCTACTGCTCCTCGAAGATGTATTGAGGTCACCGGTAAAGTCGGAGGCTGATGTCCCGCAGTTAAAATGTTGGACCAGACTTCTTCGGAAATGCAACTGACCTCACTTCCGGTGTCTAGCAGACCTAGTAGTGTAAATTCGAAAATCTGTAGCTCGATTTCTGGGACGGCCCTTGTACTTTCCGGATATTTGCCTTTAACCGACTTTTTATGTAAAGATAAAACATCAGTTACCGTAGTATAATCATTTTTCCGATGTTGACTAAGAGTGTTTATCTGTCGATCTGGAGAACTGACTGGTGGCAATTTTCTTTTCTTCGGTTGGGGCTGAAAAGCTAGCGAGTCTGTAGAGGTTTTGGAGTAGGTTAGACCCGGTCCCGTACTCCGCCCCCGTTTCCCGAACTGTGTGGATGTTGGTTGTTTTTATTATTGTTCTTTTTTCCGGAGGTATTTTGTTTATTTCCAGATTTGTTTCCGGAAAATACTCGTTGCTTATTAAAGGACGGTAAAGAGGCTGCTGCATTAGACGTATTTGGACGTTCCCATCGGTAACTATTGCTTGATGCCACATGTTTTTCCCGGAAATTGTCATTCTTTCGTTTGTTGTGGTAATTTTGATTTCGCTGAATCACATGCTTGTTAGGACGTTCGCTGTTTTCCGGGTTTTGTCCGGGAATTTCTTGCGACAACAAGAATTCTGCAGCTGCTACTATTGTTTCTTGTTTCTGCAGTGCCCACAAAGATTGTATTTGGTTGGGAAAGTGCAACATTAATTCTGACACTAATGTTGTTTCAGGTAGTGGTCTTGTTAGCATTTTTGCTAGGTCGACAAAATAAGAAAAGTGGGCCAACATAGTGCCACGGGTTCGGTCATAACGACCCGTTGCTATCTGATGCCGTATTTTCCGTTGGCGCGCTTCAGACCAGTATGTGCGTAGAAAATCGGCTCTGAATTTTTCATAACTTGTCCATTTTCCTTGATAAATCGCTGACCATTGGCGTGCATTCCCTTTTAAGCATCCCTGAGCAACATCCAAAAGTTGCTTGTCATTTAGTCCCAGGGTTCGTCCATATTCTTCCACGGACGAAATAAATTTCATAGGATTCTGATCACCTGATCCTTTAAAAGTGGGACGTTCCGGTGTTGGGAGTGCCCACTGCGTTAAGCCTCTCAAGAATGCCGGAATCGCAATGGTGTCGACTTGCTCATTTACTGGCTTCACGTGACCCTTGCCTGAATCACTGCCAGTTACGCTGACGGAGCTTTCCGGTGTCTGAATGCCCGTTTCGTTTGCTGAGGTACCACTAAAAGACCCGGAGTCGGTAGCGCTTTCACCCGGAATCACAACTGGCAAAGGAAAGTTAATGGGGGTGATTTCCCATTCTCCTGCGGTTGTATTGGCTGTGTTGTCTCGCTCCTTGTTAGCCTGGACTAACTCTTCAGCTTCCGGTTGACCTCGGAGTTGAGGTAGTTTGGCTACGTCCGCGAGAGCCTCCTTCCGGTTTCTCTCCTGGCGTTCCTCATTGTTTTTCAACCAATTCAAAAACCAACTTGGGACCCCTTCGTTGGTGGAACGTTGGTTTTGGCTTTCCATCTTTGATTGAAACTAGCACCTGTAATAATAATTTTCGGCAGATACTTTTCTTTAAACAAGTGAACATATTTTGTTTTTCTCCTCGGATATGACACTTTATGACTTTGCATCCTGGTCACGGCACCAAAATTTATTTAATGAGACATGGCCGATAATCATAATTATTATGAATTACGATGGGAAATTTTTTTTTATATCCAGTAAAATACTGGATAAGAAAAAATGAGGTAAAAATTGATTTACTCAAAGTGTGATCGTCTAGATTGTCGGTTGTTATAAAATAATAAAAGGTGTACTTACCCTACGTTTAACTTAAGATTGTAAAAGAATATGATTGTGAATAACTCTAATAGTCATTCTAGATCAATTTCGGTTGTCAGTAACACAGAGGTCGTTACAAAGTAGTGTCATAACACACGGGAGAATAGATTAAAACCACTTGTTTCAAACCACAAATTTATTACAAATTCGGATGGTTCCCATTAAGGGATAAATGATAATACATTTGTAAAATATTTACAAAGTTTGCCTAAACAAACGGTCAAGTTGTTGTGGGACATTCCACATCCAAAATAAATTGTCTTTAAGTAATAATTTTTTTTTTGATGATCGTAAATAAATTGCGATGTAATTACTAATTTAAGCTCTAACTTCTTATGTAAAGTAATATATTTTTCTTTTATTGAATTTTATTTATTTGTTTGTTTATAATAAAATTAATAGTTGAGACGGCTTATTTGCTCCACCAAAATGTAATGAATCGATTGTGACCCTTATTAAGAAATAATGTCAAAATTTACTTCTTGTCGATGTTTATTTACCCCATTTGTGAACACTTCCTGTACAACAAATACAACAAGGAAAATTCCAAACTTTGCAAACGTTTTCTTTTATTGGTTCAGGTGCAGTTTGATTCGCGGTACTACTACGCAATGCCCATGCAAACCAATTTCTGCAATTACGCACTAAAACGCCCCGACCTAAATACAGTAAAAGAGAACGAAGATATCTGTTAAAATTTTGATTCCCTGAAATATTGTGGTACTAGAAGAAATCTGTACTTAATTTTATTCAAGTGCCTCGAAGTAAAATGATGAATATTATTTGATTAATGAATTTAATTAGACAAGGGTTTTTCAACGACTTGTCTGAGTGAGGATATGCCAGTGGATTACAGGTATCGCGTTTACAATAAAATTGAATCGCTGGAAAGACATCCTAGATAATCTTTGTCGGTCGGAGTATCTGCGATGACAGAAAGCTTCTACAAAGCGTCCGTTACTCACTGATAAGCAAAAAGATCCCTAAACAGAAGGTTTGCCGACATCGTCCCGAAACGTTATTTACGTAACAACGAAAGCTTCCACCGAGCAATCGTCAACTCTTTACCAGAATAGAGTTGGCACTATAAACGGAAGGTTTGCCAAATTTGCTCTGAAAACATTATCCTCAAAACGAAGAAAGCTTCCATTAAGCGATCGTCAACTTTTTCCGTGAATAGGTCATTGCTATTAAAACCCTATTGGCTTATATAGGTTGCCAAATTTGCTATGGAAACATTATCATCGAAACGAAAAAGCTTCAGACGGACAATTGTTAACCCTTTACCGTTACCGGGGTAATTGCTAACTCGACCGTTACCGGCACGCTAAGAAACATTATCTGGAGCACCCGCAGTATACATCAAACTCCGAAAATCCCTTACTTCTCTTACCACATCTGCATACAGTCGGAAGTGCAGATTAAGTGGAATTGAAGATGGGCGCGCAAAGATATTATAATCTTAAGGAAAAATCCCCCAAATTGCGAATGTTTGAATTTGTTTTTTTTTTTTTTTGGATATTTTTTTGGCAATAGCAACAGGCGCTTGAATACAGGTTTACCGGATACGGAACCTTCACCTTTGCTCTCTTTTTTTTTGTTTTTGTTTTTTTTTTTTTTGGTTATATAACGGGTTTTTCCGTGTGCGGGACCCAACCATTTTTTTTTTTATATATATATTTTTTTTTTATTATGATTATTTTATTTTTTTTTTGTTTAAAGTAAACGGCCTGCAATTTCTGACTAATCACTGTTTGTTTTTCTTCCCGTGACAAAGAAAGGGAATATTATTAAATTATCATTTGATTGATTAATTTAATTTAACTTTAATTTGAGAGTTTCATTGTAAAGACTTGAAAAAAAAATTAAGTAGCGTTAAATTAAAAGTAATAACCTTTAATTAAGTCTGTTTGGCTAAAGTTAAACAGTTGTTAAATTTCAATCAATTTTATCCAAACGATTTCCTTTGTAAAATCCTATTTTGATGTAGAAATAAGCATTATCTCAGGTGATTTGTTTCAGCAAGGCCAATAATAATATTAAATGAATTTATGTTGAAACAAGTTTGGTTATTTAAAATAATTATCTCTGCATAGTATTTTAAGAAATTAAAACTAATGCAGACGAAATAAAATTGAAATTGTACCTGTATTTTTAATATCCAACGTGCTACACTTTTTTATTTTGTTTTTTTTTCACAGTCACTATAGTTTTGACTTAATGTTTTTTTTTATGACACAAAACACAACTAACCTACACAAACTTTACACACTAGCACAGATTTTTTGTTACTTCTAATTACTGAAACAATCTAATCTCCACTGAGGTCTCCCTTCCCAAAATGAGTTTTTATAGGGACGCTAGAGCCTGTGAATTTTACACCCCCGCGGCAAACGCTAATCACTAAGTCTGTGCCCTCATTGGTTAAGTAAAATTATTGGGGTGTGTTTTTCGCTCCCTTCCAACTTGACCGCTTTTTACAAAGTGTTTTAGACAATATTAATAATAATATATAAGTTCATTACAACAATAAACAGTAATTATTGTCCGGATTAAACAATGATCCGTCAAACTTCTTTCTAACATTCCAGATTAGAGTTATAACTTTATAGCTACTAAAATCTGGTTTTGTCTTATGTAATTTGTTTTACAAAAGAAAAAAAAAGTTTAAATAATGCTGAGATAAAATAACATCGAAACTACATAAAATAGTTTAAATTTTTAGAAGATTTTTCCAAGTTTTGAAGTAACATAGTCAATAAGAAATCTGTAACAAAAATTAATTAACCACCCTACAGATGGCGTCACATATCTCGACTTGAACCCTCAATCTTTATTTTATAAGAATTTTTAAGTTATTTTCACTTTCTCAACATTGTTATTTAATACTATTTACAATCCTAAAATTATTTATTTATACATGCAGTTTTCCGTTTATTTTTTTATTTGTTAATTTGGATTTCTGTTTACATTATCTCAAATGTTCTAATGATGCCCTTTTATAACAAAAAAGTGGTTAGTGTTTTACATCAATAGAACAAGAAAAATTTTGTCTCTTTCATTTTGTTGGTCTAATAACTCTAGTAATTGTGTTGAATAAAATGTTGCCAATTACGCAATCTTTATCTCTTTTTTTTTTTTGAAGGCCACGTGTGCCAAGAATTCCGTTCCTTCTCACGCTACACACATGTGAAACAACCCTCTGCACCCTCTTAAGAGCCGCGCATATTAACCTTTCAACCCTAATATAAGCTTAAGTTAATGGAATTCGTGATAAAACTAAAATTAACAAATTTGAAATGCCCTTTGTAAATAAGTGGTGCCGAATTTATGTTCGTGAGACCGGAAACGAACTCTAGACTCCACAGGAAAATTTAAATACTTTAACTTTAATGAGACAATGTTTTAAAAATTTTTTTTTCTAACGGCAATTAATTAATTAATTGTCGCGTATTGACCAAAGGTAAAAATAGGTGGCTCACCACAGTACCAATTTCAAACTTCATTCTTGAGCTTGCAATTGATTTTAAATGGTTGAAGCAAGTATTATTCGACTGAGCAGGATATCTTATATCCAACACATTTTAGTTTTATAAAGTTTCAACAATGTAAATATAAATAAAATCAAAAAAATACGCAAGTTTAAAGATAGTCGTTATTCCTTGATAAGTACCAATTTCAAACTTTATTGTTGAGCTTGCTATTAACTCTAGATGGTTGAAATAAATACCATTCAATTAAGCAGAAAATTTGCTATCAAATGTGTTATATTTTTATAACGTTTCAGCAATGCAAATATAAAAAAAATCAAAAAAATACGCAAGTTTAAAGATAGTCGTTAATCCTTGATAAGTACCAACTTCAAACTTCATTTTTGAGCTTGCTATTAGCTGTATGTGGTTGAAGCAAATACTGTTTGATTAAACAGGAAATTTTCTATCAACTATATCTTACTTTTATAACGTTTCAGCAATGTAAATATAAAAAAAATTAAAAAATGCGCAAGTTTAAAAATAGTCGTTATTTCTTGATAAATACCAATTTCAAACTTCATTCTTGAGCTTGCTATTAATTGTAAATGGTTGAAACAAATACCATTCGATTAAGCAGGATATTTTCTATCAAACACGTTTTAGTTTTATAATGTTTCAGCAATGTAAATATAAAAAAAATCAAAAAAATGCGCAAGTTTAAAGATAGTTGTTATTCCTTAATAAGTACCAATTTCAAACTTCATTTTTGAGCTTACTGTTAACTCTAGATGGTTGGAGCAAATACCATTCGATTATGCAGAAAATTTTCTGTCAAATATATCTTATTTTTATAACGTTTCAGCAATGTAAATATAAAAAAAATCAGAAAAATTCGCAAGTTTAAATATAGTCGTTATTCCTTGATAAGTAGCAATTTCAAACTTCATCCTTGAGCTTGCTCTTAGCTGTATGTGGTTGAAGCAAATACCATTCGATTAAGCAGGAAATTTTCTGTCAAATAAATCTTACTTTTATAACGTTTCAGCAAAGTAAATATAAAAAAAATTAAAAAAATGCACAAGTTTAAAAATAGTCGTTATTTCTTGATAAGTACCAAATTCAAACTTCATTCTTGAGCTTGCTATTGATTTTAGATGATTGAAGCAAGTACTATTCGATTGAACAGGATATTTTTTATCAAAAGCGTTCTAGTTTTATAAAGCTTCAACAATGTAAATATAAAAAAAATTAAAAAAATACGCAAGTTTAAATATAGTCGTTATTCCTTAATAAATACCAATTTCAAACTTCATTTTTGAGTATGCTATTGATTGTAGATATTTGAAGCAAGTACTATTTTTTTAAGCAGGATATTTTATAACAAACACATTTTAGTTTTATAATGTTTTAGCAATGTAAATATAAAAAAAATCAAAAAATACGCAAGTTTAAAGATAGTCGTTATTCCTTAATAAGAACCAATTTCAAACATCATTTTTGAGCTTGCTGTTATTTGTAGATGGTTGAAGCAAAAACCATTCGATTAAGCAGGAAATTTTCTATTAATTATATCTTACTTTTATAACTTTTCAGCAATGTAAATATTAAAAAAATTAAAAAAAAGCGCAAGTTTAAAAAGAGTTGTTATTTCTTGATAAATACCAAATTCAAACTTTATTTTTGAGCTTGCTATTAATTGTAGGAGGTTAAAACAAATACCATTCGATTAAGCAAGAAATTTTCTATCAAATATATCTTATTTTTTTAACGTTTCAGCAATGCAATTTAAAGAAAATCAAAAAAATACGCAAGTTTAAAGATAGTCGTTATTCCTTGATAAGTACCAATTTCAAACTTCATTCTTGAGCTTGCTATTGATTTTAAATGGTTGAAGCAAATACTATTTCATTAAGCAGGATATTTTCTATCAAACACATTCTAGTTTTATGAAGCTTCAGCAATGTAAATATAAAAAAAATTAAAAAAATACGCAAGTTTAAAGATAGTCGTTATTCCTTGATAAGTACCAATTTCAAACTTCATTTTTGAGCTTGCTAATAATTTTAAATGGTTGAAGCAAGAACTATTTGATTGAACAGGATATTTTCTATCAAACACATTCTAGTTTTATAAAGCCTCAGCAATGTAAATATAAAAAAAAATTAAAAAAATACGCAAGTTTAAAAAGAGTCGTTATTTCTTGATAAATACCAATTTCAAACTTCATTCTTGAGCTTGCTATTAATTGTAAATGGTTGAAACAAATACCATTCGATTAAGCAGGATATTTTCTATCAAACACATTTTAGTTTTATAATGTTTCAGCAATGTAAATATAAAAAAAATCAAAAAAATACGCAAGTTTAAAGATAGTTGTTATTCCTTAATAAGTACCAATTTCAAACTTCATTTTTGAGCTTACTGTTAACTCTAGATGGTTGAAGCAAATACCATTCGATTACGCAGAAAATTTTCTGTCAAATGTATCTTACTTTTATAACGTTTCAGCAAAGTAAATATAAAAAAAAATAAAAAAATGCACAAGTTTAAAAATAGTCGTTATTTCTTGATAAGTACCAATTTCAAACTTTATTCTTGACCTTGCTATTAAATGTAGATAGCTGAAACAAATACCATTCAATTAAGCAGGATATTTTCTATCAAATATAATTTACTTTTATAACGTTTCAGCAATGTAAATAAAAAAAATTAAAAAAATACGCAAGTTTAAAAAGAGTCGTTATTTCTTGATAAATACCAATTTCAAACTTCATTCTTGAGCTTGCTATTAATTGTAGATGGTTGAAACAAATATCATTCAATTAAACAGGAAATTTTCTATCAATTATATTTTATCTTTATAACGTTTCAGCAATGTAAATATAAAAAAAATCAAAAAAATTCGCAAGTTTAAAGATAGTCGTTTTTCCTTGATAAATACCAATTTCAAACTTAAATTTAAGTATGCTATTGATTGCAAATGGTTGAAGCAAGTACTATTCGATTGAGCAGGATATTTTCTATCAAACACGTTTTAGTTTTATAAAGTTTCAGCAAAGTAAATATAAAGAAACTCAAAAAAATACGCAAGTTTAAAGATAGTCGTTATTCCTTGATAAGTACCAATTTCAAACTTTATTCTTGAGCTTGCTATTAATTGCAAATAGTTAGAGCAAATACCGTTTGATTAAGCGGAAAATTTTCTATCAAATATATCTCACCTTTATAACGATTCAGCAATGTAAATATAAAAAAAATTAAAAAAATGCGCAAGTTTAAAAATAGTCGTTATTTCTTGATAAGTACCAATTTCAAACTTTATTCTTGAGCTTGCTATTAATTGTAGATGGTTGAAACAAATACCATTTATTTGAGCAAGAAATTTTCTATCAAATACATTTTTTTATACGTTTCAGCAATGTAAATATTAAAAAAATCAAAAAAATACGCAAGTTTAAAGAGAGTTGTTATTTCTTGATAAATACCAAATTTAAACTTTATTCTTGAACTTGCTATTAATTGCAGATGGTTGAAACAAGTACCATTCGATTGAGCGAAAAATTTTCTATCAAATTCATCTTACTTTTAAAACGTTTCAGCAATGTAAATATAAAAAAAATCAAAAAAATACGCAAGTTTAAAGATATTCGTTATTCCTTAATAAATACCAATTTCAAACTTCATTTTTGAGTACGCTATTGATTGCACATGGTTGAAGCAAATACTATTTGATTAAGCAGGATATTTTCTATCAAACACATTATAGTTTTATAATGTTTCAGCAATGTAAATATAAAAAAAATTAAAAAAATACGCAAGTTTAAAGATAGTCGTTATTCCTTAATAAGAACCAATTTCAAACTTCATTTTTGAGCTTGCTATTAATTGTAGATGGTTGAAGCAAATACCGTTCGATTAAGCAGGAAATTTTCTATCAAATATATCTTACTCTTATAACGTTTCAACAATGTAAATATAAAAAAAATTAAAAAAATTTGCAAGTTTAAAAATAGTCGTTATTTCTTGATAAGTACCAAATTCAAACTTCATTCTTGAGCTTGCTATTGATTTTAGATGATTGAAGCAAGTACTATTCGATTGAACAGGATATTTTTTATCAAAAACGTTCTAGTTTTATAAAGCTTCAACGATGTAAATATAAAAAAAATTAAAAAAATACGCCAGTTTAAATATAGTCGTTATTCCTTAATAAATACCAATTTCAAACTTCATTTTTGAGTATGCTATTGATTGTAGATGGTTGAAGCAAGTACTATTTGATTAAGCAGGATATTTTATAACAAATACATTTTAGTTTTATAATGTTTTAGCAATGTAAATATAAAAAAAATCAAAAAAATACGCAAGTTTAAAGATAGTCGTTATTCCTTAATAAGAACCAATTTCAAACATCATTTTTGAGCTTGCTGTTAATTGTAGATGGTTGAGGCAAATACCATTCGATTAAGCAGGAAATTTTCTATTAATTATATCTTACTTTTATAACGTTTCAGCAATGTAAATATTAAAAAAATTAAAAAAATGCGCAAGTTTAAAAAGAGTTGTTATTTCTTGATAAATACCAAATTCAAACTTTATTTTTGAGCTTGCTATTAATTGTAGCTGGTTGAAACAAATACCATTCGATTAAGCAAGAAATTTTCTATCAAATATATCTTATTTTTTTAACGTTTCAGCAATGCAATTTAAAAAAATCAAAAAAATACGCAAGTTTAAAGATAGTCGTTATTCCTTGATAAGTAGCAATTTCAAACTTCATTCTTGAGCTTGCTCTTAGCTGTATGTGATTGAAGCAAAAACCATTCGATTAAGCAGAAAATTTTCTATTAATTGTGACTTACTTTTATAACGTTTCATCAATGTAAATATAAAAAAAATTAAAAAAATGCGCAAGTTTAAAAATAGTCGTTATTCGTTGATAAGTACCAATTTCAAACTTCATTCTTGAGCTTGCTATTGATTTTAAATGGTTGAAGCAAATACTATTTGATTAAGCAGGATATTTTCTATCAAACACATTCTAGTTTTATAAAGCTTCAGCAATGTAAATATAAAAAAAATTAAAAAAATACGCAAGTTTAAAGGTAGTCGTTATTCCTTGATAAGTACCAATTTCAAACTTCATTCTTGAGCTTGCTAATAATTTTAAATGGTTGAAGCAAGTACTATTTGATTGAACAGGATATTTTCTATCAAACACATTCTAGTTTTATAAAGCCTTAGCAATGTAAATATAAAAAAAAATTAAAAAAATACGCAAGTTTAAAAAGAGTCGTTATTTCTTCATAAATACCAATTTCAAACTTCATTCTTGAGCTTGCTATTAATTGCAAATGGTTGAAACAAATACCATTCGATTAAGCAGGGTATTTTCTATCAAACACGTTTTAGTTTTATAATGTTTCAGCAATGTAAATATAAAAAAACTCAAAAAAATACGCAAGTTTAAAGATAGTTGTTATTCCTTAATAAGTACCAATTTCAAACTTCATTTTTGAGCTTACTGTTAACTCTATATGGTTGAAACAAATACCATTCGATTATGCAGAAAATTTTCTGTCAAATATATCTTATTTTTATAACGTTTCAGCAATGTAAATATAAAAAAAATCAGAAAAATTCGCAAGTTTAAATATAGTCGTTATTCCTTGATAAGTAGCAATTTCAAACTTCATTCTTGAGCTTGCTCTTAGCTGTATGTGGTTGAAGCAAATATTATTCGATTAAGCAGGAAATTTTCGATTAAATATATTTTATTTTTATAACGTTTCAGCAATGTAAATATAAAAAAAATCAAAAAAATTCGCAAATTTAGAGATAGTCGTTATTTCTTGATAAGTACCAATTTCAAACTTCATTTTTGAGCTTGCTATTAGCTGTATGTGGTTGAAGCAAATACCGTTCGATTAAGCAGGATATTTTCTATCAAATACATTATATTTTTACAACGTTTCAGCAATGTAAATATAAAAAAAATCAAAAAAATACGCAAGTTTAAAGATAGTCGTTATTCCTTGATAAATACCAATTTCAAACTTCATTTTTGAGTATGCTATTGATTGCAGATGGTTAAAGCAAGTACTATTTGATTCAGTAGGATATTTTCTATTAAACAAATTTTAGTTTTATAATATTTCAGCAATGTAAATATAAAAAAAATCAAAAAATACGCAAGTTTAAAGATAGTCGTTATTCCTTAATAAAAACCAATTTCAAACTTCATTTTTGAGCTTGCTGTTAATTGTAGATGGTTAAAGCAAATACCACTCGATTAAGCAAAAAATTTTCTATCAAACATATTTTACTTTTATAACGTTTCAGCAATGTAAATATAAAAAAAATTAAAAAAATGCGCAAGTTTAAATATAGTCGTTATTTCTTGATAAGTACCAAATTCAAACTTCATTCTTGAGCTTGCTATTGATTCTAATTGGTTGAAGCAAATACCATTCGATTAGGCAGAAAATTTTATATCAAACACATTTTAGCTTTATAATGTTTCAGCATTGTAAATATAAAAAAATTCAAAAAAATACGCAAGTTTAAAGATAGTCGTTATTTCTTGATAAGTACCAATTTCAAACTTTATTCTTGAGCTTGTTATTAATTGTAGATGGTTGACATAAGTACCATTCTATTGAGCAGGAAATTTCCTATCAAATACATCCTACTTTTATGACGATTCGACAATATAAATATAAAAAAAATCAAAAAAATTCGCAAGTTTAAAAAGAGTCGTCATTTCTTGATAAATACCAATTTCAAACTTCATTCCTGAGCTTGCTATTGGTTGTAGATAGTTGAAGCAAATACTATTTGATTAAGCAGGATATTTTCTATCAAACACATTTTAGTTTTATGAAGTTTTAGCAATGTAATTATAAAAAAAAATTAAAAAAATACGCAAGTTTAAAAAAAGTTGTTATTTCTTGATAAATACCAATTTCAAACTTCATTCTTGAGCTTGCTATTAATTGTAGACGGTTGAAACAAATACCATTCGATTAAACAGGAAATTTTCTATCATATATATTTTATCCTTATAACGTCTTAGCAATGTAAATATAAAAAAAATCAAAAAAATACGCAAGTTTAAAGATAGTCGTTATTCCTTGATAAATACCAATTTCAAACTTCATACTTGAGCTTGCTATTAGTTGTAGATGGTTGAAACAAATACCATTCAATTAAACAGAAAATTTTTTATCAAACGTATCTTATTTTTATACTTTTTCAGCAATGTAAATATAAAAAAATTAAAAAAATGCGCAAGTTTAAATAGTCGTTATTTCTTGATAAGTACCAACTTCAAACTTTATTCTTGAGCTTGCTATTAACTACAGATGGTTGAAACAAATACCATTTATTTGAGCAGGAAATTTTCTATCAAATACATCCTACTTTTAAAACGTTTCAGCAATGTAAATATAAAAAAAATCAAAAAAATACGCAAGTTTAAAGATATTCGTTATTCCTTAATAAATACCAATTTCAAACTTCATTTTTGAGTACGCTATTGATTGCACATGGTTGAAGCAAATACTATTTGATTAAGCAGGATATTTTCTATCAAACACATTATAGTTTTATAATGTTTCAGCAATGTAAATATAAAAAAAATTAAAAAAATACGCAAGTTTAAAGATAGTCGTTATTCCTTAATAAGAACCAATTTCAAACTTCATTTTTGAGCTTGCTATTAATTGTAGATGGTTGAAGCAAATACCGTTCGATTAAGCAGGAAATTTTCTATCAAATATATCTTACTCTTATAACGTTTCAACAATGTAAATATAAAAAAAATTAAAAAAATTTGCAAGTTTAAAAATAGTCGTTATTTCTTGATAAGTACCAAATTCAAACTTCATTCTTGAGCTTGCTATTGATTTTAGATGATTGAAGCAAGTACTATTCGATTGAACAGGATATTTTTTATCAAAAACGTTCTAGTTTTATAAAGCTTCAACGATGTAAATATAAAAAAAATTAAAAAAATACGCCAGTTTAAATATAGTCGTTATTCCTTAATAAATACCAATTTCAAACTTCATTTTTGAGTATGCTATTGATTGTAGATGGTTGAAGCAAGTACTATTTGATTAAGCAGGATATTTTATAACAAATACATTTTAGTTTTATAATGTTTTAGCAATGTAAATATAAAAAAAATCAAAAAAATACGCAAGTTTAAAGATAGTCGTTATTCCTTAATAAGAACCAATTTCAAACATCATTTTTGAGCTTGCTGTTAATTGTAGATGGTTGAAGCAAATACCATTCGATTAAGCAGGAAATTTTCTATTAATTATATCTTAGTTTTATAACGTTTCAGCAATGTAAATATTAAAAAAATTAAAAAAATGCGCAAGTTTAAAAAGAGTTGTTATTTCTTGATAAATACCAAATTCAAACTTTATTTTTGAGCTTGCTATTAATTGTAGCTGGTTGAAACAAATACCATTCGATTAAGCAAGAAATTTTCTATCAAATATATCTTATTTTTTTAACGTTTCAGCAATGCAATTTAAAAAAATCAAAAAAATACGCAAGTTTAAAGATAGTCGTTATTCCTTGATAAGTAGCAATTTCAAACTTCATTCTTGAGCTTGCTCTTAGCTGTATGTGATTGAAGCAAAAACCATTCGATTAAGCAGAAAATTTTCTATTAATTGTGACTTACTTTTATAACGTTTCATCAATGTAAATATAAAAAAAATTAAAAAAATGCGCAAGTTTAAAAATAGTCGTTATTCGTTGATAAGTACCAATTTCAAACTTCATTCTTGAGCTTGCTATTGATTTTAAATGGTTGAAGCAAATACTATTTGATTAAGCAGGATATTTTCTATCAAACACATTCTAGTTTTATAAAGCTTCAGCAATGTAAATATAAAAAAAATTAAAAAAATACGCAAGTTTAAAGGTAGTCGTTATTCCTTGATAAGTACCAATTTCAAACTTCATTCTTGAGCTTGCTAATAATTTTAAATGGTTGAAGCAAGTACTATTTGATTGAACAGGATATTTTCTATCAAACACATTCTAGTTTTATAAAGCCTTAGCAATGTAAATATAAAAAAAAATTAAAAAAATACGCAAGTTTAAAAAGAGTCGTTATTTCTTCATAAATACCAATTTCAAACTTCATTCTTGAGCTTGCTATTAATTGCAAATGGTTGAAACAAATACCATTCGATTAAGCAGGGTATTTTCTATCAAACACATTTTAGTTTTATAATGTTTCAGCAATGTAAATATAAAAAAACTCAAAAAAATACGCAAGTTTAAAGATAGTTGTTATTCCTTAATAAGTGCCAATTTCAAACTTCATTTTTGAGCCTACTGTTAACTCTATATGGTTGAAACAAATACCATTCGATTATGCAGAAAATTTTCTGTCAAATATATCTTATTTTTATAACGTTTCAGCAATGTAAATATAAAAAAAATCAGAAAAATTCGCAAGTTTAAATATAGTCGTTATTCCTTGATAAGTAGCAATTTCAAACTTCATTCTTGAGCTTGCTCTTAGCTGTATGTGGTTGAAGCAAATATTATTCGATTAAGCAGGAAATTTTCGATTAAATATATTTTATTTTTATAACGTTTCAGCAATGTAAATATAAAAAAAATCAAAAAAATTCGCAAATTTAGAGATAGTCGTTATTTCTTGATAAGTACCAATTTCAAACTTCATTTTTGAGCTTGCTATTAGCTGTATGTGGTTGAAGCAAATACCGTTCGATTAAGCAGGATATTTTCTATCAAATACATTATATTTTTACAACGTTTCAGCAATGTAAATATAAAAAAAATCAAAAAAATACGCAAGTTTAAAGATAGTCGTTATTCCTTGATAAATACCAATTTCAAACTTCATTTTTGAGTATGCTATTGATTGCAGATGGTTAAAGCAAGTACTATTTGATTCAGTAGGATATTTTCTATTAAACAAATTTTAGTTTTATAATATTTCAGCAATGTAAATATAAAAAAAATCAAAAAAATACGCAAGTTTAAAGATAGTCGTTATTCCTTAATAAAAACCAATTTCAAACTTCATTTTTGAGCTTGCTGTTAATTGTAGATGGTTAAAGCAAATACCACTCGATTAAGCAAAAAATTTTCTATCAAACATATTTTACTTTTATAACGTTTCAGCAATGTAAATATAAAAAAAATTAAAAAAATGCGCAAGTTTAAAAATAGTCGTTATTTCTTGATAAGTACCAAATTCAAACTTCATTCTTGAGCTTGCTATTGATTCTAATTGGTTGAAGCAAATACCATTCGATTAGGCAGAAAATTTTATATCAAACACATTTTAGCTTTATAATGTTTCAGCATTGTAAATATAAAAAAATTCAAAAAAATACGCAAGTTTAAAGATAGTCGTTATTTCTTGATAAGTACCAATTTCAAACTTTATTCTTGAGCTTGTTATTAATTGTAGATGGTTGACACAAGTACCATTCTATTGAGCAGGAAATTTCCTATCAAATACATCCTACTTTTATGACGATTCGACAATGTAAATATAAAAAAAATCAAAAAAATTCGCAAGTTTAAAAAGAGTCGTCATTTCTTGATAAATACCAATTTCAAACTTCATTCCTGAGCTTGCTATTGGTTGTAGATAGTTGAAGCAAATACTATTTGATTAAGCAGGATATTTTCTATCAAACACATTTTAGTTTTATGAAGTTTTAGCAATGTAATTATAAAAAAAAATCAAAAAAATTCGCAAGTTTAAAAATAGTCGTTATTCCTTGATAAGTACCAATTAAACTTTATTCTTGAGCTTGCTATTAATCGTAGATGATTGACACAAGTATTATTAGATTAAGCAGAAAATTTTCTATCAAATACAACGTACTTTTATAACGCCTCAACAATGTAAATTTAAAAAAAATTAAAAAAATTCGCAAGTTTAAAGATAGTCGTTATTCCTTGATAAGTACCAAATTCAAACTTCATCGTTGAGCTTGCTATTAATTGTAGATGGTTGAAACAAATACCATTCAATTAAACAGGAAATTTTCTATCAAATATATCTTACTTTTATAACGTTTCAGCAATGTAAATATAAAAAAAATTTAAAAAATGCGCAAGTTTAAAAATAGTCGTTATTCCTTAATAAGTACCAAATTCAAACTTCATTCTTGAGCTTGCTGTTGACTTTAAATGGTTGAAGCAAGTACTATTCGATTGAGCAGGACATTTTCCATCAAACGCATTTTAGTTTTATTAAGTTTCGGCAATGTAAATACAAAAAAAATTAAAAAAATACGCAAGTTTAATAAGAGTCGTTATTTCATGATAAATACCAAATTCAAACTTCATTCTTGAGCATGCTATTAATTGTGGATAGTTAAGACAAATACCGTTTGATTAAGCAAGAAAATTTCTATCAAATGTATTTTACTTTTATAACGTTTCGGCAATGTAAATATAAAAAAAATTAAAAAAATGCGCAAGTTTAAAAATAGTCTTTATTTCTTGATAAGTACCAATTTCAAACTTTATTCTTGAGCTTGCTATCAATTACAGATGGTTGAAAAAAATACCATTTGATTAAGCAGGAAATTTTCTATCAAATACATTTTTTCTTTTATAACGTTTCAACAATGTAAATATTAAAAAAATCAAAAAAATACGCAAGTTTAAAGAGAGTTGTTATTTCTTGATAAATACCAATTTCAAACTTTATTCTTGAGCTTGCTATTAATTGCAGATGGTTGAAGCAAGTACCATTTGATTAAGCAGGATATTTTCTATCAAACACATTTTAGTGTTATAATGTTTCAGCAATTTAAATATAAAAAAAATAAAAAAAATATGCAAGTTTAAAGATAGTCGTTATTTCTTAATAAGTACCAATTTCAAACTTTATTTTTGAGCTTGCTGTTAATTGTAGATAGTTGAAGCAAATAGCATTCGATTAAGCAAAAAATTTTTTATTAAATATATTTTACTTTTATAACCTTTCAGCAATGTAAATAAAAAAAAATTAAAAAAATACGCAAGTTTAAAAAGAGTCGTTATTTCTTGATAAATACCAATTTCAAACTTTATTCTTGAGCTTGCTATTAATTGTAGATGGTTGAAACAAATACCGTTCGATTAAGCAGAAAATTTTCTATCAAATATATCTTACTTTTATAACGTTTCAGCAATGTAAATATAAAAAAAAATTTAAAAAATTAGCAAGTTTAAAAATAGTCGTTATTCCTTGATAAGTACCAATTTCAAACTTTATTCTTGAGCTTGCTATTAATTTTAAATGGTTGAGGCAAATACTATTCGATTGAGCAGGATATTTTCTATAAACACATTCTAGTTCTATAGAGTTTCAGCAATGTAAATAAAAAAAAAAAAATACGCATGTTTAAAAAAAGTCGTTATTTCTTGATAAATACCAATTTCAAACTTCATTCTTGAGCTTGCTATTAATTGTAGATAGTTAAAGCAAATACCATTCGATTAAGCAGAAAATTTTCTATCAAATATATCTTATTTATAATGTTTCAGCAATGCAAATATAAAAAAAATTAAAAAAAAAGCAAGTTTAAAGATAGTCGTTATTCCTTGATAAGTAGCAATTTCAAACTTCATTCTTGAGCTTGCTCTTAGCTGTATGTGTTTGAAGCAAATACCATTCGATTAAGCTGGAAATTTTTTATCAAATATATCTTATTTTTATAACGTTTTAGTAATGCAAATATAAAAAAAAAAACAAAAAAATACGCAAGTTTAAAGATAGTCGTTATTCCTTGATAAGTAGCAATTTCAAACTTCATTTTTGAGCTTGCTCTTAGCTGTATGTGGTTGAAGCAAAAACCATTCGATTAAGCAGAAAATTTTCTATCGAATAAATCTTATCTTTGTAACGTTTCAGCAATGTAAATATAAAAAAAATTAAAAAAATACGCAAGTTTAAAGATAGTTGTTATTCCTTAATACGTACCAATTTCAAACTTCATTTTTGAACTTACTGTTAATTGTAGATAGTTGAAGCAAATAGCACTCGATTAAGCAGAAAATTTTTTATCAAATATATTTTACTTTTATAACGTTTCAGCAATGTAAATAAAAAAAAATTAAAAAAATGAGCAAGTTTAAAAATAGTCGTTATTCCTTGATAAGTACCAATTTCAAACTTTATTCTTGAGCTTGCTATTAATCTTAAGTGGTTGAGGCAAGTGTTATTCGATTGAGCAGGATATTTTCTATCAAACACATTCTGGTTCTATAGAGTTTCAGCAATGTAAATAGAAAAAATAAAAAAATACGCAAGTTTAAAAAGAGTCGTGATTTCTTGATAAATACCAATTTCAAACTTCATTCTTGAGCTTGCTGTTAATTGTAGATAGTTAAAGCAAATACCATTCGATTAAGCAGAAAATTTTCTATCAAATATATCTTATTTATAATGTTTCAGCAATGTAAATATAAAAAAAAATCAAAAAAAAGCAAGTTTAAAGATAGTCGTTATTCCTTGATAAGTAGCAATTTCAAACTTCATTCTTGAGCTTGCTCTTAGCTGTATGTGTTTGAAGAAAATACCATTCGATTAAGCAGGAAATTTTTTATCAAATATATCTTATTTTCATAACGTTTCAGTAATGCAAATATAAAAAAAAACAAAAAAATACGCAAGTTTAAAGATAGTCGTTATTCCTTGATAAGTAGCAATTTCAAACTTCATTCTTGAGCTTGCTCTCAGCTGTATGTGGTTGAAGCAAATACCACTCTATTAAGCAAAAAATTTTCTATCAAATAAATCTTACTTTTATTACGTTTCAACAACGTAAATGTAAAAAAAATTAAAAAAATGCGCAAGTTTAAAAATAGTCGTTATTCCTTGATAAGTACCAAATTCAAACTTCATTCTTGAGCTTGCTATTGATTTTAAATGGCTGAGGCAAATATTATTCGATTGAGCAGGATATTTTCTATCAAACACATCCTAGTTTTATATAGTTTCAGCAATGTAAATAAAAAAAATTAAAAAAATACGCAAGTTTAAAAGGAGTTGTTATTTCTTGATAAATACCAATTTTAAACTTCATTCTTGAGCTTGCTATTAATTGTAGATAGTTGAAGCAAATACCATTCGATTAAGTAGGAAATTTTCTATTAAATATATTTTATTTATAACGTTTCAGCAATGTAAATATAAAAAAAATTAAAAAAATACGCAAGTTTATAGATAGTTGTTATTCCTTGATACGTACCAAATTCAAACTTCATTTTTGAACTTGCTGTTAATTGTAGATGGTTGAAGCAAATACCATTCGATTAAGCAGAAAATTTTCTATCAAATAAATCTTACTTTTATAACGTTTCAGCAATGTAAATATATAAAAATTAAAAAAATTCGCAAGTTTAAAAATAGTCGTTATTCCTTGCTAAGTACCAATTTCAAACTTCATTCTTGAGCTTGCTATTGATTCTAAATGGTTGAAGCAAGTACTATTTGATTGAGCAGGATATTTTCTATCAAACACGTTTTAGTTTTATAAAGTTTTAGCAATGTAAATATAAAAAAAATTAAAAAAATACGCAAGTTTAAAAAGAGTCGTTATTTCTTGATAAATACCAATTTCAAACTTTATTCTTGAGCTTGCTATTGATTGTAGATAACTGTAGCAAATATTATTCGATTGAGCAGGATATTTTATATCAAACACATTTTAGTTTTATAAAGTTTCAGCAATGTAAATATAAAAAAAATCAAAAAAATACGCAAGTTTAAAAATAGTCGTTATTCCTTGATAAGTACCAATTTCAAACTTCATTCTTGAGCTTGTTATTGATTTTAAATGGTTGAAGCAAATACTATTTGATTGAACAGAATATTTTCTATCAAACACATTCTAGTTTTATAAAGTTTCAGCAATGTAAATATAAAAAAAATTAAAAAAATGCGCAAGTTTAAAGAGAGTCGTTATTCTTGATAAATACCAATTTCAAACTTCACTCTTGAGCTTCCTATTGATTGTAGATGGCTGAAGCAAATATTATTCGATTGAGCAGGATATTTTCTATCAAACACATTTTAGTTTTATAAAGTTTTAGCAATGTAAATATGAAAAAAATCAAAAAATTTCGCAAGTTTAAAGATAGTCGTTATTCCTTGATAAGTAGCAATTTCAAACTTCATTCTTGAGCTTGCTCTTAGCTGTATGTGGTTAAAGCAAATACCACTCGATTAAGCAGAAAATTTTCTATCAAATAAATTTTACTTTTATAACGTTTCAGCAATGTAAATATATAAAAAATTAAAAAAATTCGCAAGTTTAAAAATAGTCGTTATTCCTTGCTAAGTACCAATTTCAAACTTCATTCTTGAGCTTGCTATTGATTCTAAATGGTTGAAGCAAGTACTATTTGATTGAGCAGGATATTTTCTATCAAACACATTTTAGTTTTATAAAGTTTCAGCAATGTAAATATAAAAAAAATCAAAAAATACGCAAGTTTAAAGAGAGTCGTTATTCCTTGATAAGTACCAACTTCAAACTTTATTCTTGAGCTTAGTATTAATTGTAGATAGTTGAAACAAGTACCATTTGATTCACCAGAAAAATTTCTATTAAATACATTCTACTTTTATAACGTTTTAGCAATGTAAATATAAAAAAAATCAAAAAATTACGCAAGTTTAAAGAGAATTGTTATTTCTTGATAAATACCAATTTCAAACTTTATTCTTGAGCTTGCTATTGATTGTAGATGGTTAAAACAAGGACTCTACAATTAAGCAGAATATTTTCTATCAAACACATTTTAGCTTTATAAAGTTTCAGCAATGTAAATATAAAAAAATCAAAAAAATACGCAAGTTTAAAGAGAGTCGTTATTCCTTGATAAGTACCAATTTCATACTTTATTCTTGAGCTTGCTATTCACTGTAGATGGTTGAAACAAATACCATTCGATTAAGCAGAAAGTTTCCTATTACATACATTTTAGTTTTGTAACGTTGCAGCAATGTCAATATAAAAAAAATTAAAAAAATACGCAAGTTTAAAGAGAGTCGTTATTCCTCGATAAGTTCCAAATTCAAACTTTGTTCTTGAGCTTGCTATTAATTGTAGATGGTTAAAGCAAATACCATTCGATTAAGCAGGAAATTTACTATTAAATACATTTTACTTTTAAAACGTTTTAGCAATGCAAATATAAAAAAAATCAAATAAATGCGCAAGTTTAAAGATAGTCGTTATTTCTTGATAAGTATCAATTTCAAACTTCATTCTTGAGCTTGGTATTAATTGTAGATAGTTGAAACAAATACCATTCGATTGTGCAGAAAGTTTCCTATCAAATACATCCTATTTTTATAACGTTTTAGCAATGTAAATATAAAAAAAATCCAAAAAATTCGCAAGTTTAAAGATAGTCGTTATTCCTTGATAAGTACCAGTTTCAAACTTTATTCTTGAGCTTGCTATTGGTTGTAAATGGTTGAGACAAGCACTATTCGATTGAGCAAAATATTTTCAATCAAACACGTTTTAGTTTTATAAAGTTTAAACAATGTAAATATAAAAAAAAATCAAAAAAATACGCAAGTTTAAAAAGAGTCGTTATTACTTGATAAGTACCAATTTCAAACTTCATTCTTGAGCTTGCTATTATTTGTAGATAGTTGACGAAAATATCATTTAATTAAGCAAAAAATTTCCTATCAAATACATCCTACTATCAAAACGTTTCAGCAATGTAAATATAAAAAAATCAAAAAAAGTCGCAAGTTTAAAGATAGTTGTTATTCCTTGATAAGTACCAAATTCAAACTTCATTCTTGAGCTTGCTATTGATTGTAAATGGTTGAGACAACTACTATTCGATTGAGCAGGATATTTTCAATCAAACACATTTTAGTTTTATAAAGTTTAAACAATGTAAATATAAAAAAAATCAAAAAAATACGCAAGTTTAAAAAGAGTCGTTATTACTTGATAAGTACCAACTTCAAACTTTATTTTTGAGCTTGCTATTGGTCGTAGATAGTTAAGGCAAGTACCATTTAATTAAGCAGGAAATTTTCTATCAAATAGATCCTACTTTTATATAGTTTCAGTAATGTAAATAAAAAAAAAACAAAAAAATTCGCAAGTTTAAAGAAAGTCGTTATGTCTTGATAAATACCAATTTCAAACTTTATTCTTGAGCTTGCTGTTGATTGTTAATACTTGAAGCAAGTACTACTCGATTGAGTAAAATATTTTTTATCAAATTCCTTTTAGTTTTATAAAGTCTCAACAATGTAAATATAAAAAAAATCAAAAAAATGCGCAAGTTTAAAGATAGTCGTTATTACTTAATAAGTACCAATTTCAAACTTTATTCTTGAGCTTGATATTAATTGTAAATGATTGATACAAGTACCATTTGATTGAGCAAAAAATTTCCTATTTCTGCTCATTCTTGAGCTTGCTATTGATTGTAAATGGTTGAGACAAGTACTATTCGATTAAGCAGAATATTTTCTATCAAACACATTTTAGTTTTAAAACGTTTCAGCAATGTAAAAAAAAATCAAAAAAATACGCAAGTTTAAAAAGAGTCGTTATTCCTTGATAAGTATTAATTTCAAACTTGATTCTTGAGCTTGCTATTAATATTAGATGGTTGAAAAAAATATCATTCGATTAAGCAAAAAATTTTGTATCAAATACATCCTATTTTCAAAACGTTTCAGCAATAAAAATACAAAAATCATCAAAAAAATCGCAATTTTAAAGAGAGTCGTTATTTCTTGTTAAATACCAACTTCAAACTTCATTTTTGAGCTTGCTATTGGTTGTAGATGGCTGAAGCAAGTATTATTCGATTGAGCAGAATATTTTCTATCAAACACATTTTAGCTTTATAAAGTTTCAGCAATATAAATATAAAAAAAATTAAAAAAATGCGCAAGTTTAAAGATAGACGTTATTTCTTGAAAAGTACTAATTACAAACTTCATTCTTAAGCTTGCTATTAATTCTAGATAATTAAGGCAAGTACCATTCGATTGAGCCAAAAAATTTCTATTAAACACATTCTAGTTTTATAAAGTTTCAGCAATGTAAATATAAAAAAAATCAAAAAAATGCGCAAGTTTAAACATAGTCGTTATTCCTTGATAAGTACCAATTTCAAACTTTATTCTTGAGCTTGATATTAATTGTAGATGGTTGAAGCAAATACCATTTAATTAAACAGGAATTTTTCTATCAAATACATTTTACTTTTATAACGTTTTAACAATGTAAATATAAAAAAAATTAGAAAAATGCGCAAGTTTAATGATAGTCGTTATTCCTTGATAAGTACCAATTTCAAACTTCATTCTTAAGCTTGCTATTGATTGCAAATAGTTGAAGCAAGTACTATTCGATTAAGCAGGATATTTTATATCAAACACATTCTAGTTTTATGTGGTTTCAGCAATGTAAATATAAAAAAAGTCAAAAAAATACTCAAGTTTAAAAAGAGTCGTTATTCCTTGATAAGTATTAACTTCAAACTTTATTCTTGAGCTTGCTATTGATTGTAGATGGTTGAAGCTAATACTATTCGATTGAGCAGGATATTTCCTATCAAACGTATTTTAGTTTTATCAAGTTTCAGCAATGTAAATATAAAAAAAATCAAAAAAATACGCAAGTTTAAAAAGAGTCGTTATTCCTTGATAAGTATTAATTTCAAACTTAACTTTTGAGCTTGCTATTAATCTTAGATGGTTGAAGAAAATATTATTCGATTAAGCAAAAAATTTTCTTAAGCTCTTACATCTTATTTTCAAAACGTTTCAGCAATAAAAATACAAAAATCATCAAAAAAAGTCGCAATTTTAAAGAGAATCGTTATTTCTTGTTAAATACCAATTTCAAACTTCATTTTTGAACTTGCTGTTAATTGTAGATGGTTGAAGCAAATACCATTCGATTAAGCAGGAAATTTTCTATCAAACAAATCTTACTTTTATAACGTTTCAGCAATGTAAATATAAAAAAAATTAAAAAAACCCGCAAGTTTGAAAATAGTCGTTATTCCTTGATAAGTACCAATTTCAAACTTCATTTTTCAGCTTGCTCTTAGCTGTATGTGGTTAAACCAAATACCATTCAATTGAGCAAAACATTTTCTATCAAAAAAATCTTACTTTTATAACGTTTCAGCAATGTAAATATAAAAAAAATTAAAAAAATGTGCAAGTTTAAAAATAGTCGTTATTCCTTGATAAGTATCAATTTCAAACTTCATTCTTGAGCTTGCTATTGATTTTAAATGGTTGAAGCAAGTACTATTCGATTGAACAGGATATTTTCTATCAAACACATTCTAGTTTTATAAAGTTTCAGCAATGTAAATATAAAAATAATTAAAAAAATACGCAAGTTTAAAAAAAGTCGTTATTTCTTGATAAATACCAAATCCAAACTTTATTCTTGAGCTTGCTATTAATTGTAGATGGTTGAAACAAATACCGTTCGATTAAGCAGAAAATTTTCTATCAAATATATCTTATTTTTATAACGTTTCAGCAATGTAAATAAAAAAAAAATAAAAAAATACGCAAGTTTAAAAATAGTCGTTATTTCTTGATAAATACCAATTTCAAACTTTATTCTTGAGCTTGCTATTAATTGTAGATGGTTGAAACAAATACCGTTCGATTAAGCAGAAAATTTTCTATCAAATATATCTTATTTTTCTAACGTTTCAGCAATGTAAATATAAAAAAAATCAAAAAAATACGCAAGTTTAAAGATTGTCGTTATTCCTTGATAAGTAGCAATTTCAAACTTCAATCTTGAGCTTGCTCTTAGCTGTATGTGGTTGAAGCAAATACCGTTCGATTAAGCAGGAAATTTTCTATCAAATAAATTTTACCTTTATAACGTTTCAGCAAAGTAAATGTAAAAAAAATTAAAAAAATGCACAAGTTTAAAAATATTCGTTATTTCTTGATAAGTATCAATTTCAAACTTTATTCTTGAGCTTGCTATTAATTGTAGATAGCTGAAACAAATACCATTCGATTAAGCAAGAAATTTTCTATCAAATGTATTTTACTTTTATAACGTTTCAACAATGTAAATATAAAAAAAATCAAAAAAATACGAAAGTTTAAAGATAGTTGTTATTCCTTAATAAGTACCAACTTCAAACTTCATTTTTGAGCTTGCTGTTAATTGTAGATGATTGAAGCAATTACCATTCGATTAAGCAGGAAATTTTCCATCAAATATATTTTACTTTTATAACGTTTTAGCAATGTAAATATAAAAAAAATTAAAAAAATGGGCAAGTTTAAAAATAGTCGTTATTCCTTGATAAGTACCAATTTCAAACTTTATTCTTGCGCTTGCTATTAATTGTCGATGGTTGAAGCAAATACCATTCGATTAAACAGGAAGTTTCCTATCAAATACATTTTACTTTTATAACGTTTCAGTAATGTAAATATAAAAAAAATCATAAAAATTACCAAGTTTAAAAAAAGTCGTTATTCCTTGACAAGTACCAATTTCAAACTTTATTCTTGAGCTTGCTGTTAATTGCAGATGGTTCAAGCAAGTACCGTTCTATTAAGCACAAAATTTCCTATCAAATACATTCTACTTTTATAACGTTTCGGCAATGTAAATACAAAAAAAATCAAAAAATTACCCAGGTTTAAAGAGAGTCGTTATTTCTTGATAACTACCAATTTCAAACTTCATTTTTGAGCTTGCTATTATTTGTAAATAGTTAAAGAAAAAACCATTTAATTAAATAAGAAATTTTCTATTAAATACATTTAACTTTTATAACGTTTTAGTAATGTAAAAATAAAAAAAATAAAAAAATGCGCAAGTTTAAACATAGTCGTAATTTCTTGATAAGTACCAATTTCAATCTTCGGTCTTGAGCTTGCTATTAACTGTGGATGGTTAAAACAAGTACCGTTCGATTGAGCAGGAAATTTTCTATCAAATAAATTTTACCTTTATAACGTTTCAACAATGTAAATATAAAAAAAATCAAAAAAATTCGCAAGTTTAAGGAAAGTCGTTATTTCTTGATAAATGCCAATTTCAAACTTCATTCTTGAGCTTAATATTGATTGTAGATAGTTGAAGCAAGTACTATTCGATTGAGCAGAACATTTTCTATTAAACACATTTTAGTTTTATAAAGTTTCTGCAATGTAAATATATAAAAAATTAAAAAAAATTGCAAGTTTAAAAATAGTCGTTATTTCAATTTCAAACTTCATTCTTGAGCTTGCTATTGATTGTAGATGGTTGAAGCAAGTATTGTTCGATTAAGCAGGATATTTTCTATCAAACTCATTTTAGTTTTATAAAGTTTCAGCAATGTAAATGTAAAAAAAATCAAAAAATTGATATTGATTGTAGATCTTTGACACAAATACTATTCAATTAAGCAGGAAATTTTCTATCAAATACATCCTATCTTTATAACGTTTGTGCAATGTAAATATATAAAAAAATAAAAAAAATTCGCAAATTTAAAGATAGTCGTATTCCTTGATAAATACCAATTTCAAACTTCGGTCTTGAGCTTGCTATTAACTGTGTATGGTTGAAACAAATACCATTCGATTGAGCAGAAAATTTTCTATCAAATAGATCTCACTTTTAAAACGTTTCAGCAATGTAAATATGAAAAAAATTAAAAAAATTCACAAGTTTAAAAATAGTTGTTATTCTTTGATAAGTACCAATTTCAAACTTCATTCTTGAGCTTGCTATTGATTGTAAATAGTTGAAGCAAGTATTATTCGATTGAGCAGAATATTTTATACCAAACACGTTTTAGCTTTATGAAGTCTCATCAATGTAAATATAAAAAAAATCAAAAAAATACGCAAGTTTAAAAAGAGTCGTTATTTTTTAATAAATACCAATTTCAAACTTCATTCTTAAGCTTGCTATTAATTGTAGATAGTTGAAACAAATACCATTTCATGGAGCAGAAAATTTTCTATCAAATACATCCTATCTTTATAACGTTTCAGCAATGTAAATATAAAAAAAATTTAAAAAATGCGCAAGTTTAAAGATAGTCGTAATTCCTTGATAAGTACCAATTTCAATCTTCGGTCTTGAGCTTGCTATTAACTGTGGATGGTTAAAACAAGTACCAATCGATTGAGCAGGAAATTTTCTATCAAATAAATTTTACTTTTATAACGTTTTAGCAATGTAAATATAAAAAAATCAAAAAAATACGCAAGTTTAAAGAGAGTTGTTATTTCTTAATAAATACCAATTTCAAACTTCATTCCTAGTTAGTTGGGGTAAATACCATTCGATTAAGCAAAAAATTTTCTATCAAATACATTTTATTCTTATAACGTTTTAGCAATTTAAACATAAAAAATTAAAAAAATGCGCAAGTTTAAAGATAGTCGTTATTCTTTGATAAGTACCAATTCCAAACTTTATTCTTGAGCTTGCTATTAACCGTAGATGGTTAAAACAAATACCATTCGATTAAGCAGGAAATTTCCTATCAAATACATTTTACTTTTATAACGATTTAACAATATAAATATAAAAAAAATTAAAAAAATGCGCAAGTTTAAAAAGAGTCGTTATTTCTTGATAAATACCAATTTCAAATTGCATTTCTGAGCTTGCTATTGATTGTAGATGGTTAAAGCAAATACTATTCAATTAAGCAAAATATTTTCTATCAAACACATTTTAGTTTTGTAACGTTTTAACAATGTAAATATAAAAAAAATCAAAAAAATACGCAAGTTTAAAGATAGTCGTTATTCCTTGATAAGTACCAATTTCAAACTTTATTCTTGAGCTTGATATTGATTGTAGATCTTTAACACAAATATTATTCAATTAAGCAGGAAATTTTCTATCAAATACATCCTACTTTTATAACGTTTCAGCGATGTAAATATAAAATAAATCAAAAAAATGCGCAAGTTTAAAAATAGTCGTTATTCCTTGATAAGTACCAATTCCAAACTTTATTCTTGAGCTTGCTATTAATTGTAGATGGTTAAAGCAAATACCGTTCGATTAGGCAAAAAATTTTCCATTGAAAACATTCTACTTTTATAACGTTTCAGCAATGAAAATATAAAAAAAATTAAAAAAATGCGCAAGTTTAAAGATATTCGTTATTTCTTGATAAGTACCAATTTCAAGCTTCATTCTTGAGCTTGCTATTATTTGTAGATGGTTGAAACAAGTACCGTTCGATTGAGCTGAAAATTTTCTATCAAATAAATTTTACTTTTTTAACATTTCAGCAATGTAAATAGAAAAAAAATAAAAAAATACGCAAGTTTAAAGACAGTCGTTATTCCTTGATAAGTACCAATTTCAAACTTTATTCTTGAGCTTGATATTAATTGTAGAATGTTGACACAAGTACCATTCAATTGAGCAGGAAATTTCCTATCAAATACATCTTATTTTTATAATGTTTCAGTAATGTAAATATAAAAAAATTAAAAAAATTCTCAAGTTTAAATAGAGTCGTTATTTCTTGATAATTACCAATTTCAAACTTCATTCTTGAGCTTGCTATTGGTTGTAGATGGTTGAAGCAAGTACTATTCGATTGAGCAGGATATTTTCTATCAAACACATTTTAGCTTTATAATGTTTCTGCAATGTAAAAATATAAAAAATCAAAAAAATTTGCAAGTTTAAAGATAGTCGTTATTCCTTGATAAGTAACAACTTCAAACTTCATTCTTGAGCTTGCTATTAATTGTAGATGGTTGAAACAAGTACCATTCAATTGAGCAAGAAATTTCCTATTAAATATTTTTTACTTTTATTACGTTTCAGCAATCTAAAGATAAAAAAAATCAAAAAAATTAGCAAGTTTAAAGAGAGTTGTTATTTCTTGATAAATACCAATTTCAAACTTCATTCTTGAGCTTGCTATTGTTTGTAGATGGTTGAAGCAAGTACTGTTCGATTAAGCAGGATATTTTCTATTAAACACATTTTAGTTTTGTAAAGTTTTAACAATGTAAAAATAAAAAAAAAACAAAAAAATACGCAAGTTTAAAGATAGTGGTTATTCCTTGATAAGTACCAAATTCAAGCTTCATTCTTGAGCTTGCTATTATTTGTAGATGGTTGAAACAAGTACCGTTCGATTGAGCTGAAAATTTTCTATCAAATAAATTTTACTTTTTTAACATTTCAGCAATGTAAATAGAAAAAAAAATAAAAAAATACGCAAGTTTAAAGACAGTCGTTATTCCTTGATAAGTACCAATTTCAAACTTTATTCTTGAGCTTGATATTAATTGTAGAATGTTGACACAAGTACCATTCAATTGAGCAGGAAATTTCCTATCAAATACATCTTATTTTTATAATGTTTCAGTAATGTAAATATAAAAAAATTAAAAAAATTCTCAAGTTTAAATAGAGTCGTTATTTCTTGATAATTACCAATTTCAAACTTCATTCTTGAGCTTGCTATTGGTTGTAGATGGTTGAAGCAAGTACTATTCGATTGAGCAGGATATTTTCTATCAAACACATTTTAGCTTTATAATGTTTGTGCAATGTAAAAATATAAAAAATCAAAAAAATTTGCAAGTTTAAAGATAGTCGTTATTCCTTGATAAGTAACAACTTCAAACTTCATTCTTGAGCTTGCTATTAATTGTAGATGGTTGAAACAAGTACCATTCAATTGAGCAAGAAATTTCCTATTAAATATTTTTTACTTTTATTACGTTTCAGCAATCTAAATATAAAAAAAATCAAAAAAATTAGCAAGTTTAAAGAGAGTTGTTATTTCTTGATAAATACCAATTTCAAACTTCATTCTTGAGCTTCCTATTGATTGTAGATGGTTGAAGCAAGTACTGTTCAATTAAGCAGGATATTTTCTATTAAACACATTTTAGTTTTGTAAAGTTTTAACAATGTAAAAATAAAAAAAAACAAAAAAATACGCAAGTTTAAAGATAGTGGTTATTCCTTGATAAGTACCAATTTCAAACTTCATTCTTGAGCTTGCTATTAATTGTAGATGGTTAAAGCAAATACCGTTCGATTAAGCAAAAAATTTTCTATCAAATACATATTATTTTTATAACGTTTTGGCAATGTAAATATAAAAAATATTAAAAATATGCTCAAGTTTAAAGATAGTCGTTTTTTCTTGATAAGTACCAATTTCAAACTTTATTCTTAAGCTTGCTATTAATTGTAGATAGTTGAAACAATTACCATTTAATTGAGCAGAAAATTATCTATCAAATACATCCTATCTTTATAACGTTTCAGCAATGTAAATATAAAAAAAAATAAAAAAATGCGCAAGTTTAAAGATAGTCGTAATTCCTTAATAAGTACCAATTTCAATCTTTGGTCTTGAGCTTGCTATTAACTGTGGATGGTTAAAACAAATACCAATCGATTGAGCAGGAAATTTTCTATGAAATAAATTTTACTTTTATAACGTTTTAGCAATGTAAATATAAAAAAAATCAAAAAAATACGCAAGTTTAAAGAGAGTCGTTATTTCTTGATAAATACCAATTTCAAATTTTATTCTTGAGAAAAGGTGTTCCAATCGAACAACAACGTCGAGAAACTGTATACCGGTTTCGGGGTTTTTGCCCCTCATCAGTACAGTGTATCTCGGAGCGTTGTGCTCGATTGGAACAGGTGGGAGAACTCGCTTATATCAAGCGAGGTTCGGCTAGTAGTCGTGTAGACAGACACAGTGTGCCATCTAACGAAGAGTACTGGAAGGTGCGAGAATTGGTATAATAATGTTGGCGGATAACAACGTTATCTCTTTGGCTCTCGCTCGGCCACCAACATAACCAACCTCCACGATTAGGCAAAAACAACTACTTCGCGGACTAATGCCCCGACCGACATTGAATTACATCACCTAATCGCCCAACCAGCAACACACTGAAAAGCAGTGTAACCAGAACTAGCAATCGAACAACAACGTCGAGAAACTGTATACCGGTTTCGGGGTTTTTGCCCCTCATCAGTACAGTGTATCTCGGAGCGTTGTGCTCGATTGGAACAGGTGGGAGAACTCGCTTATATCAAGCGAAGTTCGGCTAGTACTCGTGTAGACAGACACAGTGTGCCATCTAACGAAGAGTACTGGAAGGTGCGAGAATTGGTATAATAATGTTGGCGGATAACAACGTTATCTCTTTGGCTCTCGCTCGGCCACCAACATAACCAACCTCCACGATTAGGCAAAAACAACTACTTCGCGGACTAATGCCCCGACCGACATTGAATTACATCACCTAATCGCCCAACCAGCAACACACTGAAAAGCAGTGTAACCAGAACTAGCAAAGGTGTTCCAATCGAACAACAACGTCGAGAAACTGTATACCGGTTTCGGGGTTTTTGCCCCTCATCAGTACAGTGTATCTCGGAGCGTTGTGCTCGATTGGAACAGGTGGGAGAACTCGCTTATATCAAGCGAAGTTCGGCTAGTAGTCGTGTAGACAGACACAGTGTGCCATCTAACGAAGAGTACTGGAAGTTGCGAGAATTGGTATAATAAAGTTGGCGGATAACAACGTTATCTCTTTGGCTCTCGCTCGGCCACCAACATAACCAACCTCCACGATTAGGCAAAAACAACTACTTCGCGGACTAATGCCCCGACCGACATTGAATTACATCACCTAATCGCCCAACCAGCAACACACTGAAAAGCAGTGTAACCAGAACTAGCAAAGGTGTTCCAATCGAACAACAACGTCGAGAAACTGTATACCGGTTTCGGGGTTTTTGCCCCTCATCAGTACAGTGTATCTCGGAGCGTTGTGCTCGATTGGAACAGGTGGGAGAACTCGCTTATATCAAGCGGCACACTGTGTCTGTCTACACGACTACTAGCCGAACTTCGCTTGATATAAGCGAGTTCTCCCACCTGTTCCAATCGAGCACAACGCTCCGAGATACACTGTACTGATGAGGGGCAAAAACCCCGAAACCGGTATACAGTTTCTCGACGTTGTTGTTCGATTGGAACACCTTTGCTAGTTCTGGTTACACTGCTTTTCAGTGTGTTGCTGGTTGGGCGATTAGGTGATGTAATTCAATGTCGGTCGGGGCATTAGTCCGCGAAGTAGTTGTTTTTGCCTAATCGTGGAGGTTGGTTATGTTGGTGGCCGAGCGAGAGCCAAAGAGATAACGTTGTTATCCGCCAACATTATTATACCAATTCTCGCACCTTCCAGTACTCTTCGTTAGATGGCACACTGTGTCTGTCTACACGACTACTATTTATTCTTGAGCTTGATATTAATTGTAGATGGTTGAAGCAAATACTATTCGATTGAGCAGGATGTTTTCTATCAAACACAGTTTAGCTTTATAATGTTTCTGCAATGTAAAAATATAAAAAATCAAAAAAATTTGCAAGTTTAAAGATAGTCGTTATTCCTTGATAAGTAACAACTTCAAACTTCATTCTTGAGCTTGCTATTAATTGTAGATGGTTGAAACAAGTACCATTCAATTGAGCAAGAAATTTCCTATTAAATATTTTTTACTTTTATTACGTTTCAGCAATCTAAATATAAAAAAAATCAAAAAAATTAGCAAGTTTAAAGAGAGTTGTTATTTCTTGATAAATACCAATTTCAAACTTCATTCTTGAGCTTGCTATTGATTGTAGATGGTTGAAGCAAGTACTGTTCGATTAAGCAGGATATTTTCTATTAAACACATTTTAGTTTTATAAAGTTTTAGCAATGTAAATATAAAAAAAATTATAAAATACGCAAGTTTAATGATAGCCGTTATTCCTTGATAAGTACCAAATTCAAACTTCATTTTTGAGCTTGCTATTAATTGCAGATGGTTGAAACAAATATCATTCAATTGAACAAAAAATTTTCTATTAAATGCATATTACTTTTATAACGTTTCAACAATGTAAATATGAAAAAAAAATAAAAAAATTTGCAAGTTTAAATATAGTCGTTATTTCTTGATAAGTACCAATTTCAAACTTCATTCTTGAGCTTGCTATTGACTGTAGATGGTTGACGCAAATACTATTTAATTAAGCAGGATATTTTTTATCAAACACATTTTAGTTTTATAAAGTTTCAGCAAAATAAATATAAAAAAAATCAAAAAAATACGCAAGTTTAAAGATAGTCGTTATTCCTTGATAAGTACCAAGTTTAAACTTCATTCTTGAGCTTGCTATTAAGTGTAGATAGTTGTGGTAAATACCATTCGATTAAGCAAAAAATTTTCTATCAAATACATTTTATTCTTATAACGTTTTAGCAATTTAACATAAAAAATTAAAAAAATGCGCAAGTTTAAAGATAGTCGTTATTCTTTGATAAATACCAATTTCAAACTTTATTCTTGAGCTTGCTATTAAGCGTAGATGGTTTAAACAAATACTATTTGATTAGGCAGAAAATTTCCTATCAAATATATTCTATCTTTATAACGTTTCAGCAATAAAAATATAAAAAAAATTAAAAAACTTTTCAAGTTTAAAGATAGTCTTTATTCCTTGATAAGTACTAACTTCAAACTTTATTCTTGAGCCTGCTATTAATCGTAGATAGCTAAAACAAGTACCATTCGATTGAGCAGGAAATTTCCTATCAAATACATTCTATCTTTATAACGTTTTAGCAATAAAAATATAAAAAAAATTAAAGAAATGCGCAAGTTTAAAAAGAGTCGTTATTTCCTGATAAATATCAAATTCAAACTTCATTCTTAAGCTTGCTATTGATTGTAAATAGTTGAAGCAAATACTATTTGATTAAGCAGGATATTTTCTATTACGCACATTTTAGTTTTATAAAGTTTTCGCAATGTAAATATGAAAAAATCAAAAAAATACTCAAGTTTAAAGATAGTTGTTATTTCTTGATAAGTACCAATTTCAAACTATATTCTTGAGCTTGCTATTAAATGTAGATAGTCGACACAAGTACCGTTCGATTGAGCAGAAAATTTTCTATCAAATACATTTTACTTTTATAACGTTTCAGCAATGTAAATATAAAAAAAATCAAAAAATACGCAAGATTAAAGAGAGTTGTTATTTCTTGATAAATACTAATTTCAAACTTTATTTTGAGTTTGCTATTGATTGTAAATAGTTAAAACAAGTAATATTCGATTGAGCAGGATTTTTTCTATCAAACACATTTTAGTTTTATAAAGTTTCAGCATTGTAAATATAAAAAAAATTAAAAAAATGCGCAAATTTAAAGATAGTCGTTATTCTTTGATAAATACCAACTTCAAACTTTGGTCTTGAGCTTGCTATTAACTGTAGATGGCTGAAGCAAGTACCGTTCGATTGAGCAGAAAATTTTCTATCAAATGGATACCACTTTTGAAACGTTTCAGCAATATAAATATAAAAAAAATCAAAAAAATTCGCAAGTTTAAAGAGAGTTGTTATTTCTTGATAAATACCAATTTCAAACTTCATACTTGAGCTTGCTATTGACTGTAGATGGTTGAAGCAAATATTGTTCGATTAAGCAGGATATTTTCTATCAAACACATTTTAAGTTTTATAAAGTTTTAGCAATGTAATTATAGAAAAAATCAAAAAAATACGCAAGTTTAAAGATAGTCGTTATTCCTTGATAAGTACCAAGTTTAAACTTCATTTTTGTGCTTGCTATTAACTGTAGATAGTTGGGGCAAATACCATTCAACTAAGCAAAATATTTTCTATCAAATACATTTTACTTTTATAACGTTTTAGCAATTTAAACATCAAAAAATTAAAAAAATGCGCAAGTTTAAAGAAAGTCGTTATTCCTAGATAAGTACCAATTTCAAACTTCATTCTTGAGCTTGCTATTAATTGTAGATGGTTAAGGCAAATACCATTCGATTAAGCAAAAAATTTTCTATCAAATACATCTTACTTTTATAACGTTTTAGTAATTTAAATATAAAAATTTAAAAAAATGCGCAAGTTTAAAAAGAGTCGTTATTTCTTGTTAAATACCAATTTCAAACTTCATTCTTGAGATTGCTATTAATTGTAAATGGTTGAAGCAAATATTATTCGATTAAACAAAAAATTTCCTATCAAATACATCCTACTTTCGTAACTTCTTAGCAATGTAAATATAAAAAAAATTAAAAAAATTTGCAAGTTTAAAAATAGTCGTTATTCCTTGATAAGTACCAATTTCAAACTTCATTCTTGAGCTTGGTATTGATTGTAGATGATTAAAACAAATATAATTCTATTGAACAGGAAATTTTCTATCAAATACATTCTATCTTTATAACCTTTCAGCAATTAAAATACAAAAAAAATTAAAAAAATTTGCAAGTTTAAAGATAGTCGTTATTCCTTGGTAAGTACCAATTTCAAACTTTATTCTTGAGCTTGCTATTAATCGTAGATGGTTAAAACAAATACCATTTGATTGACCAGAAAATTTCCTATCAAATACATTCTATCCTTATAACGTTTTAGCAACAAAAATATAAAAAAAATTAAAAAAATTTGCAAGTTTAAAGATAGTCGTTATTCCATGATAAGTACCAATTTCAAACTTCATTTTTGAGCTTGCTATTGATTGTAAATGCTTAAAGCAAATACCACTCGATTAAACAGGAAATTTTCTATCAAATACATCTTACTTTTAGAACGCTTTAGCAATTTAAATATCAAAAAATTTAAAAAATGCGCAAGTTTAAAGATAGTCGTTATTCCTTGATAAGTACCAAATTTAAACTTACCAATTTCAAACTTCACTCTTGAGCTTGCTGCTGATTGTAGATAGTTGAAGTAAATACCATTTAATTGAGCAGGAAATTTTCTATCAAATACATTCTATTTTTATAACGTTTTACCAATGTAAATATAAAAAAAATCAAAAAAATACGCAAGTTTAAAAAGAGTCGTTATTTCTTGATAAATACCAATTTCAAACTTCATTCTTGAGCTTGCTAATAATTGCAGATAGTTGAAGTAAATACCATTTAATTGAGCAGGAAATTTTCTATCAAATACGTTCTATTTTTATAACGTTTCAGCAATGTAAATATAAAAAAAATTAAAAAAATGCGCAAGTTTAAAGATAGTCGTTATTCCTTGATAAGAACAAACTTCAAACTTTATTCTTGAGCTTGATATTGATTGTAAATAGTTGAAGCAAGTACTGTACAATTGAGCAGAATATTTTCTATCAAACACATTTTAGTTTTGTAAAGTTTCAGCAGTGTAAATATAAAAAAAATTAAAAAAAATACGCTAGTTTAAAAATAGTCCTTATTTCTTGTTAAGTACCAATTTCAAACTTTAATTTTGAGCTTGCTATTAATTGTAAATGGTTGTGGTAAGTACTGTAATGAGATCGTCGTTGAGGAAAGGTGTTAAATAATAACCAAAATTAAATATTAAATATTTTCTTTTAAATTTTAAACCAGTTTGGTTTAATTCGGCTCGCCTACGTTGTGTTTAATCGTCTAAAGTAATCACTCTCATAGTGATAATTAATTTAACCCTTTCTGTAAGAACAGAAGGGATAAGTGGTAACTCAAATTCGAATTCAAAGTAGTGTCAAACGCGTGGGGGAAGAAATTAAAAGTCAAGTTTCCTCAAAACTAAATTTATTACATATCTTCAAAATGTTTATTACAACAATACAAGAATTATGAGGGTTAATCCAAATTTGCCATTTATTCAAATTTCCATTTATTATTTAGTCAAATTTTTAACATCTGTAACCACAAATCTGTTCAAATTTGAGACTATAATTTTATAAATCTCTAGTCGCAGATTTAAGTAATAGATAAATTTATTATTAACATTATTATTTAGAATTTACTCTTCCTCTTTCAATGGTCCTAATTCGGTGTTGTAAATCTACCCTAAATTTCAATTTATATTTGCTCAGATTTATGATTTCAAGGCAATGTTTAATAATACGTTTGATAAGCTACTCTTGTACCTGAGTTAGCGGGTTACATGCTCACGGCTCTCTTTTTTTATACGTGCATCGCAATTACTATTTCGCCCTATCGCCGCCCACCGACCCTGGTAAAAGTCAGGTGCCTAAACACCTCTTGCAAAATCCGAGCAAAACCAGGATATACAAATCTTTGCAAAATAAACTGAATTACTGTAGGAATCATTTCTCTCACAAATTTCGGTCACGAGCTTGGACAAAGACTTTTCAGAACTTCACCCTTTCACGATACCAGTTTATTACAGGTAACCAGGATGGTTATTTTTTCTCGTTTGTCTCGTAATAGCCTGCATATACGTATATGCCGTTGGAACGGGTCTACTACGTCCAGTCTAAGTTCAACTGTCGGAAGCTACGACCTGACACAGTGAATTAGATCCGGTAAAGTTGGAAGAAAGGGTTCCCGGGAACCACGACTTTCCTCTTCGAAGATGGCCGACAAACGAGCCTATAATTTCAGGTGTAATCTCGCCTAACACGACGCGAGAGAGAAACAACCCTACGCTACCCTAATTTCAAAATATGCAGCAAATTCAACCTCACGGGATTTTGTAACAACAAAACTTTGCACTGATTTGAAGTGACCATTTGACGTAATTGTTGAGAACCCTTTTTGTAATAGATTGATGATAGATATCTTAGACTTTAATTATTTGGGTCGATAGTCACATCCAGATCGAGCAAAATAAAGAAAGGATACAAGTTGAAATTCATTTCAAAAGTGACCGCAAGTTGTTGCATTTTTCACCAAAATTTTATTTATAATTAACTTTTCTAAATTCTGAATATTTATTTTAAACCAATTAAGCTAAAATTAATTTTGAAAATGAAATTTCCAAACCCAAATTAAAAGTAATACAATTAATAAATTTTAATAAAATGATTTAAATAAATTTGTGGTCACGATGAAGATTAAATAGTGTAAATTTAATCAAATGATTTGAAGAAACTCGGATTAAATTAAATAAAATCTTCGTATAAAATTAATTAATTCAAATAATAAATAGATAGAAAACCCTTTGTGGGCTTACCTAGAAAATTAATCCCTTTGATTGTCCTGGGAGCCCTTGTGGTTAAATTGCCAAGTTGGTTGGTTTTTCTTTTAACACAAACCGTCACAATTTAATTTAAATTATAAAAAAAAAATATTATTACTCCTTCACTATTGCTAGCACGAAATCAAAAAAAATTAAATGATGAAATAAATTTAAGTTTTAACATAAACCCCAAAGGGTCGAAATTGAACTTTGTTAAATTGAATAAATTTAAACAAAGAGAATAATTCGAAAATTAACTATCTCGAAAGACCGTCAAGAATCGACTGCCGAAAATCCACGCGAAATCTGTTTTTATGAAATAGGGACGCTCCCTGAACCACCCCCTCTGGTACTCTCTTTCCACATATGTATGATTATGCAAATTTGACTCTTAAACGTTTTGGCATTAAGATCAACCCTCGTTTAACCCTCCTAAACAAAATATTATTTACTAGTAAGGGTATTTTTGATTCGATTTTTCCCTATATTATTTAACATACAATTTATAAATTTCTTTGATGACCGAATATAATACAATCACAATGTCGAATCAACCCCTATTTACCTGAAAGAGAAATTAAACTCCAAAGTTTGTTGCCGTTTTGTCTGAACTTGTTTTTAAACATTATTGTGGCAAATACATGCAGCAACCAATTTCGTTTGTTTAAATTTTATGGAAATGTAGAATTAAATTCGGAAAGAAAACTGTAATGTCGCGGTACTACCCTCCACTTGGTGTCGCCACCAGTATTATCTTCGTACGATTTTTTCGAATTTATTCGAAAAATTTACGAATTTCCATCTACTTTTCTTTCTATCACTATGTTAGTAATTGGCAACCATTGTGTCGTACCAAATTGGTTTACAATGAGTTTAAATAATTTAAATTGTTTACATGCAATTTCACGGTTGCCCCCGCCTAAATTAGGGTTAAATTTTATATCAAAATGCTCAGAAAATTTCACGCGTTTTTCTAAAATAATCGTTTTGTACTGGATCTTTTGTATTTAGCAACAATTTAATAATTTTACTAAAACTTTTCTAACTGACCACATGTGCAAGTTATTTTCGGTATTCTTCCAGCGCTTGGTGTTAGGGCGTGTCTTCTTTTAAGAAACCACTTGACCGCCAGCTTTATCTTTGACAAATTTAAATTCCAGATTTCCTGTTACAGTCGGCCAATATATTTGTAAATATTTAGAATAGTGATTTTGACAAATTAGCAGATTTGCGTTAATTTAAAAGTATTATGCTATGAGTGTAGCTCCTTTTTTTTTTAATTTAAATTATTGAAAGTTTATTATGCATCTAATAACTACAAATTTTGTGCCTCTGACCGAATTTATTTCTCAAATTGTGAATCTTCATTAAATTTATAATTATCTTTCAGCTACGAATTAATAAGTATTTTTAAAATAGGACTATTAATTGATTATAAAATTATAGTTTTGATTTCTTCATTAACATTAAACAATAATAGGATTATTTGTATTTTTATGTGGTGTGCAATATTTCTCTGAACGACTAGCTTGGTGTGTGGCGATAACGCTATTCATACCGCTTGAAACATCCCCCGTTACCATGTGGCCCTTTTAAAACATGGCTTTGCAATTTGTAATCACTTAAAGTTCTCGGAAGAATTTCGTGGGAACGGTCGTTTTCTAAACATTTCAATATTTACAAAACACGTGTGAATTTAAACTAAATCTAAATTTGGTTGTTTCTTTTAATTTTCACCGGAAACAAATCGATCGTGATAAAATTTATCTAATAAATTTCTAATTTGAAATTACATTCTTGCCCGATTATTAATAAATAAAGTTTATAAATACCGCGTTCATCACAGTACCATTCTATTAAGTAGAAAATTTCATATCAAATACATTATACCTTTATAACGTTTAGGCAATGTAAATATAAAAAAAATCAAAAAAATGCCCAAGTTTAAAAATAGTCGTTATTCCTTGATAAGTACCAATTTCAAACTTCATTCTTGAGCTTGCTATTGATTGTAAATAGTTGAAGCAAGTATTATTCAATTAAGCAGAATATTTTCTATCAAACATATTTTAGTTTTATGAAGTTTCAGCAATGTAAATATAAAAAAAATCAAAAAAATACGCAAGTTTAAAAAGAGACGTTATTTCTTGATAAATACCAATTTCAAACTTCATTTTTGAGCTTGCTATTGATTGTAAATGCTTAAAGCAAATACCACTCGATTAAACAGGAAATTTTCTATCAAATACATCTTACTTTTAGAACGCTTTAGCAATTTAAATATCAAAAAATTAAAAAAATGCGCAAGTTTAAAGATAGTCGTTATTCCTTGATAAGTACCAAATTTAAACTTTATTCTTGAGCTTGCTATTAACTGTAAATAGTTGAAGCAAATACCATTTTATTAAGCAAAAAATTTTCTATCAAATACATTCTATTTTTATAACGTTTCAGCAATGTAAATATAGAAAAAATTTAAAAAATTCGCAATTTTAAAGATAGTCGCTATTCCTTGATAAGTACCATGTTTAAACTTCATTCTTGAGTTTGCTATTAACTGTAGATAGTTGGAGCAAATACCATTCGATTAAGCAGAAAATTTTCTATCAAATACTTCTTACTTTTATAACGTTTAACAATTTAAATATAAAAAAATTAAAAAAATGCGCAAGTTTAAAGATAGTCGTTATTCCTTGATAAGTACCAACTTCAAACTTTATTCTTAAGCTTGCTATTAATTGTAGATGGTTAAAGCAAATACCATTCGATTAAGCAGGAAAATTTCTATCAAATACATTATACTTTTATAACGTTTTAGCAATTTAAATATAAAAAAATTAAAAAAATGCGCACGTTTAAAGATAGTCGTTATTTCTTGATAAGTACCAATTTCAAACTTTATTCTTGAGCTTGCTATTAATCGTAGATAGTTAAAACAAATACCATTCGATTGAGCAGGAAAATTTCTATCCAACACATCTTACTTTTATAACGTTTTAGCAATTTAAATATAAAAAAATTTAAAAAATGCGCAAGTTTAAAGATAGTCGTTATTTCTTGATAAGTACCAATTTCAAACTTTATTCTTAAGCTTGCTATTAATTGTAGATGGTTAAAACAAATACCATTCGATTGAGCAGGAAATTTTCTATCAAATACGTTCTATCTTAATAACGTTTCAGCTATGAAAATATAAAAAAAATTAAAAAAATTCGCAAGTTTAAAGATAGTCGTTATTCCTTGATAAGTACCAAATTCAAACTTCATTCTTGAGCTTGCTATTGATTGTAAATGGTTAGGGCAAATACCATTCGATTAAGCAAAAAATTTTCTATCAAATACATTTTACTTTTATAACGTTTTAGCAATTTAAATATAAAAAAATTAAAAAAATGCGCAAGTTTAAAGATAGTCGTTATTCCTTGATAAGTTTCAATTTCAAACTTCATTCTTGAGCTTGCTATTAATTGTAAATGGTTGAAGCAAATACTATTCGATTGAGCAGAACATTTTCTATCAAATACATCTTACTTTTATAACGTTTCAGCAATGTAAATATAAAAAAAATCAAAAAAATACGCAAGTTTAAAGAGAGTTGTTATTTCTTGATAAATACCAATTTAAAACCTTATTCTTGAGCTTGCTATTGACTGTAGATGGTTAAAACAAATATTATTCGATTGAGCAGGATATTTTCTATCAAACACATTTTAGTTCTATAAAGTTTCAGCATTGGAAATATAAAAAAAATCAAAAAAATACGCAAGTTTAAAAATAGTTGTTATTCTTTGATAAGTACTAATTTCAAGTTTCATTCTTGAGCTTGCTATTAACTGTAAATGGTTGAAAGAAGCACCATTCGATTGAGCAGAAAATTTTCTATTAAATAGATCCTACCTTTTTAACGTTTCAGCAATATAAATAAAAAAAAATTAAAAAAATGCGCAAGTTTAGAGATAGTCGTTATTCCTTGATAAGTACCAATTTCAAACTTTATTCTTGAGCTTGCTGTTGATTGAAGATGGTTGAAACAAATACCATTTAATTGAGCAGAAAATTTTCTATCAAATACATTTTATTTTTATAACGTTTAAGCAATGTAAATATAAAAAAAAAAAATACGCAAGTTTAAAGATAGTTTTTATTCCTTGATAAGTACCAATTTCAAGCTTCATTCTTGAGCTTGCTATTGATTATAAATAGTCGAAGCTAGTACCATTTGATTGAGCAAAATATTTTCTATCAAACACATTCTAGTTTTATAAAGTTTCAACAATGTAAATAAAAAAAAATCAAAAAAATTCGCAAGTTTAAAAAAAGTCGTTATTTCTTGATAAATACCAATTTCAAACTTCATTCTTGAGCTTGCTAATAATTGTAGATAGTTGAAACAAATACCATTGATTGAACAGGAAATTTTCTATCAAATACATCCTATCCTTATAACGTTTTAGCAATGTAAATATAAAAAAAATTAAAAAAATGCGCAAGTTTAGAGATAGTCGTTATTCCTTGATAAGTACCAATTTCAAACTTTATTCTTGAGCTTGATATTGATTGTAGATAGCTGAAGCAAGTACTATTCGATTGAGCAGAATATTTTCTATCAAACACATTTTAGTTTTATGAAGTTTCAGCAATGTTAATATAAAAAAAATCAAAAAAATGCGCAAGTTTAAAAAGAGTCGTTATTTCTTGATAAATACCAATTTCAAACTTCATTCTTGAGCTTGCTAATAATTGTAGATAGTTGAAGCAAATACCATTTAATTGAGCAAAAAATTTTCTTTCATCTTTATAACGTTTCAGCAATGTAAATATAAAAAAAATTAAAAAAATGCGCAAGTTTAAAGATAGTCGTTATTTCTTGATAAGTACCAACTTCAAACTTCATTCTTGAACTTGCTATTAATTGTAGATGGTTAAAACAAATACCATTTAATTGAACAAAAAATTTTCTATCAAATACATTTTTTTTATAATGTTTCAGCAATGTAAATATAAAAAAAATTAAAAAAATACGCTAGTTTAAAAATAGTCCTTATTTCTTGTTAAGTACCAATTTCAAACTTTATTTTTGAGCTTGCTATTAATTGTAGATAGTCGCGGTAAGTACCATTCTATTAAGTAGAAAATTTCTTATCAAATACATTTTATTTTTATAACGTTTAAGCAATGTAAATATAAAAAAAATCAAAAAAATGCACAAGTTTAAAGATAGTCGTTATTGCTTGATAAGTACCAATTTCAAACTTTATTCTTGAGCTTTCTATTAAATGTAGATGGTTAAAGCAAATACCATTCGATTAAGCAGGAAAACTTCTATCAAATACATCTTACTTTGATAACGTTTTAGCAATTTAAATATAAAAAAATTAAAAAAATGCGCAAGTTTAAAGATAGTCGTTATTTCTTGATAAGTACCAATTTCAAACTTTATTCTTGAGCTTGCTATTAATTGTAAATGGTTGAAGCAAATACTATTCGATTGAGCAGAAAACTTTCTATTAAATACATCCTACTTTTTTAACGTTTCAGCAATGTAAATAAAAAAAATTAAAAAAATGCGCAAGTTTAGAGATAGTCGTTATTCCTTGATAAGTACCAATTTCAAACTTTATTCTTGAGCTTGCTATTGATTGAAGATGGTTGAAACAAATACCATTTAATTGAGCAGGAAATTTTTTATCAAATACATTTTATTTTTAGAACGTTTAGGCAATTTAAATATAAAAAAAATCAAAAAAATGCGCAAGTTTAAAGATAGTCGTTATTCCTTGATAAGTACCAATTTCAAACTTCATTCTTGAGCTTGCTATTGATTGTAAATAGTTGAAGCAAGTATTATTCGATTGAGCAAAATATTTTCTATCCAACACATTCTAGTTTTATAAAGTTTCAGCAATGTAAATAAAAAAAAATCAAAAAAATACGCAAGTTTAAAAAGAGTCGTTATTTCTTGATAAATACCAATTTCAAACTTCATTCTTAAGCTTGCTAATAATTGTAAATGGTTGAAGCAAATACTATTCGATTGAGCAGGATATTTTCTATTAAACACATTTTAGTTTTATAGAATTTTAGCAATGTAAATATAAAAAAAATCAAAAAAATACGCAAGTTTAAATAGAGTTGTTATTTCTTGATAAATACCAATTTCAAACTTCACTCTTGAGCTTGCTGCTGATTGTAGATAGTTGAAGTAAATACCATTTAATTGAGCAGGAAATTTTCTATCAAATACATTCTATTTTTATAACGTTTTACCAATGTAAATATAAAAAAAATCAAAAAAATACGCAAGTTTAAAAAGAGTCGTTATTTCTTGATAAATACCAATTTCAAACTTCATTTTTGAGCTTGCTAATAATTGCAGAAGTAAATACCATTTAATTGAGCAGGAAATTTTCTATCAAATACATTCTATTTTTATAACGTTTCAGCAATGTAAATATAAAAAAAATTAAAAAAATGCGCAAGTTTAAAGATAGTCGTTATTCCTTGATAAGAACAAACTTCAAACTTTATTCTTGAGCTTGATATTGATTGTAAATAGTTGAAGCAAGTACTATACAATTGAGCAGAATATTTTCTATCAAACATATTTTAGTTTTATGAAGTTTCAGCAATGTAAATATAAAAAAAATCAAAAAAATACGCAAGTTTAAAAAGAGACGTTATTTCTTGATAAATACCAATTTCAAACTTCATTCTTAAGCTTGCTATTAATTGTAGATAGTTTAAGCAAATACCGTTTAATTAAGCAAAAAATTTTTTATCAAATACATCTTATCTTTATAACGTTTCAACAATGTAAATATAGAAAAAATTAAAAAAATTCGTAAGTTTAAAGATAGTCGTTATTCCTTGATAAGTAGCAAATTCAAACTTCATTCTTGAGCTTGCTATTGATTGTAAATAGTTGAAGCAAGTATTATTTGATTAAGCAAAATATTTTCTATCAAACACATTTTAGTTTTATAAAGTTTCAGCAATGTAAATATAAAAAAAAATAAAAAAATGCGCAAGTTTAAAGATAGTCGTTATTCCTTGATAAGTACCAATTTTAAACTTTATTCTTGAGCTTGCTGTTAACTGTAAATAGCTGGGGCAAATACCATTTGATTAAGCAAAAAATTTCCTATTAAATACATTCTATTCTTATAACGTTTCAGCAATGTAAATTTAGAAAAAATTTAAAAAATTCGCAAGTTTAAAGATAGTCGTTATTCCTTGATAAGTACCAATTTCAAACTTTATTCTTAAGCTTGCTATTAATTATAGGTGGCTGAAATAAATACAATTTGATTGAACAGGATATTTTCTATCAAACACGTTTTAGTTTTATAAAGTTTCAGCAATGTAAATATAAAGAAACTCAAAAAAATACGCAAGTTTAAAGATAGTCGTTATTCCTTGATAAGTACCAATTTCAAACTTCATTCTTGAGCTTGCTATTAATTGTAGATGGTTGAGACAAATACCATTCAATTAAACAGGAAATTTTTTATCAAATGTATTTTATTTTTATAACGTTTCAGCAACGTAAATATAAAAAAAATCAAAAAGTACGCAAGTTTAAAGATAGTCGTTATTCCTTGATAAGTACCAATTTCAAACTTCATTTTTGAGCTTGCTGTTAATTGTAAAGAGTTAAAGCAAATACCATTCGATTAAGCAGGAAATTTTTCATCAAATGTATCTTATTTTTGTAACGTTTCAGCAATGTAAATATAAAAAAAATTAAAAAAATGCGCAAGTTTAAAAAGAGTCGTTATTTCTTAATAAATACCAATTTCAAACTTCATTCTTGAGCTTGCTGTTAATTGTAGATGGTTGAGACAAATACCATTCAATTAAACAGAAAATTTTTTATCAAATGTATTTTATTTTTATAACGTTTCAGCAATGTAAATATAAAAAAAATCAAAAAAATACGCAAGTTTAAAAATAGTCGTTATTCCTTGATAAAAACCAATTTCAAACTTCATTCTTGAGCTTGCTATTAATTGTAGATGGCAGAAGCAAATACCATTCGATTAAGCAAAAAATTTTCTATCAAATACATTTTACTTTTATAACGATTCAACAATGTGAATATAGAAAATATTAAAAAAATGCGCAAGTTTAAAGATAGTCGTTATTCCTTGATAAGTACCAACTTCAAACTTTATTCTTGAGCTTGCAATTAATTGTAGATGGTAAAGGCAAATATCATTCGATTAGGCAAAAAATTTTCTATAAAATACATTTTACTTTTATAACGTTTCAGCAATATAAATATAAAAAAATTAAAAAATTGCGCAAGTTTAAAGATAGTCGTTATTTCTTGATAAGTACCAATTTCAAACTTTATTTTTGAGCTTGCTATTAATTGTAGATAGTTCACACAAGTACCATCCTATTGAGCAGGAAATTTTCTATTAAATACATCCTACTTTTATGACGCTTAGTCAATGTAAATATAAAAAAAATTAAAAAAATACGCAAGTTTAAAGAGAGTCGTCATTTCTTGATAAATACCAACTACAAACTTTATTTTTGAGCTTGCTATTGGTTGTAGATGGTTGAAGCAAGTACTATTTGATTAAGTAGGATATTTTCTATCAAACAAATTTTAGTTTTATAATGTTTCAGCAATGTAAATATAAAAAAAATCAAAAAAATACGCAAGTTTAAAGATAGTCGTTATTCCTTGATAAATACCAATTTCAAACTTCATTTTTGAGTATGCTATTGATTGCAGATGGTTGAAGCAAGTACTATTTGATTAAGTAGAATATTTTCTATTAAACAAATTTTAGTTTTATAATATTTCAGCAATGTAAATATAAAAAAAATCAAAAAAATACGCAAGTTTAAATATAGTCGTTATTCCTTAATAAAAACCAATTTCAAACTTCATTTTTGAGCTTGCTGTTAATTGTAGATGGTTGAAGCAAATACCATTCGATTAAGCAGGAAATTTTCTATCAAACATATTTTACTTTTATAACGTTTCAGCAATGTAAATATAAAAAAATTTAAAAAATTGCGCAAGTTTAAAAATAGTCGTTATTTCTTGATAAGTACCAATTTCAAACTTCATTCTTGAGCTTGCTATTGATTTTAAATCGTTGAAGCAAGTACTATTCTATTGAGCAGGATATTTTCTATCAAACACATTCAAGTTTTATAAAATTTTGGCAATGTAAATAAAAAAAATTTAAAAAAATACGCAAGTTTAAAATGAGTTGTTATTTCTTGATAAATACCAAATTCAAACTTCATTCTTGAGCTTGCTATTAATTGTAGATGGTTGAGACAAATACCATTCGATTAAGCAAGAAATTTTCTATCAAATATATTTTACTTTCATAACGTTTCAGCAATGTAAATATAAAAAAAATTAAAAAAATGCGCAAGTTTAAAAATAGTCGTTATTCCTTGATAAGTACCAAATTCAAACTTCATTCTTGAGCTTGCTATTGATTTTAAATGGTTGAAGCAAATACCATTCGATTAGGCAGAAAATTTTATATCAAATAAATTTTACTTTCATAACGTTTCAGCAATGTAAATATAAAAAAAATTAAAAAAGTTCGCAAGTTTAAAAATAGTCGTTATTCCTTGATAAGTACCAAATTCAAACTTCATTATTGAGCTTGCTATTGATTTTAAATGTTTGAAGCAAATACCATTTGATTAGGCAGGAAATTTTTTATCAAACGTATCTTATATTTGTAACGTTTCAGCAATGTAAATATAAAAAAAATTAAAAAAATACGCAAGTTTAAAAAAAGTCGTTATTTCTTGATAAATACCAATTTTAAACTTCATTTTTGAGCTTGCTATTAATTGTAGACCGCTGAAGCAAATACCATTCGATTAAGCAGTAAATTTTCTATCAAATACATTCTACTCTTATAACGTTTCAGCAATGTGAATATAGAAAATATTTAAAAAATGCGCAAGTTTAAAGATAGTCGTTATTCCTTGATAAGTACCAATTTCAAACTTTATTCTTGAGCTTGCTATTAATTTTAGATGGTTGGCACAAGTACCATTCGCTTGAGCAGGAAATTTTCTATCAAATACATCTTACTTTTATAACGTTTCGATAATGTAAATTTAAAAAAAATCAAAAAAATACGCAAGTTTAAAGAGAGTCGTTATTTCTTAATAAATACCAATTTCAAACTTCATTTTTGTGTATGCTATTGATTGCAGATAGTTGAAGCAAGTACTATTTGATTAAACAAAATATTTTCTATCAAACACATTTTAGTTTTATAATGTTTCAACAATGTAAATATAAAAAAAATCAAAAAAATACGCAAGTTTAAAGGTAGTCGTTATTCCTTAATAAGAACCAATTTCAAACTTTATTTTTGAGCTTGCTGTTAATTTTAGATGGTTGAGGCAAATACCATTCGATTTAGAAGGAAATTTTCTATCAAATATATCTTACTTTTATAACGTTTCAACAATGTAAATATAAAAAAAATTAAAAAAATGCGCAAGTTTAAAAGTAGTCGTTATTTCTTGATAAGTACCAATTTTAAACTTCATTCTTGAGCTTGCTATTGATTTTAAATGGTCGAAGCAAGAACTATTCGAATGAACAGGATATTTTCTTTTAAACACATTTTAGTTTTATAACGTTTTAGCAATGTAAATATAAAAAAAATCAAAAAATACGCAAGTTTAATGATAGTCGTTATTCCTTGATAAATACCAATTTCAAACTTCATTTTTGAGTATGCTATTGATTGCAGATGGTTGAAGCAAGTACTATTTGATTAAACAGGATATTTTCTATTAAATATATCTTACTTTTATAACGTTTCAGCAATGTAAATATAAAAAAAATTAAAAAAATACGCAAGTTTAAAAATAGTCGTTATTTCTTGATAAGTACCAACTTCAAACTTTATTCTTGAGCTTGCTATTAACTACAGATAGTTGAAACAAATACCATTTAATTGGGCAGAAAATTTTCTATCAAATACATTTTTTTATAACGTTTCAGCAATGTAAATATTAAAAAAATTAAAAAAATACGCAAGTTTAAAGAGAGTTGTTATTTCTTGATAAATACCAATTTTAAACTTTATTCTTGAGCTTGCCATTAATTGTAGATGGCTGAAACAAATACCATTCAATTAAACAGAAAATTTTCTATTAAATGTATTTTATTTTTATAACGTTTCAGCAATGTAAATATAAAAAAAATCAAAAAAATACGCAAGTTTAAAAATAGTCATTATTCCTTGATAAGTACCAATTTCAAACTTCATTCTTGAGCTTGCTGTTAATTGTAGATGGTTGAAACAAATACCATTCAATTAAACAGGAAATTTTCTATCAATTATATTTTATCTTTATAACGTTTCGACAATGTAAATTTAAAAAAAATTAAAAAAATACGCAAGTTTAAAAAGAGTTGTTATTTCTTGATAAATACCAAACTCAAACTTCATTCTTGAGCTTGCTATTGATTTTAAATGGTTGAAGCAAATACCATTCGATTAGGCAGGAAATTTTATATAAAATAAATTTTACTTCCATAACGTTTCAGCAATGTAAATATAAAAAAAAATATAATTAAATAAATTTAATTATAATAAATTATAAAAAATTATAATAAATTAAAATTTATTATAATTAATAAAAAAATTCGCAAGTTTAAAAATAGTCGTTATTTCTTGATAAGTGCCAAATTCAAACTTCATTCTTGAGCTTGCTATTGATTTTAAATGGTTGAAGCAAATACCATTTGATTAGGCAGGAAATTTTTTATCAAACATATCTTACATTTATAACGTTTCAGCAATGTAAATATAAAAAAAATTAAAAAAATGCCCAAGTTTAAAAATAGTCGTTATTCCTTGATAAGTAGCAATTTCAAACTTCATTTTTAAGCTTGCTCTTAGCTGTATGTGGTTGAAAAAAATACCATTCGATTAAGCAGAAAATTTTCTATGAAATAAATTTTACTTTTATAACGTTTCAGCAATATAAATATAGAAAAAATTAAAAAAATACTCAAGTTTAAAAAGAGTCGTTATTTCTTGATAAATACCAATTTCAAGCTTCATTCTTTAGCTTGCTATTGATTGTAGATGGCTGAAGCAAGTATTATTCGATTGAGCAAGATATTTTCTATCAAACACATTCTAGTTTTGTAAAGTTTCAGCAATGTAAATATAAAAAAAATCAAAAAAATAAGCAAGTTTAAAAAGAGTCGTTATTTCTTGATAAATACCAATTTCAAACTTCATTCTTGAGCTTGCTATTAACTGTAGATGGCTGAAGCAAATATTATTCGATTGAGCAGGATATTTTCTATCAAACACATTTTAGTTTTATGACGTTTCAGCAATGTAAATATAAAAAAAATTAAAAAAATGCGCAAGTTTAATAATAGTCGTTATTCCTTGATAAGTACCAATTGCAAACTTCATTCTCGAGCTTGCTATTGATTTTAAATGATTGAAGCAAGTACTATTCGATTGAGCAGGATATTTTCTATCAAACACATTCTAGTTTTGTAAAGTTTCAGCAATGTAAATATAAAAAAAATCAAAAAAATAAGCAAGTTTATAAAGAGTCGTTATTTCTTGATAAATACCAATTTCAAACTTTATACTTGAGCTTGCTAATAATTGTAGATAGTTGAAACAAATACCGTTCGATTAAGCAGGAAATTTTCTATCAAATATATCTTACTTTTGTAACGTTTCAGCAATGTAAATATAAAAAAAATCAAAAAATACGCAAGTTTAAAGATAGTTGTTATTCTTTAATAAATACCAATTTCAAACTTCATTTTTGAGCTTGCTGTTAATTGTAGATGGTTGAAGCAAATACCATTCGATTAAGCAAAAAATTTTTTAATATATATATTTTACTTTTATAACGTTTCAGCAATGTAAATATAAAAAAAATTAAAAAAATGCGCAAGTTTAAAAATAGTCGTTATTCCTTGATAAGTAGCAATTTCAAACTTCATTTTTGAGCTTGCTCTTAGCTGTATGTAGTTCAAGCAAATACCATTTGATTAAGCAGAAAATTTTCTATTAAAAAAATTTACTTTTACAACGTTTCAGCAATGTAAATATAAAAAAAATTTAAAAAATGCGCAAGTTTAAAAATAGTCGTTATTCCTTGATAAGTACCAATTTCAAACTTCATTCTTTAGCTTGCTATTGACTGTAGATGGCTGAAGCAAGTATTATTCGATTGAGCAGGATAACTTCTATCAAACACATCTTTTTTTTTAACGTTTTAACAATGTAAATATAAAAAAAATTAAAAAAATGCGCAAGTTTAAAAATAGTCGTTATTCCTTGGTAAGTACCAATTTCAAACTTCATTCTTGAGCTTGCTATTAATTGTAAATAGTTAAAGCAAATACCATTCGATTGAGCAGAAAATTTTCTATCAAATGTATTTTACTTTCATAACGTTTCAGCAATGTAAATATAAAAAAAATAAAAAAATGCGCAAGTTTAATAATAGTCTTTATTCCTTGATAAGTACCAATTTCAAACTTCATTCTTGAGCTTGCTATTAATTGTAAATGGTTAAAGCAAATACCATTCAATTAAGCAGGTAATTTTCTATCAAATAAATTTTACTTTTGTAACGTTTCAGCAATGTAAATATAAAAAAAATTAAAAAAATGCGCAAGTTTGAAAATAGTCGTTATTTCTTGATAAGTACCAATTTCAAACTTTATTCTTGAGCTTCCTATTAATTATACATAGTTGAAACAAATACCATTTGATTAAGCAGGAAATTTTCTCTTAAATACATTTTTTTTTATAACGTTTCAGAAATGTAAATATTAAAAAAATTAAAAAAATACGCAAGTATAAAGTGAGTTGTTATTTCTTGATAAATACCAATTTCAAACTTCATTCTTGAGCTTGCTATTAATTGTAGATGGCTGAAGCAAATATTATTCGATTGAGCAGGATATTTTCTATCAAACACATTTTAGTTTTATGACGTTTCAGCAATGTAAATATAAAAAAAATTAAAAAAATGCGCAAGTTTAATAATAGTCGTTATTCCTTGATAAGTACCAATTGCAAACTTCATTCTTGAGCTTGCTATTGGCTTTAAATAGTTGAAGCAGGTACTATTCGATTGAGCAGGATATTTTCTATCAAACACATTCTAGCTTTATAAAGTTTCAGCAATGTAAATATTAAAAAAATCAAAAAAATACTCAAGTTTAAAAAGAGTCGTTATTTCTTGATAAATACCAATTTCAAACTTCATTCTTTAGTTTGCTATTAATTGTAGATGGCAGAAGCAAGTATTATTCGATTGAGCAAGATATTTTGTATCAAACACATTCTAGTTTTGTAAAGTTTCAGCAATGAAAATATAGAAAAAATCAAAAAAATAAGCAAGTTTATAAAGAGTCGTTATTTCTTGATAAATACCAACTTCAAACTTTATTCTTGAGCTTGCTATTAATTGTAGATAGTTGAAACAAATACCGTTCGATTAAGCAGAAAATTTTCTATCAAATATATCTTACCTTTGTAACGTATCAGCAATGTAAATATAAAAAAAATCAAAAAATACGCAAGTTTAAAGATAGTTGTTATTCTTTAATAAATACCAATTTCAAACTTCATTTTTGAGCTTGCTGTTAATTGTAGATGGTTGAAGCAAATACCATTCGATTAAGCAAAAAATTTTTTAATAAATATATTTTACTTTTATAACGTTTCAGCAATGTAAATATAAAAAAAATTAAAAAAATGCGCAAGTTTAAAAATAGTCGTTATTCCTTGATAAGTACCAAATTCAAACTTCATTCTTGAGCTTGCTATTGATTTTAAATGGTTGAAGCAGGTACTGTTCGATTGAGCAAGACATTTTCTATCAAACACAATCTAGTTTTATAAAGTTTCAGCAATGTAAATATTAAAAAAATCAAAAAAATACGCAAGTTTAAAAAGAGTCGTTATTTCTTGATAAATACCAATTTCAAACTTCATTCTTTAGCTTGCTATTGATTGTAGATAGCTGAGGCAAGTACTATTCGATTAAGCAAGATATTTTATATCAAACACATTTTAGTTTTATAACGTTTCAGCAATGTAAATATAAAAAAAATCAAAAAAATACGCAAGTTTAAAGATAGTCGTTATTCCTTGATAAGTAGCAATTTCAAACTTCATTCTTGAGCTTGTTCTTAGCTGTATGTGGTTGAAGCAAATACCATTCGATTAAGCAGAAAATTTTCTATCAAATAAATTTTATTTTTATAACGTTTCAGCAATGTAAATATAAAAAAAATTAAAAAATGCGCAAGTTTAAATATAGTCGTTATTCCTTGATAATTACCAATTTCAAACTTCAATCTTGAGCTTGTTCTTAGCTGTATGTGGTTGAAGCAAATACCATTCGATTAAGCAGGAAATTTTCTATTAAATAAATTTTACTTTTGTAACGTTTCAGCAATGTAAATATAAAAAAAATTAAAAAAATGCGCAAGTTTAAATATAGTCGTTATTCCTTGATAAGTACCAATTTCAAACTTCATTCTTGAGCTTGCTATTAATTGCAGATGGTTGAAACAAATACCATTTGATTAAGCAGAAAATTTTTTATCAAATACATCCTTTTTTATAATGTTTCAGCAATGTAAATATATAAAAAAAATACGCAATTTTAAAGATAGCCGTTATTTCTTGATAAATAATAATTTCAAACTTCATTCTTGAGTTTGCTATTAATTGTAGATAATTGAAACAAACACCATTCAATTGAGCAAAAAATTTTCTATCAAATACATTTTACTTTTATAACGTTTCAGCAATGTAAATATAATAACATTAAAAAAATGCGCAAGTTTAAAGATAGTCGTTATTCCTTGATAAATACCAATTTCAAGCTTTATTCTTGAGCTTGCTATTAACTGTAGATGGCTGAAACAAGTACCGTTCGATTGACCAGGAAATTTTCTATCATATACATTTTACTTTTGTAACGTTTCAACGATGTAAATATAAAAAAAATTAAAAAAATGCGCAAGTTTACAGATAGTCGTTATTCAATGATAAGTACCAATTTCAAACTATATTTTTGAGCTTGCTGTTAACTGTAGATGGTTAAGACAAGTACCATTTGATTGAGCAGGAAATTTTCTATCAAATACATCCTACCTTTATAACGCTTCAGCAATGTGAATATAAAAAAAATTAAAAAAATGCGCAAGTTTAAAGATAGTCGTTATTCCTTGATAAGTACCAACTTCAAACTTCATTCTTGAGCTTGCTATTAACTGTAGATGGTTGAAGCAAGCACCAATCGATTAAGAAAAAATTTTCTATCAAATATATTCAACTTTTTTAACGTTTCAGCAATGTAAATAAAAAAAAATTTAAAAAATGCGCAAGTTTAAAGATAGTCGTTATTTCTTGATAAGTACCAATTTCAAACTTTATTCTTGAGCTTGCTATTAATTGTAGATAGTTGGAGCAAAAACCATTTCATTGAGCAAAAAATTTTTTATCAAATACATTTTTTTTTAATGTTTCAGCAATATAAATATAAAAAAAATTAAAAAAATACTCAAGTTTAAAAAGAATCGTTATTTCTTGATAAATACCAATTTCAAACTTCATTCTTGAGCTTGCTATTGATTGTAGATGGTTGAAGCAAATACTTTTCGATTGAGCAGAATATTTTCTATTGAACACATTTAAGTTCTTAAAGTTTCAACAATCTAATTATAAAAAAAATCACAAAAATACGCAAGTTTAAAGATAGTAGTTATTCCTTGATAAGTACGAATTTCAAACTTCATTATTGAGCTTGCTGTTAATTGTAGATAGTTGAAACAAACACCATTCAATTGAGCAGGAAATTTTCTATAGAAGACATTTTACTTTTATAACGTGTCAACAAATCAAATATAAACAAAATTAAAAAAAGCGCAAGTTTAAATATAGTCGTTATTCCTTGTTAAGTACCAAATTCAAACTTTATTTTTGAGCTTGCTATTACTTGTAGATGGTTAAAGCAAATACTATTCTATTAAATAGAAAATTTTTTATCAAATACATTTTACTTTTATAACGTTTCAGCAATGTAAATATAAAAAAAATCAAAAAAATTTGCAAGTTTAAATATAGTCGTTATTCCTTGATAAGTACGAATTTCAAACTTCATTCTTGAGCTTTCTATTAATTGCAGATGGTTGAAACAAGTACCATTCGATTGAGCAAAAAATTTTCTGTCAAATACATTTTACTTTTATAACGTTTTGGCAATGTAAATATAAAAAATGTTAAAAAAATGCGCAAGTTTAAAGATAGTCGTTATTCCTTGATAAGTACCAATTTCAAACTTCATTCTTGAGCTTGCTATTAACTGTAGATGGTTGAAGCAAGCACCATTCGATTAAGCAAAAAATTTTCTATCAAATACATTCAACTTTTTTAACGTTTCAGCAATGTAAATAAAAAAAAATTAAAAAAATGCGCAAGTTTAAAGATAGTCGTTATTCCTTGATAAGTACCAATTTCAAACTTCATTCTTGAGCTTGCTATTAACTGTAGATGGTTGAAACAAACACCATTCAATTAAGCAAAAAATTTTCTATTAAATACATTCTACTTTTATAACGTTTCAGCAATGTAAATATAAAAAAATTAAAAAAATGCGCAAGTTTAAACATAGTTTTTCAAACTTCATTCTTGAGCTTGCTATTAATTGTAGATGGTTGAAGCAAATACCATTCGATTTAGCAGGAAATTTTCTAATAAATATATCTTACTTTTATAACGTTTCAGCAATGTAAATATAAAAAAAAATTAAAAAAATTCGCAAGTTTAAAGATAGTCGTTATTCCTTGATAAGTACCAAGTACCTTGTAAACTTCATTCTTGAGCTTGCTATTAACTGTAGATAGTTGGGGCAAATACCATTCGATTAAGCAAAAAATTTGCTATCAAATACATTCTATCTTTATGACGTTTCAGCAACGTAAATAAATAAAAAACAAAATGCGCAAGTTTAAAGATAGTCGTTATTTTTTGATAAGTGCCAATTTCAAACTTTATTCTTGAGCTTGCTATTAATTGCAGATGGTTGAAACAAATACCATTTGATTAAGCAGAAAATTTTTTATCATATACATCCTTTTTTATAATGTTTCAGCAATGTAAATATATAAAAAAAATACGCAATTTTAAAGATAGCCGTTATTTCTTGATAAATAATAATTTCAAACTTCATTCTTGAGTTTGCTATTAATTGTAGATAATTGAAACAAACACCATTCAATTAAGCAAAAAATTTTCTATCAAATACATTTTACTTTTATAACGTTTCAGCAATGTAAATATAATAACATTAAAAAAATGCGCACTAAATAACACTAAAAAAGTTTAAAGATAGTCGTTATTCCTTGATAAATACCAACTTCAAGCTTTATTCTTGAGCTTGCTATTAATTGTAGATGGCTGAAACAAGTACCGTTCAATTGATCAGGAAATTTTCTATCATATACATTTTACTTTTGTAACGTTTCAACGATGTAAATATAAAAAAAAATAAAAAATGCGCAAGTTTACAGATAGTCGTTATTCCATGATAAGTACCAATTTCAAACTATATTTTTGAGCTTGCTATTAATTACAGATGGTTAAAACAAGTACCATTCGATTGAGCAGAAAATTTTTTATCAAATACATCCTACCTTTATAACGCTTCAGTAATGTGAATATAAAAAAAATTAAAAAAATGCGCAAGTTTAAAGATAGTCGTTATTCCTTGATAAGTACCAATTTCAAACTTCATTCTTGAGCTTGCTATTAACTGTAGATAATTAAAGCAAATACCATTCAATTAGGCAGGAAATTTTCTATCAAATACATCTTATTTTTATAACGTTTCAACAATGTAAATATAAAAAAAATTAAAAAAATACGCAAGTTTATAGAAAGTCGTTATTTCTTGATAAATACCAATTTCAAGCTTTATTCTTGAGCTTGCTATTGGTTGTAGATAGTTGAAGCAAATACTATTTAATTAAGCAGAATATTTTCTATTAAACATTTTTAAGTTTTATAAAGTTTCAGCAATGTAAATATAAAAAAAATCAAAAAAATACGCAAGTTTAAAGAAAGTCGTTATTTCTTGATAAATACCAATTTCAAACTTCATTCTTGAGCTTGCTATTAATTGTAGATGGTTAAAGCAAGTATCATTCGGTTGAGCAGTATGTTTTGTATCAAACACATTTTAGTTTTATAAAGTTCCAGCAATGTAAATATAAAAAAAATCAAAAAAATTACCAAGTTTAAAAAGAGTCGTTATTCCATGATAAGTACCAAATTCAAACTTTATTATTGAGCTTGCTATTAATTGTAGATGTTTGAAACAAACACCGTTCGATTGGGCAGAAAATTTTATATCAAAAAAATCCTACTTTTATTACGTTTCAACAATGTAAATAAAAAAAAAATTAAAAAAATACGCATGTTTAAAGAGTGTCGTTATTTCTTGATAAATACCAATTTCAAACTTTATTCTTGAGCTTGCTATTGATTGCAGATGGTTGAAGCAAATACCATTCGATTGAGCAAAATATTTTCTATCAAACACTTTTTAGTTTTATAAAGTTTCAACAATGTAAATATAAAAAAAATTAAATAAATTCGCAAGTTTAAAGAGAGTCGTTATTTCTTGATAAATACCAATTTCAAACTTCATTCTTGAGCTTGCTCTTGATTGTAAATGGTTGAAGCAAATACTATTCAATTGAGCAGGAGGTTATTTTCTATTAAACATATTTTAGTTTTATGAAGTTTCAACAATGTAAATATAAAAAAAATCAAAAAAATAAGCAAGTTTAAAAAGAGTCGTTATTCCTTGATAAGTACCAATTTCAAACTTTATTCTTGAGCTTGCTCTTGATTGTAAATGGTTGTAGCAAATACTATTCAATTGAGCAGGTTATTTTCTATTAAACATATTTTAGTTTTATGAAGTTTCAACAATGTAAATATAAAAAAAATCACAAAATACGCAAGTTAAAAGACAGTCGTTATTCCTTAGTAAGTACCAAATTTAAACTTCATTCTTGAGCTAGCTATTATTTGTAGATGGTTAAAGCAAATACCATTTGATTGAGCAGAAAATATTCTATAAAATACATCCTACCTTTATAACGTTTCAGCAATTTAAATATAAAAAAAATCAAAAAAATACGCAAGTTTAAAGAGAGTCGTTATTTCTTGATAAATACCAATTTCAAACTTCATTCTTGAGCTTGCTATTAACTGTAGAATGTTGAAGCTATTACCGTTCGATTAAACAGGAAATTTTCTATTAAATACATTTTTTTTTGTAACGTTTCAGCTATGTAAATATAACAAAAATCAAAAAAATACTCAAGTTTAAAGAGAGTCGTTACTCCTTGATAAGTACTAATTTCAAACTTCATTCTTGAGCGTGCTATTAAATGCAAATAGTTGAAACACATACTATTTGATTGAGCAGGAAATTTTCTATCAAATACATTTTAGTTTCATAGAGTTTCAACAATGTAAATATAAAAAAAATTAAAAAAATACGCAAGTTTAAAGATAGTCGTTATTCCTTGATAAGTACCAATTTCAAACTTTATTCTTGAGCTTGCGATTAAATCTAGATGGTTGGAGCAAGCACCATTCGATTGAGCAAAAAATTTTCTATCAAATACGTTTAATTTTTATAACGTTTCAGCAATGTAAATATAAAAAAAAATCAAAAAATACGCAAGTTTAAATATAGTCGTTATTCCTTGATAAGTACCAATTTCAAACTTTATTCTTGAGCTTGCTGTTAATTGTAAATAGTTGAAAAAAGTACCATTCGATTGAGTAGAAAATTTTCTATAAAATACATCCTACCTTTATAACGCTTTAGCAATGTAAATAAAAAAAAAATTAAGAAAATGCGCAAGTTTAAAATTAGTCGTTAATTCTTGATAAATACCAATTTCAAACTTTATTCTTGAGCTTGCTATAAATTGTAGATGGTTAAGACAAACACCATTTGTTTGAGCAGGAACTTTTTTATCAAATACGTTCTCTTTTTTAACGTTTTAGCAATTTAAATATAAAAAAACCCAAGTTTAAAAAGAATCGTTATTTTTTGATAAATATCAATTTCAAACTTCATTCTTGAGCTTGCTATTAATTGTACATGGTTGAAGCAAGTACCATTCGATTGAGCAGAAATTTTTCTATTAAATACATCCTACTCTTATAACGTTTCAATAATGTAAATATAAAAAAAACTAAAATAATTTGCAAGTTTAAATATAGTCGTTATTTATTAATAAATACCAATTTCAAACTTCATTCTTGAGCTTGCTATTGATTGTAGATGGTTGAAGCAAGTACTATTCGATTGAGCAGGATACTTCCTATCAAACACATTCTAGTTTTATAAAGTTTCAGTAATGTAAATATAAAAAAAATCAAAAAAATTACCAAGTTTAAAGAAAGTCGTTATTTCTTGATAAATTAAGCAGAAAATTTCTTATCAAACACATTCTAGTCTTATAAAGTTTCAGCAATGTAAATATAAAAAAAATCAAAAAAATACGCAAGTTTAAATATAGTCGTTATTTCTTGATAAGTACCAATTTCAAACTTTATTCTTGAGCTCGCTGTTAATTGTAAATGGTTGAAACAAACACCATTTGTTTGAGCAGAAAATTTTCTATTAAATACGTCCTCTTTTTTAACGTTTTAGCAATTCAAATATAAAAAAAATCAAAAAATACCGAAGTTTAAAAAGAGTCGTTATTTTTTGATAAATATCAATTTCAAACTTCATTCTTGAGCTTGCTATTAATTATAACAAGTACCATTCGATTCAGCAGAAATTTTTCTATTAAACACATCCTACTTTTATAACGTTTTAATAATGTAAACATAAAAAAAACTAAAAAAATTTGCAAGTTTAAATATAGTCGTTATTTCTTAATAAATACCAATTTCAAACTTCATTCTTGAGCTTGCTATTGATTGTAGATGGTTGAAGCAAGTACTATTCGATTGAGCAGGATACTTCCTATCAAACACATTCTAGTTTTATAAAGTTTCAGCAATGTAACTATAAAAAAAATCAAAAAAATTACCAAGTTTAAAGAAAGTCGTTATTTCTTGATAAATACCAAATTCAAACTTTATTCTTGAGCTTGCTATTGATTGTAGATGGTTGAAGTAAATACTATTCGATTAAGCTGTATATTTTCTATCAAACACATTTTAGTTTTATAAAGTTTTAGCAATGTAAACATAATAAAAATTAAAAAATTACGCAAGTTTAAAGATAGTGGTTATTCCTTAATAAGTACCAATTTTAAACTTTATTCTTAAGCTTGCTATTAACTGTAGATGGTTGAGGCAGATACTATTTGATTAAGCGGAATATTTTCTATCAAATACATCTTACTTTTATAACGTTTCAGCAATGTAAATATAAAAAAAATTAAAAAAATTAGCAAGTTTAAAAATAGTCGTTATTTCTTGATAAGTACCAAATTCAAACTTCATTCTTGAGCTTGCTATAAAATGTAAATGGTTGAGAAAAATACTATTTGATTGGGCAGAATATTTTCTATCAAATACATCTTACTTTTATAACGTTTCAGCAATGTAAATATAAAAAAAATTAAAAAAATACGCAAGTTTAAATAGAGTTGTTATTTCTTGATAAATACCAATTTCAAACTTCATTTTTGAGCATGCTATTGAATGTAGATGGTTGAGGCAAGTACTATTTGATTAAGCAAAATATTTTCTATTAAACACAATCTAGTTTTATAAAGTTTTAGCAATGTACATATAAATAAAATCAAAAAAATACGCAAGTTTAAAAAGAGTGGTTATTCCTTGATAAGTACCAATTTCAAACTTCATTCTTGAGATTGCTATTGATTGTAGATGTTTGAAGCAAGTACTATTCGATTGAGCAGGGTATTTCCTATCAAACACAATCTAGTTTTATAAAGTTTTAGCAAGGTAAATATATATATATAAAAAAAAAATTAGCAAGTTAAAGAGAGTCGTTATTTCTTGATAAATACCAATTTTAAACTTTATTGTTGAGCTTGCTATTAATTGCAGATGGTTGAAACAAAAACCATTTGATTAAGCAGAAAAAAATTTTTATCAAATATTTCTTATTTTTATAACGTTTCAGCAATGTAAATATAAAAAAAATCAAAAAAATACGCAAGTTTAAAGATAGTCGTTATTCCTTGATAAGTAGCAATTTCAAACTTCATTTTTGAGCTTGCTCTTAGCTGCATGTGGTTGAAGCAAATACCATTCGATTAAGCAGGAAATTTTCTATCAAACGCATTCTAGTTCTATAAAGTTTCAGCAATGTAAATATAAAAAAAATCAAAAAAATACGCAAATTTAAAAAAGAGTCGTTATTTCTTGATAAATACCAATTTCAAACTTCATTCTTGAGCTTGCTAATAATTGTAGATAGTTGAAACAAATACCATTTAATTGAGCAAAAATTTTTTTATCAAATACATTTTTTTTATAACGTTTCAACAATGTAAATATAAAAAAAATTAAAAAAATGCGCAAGTTTAAAGATACTTGTTATTCCTTGATAAGTACCAAATTCAAACTTCATTCTTGAGCTTGCTATTAATTGTAGATGGTTGAAACAAATACCATTTAATTGAGCAAAAAATTTTTTATCAAATACATTTTTTTTATAATGTTTCAGCAATGTAAATATAAAAAAAATTAAAAAAATACGCAAGTTTAAAGATAGTCGTTATTCCTTAATAAGTACTGTAATGAGATCGTCGTTGAGGAAAGGTGTTATATAATAACCAAAATTAAATATTAAATATTTTCTTTTAAATTTTAAACCATTTTGGTATAATTCGGCTCGCCTACGTTGTGTTTAATCGTCTAGAGTAATCACTCTCATAGTGATAATTAATTTAACCCTTTCTGTAAGAACAGAAGGGATAAGTGGTAACTCAAATTCGAATTCAAAGTAATGTCAAACGCGTGGGGGAAGAAATTAAAAGTCAAATTTCTTCAAAACAAAATTTATTACATATCTTTAAAATGTTTTTTACAACAATACAAGAATTTTGAGGGTTAATCCAAATTTGCCATTTATTCAAGTTTTCATTTATATTATTTAGTCAAATTTTTAACATCTGTAACCACAAATCTGTTCAAATTTGGGACTATAATTTTATAAACCTCTAGTCGCGGATTTTAAATAATAAATAAATTTATTATTAACATTATTATTTAGAATTTACTCTTTCTGTTTCAATGGTTCTAATTCTGTGTTGTACATCTACCCTAAATTCCAATTTATATTTGCTCAGATTTATAATTTCAAGGCAAAGTTTAATAATACGTTTGATAAGCTACTCTTGTACCTGAGTTGGTGGGTTACATGCTCGCGGCTCTCTTTTTATACGTGCATCGCAATCACTATTTCGCCCTATCGCCGAAACCGACCCTGGTAAAAGTCAGGTGCCTAAACACCTCTTGCAAAATTCGAGCAAAACCAAGATATACAAATCTTTGCAACATAAACTGAATTATTGTAGAAACCATTTCTCTCACAAATTTCGGTCACGAGCTTGGATAAAGACTTTTCAGAACTTCACCCTTTCGCGATACCAGTTTATTACAGGTAACCCGGGGATGGTTATTTTTTCTCGTTTATCTTGTAATAGCCTGCATATACAAGTATATGCCGTTGGAGCGGTTCTACTACGCTCATTCTAACTTCAAGTGTCGGAAACTACGACCTTACACATTGAGTTAGACCTTAGTAAAGTTGGAAGAAAGGGTTCCCGGGAACCACGACTTTCCTCTTGAAGGTGGTCGACAAACGAGCCTATAATTTCAGGTGTAATCTCGCCTAACACGACGCGAGAGAGAAACAACCCTACGCTACCCTAATTTCAAAATATGCAACAAATTCAACCTCCCGAAATTTTGTAACAACAAAACTTTGCACTGATTTGGAGTGACCATTTGACGCAATTGTTGAAAACCCTTTCTGTAATAGATTGATGATTGATATCTTAGATTTTAATTATTTGGGTTGATAGTCACATCCAGATCGGGCAAAATAAAGAAAGAATACAAGTTAAAATTCATTTCAAAAGTGACAGAAAGTTGTTGCATTTTTCACCAAAAATTTTTATTTATAATTTACTTTTCTAAATTCTGAATATTTATTTTAAACCAATTAAGCTGAAATTATTTTTGAAAATGAAATTTTCAAAACCCAAATTAAAAGTAATACAATTAATAAATTTCAATAAAATGATTTAAATAAATTTGTGGTCACGATGACGATTAAATAGTGTAAATTTAATCAAATGATTTGAAGAAACTCGGATTAAATTAAATAAAATCTTCGTATAAAATTAATTAATTCAAATAATAAATAGATAGAAAATCCTTTGTGGGCTTACCTAGAAAATTAATCCCTTTGATTGTCCTGGGAGCCCTTGTGGTTAAATTGCCAAGTTGGTTGGTTTTTCTTTTAACACAAACCGTCACAATTTAATTTAAATTATTAAATAAAAAAAATATTATTACTCCTTCACACTAGCACAAAATCAAAAAAATATTTAATGATAAAATAATATTAAATTTTAAAATAAACCCAAAGGGTTGAAATTGGACTTTGTTAAATTAAATAAATTTAAACAAAGAGAATAATTCGAAAATTAACTATCTCGAAAGACCGTCAAGAATCGACTGCCGAAAATCCACGCGAAATCTGTTTTTATGAAATAGGGACGCTCCCTGAACCACCCCCTCTGGTACTCTTTTTCCACATATGTATGATTATGCAAATTTGACTCTTAAACGTTTTGGCATTAAGATCAACCCTCGTTTAACCCTCCTAAACAAAATATTATTTACTAGTAGGGGTATTTTTGATTCGATTTTTCCCTATATTATTTAACATACAATTTATAAATTTCTTTGATGACCGAATATAATACAATCACAATGTCGAATCAACCCCTATTTACCTGAAAGAGAAATTAAACTCCAAAGTTTGTTGCCGTTTTGTCTGAACTTATTTTTAAACATTATTGTGGCAAATACATGCAGCAACAAATTTCGTTTGTTTAAATTTTATGGAAATGTAGAATTAAATTCGGAAAGAAAACTGTAATGTCGCGGTACTACCCTCCACTTGGTGTCGCCACCAGTATTATCTTCGTACGATTTTTCCGAATTTATTCGAAAACTTTACGAATTTCCATCTACTTTTCTTTCTATCACTATGTTAGTAATTGGCAACCATTGTGTCGTACCAAATTGGTTTACAATGAGTTTAAATAAATTAAATTGTTTACATGCAATTTCACGGTTGCCCCCGCCTAAATTAGGGTTAAATTTTATATTAAAATGTTCAGAAAATTTCACGCGTTTTTCTAAAATACTTGTTTTGTACTGGATCTTTTGTATTTAGCAACAATTTAATAATTTTACTAAAACTTTTCTAAATGAACACATGTGCAAAATATTTTCGGTATTCTTCCAGCGCTTGGTGTTAGGGCGTGTCTTCTTTTAAGAAACCACTTGACCGTCAGCTTTATCCTTGACAAAATTTAAATTCCAGATTTCCTGTTACAATCGCCCAATATATTTGTGAATATTTAGAATAATGATTTTGGACAAATTGGCAGATTTACGTTAATTTAAAGTATTATGCTCTGAGTGTAGCTTTTTTTTAAATTTAAATTATTGACAGTTTTATTATGCATCTAATAACTACAAATTTTGTGCCTCTGACCGAATTTATTTACCAAATTGTGGATCTTTATTAAATTTATAATTTCCTTTCAGATACGGATTAATAAGTATTTTCAAAATAGGACTATTAATTGATTATAAAATTATAGTTTTAATTTATTCATTAACTTTAAACAATAATAGGATTATTTGTATTTTTATGTGGTGTGCAATATTTCTTTGAACGACTAGATTCGTGGGTGGCGATGACGCTATTCTTGCCGCTTTAAAACATCCCCCGTTAACATGTGGCCTTTTAAAACATGGTTTTGCAATTTGTAATCACTTAGAGTTCTAGGAAGAATTTCGTGGGAACGGTCGTTTTCTAAACATTTCAATATTTACAAAACACGTGTGAATTTAAACTAAATCTAAATTTGGTTGTTTCTTTTAATTTTCACGGAAACAAATCGATCGTGATAAAATTTATCTAATAAATTACTAATTTGAAATTACTTTCTTGCCCGATTATTAATAAATAAAATTTATAAATACTGCGTTCATCACATTCGCCCCCTGTCTTGCGTTGCTTCGTAGATGCGGCGTAAGACATCGCGTGGTAGGTTGGAGGTAGTTTGCTGCTGTTAGGGATGGTGGATGCGTCTTGGTGGATGCGCCATGGTGGATGCACCATGGTGAATAGACCCCTTTGGTTTTGGTGGATGCGCCAGCCTGGTGGATGCGCCAGCTTGGTGGAAGCACTACGAAACTTTTCTTGAGATACACTTCGTAGATTTATTCGTCTCGTCGGTGGTAGAACTTTAAGTTTGTCATATTGTACACCCCTTTTACTTCATTCGACACTGGATCGGCAATTTGGTACGTGTTGGGATGTGGTTTAGCAATTATTTTGTACGGCCCGCTGTATAATGGCATAAACTTGGCAAACTGTTGATTTCTTGTGTCCGAAGTAACTTTGTTTTTCAACAATACCCAATCGTCGATTTCCAGTAACGTGATTTCGCCCTTTTGGCTTTGTTGACGGAGATTAGCGTGATGTCGTAAATTTTCACGAACCTTTTCATGAATGTCTTCTATGGCTAGTGGTTCTCGATGTGGCAGCAAACCATTTGTAACGGCGTCTAACGGATTTGGCGGTTTTCTGCCGTACAGGATTTCGTAAGGAGAAAACCCACCTGCTAAAATATGGCCAAAAGTCATCTGTTACGACGTTCCAAATGACATAAGTGAAGAGGAATTTTTAGACTACATTCAAGATGGCATGGATGGTAAAGTAAACATTTCTGATGGATGGTGCAAAAAGGTCTTTAAAGTTGGCCCCCAAAAACCGAAATGCAATAACTGGGTGATTGAACTCTGCCCTGAAGGGTGGAAATACATGATTAGAGAAGGGCGTGTCTACTTTGGATGGAAGTCCTGTAGAATTGACAATTTTCTCCGATTAACAAAGTGCTTCAAGTGCCAGAGGTTTGGGCACGTCGCAAGGCGTTGCGACTCTGAGAGCTCATGCGGCTATTGCACATCCTCGGAACATGAGAGCAAAGACTGCCCTGCTAAACAAAACTCAGCAAGTCACAGATGCATGAATTGCATAAGGGCCAAGTTTAGGAACACAAATCACACAACTGACGACAAAAAGTGCCCTATCTATATAAAGAGATTGGAAGAACTTACATCCAGTATTAATTTTAATGAATAGTTTTAAAATACTCCAGATAAACGCACAAAAAAGCAGAGTAGCAACACTTGAAATAGTAAACAAACTTAAAACTAATCTCTTCCACATGGCGCTTATACAGGAACCCTATGTGTATAAAAGAGCGGGATATTACACCATTCCCAATCTCGGAAATATAAAATTAATAGCGTCTAACTCGTCAAAATTCCTATCCTGTATTTTGATAAACGATCCCTCCCTTCACTTTATACATATGTCCCAAATTTCAACCTCTACTATTACGTGTATTTCTATTCAAAGGACTCACTTTCTTCTCTTCATCGCTTCCGTCTATGCCCCTCCAACTCAAATCATTGAGGAATTTTTGTTTGACCTAAAGAAAGTAGTTCATGTTGCTAGAGACGATTACTTTTTGATTGGCGGTGACTTCAACTGTCGCTCTTCAACATGGTATGATTCAATCACAGATCGAAAGTCACCTTACCTAGAGGACTTTGCTCTAACCCATAACCTCAATCTTTTGAATGAACCTGGTAATCCCTATACATTCGAAACGGTAAACGGAAAAAGTAACATTGATCTCACACTTGTAACAGATGGACTTCTACCTAAAACAGCAAATTGGAAAGTTCTTGACTCATTCATATCTTCAGATCATCGAGCCATCTCTTTCGACATATTGCCAAACGTTCTTCAAAACCCGCAGCAAAAGGTTCAAACAACCACAGTGCTGGACTACTCATCTATAACATCCGAGCAAATAGAGCAACCCTTATTGGATCTTAACAACTGTTTGCTGAATATGTTCCCCATTCTCGTCTCCCCAAATAGGATTGATTTTGCAATTGACTACTTTTATCAATCTCTCTTCCAAATTTTAGATAATTTTTCAAAACGCAGAAGAAAGTTCCTAAATAGACCTGACTGGTGGAATAAGAAAATTGATGACTTGCGAAAAATATACCTAGACAAAAAACGAGCACTATACAAAAATAAAGATCCAACCAAAACCCAAAACCTATACAACGAAATGAACGCCGCAAAAGGAAGGTATAAGGAAAGGATGGATAGAGACGCAGAAAAATCTTGGAAAAATTTTGTACAAAATGACCTTTCCCCCAATCCTTGGGGAGTGGTCTATAAAGTAGCATGCGAAAAGTTCAAAAAGGTCGGAGTTATCGGATCCTTTACCAAGGGAAATAACAGAAATGAAACCAGCACTACCAGATCTAAACAAGAGTCGATGAACTTTCTTCTGAACAAACTGCTCCCAGATGATAACAGCTTAAATGAAAGTGAATCACAGGGGCTTTACAGAAGCGATTATGAGTCAACACACTCAATTTACAATAATGAAGTGATTGAAGTAACCAGGGAGGAGATTGAAGGAATTATAGCTTCTCTGAAAAACAAGAAATCCCCAGGATTTGATAATCTCAGAGGCTCCCTGCTCAAGACTATTGGCCCGTATCTTTCTCCATTTCTGACTCACATCTACAACTCTTGTTTAAAATCTTCATACTTCCCTAAAGCGTGGAAAAAAGGATGCCTTAAAATTCTTTTAAAAGACCCCGGAGGGGACCTGGGTAACCCGAAAAACTACAGACCAATAACTTTGCTTTCTGAACTGGCTAAAATTTTTGAAAAAATAATAAAAGGTAGATTGATGTTTGGACAGGGTGAATTTTACTCTACTAAACAGTATGGCTTTATCCCGGGCCGAAGTACGATCGATGCGTTAAATAAATACCTGCACACGGTAAAAGATTCAACATATAAATACGTCGCCACCATATTCGTTGATATCTCAGGGGCATTTGACAATGTGTGGTGGCCAGCTGTCATTAAGTCCCTTATAAGAAAGCAGGTGCCCAACTATCTTGTAGCACTAGTAAAGAGTTACTTCACCGATAGGACGGTCGAATTCCGAGAAGATGAAATAGTGGTGAGTAAGAACTGTAGTAAGGGATGCCCCCAGGGTTCTGTCCTGGGGCCCACCTTATGGAACTGTCTTTTTGATTTGTATTTGAATATCCATGACGACAACGAGACCTTTACTGAGATTGCCTACGCTGATGACCTGGCAATTGTTATAAAATCAAACCAAAGACAAGACTTGAAAATAAAGCTACAGGAAGCGACTCAGTCCCTAGAAGCCTGGGCTCACAAATTCAAGTTAGAAATCTCAGTAAACAAGACCAAGATTATGATTAATTCGTCCCCCAAAAGAGTACACAACAGGGATATAAAAATACGTATGTAATGCTATAGGTATCTAATACGTAATGCTTCAGATATCTAGGCATAAGTATAGACAGGAATCTAAAATTCCAACAACATATTAACACTGTATGCCAGAGAGCCAGAAACATTATCATAACTCTTCGAAAGTACGCTAGAGCGAATTGGAATCTCCCCACCGAAAAAAAACCACTATCTATAAGCAAGCGATAGTCCCCATAGTATCCCATGCTGCTGAGGTGTGGGCTTCTAGACTCACAATTTCAGCAATTCAACGCAAACTGTTGTCCCTATATGGGGCCGCCTCTAGGATAATAGCAAAATGTTACTCGTCTGTATCTACTGATGCCGCTGGAGTACTTGCCGGTATTCCACCTCTGGATTTAGAAATTGCCAAAATCTCTTGCACCAGGTCAATCCGAAGAGAAGGCACAGCAAATTTTTTAGATATAAGATTGGAGATGACAGAGTTTGACAGCGTGAGACATCTAAAACAATATCTTGACCTATTAATACTAGACATATGGCAATATAGATGGGAAAACTCTCAAAAAGGACGCATCACTTATGCATTTGTTCCCTGGGTTTCGACAGAACAAAATCAACGTCGCGCTGACTGGGGATTATCCCAGTTACTCTCCGGTCATGGAAATTTTAAAATTCATCTCTTAAGAATTGGGAAAGCAGATGACGGAAATTGCCCTTTATGTGGGGTGGTAGATGACCCACCTCACCGCCTAATATCGTGTACTCGTTTTGAAGATGAACGTCTAGACCTTCTTATGAGCATTTACCCAAATCCATTTGATCTCACCTCTGTACAAGATTACCCACTGGACTTGCTCCTGCCTTTCACGAAAGATCTAGAGCCCCCCCTGTTTCCTAGAAGAGTTAATTTATTAGGAAAAAAAGGGAGCGTGGTCTTTTGGCATTCTTTGAGAGCAGGAAATTAACTCCGGTCATTGATTGGAAACTCAGCTGGCAAACATATTATACAACATATATGTACCACCTGTTCTTATTGTACTATGTACCATTGTTTTTTTTTTTTATGCGCCCAATTTGGCGCTCTTGTATTGCTTAATCAATATATGTGCCCTTGTGGCACCTCCTTTTTTTTTTTTTTGTACTAATGTGCGGTACGTAGTTCAAACAATCTTCAATATTGTTCAGATGGTTTGCCCAACTTGAGTGATTTTCTCGACAATAAGCCCGGAAAATTCTACCTAGCTCCCGCATTACACGCTCGCTAGGATTTGATTGTGGATGCCGAATTGATGAAAGTGTTGTTTGGATACCTGCAGCTCTCAAACTATTCTGCGAGGTGTTGGAAATAAACTGTGTGCCATGATCACTCAACACACATTTCGGTTTGATATATTCTGCGTAATTTTCAATAGTTCGTTTGGCAGCGACTTTGGCGGTGGCTTTTCTCAATGGATAGAGTTTGAGAAATTTGCTGAAGGCGTCGATTACCACAAACACATACGACGCCCCTAGTCGGGAAGTCGGTAAGGGCCCATAGAAGTCGACACTTACTAAGTCCCCAACATGGTCGTACAGAATTGGTGTAAGTGGCCCTTGTTGTGGACGGTTTGAACATTTGGTTTTCTGGCAAAGGTCGCAGCTTCGGAGGCGTTTTTTGATGGAACGGTACATGTTTGGCCAATAATATTCATTCTTCATTGCGTTGTACACTTTGGTTGCCCCAAAATGCCCTAGGAGTTGATGGTGGTAGTCTACCAGTTTGTTAACCAGACTTTCAGGCACGGCAAGGCAGTCTTCGTTAGAATTCTGAGACCTGTGAACTAACACATTATTTAATAAATAAAACTGTGCCCAAACCCGTTGAGTTCTCAAATCTGGAGCAGGTTTTCCGGATTTTTTATTTTCGATGATTTGTTTCAATATGGGGTCTTCCAATTGATGTTGATTTAAATCGGTCATCAGTTGCAACATTTCGGGTGTGTTGTGGACTTCAAACATTGCAACTATTGGCTGTTCACGTGGGTATTCATAGCTAGCTTCACCGTCACATGGATAACGTGAAAGAATATCGGCAGCTACGTTATCTTTCCCTTTCACTAACTCGATTTCGTAGTCAAATTGGCTTAACACTAATGTCCATCGAGTTAGGCGTTCACTAAGCAATCGACAACGACTCAAAAATTTTAACGCTTGATGATCTGTGCGAATGACGATTTTTGTGGCTTGAATGTAAATTCGAAATTTGTGTAACGCAAAAATGACACCCAGTAGTTCCTTTTCAGTTGTCGTGTAGTTTAATTCTGGACTTTTCAAGGAACGACTTGCAAATGCGATTACAGCTCGTGATCCATCGTCTTGGATTTGACACAATTCCGCCCCCAATCCATAGCCGGAACTGTCAGTTTGGACGTAGAATACTTTATTTTGATCGGGGTATCGTAACAGCACGGCTTTGAGGAACAAATCTTTAATAGAATCAAACGCTTCCTGTTCCTTGCGCCCCCATCTCCATTTTTCGCCCTTTCGCAGTAGTTTATTGAGGTCTTGTGTTGCTGCACTGTACTGAGCACAAAATTTTCTGTAGAAATTGCCGAGTCCGAGAAATGCTCGTACGTGTTTCGTTTTCTGAGGGACCGGAAAATTGCGGATGGCACTGACTTTTTCCGGGTCTGCTTTAATACCGTCTGTCGTGAGAATGTGCCCCAGAAATTTCACTTCCTTTTGGATAAAACTTGATTTCTCAAGATTTACCGTCATTCTGGCCTGTTTCAATTTTTCAAACACTTGTCGAAGGTGTTCTAAGTGCTCGTCTAGATTTTTGGAAGCCACTAATAAGTCGTCAATGTAATTTACGACAAATTCGCGAACTTCTGTGCCCAAAACTACGTCCATTGCGCGACTAAATGACCCCACGGCAGTTTTCAGTCCAAACGGTAGAACTTGGTATGTGTAACTTCAGCCCTTGTATAAAAACGCAGTGTACTGTCTGCTTTCTGGCGACAAAGGAATTTGCCAATACGAAGACCTTAAATCGATGGTAGACATGAATCGAGTCCCATAAAATCGGCGTAATAATTCATCGGCTGCGGGTGGAGATTCGCAATCAGCAACCATTTTTGAATTGATCATCCTAGCATCGAGACAAATTCTCACCGATCCATCTTTCTTTTTTACTACTGTCATTGGGCTCGCATATGGTGAAGCTTCCCGCTTTATGACTCCCAAATCTAACATTTCCTGAATTGTCGTATCAACGGCAGGACGAAGAGCGAAAGGCACTGGGTACGGCCTTTTTAAGAATGGAGTTTTGTCGTGTAACTTTATTTCATGCGTGTATTTCTGTGTTAGTCCTGGGCGTGAACTAAAAACACACCTGTAATCTTGCAGCAGGTGTTTCAACCTTGTTTTTGATGTTTCAGAAATTTTGAGAGAGTCAACTTTTTCATGAAGTGCGTTGATTGGCTCTAAATAGCTTTCGTTTCTATGATTTGTAGTTGGAGTGTTTGTTTCGATATGTCCGATGAGCTCTTCTACGTAATCTTCTGGCTCAGATTGAAATTCCACGGTGTTTTTGAAAGAAAAAATGTGACTTCCCGTTTCCCCTTTCAAAATGACTTTGTTGTTATCAAAATCAATAACAGCACGCTGTTCATTCAGCCAATCCGCTCCCAAAATTGCAGGTTTAATTAAATTTTTCACGACTAACGCCACGACAGTATAAGCGTGTTCGTCGATTATTATCTCTAAGAAACATTGGATGATGACTTGGCAGCTTCGTTGTCCGATGGCTCCGCGAAGATGGATTGACGTAACAGGTAATGTTGGAGGTTTGTTTCCGGTTGTAATTAGCTTTGACCAAACTTCTTCCGAAATACAGCTGACTTCACTTCCGGTGTCTAATAACGCTACGATTGACTGTTGTCCGATTTGGATGCTCATTTCTGGTATAACCCTTTTCTTGTTTGTCTGATTACCTGTAACATTCGATTTAATTAGAGAACCGATGTTTTTTGTTACCTGAGATGCTCGTTGAGCATCTAGTTTTTCCTCTGTTTGATGTGCTGAAAGAGAACGTTTCCGTTTTCTTTCTTGTCTCCTCTCCTGATTATCGTCGCTTTGAGGGCCTTCGCGCTGTTGGGAGTACATTAGGCCCCGTTTTGTACTCCGTCCCCGTTTCCCGCATCCTTTGGACGGTGTGTGTCATTCTGCGGCCTCACGTTGTTGTGATGTTGGGTGTGACGCCATTGATTGTTTTCCGGACGCCGTTGGAATCGATTCGTTGCAAATCTGTTCGCCGACGTCGATTGGCCTGGGTTTCCAGAAAATCGTTTTTCCACGTTCCGGTCTCTTGGAACTGGTTGCCTAGTCCTCTCGAAACGGCTGTCGTACGGCCTCGAGTGCTTTGCCCCCTTGTTGGTCTGGTGGCGGTGGGTGACAACACGGCCCTTGTCTCTATAGGTGGTTTCTTTGACCTCCGGATTTTGCTCTGGAATTTCCTGACCTGACAGGAATTCCGCAGCCTCAGTGATGGTGCTGATTTTTTCTAGAACCCACAAAGACTGGACGTTTTCTGGAAAATGTCTAATTAATTCATCAAGTAAAACTTCCTCCGACAGAGGCGTCGTCAGCATCTTTGCCATGTCCACGAAGTAGGCAAAGTGCGACAACATTGTTCCCTTTGTGTCGTCGTAACGCCCTGTAGCAATCTGGAACCGAATATCTCGTTGTCGCTTGGCTGACCAGAACGTCTTGAGAAAGTCTCGCTTGAAATCCTCGTAGACATGCCAATTTTCCCGGTAAATCCCGGTCCAATGTTTGGCATTCCCTTTGAGGCAATCAATCGCCACTCCCAGAAGTCGGTGCGAATCTAACCCGAAAGAACGTCCGTATTCTTCCACGGCTCTCACAAATTTCATTGGATTTTGTCTCCTCAGTCCTTCGAAAGAAGGTCGTTCGGGTGCAGGAAGTGGACGGTCCAACAGGTTTCGAAGTACCCCGGAAAGCGCGGCCACATTGTCGGTGAGTGTTAAATCCACTGAAGTTCCTGCTGATGTTCCTGCCGAGGTTCCTGCTGATGATGTGGAACTCTCCGGTGTTTGGATGACAGATTGTGCGACGGATTCTGGTTGAGAAATTCCCAGGCTGCTGCTTGGCATCAGCGTTATTTCCCAACCATCGTTTTTGGCGGTAGCGCTGGTCGTCGGTACTGCTGGTGTAGGAACAGCTGTGCGTTGCGTCGGTGCTGACGGCATTAAAAAGGTTGGCTGCTGCGCGTTCAACCAGCGGATGAACCAAACTGGCATTTCTTCTGATCCTGCTCCGGAGCTTCCAGGATTATTTTTGTTGTTCTCCATGACGTCGACAACCTTCAATTTCGGGTATCGAACCGAGTAAAAATTGGGATCCTAGAAAATTAAATAACCCAGCAGTATCTTTTTTTTGACTATTTTTCCCCTCGGAAATGACACTTTATGACTTTAAATCCTGGTCACGGCACCAAAAATTTTATGTAATGAGATCGTCGTTGAGGAAAGGTGTTAAATAATAACCAAAATTAAATATTAAATATTTTCTTTTAAATTTTAAACCATTTTGGTGTAATTCGGCTCGCCTACGTTGTGTTTAATCGTCTAGAGTAATCACTCTCATAGTGATAATTAATTTAACCCTTTCTGTAAGAACAGAAGGGATAAGTGGTAACTCAAATTCGAATTCAAAGTAGTGTCAAACGCGTGGGGGAAGAAATTAAAAGTCAAATTTCTTCAAAACAAAATTTATTACATATCTTCAAAATGTTTTTTACAACAATACAAGAATTTTGAGGGTTAATCCAAATTTGCCATTTATTCAAGTTTTCATTTATATTATTTAGTCAAATTTTTAACATCTGTAACCACAAATCTGTTCAAATTTGAGACTATAATTTTATAAACCTCTAGTCGCGGATTTTAAATAATAAATAAATTTATTATTAACAATATTATTTAGAATTTACTCTTTCCGTTTTAATGGTTCTAATTCTGTGTTGTACATCTACCCTAAATTCCAATTTATATTTGCTCAGATTTATAATTTCAAGGCAAAGTTTAATAATACGTTTGATAAGCTACTCTTGTACCTGAGTTGGCGGGTTACATGCTCGCGGCTCTCTTTTTATACGTGCATCGCAATCACTATTTCGTCCTATCGCCGAAACCGACCCTGGTAAAAGTCAGGTGCCTAAACACCTCTTGCAAAATTCGAGCAAAACCAAGATATACAAATCTTTGCAACATAAACTGAATTATTGTAGAAACCATTTCTCTCACAAATTTCGGTCACGAGCTTGGATAAAGACTTTTCAGAACTTCACCTTTTCGCGATACCAGTTTATTACAGGTAACCCGGGGATGGTTATTTTTTCTCGTTTATCTCGCAATAGCCTGCATATACAAGTATATGCCGTTGGAGCGGTTCTACTACGCTCATTCTAACTTCAAGTGTCGGAAACTACGACCTTACACATTGAGTTACACCTTAGTAAAGTTGGAAGAAAGGGTTCCCGGGAACCACGACTTTCCTCTTGAAGGTGGCCGACAAACGAGCCTATAATTTCAGGTGTAATCTCGCCTAACACGACGCGAGAGAGAAACAACCCTACGCTACCCTAATTTCAAAATATGCAACAAATTCAACCTCCCGAAATTTTGTAACAACAAAACTTTGCACTGATTTGAAGTGACCATTTGACGCAATTGTTGAGAACCCTTTCTGTAATAGATTGATGATTGATATCTTAGATTTTAATTATTTGGGTTGATAGTCACATCCAGATCGGGCAAAATAAAGAAAGAATACAAGTTAAAATTCATTTCAAAAGTGACAGAAAGTTGTTGCATTTTTCACCAAAAATTTTTATTTATAATTTACTTTTCTAAATTCTGAATATTTATTTTAAACCAATTAAGCTGAAATTATTTTTAAAAATGAAATTTCCAAAACCCAAATTAAAAGTAATACAATTAATAAATTTCAATAAAATGATTTAAATAAATTTGTGGTCACGATGACGATTAAATAGTGTAAATTTAATCAAATGATTTGAAGAAACTCGGATTAAATTAAATAAAATCTTCGTATAAAATTAATTAATTCAAATAATAAATAGATAGAAAACCCTTTGTGGGCTTACCTAGAAAATTAATCCCTTTGATTGTCCTGGGAGCCCTTGTGGTTAAATTGCCAAGTTGGTTGGTTTTTCTTTTAACACAAACCGTCACAATTTAATTTAAATTATTAAATAAAAAAAATATTATTACTCCTTCACACTAGCACGAAATCAAAAAAATATTTAATGATAAAATAATATTAAATTTTAAAATAAACCCAAAGGGTTGAAATTGGACTTTGTTAAATTAAATAAATTTAAACAAAGAGAATAATTCGAAAATTAACTATCTCGAAAGACCGTCAAGAATCGACTGCCGAAAATCCACGCGAAATCTGTTTTTATGAAATAGGGACGCTCCCTGAACCACCCCCTCTGGTACTCCCTTTCCACATATGTATGATTATGCAAATTTGACTTTTAAACGTTTTGGCATTAAGATCAACCCTCGTTTAACCCTCCTAAACAAAATATTATTTACTAGTAAGGGTATTTTTATTCGATTTTTCCCTATATTATTTAACATACAATTTATAAATTTCTTTGATGACCGAATATAATACAATCACAATGTCGAATCAACCCCTATTTACCTGAAAGAGAAATTAAACTCCAAAGTTTGTTGCCGTTTTGTCTGAACTTATTTTTAAACATTATTGTGGCAAATACATGCAGCAACAAATTTCGTTTGTTTAAATTTTATGGAAATGTAGAATTAAATTCGGAAAGAAAACTGTAATGTCGCGGTACTACCCTCCACTTGGTGTCCCCACCAGTATTATCTTCGTACGATTTTTCCGAATTTATTCGAAAACTTTACGAATTTCCATCTACTTTTCTTTCTATCACTATGTTAGTAATTGGCAACCATTGTGTCGTACCAAATTGGTTTACAATGAGTTTAAATAATTTAAATTGTTTACATGCAATTTCACGGTTGCCCCCGCCTAAATTAGGGTTAAATTTTATATTAAAATGTTCAGAAAATTTCACGCGTTTTTCTAAAATACTTGTTTTGTACTGGATCTTTTGTATTTAGCAACAATTTAATAATTTTACTAAAACTTTTCTAAATGAACACATGTGCAAGTTATTTTCGGTATTCTTCCAGCGCTTGGTGTTAGGGCGTGCCTTCTTTTAAGAAACCACTTGACCGTCAGCTTTATCCTTGACAAAATTTAAATTCCAGATTTCCTGTTACAATCGCCCAATATATTTGTGAATATTTAGAATAATGATTTTGGACAAATTGGCAGATTTACGTTAATTTAAAGTATTATGCTATGAGTGTAGCTTTTTTTTAAATTTAAATTATTGAAAATTTTATTATGCATCTAATAACTACAAATTTTGTGCCTCTGACCGAATTTATTTACCAAATTGTGGATCTTTATTAAATTTATAATTTTCTTTCAGATACGGATTAATAAGTATTTTCAAAATAGGACTATTAATTGATTATAAAATTATAGTTTTAATTGATTCATTAACTTTAAACAATAATAGGATTATTTGTATTTTTATGTGGTGTGCAATATTTCTTTGAACGACTAGATTCGTGGGTGGCGATGACGCTATTCTTGCCGCTTTAAAACATCCCCCGTTAACATGTGGCCTTTTAAAACATGGTTTTGCAATTTGTAATCACTTAGAGTTCTAGGAAGAATTTCGTGGGAACGGTCGTTTTCTAAACATTTCAATATTTACAAAACACGTGTGAATTTAAACTACATCTAAATTTGGTTGTTTCTTTTAATTTTCACGGAAACAAATCGATCGTGATAAAATTTATCTAATAAATTACTAATTTGAAATTACTTTCTTGTCCGATTATTAATAAATAAAATTTATAAATACCGCGTTCATCACAGTACCAACTTTAAGCTTTATTCTTGAGCTTGCTATTAACTGTAAATAGTTGGGGCAAATACCATTTGATTAGGCAAAAAATTTCCTATCAAATACATTCTATCTTTATAACGTTTCAGCAATGTAAATATAGAAAAAATTAAAAAAATTTGCAAGTTTAAAGATAGTCGTTATTCCTTGATAAGTACCAAATTTAAACTTTATTCTTGAGCTTGCTGTTGATTGTAGATGGTTAAGACAAGTACCGTTCGATTGAGCAGAAAATTTTCTATCAAATACATTGTACTTTTATAACGTTTCAGCAATGTAAATTTAAAAAAAATTAAAAAAATTGGCAAGTTTAAAGATAGTCGTTATTCCTTGATAAGTACCAATTTCAAACTTTGTTCTTGAGCTTTCTTTAAATGCAGATGGCTAAAGCAAGTACCATTCGATTGAGCAGGAAATTTCCTATCAAATACATTTTACTTTTATAACGTTTCAGCAATAAAAATATAAAAAAAAATTTAAAAAATTCGCAAGTTTAAAGATAGTCGTTATTCCTTGATAAGTACCAACTTCAAACTTCATTCTTGAGCTTGCTGTTGATTGCAGATGCTTAAGGCAAATACCGTTCGATTAAGCAAGAAATTTTCTATCAAATACATCTTACTTTTATAACGTTTTAGCAATTTATATATAAAAAATTAAAAAAATGCGCAAGTTTAAGGATAGTTGTTATTCTTTGATAAGTACTAATTTCAAACTTTATTCTTGAGCTTGCTATTAATTGTAGATGGTTGAAACAAATATTGTTCGATTAAGCGGAAAATTTCCTATCAAACACATCCTACTTTCATAACGTCTTAGCAATGTAAATATAAAAAAAATTAAAAAAATTTGCAAGTTTAAAGATAGTCGTTATTCCTTGATAAGTACCAACTTCAAACTTTATTCTTGAGCTTGCTGTTGATTGTAGATACTTAAGGCAAATACCATTCGATTAAGCAAAAAATTTTCTATCAAATACATTTTACTTTTATAACGTTTTAGCAATTTATATATAAAAAATTAAAAAAATGCGCAAGTTTAAAGATAGTTGTTATTCTTTGATAAGTACTAATTTTAAACTTTATTCTTGAGCTTGCTATTAATTGTAGATGGTTGAAACAAATACCATTTTATTAAGCAGGAAATTGTCTATTAAATACATCCTATCTTTATAACGTTTCAGCAATGTAAATATAAAAAAAAATAAAAAAATTCGCAAGTTTAAAGATAGTCGTTATTCCTTGATAAGTACCAATTTCAAACTTCATTTTTGAGCTTGCTATTAGCTGTATGTGGTTGAAGCAAATTCTGTTTGATTAAGCAGGAAATTTTCTATTAACTACAAGTTACTTCTATAACGTTTCAGCAATGTAAATATAAAAAAAATTAAAAAATGCGCAAGTTTAAAAATAGTCGTTATTCCTTGATAAGCACCAAATTCAAACTTCATTCTTGAGCTTGCTGTTAATTGTAAAGGGTTAAAGCAAATACCATTCGATTAAGCAGGAAATTTTCTATCAAATGAATTTTATTTTTATAACATTTCAGCAATGTAAATATAAAAAAAAATAAAAAAATGCGCAAGTTTAAAAATAGCCGTTATTTCTTGATAAGTACCAATTTCAAACTTTATTCTTGAGCTTGCTATTAACTACAGATAGTTTAAACAAATACCATTTAATTGAGCAGAAAATTTTCTATCAAATACATTTTTTTGTAACGTTTCAGCAATGTAAATATTAAAAAAATTAAAAAAATACGCAAGTTTAAAGAGAGTTGTTATTTCTTGATAAATACCAATTTTAAACTTTATTCTTGAGCTTGCTAATAATTGCAAATGGTTGAAACAAGTACCATTCGATTAAGCAGAAAATTTTCTATCAAATACATTTTACCTTTATAACGTTTCAGCAATGTAAATATAAAAAAAATTAAAAAAATACGCAAGTTTAAAAAGAGTTGTTATTTCTTGATAAATACCAATTTCAAACTTCATTCTTGAGCTTGCTATTAATTGTAGATGGTTGAAACAAATATCATTTAATTAAACAGGAAACTTTCTATCAAATGTATTTTATTTTTATATCGTTTCAGCATTGTAAATATAAAAAAAATCAAAAAAATACGCAAGTTTAAAAATAGTCGTTATTCCTTGATAAGTACCAAATTCAAACTTCATACTTGAGCTTGCTATTGATTTTGAATGGTTGAAGCAAATACAATTCGATTAGGCCGGAAATTTTCTATCAAATAAATTTTACCTTCATAACGTTTCAGCAATGTAAATATAAAAAAAAGTAAAAAAATGCGCAAGTTTAAAAATTGTCTTTATTCCTTGATAAGTACCAAATTCAAACTTCATTCTTAAGCTTGCTATTGATTTTAAATGGTTGAAGCAAATACTATTCGATTAGGCAGGAAATTTAATATTAAATAAATTTTATTTTTATAACGTTTCAGCAATGTAAATATAAAAAAAATTAAAAAAATTCGCAAGTTTAAAAATAGTCGTTATTCCTTGATAAGTACCAAATTCATACTTCATTATTGAGCTTGCTATTGATTTTAAATGGTTGAAGCGAATACCATTTGATTAGGCAGGAAATTTTTTATCAAACGTATTTTATATTTATAACGTTTCAGCAATGTAAATATAAAAAAAATTAAAAAAATACGCAAGTTTAAAAAGAGTCGTTATTTCTTGATAAATACCAATTTCAAACTTCATTTTTGAGCTTGCTATTAATTGTAGATGGCTGAAGCAAATACCATTCGATTAAGCAGTAAATTTTCTATCAAATACATTCTACTTTTATAACGTTTCAGCAACGTGAATATAGAAAATATTAAAAAAATGCGCAAGTTTAAAGATAGTCGTTATTCCTTGATAAGTACCAATTTCAAACTTCATTTTTGAGCTTGCTATTAGCTGTATATGGTTGAAGCAAATTCCGTTTAATTAAGCAAAAAATTTTCTATCAACTACAAGTTACTTTTATAACGTTTCAGCAATGTAAATATTAAAAAAATTTAAAAAATACGCAAGTTTAAAGAGAGTTGTTATTTCTTGATATATACCAATTTTAAACTTTATTCTTGAGCTTGCTATGAATTGCAGATGGTTGAAACAAATACCATTTGATTGAGCAGAAAATTTTCTATCAAATACATCCTACTTTTATAACGTTTGAGAAATGTAAATATAAAAAAAATTAAAAAAATACGCAAGTTTAAAAAGAGTTGTTATTTCTTGATAAATACCAATTTCAAACTTCATTCTTGAGCTTGCTATTAATTGTAGATGGTCCAAACAAATACCGTTCGATTAAACAGGGAATTTTCTATCATATATATTTTATCTTTATAACGTTTCAGCAATGTAAATATAAAAAAAATCAAAAAAATACGCAAGTTTAAAAATAGTCGTTATTCCTTGATAAATGCCAAATTCAAACTTCATTTTTGAGTATGCTATTGATTGCAGATGGTTGAAGGAAATACTATTTGATTGAGCAGGATATTTTCTATCAAACACGTTTTAGTTTTATAAAGTTTCAGCAATGTAAATATAAAGAAACTCAAAAAAATACGCAAGTTTAAAGATAGTCGTTATTCCTTGATAAGTACCAACTTCAAACTTTATTCTTGAGCTTGCTATTAATTGTAGATGGTTGAAGCAAATACCATTCAATTAAACAGGAAATTTTCTATCAAATGTATTTTATTTTTATAACGTTTCAACAATGTAAATATAAAAAAAATCAAAAAAATGCGCAAGTTTAAAGATAGTCGTTATTCCTTGATAAGTACCAATTTCAAACTTTATTTTTGAGCTTGCTATTAGCTGTATGTGGTTGAAGCAAATTCCGTTTGATTAAGCAGGAAATTTTCTATTAACTACAAATTACCTTTATAACGTTTCAGCAATGTAAATATAAAAAAAATTAAAAAATGCGCAAGTTTAAAAATAGTCGTTATTCCTTGATAAGCATCAAATTCAAACTTCATTCTTGAGCTTGCTATTGATTTTAAATGGTTGAAGCAAATACCATTTGATTAGGCAGGAATTTTTTTATCGAACATATCTTAAATTTATAACGTTTCAGCAATGTAAATATAAAAAAAAATACGCAAGTTTAAAAAGAGTCGTTATTTCTTGATAAATACCAATTTCAAACTTCATTCTTGAGCTTGCTATTAACTGTAGATAGTTAAAGCAAATACCATTTGATTAGGCAGAAAATTTTCTATCAAATACTTTTTACTTTCATTACGTTTCAGCAATGTAAATATAAAAAAAATTAAAAAAATTCGCATGTTTAAACATAATCGTTCTTTCTTGATAAGTACCAAATTCAAACTTCATTCTTGAGCTTGCTATTGATTTTAAATGGTTGAAGCAAATACCATTTGATTAGGCAGGAAATTTTTGATCAAACATATCTTAAACTTATAACGTTTCAGCAATGTAAATATAAAAAAAAATTAAAAAAATACGCAAGTTTAAAGATAGTCGTTATTCCTTGATAAGTACCAATTTCAAACTTCATTCTTGAGCTTGCTATTAACTGTAGATAGTTAAAGCAAATACCATTTGATTAGGCAGAAAATTTTTTATCAAATGTTTCTTACTTTTATAACGTTTCAACGATCTAAATATGAAAAAATTTAAAAAATGCGCAAGTTTAAAGATAGTCGTTATTCCTTGATAAGTCCCAACTTCAAACTTTATTCTTGAGCTTGCTATTAATTGTAGATGGTAAAAGCAAATACCATTCGATTAGGCAGAAAATTTTCTATAAAATACATTCTACCTCTATAACGTTTCAGCAATATAAATATAAAAAAATTAAAAAAATGCGCAAGTTTAAAGATAGTCGTTATTCCTTGATAAGTACCAACTTCAAACTTTATTCTTGAGCTTGCTATTAATTGTAGATGGTAAAAGCAAATACCATTTGATTAGGCAGAAAATTTTCAATAAAATACATTTTACTTTTATAACGTTTCAGCAATATAAAAATAAAAAAATTAAAAAAATGCGCAAGTTTAAAGTTAGTCGTTATTCCTTGATAAGTACCAACTTCAAACTTTATTCTTGAGCTTGCTATAAATTGTAGATGGTAAAAGCAAATACCATTCGATTAAGCAGAAAATTTTCTATCAAATACGTCTTACTTTTATAACGTTTCAGCAATGTAAATATAAAAAAAATTAAAAAATTGCGCAAGTTTTAAGATAGTCGTTATTCCTTGATAAGTACCAATTTCAAACTTTATTCTTGAGCTTGCTATTAATTGTAGATAGTTGACACAAATACCATTCTATTGAGCAAGAAATTTTCTATTAAATACATCCTACCTTTATGACGCTTCAACAATGTAAATATAGAAAAAATCAAAAAAATTCGCAAGTTTAAAGAGAGTCGTCATTTCTTGATAAATACCAAATTCAAACTTCATTCTTGAGCTTGCTATTGGTTGTAGATGATTGAAGCAAATACTATTCGATTAAGCAGGATATTTTCTATCAAACACATTTTAGTTTCATGAAGTTTTAGCAATGTAATTATAAAAAAAAAAACAAATACGCAAGTTTAAAGATAGTCGTTATTCCTTGATAAGTACCAATTTCAAACTTTATTCTTGAGCTTGCTATTAATTGTAGATGGTTGGCACAAGTACCATTCGCTTGAGCAGAAAATTTCCTATCAAATACATCTAACTTTTATAACGTTTCAACAATGTAAATTTAAAAAAAATCAAAAAAATACACAAGTTTAAAGAGAGTCGTTATTTCTTAATAAATACCAATTTCAAACTTCATGTTTGAGCTTGCTATTAGCTGTATGTGGTTGAAACAAATTCCGTTTGATTAAGCAGGAAATTTTCAATCAAATGTAATTAATTTTTATAACGTTTCAGCAATGTAAATATAAAAAAAATCAAAAAAAATACGCAAGTTTAAAAATAGTCGTTATTTCATGATAAATACCAATTTCAAACTTCATTCTTGAGCTTGCTATTAATTGTAGATGGTTGAAACATATACCATTCGATTGGGCAGGAAATTTTCTATTATATATATCTTATTTTTATAACTTTCAACAATGTAAATATAAAAAAAATCAAAAAAATACGCAAGTTTAAAGATAGTCGTTATTCCCTGATAAGTACCAATTTCAAATTTCATTCTTGAGCTTGCTATTAGCTGTATGTAGTTGAAGCAAATACCGTTCTATTGAGCAGGAAATTTTCTATTAAATACATTTTACTTTTATAACGTTTCAGCAATGTGAATATGAAAAAAATTAAAAAAATACGCAAGTTTAAATAGAGCCGTTATTTCTTAATATATACCAAATTCAAACTTCATTCTTGAGCTTGCTATTAATTGTAGATGGTTGAGGCAAATACTATTCGATTGAACAGGATATTTTCTATCAAAGACATTTTAGTTTCATGAAGTTTTAGCAATGTAATTATAAAAAAAAATCAAAAAAATACGCAAGTTTAAAGATAGTCGTTATTCCTTGATAAGTACCAATTTCAAACTTTACTGTTAAGCTTGCTATTAATTGTAGATGGTTGACACAATTACTATTCGATTGAGCAGGAAATTTCCTAATAAATACATTCTATTTTTATAACGTTTCAATAATGTAAATAAAAAAAAAATCAAAAAAATACGCAAGTTTAAAGAGAGTCGTTATTTTTTGATAAATACCAATTTCAAACTTCATTCTTGAGCTTGCTATTAATTGTAAATAGTTAAAGCAAATACCGTTCGATTAAGCAGAAAATTTTCTATCAAATATATCTTACTTTTATAACGTTTCAGCAATGTAAATATAAAAAAAATTAAAAAAATGCGAAAGTTTAAAAAGAATCGTTATTTCTTGATAAATACCAACTTCAAACTTCATTCTTGAGCTTGCTATTGATTGTAGATGGTTGAGGCAAGTACTACTTGATTGAGGAGGATATTTTCTATCAAACACATTTTAGTTTTATAAAGTTTTAGCAATGTAAATATAAAGAAACTCAAAAAAATACGCTAGTTTAAAGATAGTCGTTATTCTTTGATAAGTACCAATTTCAAACTTCATTCTTGAGCTTGCTATTGACTTTAAATGGTTGGAGCAAGTACTATTCGATTGAGCAGAATATTTTCTTTCAAACACATTCTAGCTTTATAAAGCTTCAGCAATGTAAATATAAAAAAAAAATTAAAAAAATACGCAAGTTTAAAAAGAGTCGTTATTTCATGATAAATACCAATTTCAAACTTCATTCTTGAGCTTGCTATTAATTGTAGATGGTTGAAACATATACCATTCGATTGAGCAGGAAATTTTCTATTATATATATCTTATTTTTATAACTTTCAACAATGTAAATATAAAAAAAATCAAAAAAATACGCAAGTTTAAAGATAGTCGTTATTCCTTGATAAGTACCAATTTCAAATTTCATTCTTGAGCTTGCTATTAGATGTATGTAGTTGAAGCAAATACCGTTCTATTGAGCAGGAAATTTTCTATTAAATACATTTTACTTTTATAACGTTTCAGCAATGTGAATATGAAAAAAATTAAAAAAATACGCAAGTTTAAATAGAGCCGTTATTTCTTAATATATACCAAATTCAAACTTCATTCTTGAGCTTGCTATTAATTGTAGATGGTTGAGGCAAATACTATTCGATTGAACAGGATATTTTCTATCAAAGACATTTTAGTTTCATGAAGTTTTAGCAATGTAATTATAAAAAAAATCAAAAAAATACGCAAGTTTAAAGATAGTCGTTATTCCTTGATAAGTACCAATTTCAAACTTTATTTTTGAGCTTGCTGTTACTTGTAGATGGTTGGCACAAGTACAATTTGCTTGAGCAGGAAATTTCCTATCAAATACATCCTACTCTCATAACGTTTCAACAATGTAAATTTAAAAAAAATCAAAAAAATACGCAAGTTTAAAGAGAATCGTTATTTCTTAATAAATACCAATTTCAAACTTCATTCTTGAGCTTGCTATTAATTGTAGATGGTTGAGGCAAATACTATTCGATTAAGCAGGATATTTTCTATCAAACGCGTTTTAGTTTTATAAAGTTTCAGCAACGTAAATATAAAAAAACTCAAAAAAATACGCAAGTTTAAAGATAGTCGTTATTCCTTGATAAGTACCAATTTCAAACTTCATTCTTGAGCTTGCTATTAATTGTAGATGGTTAAAACAAATACCGTTCAATTAAACGGGAAATTTTCTATCAAATGTATTTTATTTTTATAACGTTTCAGCAATGTAAATATAAAAAAAATTAAAAAAATACGCAAGTTTAAAGATAGTCGTTATTTCTTGATAAGTACCAATTTCAAACTTCATTTTTGAGCTTGCTATTAGCTGCATGTGGTTGATACAAATTCCGTTTGATTAAGCAAGAAATTTTCTATCAACTACAAGTTACTTTTATAACGTTTCAGCAATGTAAATATAAAAAAAATTAAAAAAAGCGCAAGTTTAAAAATAGTCGTTATTCTTTGATAAGCACCAATTTCAAACTTCCTTCTTGAGCTTGCTGTTAATTGTAAAGGAATAAAGCAAATACCATTCAATTAAGCAGAAAATTTTCTATCATATATATTTTATCTTTATAACGTTTCAGCAATGTAAATATAAAAAAAATCAAAAAAATACGCAAGTTTAAAGATAGTCGTTATTCCTTGATAAATACCAATTTCAAACTTCATTTTTGTGTATGCTATTGTTTGCAGATAGTTGAAGCAAGTACTATTTGATTAAACAAGATATTTTCTATCAAACACATTTTAGTTTTATAATGTTTCAGCAATGTAAATATAAAAAAAATCCAAAAAATACGCAAGTTTAAAGATAGTCGTTATTCCTTGATAAGTAGCAATTTCAAACTTCATTCTTGAGCTTGCTCTTAGCTGTATGTGGTTGAAGCAAATACCATTCGATTAAGCAGGAAATTTTCTATCAAAGAAATTTTACTTTTATAACGTTTCGGCAATGTAAATATAAAAAAAATTAAAAAAATTCGCAAGTTTAAAAATAGTCGTTATTCTTTGATAAGTACCAATTTCAAACTTCATTCTTGAGCTTGCTATTGACTGTAGATGGTTGAAGCAAATATTATTTAATTGAGCAGGATATTTTCTATCAAACACGTTTTTTTTATAACGTTTCAGCAATGTAAATTAAAAAAAATTAAAAAAATGCGCAAGTTTAAAAATAGTCGTTATTCCTTGGTAAGTACCAATTTCAAACTTCATTCTTGAGCTTGCTATTAATTGTAAATGGCTAATGCAAATACCATTCGATTAAGCAGGAAATTTTCTATCAAATATCTTTTACTCTTATAACGTTTCAGCAATGTAAATATAAAAAAAAAAATGCGCAAGTTTAAAAATAGTCGTTATTTCTTGATAAATACCAATTTCAAATTTTATTCTTGAGCTTGCTATTAACTGTAGATAGTTGAAGCAAATACCATTTGATTAAACAGGAAATTTTCTATCAAATACATCTTAATTTTATAACGTTTTAGCAATGTAAATATAAAAAAAAACAAAAAAATACGCAAGATTAAAGATAGTCGTTATTCCTTGATAAGTAGCAGTTTCAAACTTCATTCTTGAGCTTGCTCTTAGATGTATGTGGTTGAAGCAAATACCATTCAATTAAGCAGGAAATTTTCTATCAAACAAATTTTACTTTTATAACGTTTCAGCAATGTAAATATAAAAAAAATCAAAAAAATACTCAATTTTAAAGAAAGTCGTTATTTCTTGATAAATATCGATTGCAAACTTCATTCTTGCGTTTTCTATTGATTGTAGATAGTTAAAGCAAGTACTACTCGATTGAGCAGGATACTTTCTAATAAATATATTTTACTTTTATAACGTTTCGGCAATGTAAATATAAAAAATATTAAAAAAATGCGCAAGTTTAAAGATGGTCGTTATTCCTTGATAAGTAGCAATTTCAAACTTTATTCTTCAGCTTGCTTTTAGCTGTATGTGGTTGAAGCAAATACCATTCGATTAAGCAAAAAATTTTCTATCAAATAAGTCTTACTTTTATAACGTTTCAGCAATGTAAATATAAAAAAATTAAAAAAATACGCAAGTTTAAAAATAGTTGTTATTCCTTGATAAGTACTAACTTCAAACTATATTCTTGAGCTTGCTATTAACTGTAGATGCTCGACACAAGTACCAGTCGATTGAGCGGAAAATTTTCTATCAAATACATCTTACTTTTTTAACGTTTCAGCAATGTAAATAAAAAAAAATTAAAAAAATGCGCAAGTTTAAAGAGAGTTGTTATTTCTTGATAAATACCAATTTCAAACTTCATTCTTGAGCTTGCTATTAATTGTAGATAGTTGAAGCAAATACCATTCAATTGAGCATAAAATTTTCTATCAAATAGATTTTACTTTTATAACGTTTTAACAATGTAAATATAAAAAAAATCAAAAAAATACGCAAGTTTAAAGAGAGTCGTTATTTCTTGATAAATACCAATTTCAAACTTTATTCTTGAGCTTGATATTGAATGTAGATGGTTGAAGCAAGTACTATTTGATTGAGCAAAATATTTTCTATCAAACACATTTTAGTTTTATAAAATTTCTGCAATGTAAATATATAAAAAATCAAAAAAATTTGCAAGTTTAAAGATAGTCGTTTTTCCTTGATAAGTACCAAATTCAAACTTCATTCTTGAGCTTGCTATTAATTGCAGATGGTTGAAACAAATATCATTCAATTGAACAAAAAATTTTCTATCAAATGCATCTTACTTCTATAACGTTTCAACAATGTAAATATAAAAAAAATTAAAAAAATTTGCAAGTTTAAATATAGTCGTTATTTCTTGATAAGTACAAATTTCAAACTTCATTCTTGAGCTTGCTATTGACTGTAGATGGTTGAAGCAAATACTATTCATTTGAGCAGTACATTTTCTATCAAACACATTTTAGTTTTATAAAGTTTCAGCAAAATAAATATAAAAAAAATCAAAAAAATACGCAAGTTTAAAAAGAGTCGTTATTTCTTGATAAATACCAATTTCAAACTTCATTCTTGAGCTTGCTATTGATTGTAAATGGTTGAAGCAAATACTATTCGATTGAGCGAAATATTTTCGAATAAACACATTTTAGTTTTATAAAGTTTTAGCAATGTAAATATAAAAAAAATCAAAAAAATACGCAAGTTTAAAGAGAGTTGTTATTTTTTGATAAATACCAATTTCAAACTTCATTCTTGAGCTTGCTATTGATTGTAGATGGTTAAAACAAGTATTATTCGATTGAGCAGGATATTTTCTATCAAACACATTTTAGTTTTATAAAGTTTCAGCAATGTAAATATAAAAAAAAAATACGCAAGTTTAAAAAGAGTCATTATTTCTTGATAAATATCAATTTCAAACTTCATTCTTGAGCTTGCTAATAATTGTAGATAGTTGAAACAAACACCATTTAATTGAGCAGGAAAATTTCTATCAAATACATCCTATCTTTAAAACGTTTTAGCAATGTAAATATAAAAAAAATTAAAAAAATGCGCAAGCTTAAATATTGTCGTTATTCCTTGATAAGTACCAATTTAAAACTTTATTCTTGAGCTTGCTATTGATTGTAAATAGTTGAAGCAAGTATTATTCGACTGAGCAGAATATTTTCTATCAAACACATTCTATTTTTATAACGTTTCAGCAATGTAAATATAGAAAAAATTAAAAAATTTGCAAGTTTAAATATAGTCGTTATTCCTTAATAAGTACCAATTTCAAACTTCATTCTTGAGCTTGCTATTGATTGCAGATGGTTAGAGCAAATACCATTCGATTAAGCAGGATATTTCCTATTAAACACATTTTAGTTTTATAGAGTTTTAGCAATGTAAATATAAAAAAAATTAAAAAAATACGCAGGTTTAAAGATAGTTGTTATTCCTTGATAAGTACCAATTTCAAACTATATTCTTGAGCTTGCTATTAATTGTAGATAGTCGACACAAGTACCATTTGATTGAGCAGAAAATTTTCTATCAAATGCATCTTACTTTTATAACGTTTTAGCAATGTAAATATAAAAAAAATCAAAAAAATACGCAAGTTTAAAGAGAGTTGTTATTTCTTGATAAATACCAATTTCAAACTTCATTCCTGAGCTTGCTATTGATCGTAGATGGTTAAAACAAGTATTATTTGATTGAGCAGGATATTTTCTATCAAATACATTTTACTTTTATAACGTTTTAGCAATGTAAATATAAAAAAAAATTAAAAAAAAATGCGCAAGTTTAAAGATAGTCGTTATTCCTTGATAAGTACTAATTTCAAACTTCATTCTTGAGCTTGCTATTGATTGTAAATGGTTGAGGCAAGTACTATTCGATTGAGCAGGATATTTTCTATCAAAACATTTTAGTTTTATAAAGTTTCAGCAATGTAAATATAAAAAAAATAAAAAAAATACGCAAGTTTAAAGATAGTTGTTATTCTTTGATAAGTACTTAATTCAAACTCCATTCTTGAGCTTGCCATTAATTGTAGATGGTTAAAGCAAACACTGTTCGATTAAGCAGAAAATTTCCTATCAAATACATCCTACTTTCGTAACGTCTTAGCAATGTAAATATAAAAAAAATTAAAAAAATGCGCAAGTTTAAAAATAGTCGTTATTCCTTGATAAGTACCAATTTCAAACTTCATTCTTGAGCTTGCTATTGATTGCAGATGGTTAAAACAAGTATTATTCGATTGAGCAGGATATTTTCTATCAAATACATTTTACTTTTATAACGTTTTAGCAATGTAAATATAAAAAAAATTAAAAAAAATGCGCAAGTTTAAAATAGTCGTTATTCCTTGATAAGTACCAATTTCAAACTTCATTCTTGAGCTTGCTATTGATTGTAAATGGTTGAAGCAAGTACTATTCGATTGAGCAGGACATTTTCTATCAAAACATTTTAGTTTTATAAAGTTTCAGCAATATAAATATAAAAAAAATCAAAAAAATACGCAAGTTTAAAAAGAGTCGTTATTTTTTGATAAATACCAATTTCAAACTTTATTTTGAGCTTGCTATTAATTGTAGATGGTTGAAGCAAATACCATTTAATTGAGCAAAAAATTTTCTATTAAATACATTTTATTTTTATAACATTTCAGCAATGTAAATATAAAAAAAATCAAAAAAATACGCAAGTTTAAAAATAGTTGTTATTCTTTGATAAGTACTAAATTCAAACTCCATTCTTGAGCTTGCTATTAATTGTAGGTGGTTAAAGCGAACATTGTTCGATTAAGCAGAAAATTTCCTATCAAATACATCCTTCTTTCGTAACGTCTTAGCAATGTAAATATAAAAAAAATTAAAAAAATGCGCAAGTTTAAAGATAGTCGTTATTCCTTGATAAGTACCAATTTCAAACTTCATTCTTGAGCTTGCTATTGATTGCAGATGGTTAAAACAAGTATTATTCGATTGAACGGGATATTTTCTATCAAATACATTTTACTTCTATAACGTTTTAGCAATGTAAATATAAAAAAAATTAAAAAAAATGCGCAAGTTTAAAGATAGTCGTTATTCCTTGATAAGTACCAATTTCAAACTTCATTCTTGAGTTTGCTATTGATTGTAGATAGTTGAGGCAAGTACTATTCGATTGAGCAGGATATTTTCCATCAAATACATTTTAGTTTTATAAAGTTTCAGCAATGTAAATATAAAAAAAATCAAAAAAATACGCAAATTTAGAGATAGTCGTTATTCCTTGATAAGTACCAATTTCAAACTTCATTTTTGAGTATGCTATTGATTGTAGATGGTTGAAGCAAGTATTATTTGATTAAGCAGGATATTTTATAACAAACACATTTTAGTTTTATAATGTTTTAGCAATGTAAATATAAAAAAAATTAAAAAATTCGCAAGTTTAAAAAGAGTTGTTATTTCTTGATAAATACCAAATTCAAACTTCATTTTTGAGCTTGTTATTAATTGTAGATGGTTGACACAAGTACCATTCTATTGAGCAGGAAATTTCCTATCAAATACATTTTACTTTTATAACGCTTTGACAATGTAATTATAAAAAAATCGAAAAAATACGCAAGTTTAAAAAGAGTCGTCATTTCTTGATAAATACCAATTTCAAACTTCATTCTTGAGCTTGCTATTGGTTGTAGATAGTTGAAGCAAATACTATTCGATTGAGCAGGATATTTTCTATCAAACGCATTTTAGTTTCATCAAGTTTCAGCAATGTAATTATAAAAAATATCAAAAAAATACGCAATTGCTATTAATTGCAGATGGTTGAAAAAAATACCATTCGATTGAGCAGAAAATTTTCTATCAAATACATCCACTTTTGTAACGTTTCAGCAATGTAAATATAAAAAAAATTAAAAAAATACGCAAGTTTAAATATAGACGTTATTCCTTAATAAATACCAATTTCAAACTTCATTTTTGAGTATGCTATTGATTGTAGATGGTTGAAGCAAGTACTATTTGATTAAGCAGGATATTTTATAACAAACACATTTTAGTTTTATAATGTTTTAGCAATGTAAATATAAAAAAAATCAAAAAAATACGCAAGTTTAAAGATAGTCGTTATTCCTTAATAAGAACCAATTTCAAACTTCATTTTTGAGCTTGCTGTTAATTGTAGATGGTTGAAGCAAATACCATTCGATTAAGCAGGAAATTTTCTATTAATTATATCTTACTTTTATTACGTTTCAACAATGTAAATATAAAAAAAATTAAAAAACTGCGCAAGTTTAAAAAGAGTTGTTATTTCTTGATAAATACCAAATTCAAACTTTATTTTTGAGCTTGCTATTAATTGTAGATGGTTGAAACAAATACAATTCGATTAAGCAGGAAATTTTCTATCAAATATATCTTATTTTTCTAACGTTTCAGCAATGCAATTTAAATAAAAAAAATCAAAAAAATACGCAAGTTTAAAGATAGTCGTTATTCCTTGATAAGTAGCAATTTCAAACTTCATTCTTGAGTTTGCTCTTAGCTGTATGTGATTGAAGCAAATACCATTCGATTAAGCAGGAAATTTTCTGTCAAATAGATCTTACTTTTATAACGTTTCAGCAAAGTAAATATAAAAAAAATTAAAAAAATGCACAAGTTTAAAAATAGTCGATATTTCTTGATAAGTACCAATTTCAAACTTTATTCTTGAGCTTGCTATTAATTGTAGATGGTTGAAACAAATACCATTTATTTGAGCAGGAAATTTTCTATCAAATACATTTTTTTATACGTTTCAGCAATGTAAATATTAAAAAAAATCAAAAAAATACGCAAGTTTAAAGAGAGTTGTTATTTCTTGATAAATACCAAATTTAAACTTTATTCTTGAACTTGCTATTAATTGCAGATGGTTGAAACAAGTACCATTCGATTGAGCGAAAAATTTTCTATCAAATTCATCTTACTTTTAAAACGTTTCAGCATTGTAAATATAAAAAAAATCAAAAAAATACGCAAGTTTAAATATAGTCGTTATTCCGTAATAAATACCAATTTCAAACTTCATTTTTGAGTATGCTATTGATTGCAGATGGTTGAAGCAAGTACTATTTGATTAAGCAGGATATTTTCTATCAAATACATCTTACCTTTATAACGTTTCAGTAATGCAAAGTTAAAAAAAAATTAAAAAAATACGCAAGCTTAAAAAGAGTTGTTATTTCTTGATAAATACCAATTTCAAACTTCATTCTTGAGCTTGCTATTAATTGTAGACGGTTGAAACAAATACCATTCGATTAAACAGGAAATTTTCTATCATATATATTTTATCTTTATAACGTCTTAGCAATGTAAATATAAAAAAAATCAAAAAAATACGCAAGTTTAAAGATAGTCGTTATTCCTTGATAAATACCAATTTCAAACTTCATACTTGAGCTTGCTATTAATTGTAGATGGTTGAAACAAATACCATTCAATTAAGCAAGAAATTTTTTATCAAACGTATCTTATTTTTATAATTTTTCAGCAATGTAAATATAAAAAAATTAAAAAAATGCGCAAGTTTAAATAGTCGTTATTTCTTGATAAGTACCAACTTCAAACTTTATTCTTGAGCTTGCTATTAACTACAGATGGTTGAAACAAATACCATTTATTTGAGCAGAAAATTTTCTACCAAATACATCCTACTTTTAAAACGTTTCAGCAATGTAAATATAAAAAAAATTAAAAAAATGCGCAAGTTTAAAAATAGTCGTTATTCGTTGATAAGTACCAATTTCAAACTTCATTCTTGAGCTTGCTCTTAGCTGTATGTGGTTGAAGCAAATACCATTCGATTAAGCAGGAAATTTTCGATCAAATATATTTTATTTTTATAACGTTTCAGCAATGTAAATATAAAAAAAATCAAAAAAATACGCAAATTTAGAGATAGTCGTTATTTCTTGATAAGTACCAATTTCAAACTTCATTTTTGAGCTTGCTATTAGCTGTATGTGGTTGAAGCAAATACCGTTCGATTAAGCAGGATATTTTCTATCAAATACATTATATTTTTACAACGTTTCAGCAATGTAAATATAAAAAAAATTAAAAAAATACGCAAGTTTAAAGATAGTCGTTATTCCTTAATAAATACCAATTTCAAACTTCATTTTTGAGTATGCTATTGATTGCAGATGGTTGAAGCAAGTACTATTTGATTAAGCAGGATATTTTATATCAAACACATTTTAGCTTTATAATGTTTCAGCATTGTAAATATAAAAAAATTCAAAAAAATACGCAAGTTTAAAGATAGTCGTTATTTCTTGATAAGTACCAAATTGAAACTTTATTCTTGAGCTTGTTATTAATTGTAGATGGTTGACACAAGTACCATTCTATTGAGCAGGAAATTTCCTATCAAATACATCCTACTCTTATGACGATTCGACAATGTAAATATAAAAAAAATCAATTCGCAAGTTTAAAAAGAGTCGTCATTTCTTGATAAATACCAATTTCAAACTTCATTCTTGAGCTTGCTATTGGTTGTAGATAGTTAAAGCAAATATTATTTGATTGAGCAGGATATTTTCTATCAAACGCATTTTAGTTTCATCAAGTTTTGGCAATGTAATTATAAAAAATATCAAAAAAATACGCAATTGCTATTAATTGCAGATGGTTGAAAAAAGTACCATTCGATTGAGCAGAAAATTTTCTATCAAATACATCCTACTTTTGTAACGTTTCAGCAATGTAAATATAAAAAAAATTAAAAAAATACGCAAGTTTAAATATAGTCGTTATTCCTTAATAAATACCAATTTCAAACTTCATTTTTGAGTATGCTATTGATTGTAGATGGTTGAAACAAGTACTATTTGATTAAGCAGGATATTTTATAACAAACACATTTTAGTTTTATATTGTTTTAGCAATGTAAATATAAAAAAAATTAAAAAAATACGCAAGTTTAAATATAGTCGTTATTCCTTAATAAATACCAATTTCAAACTTCATTTTTGAGCTTGCTGTTAATTGTAGATGGTTGAAGCAAATACCATTCGATTAAGCAGGAAATTTTCTATTAAATATATCTTACTTTTATAACGTTTCAGCAATGTAAATATAAAAAAAATTAAAAAAATTTGCAAGTTTAAAAATAGTCGTTATTCCTTGATAAGTACCAATTTCAAACTTCATTCTTGAGCTTGCTATTGATTTTAAATGGTTGAAGCAAGTACTATTCGATTGAACAGGATATTTTCTATCAAACACATTCTAGTTTTATAAAGTTTCAGCAATGTAAATATAAAAATAATTAAAAAAATACGCAAGTTTAAAGAAAGTCGTTATTTCTTGATAAATACCAATTCCAAACTTTATTCTTGAGCTTGCTATTAATTGTAGATGGTTGAAACAAATACCGTTCGATTAAGCAGAAAATTTTCTATCAAATATATCTTATTTTTATAACGTTTCAGCAATGTAAATAAAAAAAAAATTAAAAAAATACGCAAGTTTAAAAAGAGTCGTTATTTCTTGATAAATACCAATTTCAAACTTTATTCTTGAGCTTGCTATTAATTGTAGATGGTTGAAACAAATACCGTTCGATTAAGCAGAAAATTTTCTATCAAATATATCTTATTTTTGTAACGTTTCAGTAATGTAAATATAAAAAAAATTAAAAAAATACGCAATTTTAAAGATTGTCGTTATTCCTTGATAAGTAGCAATTTCAAACTTCAATCTTGAGCTTGCTCTTAGCTGTATGTGGTTGAAGCAAATACTATTCCATTAGGCAGGAAATTTTCTATTAAATAAATCTTACTTTTATAACGTTTCAGCAATGTAAATATAAAAAAAATTAAAAAAATACGCAAGTTTAAAAAGAGTCGTTATTTCTTGATAAATACCAATTTCAAACTTTATATTTGAGCTTGCTATTATTTGTAGATAGTTAAAACAAATACCATTCGATTATGCAGAAAATTTTCTATCAAATGTATCTTATTTTTATAACGTTTCAGCAATGTAAATATAAAAAAAATCAAAAAAATACGCAAGTTTAAATATAGTCGTTATTCCTTGATAAGTAGCAATTTCAAACTTCATTCTTGAGCTTGCTCTTGGCTGTATGTAGTTGAAGCAAATACCGTTCGATTAAGCAGGAAATTTTCTATCAAATAAATTTTACCTTTATAACGTTTCAGCAAAGTAAATATAAAGAAATTAAAAAAATGCACAAGTTTAAAAATATTCGTTATTTCTTGATAAGTATCAATTTCAAACTTTATTCTTGAGCTTGCTATTAATTGTAGATAGCTGAAGCAAATACCATTCGATTAAGCAAGAAATTTTCTATCAAATGTATTTTACTTTTATAACGTTTCAACAATGTAAATATAAAAAAAATCAAAAAAATACGAAAGTTTAAAGATAGTTGTTATTCCTTAATAAGTACCAATTTCAAACTTCATTTTTGAGCTTGCTGTTAATTGTAGATGATTGAAGCAATTACCATTCGATTAAGCAAGAAATTTTCCATCAAATATATTTTACTTTTATAACGTTTTAGCAATGTAAATATAAAAAAAATTAAAAAAATAAGCAAGTTTAAAAATAGTCGTTATTCCTTGATAAGTACCAATTTCAAACTTTATTCTTGAGCTTGCTATTAAGTTTAAATGGTTGAGGCAAGTACTATTCGATTAAGCAGGATATTTTCTATCAAACACATTTTAGTTTTATAGAGTTTTAGCAATGTATATGAAAAAAAATTAAAAAAATACGCAAGTTTAAAAGGAGTCGTTATTTCTTGATAAATACCAATTTTAAACTTCATTCTTGAGCTTGCTATTGATTGCTGATGGCTGAAGCAAGTATTATTCAATTGAGCAGGATATTTTCTATCAAACACATCTTTCTTTTATAACGTTGCAGCAATGTAAATATAAAAAAAATTAAAAAAATAAGCAAGTTTAAAAATAGTCGTTATTACTTGGTAAGTACCAATTTCAAATTTTATTCTTGAGCTTGCTATTAACTGTAAATGGTTAAAGCAAAGACCGTTCGATTAAGCGGAAAATTTTCTATCAAATAAATCTTACTTTTATAACGTTTCAGCAATGTAAATATAAAAAAAATTAAAAAAATGCGCAAGTTTATAAATAGTCGTTATTCCTTGATAAGTACCAACTTCAAACTTTAATCTTGAGCTTGCTATTGACTGTAGATGGCTGAGGCAAGTATTATTCGATTAAACAGAATATTTTCTATCAAACACATTCTAGTTTTATATAGTTTCAGCAATGTAAATAAAAAAAAATTAAAAAAATACGCAAGTTTAAAAGGAGTCGTTATTTTTTGATAAATACCAATTTTAAACTTCATTCTTGAGCTTGCTATTAATTATAGATAGTTGAAACAAATACCATTCGATTAAGCAGGAAATTTTCAATCAAATATATTTTATTTATAACGTTTCAGCAATGTAAATATAAAAAAAATCAAAAAAATACGCAAGTTTAAAGATAGTCGTTATTCCTTGATAAGTAGCAATTTCAAACTTCATTTTTGAGCTTGCTCTTAGCTGTATGTGGTTGAAGCAAAAACCATTCGATTAAGCAGAAAATTTTCTATCAAATAAATCTTACCCTTATAACGTTTCAGCAATGTAAATATAAAAAAAATTAAAAAAATACGCAAGTTTAAAGATAGTTGTTATTCCTTAATACGTACCAATTTCAAACTTCATTTTTGAACTTGCTGTTAATTGTAGATAGTTGAAGCAAATACCATTCGATTAAGCAGGAAATTTTCTATCAAATAAATCTTACTTTTATAACGTTTCAGCAATGTAAATATAAAAAAAATTAAAAAAACCCGCAAGTTTAAAAATAGTCGTTATTCCTTGATAAGTATCAATTTCAAACTTCATTCTTCAGCTTGCTCTAAGCTGTATGTGGTTAAAGCAAATACCGTTCGATTAAGCAAAAAATTTTCTATCAAAAAAATCTTACTTTTATAACGTTTCAGCAATGTAAATATAAAAAAAATTAAAAAAATGTGCAAGTTTAAAAATAGTCTTTATTCCTTGATAAGTACCAATTTCAAACTTCATTCTTGAGCTTGCTATTGATTTTAAATGGTTGAAGCAAATACTATTCGATTGAACAAGATAATTTCTATCAAACACATAGCTTTATAAAGTTTCAGCAATGTAAATATAAAAATATTTAAAAAAATACGCAAGTTTAAAAAGAGTCGTTATTTCTTGATAAATACCAATTCCAAACTTCATTATTGAGCTTGCTATTGATTGTTGATGGCTGAAACAAGTATTATTCAATTGAGCAGAATATTTTCTATCAAACACGTTCTAGTTTTATAAAGTTTCAGCAATGTAAATACAAAAAAAATCAAAAAAATACGCAAGTTTAAAGATAGTCGTTATTCCTTGATAAGTACCAAATTCAAACTTTATTCTTGAGCTTGCTATTGATTGTAGATGGTTGAGGCAAGTACTATTCGATTAAGCAAGACATTTTCTATCAAACACATTTTAGTTTTATAAAGTTTCAGCAATGTAAATATAAAAAAAATTAAAAAAATACGCAAGTTTAAAAAGAGTCGTTATTTCTTGATAAATACCAATTTCAAACTTCACTCTTGAGCTTCCTATTGATTGCAGATGGCTGAAGCAAGTATTATTCGATTGAGCAGGATATTTTCTATCAAACACATTTAAGTTTTATAAAGTTTTAGCAATGTAAATATGAAAAAAATTAAAAAATTTCGCAAGTTTAAAGATAGTCGTTATTCCTTGATAAGTAGCAATTTCAAACTTCATTCTTGAGCTTGCTCTTAGTTGTATGTGGTTAAAGCAAATACCATTCGATTAAGCAGAAAATTTTCTATCAAATAAATTTTACTTTTATAACGTTTCAGCAATGTAAATATATAAAAAATTAAAAAAATTCGCAAGTTTAAAAATAGTCGTTATTCCTTGCTAAGTACCAATTTCAAACTTCATTCTTGAGCTTGCTATTGATTTTAAATGGTTGAAGCAAGTACTATTTGATTGAGCAGGATAGTTTCTATCAAACACATTTTAGTTTTATAAAGTTTCAGCAATGCAAATGTAAGAAAAATCAAAAAAATGCGCAAGTTTAAAAATAGTCGTTATTCCTTGATAAGTACCAAATTCAAACTTTATTGTTGAGCTTGCTATTATTGTAGATGGTTGACACAAGTACTATTCGATTAGGCAGGAAATTTTCTATTAAATACATTCTACTTTTATAACGTTTTAGCAAAGTAAATATAAAAAAAATTAAAAAAATACGCAAGTTTAAAAAGAGTCGTTATTTCTTGATAAATACCAATTCCAAACTTCATTATTGAGCTTGCTATTGACTGTTGATGGCTGAAGCAAGTATTATTCAATTGAGCAGAATATTTTCTATCAAACACGTTCTAGTTTTATAAAGTTTCAGCAATGTAAATACAAAAAAAATCAAAAAAATACGCAAGTTTAAAGATAGTCGTTATTCCTTGATAAGTACCAAATTCAAACTTCATTCTTGAGCTTGCTATTGATTTTAAATGGTTGAAGCAAGTACTACTCGATTGAGCAGGATACTTTCTATCAAACATATTCTAGTTTTGTAAAGTTTCAGCAATGTAAATATAAAAAAAATCAAAAAAATACGCAAGTTTAAAAATAGTCGTTATTCCTTGATAAGTACCAATTTCAAACTTCATTCTTGAGCTTGCTATTGATTTTAAATGGTTGAAGCAAATACTATTTGATTGAGCAGAATATTTTCTATCAAACACATTTTAGTTTTATAAAGTTTCAGCAATGTAAATATAAAAAAAATTAAAAAAATACGCAAGTTTAAAAAGAGTCGTTATTTTTTGATAAATACCAATTTCAAACTTCACTCTTGAGCTTCCTATTGATTGCAGATGTCTGAAGCAAGTATTATTCGATTGAGCAGGATATTTTCTATCAAACACATTTAAGTTTTATAAAGTTTTAGCAATGTAAATATGAAAAAAATCAAAAAATTTCGCAAGTTTAAAGATAGTCGTTATTCCTTGATAAGTAGCAATTTCAAACTTCATTCTTGAGCTTGCTCTTAGTTGTATGTGGTTAAAGCAAATACCATTCGATTAAGCAGAAAATTTTCTATCAAATAAATTTTACTTTTATAACGTTTCAGCAATGTAAATATATAAAAAATTAAAAAAATTCGCAAGTTTAAAAATAGTCGTTATTCCTTGCTAAGTACCAATTTCAAACTTCAATCTTGAGCTTGCTATTGATTGTAGATGGTTGAGGCAAGTACTGTTCGATTGAGCAGGATATTTTCTATCAAACACATTTTAGTTTTATAAAGCTTCAACAATGTAAATATAAAAAAAATTAAAAAAATACGCAAGTTTAAAAAGAGTCGTTATTTCTTGATAAATACCAATTTCAAACTTCACTCTTGAGCTTGCTATTGATTGTAGATGGCTGAAGCAAGTATTATTCGATTGAGCAGAATATTTTCTATCAAACACATTTTAGTTTTATAAAGTTTCAGCAATGTAAATATAAAAAAAATCAAAAAAATATGCAAGTTTAAAGAGAGTCGTTATTCCTTGATAAGTACCAATTTCATACTTTATTCTTGAGCTTGCTATTCATTGTAGATGGTTGAAACAAATACCATTCGATTAAGCAGAAAGTTTCCTATTACATACATTTTAGTTTTGTAACGTTGCAGCAATGTCAATATAAAAAAAATCAAAAAAATACGCAAGTTTAAAAAGAGTCGTTATTCCTTGATAAGTATTAATTTCAAACTTGATTCTTGAGCTTGCTATTAATTTTAGATGGTTGAAAAAAATATCATTCGATTAAGCAAAAAATTTTCTATCAAATACATCCTATTTTCAAAACGTTTCAGCAATAAAAATACAAAAATCATCAAAAAAAGTCGCAATTTTAAAGAGAATCGTTATTTCTTGTTAAATACCAATTTCAAACTTCATTTTTGAGCTTGCTATTGATTGTAGATGGCTGAAGCAAGTATTATTCGATTGAGCAGAATATTTTCTATCAAACACATTTTAGCTTTATAAAGTTTCAGCAATATAAATATAAAAAAAATTAAAAAAATGCGCAAGTTTAATGATAGTCGTTATTCCTTGATAAGTACCAATTTCAAACTTTATTCTTAAGCTTGCTATTGATTGCAAATAGTTGAAGCAAGTACTATTCGATTAAGCAGGATATTTTCTATCAAACACGTTCTAGTTTTATGAGGTTTCAGCAATGTAAATATAAAAAAAATCAAAAAAATGCGCAAGTTTAAAAAGAGTCGTTATTCCTTGATAAGTATTAACTTCAAACTTTATTCTTGAGCTTGCTATTGATTGTAGATGGTTGAAGCTAATACTATTCGATTGAGCAGGATATTTCCTATCAAACGTATTTTAGTTTTATAAAGTTTCAGCAATGTAAATATAAAAAAAATCAAAAAAATTCGCAAGTTTAAAAAGAGTCGTTATTCCTTGATAAGTATTAATTTCAAACTTAACTCTTGAGCTTGCTATTAATTTTAGATGGTTGAAAAAAATATCATTCGATTAAGCAAAAAATTTTCTATCAAATACATCCTATTTTCAAAACGTTTCAGCAATAAAAATACAAAAATCATCAAAAAAATCGCAATTTTAAAGAGAGTCGTTATTTCTTGTTAAATACCAATTTCAAACTTCATTTTTGAGCTTGCTATTGATTGTAGATGGCTGAAGCAAGTATTATTCGATTGAGCAGAATATTTTCTATCAAACACATTTTAGCTTTATAAAGTTTCAGCAATATAAATATAAAAAAAATTAAAAAAATGCGCAAGTTTAAACATAGTCGTTATTCCTTGATAAGTACCAATTTCAAACTTTATTCTTGAGCTTGATATTAATTGTAGATGGTTGAAGCAAATACCATTCGATTAAGCAGAAAGTTTCCTATTACATACATTTTAGTTTTGTAACGTTGCAGCAATGTCAATATAAAAAAAATTAAAAAAATACGCAAGTTTAAAGAGAGTCGTTATTCCTTGATAAGTTCCAACTTCAAACTTTGTTCTTGAGCTTGCTATTAACTGTAGATGGTTAAAGCAAATCCCATTCGATTAAGCAGGAAATTTGCTATCAAATACATTTTACTTTTAGAACGTTTCAGCAATGTAAATATAAAAAAAAATCAAAAAAATGCGCAAGTTTAAAGATAGTCGTTATTTCTTGATAAGTACCAATTTCAAACTTTATTCTTGAGCTTGCTATTGATTGTAAATTGTTGAGACAAGTACTATTCGATTGAGCAGAATATTTTCAATCAAACACATTTTAGTTTTATAAAGTTTAAACAATGTAAATATAAAAAAAAATCAAAAAAATACGCAAGTTTAAAAAGAGTCGTTATTACTTGATAAGTACCAATTTCAAACTTCATTCTTGAGCTTGCTATTATTTGTAGATAGTTGACGAAAATATCATTCAATTAAGCAAAAAATTTCCTATCAAATACATCCTACTCTTAAAACGTTTCAGCAATGTAAATATAAAAAAATCAAAAAAAGTCGCAAGTTTAAAGATAGTTGTTATTCCTTGATAAGTATCAATTTCAAACTTCATTCTTGAGCTTGCTATTAATTGTAGATAGTTGAAACAAATACCATTCGATTGAGCAGAAAGTTTCCTATCAAATACACCCTATTATTATAACGTTTTAGCAATGTAAATATAATAAAAATCAAAAAAATACACAAGTTTAAAATGAGTCGTTATTTTTTGATAAAAACCAATTTCAAATTTCATTCTTGAGCTTGCTATTGATTGTAAATAGTTGAAGCAAATACTATTCGATAAAACAGGATATTATCTGTCAAATGTATTTTACTTTTATAACGTTTCAGCAATGTAAATATAAAAAAAATCCAAAAAATTCGCAAGTTTAAAGATAGTCGTTATTCCTTGATAAGTACCAAATTCAAACTTCATTCTTGAGCTTGCTATTGATTGTAAATGGTTGAGACAAGTACTATTCGATTGAGCAGGATATTTTCAATCAAACACATTTTAGTTTTATAAAGTCTAAACAATGTAAATATAAAAAAAATCAAAAAAATACGCAAGTTTAAAAAGAGTCGTTATTACTTGATAAGTACCAATTTCAAACTTTATTTTTGAGCTTGCTATTGGTCGTAGATAGTTGACTTAAGTACCATTTAATTAAGCAGGAAATTTTCTATCAAATAGATTCTACTTTCATATGGTTTCAGTAATGTAAATATAAAAAAAAAACAAAAAAATACCCAAGTTTAAAGATAGTCGTTATTACTTAATAAGTACCAATTTCAAACTTTATTCTTGAGCTTGATATTAATTGTAAATGATTGATACAAGTACCATTCGATTGAGCAGAAAATTTCCTATTTCTGCTCATTCTTGAGCTTGCTATTGATTGTAAATGGTTGAGACAAGTACTATTCGATTAAGTAGAATATTTTCTATCAAACACATTTTAGTTTTAAAAGGTTTCAGCAATGTAAATATAAAAAAAATCAAAAAAATACGCAAGTTTAAAAAGAGTCGTTATTCCTTGATAAGTATTAATTTCAAACTTGATTCTTGAGCTTGCTATTAATTTTAGATGGTTGAAAAAAATATCATTCGATTAAGCAAAAAATTTTCTATCAAATACATCCTATTTTCAAAACGTTTCAGCAATAAAAATACAAAAATCATCAAAAAAATCGCAATTTTAAAGAGAGTCGTTATTTCTTGTTAAATACCAAATTCAAACTTCATTTTTGAGCTTGCTATTGATTGTAGATGGCTGAAGCAAGTATTATTCGATTGAGCAGAATATTTTCTATCAAACACATTTTAGCTTTATAAAGTTTCAGCAATATAAATATAAAAAAAATTAAAAAAATGCGCAAGTTTAAACATAGTCGTTATTCCTTGATAAGAACCAATTTCAAACTTTATTCTTGAGCTTGATATTAATTGTAGATGGTTGAAGCAAGTACCATTTAATTAAACAGAAATTTTTCTATCAAATACATTTTACTTTTATAACGTTTTAACAATGTAAATATAAAAAAAATTAGAAAAATGCGCAAGTTTAATGATAGTCGTTATTCCTTGATAAGTACCAATTTCAAACTTTATTCTAAAGCTTGCTATTGATTGCAAATAGTTGAAGCAAGTACTATTCGATTAAGCAGGATATTTTCTATCAAACACGTTCTAGTTTTATGAGGTTTCAGCAATGTAAATATAAAAAAAATCAAAAAAATACGCAAGTTTAAAAAGAGTCGTTATTCCTTGATAAGTATTAACTTCAAACTTTATTCTTGAGCTTGCTATTGATTGTAGATGGTTGAAGCTAATACTATTCGATTGAGCAGGATATTTCCTATCAAACGTATTTTAGTTTTATAAAGTTTCAGCAATGTAAATATAAAAAAAATCAAAAAAATTCGCAAGTTTAAAAAGAGTCGTTATTCCTTGATAAGTATTAATTTCAAACTTAACTCTTGAGCTTGCTATTAATCTTAGATGGTTGAAGAAAATATTATTCGATTAAGCAAAAAATTTTCTTAATCTCTTACATCTTATTTTTAAAACGTTTCAGCAATAAAAATACAAAAATCATCAAAAAAAGTCGCAATTTTAAGGAGAATCGTTATTTCTTGTTAAATACCAATTTCAAACTTCATTTTTGAGCTTGCTATTGATTGTAGATGGTTAAAACAAGTATTATTCGATTGCGCAAAATATTTTCTATCAAATACATCCTATTTGCAAAACGTTTCAGCAATATGAATACAAAAAAAATCAAAAAAAGTCGCAATTTTAAAGAGAGTCGTTATTTCTTGTTAAATACCAATTTCAAACTTTATTTTTGAGCTTGCTATTGATTGTAAATGGTTGAAACAAATATTATTCGATTGAACAAGATATTTTCTATTAAACACATTTTAGTTTCATAAAGTTTCAGCAATCTAAATATAAAAAAATTCAAAAAAATACGCAAGTTTAAAAAGAGTCGTTATTCCTTGATAAGCACCAATTTCAAACTTCACTCTTGAGCTGTAGATGGCTGAAACAAATACTATTCGATAGAGCAGGAAATTTCCTAGCAAATACATTTTACTTTTATAACGTTTCAGTAATGTAATTATAAATAAAATCAAAAAAATACACAAGTTTAAAGAGAGTCGTTATTTCTTGATAAATATACCTATTTCAAACTTTATTCTTAAGCTTGCTATGGACTGTAAATGGTTGAAGCAAGTACTGTTTGATTGAGCAGAATATTTTCTATTAAACACATTTTAGTTTCATAAAGTTTCAGCAATGTAAATATAAAAAAATCAAAAAAATACGCAAGTTTAAAAAAGTCGTTATTTCTTGATAAATATCAATTTCAAACTTCATTCTTGAGCTTGCTATTAATTCTAGATGGTTGAAACAAGTACCATTTGATTAAGCAGAAAATTTTTTAGCAAACACAACCTACCCTTATAACGTTTCAGCAATGTAAATATAAAAAAAATTAAAAAAAAAAAACGCAAGCTTAAATATAGTCGTTATTCCTTGATAAGTACTAATTTCAAACTTCATTCTTGAGCTTGCTGTTAATTGTAGATAATTAAAGCAAATACCTTTTGACTAAGCAGAAAATTTTCTACTAAATAATAAAATTTTATTTTTATAACGTTTTAGCAATGTAAATATAAAAAAAATCAAAAAAATGCGCAAGTATAAACATAGTCGTTATTCCTTGATAAGTAACAATTTCAAACTTCATTTTTGAGCTTGCTATTAACTGTAAATTGTTGAGGCAAATACCATTCGATTAAACAGAAAATTTTCTATCAAATACATTCTATTTTTATAACGTTTCAGCAATGTAAATATAGAAAAAAATAAAAAAATTGCAAGTTTAAAAATAATCGTTATTTCTTGATAAGTACCAACTTCAAACTTCATTCTTCAGCTTCCTATTAATTGTAAATGGTTAAGGCAAGTACTATTTGTTTAAGCAGGATATTTTCTATCAAACACGTTTTAGTTTTATAAAATCTCAGCAATGTAAATACAAAAAAATCAAAAAAATACGCAAGTTTAAAAAGAGTCGTTATTTCTTGATAAATACCAATTTCAAACTTCATTCTTGAGCTTGCTATTAACTGTAAATGGTTGAGGCGAATACCATTCGATTAAGCAGAAAATTTTCTATCAAATGCATTTTACTTTTATAACGCTTCATTAATGTAAATAAAAGAAAATTAAAAAAATGCGCAAGTTTAAAGATAGTCGTTATTTCTTGATAAGTACCTATTTCAAACTTCACTCTTGAGCTTGATATTAATTGTAGATGGTTGAAACAAATACCATTCGATTAAGCAAAAAATTTTTTATCAGATAAGTTCTACTTTTATAACGTTTTAGCAATGTAAATATAAAAAAATTTAAAAAATACACAATTTTAAAGAGAGTCGTTATTTCTTAATAACTATCAACTTCAAACTTCCTTCTTGAGCTTGCTATTGATTGTAAATGGTTGAAGCAAATACTGTTCAATTAAGCAGGATATTTTCTATCAAACACATTCTAGCCTTATAAAGTTTCAGCAATGTAAATATAAAAAAAATCAAAAAAATACGCAGTTTAAAGTGAGTCGTTATTTCTTGATAAATACCAATTTCAAACTTCATTCTTGAGCTTGTTATTGATTGCAGATGGTTGAAGCAAATACTGTTCAATTGAGCAGGATATTTTCTATCAAACACATTCTAGCTTTATAAAGTTTCAGCAATGTAAATAAAAAAAAAAAATTAAAAATTACGCAAGTTTAAAATAGTCGTTATTTCTTTGTAAGTACTAATTGCAAACTTTATTCTTGAGTTTGCTGTTGATTTCAGATGGTTTAAACAAGTACCATTCTAATAAGCAGAAAATTTTCTATCAAATACATTCTACCTTTATAACGTTTCAGCAATGTAAATACAAAAAAAATTAAAAAAATGAGCAAGTTTAAAAAGAGTCGTTATTCCTTGATAAGTACCAATTTCAAACTTTATTCTTGAGCTTGCTATTAATTGTAGATGGTTAAAACAAGTACCATTCGATTAAGCAAAAAATTTTTTATCAAACACATTTTATCTTTGTAACGTTTTAGCAATGTAAATACAAAAAAATCAAAAAAATACGCAAGTTTAAAGAGAGTTGTTATTTCTTAATAAATACCAATTTCAAACTTCATTCTTGAGCTTGCTATTGATTGTAAATGGTTGAAGCAAGTACTATTCGATTGAGCAAAATATTTTCTATCAAACACATTTTAGTTTTATAACGTTTCATCAATGTAAATATAAAAAAAATTAAAAAAATACGCAAGTTTAAAGAGAGTCGTTTTTCCTTGATAAGTACCAATTTCAAAATTTATTCTTGACCTTGCTATTAATTGCAGATGATTAAGACAAGTACCATTCGATTAAGCAGGAAGTTTCCTATCAAATACATTTTACTTTTATAACGTTTCAGCAATGTAAATATAAAAAAAAATTAATTATAAAAAAATTAATTATCGTTATTCTTTGATAAGTACCAATTTCAAACTTCATTCTTGAGCTTGCTGTTAATTGCAGATGCTTGAAACAAGTACCGTTTTATTAAACAAAAAATTTTCTATCAAATACATTTTATTTTTATAACGTTTCAGCATTGTAAATACAAAAAAAAATCAAAAAAATACGCAAGTATAAAGAGAGTCGTTATTTCTTGATAAATACCAATTTCAAACTTTATTTTTGAGCTTGCTATTATTTGAAAATAGTTGAAGGAAAAACCATTCAATTAAGCAGGAATTTTTTTATCACATACATCCTATCTTTATAACGTTTTAGCAATGTAAATATAAAAATAATCAAAAAAATGCGCAAGTTTAAAGATAGTCGTTATTTCTTGATAAATATCATGTTCAAACTTCATGCTTAAGCTTGCTATTAATTGTAGATGGTTGAAACAAGTATCATTTGATTAAGCAGAAAATTTTCTATCAAATACATCTTACTTTTATAACGTTTTAGCAATGTAAATATAAAAAAATTAAAAAAATACGCAAGTTTAAAGAAAATCGTTATTCCTTGATAAGTACCAATTTCAAACTTTATTTTTGAGCTTGCTATTAATTGTAGATGGTTGAAGCAAATATCATTTGATTAAGCAAGAAATTTTCTATCAAATACATACTACCTTCATAACGTTTTAGCAATGTAAATATAAAAAAATCAAAAAATACGCTAGTTTAAAGAGAGTCTTTATTCCTTGATAAATACCAAATTAAAACTTCATTCTTGAGCTTGCTATTGATTATAAGTGGTTAAAACAAGTACTATTAATTTGACCAAAATATTTTCTATCAAACACTTTTTAGTTTTATAAAATTTTAGCAATGTATATATAAAAAAAATCAAAAAAATTCGCAAGTTTAAAAAGAGTCGTTATTACTTGATAAGTACCAATTTCAAACTTTATTCTTGAGCTTACTATTAATTGTAGAATGTAAAGCAAGTACTAATCAATTAAGCAAAATATTTTCTATCAAACACATTTTACCTTTATAAAGTTACAGCAATGTAAATATAAAAAAAATTAAAAAAATGCGCAAGTTTAAATAGAGTCGTTTTTCCTTGATAAGTACCAACTTCAAACTTTATTCTTGAGCTTGCTATAAATTGTAGATGGTAGGGGCAAATATCATTCGATTAAGCAAAAAAATTTTATTAAATGCATTTTACTTTTATAACGGTTCAGCAATGTAAATATAAAAAAAAATAAAAATTACCAAGTTTAAAAAGAGTCGTTATTCCTTGATAAGTACCAATTTCAAACTTTATTTTTGAACTTGCTATTACTTTTAGATGGTTGAAGCAAATACCATTCGATTAAGCAAAAAATTTTCTATCAAACACATTCTAGTTTTATAAAGTTTCAGCAACGTAAATATAAAAAAAATCAAAAAAATACGCAAGTTTAAAGAGAGTCGTTATTCCTTGATAAGTACCAATTTCAAACTTTATTCTTGAGCTTGCTATTAATTGTAGATGGTTAAAACAAATACCATTCGATTAAGCAGAAAACTTTTTATCAAACACATTTTAGTTTTATAAAGTTTCGGCAATGTAAACATAAAAAAAATCAAAAAAATACGCAAGTTTAAGGAGAGTCGTTATTTCTTGATAAATACCAATTTCAAACTTCATTCTTGAGCTTGTTATTGATTGCAGATGGTTGAAGCAAGTACTGTTCAATTGAGCAGGATATTTTCTATCAAACACATTCTAGCTTTATAAAGTTTTAGCAATGTAAATATAAAAAAAAATCAAAAAAATACGCAAGTTTAAATAGAGTCGTTTTTCCTTGATAAGTACCAACTTCAAACTTTATTCTTGAGCTTGCTATTAATTGTAAATGATTGAAGCAAATACCATTAGATTAAACAGGTAATTTCCTATAAAATAAATTTTACTTTTATAACGTTTCAGCAATGTAAATATAAAAAAAATCATAAAAATTGCCAAGTTTAAAAAGAGTCGTTATTCCTTGATAAGTACCAAATTCAAACTTTATTCTTGAGCTTGCTATTAATTGTAGATGGTTGAGTCAAATACCATTCGATTGAGCAATAAATTTTCTATCAAACACATTCTAGTTTTATAAAATTTCAGCAATGTAAATATAAAAAAAATCCAAAAAATACGCAAGTTTAAAGAGAGTCGTTATTCCTTGATAAGTACCAATTTCAAACTTTATTCTTGAGCTTGCTATTAATTGTAGGTGGTTGAAACAAATACCATTTGAATAAACAGGTAATTTCCTATAAAATAATTTTTACTTTTATAACGTTTCAGCAATGTAAATATAAAAAAATTATAAAAATTACCAAGTTTAAAAAGAGTCGTTATTCCTTGATAAGTACCAAATCCAAACTTTATTCTTGAGCTTGCTATTAAATGTAAATGGTTTAAGCAAATACCATTCGATTAAGCAGAAAATTTTCTATCAAACACATTTTAGTTTTATAAAGTTTTAGCAATGCAAATATAAAAAAAATTAAAAAAATTCGCAAGTTTAAAAAGAGTCGTTATTCCTTGATAAGTACCAATTTCAAACTTTACTCTTGCGCTTGCTATTAATTGTCGATGGTTGAAGCAAATACCATTCGATTAAACAGGAAATTTCCTATCAAATACATTTTACTTTTATAACGTTTCAGTAATGTAAATATAAAAAAAATTATAAAAATTACCAAGTTTAAAAAAAGTCGTTATTCTTTGACAAGTACCAATTTCAAACTTTATTCTTGAGCTTGCTGTTAATTGCAGATGGTTCAAGCAAGTACCGTTCTATTAAGCACAAAATTTCCTATCAAATACATTCTACTTTTCTAACGTTTCGGCAATGTAAATACAAAAAAAATCAAAAAATTACGCAGGTTTAAAGAGAGTCGTTATTTCTTGATAACTACCAATTTCAAACTTCATTTTTGAGCTTGCTATTATTTGTAAATAGTTAAAGAAAAAACCATTTAATTAAATAAGAAATTTTCTATTAAATACATTCAACTTTTATAACGTTTTAGCAATGTAAAAATAAAAAAAATAAAAAAAATGCGCAAGTTTAAAAATAGTCGTAATTTCTTGATAAGTACCAATTTCAATCTTCGGTCTTGAGCTTGCTATTAACTGTGGATGGTTAAAACAAGTACCGTTCGATTGAGCAGGAAATTTTCTATCAAATAAATTTTACCTTTATAACGTTTCAACAATGTAAATATAAAAAAAATCAAAAAAATTCGCAAGTTTAAGGAGAGTCGTTATTTCTTGATAAATACCAATTTCAAACTTCATTCTTGAGCTTAATATTGATTGTAGATAGTTGAAGCAAGTACTATTCGATTGAGCAGAACATTTTCTATCAAACACATTTTAGTTTTATAAAGTTTCTGCAATGTAAATAAGTAGGTAGAGAAGGAGAGTGCTTGCACACAACGACCTTCAAATGACCTCTGTTTTTGGCTTCTCACCATTACTTATAGGTTTCTATATTACCGACTCTCTACTAGATGGCGCTAATTACAGGTTTCTACTAGGGTCACTTGATGTAATTAAGGGTAGCGCCAACTCTCTATCTCTCTCTTGGACCTCTCTTTTAATTTGAACTCAAGCTATACTAAACTAATTACCAATGTAGACAACATAATAATCCAAAATCCCTAGAAATGCATTTAAAAGTGTTTCTAACTTTGTTTCACTCATGCGTGTATATAGCTATCTCTTTTAATTTGAACCCATCTAGTGATTTCCATTGGCGTTACCCGTATATCAAGTGATCCTAGTTTCTACATTTAAGTTAATTATAAGTTTCTACATTTATGTTATGTTAATAACTATAAATATATAAACATAAACGGGTGAAAGGGTAAAAAATCAAAGATATGAGTATAAAATAACATTTTTTTAACACCAAAAGGATATGACAATGTTAATGATGAATGATGATGAACAAGAAGCTGCATAGCGAAATTTGTTTGTAGATAATAATTGATAATTATTATATATAAATTTTTATTTATTTAATGTCACTTGTTTGCATTAAATGAAGATGAGAAAAAGCATCAATTTTAATATAATTTGTTTATTAGTCATATATTTAAAGGAGAGGATACCAATATAATTTAGTGTATTAGCTATATTGGTAGACATCAGTTTAAAGTAGATACACAACTTATTCTATACGAAATGATACGAAAAAATCATGTTCCAACTGTTATCTTTTATTATTTCGTATCTGTTGATGGCGATGAGTAATCCATCTGCAGGATGTTGCGGTTAAGATAAAGAGTTCTTATCATAATCATATGACCACCTGCCTACAAAAAATCGTGTCGTAGACATCTCATTCACAACAGTGTAGTGATATAACAACCTTCACAGTGTAAACATGTCAGACCAACAATGTTCTTCAACAAATCTCACCGTAAGTAATTATTTTTATTTTATCTATTGGTCGACCACAGATTGGGATGATGATGCATACCTTTTGTTAGCAGGATTATGTACATACATAAGTGATAAGCATTTATGCCAGTCTATGGTCAACTATTAACTATCATTCTTTTTTTATATGTTTTTAATAAAATATAAGATGCCTCAATGTGAAGCATGTCTCAAAAAATTCACAAAGAAAAGATCATATCAGCGTCATATGAGGGAATATTGTCCGGAAACAAAGAAAGCTAAAACAACTGAAACAACTGGTACGAAAAGAAAAAAAAAAGTTTATTATAGTAATATAATTATTTTAATAGTTTTAGAGAATAATTCTGAATACATGTGTACATCGTGTAATCAAATAATCCCATCAAAATATAAAAATGCCCATGAACGAGGTACCAACCATAAAAACAATACTTATATAACCCTTGAAAATGGAGTATTGTTAAGAAATTCGGCATTTAAATCACGTATTGCATCATATAAAATTTTAACTCAACGTGAACATGTTGATTTAGAAACTTTTATGATGGAATTAAAAGAAAAAACCATCAACCTTATTCGTACTAATGTAAAAAAATTTACTTTAGTAAAAGTGAATGTAGAATTATTTGGACTCTATACTATACCAGAAAAAAACATATTCGATATCAAAAGCTTTAATACAAAAAATAAGGTGATTACGTTGAGTACAAATGTTGAAGAGGTGTTAAGAGATTTTCAGGAAGTGATTAAACAAAAAATGGCTGATTTTTTGGAGTGTGATTCTGGTAAGATAATAATTATATTTATTATATTATATTCATATATGGTTTTATATTTCAGGTTGGACTTTAGTTAAAATCTTACACCTGGAAATTAATGTAAACAAATACAATCCGTTGAAAGCATTATCATTTATTGATCTTCCACCTTGGGTGGTTAAAAAGCAAGCAGTGATAAACATTCATAATTATTTAACATTATAATGATTTAATTATAAATAAATTTGGAGATAATCGAGTATTAGTTTGTGAAGAATGTTTTAAAAACGAACAGGAAATAATTATTAGTAAACCAAGTCAGAATGTTAGTGATGATTATCCAAGTCAAAATAGAAGTGATGAGGATGCTGATGATGATTCAAGTGTAGAAGGTTATTGACCTAATAGTAATTTTAAAATAGATATAATATGTGATTCCCAATCTGAACTTCATCAAATAATACATATTTATGGAAGAGAGAAATGTAATACATGTAGAAAAGTGTGTTGGATAGTCGAAGAAGTGGATTCTACTGCTGCTCAATATAGATGTTTTAGTAATGTATAATATAAATGTATTATAAAATTTATTGTTAAATAATTTCTAATAAATACATATATAAAATATTAGAGTTAATGAATAATTATTAAGTAATCATATGGTAGACGTCACATCTACAACAGTGACATTATCGCGATAGAGCAAGAAATGATTATAATATATAAAAGGCGAAACAAACCATTAAAGTCCACTAGTGTTTCAATTCATTTCAAGAAAGGGAGAGGTGTTGTAAACAAACTAATTAATAAATTACCAATCGAATTACATATTCCTGGATATCAATTCTGTGGACCGGGTACAAAATTAGAAAAAAGACTTACAAAAGGACAAACCGGGATTAACCTATTACACTTGATCAAGCTTGTAGAGAACACGATATAGCATACTCACAAGAAACGAATTTACAAAAACGACACGAAGCTGATAAGGTACTAATTACTAAGGCTGTTAATAGATTAAAGGCGAGTGATTCATCGTTGGGTGAGAAAGCAACTGCTTTAGCAGTTAGTGGTATAATGAAGGGAAAAGTAAAAATGGGAATGGGTTCTACGAAACCCAGAAAAAAACAAAAAAAACCAGCAAAGAATAGAATTGTGGTTCCTCCAAAATATGGTGGTTTTATACCATTACTATTACCACTTTTAGGTGCACTAGGTACATTGGGTGGTGGAGCAGCAGGCATAGCAACAGCTGTAAATAAAGCACAAGCAGATAAAAAAATGCTAGAAGAAACACAGAGACATAATAAGGTAATGGAGGCAATTGGAAAAGGAATTGGTCGAAAAAAGCAAAGAAAAAAACGTAAAGGACAAGGTCTATATCTTAAACCATATAAATGGAATCAAAAAAACTTCCAATAAAATTACCACGACATGCTCTTAGTAATATTGAGATAAAGAAATTTGCTCACTTACTACAAATACCACATTTTCGAGGAGTTTATATGCGAAATAAATTACCAAAAAATATTTATAAAAATGAAAGTGGTGTTATAAATATAGATGATAAAAAGTTCGGGAACCCACTGGACTGCATATATAAAAAATAATAAACATATAGTATATTTTGATAGTATAGGAAATTTAAGACCTCCTCTAGAAGTTGTAAAATATTTCAAGAGCGATAATAGTGGTAATAAAATATTATATAATTATGATAAGTATCAGAATGTTGGATCTTTCAATTGTGGACAATTATGTCTAAAGTTTTTATATACACATGGGCAAAGAAAAAGTACTTAGTTGAGACGACGCAAAGCATCATCATCGTCATCAATAATGTTATTTGTTCTAACGGGAAAATCATCTATTTTAAGTTCAGACTATTCTCCACCGATTGATGTGAGTAATGGTAATTATGAATTGGGTCTGACCAATTTTGAAGTTTACAATAGTATACCCAATATCGATGTGGGAAATAATAAATTCTATTTTGGTGGTGAGGAATTTACAATACCAACAGGATGTTACGAAATATCTGACATCAGAATCTACTTACAACACGAGATTGGAAAGAAATTCAGTCAAGATATTCTTCAAATTACTGCAAACCATAATACTTTACATACCCATATAAAAGGAACGCAAGAAATTGATTTCTCTAAACCAAATACCATTGGACCATTGTTAGGATTTAAAAAGGGAATAATTAAAAAAAATATTGGTCAAAATTCTGATAGCATTGCTGATATAATAAAAATTAATTCAATTTTGGTTGAATGTAATATTACAGTGGGTAGTTTTAAAAATGGAAAACCGGTTCATATAATTTATCAGTTTTTTCCTAACGTACCTCCAGGTTTCAAAATAGTACAATTACCAGAACACATTATTTATCTTCCAATCAGTGTTGAATCAATAAGAAATATTACACTTAAAATACTCGATCAGAATGGAAAATTAATCAATTTTCAAGAAGAAACCGTAACAGTTGGACTACACTTACAGAAGAAAGAAGAAAATGTTAGTAACCTTCAATAAAAATTTTCATTATAAAAAAACGAATACATGTAAACGAATCGTTAGTAAGAAGAGAAACGTACAACGACTAAGTGTTAAAAATCGAGTGTTTCTAAAATCATTAGGATTTGAATTACATCCATAATAACAATGATTTTTGATCTAACCGATGAATTAGTATTTGATGATACTATTCAGAGCTATCAGTTACAATCACATGAAGCATATACATCTCGTTATGATAATTCTGATCAGATTCGAATTAAGTTACCTGAGGACTTGTGCACCCTTCCTGGAGAAAGTGTTATTTTAATTGAGGGAAGACTAGTAAAGACAGATGCAACAAATAAAGTGGTTCCAGCGACGGATACGAAATTTGTGAATAATGGTTTTACATTTTTATTCAGTGAAATACGATATGAAGTAAATACAAAATATATTGATGGAAATGTAAAACCAGGAATTACTAAAACAATGAAAAATTTATTATCGTTAAATATGAGTGAAAGCCTTAAATTAAAAAATTCTGGTTATTATCCAAATGAAGGAAAAATTGATCTAGTAGATGGAAACTTTCAAGCACCTATTCCATTGAAAACTCTATTAGGATGGGCTGAAACATACAATCGAGTAATGTTGAATGTCCAACAAGAATTAATATTAATTCGTAGTAATACTGATGATAATGCACTTATTTGTACAACAAATGAAAAGGCTAAAGTTGAGATAAATAAACTTGTGTGGATGGTACCACATATTGGTCCTGGATTAAAAGAAGAAGTTCACTTAACAAAACTAATTGAACAAGATAAAACGATTCAGGTGCCATATAGAAAGTGGGAACTTTATTCTCAACCATTGTTTCCAAATATTACAAAATACGCCTGGCCAGTTAAACCTTTCACTGCTCTTGAAACACCACGCTTTATAATCATTGGTTTTCAAACAGATAGGGAAGGGGACCTTAGTAAAAATACAAGTCACTTTGATAGTTGCGATTTAAGCGAAATAAGAGTATTCATAAATAATGAAAGATTTCCCTATGCAAATTTAAATGTTGCATTTAAAAAATCGCATACTGCTTTACTTTATGAAATGTTTACTGCATTTAGAGCAAGTTATTATAACTTACAATTTGATGAAACACACATTAGTCCAAAACAATTTGCAGATAATTATCCATTAATAGTAATTGATTGCTCTCGTCAGAAAACTGGTTTCCAGACCCAAACAGCATCTTTAAGAATAGAATTTGAAATGCTAACACCCGTTACTGATAAAACCACCGTATATGCTTTAGTGATAAGTGATAAAATGTTTCAATATAAACCACTTTCGAAGACTGTAATCGTGTAAAAAAAGGAAGATGTTATTGTAAATTTGTAAAATCTATATTCTGTACTGTATTTTTTTTTTCAATAAATAGAATGTAAAAACATATAAAGTGTTTTAGTTTTAAAACAATAGTCATAGATTTAAATCTTTAGGTTTTTTTCTTTATAATATGTTCGTTATAATATGTAAGAAATAAAAAACATATACTTTAAACAATATATTAATTAAATAAATACAAAAAGTAATATTTCAACTTAGGATATATCCTTTTTATTAATCCAAGAATTATGTTTCTTATCCATTCCACTCCACTTGACAAATAAGTGATTTCCTTTTTTTCTAATTACTTTGTCAATGAGATAGACATGAGGATATTTTACACGTTGCAGTTCATGTTCATAGAAACCACCTTTTATTGCTTCTCCCAAAGTATCTTGTAGTAGATATGTCCTTGGATTAGTGTTTTGTACTTTACTAATTGAAAAGATTTCATTAGTCCAATTCGGTGTATACCCTTTAGCAAAAAGATGTCGATATTTACTAATTCGAACAAAATCTCCAAGTTTAAATTTGGGTTTATATTCATCCATTATCTTTAAATGGTTATAAACTTCAGTTAATACTTGCTGCTCATTTTTCTTATTTATTGAGTTTGGTTTTAATCCAGTTGTACGATGTATGGTGTTATTATATGTATTAACAATGTCTGGTAAGATGTTGATCCACTTGTAATTGCCTTGAACGCTAAACTCCTTCCACATTAGAGATTTAATTGTTCGATTAACACGTTCAACTATACTACACTTTAAATTGGAATATGAACTATAGTGGTTAATATTATATTTCTTCATTAAATCTTGAAATGATTTATTGTAAAATTCCTTTCCAAAGTCAGTTTGAATATTTTTGGGTACATTACGTTGAATCTTTAAAATATCACTCCTAGCTTCAGTAACACTTTGCCCCATCTTGTTTTTAAGTGGAATTGCCCAAAGAAATTTTGAAAATACATTAATCACCATTAAAATATATTTAAATCCTTTATTAAAGCGAGAATATGGAATCATTTCAACTAAATCCAATTGAAAGAGATCATTTAACCCCTTAACAATTACTCTTCTTCTTTTAAATTTTTTTCTAGCTGGAGCATGTAATTCATTGACAACTTCACGTTTAATATTTGTTGCACTATGCTTCATAATAAATGGGTATTTTCAATACTAACCAAACAAGTAACTGATTGTAGGCTTCTTGATGTTTTCGTTTAAAAACTATTACATCATGTTCATGTAAAGTATATCCCACCAAATTTACTTCTTTATTATTTACAAACACCACAATCTCTGTAGGTACTGCATATACACTCTCTACTGTAGCACTTTTCAATGGAAAAATAAAATTTGTATCATAATTAAATAGAACATAACGATCTTTTACAGGATCAAATATACCAGAAAACATTAGAGTGGTATAAGAATAAAAGCTTGCATTTCGTATATGATGTTGTAGAATATGATTACCGAATTTATCTAATGTCATAATGTCGAGATTTGATACTATACTATTTCAAATTATAGTATACATGTCCAATTTAAATAATTATTTTTGCCTCACGTAATTCATTAATAATGTGAGTTATTTCATTTGTATGATTATTATTACCTGCCACTGTTGAAGAAATTAGTAAACGTAAACGATTTACTAAAGTATTGGGATTTTTCCATGGTATATATTCAACTTGTTTATTGTTTAGTTCTAGAGTACGTAAAGAACCACCTTTTTGTTTTATTGTTGTTGTTTGTTTTTTAGGAGTTGAAGTAATTTGTTTTCTAAATTGTTTTAAAGTTGGTGCACTTTCACTACGAGGACGTTGAGTGAGTGGTGATAATGGTTTATTATGAAATGTCTTAATAATTTTCGTATATTTTTTTCCAATATTTCCAGCAAATCGTTCTTCTGCATTATAGTTTTTTCGATCAGCATTTGTTAGTTTAACAAGTTCCTGATAATCTTTTAAATCATTTTTAGTGTAACCGATAGGATCTTTTTTAAATAATAATTCAAATAAGCCAGGTGTTCCTTCATATTTTCGATCTTTTACATAAAATATATTATTATCACGAAAATCAATTTCCGAATCCCCCAAATAAAACTTTCCTTTTTCAAAATCATGGCGTACTCCATACTGATGATCAAATTTATTAGTGGTATCTGTAATCATTTCTTCAATATATTGGCGTGCTAATCCTGACCATTGCTCGAGAAATTCTTGAAACGCTTGAGTATTTGTTAATTGTTCTATAGTTTCATGTAATGATTCAATAGGAATTTCTTCATCTTCATCATCCTTATCGGGTTCATATTCAGCAACATCCACAACATCGAGAGATACCGGTGTAGGTTGCTGGACAGCTGCTGGTGGTGGTGGATACTTGATTAAGCGAGGAACTAACGAAGAATGAGTCGCTGAATAAGTGGGTGTAGAGGTAGCAGTTGGTTTTCTCTCTTCCTTCGAACTAACTTCTTGTTTCGAAGGTAATGCTAGATTTTCTTGTTTTATTTGTGATAGAAAACTTTGTAATGGTCCTGATAATGGTTGGAATTGTTTTTCAAATTTTTGTTGTGAAGCCGACAAATTAGATGTTAGATTATGTACTTTTTGTTTAACACTTCTTCGTGCTCTAGCCAGTTCCAATGTCAAATGTTTATCCATTTCAACTAATATTTGAGGTGATAGTTTTTACTATTTATAGACTAATAAATTGATCGATATCTTTACGATACCGACCATGAGCGATGTCAGCATCTTTATCAATCGTTAAAAAACCAAATGGTGTTTGCCAACATTCCGAACATACTTCTCGAAATTTTTCCCATGAAAGATCCGTTCCAACGTGATCATTAAAAATATGTTTTGGGTTTTGACTGTGAGTGAGCCCGTGAAAACGTGTCCCAATTCAAATCGTTTAATCGGTGACTAACAAACACAAAGTAATATTGACTCTTCCACCAGTGTCCATGAGAAATAACCACCATGTAACCCTGTGGAAAAGACTGCAACATACAGTCGGTGTTACCGAATAACAACGATTTTATGGTAATTTGTTCGGACTGAATTCAGTTTTTGTGATCAACAATCTTATCAGACACAGTCTCAAAAAACTGAAGAAGTAGTTGGAGCACGCCTTGTTTGGCTGCAACCAAATATACTACTACCTTGCAACAATGGGTGAGGATCTCACCTCTAAAACTAGCAACATGAATAAATCCTACGTTACTGCAACAAAATCAATTCCAACAATAAAATACCCGAAGAGAGAACAGGCCATTATTTTAGATGCATCTGAAGAACTGCGCCTAAGCGATTATGTAATTGCCATCGGAAACATAGTCTCCCCTAAAAACATTATCTCGGCATCCAAGATTTCAAACAATAGAATATGCATTTACTTATCAAGTACACAGATAGTGGAAAATCTACTAAAAAAAGAACCTTTGGTCAAAATTCAAGAAAAAAACTTTAAAATAAGAAAACTAATAACACCAGCTAAAAGAATAATAATTTCAAATGTACACACCTCAATCCCACACGAAACAATCGAAACATCCATTAAAAGCCTAGGATTTCAGTTGGTATCCCCTATCACAACTCTCCGCGCAGGCATCCCCGGTGACGAATACAGTCACATTGAAAGCTTTCGACGCCAGGTTTTCATTACCCCTCCTACAGAAGCCGATCCAGTTCTTCCACCTACGATAATAATCAACCACGAAGAGACTGCGTTCAGAATTTTTCTATCGTATGACGAAATGAAGTGTTTCTTATGCAAAGAAGCTGGACATGTAGCCAACAAATGCCCAAACTTACCAGAAGAGACCGAAACTGTAGCAGAAGCAATGGACGATGAAAATATAGTTGTTAAAAACCCCGTGCCCACTACAAGCCAACAACCAAGAAAAAGGCATGTTTCATCAAGTACCACCACTATAAGCGAACAGGACACAAACATAGACAACTCTACACCCCAAATAATTGACGAAAATGAAGACACCGCTTTAAGCTTACAAGTGACTGTAGCAGAAACGTCCCAGACTCCACCTCCCAAATTTCAAAAACCAAAGAAAATTACCCATGTATCCAAGAAAGCCAAGAAATCTGTCTCTACAGAAAATCTTATGGACAACCTGGAAAAGTTGCTAGAACCAACCAAAATGACAATACAGGAAAATCCAACAAAATTCCCAATACCGTATGAAAATTTTCAAAGTTTTATAGAAAATTCCTTTGAATGTGAAGACATATTAATTGAAATAAGAAGACACACAAGTAAAATAGAGGATATGCGGCGAATGATACATAATGTTTATCCCTTGCTTACAAGTACTTCACTAGAAAACAGATTTACAAGACTCCAGAAAAAAATTACAAAACGACTATCCCACCAACCCCATGATCAAAATGCAGAGTTCTTTTCAGACACTGAATCTATAAGTTCCCAACAATCCGAATATTAATTTAATTAACAAAACATTCAGTAATTTAATCCATTGGAATGTTAATGGATACTATGCTCGCTTAAATGAGATCAAACTGCTAATAGGCCAACATCAGCCAACCATTCTATGTGTGCAAGAGACTAATTTTAAAGGAAATCATACACCAGCAATTAAAAGATACATTACCTACTCAAAAAATCGCCCGAATCAACAAAGAGCCAGTGGAGGTGTTGCAACATTCGTACGAGAAGAATATCACTCTGTAAGCGTAAACCTGCGAACCGATTTTGAAGCTATAGCTGTTCGATGTTTCTGCCCCAAAGCACTGACGATCTGTAACATTTATATACCGCCAAATAAAGATTTTAGTAAACTAGAGATAGAAGAGCTAATAAATCAGTTACCAAAACCATATATTTTAGTGGGCGATTTCAACTCTTACAACACCATCTGGGGGTCTGTAGCCACAAACAACAGAGGGCAAATAATAGAAGATGTGCTAAATTCAACAACCTCAGTATTATTAAACACCGGTCAACCAACTCGATTCAATTCGTACAACGAAAGTTTTTCCCACCTAGACTTGTCCATTGCTGATCCGAGAACATCTTCGGTGGTTGAATGGGAAGTCATAGAAGACCTACATGACAGTGATCATTTCCCTATTCAAATAACAATGTACACACCTCCACAGACGAACAAGTTACCTACTCCTAAATGGAAACTCAGTCAGGCGAATTGGTCGTTATACAAGGACACTATACTAGAATATATTGCGGAATATGATACGGAACAAAAATATAGAAACATCAACAACCAAGTAGACTACTTTACCAAGATGCTGGAAAAAGCCGCGAACATAGCCATCGGAACAAATACCCCTCCAAAAAACCACGTTCCAGTCCCGTGGTGGAACACCGAATGTAAGAACCTACTAAAAAAAACAAAACATGCATTTAACATACTTAAAAAACACAACACCATGGAAAACAGAATAAATTTTAAAAAGTTGCGAGCAGAAACTAGAAGAATCATAAATAAAAGCAAACGAGAATCATGGATGACCTATGTAGGCACAATGACGAGTAGCACCCCAACAAAAGAAATCTGGAATAAAATACAGAAAATTAAAGGCTCTAAAAATAATGCAAGTATCAAGACCCTAATAGACACCAATGGAAAACAAATGACCAGTAACGAAGACATGGCTGAATTGATCGCAACCACATTCGCTGAAAATTCTAGCACCAATAACTACAACTGTCAATTCCAAGAGTATAAGAAAACAAAAGAATCAGAAAGACTAAATACGGTCCCTAGACAAGAAGTTACAGTGTTGAACAATCCTCTTACATTGTCAGAGTTAGAAAATGCTCTCCAAAGCAGTAGTGAATCGAGTCCGGGCCCTGACAACATCCCCTACTCTTTTATACAAAATCTTCCAGACGAAGCCCTATCGCTTTTACTAGACATTTACAATTCAATATGGGAAAATTAAGTATTTCCAATATGCTGGCGGGAAGCAATTATCATCCCTGTGTATAAAGCTGGTAAATGTAAAACGGATCCAGCCAGCTATAGGCCAATATCGCTAACTTGCACCATGTGTAAAATTTTGGAGAAAATGATAAATCACAGACTAGTTTGGCACATAGAAAAGAACAACTTTTTAGGTAATCAACAGAATGGTTTCAGAAGAAACAGATGCACTATGGACAACATAATTCACTTACAAACCGAAATCCTCGATGCATTTGCAAGCAAACACCAATTGATTGCGATCTTTTTCGATATTGATAAAGCCTACGATATGGCATGGAGATGGGGTATAATCAAATAGTTGACAGAGTGGGGTCTTGAAGGAAACATCCTAAGATTTATACAAAATTTCACATCTCAGCGATCTTTTAGGGTCCGGATAAATGGCGAAATGTCTACACAAAAAGTTTTGGAAAACGGTGTTCCTCAAGGCTCTATACTTAGCGTAACCTTATTCCTTGTTGCCATTAACGAGATAATGGAAAAGATTAGCCAGCCTGTAAAATGTCTAATGTACGCAGATGATTTTGTCATTTACTGTAGAGGAAGGAACGCCAGAACTACCTCAATAATATTACAAAAAACCATCAATCAATTGAACGAATGGACAACTAGTTCTGGGTTCAAATTCTCTCCCACCAAAACAAAAGTTATCCATTTCTCTAAAAGAAAAGAGCCCACACGATACCCACTTTATTTTAACCAACAACAACTCCCTCAAGAAGAAACTGTCAAATTCCTGGGGGTTACGTTCGACAGACAGCTGACATGGAAACCACACCTACTAAATCTCAAAATGGAATGCAACAAGCGACTAAACATAATGAAAGTCTTAGCAAACCAAAAATGGGGTGCAGATGAATCTATCTTAATGACAATCTATAGAACTATCATCCGATCAAAGATAGATTATGGAGCGGTGGCATACATATCGGCTTCTAAACAACACTGAAAACAATAGATGCAATACATAATGAAGCCCTACGCTTATCCCTAGGTGCATTCAGGTCCAGCCCAGCACTCAGCTTATGTTGTGAAGCTGCAGAACCACCCCTTACTCTTCGAAGAGAACAACTTTGCATGATATATGCAGCAAACATTATCTCAAATCAGGAAAACATCAACTATGCATATCTCGCAAGTAACTTCAATGAAAGACTTTATTTAAGAAAGCCAAAGGCAATACTTCCGTTTAACATCCGTGTTGGCCAAATAATAAAAAATCTCCACGCGGAAATTCCCCGGATCAAACCCATCAAAATATCTCCAACCCCACCCTGGCTAATAGAAATCCCACAAATAGATATAGACCTGTCAAAACATCAGAAAAATGAGACAAATGACACTATCTACAAAAAGTTGTTTCTAGAAAAAATGGAAAGTACTTACCAAGGCCACCAAATAATATACACAGATGCTTCAAAATGCCTTCACGGAACAGGAGGGGCTGTAGTAACAATAAACACCACTATGAAATTCACTCTACCGCCAATGGCCAGTATATTCAACGCAGAGCTAACTGCCCTACAAGAAGCCTTATACATCGTAGAAGCCCAACCACTAAAACAAACTGCAATCCTCTCCGATTCTCTATCCAGCATCAAAGCTATCCAAAATAAACACAGCTCCAATAAAATCGTACAAGAAATTCAAGAGAAAATCTCAAATACAAATAACTCAGAAATAACTTTCGTCTGGATACCCTCTCACACTGGTATCGAAGGAAACGAAAACGCAGATCAAGCAGCAAAAGAAGTAGCAGAAGACAGAACGAAAGCGGAAAAAAATATCGACTCTATCACCAAAGACGACTACAGATGTTTCATAAAGGAGAAAATGCACGAAAAATGGACACACACATGGGAGCTAAACACTAGCAAACTCAAGGAAATTGTGTCAGAGCCCCCAAAAGCCAAAAAGAATCATCCAACCAGCCGAAGAGAACAAGTCATATGGAACAGACTTAGAATTGGACACACCAGAGTTACCCACCAACACCTAATGGCAAAAACCCCTCCCCCAGTATGTGACTCATGTAGTACGCCGATATCCATTCAACACATTTTCCAATGCCGAGAGTACGAGCCCCACCGATCGATGTACAACATAACACCCAACCATATCCACCACCTGAGCAGACCAAACTCGAACCTGATGGAATATCTGAAGGCTATAAATTTGTACTATAATATTTAGTAAATAGACACTTGTAAATGACTGTAAGCGCTAATAACCGCAGCAGTTGATGCGCTTTTTATCTTAATAAAAAAAAATAAAAAAAAAATATGTTTTAAATTTAATGTATCTTGAGGAAAAACAATTATAAAGTTTGCATTATCTCGAATTAATTGTTTTGGAATAGATGAATACGTTTGACATAGATAAAAACAATCGATATTGAAATGTCTACCATAACAGAAGTAGTCACGAATTATATTTTGATTACAATTTATCACATCATCAAATATAATAATGGAATAAGGCTTAACTAGTTTCGGAGAAGGTATTTCACTACCATCTTCATATTCAAAATAATCAACTTGGTGGAGAGGAGTCAAAACAGATTTCAAAAATTGATACTTGGGTTGTTGCAGAGTTTTCGAAAATAAATAAATATCGGTGAAACGTAAACCATTTGGATGTAGTAGTAGACTTAAAAGAACATTAGTTTTACCACATCCTGATCGTCCAACTATTAAACCTCGCTTAACACTTGTATTAAATAAAGAATTATGTTTGGTAAATTGGTTTGGTAAAGAAACTGATGAGTAGTCATGATTATTAATTTTTAATAAGTCTTTTTGTTGTACAACTTTCATAGTTTACACTTTCATATAAACAAAACAAATAACTAAAAATACCTATTAAACCTACTTAATATATACAAGATATAATAATTCAAAGAAAATATTAAAAACTATGAAATACAATTAATATATTCCTCCATACCTAAAATCAATGAATTTAAATTTTGATTGATTTCAATATTTACATGACCCCAAGCCAAAGTATTAACAGAGTTATTCACAATGTAACGTTTATCATCCTGTGTTGATAAGGCTACTTTGTTACGAAGCTCTGTATACATATTATGTAAGCATGATTTAAAAACTTTCATCATACATAACACTTCTAGAGCTAGAAGATCTGTTGCAATCGATTGATAATGAGTAAGTGTTAGGAATTTTTCAGTTTTATGTTTACTAATACCTTTAGCTTTTTTTGTTAAATTATTAAGCGTTTGTACACAATATGCTTTTGCACCAGTCCCATAAAAACTCTTAATTATTTCACCCCCATATTCATCTTTCATTTTACCAATGACTGATTTATTTCGAGGTATACCATAAATGTTTGTTTCTTCAAAATTTGAAGTATCAAACAATTCAATGTTTTCTTTTATATCGGTATAGACATTTTCAGTAAAAATTTCCAAAATTAATGAATCAGTATCGGTATATAAAAGAGACACATTTTGTTGATACTTTACTTTTAAAAAGTTATAATAAAAGTCATATATGAGTGTTTTGGAAATATCTAAGATTGAAAACCCAACATAAATTGGTTTATTATACGTAACTTGAATTTTATTCATTTCGATGGCTTCAAAATTTTCATTAAAACATACACAATTTTTATAATTTGGTTTTGCGATATATGTTTCTGCACCAAATTTGCGACCATATGTTTCCCAATGTGTAACAAGTTTAATATCCACCCACTTATCAACATTTTCCATAGTTTTACCAAACACACTATTATTCATCAATTTAAATAAATTTTTTTCGAATTTATTTTGTGCCTTATTGCGTAACATTGTATTCAGCTCGATATATGGTTTTAACCAAGCTGATTGTTTAAATTTAAGCACACGATGAATTTTAGTTACTTTTAAACCATTTGCAATAGCTTGCTTGAGATTTCTATAATGAATAATGTAGTGAGTTTTGTTATATAAATTTGAAATTAATTTAGGATATTTACTATTGGGTGGAGCAATGTTCTCAGGTAAAAAAGGCATATCATTATGTGGGTTATGAAGATGTTTAGGATAATTGATATCAACTTCAAAAACATAACCGTTAGATGATGTATCTGACAATTTCATTATATTGAGTCCATCAATTTCATCTTGTGATAGCCAAGTAAAGTCACTTTCAGCTAACATTTGAGTCATTGCCCAGCCGTACAAATTGGTAGCGTCAAGATATAATAGATAAGATGAGGGTTTTGAAGAATCATAGTTTTGAAGAAATTTATTGTTAGCGGTTGCTGCTCGTTTAGTACACACACTAACTCCTCCCCTAATCCCTTTTTTAATAAAATGTAACATATCAATATCAGTGAATAGTTCCAATTGTACTTTGGTAAATTTAAGCATTGCGTCCCAACTTAATGATGGTGCAGTAACGTAATGTGTAGGATCTAGTTTATAATGCTTAAGACATATAGATCTGAAATTCTCAAATACATCAGCCAATAATAGTATATCACTTTTTAAATAAATATCTGAATAGTCTCCTAGTGTTTGACACTCAAAACTATTCCAGACAGTTTGTGCTCGTGTGTAATCAACTTTAGAAATATGTACATCATGTAACTTATCAAAAAAATCGCTTTTTTGTGGTAATCCAGTCATATCTAATTTAGTAAAATCATCAACATATGAATATGGAAACACACCTTTTTGTCGAATTAATTTAAATTGTGCATCATTGGGAAAATATTTCCGAACCTCATTAAATTGATTATCTTTCAAATTTGAAGCTAATGTTTCTAAAGAAGTAGCTAAAAATTGAAAACTATCTACGAAACGTAACTGTAAATTATGTTTTATTATCTGACTATCATCGTTTGTAGTTTCATCTACCTGAATGGTTTTTGAAAATGTAATATATTTTTCTTTGGTTTTACCTACAAGTTTTATATCACTAAATTTTTCTGCCAATTCTCGTATAAATAAATGACTATCATAATTTGAGAGATTATGGAAAAATATTGGTATAAAATTTGAAACTTTATAATTTAGGTTACATTTAGAATGAGCAGGTCCTCTATAATAACCAGATAAATGACAATGATCTTTTACTTTAGTATCAGTACTCTTGACAAATGTGACAGTGTGTTGCAATCAAATATTCATGCTCTTGACATTCATTTAAAGGAAGCATTGGTTTTAAAATTTTCAAATAATTATTATATAGAAATTTTACTTTATTTTCCAAAGAACTAAGAAAATCTACAACACATGATTTACCACGAAATAGTTGTAATTCTGATAAGTTATCATTGTATGCACATTTAATATAATAAGCACAAGAATATGGTTCATGTTGATATGTTTTCATAGTAAATGCTTGTGTAGGATCTGGTGCAACTGTTGGTATTGGTTTTAGTAAACATTCAAAATCAGCATAAATAACAAATGGAATAGAAAGTTGTTTTTCAAAATTTTGAAATTGAAGTATATTACCGGGAACAGTATCTCCAAATTTATTTATAATTAAATCATTAGTTGGAATACGAGTATAAAGTTTTCCACAATCACGTTCTAAATGTCTATGTAATAAAGCAGCCGTACAAAAGTATTGTAGACAACCATCACAAAAAAATTTCTGACCAAAATGTTTAGAAACTTGACTAGAAACTAATCGACTCAAGTCCCTTATTAAGCAATAATGCCAATCTCCTTCATCATTACTTAATAATAATAAATTTACATGAACAGCTTTTTTAGATCTTGTGTAATATAATGGTCCCACTACTTCATATTTTGCTTTATTATTAGAATATATTAATTCTAATCCGTACACATTTACAGAAATATTATTATTTTGTTCAAATATTGGTATCTGATCTAATTTTACTGGAAACTCCAAACCGTCACAATTCAAAACTGTTGACCAATGAGGGTATGATGATGGTAAGTAGTTTGGTCCAGATGGTGTAACGATTTTTGCCATAATAGACCATACAAAGCAGTGATAATTATAATTATGAATGTTTATCACTGCTTGCTTTTTAACCACCCAAGGTGGAAGATCAATAAATGATGATGCTTTCAACGGATTGTATTTGTTTACATTAATTTCCAGGTGTAAGATTTTAACTAAAGTCCAACCTGAAATATAAAACCATATATGAATATAATATAATAAATATAATTATTATCTTACCAGAATCACACTCCAAAAAATCAGCCATTTTTTGTTTAATCACTTCCTGAAAATCTCTTAACACCTCTTCAACATTTGTACTCAACGTAATCACCTTATTTTTTGTATTAAAGCTTTTGATATCGAATATGTTTTTTTCTGGTATAGTATAGAGTTTAAATAATTCTACATTCACTTTTACTAAAGTAAATTTTTTTACATTAGTACGAATAAGGTTGATGGTTTTTTCTTTTAATTCCATCATAAAAGTTTCTAAATCAACATGTTCACGTTGAGTTAAAATTTTATATGATGCAATACGTGATTTAAATGCCGAATTTCTTAACAATACTCCATTTTCAAGGGTTATATAAGTATTGTTTTTATGGTTGATACCTCGTTCATGGGCATTTTTATATTTTGATGGGATTATTTGATTACACGATGTACACATGTATTCAGAATTATTCTCTAAAACTATTAAAATAATTATATTACTATAATAAACTTTTTTTTTTCTTTTCGTACCAGTTGTTTCAGTTGTTTTAGCTTTCTTTGTTTCCGGACAATATTCCCTCATATGACGCTGATATGATCTTTTCGTTGTGAATTTTTTGAGACATGCTTCACATTGAGGCATCTTATATTTTATTAAAAACATATAAAAAAAGAATGATAGTTAATAGTTGACCACAGACTGGCATAAATGTTTATCACTTATGTATGTACATAATCTGCTAACAAAAGGTATGCATCATCATCCCAATCTGTGGTCAACCAGTAGATAAAATAAAAATAATTACTTACGGTGAGATTTGTTGAAGAACATTGTTGGTCTGACATGTTTACACTGTGAAGGTTGTTATATCACTACACTGTTGTGAATGAGATGTCTACGACACGATTTTTTGTAGGCAGGTGGTCATATGATTATGATAAGAACTCTTTATCTTAACCGCAACATCCTGCAGATGGATTACTCATCGCACTCACTTCTTCCATCAACAGATACGAAATAATAAAAGATAACAGTTGGAACATGATTTTTTCGTATCATTTCGTATAGAATAAGTTGTGTATCTACTTTAAACTGATGTCTACCAATATAGCTAATACACTAAATTATATTGGTATCCACTCCTATAAATATATGACTAATAAACAAACTATATTAAAATTGATGCTTTTTCTCATCTTCATTTAATACAAACAAGTGACATTAAATAAATAAAAATTTATATATAATAATTAGCAATTATTATCTACAAACACATTTCGCTATGCAGCTTCTTGTTCATCATCATTCATCATTAACATTGTCATATCCTTTTGGTGTTAAAAAAATGTTATTTTATACTCATATCTTTGATTTTTTACCCTTTCACCCGTTTATGTTTATATATTTATAGTTATTAACATAACATAAATGTAGAAACTTATAATTAACTTAAATGTAGAAACTAGGATCACTTGATATACGGGTAACGCCAATGGAAATCACTAGATGGGTTCAAATTAAAAGAGATAGCTATATACACGCATGAGTGAAACAAAGTTAGAAACACTTTTAAATGCATTTCTAGGGATTTTGGATTATTATGTTGCCTACATTGGTAATTAGTTTAGTATAGCTTGAGTTCAAATTAAAAGAGAGGTCCAAGAGAGAGATAGAGAGTTGGCGCTACCCTTAATTACATCAAGTGACCCTAGTAGAAACCTGTAATTAGCGCCATCTAGTAGAGAGTCGGTAATAAAGAAACCTATAAGTAATGGTGAGAAGCCAAAAACAGAGGTCATTTGAAGGTCGTTGTGTGAAGCACTCTCCTTCTCTACCTACTAATAGCATACTCAAAAATAAAGTTTGAAGTTGGTATTTCTCAAGAAATAACGACTCTATTTAAACTTGCGTATTTTTTTAATTTTTTTTATATTTACATTGCTGAAACGTTATAAAAGTAAGATGTATTTGATAGAAAATTTCCTGCTCAATCGAATGGTACTTGTCTCAACTTTCTGCCAATAATAGCAAGCTCAAGAATAAAGTTTGAAATTGGTATTTATCAAGAAATAACGACTCTCTTTAAACTTGCGTATTTTTTTTATATTTACATTGCTGAAACTTTATAAAACTAGAATGTGTTTGATAGAAAATATCCTGCTTAATCGAATAGTATTTGCTTCAACAGTTTAAAATCAATAGCGAGCTCAAGAATGAAATTTAAAATTGGTACTTATCAAGGAATAACGACTATTTTTAAACTTGCGCATTTTTTTAATTTTTTTTATATTTACATTGCTGAACGTTATAAAGGTAAGATATATTTAATAAAAATTTTCTCGCTTAATCAAATGGTATTTGCTTCAACCATCTACAATTAACAGCAAGCTCAAAAATAAAGTTTGAAGTTGGTACTTATTAAGGAATAACGACTATCTATAAACTTGCGTATTTTTTTAATTTTTTTTTATTTACATTGCTGAAACATTATAGAGCTAAAATGTGTTTGATAGAAAATATCCTGCTCAATCGAATAGTACTTGCCTCAACCATCTACAATCAATAGCAAGCTCAAGAATGAAGTTTGAAATTGGTATTTATCAAGAAATAACGACTCTCTTTAAACTTGCGTATTTTTTTGATTTTTTTTATATTTACATTATTGAAACGTTATAAAAGTTAGATATATTTAATAGGAAATTTTCTGCTCAATCGAATTGTACTTGTGTCAACACAGCAAGCTCAACAATAAAGTTTGAAATTAGTACCTATCAAGGAATATCGACTATCTTTAAACTTGCGTATTTTTTTGATTTTTTTTTATTTAAATTGCTGAAACTTTATAAAACTAAAATGTGTGATAGAAAATATCCTGTTCAATCAAATAATATCTGCTACAGCCATCTACAATCAATAGCAAGCTCAAGAATGAAGTTTGAATTTGGTATCTATCAAGAAATAACGATTCTTTTTAAACTTGCGTATTTTATTGTTTTTTTTATATTTACATTTCTGAAACTTTATAAAACTAGAATGTGTTTAATAGAAAAATCCTGCTCATTCGAATAGTACTTGCCTCAACCATCTATAATCAATAGCAAGCTCAAGAATGGAGTTTGAAGTTGGTATTTATCAAGAAATAACGACTCTCTTTAAACTTGCGAATTTTTTTGATTTTTTTAAGTTTACATTGTCGAAACGTTATAAAAATAAAATGTATTTAATAGAAAATTTTCTGTTTAATCAAACGGTACTTGTGCCAACCATCTACAATTAATAGCAAGCTTAAGAATAAAGTTTGAAGTTGGTACTTATCAAGAAATAACGACTATCTTTAAACTTGCGCATTTTTTTAATTTTTTTTATTTACATTGCTGAAACGTTGAAAAAGTAAAATGTATTTGATAGAAAATTTTTTGCTTAATTGAATGGTGCTTGTTTCAACTATCTACAGTTAATAGCAAGCTCAAGAATGAAGTTTGAAATTGGTACTTATCAAGGAATAACAACTATCTTTAAACTTGCGAATTTTTTTGATTTTTTTTATATTTACATTGCTAAAACTTTATAAAGCTAAAATGTGTTTGTTAGAAAATTTTTTGCTCAATCGAATGGTACTTGTTTCAACCATCTACAATTAACAGCAAGCTTAAAAATAAAGTTTGAAATTGGTACTTATTAAGGAATAACAACTCTTTTTAAACTTGCGTATTTTTTTGATTTTTTTTATAATTAGATTGCTGAAACTTTATGAAACTAGAATGTGTTTGATAGAAAATATCTTGCTTAATCAAATAGTACTTGCTTCAACCATCTACAATCAATAGCATACTCAAAAATAAAGTTTGAAATTATTGTTTCTCAAGAAATAATGACTCTATTTAAACTTGCGTATTTTTTTAATTTTTTTTATATTTGCATTGCTGAAACGTTATAAAAGTAAAATGTATTTGATAGAAAATATCCTGTTCAATCGAATGGTATTTGTTTCAACCTTCTGCAAATAATAGCAAGCTCAAGAATAAAGTTTGAAATTGGTATTTATCAAGAAATAACGACTCTCTTTAAACTTGCGTGTTTTTTTTTATATTTACATTGCTGAAACTTTATAAAACTAGAATGTGTTTGATAGAAAATATCCTGCTTAATCGAATAGTATTTGCTTCAACAGTTTAAAGTTAATAGCGAGCTCAAGAATGAAGTTTGAAATTGGTACTTATCAAAGAATAACAACTATCTTTAAACTTGCGTATTTTTTTAATTTTTTTTATATTTGCAATGCTGAAATTTTATAAAACTAAAATGTGTTTGATAGAAAATATCTTGCTTAATTAAATAAAACATGCTTTAACAATGTACAATCAATAGCATACTCAAAAATGAAGTTTGAAATTGGTATTTATCAAGAGATAACGACTCTATTTAAACTTGCTTATTTTTTTAATTTTTTTTATATTTACATTGTTGAAACGTTATAAAAGTAAGATGTATTTGATAGAAAATTTCCTGCTTAATCAAATCGTATTTGTTTCAACCATCTGTAATTAATATCAAGCTCAAGAATAAAGTTTGAATTTGGTACTTATCAAGAAATAACGACTATTTTTAAACTTGCGCATTTTTTTAATTTTTTTTATATTTACATTGCTAAAACGTTATAAAAGTAAGATATATTTGATAGAAAATTTCCTGCTTAATTGAACGAAGTTTGCTTTAACTATTTACAATTAATAGCAAGCTCAAGAATGAAGTTTGAACTTGGTACTTATCAAGGAATAACGACTATTTTTAAACTTGCGCATTTTTTTAATTTTTTTATATTTACAATACTGAAACGTTATAAAAGTAAGATGTATTTCATAGAAAATTTCCTGCTTAATTAAACGGTATTTGCTTTAACTACATACAGCTAATAGCAAGCTCAAGAATGAAGTTTGAAGTTGGTACTTATCAAAGAATAACGACTATCTTTAAACTTGCGTATTTTTTTGATTTTTTTTATAATTACAATGCTGAAACTATAAAAATAAGATACATTTGATAGAAAAATTTCTGTTAAATTAAATATTATTTGTTTCAACTATATACAATTAATAGCAAGCTCAAGAGTAAAGTTTGAACTTGGTACTTATCAAGGAATAACGACTATTTTTAAACTTGCGCATTTTTTTAATTTTTTTATATTTACATTGCTGAAACGTTATAAAACTAAAACGAGTTTGATAGAAAATATCCTGCTCAATCGAATAGTACTTGCTTCAACCATTTAAAATCAATAGCAAGCTCAAAAATGAAGTTTGAAATTGCTACTTATCAAGGAACAACGACTATCCTTAAACTTGCGTATTTTTTTGATTTTTTTTATATTAACATTGCTAAAACGTTATAAAAATAAAATATATTTAATAGAAAATTTCCTGCTTAATCGAATGGTATTTGTTTCAACCATCTACAATTAATAGCAAGCTCAAGAATAAAGTTTGAATTTGGTATTTATCAAGAAATAACAACTCTTTTTAAACTTGCGTATTTTTTATAATTATCCTGCTCAATCGAATAGTACTTGCTTCAATCATTAAAATCAATAGCAACCTCAAGAATGAAGTTTGAAATTGGTACTTATCAAGAAATAACGACTATTTTTAAACTTGCATATTTTTTTAATTTTTTTTATATTTACATTGTTGAAACGTTATAAAAGTAAAATATATTTGACAGAAGATTTCCTGTTTAATCGAACGGTATTTCCTTTAACCATCTGCAAACAGCAAGCTCAAAAATGAAGTTTGAAATTGGTTCTTATTAAGAAATAACCACTATCTTTATACTTGCGAATTTTTTTGATTTTTTTTATATTTACATTGCTGAAACATTATAAAACTAAAATGTGTTTGATAGAAAATATTTTGCTTAATCAAATGGTATTTGCTTAAACCATTTACAATTAATAGCAAGTTCAAGAATGAAGTTTGAATTTGGTACTTATCAAGGAATAACGACTATCTTTAATCTTGCGCATTTTTTTAATTTTTTTTATATTTACGTTGCTGAAACATTATAAGGCTAAAATGTGTGTAATAGAAAATCTCCCGTTTAATCGGATGGTATTTGCTTCAACAATTTACAATTAATAACAAGCTCAAGAATGAAGTTTGAAATTGGTATTTATTAAGAAGTAACGACTCTTTTTAAACTTGCGTATTTTTTTAATTTTTTTTATATTTACATTGCTGTAACCTCATAAAACTAAAATGAGTTTGATAAAAAATATTCTGCTCAATCGAATAGTACTTGCTTCAACCATTTAAAGTCAATAGCAAGCTCAAAAATGAAGTTTGAAATTGGTACTTATTAAGGAATAACGACTATATTTAAACTTGCGAATTTTTTTGATTTTTTTTATATTTACATTGCTGAAACGTTATAAAAATAAAATGTATTTAATAGAAAATTTTCTGCTCAATTGAATGGTACTTGTTTCAACCATCTACAATCAATAGCAAGCTCAAGAATGAAGTTTGAAATTGGTATTTATCAAGAAATAACGACTCTCTTTAAACTTGCGAATTTTTTTGATTTTTTTTATATTTACATTGCTGAAACGTTATAAAAATAGGACTTATTTGATAGAAAATTTTCTGCTCAATCGAAAGTAACTTGTTTCAACAAACTACAGTTAATAGCAAGCTCAAGACCAAAGTTTGAAATTGGTACTTATTAAGGAATAACGACTATATTTAAACTTGCGAATTTTTTTGATTTTTTTTATATTTACATTGCTGAAACGTTATAAAAATAAAATGTATTTAGTAGAAAATTTTCTGCTCAATTGAATGGTACTTGTTTCAACCATCTACAATCAATAGCAAGCTCAAGAATGAAGTTTGAAATTGGTATTTATCAAGAAATAACGACTCTCTTTAAACTTGCGAATTTTTTTGATTTTTTTTATATTTACATTGCTGAAACGTTATAAAAATAGGACTTATTTGATAGAAAATTTTCTGCTCAATCGAATGTAACTTGTTTCAACAAACTACAGTTAATAGCAAGCTCAAGACCAAAGTTTGAAATTGGTACTTATCAAGGAATAACGACTATCTTTAAACTTGCGCATTTTTTTAATTTTTTTTATATTTACATTGCTGCAACCTCATAAAACTAAAATGAGTTTGATAAAAAATATTCTGCTCAATCGAATAGTACTTGCTTCAACCATTTAGAATCAATAGCAAGCTCAAAAATAAAGTTTGAAATTGGTACTTATTAAGGAATAACGACTATCTTTAAACTTGCGAATTTTTTTGATTTTTTTTATATTTACATTGCTGAAACGTTATAAAAGTAAAATGTGTTTAATAGAAAATTTTCTGCTCAATTGAATGGTATTTGTTTCAGCCATCTACAGTTAATAGCAAACTCAAGAATGAAGTTTGAAGTTGGTACTTATCAAGGAATAACGACTATCTTTAAACTTGCGTATTTTTTTAATTTTTTTTATATTTACAATGTTGAAACTTTATAAAACTAAAATGTGTTTAATAGAAAATATCCTGCTTAATCAAATAATACATGTTTTAACCATCTACAATCAATAGCAAGCTCAAGAATGAAGTTTGAAATTGGTATTTATCAAGAAATAACGACTCTCTTTAAACTTGCGAATTTTTTTGATTTTTTTTATATTTACATTGCTGAAACGTTATAAGAATAGGATCTATTTGATAGAAAATTTCCTGCTCAATCGAATGTAACTTGTTTCAACCAACTACAGCTAATAGCAAGCTCAAGACCAAAGTTTGAAATTGGTACTTATCAAGGAATAACGACTATCTTTAAACTTGCGCATTTTTTTAATTTTTTTTATATTTACATTGCTGAAACGTTATAAAAATAAAATGTATTTAATAGAAAATTTTCCGCTTAATCGAATGGTATTTGCCTCAACTATCTACAGTTAATAGCAAGCTCAAGAATGAAGTTCGAAAATGGTACTTATCAAGAAATAACGATTATCTTTAAACTTGCGAATTTTTTTGATTTTTTTTATATTTACTTTGCTGAAACTTTATAAAACTAAAATGGGTTTAACAGAAAATATCCTGCTCAATTAAATAGTATTTGCTTCAACCATCTACAGTCAATAGCAAAGTCAAGAATGAAGTTTGAATTTGGTACTTATCAAGAAATAACGACTATATTTAAACTTGCGAATTTTTTTAATTTTTTTTATATTTACATTGCTGAAACGTTATAAAAATAAAATGCATTTAATAGAAAATTTTCTGCTTAATCGAATGGTATTTGCCCCAACTATCTACAGTTGATAGCAAGCTCAAGAATAAAGTTCGAAATTGGTACTTATCAAGGAATAACGACTATTTCTAAACTTGCGTATTTTTTTGATTTTTTTTATATTTACTTTGCTGAAACTTTATAAAACTAAAATGGGTTTAACAGAAAATATCCTGCTCAATTAAATAATATTTGCTTCAACCATCTACAGTCAATAGCAAAGTCAAGAATGAAGTTTGAAATTGGTACTTATCAAGAAATAACGACTATATTTAAACTTGCGAATTTTTTTAATTTTTTTTATATTTACATTGCTGAAACGTTATAAAAATAAAATGCATTTAATAGAAAATTTTCTGCTTAATCGAATGGTATTTGCCCCAACTATCTACAGTTGATAGCAAGCTCAAGAATAAAGTTCGAAATTGGTACTTATCAAGGAATAACGACTATTTTTAAACTTGCGCATTTTTTTAATTTTTTTATATTTACAATACTGAAACGTTATAAAAGTAAGATGTATTTCATAGAAAATTTCCTGCTTAATTAAACGGTATTTGCTTTAACTACATACAGCTAATAGCAAGCTCAAGAATGAAGTTTGAAGTTGGTACTTATCAAAGAATAACGACTATCTTTAAACTTGCGTATTTTTTTGATTTTTTTTATAATTACAATGCTGAAACTATAAAAATAAGATACATTTGATAGAAAAATTTCTGTTAAATTAAATATTATTTGTTTCAACTATATACAATTAATAGCAAGCTCAAGAGTAAAGTTTGAACTTGGTACTTATCAAGGAATAACGACTATTTTTAAACTTGCGCATTTTTTTAATTTTTTTATATTTACATTGCTGAAACGTTATAAAACTAAAACGAGTTTGATAGAAAATATCCTGCTCAATCGAATAGTACTTGCTTCAACCATTTAAAATCAATAGCAAGCTCAAAAATGAAGTTTGAAATTGCTACTTATCAAGGAACAACGACTATCCTTAAACTTGCGTATTTTTTTGATTTTTTTTATATTAACATTGCTAAAACGTTATAAAAATAAAATATATTTAATAGAAAATTTCCTGCTTAATCGAATGGTATTTGTTTCAACCATCTACAATTAATAGCAAGCTCAAGAATAAAGTTTGAATTTGGTATTTATCAAGAAATAACAACTCTTTTTAAACTTGCGTATTTTTTATAATTATCCTGCTCAATCGAATAGTACTTGCTTCAATCATTAAAATCAATAGCAACCTCAAGAATGAAGTTTGAAATTGGTACTTATCAAGAAATAACGACTATTTTTAAACTTGCATATTTTTTTAATTTTTTTTATATTTACATTGTTGAAACGTTATAAAAGTAAAATATATTTGACAGAAGATTTCCTGTTTAATCGAACGGTATTTCCTTTAACCATCTGCAAACAGCAAGCTCAAAAATGAAGTTTGAAATTGGTTCTTATTAAGAAATAACCACTATCTTTATACTTGCGAATTTTTTTGATTTTTTTTATATTTACATTGCTGAAACATTATAAAACTAAAATGTGTTTGATAGAAAATATTTTGCTTAATCAAATGGTATTTGCTTAAACCATTTACAATTAATAGCAAGTTCAAGAATGAAGTTTGAATTTGGTACTTATCAAGGAATAACGACTATCTTTAATCTTGCGCATTTTTTTAATTTTTTTTATATTTACGTTGCTGAAACATTATAAGGCTAAAATGTGTGTAATAGAAAATCTCCCGTTTAATCGGATGGTATTTGCTTCAACAATTTACAATTAATAACAAGCTCAAGAATGAAGTTTGAAATTGGTATTTATTAAGAAGTAACGACTCTTTTTAAACTTGCGTATTTTTTTAATTTTTTTTATATTTACATTGCTGTAACCTCATAAAACTAAAATGAGTTTGATAAAAAATATTCTGCTCAATCGAATAGTACTTGCTTCAACCATTTAAAGTCAATAGCAAGCTCAAAAATGAAGTTTGAAATTGGTACTTATTAAGGAATAACGACTATATTTAAACTTGCGAATTTTTTTGATTTTTTTTATATTTACATTGCTGAAACGTTATAAAAATAAAATGTATTTAATAGAAAATTTTCTGCTCAATTGAATGGTACTTGTTTCAACCATCTACAATCAATAGCAAGCTCAAGAATGAAGTTTGAAATTGGTATTTATCAAGAAATAACGACTCTCTTTAAACTTGCGAATTTTTTTGATTTTTTTTATATTTACATTGCTGAAACGTTATAAAAATAGGACTTATTTGATAGAAAATTTTCTGCTCAATCGAAAGTAACTTGTTTCAACAAACTACAGTTAATAGCAAGCTCAAGACCAAAGTTTGAAATTGGTACTTATTAAGGAATAACGACTATATTTAAACTTGCGAATTTTTTTGATTTTTTTTATATTTACATTGCTGAAACGTTATAAAAATAAAATGTATTTAGTAGAAAATTTTCTGCTCAATTGAATGGTACTTGTTTCAACCATCTACAATCAATAGCAAGCTCAAGAATGAAGTTTGAAATTGGTATTTATCAAGAAATAACGACTCTCTTTAAACTTGCGAATTTTTTTGATTTTTTTTATATTTACATTGCTGAAACGTTATAAAAATAGGACTTATTTGATAGAAAATTTTCTGCTCAATCGAATGTAACTTGTTTCAACAAACTACAGTTAATAGCAAGCTCAAGACCAAAGTTTGAAATTGGTACTTATCAAGGAATAACGACTATCTTTAAACTTGCGCATTTTTTTAATTTTTTTTATATTTACATTGCTGCAACCTCATAAAACTAAAATGAGTTTGATAAAAAATATTCTGCTCAATCGAATAGTACTTGCTTCAACCATTTAGAATCAATAGCAAGCTCAAAAATAAAGTTTGAAATTGGTACTTATTAAGGAATAACGACTATCTTTAAACTTGCGAATTTTTTTGATTTTTTTTATATTTACATTGCTGAAACGTTATAAAAGTAAAATGTGTTTAATAGAAAATTTTCTGCTCAATTGAATGGTATTTGTTTCAGCCATCTACAGTTAATAGCAAACTCAAGAATGAAGTTTGAAGTTGGTACTTATCAAGGAATAACGACTATCTTTAAACTTGCGTATTTTTTTAATTTTTTTTATATTTACAATGTTGAAACTTTATAAAACTAAAATGTGTTTAATAGAAAATATCCTGCTTAATCAAATAATACATGTTTTAACCATCTACAATCAATAGCAAGCTCAAGAATGAAGTTTGAAATTGGTATTTATCAAGAAATAACGACTCTCTTTAAACTTGCGAATTTTTTTGATTTTTTTTATATTTACATTGCTGAAACGTTATAAGAATAGGATCTATTTGATAGAAAATTTCCTGCTCAATCGAATGTAACTTGTTTCAACCAACTACAGCTAATAGCAAGCTCAAGACCAAAGTTTGAAATTGGTACTTATCAAGGAATAACGACTATCTTTAAACTTGCGCATTTTTTTAATTTTTTTTATATTTACATTGCTGAAACGTTATAAAAATAAAATGTATTTAATAGAAAATTTTCCGCTTAATCGAATGGTATTTGCCTCAACTATCTACAGTTAATAGCAAGCTCAAGAATGAAGTTCGAAAATGGTACTTATCAAGAAATAACGATTATCTTTAAACTTGCGAATTTTTTTGATTTTTTTTATATTTACTTTGCTGAAACTTTATAAAACTAAAATGGGTTTAACAGAAAATATCCTGCTCAATTAAATAGTATTTGCTTCAACCATCTACAGTCAATAGCAAAGTCAAGAATGAAGTTTGAATTTGGTACTTATCAAGAAATAACGACTATATTTAAACTTGCGAATTTTTTTAATTTTTTTTATATTTACATTGCTGAAACGTTATAAAAATAAAATGCATTTAATAGAAAATTTTCTGCTTAATCGAATGGTATTTGCCCCAACTATCTACAGTTGATAGCAAGCTCAAGAATAAAGTTCGAAATTGGTACTTATCAAGGAATAACGACTATTTCTAAACTTGCGTATTTTTTTGATTTTTTTTATATTTACTTTGCTGAAACTTTATAAAACTAAAATGGGTTTAACAGAAAATATCCTGCTCAATTAAATAATATTTGCTTCAACCATCTACAGTCAATAGCAAAGTCAAGAATGAAGTTTGAAATTGGTACTTATCAAGAAATAACGACTATATTTAAACTTGCGCATTTTTTTAATTTTTTTTATATTTACATTGCTGAAACGTTATAAAAATAAAATGCATTTAATAGAAAATTTTCTGCTTAATCGAATGGTATTTGCCCCAACTATCTACAGTTAATAGCAAGCTCAAGAATGAAGTTCGAAAATGGTACTTATCAAGAAATAACGATTATCTTTAAACTTGCGAATTTCTTTGTATTGATTTTTTTTATATTTACTTTGCTGAAACTTTATAAAACTAAAATTGGTTTAACAGAAAATATCCTGCTCAATTGAATAGTACTTGCTTCAACCATCTAAAATCAATAGCAAGCTCAAGAATGAAGTTTGAAATTGGTACTTATCAAGGAATAACGACTACTTTTAAACTTGCGCATTTTTTTAATTTTTTTTATATTTACATTGCTGAAACGTTATAAAGATAGTTTGTATTTATAAGGAAATTTTTTGCTTAATCAAATGGTATTTGCTTCAATTACCTACAATTAACAGCAAGCTCAAAAATAAAGTTTGAAATTGGTACTTATTAAGGAATAACGACTATCTTTAAACTTGCGTATTTTTTTGATTTTTTTTATATTTGCATTGCTGAAACATTATAAAACTTAAATGTGTTTGATAGAAAATATCCTGCTTAATCAAATAATGATTGCTTCTATAATCTACAATCAATAGCAAACTTAAAAATGAAGTTTGAAATTGGTATTTATCAAGAAATAACGACTCTATTTAAACTTGCGTATTTTTTTAATTTTTTTTATATTTACATTGCTAAAACGTTATAAAAGTAGGATGTATTTGATAGAAAATTTCCTGCTCAATCGAATGGTACTTGCTTCAACCATCTGAATTTAATATCAAGCTCAAGAATAAAGTTTGGAATTGGTATTTATCAAGAAATAACAACTCTCTTTAAACTTGCGTATTTTTTTGATTCTTTTAATAGTTACATTGTTGAAACTTTATAAGAGTAGGATGTATTTAATAGAAAATTTCCTGCTCAATTGAATGGTGCTTGCTTCAACCATCTACAATTAATAGCAAGCTTAAAAATAAAGTTTGAAATTGGTACTTCTCAAGAAATAACGACTATCTTTAAACTTGAGAATTTTTTTAACTTTTTTTATAGTTACATTGCTAAGACGTTATAAAGGTAAGATGTATTTGACGGGAAATTTTTTGCTTAATCGAACGGTATTTGCTTCAACTATCTACAATTAATAGCAAGCTCAAAAATGAAGTTTGAAATTGGTACTTATCAAGGAATAACGACTATCTTTAAACTTGAGAATTTTTTTTTTTTTACATTGTTAAAACGTTATAAAAGTAAAATGTATTAAATAGAAAATTTCCTGCTTAATCAAACGGTATTTGCTTCAACCATTTACAAATAATAACAAGCTCAAGAATGAAGTTTGAAGTTGGTACTTATCAAGGAATAACGACTATTTTTAAACTTGCGCATCTTTTTAATTTTTTTTTTATTTACGTTGCTGAAACTTTATAAAACTATAATGCGTTTAATAGAAAATATCCTGCTCAATCAAATAGTACTTGTTTCAACCAATTAAAATCAATAGCAAGCTCAAGAATGAAGTTTGAAATTATTATTTATCAAGAAAAAACGACTCTCTTTAAACTTGCGTATTTTTTTAATTTTTTTTTATTTACATTGCTGAAACCTTAAAAAAGTAGGATGTATTTAATAGAAAATTTTCTGCTTAATCGAATGGTATTTGTTTTAACCATCTACAATTAATAGCAAGCACAAGAATAAAGTTTGAAATTGGTACTTATCAAGGAATAACGACTATCTTTAAACTTGCAAATTTTTTTAATTTTTTTTATATTTACATTGCTAAAACGTTATAAAAGTAAAATGTATTTAATAGAAAATTTCCTGTTCAATTGAATGGTATTTGTTTCAATCATCTACAATTAATGGCAAGCTTAAGAATGAAGTTTGAAATTAGGATTTATCAAGAAATAACGACTCTTTTTAAACTTGCGTATTTTTTTAATTTTTTTTATTTTTACATTGTTGAAAGTTCATAAAACTATAATGCGTTTAATAGAAAATATCCTGCTCAATCGAATAGTACTTGTTTCAACCAATTAAAATCAATAGCAAGCTCAAGAATGAAGTTTGAAATTGGTACTTACCAAGGAATAACGACTATTTTTAAACTTGCGTATTTTTTTAATTTTTTTTATATTTACATTGCTAAAACGTTATAAAAGTAAAATGTATTTGATAGAAAATCTTCTGTCCAATCGAATGGTACTTGTTTCAACCATCTGCAATTAATAGCAAGCTCAAGAATAAAGTTTGAAATTGGTATTTATCAAGAAATAACAACTCTCTTTAAATTTGCGTATTTTTTTGATTTTTTTTATATTTACATTGTTGAAACGTTATAAAAATTAGATATGTTTAATAGAAAATTTCTTGCTTAATCAAATGGTATTGGTCTCAACCATCTACAATTAATAGCAAGCTCAAGAATAAAGTTTGAAATTGATATTTATCAAGAAATAACAACTCTTTTTAAACTTGCGTATTTTTTTGATTTTTTTTATATTTACATTGTTGAAACATTATAAAACTTATATGTGTTTGATAGAAGCTATCTTGCTTAATCAAATAGTGCTTGTTTCAACCATCTACAATTAACAGCAAGCTCAAAAATGAAGTTTGAAATTGGTACTTATTAAGGAATAACGACTATCTTTAAACTTGCGAATTTTTTTGATTTTTTTTATATTTAGATTGCTGAAACATTATAAAACTTAAATGTGTTTGATAGAAAATATCTTGCTTAATCAAATAGTACTTGCTTCAACCATCTACAATCAATAGCAAACTCAAAAATGAAGTTTGAAATTGGTATTTATCAAGAAATAACGACTATATTTAAACTTGCTTATTTTTTAATTTTTTTTTATATTTACATTGCTGAAACGTTATAAAAGTAATATGTATTTGATAGAAAATTTCCTGCCCAATCCAATGGTACTTGTTTCAACCATCTGCAATCAATAGCAAGCTCAAGAATAAAGTTTGAAATTGGTATTTATCAAGAAATAACAACTCTTTTTAAACTTTCGTATTTTTTTGATTTTTTTAATATTTACATTGCCGAAGCGTTAAAAAAGAAAGATGTATTTGATAGAAAATTTTCTGCTTAATTAAATAATATTTGCTTCAACCACATACAGCTAATAGCAAGCTCAAGAATGAAGTTTGAAATTGGTACTTATCAAGAAATAACGACTATCTTTAAACTTGCGTATTTTTTTAATTTTTTTTATAATTACAATGCTAAAACGTTATAAAAATAAGATACATTTGATAGAAAATTTTCTGCTTAATTAAATGGTATTTGTTTCAACCATCTACAATTAATAGCAAGCTCAAGAGTAAACTTTGAAATTGGTACTTATCAAGGAATAACGACTATCTTTAAACTTGCGTATTTTATAAGTTTCCTTATATTTACGTTGCTGAAACTTTATAAAACTAACATGCGTTTGATAGAAAATATCCTGCTCAATCGAATAGTACTTGCCTCAACCATCTACAATCAATAGCAAGCTCAAGAATGAAGTTTGAAATTGGTATTTATCAAGAAATAACGACTCAATTTAAATTTGCGTATTTTTTTATTTTTTTTTATATTTACATTGTTGAAACGTTATAAAAATAAAATGTATTTAATAGAAAATTTTCTGCTCAATTGAATGGTACTTGTTTCAACCATCTACAATCAATAGCAAGCTCAAGAATGAAGTTTGAAATTGGTATTTATCAAGAAATAACGACTCTCTTTAAACTTGCGTATTTTTTTGATTTTTTTTATAATTACAATGCTGAAACTATAAAAATAAGATACATTTGATAGAAAAATTTCTGTTAAATTAAATATTATTTGTTTCAACTATATACAATTAATAGCAAGCTCAAGAGTAAAGTTTGAACTTGGTACTTATCAAGGAATAACGACTATTTTTAAACTTGCGCATTTTTTTAATTTTTTTATATTTACATTGCTGAAACGTTATAAAACTAAAACGAGTTTGATAGAAAATATCCTGCTCAATCGAATAGTACTTGCTTCAACCATTTAAAATCAATAGCAAGCTCAAAAATGAAGTTTGAAATTGCTACTTATCAAGGAACAACGACTATCCTTAAACTTGCGTATTTTTTTGATTTTTTTTATATTAACATTGCTAAAACGTTATAAAAATAAAATATATTTAATAGAAAATTTCCTGCTTAATCGAATGGTATTTGTTTCAACCATCTACAATTAATAGCAAGCTCAAGAATAAAGTTTGAATTTGGTATTTATCAAGAAATAACAACTCTTTTTAAACTTGCGTATTTTTTATAATTATCCTGCTCAATCGAATAGTACTTGCTTCAATCATTAAAATCAATAGCAACCTCAAGAATGAAGTTTGAAATTGGTACTTATCAAGAAATAACGACTATTTTTAAACTTGCATATTTTTTTAATTTTTTTTATATTTACATTGTTGAAACGTTATAAAAGTAAAATATATTTGACAGAAGATTTCCTGTTTAATCGAACGGTATTTCCTTTAACCATCTGCAAACAGCAAGCTCAAAAATGAAGTTTGAAATTGGTTCTTATTAAGAAATAACCACTATCTTTATACTTGCGAATTTTTTTGATTTTTTTTATATTTACATTGCTGAAACATTATAAAACTAAAATGTGTTTGATAGAAAATATTTTGCTTAATCAAATGGTATTTGCTTAAACCATTTACAATTAATAGCAAGTTCAAGAATGAAGTTTGAATTTGGTACTTATCAAGGAATAACGACTATCTTTAATCTTGCGCATTTTTTTAATTTTTTTTATATTTACGTTGCTGAAACATTATAAGGCTAAAATGTGTGTAATAGAAAATCTCCCGTTTAATCGGATGGTATTTGCTTCAACAATTTACAATTAATAACAAGCTCAAGAATGAAGTTTGAAATTGGTATTTATTAAGAAGTAACGACTCTTTTTAAACTTGCGTATTTTTTTAATTTTTTTTATATTTACATTGCTGTAACCTCATAAAACTAAAATGAGTTTGATAAAAAATATTCTGCTCAATCGAATAGTACTTGCTTCAACCATTTAAAGTCAATAGCAAGCTCAAAAATGAAGTTTGAAATTGGTACTTATTAAGGAATAACGACTATATTTAAACTTGCGAATTTTTTTGATTTTTTTTATATTTACATTGCTGAAACGTTATAAAAATAAAATGTATTTAATAGAAAATTTTCTGCTCAATTGAATGGTACTTGTTTCAACCATCTACAATCAATAGCAAGCTCAAGAATGAAGTTTGAAATTGGTATTTATCAAGAAATAACGACTCTCTTTAAACTTGCGAATTTTTTTGATTTTTTTTATATTTACATTGCTGAAACGTTATAAAAATAGGACTTATTTGATAGAAAATTTTCTGCTCAATCGAAAGTAACTTGTTTCAACAAACTACAGTTAATAGCAAGCTCAAGACCAAAGTTTGAAATTGGTACTTATTAAGGAATAACGACTATATTTAAACTTGCGAATTTTTTTGATTTTTTTTATATTTACATTGCTGAAACGTTATAAAAATAAAATGTATTTAGTAGAAAATTTTCTGCTCAATTGAATGGTACTTGTTTCAACCATCTACAATCAATAGCAAGCTCAAGAATGAAGTTTGAAATTGGTATTTATCAAGAAATAACGACTCTCTTTAAACTTGCGAATTTTTTTGATTTTTTTTATATTTACATTGCTGAAACGTTATAAAAATAGGACTTATTTGATAGAAAATTTTCTGCTCAATCGAATGTAACTTGTTTCAACAAACTACAGTTAATAGCAAGCTCAAGACCAAAGTTTGAAATTGGTACTTATCAAGGAATAACGACTATCTTTAAACTTGCGCATTTTTTTAATTTTTTTTATATTTACATTGCTAAAACGTTATAAAAATAAAATGTATTTAATAGAAAATTTTCTGCTTAATCGAATGGTATTTGCCTCAACTATCTACAGTTAATAGCAAGCTCAAGAATGAAGTTCGAAAATGGTACTTATCAAGAAATAACGATTATCTTTAAACTTGCGAATTTTTTTGATTTTTTTTATATTTACTTTGCTGAAACTTTATAAAACTAAAATGGGTTTAACAGAAAATATCCTGCTCAATTAAATAGTATTTGCTTCAACCATCTACAGTCAATAGCAAAGTCAAGAATGAAGTTTGAAATTGGTACTTATCTAGAAATAACAACTATATTTAAACTTGCGCATTTTTTTAATTTTTTTTATATTTACATTGCTGAAACGTTATAAAAATAAAATGTATTTAGTAGAAAATTTTCTACTTAATCGAATGGTATTTGCCCCAACTATCTACAGTTAATAGCAAGCTCAAGAATAAAGTTCGAAATTGGTACTTATCAAGGAATAACGACTATTTCTAAACTTGCGTATTTTTTTGATTTTTTTTATATTTACTTTGCTGAAACTTTATAAAACTAAAATGGGTTTAACAGAAAATATCCTGCTCAATTAAATAGTATTTGCTTCAACCATCTACAGTCAATAGCAAAGTCAAGAATGAAGTTTGAAATTGGTACTTATCAAGAAATAACGACTATATTTAAACTTGCGCATTTTTTTAATTTTTTTTATATTTACATTGCTGCAACCTCATAAAACTAAAATGAGTTTGATAAAAAATATTCTGCTCAATCGAATAGTACTTGCTTCAACCATTTAGAATCAATAGCAAGCTCAAAAATAAAGTTTGAAATTGGTACTTATTAAGGAATAACGACTATCTTTAAACTTGCGAATTTTTTTGATTTTTTTTATATTTACATTGCTGAAACGTTATAAAAGTAAAATGTGTTTAATAGAAAATTTTCTGCTCAATTGAATGGTATTTGTTTCAGCCATCTACAGTTAATAGCAAACTCAAGAATGAAGTTTGAAGTTGGTACTTATCAAGGAATAACGACTATCTTTAAACTTGCGTATTTTTTTAATTTTTTTTATATTTACAATGTTGAAACTTTATAAAACTAAAATGTGTTTAATAGAAAATATCCTGCTTAATCAAATAATACATGTTTTAACCATCTACAATCAATAGCAAGCTCAAGAATGAAGTTTGAAATTGGTATTTATCAAGAAATAACGACTCTCTTTAAACTTGCGAATTTTTTTGATTTTTTTTATATTTACATTGCTGAAACGTTATAAGAATAGGATCTATTTGATAGAAAATTTCCTGCTCAATCGAATGTAACTTGTTTCAACCAACTACAGTTAATAGCAAGCTCAAGACCAAAGTTTGAAATTGGTACTTATCAAGGAATAACGACTATCTTTAAACTTGCGCATTTTTTTAATTTTTTTTATATTTACATTGCTGAAACGTTATAAAAATAAAATGTATTTAATAGAAAATTTTCCGCTTAATCGAATGGTATTTGCCTCAACTATCTACAGTTAATAGCAAGCTCAAGAATGAAGTTCGAAAATGGTACTTATCAAGAAATAACGATTATCTTTAAACTTGCGAATTTTTTTGATTTTTTTTATATTTACTTTGCTGAAACTTTATAAAACTAAAATGGGTTTAACAGAAAATATCCTGCTCAATTAAATAGTATTTGCTTCAACCATCTACAGTCAATAGCAAAGTCAAGAATGAAGTTTGAATTTGGTACTTATCAAGAAATAACGACTATATTTAAACTTGCGAATTTTTTTAATTTTTTTTATATTTACATTGCTGAAACGTTATAAAAATAAAATGCATTTAATAGAAAATTTTCTGCTTAATCGAATGGTATTTGCCCCAACTATCTACAGTTGATAGCAAGCTCAAGAATAAAGTTCGAAATTGGTACTTATCAAGGAATAACGACTATTTCTAAACTTGCGTATTTTTTTGATTTTTTTTATATTTACTTTGCTGAAACTTTATAAAACTAAAATGGGTTTAACAGAAAATATCCTGCTCAATTAAATAATATTTGCTTCAACCATCTACAGTCAATAGCAAAGTCAAGAATGAAGTTTGAAATTGGTACTTATCAAGAAATAACGACTATATTTAAACTTGCGCATTTTTTTAATTTTTTTTATATTTACATTGCTGAAACGTTATAAAAATAAAATGCATTTAATAGAAAATTTTCTGCTTAATCGAATGGTATTTGCCCCAACTATCTACAGTTAATAGCAAGCTCAAGAATGAAGTTCGAAAATGGTACTTATCAAGAAATAACGATTATCTTTAAACTTGCGAATTTCTTTGTATTGATTTTTTTTATATTTACTTTGCTGAAACTTTATAAAACTAAAATTGGTTTAACAGAAAATATCCTGCTCAATTGAATAGTACTTGCTTCAACCATCTAAAATCAATAGCAAGCTCAAGAATGAAGTTTGAAATTGGTACTTATCAAGGAATAACGACTACTTTTAAACTTGCGCATTTTTTTAATTTTTTTTATATTTACATTGCTGAAACGTTATAAAGATAGTTTGTATTTATAAGGAAATTTTTTGCTTAATCAAATGGTATTTGCTTCAATTACCTACAATTAACAGCAAGCTCAAAAATAAAGTTTGAAATTGGTACTTATTAAGGAATAACGACTATCTTTAAACTTGCGTATTTTTTTGATTTTTTTTATATTTGCATTGCTGAAACATTATAAAACTTAAATGTGTTTGATAGAAAATATCCTGCTTAATCAAATAATGATTGCTTCTATAATCTACAATCAATAGCAAACTTAAAAATGAAGTTTGAAATTGGTATTTATCAAGAAATAACGACTCTATTTAAACTTGCGTATTTTTTTAATTTTTTTTATATTTACATTGCTAAAACGTTATAAAAGTAGGATGTATTTGATAGAAAATTTCCTGCTCAATCGAATGGTACTTGCTTCAACCATCTGAATTTAATATCAAGCTCAAGAATAAAGTTTGGAATTGGTATTTATCAAGAAATAACAACTCTCTTTAAACTTGCGTATTTTTTTGATTTTTTTAATAGTTACATTGTTGAAACTTTATAAGAGTAGGATGTATTTAATAGAAAATTTCCTGCTCAATTGAATGGTGCTTGCTTCAACCATCTACAATTAATAGCAAGCTTAAAAATAAAGTTTGAAATTGGTACTTCTCAAGAAATAACGACTATCTTTAAACTTGAGAATTTTTTTAACTTTTTTTATAGTTACATTGCTAAGACGTTATAAAGGTAAGATGTATTTGACGGGAAATTTTTTGCTTAATCGAACGGTATTTGCCTCAACTATCTACAATTAATAGCAAGCTCAAAAATGAAGTTTGAAATTGGTACTTATCAAGGAATAACGACTATCTTTAAACTTGAGAATTTTTTTTTTTTTTACATTGTTAAAACGTTATAAAAGTAAAATGTATTAAATAGAAAATTTCCTGCTTAATCAAACGGTATTTGCTTCAACCATTTACAAATAATAACAAGCTCAAGAATGAAGTTTGAAGTTGGTACTTATCAAGGAATAACGACTATTTTTAAACTTGCGCATCTTTTTAATTTTTTTTTTATTTACGTTGCTGAAACTTTATAAAACTATAATGCGTTTAATAGAAAATATCCTGCTCAATCAAATAGTACTTGTTTCAACCAATTAAAATCAATAGCAAGCTCAAGAATGAAGTTTGAAATTATTATTTATCAAGAAAAAACGACTCTCTTTAAACTTGCGTATTTTTTTAATTTTTTTTTATTTACATTGCCGAAACCTTAAAAAAGTAGGATGTATTTAATAGAAAATTTTCTGCTTAATCGAATGGTATTTGTTTTAACCATCTACAATTAATAGCAAGCACAAGAATCAGTCGACAATTTTCCAGGATTTGTGCCTCTTTTGTCAATTAATAAAAATGTTGAAGATGTTGTTGATGGATTGTCATCATGTTCTCTAAATCAATTAGTAACATAAAAAATAAATGTGGTAATGTATTAGATCTTTGCTTCTCCAACTGCGATAGTTTGAATTTGTTCATATGTGATAACGCCTTGTCTGTGATAGATTCTAGTCATCCTCCTTATGTTATTGAATATGATGTAGTCTGTGATATTTACAATGATTCTGTGATTTATTATTTTGATTTTAAGTGTGCCTGTTACTCTAGTATATGTAATTACCTTAAGTCTATTGATTGGAATGGAATTTTTAAAAACCTTGATACAGAAGATGCGACTGGTGTTTTTTATTATCATATTTATAAGGCGTGTGAGCTATTTGTTCCTTTTAGGAAAAAAAGTATTACAAGTTATCCTGTCTGGTTTGATCAAAATATTATTAATCTTATCAAAGCCAAAAAAGCTGCTCATAAAAAATATAAGATTTCCAATTCCACTTTAGACTATAAGGAATTTGTTAATCTGCGTAAGTTATGTAAAATTTGTATAAAAAATGCATATGACTCTTACATCCGAAATGTTGAAAATGATTTAATTTATACTCCTGGTAAGTTTTGGAAATTCATTCGCAAAAAAACCAATAATAATCAAATTCCTCTTCCAATGAAGTATGGTGAAAATTTATTTTCAACATATCATGATGTTTGTCAAGCTTTTAGCAATTATTTTTCTTCTGTGTTTGTTCAAAGTAATATCACTAATTTTAATGTTTCCTATGATTCATGTGTTAATATCAATAATGTAAATGTTCATGTGTCTGATGTTATTCACGTTTTAAGGAATCTAGATACCAGTAAAGGGGCAGGTCCTGATGGTATTCCTCCCAGATTTTACCGAGAATGTAGTCAATGTTTGGCGCTTCCACTTCAACTAATTTTTAATTTGTCATTAAATTCTGGTACCTTTCCGTCGGTGTGGAAAGAAGCACATATTGTTCCTGTATATAAATCAGGTAGTAGAGATAAAGTTGAAAATTATCGACCAGTGTCAATTTTATCCACTCCTTCTAAAGTTTTTGAATCCATTGTTTTTACCAACATTTTCTCAAATTTTAAAAACATTATCACGCCTAAACAACATGGATTCTTTAGTAAGCGATCAACTGTTACAAATCTCTTAAATTTTACTAATGACATTGTGAATGCTATGAGTGAAGGCCTGGAGGTTCATGCTGTTTACACAGACTTCAGTAAAGCATTTGACAAAATTAATCATCATATTCTGTTAGCTAAATTATCTGCTTATGGAATATCTGGCTGTCTGTTTAGCTGGATTTGTAGTTATTTGTTTAATAGAACTCAAGTTGTTAAATTACATAATAATTTTTCAGATAAGCAACATGTACCTTCTGGCGTTCCTCAAGGCTCTATATTAGGTCCACTTCTATTTTCAATCTTTATTAATGATGTTTGTGATAATTTTACATGCAATTTTGAACTATTTGCAGATGATCTAAAAATTTATAAAGTGATCAATAACGTTCAGGACGTTAACATTCTACAGCAGGATCTATTTGTTTTATACCAATGGTGTCTGGTAAATGAAATGGTACTAAATTGTGACAAATGTCAAGTAATTAACTTTAGTAGGAAGCTAAAACCTTCTAGCCCCCAATACAAAATCGGTGGTAAAGATTTGAAAATAGTGTCTACAATCAAAGATCTGGGAGTCATACTTGATTGCAAGTTATCTTTTAATTATCACTATGAATATATAATAGCAAAAGCAAATAAAGTCTTGGGTTGTATAAGGAGGTTTACTAATGAATTTACCAATATTCGAACTATTGTTATTTTGTATGTTACATTTGTTAGATCTATCTTAGAGTATGATTGTGTAGTTTGGGCTCCTTTTTATGCTACACACATTGGACGAATTGAGAAGGTTCAAGTAAAATTTATTAATTGTGTTAAATATAGATTGCCGAGAACTGTGGGATGCTCGTATAATATGTGTTTGAGTTATCTTGCTCTGAAAACGTTAGACTCTCGACGTAAATTCCACTGTGCTTGTTTTGTATATAAGGTATTAAATAATCTGTGTGATGCTCCGGACATTCTCGGAAAAATTGGTTTTAATGTGCCTCAATACCATCTCAGGAATAGTCCCCTATTTAATCTCTCTCACTGCAGCACTAATTATGCATTATTTTCACCTTTAAATTCAATTTTATCAATATGCAATAGTGTCTGTAGTGAAATTGATTTTTTTGCACCATCTTTTAATAACTTTAAGAATAATCTCAACAAATTTATAACATGAATCTTGTAATCTTTAATTGTTTTGTTTATTGTAAAGGCTGTAAATGATGATGCCGTTAATAAAGTATTATTATTATTATTATTATTAAGAATAAAGTTTGAAATTGGTACTTATCAAGGAATAACGACTATCTTTAAACTTGCAAATTTTTTTAATTTTTTTTATATTTACATTGCTAAAACGTTATAAAAGTAAAATGTATTTAATAGAAAATTTCCTGTTCAATTGAATGGTATTTGTTTCAATCATCTACAATTAATGGCAAGCTTAAGAATGAAGTTTGAAATTAGGATTTATCAAGAAATAACGACTCTTTTTAAACTTGCGTATTTTTTTAATTTTTTTTATTTTTACATTGTTGAAAGTTCATAAAACTATAATGCGTTTAATAGAAAATATCCTGCTCAATCGAATAGTACTTGTTTCAACCAATTAAAATCAATAGCAAGCTCAAGAATGAAGTTTGAAATTGGTACTTACCAAGGAATAACGACTATTTTTAAACTTGCGTATTTTTTTAATTTTTTTTATATTTACATTGCTAAAACGTTATAAAAGTAAAATGTATTTGATAGAAAATCTTCTGTCCAATCGAATGGTACTTGTTTCAACCATCTGCAATTAATAGCAAGCTCAAGAATAAAGTTTGAAATTGGTATTTATCAAGAAATAACAACTCTCTTTAAATTTGCGTATTTTTTTGATTTTTTTTATATTTACATTGTTGAAACGTTATAAAAATTAGATATGTTTAATAGAAAATTTCTTGCTTAATCAAATGGTATTGGTCTCAACCATCTACAATTAATAGCAAGCTCAAGAATAAAGTTTGAAATTGATATTTATCAAGAAATAACAACTCTTTTTAAACTTGCGTATTTTTTTGATTTTTTTTATATTTACATTGTTGAAACATTATAAAACTTATATGTGTTTGATAGAAGCTATCTTGCTTAATCAAATAGTGCTTGTTTCAACCATCTACAATTAACAGCAAGCTCAAAAATGAAGTTTGAAATTGGTACTTATTAAGGAATAACGACTATCTTTAAACTTGCGAATTTTTTTGATTTTTTTTATATTTAGATTGCTGAAACATTATAAAACTTAAATGTGTTTGATAGAAAATATCTTGCTTAATCAAATAGTACTTGCTTCAACCATCTACAATCAATAGCAAACTCAAAAATGAAGTTTGAAATTGGTATTTATCAAGAAATAACGACTATATTTAAACTTGCTTATTTTTTAATTTTTTTTTATATTTACATTGCTGAAACGTTATAAAAGTAATATGTATTTGATAGAAAATTTCCTGCCCAATCCAATGGTACTTGTTTCAACCATCTGCAATCAATAGCAAGCTCAAGAATAAAGTTTGAAATTGGTATTTATCAAGAAATAACAACTCTTTTTAAACTTTCGTATTTTTTTGATTTTTTTAATATTTACATTGCCGAAGCGTTAAAAAAGAAAGATGTATTTGATAGAAAATTTTCTGCTTAATTAAATAATATTTGCTTCAACCACATACAGCTAATAGCAAGCTCAAGAATGAAGTTTGAAATTGGTACTTATCAAGAAATAACGACTATCTTTAAACTTGCGTATTTTTTTAATTTTTTTTATAATTACAATGCTAAAACGTTATAAAAATAAGATACATTTGATAGAAAATTTTCTGCTTAATTAAATGGTATTTGTTTCAACCATCTACAATTAATAGCAAGCTCAAGAATAAACTTTGAAATTGGTACTTATCAAGGAATAACGACTATCTTTAAACTTGCGTATTTTATAAGTTTCCTTATATTTACGTTGCTGAAACTTTATAAAACTAACATGCGTTTGATAGAAAATATCCTGCTCAATCGAATAGTACTTGCCTCAACCATCTACAATCAATAGCAAGCTCAAGAATGAAGTTTGAAATTGGTATTTATCAAGAAATAACGACTCAATTTAAATTTGCGTATTTTTTTATTTTTTTTTATATTTACATTGTTGAAACGTTATAAAAGTAAAATGTATTTAATAGAAAATTTCTTGCTCAATCAAATGGTACTTATGCTAACCATCTACAATTAATAGCAAGCTCAAAAATAAAGTTTGAAATTGGTACTTATCAAGGAATAACGACTATCTTTGAATTTGGGCATTTTTTTTATTTTTTTATATTTACATTGTTGAAACGTTATAGAAGTAAGATGTATTTGATAGAAAATTTTATGCCTAATCGAACGGTATTTGCTTTAACTACATACAGCTAATAGCAAGCTCAAGAATGAAGTGTGAAAATGGTACTTATCAAGGAATAACGACTATATTTAAACTTGCGTATTTTTTTGATTTTTTTTATATTTACATTGCTGAAACGTTATAAAAGTAAGATATATTTGATAGAAAATTTTTTGCTTAATCTTCAATTGAAATTGGTATTTATCAAGAAATAACGACTATCTTTAAACTTGCGTATTTTATAAGTTTCTTTATATTTACATTGCTGAAACTTTATAAAACTAACATGCGTTTGATAGAAAATATCCTGCTCAATCGAATAGTACTTGCCTCAACCATCTACAATCAATAGCAAGCTCAAGAATGAAGTTTGAAATTGGTATTTATCAAGAAATAACGACTCAATTTAAATTTGCGTATTTTTTTATTTTTTTTTATATTTACATTGTTGAAACGTTATAAAAGTAAAATGTATTTAATAGAAAATTTCCTGCTCAATCGAATGGTACTTATGCTAACCATCTGCAATTAATAGCAAGCTCAAAAATAAAGTTTGAAATTGGTATTTATCAAGGAATAACGACTATCTTTGAATTTGGGCATTTTTTTTATTTTTTTATATTTACATTGTTGAAACGTTATAGAAGTAAGATGTATTTGATAGAAAATTTTATGCCTAATCGAACGGTATTTGCTTTAACTACATACAGCTAATAGCAGGCTCAAGAATGAAGTTTGAAAATGGTACTTATCAAGGAATAAGGAATATCTTTAAACTTGCGTATTTTTTTTGATTTTTTTTATATTTACATTGATGAGACAATATAAAAGTAAGATGTATTTAATAGAAAATTTTCTATTTAATAGAATGGTACTTACTTCAACCATCTATAATAAATAGCAAGCTCAAAAATAAAGTTTGAAATTGGTACTTATCAAGGAATAACGACTATCTTTAAACTTGAGTATTTTTTTGATTTTTTTTATATTTAGATTGCTGAAACTTTATAAATCAGAAATGTGTTTAATAGAAAATTTCCTGCTCAATAGAACGGTATTTGCTTTAACTACATGCAGTTAATAGCAAGCTCAAGAATAAAGTTTGAAGTTGGTACTTATCAAGGAATAAAGACTATTTTTAAACTTGCGTATTTTTTTGATTTTTTTTATATTTACATTGCGGAAACGTTATAAAATTAAAATGTATTTAATAGAAAATTTTCTATTTAATAGAATGGTACTTACTTCAACCATCTATAATAAATAGCAAGCTCAAAAATAAAGTTTGAAATTGGTAGTTATCAAGGAATAAAGACTATCTTTAAACTTGCGAATTTTTTTGATTTTTTTTATATTTACATTGCGGAAACGTTACAAAAGTAAAATGTATTTAATAGAAAATTTCCTATTTATTAGAATGGTACTTACTCCAACCATCTACAATTAATAGCAAGCTCAAGAATAAAGTTTGAAATTGGTACTTATCAAGGAATAACGACTATCTTTAAACTTGCGCATTTTTTTATTTTTTTTATATTTACATTGCAGAGACGTTATAAAAATAAAATGTATTTGATGGGAAATTTTTGTTTAATCGAACGGTATTTGCTTCAACCATTTTCAGCTAATAGCAAGCTCAAGAATGAAGTTTGAAATTGGTACTTATCAAGGAATAACGACTATATTTAAACTTGCGTATTTTTTTGATTTTTTTTATAATTACATTGTTAAAACTTTATAAAACTAAAATGTGTTTGCTAGAAAATATCTTGTTCAATCGAATAGTACTTGCTTCAACCATCTACAATCAATATCAAGGTCAAGAATAAAGTTTGAAATTGGTATTTATCAAGAAATAACGACTCTCCTTAAACTTGAGTATTTTTTTGATTTTTTTTATATTTGCATTGATGAAACGTTATAAAGATAAAATGTGTTTAATAGAAAATTTTTTGCTTAATCGAATGGTATTTACCCCAACTATCTGCAATTAATAGCAAGCTCAAGAATGAAGTTCGAAATTGGTACTTATCAAGGAATATCGACTATCTTTAAACTTGCAAATTTTTTTAATTTTTTTTATATTTACATTGGTGAGACGTTATAAAGATAGAATGTATTCGATAGAAAATTTTTTGCTTAATTAAATGATGTTTGTTTCAACCATCTACAATTAATAGAAGGCTCAAGAATGAAGTTTGAAATTGGTATTTATCAAGAGATAACGACTCTTTCTAAACTTGCAAATTTTTTTAATTTTTTTCATATTTACATTGCTGAAACTTTATAAAACTAAAATGTGTTTGATAGAAAATGTTTTGCTCAATCAAATAGTACTTGCTTTAACACATTTACAGTCAATAGCAAGCTCAAGAATGAAGTTTGAAATTGGTACTTATCAAGGAATAACGACTATCTTTAAACTTGCGCATTTTTTTGATTTTTTTTATATTTACATTGCGGAAACGTTATAAAAAAGGACGTATTTAACAGAAAATTTTCTGCTCAATTAAATGATATTTGCTTCAACTATGTGCAATTAATAGCAAGCTTAAGTATGAAGTTTGAAAATGGTACTTATCAAGGAATAACGACAATTTTTAAACTTGCAAATTTTTTTAATTTTTTTATATTTACATTGCTAAAACGTTATGAAGGTAGGATGTATTTGATATGAAATTTTCTGCTTAATCAAACTTAATTTGCTTTAACCGTCTACAATTAATAGCAAGCTCAAGAATGAAGTTTGAAATTAGTACTTATCAAAGAATAACAACTATCTTTAAACTTGCGTATTTTTTTAATTTCTTTTATATTTACATTGCTGAAACGTTATAAAAGTAGGATGTATTTGATAGAAAACTTTCTGCTCAATCGAATGGTATTTGTGTCGACCACCTACAATTAATAGCAAGCTCAAGAATATAGTTTGAAATTGGTACTTATCAAGGAATAACAACTATCTTTAAACTTGCGTATTTTTTTGATTTTTTTTTATATTTACGTTGCTAAAACTCTACAAAACTAAAATGTGTTTAATAGAAAATATCCTGCTCAATCGAATAGTACTTGCTTCAACTATTTACAATCAATAGCAAGTTCAAGAATAAAGTTTGAAATTGGTATTTATCAAGAAATAACGACTCTTTTTAAACTTGCGTATTTTTTTAATTTTTTTATATTTAAATGGCTAAAACGTTATAAAAATAAGATGTGTTTAATAGAAAATTTTCTGCTCAATCGAATGGTATTTGTCTCAGCCATCTACAATTAATAGCAAGCTCAAGAATGAAGTTTGAAATTGGTACTTATCAAGGAATAATGACTATCTTTAAACTTGCAAATTTTTTTAATTTTTTTTATATTTACATTGCTAAGACGTTATGAAGGTAGGATGCATTTGATAGGAAATTTTCTGCTTAATCGAACAATATTTGTTTCAACCATCTACAATTAATAGCAAGCTCAAGAATGAAGTTTGAAATTAGTACTTATCAAAGAATAACAACTATCTTTAAACTTGCGCATTTTTTTAATTTTTTATATTTAAATTGCTAAAACGTTATAAAGGTAAGATGTATTAGATAGAAAATTTCTTGCTTAATCGAATGGTATTTGCCTTAAGTATCTACAATCAACAGCAAGCTCAAGAATGAAGTTTGAAGTTGGTACTTATCAAGGAATAACGACTATCTTTAAACTTGCAAATTTTTTTAATTTTTTTTATATTTACATTGCTAAGACGTTATGAAAGTAGGATGTGTTTGATAGGAAATTTTCTGCTTAATCGAACAGTATTTGTTTCAACCATCTACAATTAATAGCAAGCTCAAGAATAAAGTTTGAAATTAGTACTTATCAAAAAATAACAACTATCTTTAAACTTGCGCATTTTTTTAATTTTAAATATTTAAATTGCTAAAACGTTATAAAAGTAAGATGTATTTGATAGAAAATTTCTTGCTTAATCGAACGGTATTTGCCTTAAGCATCTGCAATTAACAGCAAGCTCAAGAATGAAGTTTGAATTTGGTACTTATCAAGAAATAACAAGTATTTTTAAACTTGCGCATTTTTTAAATTTTTTTTATATTTACATTGTTGAAACGTTATAAAAAAAACGATGTATTTGATAGAAATTTTCCTGGTCAATTAAATGGTATTTGTTTCAACTATCTACAATTATTAGCAAGCTCAAGAATGAAGTTTGAAATTGGTATTTATCAAGAAATAACGACTCTTTTTAAACTTGCGTATTTTTTTGATTTTTTTTATATTTACATTGCTGAAACTTTATAGAACTAGAATGCGTTTGATAGAAAATATTTTGCTCAATCGAATAGTACTTGCTTCAACTATTTACAATCAATAGCAAGCTCAAGAATAAAGTTTGAAATTGGTACTTATCAAGAAATAACGACTATCTTTAAACTTGCGCATTTTTTTGATTTTTTTTATATTTACATTGCTGAAACGTTATAAAAGTAAAATGTATTTAATAGAAAATATCCTGCTCAACCGAACAATACTTGTCTTAACCATCTACAATCAATACCAAGCTCAACAATAAAGTTTGAAATTGGTACTTATCAAGAAATAACGACTATCTTTAAACTTGCGCATTTTTTAAATTTTTTTTATTTACATTGCTGAAATTAAAAAAGTAGGATGTATTCGTAGAAAATTTTTGGCTCAATCAAATGGTACTTGTTCCAACCATCTACAGTCAATAGCAAGCTCAAGAATGAAGTTTGAAGTTGGTACTTATCAAGGAATAACGACTATCTTTAAACTTGCGAATTTTTTTCATTTTTTTTATATTTACATTGCTAAGACGTTATGAAGATAGGATGTATTTGATAGGAAATTTTCTGCTTAATCGAACAATATTTGCTTCAACTATCTACAATTAATAGCAAGCTCAAGAATAAAGTTTGAAATTAGTACTTATCAAAGAATAACAACTATCTTTAAACTTGGTATTTTTGTGATTTTTTTTTATATCTACATTGCTGAAACTTTATAAAAGTAAGATGTATTTAATAGAAAATTTTTTGTTCAATCGAATGGTACTTGTGTCGACCATCTACAATTAATAACAAGCTCAAGAATATAGTTTGAAATTGGTACTTATCAAGGAATAACAACTATCTTTAAACTTGCGTATTTTTTTGATTTTTTTTATATTTACATTGCTAAAACTCTATAAAACTAAAATGTGTTTAATAGAAAATATCCTGCTCAATCGAATAGTACTTGCTTCAACTATTTACAATCAATAGCAAGCTCAAGAATAAAGTTTGAAATTGGTATTTATCAAGAAATAACGACTCTTTTTAAACTTGCGTATTTTTTTAATTTTTTTATATTTAAATTGCTAAAACGTTATAAAAATAAGATGTGTTTAATAGAAAATTTTCTGCTCAATCGAATGGTATTTGTCTCAGCCATCTACAATTAATAGCAAGCTCAAGAATGAAGTTTGAAATTGGTACTTATCAAGGAATAACGACTATCTTTAAACTTGCGCATTTTTTTAATTTTTTTTATGTTTTCATTGCTGAAACGTTATAAAAATAAAATGTATTTTATAGAAAATTTCCCGCTTAATCGAATGGTATTTGCTTTAAGCATCTGCAATTAATAGCAAGCTCAAGAATAAAGTTTGAAATTGGTACTTATCAAGGAATAACGACTATCTTTAAACTTGCGTATTTTTTTAATTTTTCTTATATTTACATTGCTAAGACGTTATGAGAATAGGATGTATTTGATAGAAAATTTTCTGCTTAATCAAACAATATTTGTTTCAACCATCTACAATTAATAGCAAGCTCAAGAATAAAGTTTAAAATTAGTACTTATCAAAGAATAACAACTATCTTTAAACTTGCGCATTTTTTTAATTTTTTATATTTAAATTGCTAAAACGTTATAAAAGTAAGATGTGTTTAATAGAAAATTTTCTGCTCAATCGAATGGTATTTGTCTCAGCCATCTACAATTAATAGCAAGCTCAAGAATGAAGTTTGAAATTGGTACTTATCAAGGAATAACGACTATTTTTAAACTTGCGTATTTTTTTAATTTTTTTATATTTAAATTGCTAAAACGTTATAAAAGTAAGATGTGTTTAATAGAAAATATTCTGCTCAATCGAATGGTATTTGTCTCAGCCATCTACAATTAATAGCAAGCTCAAGTATGAAGTTTGAAATTGGTACTTATCAAGGAATAACGACTATCTTTAAACTTGCAAATTTTTTTAATTTTTTTTATATTTACATTGCTAAGACGTTATGAAGGTAGGATGTATTTGATAGAAAATTTTCTGCTTAATCAAACAATATTTGTTTCAACCATCTACAATTAATAGCAAGCTCAAGAATAAAGTTTAAAATTAGTACTTATCAAAGAATAACAACTATCTTTAAACTTGCGCATTTTTTAAATTTTTTATATTTAAATTGCTAAAACGTTATAAAAGTAAGATGTGTTTGATAGGAAATTTTCTGCTTAATCGAACAATATTTGTTTCAACCATCTACAATTAATAGCAAGCTCAAGAATGAAGTTTAAAATTAGTACTTATCAAAGAATAACAACTATCTTTAAACTTGCGCATTTTTTTAATTTTTTATATTTAAATTGCTAAAACGTTATAAAAGTAAGATGCATTTGATAGCAAATTTCTTGCTTAATCGAACGGTATTTGCCTTAAGCATCTACACTCAACAGCAAGCTCAAGAATGAAGTTTGAAGTTGGTACTTATCAAGGAATAACGACTATGTTTAAACTTGCGCATTTTTTTAATTTTTTTTATATTTTCATTGCTGAAACGTTATAAAAGTAAAATGTATTTGATAGGACATTTCCTGCTCAATCGAATGGTACTTGCTTCAGCCATCTACATTTAATAGAAAGCTCAAGAATAAAGTTTGAAGTTGGTACTTATCAAGGAACAACGACTATATTTAAACTTGCGAATTTTTTTAATTTTTTCTAAATTTACATTGCTAAAACGTTATAAAAGTAAAATGTATTTGATAGAAAATTTTCTGCTCAATCGAACGGAACTTGCTTTAACCATCTACAATCAATAGCAAGCTCAAGAATGAAGTTTAAAATTGGTACTTATCAAGGAATAATGACTATCTTTAAACTTGCAAATTTTTTAAATTTTTTTTATATTTAGATTGCTAAGACGTTATGAAGGTAAATTGTGTTTCATAGGAAATTTTCTGCTTAATCGAACAATATTTGCTTCAACCATCTACAATTAATAGCAAGCTCAAGAATGAAGTTTGAAATTAGTACTTATCAAAGAATAACAACTATCTTTAAACTTGCGTATTTTTTTAATTTTTTTTATATTTACAATGCTGAAACTTTATAAAGCTAAAATGTGTTTAACAAAAAATATCCTGTTTAATCAAATAATATTTGTTTTACCCATCTACAATCAATAGCAAGCTCAAGAATGAAGTTTGAAATTAGTATTTATCAAGAAATAACAACTCTCTTTAAACTTGCGTATTTTTTTGATTTTTTTTATATTTACATTGCTGAAACGTTATAAAAGTAAGATGTATTTAATAGAAAATTTTTTGCTCAATCGAATGGTATTTGTGTCGACTATCAACAATTATTAGCAAGCTTAAGAATATAGTTTGAAATTGGTACTTATCAAGGAATAACAACTATCTGTAAACTTGCGCATTTTTTATTTTTTTCATATTTAAATTGCTAAAACGTTATAAAAGTAAAATGTATTTGATAGAAAATTTCCTGCTTAATTGAATGGTATTTGCTTTAAGCATCTACAATTTATAGGAAGCTCAAGAATGAAGTTTGAAATTGGTATTTATCAAGGAATAACGACTATCTTTAAACTTGCGCATTTTTTTAATTTTTTTAATATTTTCATTGCTGAAACGTTATAAAAGTAGAATGTATTTGATGAAAAATTTCCTGCTCTATCGAATGGTACTTGCTTTAACCATCTACAATTAATCTCAAGCTCAAGAATAAAGATTGAAGTTGGTACTTATCAAGAAATAACGACAATCTTTAAATTTGCGCATTTTTTTAATTTTTTTATATTTAAATTGCTAAAACGTCATAAAAGTAAGATGTATTTGATAGAAATTTTTTTGCTTAATCGAATGGTATTTGCCTTAACTATCTACAATCAATAGCAAGCTCAAGAATGAAGTTTGAAATTGGTACTTATCAAGGAATAACGACTATCTTTAAACTTGAGTATTTTTTTGATTTTTTTTATATTTAGATTGCTGAAACTTTATAAATCAGAAATGTGTTTAATAGAAAATTTCCTGCTCAATCGAACGGTATTTGCTTTAACTACATGCAGTTAATAGCAAGCTCAAGAATAAAGTTTGAAGTTGGTACTTATCAAGGAATAAAGACTATTTTTAAACTTGCGTATTTTTTTGATTTTTTTTATATTTACATTGCGGAAACGTTATAAAATTAAAATGTATTTAATAGAAAATTTTCTATTTAATAGAATGGTACTTACTTCAACCATCTATAATAAATAGCAAGCTCAAAAATAAAGTTTGAAATTGGTAGTTATCAAGGAATAAAGACTATCTTTAAACTTGCGAATTTTTTTGATTTTTTTTATATTTACATTGCGGAAACGTTACAAAAGTAAAATGTATTTAATAGAAAATTTCCTATTTATTAGAATGGTACTTACTCCAACCATCTACAATTAATAGCAAGCTCAAGAATAAAGTTTGAAATTGGTACTTATCAAGGAATAACGACTATCTTTAAACTTGCGCATTTTTTTATTTTTTTTATATTTACATTGCAGAGACGTTATAAAAATAAAATGTATTTGATGGGAAATTTTTGTTTAATCGAACGGTATTTGCTTCAACCATTTTCAGCTAATAGCAAGCTCAAGAATGAAGTTTGAAATTGGTACTTATCAAGGAATAACGACTATATTTAAACTTGCGTATTTTTTTGATTTTTTTTTATAATTACATTGTTAAAACTTTATAAAACTAAAATGTGTTTGCTAGAAAATATCTTGTTCAATCGAATAGTACTTGCTTCAACCATCTACAATCAATATCAAGGTCAAGAATAAAGTTTGAAATTGGTATTTATCAAGAAATAACGACTCTCTTTAAACTTGAGTATTTTTTTGATTTTTTTTATATTTGCATTGATGAAACGTTATAAAGATAAAATGTGTTTAATAGAAAATTTTTTGCTTAATCGAATGGTATTTGCCCCAACTATCTGCAATTAATAGCAAGCTCAAGAATGAAGTTCGAAATTGGTACTTATCAAGGAATATCGACTATCTTTAAACTTGCAAATTTTTTAATTTTTTTTATATTTACATTGGTGAAACGATATAAAGATAGAATGTATTCGATAGAAAATTTTTTGCTTAATTAAATGATGTTTGTTTCAACCATCTACAATTAATAGAAGGCTCAAGAATGAAGTTTGAAATTGGTATTTATCAAGAGATAACGACTCTTTCTAAACTTGCAAATTTTTTTAATTTTTTTCATATTTACATTGCTGAAACTTTATAAAACTAAAATGTGTTTGATAGAAAATGTTCTGCTCAATCAAATAGTACTTGCTTTAACACATTTACAGTCAATAGCAAGCTCAAGAATGAAGTTTGAAATTGGTACTTATCAAGGAATAACGACTATCTTTAAACTTGCGCATTTTTTTGATTTTTTTTATATTTACATTGCGGAAACGTTATAAAAAAGGACGTATTTAACAGAAAATTTTCTGCTCAATTAAATGATATTTGCTTCAACTATGTGCAATTAATAGCAAGCTTAAGTATGAAGTTTGAAAATGGTACTTATCAAGGAATAACGACAATTTTTAAACTTGCAAATTTTTTTAATTTTTTTTATATTTACATTGCTAAAACGTTATGAAGGTAGGATGTATTTGATATGAAATTTTCTGCTTAATCAAACTTAATTTGCTTTAACCTTCTACAATTAATAGCAAGCTCAAGAATGAAGTTTGAAATTAGTACTTATCAAAGAATAACAACTATCTTTAAACTTGCGTATTTTTTTAATTTCTTTTATATTTACATTGCTGAAACGTTATAAAAGTAGGATGTATTTGATAGAAAACTTTCTGCTCAATCGAATGGTATTTGTGTCGACCACCTACAATTAATAGCAAGCTCAAGAATATAGTTTGAAATTGGTACTTATCAAGGAATAACAACTATCTTTAAACTTGCGTATTTTTTTGATTTTTTTTTATATTTACGTTGCTAAAACTCTACAAAACTAAAATGTGTTTAATAGAAAATATCCTGCTCAATCGAATAGTACTTGCTTCAACTATTTACAATCAATAGCAAGTTCAAGAATAAAGTTTGAAATTGGTATTTATCAAGAAATAACGACTCTTTTTAAACTTGCGTATTTTTTTAATTTTTTTATATTTAAATTGCTAAAACGTTATAAAAATAAGATGTGTTTAATAGAAAATTTTCTGCTCAATCGAATGGTATTTGTCTCAGCCATCTACAATTAATAGCAAGCTCAAGAATGAAGTTTGAAATTGGTACTTATCAAGGAATAATGACTATCTTTAAACTTGCAAATTTTTTTAATTTTTTTTATATTTACATTGCTAAGACGTTATGAAGGTAGGATGCATTTGATAGGAAATTTTCTGCTTAATCGAACAATATTTGTTTCAACCATCTACAATTAATAGCAAGCTCAAGAATGAAGTTTGAAATTAGTACTTATCAAAGAATAACAACTATCTTTAAACTTGCGCATTTTTTTAATTTTTTATATTTAAATTGCTAAAACGTTATAAAGGTAAGATGTATTAGATAGAAAATTTCTTGCTTAATCGAATGGTATTTGCCTTAAGTATCTACAATCAACAGCAAGCTCAAGAATGAAGTTTGAAGTTGGTACTTATCAAGGAATAACGACTATCTTTAAACTTGCAAATTTTTTTAATTTTTTTTATATTTACATTGCTAAGACGTTATGAAAGTAGGATGTGTTTGATAGGAAATTTTCTGCTTAATCGAACAGTATTTGTTTCAACCATCTACAATTAATAGCAAGCTCAAGAATAAAGTTTGAAATTAGTACTTATCAAAAAATAACAACTATCTTTAAACTTGCGCATTTTTTTAATTTTAAATATTTAAATTGCTAAAACGTTATAAAAGTAAGATGTATTTGATAGAAAATTTCTTGCTTAATCGAACGGTATTTGCCTTAAGCATCTGCAATTAACAGCAAGCTCAAGAATGAAGTTTGAATTTGGTACTTATCAAGAAATAACAAGTATCTTTAAACTTGCGCATTTTTTAAATTTTTTTTATATTTACATTGTTGAAACGTTATAAAAAAAACGATGTATTTGATAGAAATTTTCCTGGTCAATTAAATGGTATTTGTTTCAACTATCTACAATTATTAGCAAGCTCAAGAATGAAGTTTGAAATTGGTATTTATCAAGAAATAACGACTCTTTTTAAACTTGCGTATTTTTTTGATTTTTTTTATATTTACATTGCTGAAACTTTATAGAACTAGAATGCGTTTGATAGAAAATATTTTGCTCAATCGAATAGTACTTGCTTCAACTATTTACAATCAATAGCAAGCTCAAGAATAAAGTTTGAAATTGGTACTTATCAAGAAATAACGACTATCTTTAAACTTGCGCATTTTTTTGATTTTTTTTATATTTACATTGCTGAAACGTTATAAAAGTAAAATGTATTTAATAGAAAATATCCTGCTCAACCGAACAATACTTGTCTTAACCATCTACAATCAATACCAAGCTCAACAATAAAGTTTGAAATTGGTACTTATCAAGAAATAACGACTATCTTTAAACTTGCGCATTTTTTAAATTTTTTTTATTTACATTGCTGAAATTAAAAAAGTAGGATGTATTCGTAGAAAATTTTTGGCTCAATCAAATGGTACTTGTTCCAACCATCTACAGTCAATAGCAAGCTCAAGAATGAAGTTTGAAGTTGGTACTTATCAAGGAATAACGACTATCTTTAAACTTGCGAATTTTTTTCATTTTTTTTATATTTACATTGCTAAGACGTTATGAAGGTAGGATGTATTTGATAGGAAATTTTCTGCTTAATCGAACAATATTTGCTTCAACTATCTACAATTAATAGCAAGCTCAAGAATAAAGTTTGAAATTAGTACTTATCAAAGAATAACAACTATCTTTAAACTTGCGTATTTTTTTGATTTTTTTTATATTTACATTGCTAAAACTCTATAAAACTAAAATGTGTTTAATAGAAAATATCCTGCTTAATCGAATAGTACTTGCTTCAACTATTTACAATCAATAGCAAGCTCAAGAATAAAGTTTGAAATTGGTATTTATCAAGAAATAACGACTCTTTTTAAACTTGCGTATTTTTTAATTTTTTTATATTTAAATTGCTAAAACGTTATAAAAATAAGATGTGTTTAATAGAAAATTTTCTGCTCAATCGAATGGTATTTGTCTCAGCCATCTGCAATTAATAGCAAGCTCAAGAATGAAGTTTGAAATTGGTACTTATCAAGGAATAACGACTATCTTTAAACTTGCGCATTTTTTTAATTTTTTTTATGTTTTCATTGCTGAAACGTTATAAAAATAAAATGTATTTTATAGAAAATTTCCCGCTTAATCGAATGGTATTTGCTTTAAGCATCTGCAATTAATAGCAAGCTCAAGAATAAAGTTTGAAATTAGTACTTATCAAGGAATAACGACTATCTTTAAACTTGCGTATTTTTTTAATTTTTCTTATATTTACATTGTTGAAACGTTATAAAGATAGGACGTATTTTATAGAAAATTTCCTGCTTAATTAAATGGTAATTGTTTCAACTATCTACAATTATTAGCAAGCTCAAGAATGAAGTTTGAATTTGATATTTATCAAGAAATAACGACTCTTTTTAAACTTGCGTATTTTTTTGATTTTTTTTATATTTACATTGCTGAAACTTCACAAAACTAAAATGTGTTTAATAGAAAATATTCTGCTCAATCGAATAGTACTTGCTTCAACTATTTATAGCCAATAGCAAGCTCAAGAATAAAGTTTGAAATTGGTACTTATCAAGGAATAACGACTATCTCTAAACTTGCGAATTTTTTTAATTTTTTTTTATTTAAATTGCTAAAACGTTATAAAAGTAAGATGTGTTTAATAGAAAATTTTCTGCTCAATCGAATGGTATTTGTTTCAGCCATCTACAATTAATAGCAAGCTCAAGAATGAAGTTTGAAATTGGTACTTATCAAGGAATAACGACTATCTTTAAACTTGCAAATTTTTTTAATTTTTTTTATATTTACATTGCTAAGACGTTATGAGAATAGGATGTATTTGATAGAAAATTTTCTGCTTAATCAAACAATATTTGTTTCAACCATCTACAATTAATAGCAAGCTCAAGAATAAAGTTTAAAATTAGTACTTATCAAAGAATAACAACTATCTTTAAACTTGCGCATTTTTTTAATTTTTTATATTTAAATTGCTAAAACGTTATAAAAGTAAGATGTGTTTAATAGAAAATTTTCTGCTCAATCGAATGGTATTTGTCTCAGCCATCTACAATTAATAGCAAGCTCAAGAATGAAGTTTGAAATTGGTACTTATCAAGGAATAACGACTATTTTTAAACTTGCGTATTTTTTTAATTTTTTTATATTTAAATTGCTAAAACGTTATAAAAGTAAGATGTGTTTAATAGAAAATATTCTGCTCAATCGAATGGTATTTGTCTCAGCCATCTACAATTAATAGCAAGCTCAAGTATGAAGTTTGAAATTGGTACTTATCAAGGAATAACGACTATCTTTAAACTTGCAAATTTTTTTAATTTTTTTTATATTTACATTGCTAAGACGTTATGAAGGTAGGATGTATTTGATAGAAAATTTTCTGCTTAATCAAACAATATTTGTCTCAACCATCTACAATTAATAGCAAGCTCAAGAATAAAGTTTAAAATTAGTACTTATCAAAGAATAACAACTATCTTTAAACTTGCGCATTTTTTAAATTTTTTATATTTAAATTGCTAAAACGTTATAAAAGTAAGATGTATTTGATAGGAAATTTTCTGCTTAATCGAACAATATTTGTTTCAACCATCTACAATTAATAGCAAGCTCAAGAATGAAGTTTAAAGTTAGTACTTATCAAAGAATAACAACTATCTTTAAACTTGCGCATTTTTTTAATTTTTTATATTTAAATTGCTAAAACGTTATAAAAGTAAGATGCATTTGATAGCAAATTTCTTGCTTAATCGAACGGTATTTGCCTTAAGCATCTACACTCAACAGCAAGCTCAAGAATGAAGTTTGAAGTTGGTACTTATCAAGGAATAACGACTATGTTTAAACTTGCGCATTTTTTTAATTTTTTTTATATTTTCATTGCTGAAACGTTATAAAAGTAAAATGTATTTGATAGGACATTTCCTGCTCAATCGAATGGTACTTGCTTCAGCCATCTACATTTAATAGAAAGCTCAAGAATAAAGTTTGAAGTTGGTACTTATCAAGGAACAACGACTATATTTAAACTTGCGAATTTTTTTAATTTTTTCTAAATTTACATTGCTAAAACGTTATAAAAGTAAAATGTATTTGATAGAAAATTTTCTGCTCAATCGAACGGAACTTGCTTTAACCATCTACAATCAATAGCAAGCTCAAGAATGAAGTTTAAAATTGGTACTTATCAAGGAATAATGACTATCTTTAAACTTGCAAATTTTTTAAATTTTTTTTATATTTAGATTGCTGAGACGTTATGAAGGTAAATTGTGTTTCATAGGAAATTTTCTGCTTAATCGAACAGTATTTGCTTCAACCATCTACAATTAATAGCAAGCTCAAGAATGAAGTTTGAAATTAGTACTTATCAAAGAATAACAACTATCTTTAAACTTGCGTATTTTTTTAATTTTTTTTATATTTACAATGCTGAAACTTTATAAAGCTAAAATGTGTTTAACAAAAAATATCCTGTTTAATCAAATAATATTTGTTTTACCCATCTACAATCAATAGCAAGCTCAAGAATGAAGTTTGAAATTAGTATTTATCAAGAAATAACAACTCTCTTTAAACTTGCGTATTTTTTTAATTTTTTTATATTTAAATTGCTAAAACGTTATAAAAGTAAGATGTGTTTAATAGAAAATTTTTTGCTCAATCAAATGGTATTTGTGTCGACTATCAACAATTATTAGCAAGCTTAAGAATATAGTTTGAAATTGGTACTTATCAAGGAATAACAACTATCTGTAAACTTGCGCATTTTTTATTTTTTTCATATTTAAATTGCTAAAACGTTATAAAAGTAAAATGTATTTGATAGAAAATTTCCCGCTTAATTGAATGGTATTTGCTTTAAGCATCTACAATTTATAGCAAGCTCAAGAATGAAGTTTGAAATTGGTATTTATCAAGGAATAACGACTATCTTTAAACTTGCGCATTTTTTTAATTTTTTTAATATTTTCATTGCTGAAACGTTATAAAAGTAGAATGTATTTGATGAAAAATTTCCTGCTCTATCGAATGGTACTTGCTTTAACCAGCTACAATTAATCTCAAGCTCAAGAATAAAGATTGAAGTTGGTACTTATCAAGAAATAACGACAATCTTTAAATTTGCGCATTTTTTTAATTTTTTTATATTTAAATTGCTAAAACGTCATAAAAGTAAGATGTATTTGATAGAAATTTTTTTGCTTAATCGAATGGTATTTGCCTTAACTATCTACAATCAATAGCAAGCTCAAGAATGAAGTTTGAAATTGGTACTTATCAAGGAATAACGACTATCTTTAAACTTGCGAATTTTTTATTATTTTTTTTATATTTACATTGCTAAGACGTTATGAAAGTAGGATGTATTTGATAGGAAATTTTCTGCTTAATCGAACAGTATTTGCTTCAACCATCTACAATTAACAGCAAGCTCAAGAATGAAGTTTGAAATTGGTACTTATCAAGGAATAACAAGTATCTTTAAACTTGCGCATTTTTTTAATTTTTTTTATATTTACATTGTTGAAAAGTTATAAAAAAAGTATGTATTTGATAGAAATTTTCCTGCTCAATTAAATGGTGTTTGCTTCAACTATCTACAATTATTAGCAAGCTCAAGAATGGAGTTTGAAATTGGTATTTATCAAGAAATAACGACTCTTTTTAAACTAGCGTATTTTTTTGATTTTTTTTATATTTACATTGCTGAAACTTTATAAAACTAAAATGTGTTTGATAGAGAATATTCTGCTCAATCGAATAGTACTTGCTTCAACTATTTACAATCAATAGCAAGCTCAAGAATAAAGTTTGAAATTGGTACTTATCAAGAAATAACGACTATCTTTAAACTTGCGAGTTTTTTTGATTTTTTTTATATTTACATTGCTGAAACGTTATAAAGGTAAAATGTATTTGATAGAAAATATCCTGCTCAATCGAACAATACTTGTCTTAACCATCTACAATTAATACCAAGCTCAACAATAAAGTTTGAAATTGGTACTTATCAAGGAATAACGACTATCTTTAAACTTGCGCATTTTTAAAATTTTTTTTTATTTACATTGCTGAAATTAAAAAAGTAGGATGTGTTGGTAGAAAATTTTTTGCTCAATCAAATGGTACTTGTTCCGACCATCTACAATTAATAGCAAGCTCAAGAATGAAGTTTGAAATTGATACTTATCAAGGAATAACGACTATATTTAAACTTGCGAATTTTTTTAATTTTTTTTTGTATTTACATTGCTAAGACGTTATGAAGGTAAGATGTATTTCATAGGAAATTTTTTGCTTAATCGAACAATATTTGCTTCAACCATCTGCAATTAACAGCAAGCTCAAGAATGAAGTTTGAAATTAGTACTTATCAAAGAATAACAACTATCTTTAAACTTGCGTATTTTTTTGATTTTTTTTATATTTACAATGTTGAAACTTTATAAAACTAAAATGTGTTTGATAGAAAATATCCTGCTCAATCGAGTAATATTTGTTTTAACCATCTACAATTAATAGCAAGCTCAAGAATGAAGTTTGAAATTAGTATTTATCAAGAAATAACAACTCTCTTGAAACTTGCGTATTTTTTTGATTTTTTTTATATCTACATTGCTGAAACTTTATAAAGGTAAGATGTATTTTATAGAAAATTTTCTGCTCAATCGAATAGTACTTGTGTCGGCCATCTACAATTGATAACAAGCTCAAGAATATAGTTTGAAATTGGTACTTATCAAGGAATAACAACTATCTTTAAACTTGCGTATTTTTTTGATTTTTTTTATATTTACATTGCTAAAACTCTATAAAACTAAAATGTGTTTAATAGAAAATATCCTGCTCAATCGAATAGTACTTGCTTCAAATATTTACAATTAATAGCAAGCTCAAGAATGAAGTTTGAAATTGGTATTTATCAAGAAATAACGACTCTTTTTAAACTTGCGCATTTTTTTAATTTTTTTTATATTTTTATTGCTAAAACTTTATAGAGATAGAATGTATTTCATAGAAAATTTTCTTCTCAATCAAATGGTACTTGTTTTAACCATCTACAATTAACAGCAAGCTCAAGAATAAAGTTTGAAATTGGTACTTATCAAGGAATAACGACTATCTTTAAGCTTGCGCATTTTTTAATTTTTTTTTATTTGCATTGCTGAAATTAAAAAAGTAGGATGTATTTGATAGAAAATTTTTTGCTCAATCAAACGGTACTAGTTCCAACTATCTACAATTAATAACAAGCTCAAGAATGAAGTTTGAAATTGGTACTTATCAAGGAATAACGACTATCTTTAAACTTGCAAATTTTTTTAATTTTTTTTATATTTAGATTGCTAAGACGTTATGAAGGTAAAATGTATTTCATAGGAAATTTTCTGCTTAATCGAACAATATTTGCTTCAACCATCTACAATTAATAGCAAGCTCAAGAATGAAGTTTGAAATTAGTACTTATCAAAGAATAACAACTATCTATAAACTTGCGTATTTTTTTAATTTTTTTTATATTTACAATGCTGAAACTTTATAAAACTAAAATGTGTTTGATAGAAAATATTCTGCTTAATCGAATAATACATGTTTTAACCATCTACAATCAATAGCAAGCTCAAGAATAAAGTTTGAAATTGGTATTTATCAAGAAATAACAACTCTCTTTAAACTTGAGTATTTTTTTAATTTTTTTTATATTTACATTGCTGAAACGTTATAAAAGTAAAATGTATTTGATAGAAAATTTCCTGCTCAATCGAACGGTATTTGCTTTAACCATCTACAATCAATAGCAAGCTCAAGAATGAAGTTTAAAATTGATACTTATCAAGGAATAACGACTATCTTTAAACTTGCGCATTTTTTTAATTTTTTTATATTTAAATTGCTAAAACGTTATAAAAGTAAGATGTGTTTAATAGAAAATTTTCTGCTCAATCGAATGGTATTTATCTCAGCCATCTACAATTAATAGCAAGCTTAAGAATGAAGTTTGAAATTGGTACTTATCAAGGAATAACGACTATCTTTAAACTTGCAAATTTTTTTAATTTTTTTTAGATTTACATTGCTAAGACCTTATGAAAGTAGGATGTGTTTAATAGGAAATTTTCTGCTTAATCGAACAGTATTTGTTTCAACCATCTACAATTAATAGCAAGCTCAAGAATGAAGTTTGAAATTAGTACTTATCAAAGAATAACAACTATCTTTAAACTTGCGCATTTTTTTAATTTTTTATATTTAAATTGCTAAAACGTTATAAAAGTAAGATGTGTTTGATAGAAAATTTCTTGCTTAATCGAATGGTATTCGCCTTAAGCATTTACAATCAACAGCAAGCTCAAGAATAAAGTTTGAAGTTGGTACTTATCAAGGAACAACGACTATCTTTAAACTTGCGCATTTTTTTAATGTTTTTTATATTTTCATTGCCGAAACGTTATAAAAGTAAAATGTATTTGATAGGAAATTTCCTGCTGAATCGAATGGTATTTGCTTTAGCCATCTACATAAAATAGAAAGCTCAAGAATAAAGTTTGAAATTGGTACTTATCAAGGAATAACGACTATCTTTAAACTTGCGCATTTATTTAATTTTTTCTAAATTTACATTGCTGAAACGTTATAAAAGTAGAATGTATGTGATAGAAAATTTTCTGCTCAATCGAACGGTACTTATTTTAACCATCTACAATCAATAGCAAGCTCAAGAATGAAGTTTAAAATTGGTACTTATCAAGGAATAACGACTATCTTTAAACTTGCAAATTTTTTTAATTTTTTCTATATTTACATTGCTGAAACGTTATAAAGATAGAATGTGTTTGATAGGAAATTTATTGCTTAATCAAATGGTATTTGCCCCAACTATTTACAGTTAATAGCAAGCTCAAGAATAAAGTTTAAAATTGGTACTTATTAAGGAATAACGACTATTTCTAAACTTGCGCATTTTTTTAATTTTTTTTATATTTACATTGTTAAACGTTATAAAAGTAAAATGTATTAAATAAAAAATTTACCGCTTAATCGAATGGTACTTGTTTGAACTATCTGCAGTTAATAGGAAGCTCAAGACCAAAGTTTGAAATTGGTACTTATAAAGGATTAACGACTATCTTTAAACTTGCGGATTTTTTAATTTTTTTTTATATTTACATTGATGAAACGTTATAAAGATAGTATGTGTTTAATAGAAAATTTTCTGCTTAATCGAATCGTATTTTCCCCAACTATCTACAGTTAATAGCAAGCTCAAGAATAAAGTTTGAAATTGATACTTATCAAGGAATAACGACTATTTTTAAACTTGCGTATTTTTTTGATTTTTTTTATATTTACATTGGTAAAACGTTATAATAGTAGAATGTATTTGATAAAAAAATTTTTACCCAATAGAATAGTACTTGGTTCAACCATCTACAATTAATAGGAAGCTCAAGAATAAAGTTTGAAGTTGGTACTTATCAAGGAATAACGACTATCTTTAAACTTGCGAATTTTTTGATTTTTTTTATATTTACATTGCAGAGACGTTATAAAAATAAAATGTATTTGATGGGAAATTTTTTGTTTAATCGAACGGTATTTGCTTCAACCATTTTCAGCTAATAGCAAGCTCAAGAATGAAGTTTGAAATTGGTACTTATCAAGGAATAACGACTATCTCTAGACTTGCGTATTTTTTTGATTTTTTTATATTTACTTTGCTGAAACATTATAAAACTAAAATGGAATTAACAGAAAATATCCTGTTCAATTAAATAGTATTTGCTTCAACCATCTACCATCAATAGCAAGCTCAATAAAGAAGTATGAAATTGGTACTTATCAAGAAATAACGACTATATTTAAACTTGCAAATTTTTTTAATTTTTTTTATATTTACATTGTTGAACGTTATAATAGTAAAATGTATTAAATAAAAAATTTACTGCTTAATCGAATGGTATTTGTTTGAACTATCTGCAGTTAATAGCAACCTTAAGACCAAAGTTTGAAGTTGGTACTTATAAAGGATTAACGACTATCTTTAAACTTGCTGATTTTTTAATTTTTTTTTATATTTACATTGTTGAAACGTTATAAAGATAGTATGTGTTTAATAGAAAATTTTTTGCTTAATCGAATGGTATTTGCCCCAACTATCTACAGTTGATAGCAAGCTCAAGAATAAAGTTTGAAATTGATACTTATCAAGGAATAACGACTATCTTTAAACTTGCGTATTTTTTTGATTTTTTTTATATTTACATTGGTAAAACGTTATAAAAGTAAAATGTATTTGATAGAAAATTTTCTAATTAATAGAATGGTATTTGCCTCAACCATCAACAAATAACAGCAAGCTCAAAAATAAAGTTTGAAATTGGTACTTAACTAGGAATAACGACTATTTTTAAACTTGCTGATTTTTTAATTTTTTTTATATTTACATTGCTGAAACGTTATAAAAGTAAAACGTTTTTAATAGAAAATTTACTGCCCAATTGAATGGTGCTTGTTTCAACCATCTGCAGTTAAAAGCAAGCTCAAGAATAAAGTTTGAAATTGGTACTTATCAAGAAATAACGACTATATTTAAACTTGCGAATTTTTTTGATTTTTTTTATATTTACATTGCAAAGACGTTATAAAAATAAAATGTATTTGATGGGAAATTTTTTGTTTAATCGAACGGTGTTTGCTTCAACCATTTTCAGCTAATAGCAAGCTCAAGAATGAAGTTTGAAATTGGTACTTATCAAGGAATAACGACTATATTTAGACTTGCGTATTTTTTTGATTTTTTTATATTTACTTTGCTGAAACATTATAAAACTAAAATGGGATTAACAAAAAATATCCTGTTCAATTAAATAGTATTTGCTTCAACCATCTACCATCAATAGCAAGCTCAATAATGAAGTATGAAATTGGTACTTATCAAGAAATAACGACTATATTTAAACTTGCAAATTTTTTTAATTTTTTTTATATTTACATTGTTGAACGTTATAATAGTAAAATGTATTAAATAAAAAATTTACTGCTTAATCGAATGGTATTTGTTTGAACTATCTGCAGTTAATAGCAAGCTCAAGACCAAAGTTTGAAGTTGGTACTTATAAAGGATTAACGACTATCTTTAAACTTGCGGATTTTTTAATTTTTTTTTATATTTACATTGTTGAAACGTTATATAGATAGTATGTGTTTAATAGAAAATTTTTTGCTTAATCGAATAATATTTGCCCCAACTATCTACAGTTAATAGCAAGCTCAAGAATAAAGTTTGAAATTGATACTTATCAAGGAATAACGACTATTTTTAAACTTGCGTATTTTTTTGATTTTTTTATATTTACATTGGTAAAACCATTGAGTTAATTATAGCAGATAGAGGCGCAACGTAAATGCCTGGAACTAACAGAGTTATTTAGTTTTGGACGACTATACCAGATGTCGCAACCATAGTATAATTTGGTTTACAGTAAAAATTCCATTCGACCAGAAAAGTTGGTAATATTAGTAAGAAGCTCAAATCTTCTGGACAGCTGTACTGTTTTATTCGTGTTATGGGACCGCGCGTCGCTTAGTATCAGTTCCCCCACTCAACTAGAGGATAAACACTGACTACTTGATTAGATCTTAGTTGTTCATTTACATAGCACTTCGTTTTGTGCTGATTGAGGGCTTTTGGTCGCTATTATGCTGTTGAACAAATTTCTGGAACATTGTCTTGGTACCTTTGTCACAGGATTGGAGGTTCAGTAAATGTGTGAAGTATGAAGTAAAAAAAAACATTGCAATATTTTATTTTTAATAGATTTTTAAGTAACGTAATTCAAGTAAAGAATTTTTAAGTAACTGAGAATATCTGATTTACGCCACTTTCGCTGTAAATAATCTCTAAAAATTAATGAAGGAAAACAAAAATAAAAACAAATAAGATACACCAATGTACCAGCAACATTTATTACAAAAAATGAAAAGTTTAATAAAAATAATTATAAATATAACATACATACAATGCTTTCATGTTCAAGACCTACTAAGCTAACCAAGTTTATTAAAGATAGTCAAACAACTCATCCCATTTTTGCAAAAACGACAAAATCAGCTTTTTAATCAGAAACATAGGGATAAACATTATTTTCATGTCGTATAATTATAATCTCAACAAAGTTAACGCATGACGCAAGAGAAGAAATGAAAAAGACGACATACAACTGAAAAAAATATAACATTTATTTCCATTTTAACAATAATAATTATTAATTGTAATATGTAACTTATATGTATATTATAACTGTCTTCTTACAAGTTCCTTACTTGGAACGGACAAATTAATTAATTAATTAATTTTACATTCTTTATAGTAGTGACCTTCTTTTTTGCCTTCTTTTAGTTTGTTGCAAGGTTTTAATTTTGCCGCAATACTTAGATTTTTTTTGTAAATTCATGTTGAATTTTAGCACATGTTGGTGATACAAATCTGTAAACACAATTCACCAAATAGTAAATTGAACAAACTCAAAATTACTTGATGATTACCTGTGTTTCCTATCAGGTGAAAGTAAAGTTGATTTGGTGAGCAATTGTCATATTGACAAAGAAATTAATGGTGTTTCTTCTTCGCTGATTTGCTGACCAGTAACACCTGCAGGTGAAGTTGATAGGGCGTGATCGATAACACCTGAGGTTGATGGGTCTTCACCACGTTGCTGTTCTATGGAACCTAAAGTTGATGGACCTGCCTCATCAGAAGAAAATTCAGGTGGACGATCTTCAAATTTTCTTTTAAAAGTTCGTCTTTCTTTGGGTAAAGGTTATTAAACAAAGTTTTAGAACGTCGTTAAAACTACCGAATACTTAACCAACCTTTTGTAAATAACTAGGAAAAGCTGGAAAAATTGATGGAACGGCATCATTTTTAAGTTTTGTAACATTGACATAACTCCGGTCGAAACAAATGTATGTAAAATAAATCGAGCAAAGTAAAGTCCTGTCTTTGGGTTCCTACTTGTCACATCTTCCAGCTTTTATCCATTTTTCTCGCAATACCTTGTTCTTGGAAATCCTAAATATTATTTATTCAGTATTTTGTAACGTCCACAGGTAACAACTTCCAGTAAAATTTTAAAACCTTACCAATAAAAGGTTATTTTTGGATTTTCTCTCGTGTCACAAGATCTGTCTGTTTGATTTGAACATCCATGAGCAGCGCAACAAACCATGTTTCCTCACTATTGTTTATCACTTATTTCTTGTTTGAACATACCCTTTAATATACAATATTATAAACTCCACAAAACACCATTTAAACACGAAAAACAACAGAAACACTCTTGTTTTCTATCACCTTTCTATATTTCAATTTGAGTGCACCAACATGGCGATAGGCCGCGCATGCGCAATACAGGGGTAGTGTGGGTACAAGAAAAAACTTACGTTTAAAACATCATTCGAAGCGTAACGTTTGTCGCAGCGTTCGTTAAAATATTTTACTATAGCTCCCCCTGGTATTGTCGTCCAGAAGCTCGCCATAAATGAGAACATAGCATTGCGCCTCTATCTATATAATAAACTCAATGGTAAAACGTTATAAAAGTAAAATGTATTTGATAGAAAATTTTCTAATTAATAGAATGGTATTTGCCTCAACCATCAACAAATAATAGCAAGCTCAAAAATAAAGTTTGAAATTGGTACTTAACTAGGAATAACGACTATTTTTAAACTTGCTGATTTTTTAATTTTTTTTATATTTACATTGCTGAAACGTTATAAAAGTAAAACGTCTTTAATAGAAAATTTACTGCTCAATTGAATGGTGCTTGTTTCAACCATCTGCAGTTAATAGCAAGCTCAAGAATAAAGTTTGAAATTGGTACTTATCAAGAAATAACGACTATATTTAAACTTGCGCGTTTTTTTAATTTTTTTATTTACATTGCTGAAACGTTAAAAAAGTAAAATGTATTTGATAGAAAATTTTTTGTTTAATCGAACGGTGCTTATTTTAACCGTCTACAATTAATAGCATGCTCAAGAATAAAGTTTGAAGTTGGTACTTATCAAGGAATAACGACTATTTTTAAACTTGCGTATTTTTTTAATTTTTTTTATATTTACATTGCAGAGACGTTATAAAAACAAAATGTATTTGATGGGAAATTTTTTGCTTAATCGAACGGTATTTGCTTCAATCATTTTCAGCTAATAGCAAGCTCAAGAATGAAGTTTGAAATTGGTACTTATCAAGAAATAACGACTATATTTAATCTTGCGTATTTTTTTATTTTTTTTTATATTTATATTGTTGAAACGTTATAAAAGTAAGATATATTTGATAGAAAATTTTTTGCTTAATCGAACGGTACTTGTTTTAACCATCCACAGTTAATAGCAAGCTCAAGACCAAAGATGCTAAAGATCAAGACTAAAGATCAAGGAATAACGACTATTTTTAAACTTGCACATTTTTTAAATTTTTTTTATATTTACATTGCTGAAACGTTATAAAGATAGAATGTATTCGATAGAAAATTTTTTGCTTAATTAAATGATGTTTGTTTCAACCATCTACAATTAATAGAAGGCTCAAGAATGAAGTTTGAAATTGGTATTTATCAAGAGATAACGACTCTTTCTAAACTTGCAAATTTTTTTAATTTTTTTCATATTTACATTGCTGAAACTTTATAAAACTAAAATGTGTTTGATAGAAAATGTTCTGCTCAATCAAATAGTTTTTGCTTTAACACATTTACAGTCAATAGCAAGCTCAAGAATGAAGTTTGAAATTGGTACTTATCAAGGAATAACGACTATCTTTAAACTTGCGCATTTTTTTGATTTTTTTTATATTTACATTGCGGAAACGTTATAAAAAAGGACGTATTTAACAGAAAATTTTCTGCTCAATTAAATGATATTTGCTTCAACTATCTGCAATTAATAGCAAGCTTAAGTATGAAGTTTGAAAATGGTACTTATCAAGGAATAACGACAATTTTTAAACTTGCAAATTTTTTTAATTTTTTTTATATTTACATTGCTAAAACGTTATGAAGGTAGGATGTATTTGATAGGAAATTTTCTGCTTAATCAAACTTAATTTGCTTTAACCGTCTACAATTAATAGCAAGCTCAAGAATGAAGTTTGAAATTAGTACTTATCAAAGAATAACAACTATCTTTAAACTTGCGTATTTTTTTAATTTCTTTTATATTTACATTGTTGAAACGTTATAAAAGTAGGATGTATTTGATAGAAAACTTTCTGCTCAATCGAATGGTACTTGTGTCGACCACCTACAATTAATAGCAAGCTCAAGAATATAGTTTGAAATTGGTACTTATCAAGGAATAACAACTATCTTTAAACTTGCGTATTTTTTTGATTTTTTTTTATATTTACGTTGCTAAAACTCTACAAAACTAAAATGTGTTTAATAGAAAATATCCTGCTCAATCGAATAGTACTTGCCTCAACTATTTACAATCAATAGCAAGTTCAAGAATAAAGTTTGAAATTGGTATTTATCAAGAAATAACGACTCTTTTTAAACTTGCGTATTTTTTTAATTTTTTCATATTTAAATTGCTAAAACGTTATAAAAATAAGATGTGTTTAATAGAAAATTTTCTGCTCAATCGAATGGTATTTGTCTCAGCCATCTACAATTAATAGCAAGCTCAAGAATGAAGTTTGAAATTGGTACTTATCAAGGAATAACGACTATCTTTAAACTTGCAAATTTTTTTAATTTTTTTATATTTACATTGCTAAAACGTTATGAAAGTAGGATGTATTTGATAGGAAATTTTCTGCTTCATCGAACAATATTTGTTTCAACCATCTACAATTAATAGCAAGCTCAAGAATGAAGTTTGAAATTAGTATTTATCAAAGAATAACAACTATGTTTAAACTTGCGCATTTTTTAAATTTTTTATATTTAAATTGCTAAATCGTTATAAAAGTAAGATGTATTAGATAGAAAATTTCTTGCTTAATCGAATGGTATTTGCCTTAAGTATCTACAATCAACAGCAAGCTCAAGAATGAAATTTGAAGTTGGTACTTATCAAGGAATAACGACTATCTTTAAACTTGCAAATTTTTTTAATTTTTTTTATATTTACATCGCTAAGACGTTATGAAAGTAGGATGTGTTTGATAGGAAATTTTCTGCTTAATCGAACAGTATTTGTTTCAACCATCTACAATTAATAGCAAGCTCAAGAATAAAGTTTGAAATTAGTACTTATCAAAGAATAACAACTATCTTTAAACTTGCGCATTTTTTTAATTTTTTATATATAAATTGCTAAAAAGTTATAAAAGTAAAATGTATTTGATAGAAAATTTTTTGCTTAATCGAATAGTATTTGCCTTAACCGTCTACAGTAAATAGCAAGCTCAAGAATAAAGTTTGAAATTGGTACTTATCAAGGAATAACGACTATCTTTAAACTTGCGAATTTTTTTAATTTTTTATATATTTTTATTGCTGAAACGTTATAAAGATAAAATGTATGTGATAGGAAATTTCCTGGTTAATCGAACGGTGCTTGTTTTAACTATCTGCGATTAATAGCAAGCTCAAGAATAAAGTTTGAAATTGGTACTTATCAAGGAATAACGACTATCTTTAAACTTGCGTATTTTTTTAATTTTTTTATATTTAAATTGCTAAAACGTTATAAAGATAAGATGTGTTTAATAGAAAATTTTCTGCTCAATCGAATGGTATTTGTCTCAGCCATCTACAATTAATAGCAAGCTCAAGAATGAAGTTTGAAATTGGTACTTATCAAGGAATAACAACTATCTTTAAACTTGCGCATTTTTTTAATTTTTCATATTTAAATTGCTAAAACGTTATAAAGGTAAGATGTATTAGATAGAAAATTTCTTGCTTAATCGAACGGTATTTGCCTTAAGCATCTGCAATTAACAGCAAGCTCAAGAATGAAGTTTGAAGTTGGTACTTATTAAGGAATAACGACTATCTTTAAACTTGCGCATTTTTTAAATTTTTTTTATATTTACATTGTTGAAACGTTATAAAAAAAACGATGTATTTGATAGAAATTTTCCTGGTCAATTAAATGGTATTTGTTTCAACTATCTACAATTATTAGCAAGCTCAAGAATGAAGTTTGAAATTGGTGTTTATCAAGAAATAACGACTCTTTTTAAACTTGCGTATTTTTTTGATTTTTTTTATATTTACATTGCTGAAACTTTATAGAACTAGAATGCGTTTGATAGAAAATATTTTGCTCAATCGAATAGTACTTGCTTCAACTATTTACAATCAATAGCAAGCTCAAGAATAAAGTTTGAAATTGGTACTTATCAAGAAATAACGACTATCTTTAAACTTGCGCATTTTTTTGATTTTTTTTATATTTACATTGCTGAAACGTTATAAAAGTAAAATGCATTTAATAGAAAATATCCTGCTCAACCGAACAATACTTGTCTTAACCATCTACAATCAATACCAAGCTCAACAATAAAGTTTGAAATTGGTACTTATCAAGAAATAACGACTATCTTTAAACTTGCGCATTTTTTAAATTTTTTTTTATTTACATTGCTGAAATTAAAAAAGTAGGATGTATTCGTAGAAAATTTTTGGCTCAATCAAATGGTACTTGTTCCAACCATCTCCAGTCAATAGCAAGCTCAAGAATGAAGTTTGAAATTGGTACTTATCAAGGAATAACGACTATCTTTAAACTTGCGAATTTTTTTCATTTTTTTTATATTTACATTGCTAAGACGTTATGAAGGTAGGATGTATTTGATAGGAAATTTTCTGCTTAATCGAACAATATTTGCTTCAACTATCTACAATTAATAGCAAGCTCAAGAATAAAGTTTGAAATTAGTACTTATCAAAGAATAACAACTATCTTTAAACTTGGTATTTTTGTGATTTTTTTTTATATCTACATTGCTGAAACTTTATAAAAGTAAGATGTATTTAATAGAAAATTTTTTGCTCAATCGAATGGTACTTGTGTCGACCATCTACAATTAATAACAAGCTCAAGAATATAGTTTGAAATTGGTAGTTATCAAGGAATAACAACTATCTTTAAACTTGCGTATTTTTTTGATTTTTTTTATATTTACATTGCTAAAACTCTATAAAACTAAAATGTGTTTAATAGAAAATATCCTGCTCAATCGAATAGTACTTGCTTCAACTATTTACAATCAATAGCAAGCTCAAGAATAAAGTTTGAAATTGGTATTTATCAAGAAATAACGACTCTTTTTAAACTTGCGTATTTTTTTAATTTTTTTATATTTAAATTGCTAAAACGTTATAAAAATAAGATGTGTTTAATAGAAAATTTTCTGCTCAATCGAATGGTATTTGTCTCAGCCATCTACAATTAATAGCAAGCTCAAGAATGAAGTTTGAAATTGGTACTTATCAAGGAATAACGACTATCTTTAAACTTGCAAATTTTTATAATTTTTTTCATATTTACATTGCTAAAACGTTATGAAAGTAGGATGTATTTGATAGGAAATTTTCTGCTTCATCGAACAATATTTGTTTCAACCATCTACAATTAATAGCAAGCTCAAGAATGAAGTTTGAAATTAGTACTTATCAAAGAATAACAACTATCTTTAAACTTGCGCATTTTTTAAATTTTTTATATTTAAATTGCTAAAACGTTATAAAAGTAAGATGTATTAGATAGAAAATTTCTTGCTTAATCGAATGGTATTTGCCTTAAGTATCTACAATCAACAGCAAGCTCAAGAATAAAGTTTGAAGTTGGTACTTATCAAGGAATAACGACTATCTTTAAACTTGCAAATTTTTTTAATTTTTTTTATGTTTACATTACTAAGACGTTATGAAAGTAGGATGTGTTTGATAGGAAATTATCTGCTTAATCGAACAGTATTTGCTTCAACTATCTACAATTAATAGCAAGCTCAAGAATGAAGTTTGAAATTAGTACTTATCAAAGAATAACAACTATCTTTAAACTTGCGTATTTTTTTGATTTTTTTTATATTTACGATGTTGAAACTTTATAAAACTAAAATGTGTTTAATAGAAAATATCCTGCTCAATCGAGTAATATTTGTTTTAACCATTTACAATCAATAGCAAGCTCAAGACTGAAGTTTGAAATTGGTATTTATCAAGAAATAACGAATCTTTTTAAACTTGCGGATTTTTTTAATTTTTTTTATGTTTTCATTGCTGAAACGTTATAAAGGTAAAATGTATTTTATAGGAAATTTTCTGCTCAATCGAATAGTATTTGCTTTAACCATCTACAATTAATATCAAGCTCAAGAATAAAGTTTGAAATTGGTACTTATCAAGGAATAACGACTATCTTTAAACTTGCGCATTTTTTTAATTTTTTTTATGTTTTCATTGCTGAAACGTTATAAAAATAAAATGTATTTTATAGAAAATTTCCTGCTTAATCGAATGGTATTTGCTTTAAGCATCTACAATTAATAGCAAGCTCAAGAATAAAGTTTGAAATTGGTACTTATCAAGGAATAACGACTATTTTTAAACTTGCGTATTTTTTTAATTTTTTTTATATTTACATTGTTGAAACGTTATAAAGATAGGACGTATTTTATAGAAAATTTCCTGCTTAATTAAAGGGTAATTGTTTCAACTATCTACAATTATTAGCAAGCTCAAGAATGAAGTTTGAATTTGATATTTATCAAGAAATAACGACTCTTTTTAAACTTGCGTATTTTTTTGATTTTTTTTATATTTACATTGCTGAAACTTCACAAAACTAAAATGTGTTTAATAGAAAATATTCTGCTCAATCGAATAGTACTTGCTTCAACTATTTACAGCCAATAGCAAGCTCAAGAATAAAGTTTGAAATTGGTACTTATCAAGGAATAACGACTATCTCTAAACTTGCGAATTTTTTTAATTTTTTTTTATTTAAATTGCTAAAACGTTATAAAAGTAAGATGTGTTTAATAGAAAATTTTCTGCTCAATCGAATGGTATTTGTCTCAGCCATCTACAATTAATAGCAAGCTTAAGAATGAAGTTTGAAATTGGTACTTATCAAGGAATAACGACTATCTTTAAAATTGCAAATTTTTTTAATTTTTTTTATATTTACATTGCTAAGACGTTATGAAAGTAGGATGTATTTGATAGAAAATTTTCTGCTTAATCAAACAGTATTTGTTTCAACCATCTACAATTAATAGCAAGCTCAAGAATAAAGTTTAAAATTAGTACTTATCAAAGAATAACAACTATCTTTAAACTTGCGCATTTTTTAAATTTTTTATATTTAAATTGCTAAAACGTTATAAAAGTAAGATGTGTTTGATAGGAAATTTTCTGCTTAATCGAACAATATTTGTTTTAACCATCTACAATTAACAGCAAGCTCAAGAATGAAGTTTAAAATTAGTACTTATCAAAGAATAACAACTATCTTTAAACTTGCGCATTTTTTTAATTTTTTATATTTAGATTGCTAAAACGTTATAAAAGTAAGATGCATTTGATAGAAAATTTCTTGCTTAATCGAACGGTATTTGCCTTAAGCATCTACACTCAACAGCAAGCTCAAGAATGAAGTTTGAAGTTGGTACTTATCAAGGAATAACGACTATGTTTAAACTTGCGCATTTTTTTAATTTTTTTTATATTTTCATTGCTGAAACGTTATAAAAGTAAAATGTATTTGATAGGACATTTTCTGCTCAATCGAATGGTACTTGCTTCAGCCATCTACATTTAATAGAAAGCTCAAGAATAAAGTTTGAAGTTGGTACTTATCAAGGAACAACGACTATATTTAAATTTGCGAATTTTTTTAATTTTTTCTAAATTTACATTGCTAAAACGTTATAAAAGTAAAATGTATTTGATAGAAAATTTTCTGCTCAATCGAACGGAACTTGCTTTAACCATCTACAATCAATAGCAAGCTCAAGAATGAAGTTTAAAATTGGTACTTATCAAGGAATAATGACTATCTTTAAACTTGCAAATTTTTTTAATTTTTTTTATATTTAGATTGCTAAGACGTTATGAAGGTAAATTGTGTTTTATAGGAAATTTTCTGCTTAATCGAACAATATTTGCTTCAACCATCTACAATTAATAGCAAGCTCAAGAATGAAGTTTGAAATTAGTACTTATCAAAGAATAACAACTATCTTTAAACTTGCGTATTTTTTTAATTTTTTTTATATTTACAATGCTGAAACTTTTTAAAGCTAAAATGTGTTTAACAAAAAATATCCTGTTTAATCAAATAATATTTGTTTTACCCATCTACAATCAATAGCAAGCTCAAGAATGAAGTTTGAAATTAGTATTTATCAAGAAATAACAACTCTCTTTAAACTTGCGTATTTTTTTGATTTTTTTTATATTTACATTGCTGAAACGTTATAAAAGTAAGATGTATTTAATAGAAAATTTTTTGCTCAATCGAATGGTATTTGTGTCGACTATCAACAATTATTAGCAAGCTTAAGAATATAGTTTGAAATTGGTACTTATCAAGGAATAACAACTATCTGTAAACTTGCGCATTTTTTTGATTTTTTTTATATTTACATTGCTAAAATTTTATAAAGCTAAAATGTGTTTAATAGAAAATATTCTGCTCAATAATAGTACTTGCTTCAACTATTTACAATCAATAGCAAGCTCAAGAATAAAGTTTGAAATTGGTACTTATTAAGAAATAACGACTATCTTTAAACTTGCGCATTTTTTATTTTTTTCATATTTAAATTGCTAAAACGTTATAAACGTAAAATGTATTTGATAGAAAATATCCTGCTCAATCGAACAATACTTGTCTTAACCATCTACAATCAATACCAAGCTCAACAATAAAGTTTGAAATTGGTACTTATCAAGGAATAACGACTATCTTTAAACTTGCGCATTTTTTAAATTTTTTTTTATTTACATTGCTGAAATTAAAAAAGTAGGATGTGTTGGTAGAAAATTTTTGGCTCAATCAAATGGTACTTGTTCCGACCATCTACAATTAATAGCAAGCTCAAGAATGAAGTTTGAAATTGATACTTATCAAGGAATAACGACTATATTTAAACTTGCGAATTTTTTTAATTTTTTTTTGTATTTACATTGCTAAGACGTTATGAAGGTAAGATGTATTTGATAGGAAATTTTCTGCTTAATCGAACAATATTTGCTTCAACCATCTGCAATTAACAGCAAGCTCAAGAATGAAGTTTGAAATTAGTACTTATCAAAGAATAACAACTATCTTTAAACTTGCGTATTTTTTTGATTTTTTTTATATTTACAATGTTGAAACTTTATAAAACTAAAATGTGTTTGATAGAAAATATTCTGCTCAATCGAGTAATGTTTGTTTTAACCATCTACAATCAATAGCAAGCTCAAGAATGAAGTTTGAAATTAGTATTTATCAAGAAATAACAACTCTCTTGAAACTTGCGTATTTTTTTGATTTTTTTTATATCTACATTGCTGAAACTTTATAAAGGTAAGATGTATTTTATAGAAAATTTTCTGCTCAATCGAATGGTACTTGTGTCGGCCATCTACAATTGATAACAAGCTCAAGAATATAGTTTGAAATTGGTACTTATCAAGGAATAACAACTATCTTTAAACTTGCGTATTTTTTTGATTTTTTTTATATTTACATTGCTAAAACTCTATAAAACTAAAATGTGTTTAATAGAAAATATCCTGCTCAATCGAATAGTACTTGCTTCAAATATTTACAATTAATAGCAAGCTCAAGAATGAAGTTTGAAATTGGTATTTATCAAGAAATAACGACTCTTTTTAAACTTGCGCATTTTTTTAATTTTTTTTATATTTTTATTGCTAAAACTTTATAGAGATAGAATGTATTTCATAGAAAATTTTCTGCTCAATCATATGGTACTTGTTTTAACCATCTACAATTAATAACAAGCTCAAGAATGAAGTTTGAAATTGGTACTTATCAAGGAATAACGACTATCTTTAAACTTGCAAATTTTTTTAATTTTTTTTATATTTAGATTGCTAAGACGTTATGAAGGTAAAATGTATTTCATAGGAAATTTTCTGCTTAATCGAACAATATTTGCTTCAACCATCTACAATTAATTGCAAGCTCAAGAATGAAGTTTGAAATTAGTACTTATCAAAGAATAACAACTATCTATAAACTTGCGTATTTTTTTAATTTTTTTTATATTTACAATGCTGAAACTTTATAAAACTAAAATGTGTTTGATAGAAAATATTCTGCTCAATCGAGTAATGTTTGTTTTAACCATCTACAATCAATAGCAAGCTCAAGAATGAAGTTTGAAATTAGTATTTATCAAGAAATAACAACTCTCTTGAAACTTGCGTATTTTTTTGATTTTTTTTATATCTACATTGCTGAAACTTTATAAAGGTAAGATGTATTTTATAGAAAATTTTCTGCTCAATCGAATGGTACTTGTGTCGGCCATCTACAATTGATAACAAGCTCAAGAATATAGTTTGAAATTGGTACTTATCAAGGAATAACAACTATCTTTAAACTTGCGTATTTTTTTGATTTTTTTTATATTTACATTGCTAAAACTCTATAAAACTAAAATGTGTTTAATAGAAAATATCCTGCTCAATCGAATAGTACTTGCTTCAAATATTTACAATTAATAGCAAGCTCAAGAATGAAGTTTGAAATTGGTATTTATCAAGAAATAACGACTCTTTTTAAACTTGCGCATTTTTTTAATTTTTTTTATATTTTTATTGCTAAAACTTTATAGAGATAGAATGTATTTCATAGAAAATTTTCTGCTCAATCATATGGTACTTGTTTTAACCATCTACAATTAATAACAAGCTCAAGAATGAAGTTTGAAATTGGTACTTATCAAGGAATAACGACTATCTTTAAACTTGCAAATTTTTTTAATTTTTTTTATATTTAGATTGCTAAGACGTTATGAAGGTAAAATGTATTTCATAGGAAATTTTCTGCTTAATCGAACAATATTTGCTTCAACCATCTACAATTAATTGCAAGCTCAAGAATGAAGTTTGAAATTAGTACTTATCAAAGAATAACAACTATCTATAAACTTGCGTATTTTTTTAATTTTTTTTATATTTACAATGCTGAAACTTTATAAAACTAAAATGTGTTTGATAGAAAATATTCTGCTTAATCGAATAATACATGTTTTAACCATCTACAATCAATAGCAAGCTCAAGAATAAAGTTTGAAATTGGTATTTATCAAGAAATAACAACTCTCTTTAAACTTGTGTATTTTTTTGATTTTTTTTGTATTTACATTGCTGAAACGTTATAAAAATAAAAATATTTGATAAAAAATTTCCTGCTTAATCAAATGGTATTTGTTTCAACCATCTACAATTAATAGCAAGCTCAATAATGAAGTTTGAAGTTGGTATTTATCAAGAAATAACAACTTTTTTTAAACTTGAGTATATTTTTGATTTTTTTTATATTTACATTGCTGCAACGTTATAAAAGTAAAATGTTTTTGATAGAAAATTTTCTGCTTAATCGAATGGTATTTGCTTCAACCACATGCAGCTAAGAGCAAGCTCAAGAATGAAGTTTGAAATTGCTACTTATCAAGGAATAACGACTATCTTTAAACTTGTGTATTTTTTTGATTTTTTTTATATTTACATTGCTAAAACGTTATAAAAATAAAAAATATTTGATAAAAATTTCCTGCTTAATTAAATGGTATTTGTTTCAACCATCTACAATTAATAGCAAGCTCAATAATGAAGTTTGAAATTGGTATTTATCAAGAAATAACAACTTTTTTTAAACTTGCGTATTTTTTTGATTTATTTTTATATTTACATTGCTGAAACGTTATAAAAATAAAAAATATTTGATAAAAAATTTTTTGTTTATTCAAATGGTATATGTTTCAACCATATACAATTAATAGCAAGCTCAAAAATAAAGTTTGAAATTGGTATTTATCAAGAAATAACAACTCTTTTTAAACTTGCGTATTTTTTTGTTTTTTTTTATATTTGCATTGTTGAAACTTTATAAAACTTAAACGTGTTTGATAGAAAATATCCTGCTGAATCAAATAGTGCTTGCTTCAACCATCCACAATTAACAGCAAGCTCAAAAATGAAGTTTAAAATTGGTACTTATTAAGGAATAACGACTATATTTAAACTTGCGTATTTTTTTGAGTTTTTTTATATTTACATTGCTGAAACAATATAAAACTTAAATGTGTTTGATAAAAAATATCCTTCTTAATCAAATAGTATTTGCCTCAACCATCTGCAATCAATAGCATACTCAAAAATGAAGTTTGAAATTGGTATTTATCAAGAAATAACTACTCTATTTAAACTTGCGTATTTTTTTAATTTTTTTTATATTTACATTGCTGAAACGTTATAAAAGTAAGATGTATTTGATAGAAAATTTCCTGTTCAATCAAATAGTACTTGTTTCAACCATCTGCAATTAATAGCAAGCTCAAGAATAAAGTTTGAAATTGGTATTTATCAAGAAATAACAACTTTTTTTAAACTTGAGTATTTTTTTGATTTTTTTTATATTTACATTGTTGAAACGTCATAAGAGTAAGATGTCTTTGATAGAAAATTTCCTGCCTAATCGAATGGTATTTGTTTCAACCATCTGCAATTAATAGCAAGCTAAACAATAAAGTTTAAAATTGGTATTTATCAAGAAATAACAACTCTTTTTAAACTTGCGTATTTTTTTAATTTATTTTTATATTTACATTGCTGAAACGTTATAAAAATAAAAAATATTTGATAAAAAATTTTTTGTTTAATCAAATGGTATATGTTTCAACCATCTACAATTAATAGCAAGCTCAAGAATAAAGTTTGAAATTGGTATTTATCAAGAAATAACAACTTTTTTTAAACTTGAGTATTTTTTTGATTTTTTTTATATTTACATTGTTGAAACGTTATAAAAATACAATTTATTTGGTAGAAAATTTCCCGCTTAATCGAATGGTATTTGCTTCAACCACATGCAGCTAAGAGCAAGCTCAAAAATGAAGTTTGAAATTGCTACTTATCAAGGAATAACGACTATCTTTAAACTTGCGTATTTTTTTGATTTTTTTTATATTTACATTGCTGAAACGTTATAAAAATAAGAAATATTTGATAAAAATTTTTTTCTGCTTAATCAAATGGTTTTTGTTTCAACCATCTGCAATTAATAGCAAGCTCAACAATAAAATTTAAAATTGGTATTTATCAAGAAATAACGACTCTCTTTAACTTGGTAATTTTTTTTATATATATTTACCTTGCTAAAACTTTATAAAACTAGATTGTGTTTGATAGGAAATATCCTGCTCAATCGAATAGTACTTGCTTCAAACATCTACAATCAATAGCAAGCTCAAGAATGAAGTTTGAAATTGGTACTTATCAAGGAATAACCACTCTTTTTAAACTTGCGTATTTTTTTGATTTTATTTATATGTACATTGCTAAAACTTTATAAAACTAGATTGTGTTTAATAGAAAATATTTTGCTTAATCAAATAATACTTGCCTCAACCATCTACATTCAATAGCATGCTCAAAAATGAAGTTTGAAATTGGTATTTATCAAGAAATAACAACTCTATTTAAACTTGCGTATTTTTTTAATTTTTTTTATATTTACATTGCTGAAACGTTATAAAAGTAAGATGTATTTGATAGAAAATATTCTGCCCAATCAAATAGTATTTGCCTCAACCATTTACATTTAATAGCAAGCTCAAGAATGAAGTTTGAATTTGGTACTTATCAAGAAATAACGACTATTTTTAAACTTGCTAATTTTTTTAATTTTTTTTATATTTACATTGCTGAAACGTTATAAAAGTAAGATGTACTTGATAGAAAATATTCCGCTTAATCAAATAGTATTTGCCTCAACCATCTACAGTTAACAGCAAGCTCAAGAATAAAGTTTAAAATTGGTACTTATTAAGGAATAACGACTATCTTTAAACTTGCGTAATTTTTTAATTTTTATTATGTTTACATTGCTAAAACTTTATAAAACTAGAATTTGTTTGATAGAAAATATTTTGCTTAATTGAATAGTACTTACTTCAGCTATCTACAATCAATAGCAAGCTCAAGAATAAAGTTTGAATTTGGTATTTATCAAGAAATAACGACTTTCTTTAAACTTGGTAATTTTTTTGATTTTTTTTATATTTACATTACTGAAACTTTATAAAACTAGAATGTGTTTGATAAAAAATATCTTGCTCAATCGAATAGTTGCTTTAACGTTATAAAAATAGGATGTATTTGATAGGAAATTTTTTGCTTATTCGTATTTTATTTGCCTCAACCATCTATAGTTAATAGCAAGCTCAAGTATGAAATTTGAAATTGGTACTTATCAAGAAATGACGACTTTCTTTAAACTTGCGTATTTTTTGATTTTTTTTATATTTAATTTACTGAAACGTCACAAAAGTAAAATCTATTTGATAGTAAAGTTTTTGCTCAATCAAATGGTACTTGTTTAAATTATCTACAATTTATAGCAAGCTCAAGAATAAAGTTTGAAATTGGTATTTATCAAGAAATTACGACTCTCTTTAAACTTGCGTATTTTTTGATTTTTTTTTATATTTACATTGCTGAAACGTTATAAAAGTAGGATGTTTTTGATAGAAAATTTCCTGCTCAATCGAATGGTGTTTACTTTAACTATCTACAATTATTATCAAGCTCAAGAATAAAGTTTGAATTTGGTACTTATCAAGGAATAACGACTCTTTTTAAACTTGCGTATTTTTTTGATTTTTTTCATATTTACATTGCTGAAACGTTATAAAAATTAAACGTATTTGATAGAAAATTTTTTGCTCAATCGAATGGTACTTGCTTCAACCATCTAGATTTAATCGCAAGCTCAAGAATAAAGTTTGAAATTGGTACTTATCAAGGAATAACGACTATCTTTAAACTTGCGTATTTTTTTAATTTTTTTTATATTTACATTGTTGAAACTCTATAAAACTAAAATGTATTTGATAGAAAATTTCCTGCTCAATCAAATAGTTTGTGTTTCAACCATTTGCATTTAATAGCACGCTCAAGAATGAAGTTTGAAATTAGTACTTATCAAGGAGTAACGACTCTCTTTAAACTTGAATATTTTTTTGATTTTTGTTATATTTACATAGCTGAAACGTTACAAAAAAAAAATGTATTTAATAGAAAATTTCCTGTTTAATCGAACGGTAATAGCTTCAACATTCTACAGTTAATAGCAAGCTCAAGAATGAAGTTTGAAATTGGTATTTATCAAGAAATAACGACTCTCTTTAAACTTGCGTATTTTTTTGATTTTTTTTATATTTAAATTGCTGAAACGTTATAAAGGTAGGATGTATTTTATAGAATATTTTCTGCTCAATCAAATGGTATTTGCTTTAACCATCTACAAATAATAGCTAGCTCAAGAATGAAGTTTAAATTTGGTACTTACTAAGGAATAACCACTGTCTTTTAACTTGCGTATTTTGTGATTTTTTTTATATTTACATTGTTGAAACTTCATAAAACTAAAATATGTTCAATAGAAAATAACCTGCTCAATTGAATAGTATTTGCTACAACCATTTACAATCAAGAGCAAGCTCAAGAATAAAGTTTGAAATTGGTACTTATCAAGGAATAACGACTCTTTTTAAACTTGCTTATTTTTTTGATTTTTTTTATATTTACATTGTTGAAACTTTATAAAACTAAAATATGTTTAATAGAAAATAACCTGCTCAATTGAATAGTATTTGCTTCAACCATTTACAATCAAGAGCAAGCTCAAGAATGAAGTTTGAAATTGGTATTTATCAAGAAATAACGACTCTCTTTAAACTTGCGTATTTTTTTTATTTTTTTTATATTTACATTGTTGAAACTTTATAAAACTAAAAAGTGTTTGATAGAAAATATTTTGCTCAATCGAATGGTATTTGCTTCAACCATCTGCAATCAATAGCAAGCTCAAGAATAAAGTTTGAATTTGGTATTTATCAAGAAATAACGACACTCTTTAAACATGCGTATTTTTTTAATTTTTTTTATATTTACATTGTTGAAACGTAATAAAAGTAGGATTTTTTTGATATAGAATTTTCTGCCCAATCGAACGGTGCTTGTTTCAAACATCTTCAATTAATAGCAAGCTCAATAATAAAGTTTGAATTTGGTACTTATCATGGAATAACGACTCTTTTTAAACTTGGTAATTTTTTTGATTTTTTTTATATTTACATTGCTGGAACTTTATAAAACTAAAATGTGTTTGATAGAAAACATACTGCTCAACCGAATGATACTTGCTTTAACCATCTACAATTAATAGCAAGCTCAAGAATGAAGTTTGAAATTGGTATTTATCAAGAAATAACGACTTTCTTTAAACTTGCGTATTTTTTTGATTTTTTTTATATTTACATTGCTGGAACTTTATAAAACTAAAATGTGTTTGATAGAAAACATACTGCTCAACCGAATGATACTTGCTTTAACCATCTACAATTAATAGCAAGCTCAAGAATGAAGTTTGAAATTGGTATTTATCAAGAAATAACGACTTTCTTTAAACTTGCGTATTTTTTTGATTTTTTTTATATTTACATTGCTGAAACTTTATAAAACTTAAAAATGTTTAATAGAAAATATTCTGCTTAATCAAATAGTATTTGCTTCAACTATCTACAACCAATAGCAAGCTCAAGAATAAAGTTTGAAATTGGTATTTATCAAGAAATAACGACTTTCTATAAACTTGAGTATTTTTTTAATTTTTTTTATATTTACATTGCTTAAACGTAATAAAAGTAGATTGTATTTGATATAAAATTTTTTGCTCAATCGAACTTGTTTCAAACATCTACAATTAATAGCAAGCTTAAGAATAAAGTTTGAAATTGGTACTTATCAAGGAATAACGACTATTCTTAAACGTGCATTTTTTTTATTTACATTGCTAAAACGTTATAAAAGTAAAATGTATTTGATAGTAATTTTTTTGCTTAATTTAATGGTGTTTGTTTCAATTATCTACAATTAATAGCAAACTCAAGAATGAAGTTTGAAATTATTATTTATCAAGAAATAACGGCTATCTTTAAAATTGCGTATTTTTTTTATATATATTTACATTGCTGAAACATTATAAAAAAGGATGTATTTGATAAAAAATTTTCTGCTTAATCAAATGGTATTTGTTTCAACCATCTGCAATTAATAGCAAGCTCAAGAATAAAGTTTGAAATTGGCACTTATCAAAAAATAACGACTATCTTTAAACTTGCCCATTTTGTTTTTTATTTATTTACGTTGCTGAAACGTCATAAAGATAGAATGTATTTGATAGCAATTTTTCTGCTTAATCGAATGGTATTTGCCCCAACTATCTACAGTTAATAGCAAGCTCAAGAATGAAGTTTACAAGGTACTTGGTACTTATCAAGGAATAACGACTATCTTTAAACTTGCGAATTTTTTTAATTTTTTTTTTTATATTTACATTGCTGAAACGTTATAAAAGTAAGATATATTTATTAGAAAATTTCCTGCTAAATCGAATGGTATTTGCTTCAACCATCTACAATTAATGGCAAGCTCAAGAATGAAGTTTGAAAAACTATGTTTAAACTGGCGCATTTTTTTAATTTTTTTATATTTACATTGCCGAAACGTTATAAAAGTAAAATGTATTTAATAGAAAATTTTTTGCTTAATTGAATGGTGTTTGTTTCAACTATCTACAATTAATAGCAAACTCAAGAATGAAGTTTGAAATTATTCTTTATCAAGAAATAACGGCTATATTTAAAATTGCGTATTTTTTTTTTATATATTTACATTGCTGAAACATTATAAAAAAGAATGTATTTGATAAAAAATTTTCTGCTTAATCAAATGGTATTTGTTTCAACCATCTGCAATTAATAGCAAGCTCAAGAATAAAGTTTGAAATTGGTACTTATCAAGAAATAACGACTATCTTTAAACTTGCGCATTTTTTTAATATTTTTTATATTTACATTGCCAAAACGTTATAAAAGTAGAATGTATTTGATAGGAAATTTTTTAGTCAATAGAATAGTACTTGTTTTAATCATCTACAGTTAACAGAAAGCTCAAGAATGAAGTTTGAAATTCGTACTTATCAAGTAATAACTACTATCTTTAAACTTGCGTATTTTTTTCATTTTTTTTATAATTACATTGTTGAAACTTTATGAAGCTTAAATGTGTTCAATAGAAAATATTCTGCTTAATCGAATAGTATTTGCTTCAACCATCTATAATCAATAGCAAGCTCAAGAATGAAGTTTGAAATTGGTATTTATCAAGAAATAACGATTCTCCTTAAACTTGAGTATTTTTTTAATTTTTTTTATATTTATATTGCTGAAACATTATAAAAAAATGTATTTGATAAAAAATTTTTTGCTCAATGAAATGGTTTTTGCTCCAACTATCTACCATTAATAGCAAGCTCAAGAATGAAGTTTGAAATTGGTACTTATCAAGGAATAACGACTATTTTTAAACTTGCGCATTTTTTCAATTTTTTTTATATTTAAATTGCTAAAACGTTATAAAAGTAAAATGTATTTGATAGGGAATTTTTTACTTAATACAATAGTATTTAGTTCAACCATCTACAATTAATAGGAAGCTCAAGAATGAAGTTTGAAATTGGTATTTATCAAGAAATAACGACTCTTTTTAAACTTGCGTATTTTTTTGATTTTTTTTATATTTTCATTGCTGAAACGTTTTAAAAATAAAATGTATTTGATAGGAAATTTCCTGCTCAATCGAATGGTACTTGTTTTGACCATCTACGATTAATAGCAAGCTCAAGAATAAAGTTTGAAATTGGTACTTATCAAGGAATATCGACTATCTTTAAACTTACGCATTTTTTTAATTTTTTTATATTTAAATTTCAAAAACGTTATAAAAGTAAGATGTATTTGATAGAAAATATCCTGCTCAATCGAATAATACTTGTTTTGACCACCTACAATCAATTGCAAGCTCAAGAATTAAGTTTGAAGTTGGTACTTATCAAGAAATAACGACTATCATTAAACTTGCGAATTTTTTTAATTTTTTTTTATTTACATTGTTGAAACGTTAAAAAGGTAGAATTTGTTTGATAGAAAATTTCCTCCTCAATCGAATGGTATTTGTTTCAACCATCTACAATTAATAGCAAGCTCAAGAATAAAGTTTGAAATTGGTACTTATCAAAGAATAACGACTTTCTTTAAACTTGCGAATTTTTTTGATTTTTTTTATATTTACAATGCTAAAACTTTATAAAACTAAAATGTGTTTGATAGAAAATATCTTGCTCAATCAAATAATATTTGTTTTAACTATCGACAATCAATAGTAAGCTCAAGAATAATGTTTGAAATTGGTATTTATCAAAAAATAACAACTCTCTTTAAACTTGCGTATTTTTTTAATTTTTTTTATATTTACATTTCTGAGACGTTACAAAAGTAGGATGTATTTTATAGAAAATTTTTTGCCTAATCGAACTGTATTTGCTCCAACCATCTACAATTAATAGCAAGCTCAAGAATGAAGTTTGAAATTGGTACTTATCAAGGAATAACGACTATCTTTAAACTTGCGGATTTTTTTAATATTTTTTATATTCACATTGCCGAAACGTTATAAAGGTAAAATATATTTATTAGAAAATATCCCGCTCAATCAAGTAGTACTTGCTTCAACTATCTACAATCAATAGCAAACTCAAGAATGAAGTTTGAAATTGATATTTATCAAGAAATAACGACTTTCTTTAATATTGAGTATTTTTTTGATTTTTTTTATATTTACATTGCTGAAACGTTATAAAAGTAAGATGTATTTGATAGGAAATTTTTTGCTTAATCGAACGGTATTTGCTCCAACAATCTACAATTAATAGCAAGCTCAAGAATGAAGTTTGAAATTGGTACTTATCATGGAATAACAACTACTTTCAAACTTGCGCATTTTTTTAATTTTTTTTATTTACATTGCTGAAACGTTAAAAAAGTAAAATGTATTTGATAGAAAATTTTCTGCTCAATCGAGCGGTATTTGTTTCAACCATTTACAATTATTAGCAAGCTCAAGAATAAAGTTTGAATTTGGTACTTATCAAGGAATAACGACTATCTTTAAACATGCGTATTTTTTTGATTTTTTTTATATTTACATTGCTAAAACTTTATAAAACTAAAACGTGTTTAATAGAAAATATCCTGCTTAATCGAATAGTATTTGCCTCAACCATCTACAATCAATAGCAAGCTCAAGAATGAAGTTTGAAATTGGTACTTATCAAGGAATAACGACTATCTTTAAACTTGCAAATTTTTTTGTTTTTTTTATATTTACATTGTTGAAACTTTATAAAGCTAAAATGAGTTTGATAGAAAATATCATGCTTAATTAAATAGTATTTGCTTTAACCATCTACATTCAACAGCAAGCTCAAGAATGAAGTTTGAAATTGGTACTTATCAAGGAATAACGACTATATTTAAACTTGCGCATTTTTTTAATTTTTTTTATATTTACATTGCGAAACGTTATAAAAGTAAAATTTATTTAATAGAAAATTTCCTGCTTAATCGAATGGTATTTGCTTCAACCACATACAGCTAAGAACAAGCTCAAGATTGAAGTTTGAAGTTGGTAATTATCAAGGAATAACGACTATATTTAAACTTGCGCATTTTTTTAATTTTTTTTATATTTACATTGCTGAAACGTTATAAAAATAAAATTTATTTGATAGAAAATTTTCTGCTTAATCGAATGGTATTTGCTTCAACCACATACAGCTAAGAGCAAGCTCAAGAATGAAGTTTGAAATTGCTACTTATCAAGGAATAACGACTATCTTTAAACTTGCGTATTTTTTTGATTTTTTTTATATTTACATTGCTGAAACGTTATAAAACTAAAATGTGTTTGATATAAAATATCTTGCTTAATCGAATAGTACTTGCTTCAGCCATCTACAATCAATAGCAAGCTAAAGAATGAAGTTTGAAATTGGTATTTATCAAGAAATAACGACTCTTTTTAAACTTGCGTATTTTTTTGATTTTTTTAATATTTACATTGCTGAAACATTATAAAACTAAAATGTGTTTGATACAAAATATTTTGCTTAATCAAATGGTACTTGCTTCAACCATCTACAATCAATAGCATACTCAAAAATGAAGTTTGAAATTGGTATTTACCAAGAAATAACGACTCTATTTAAACTTGCGTATTTTTTTAATTTTTTCTATATTTACATTGCTGAAACGTTATAAAAGTAAAATTTATTTCATAGAAAATTTTCTGCTTAATCGAATGGTATTTTTTCAACCACATACAGCTAAGAGCAAGCTTAAAAATGAAGTTTGAAATTGCTACTTATCAAGGAATAACGACTATTTTTAAACTTGGGTATTTTTTTAATTTTTTTTATATTTACATTGCTGAAACGTTATAAAGATAAGATATGTTTGATAAAAAATTTCCTGCCTAATTAAATGGTATTTGCTTCAACCATTTAAAATCAATAGCAAGCTCAAGAATGAAGTTTGAATTTGGTACTTATCAAGGAATAACGACTATTTTTAAACTTGCGAATTTTATAATTTATTATAATTAAATTTATTTAATTATATTTTTTTATATTTACATTGCTGAAACGTTATGGAAGTAAAATTTATTTGATATAAAATTTCCTGCCTAATCGAATGGTATTTGCTTCAACCATTTAAAATCAATAGCAAGCTCAAGAATGAAGTTTGAATTTGGTACTTATCAAGAAATAACGACTATTTTTAAACTTGTGCAATTTTTTAATTTTTTTCATATTTACATTGCTTAAACGTTATAAAAGTAAGATACATTTGATAGAAAATTTCCTGCTTAATCGAATGGTATTTGTCTCAACCATCTACAATTAATAGCAAGCTCAAGAATGAAGTTTGAGTTTGGTATTTATCAAGAAATAACAACTCTTTTTAAACTTGCGTATTTTTTTAATTTTTTTTAAATATACATTGTCGAAACGTTATAAAAGTAGGATGTATTTGATAGGAAATTTCCTGCTCAATCGAGTGGTACTTGTGCCAACCATCTGCAATTAACAGCAAGCTCAAGAATAAAGTTTGAAGTTGGTATTTATCAAGGAATAACGACTATATTTAAACTTGCGTATTTTTTTGATTTTTTTTATATTTACATTGCTGAAACGTTATAAAGATAAAATATAATTAATAGAAAATTTCCTGCTTAATTGAATGGTATTTGTTTCAGCCATCTACAATTAATAGCAAGCTCAAGAATAAAGTTTAAAATTGGTATTTATCAAGAAATAACAACTCTCTTTAAACTTGCGTATTTTTTTAATTTTTTTATTATTTACATTGCTGAAACGTTATAAAAAAATGTATTTGATAGAAAATTTTCTGCTCATTTAAATGGTATTTGTTTCAACTATCTGTAGTTAATAGCAAGCTCAAGAATAAAGTTTGAAGTTGGTACTTATCAAGAAATTACGACTATTTTTAAACTTGCGTATTTTTTTGATTTTTTTTATATTTACATTGCTGAAACGTTATAAAAATAAAATACATTTAATAGAAAATTTTCTGTTTAATTGAATGGTATTTGTTTCAGCCATCTACAATTAATAGCAAGCTCAAGAATAAAGTTTAAAATTGGTATTTATCAAGAAATAACAACTCTCTTTAAACTTGCGTATTTTTTTAATTTTTTTATTATTTACATTGCTGAAACGTTATAAAAAAATGTATTTGATAGAAAATTTTCTGCTCATTTAAATGGTATTTGTTTCAACTATCTGTAGTTAATAGCAAGCTCAAGAATAAAGTTTGAAGTTGGTACTTATCAAGAAATTACGACTATTTTTAAACTTGCGTATTTTTTTAATTTTTTTTATATTTACATTGCTAAAACGTTATAAAACTAAAATGTGTTTAAAAAAAATATCCTGTTTATTCGAATAGTTTTTGCTTCGACCATTTAAAATCAATAGCAAGCTCAAGAATGACGTTTAAAATTGGTACTTATCAAGAAATAACGACTACTTTTAAACTTGCGCATTTTTTTAATTTTTTTTATATTTACATTGTCGAAACGTTATAAAAGTAACTTGTAGTTGATAGAAAATTTCTTGCTTAATCAAACGGAATTTGTATCAACCACATACAGCTAATAGCAAGCTCAAAAATGAAGTTTGAAATTGGTACTTATCAAGGAATAACGACTTTCCTTAAACTTGCGTATTTTTTTAATTTTTTTTATATTTACATTGCTGAAACGTTATAAAAATAAAATACATTTGATAGAAAATTTCCCGTTTAATTGAATGGTATTTGTCTTAACCATCTACAATAATAGCAAGCTCAAGAATGAAGTTTGAAATTGGTACTTATCAAGGAATAACGACTATCTTTAAACTTGCGTATTTTTTTAATTTTTTTTATATTTACATTGCTGAAACGTTATAAAAATAAAATACATTTGATAGAAAATTTCCCGTTTAATTGAATGGTATTTGTTTTAACCATCTACAATTAATAGCAAGCTCAAGAATGAAGTTTGAAATTGGTACTTATCAAGGAATAACGACTATCTTTAAACTTGCGTATTTTTTTGAGTTTCTTTATATTTACATTGCTGAAACTTTATAAAACTAAAACGCGTTTGATAGAAAATATCCTGCTTAATCGAATAGTATTTGCCTCAACCATCTACAATTAATAGCAAGCTCAAGAATGAAGTTTGAAGTTGGTATTTATTAAGAAATAACGACTCTCTTTAAAATTGCGTATTTTTTTGATTTTTTTTAAATTTACATTGTTGAAACGTTATGGGAGTAGGATGTATTTGATAGGAAATTTCCTGCTCAAGCAAATTGTACTTGTGCCAACCATCTACAGGTAATAGCAAGCTCAAAAATAAAGTTTGAAATTGGTACTTATCAAGGAATAACGACTATCTTTAAACTTGCGTATTTTTTTGATTTTTTTTATATTTACATTGCTAAAACTTCATGAAACTAAAATGTGTTTGATAGAAAATATCCTGCTCAATCGAATAGTATTTGCCTCAACCATCTACATTTAATAGCAAGCTCAAGAATAAAGTTTGAAATTGGTACTTATCAAGGAATAACGACTATCTTTAAAGTTGCGTATTTGTTTTTTTTTTATAATTACATTGCTAAAACTTCATGAAACTAAAATGTGTTTGATAGAAAATATCCTGCTCAATCGAATGGTATTTGCTTTTACCATCTACAATTTATAGCAAGCTCAAGAATAAAGTTTGAAGTTGGTACTTATCAAGGAATAACGACTAACTTTAAACTTGCGCATTTTTTTAATTTTTTTATTTTTATATTGCTGAAACGTTATAAAAGTAAAATGTGTTTTATTGAAAATTTTCTGCCTAATCAAATGGTATTTGCCTTTACCATCTACAATTAATAGCAAGCTCAAGAATGAAGTTTGAAATTGGTACTTATCAAGGAATAACGACTATCTTTAAACTTGCGTATTTTTTTAATTTTTTTTATATTTACATTGCTGAAACGTTATAAGTTTAAGATATGTTTGATAAAAAATTTCCTGTCTAATCAAATGGTATTTGCTTCAACCATTTAAAATCAATAGCAAGCTCAAGGATGAAGTTTGAATTTGGTACTTATCAAGGAAGAACGACTATTTTTAAACATGCGAATTTTTTTAATTTTTTTTATATTTACGTTGCTGAAACGTTATGAAAGTAAGAAGCATTTGATAGAAAATTTTCTGCCTAATCAAATGCTATTTGCTTTAACTATCTACAGTTAATAGCAAGCTCAAGAATGAAGTTTGAAATTGGTATTTATCAAGAAATAACGACTCTTTTTAAACTTGCGTATTTTTTTTATATTTACATTGCTGAAACGTTATAAATTTAAGATATGTTTGATAAAAAATTTCCTGCCTAATCAAATGGTATTTGCTTCAACCATTTAAAATCAATAGCAAGCTCAAGAATGAAGTTTGAATTTGGTACTTATCAAGGAATAACGACTATCTTAAAACTTGCGCAATTTTTTATTTTTTTTTATATTTGCATTGCTGAAACGTTATAAAAGTAAGATGTATTTGATGGAAAATTTTCTGCTTAATCGAATGGTATTTGCTTTTACCATCTACAATTTATAGCAAGCTCAAGAATAAAGTTTGAAGTTGGTACTTATCAAGGAATAACGACTAACTTTAAACTTGCGCATTTTTTTAATTTTTTTATTTTTATATTGCTGAAACGTTATAAAAGTAAAATACATTTAATAGAAAATTTCCTGTTTAATTGAATGGTATTTGCTTCAACCATCTACAATGAATAGCAAGCTCAAGAATGAAGTTTGAAATTGGTACTTATCAAGGAATAACGACTATCTTTAAACTAGCGTATTTTTTTGATTTTTTTTATATTTACATTGCTGAAACGTTATAAAAGTAATTTGTAGTTAATAGAAAATTTCCTGCTTAATCAAACGAAATTTGCTTCAACCACATACAGCTAATAGCAAGCTCAAAAATAAAGTATGAAATTGGTACTTATCAAGGAATAACGACTATCTTTAAACTTGCGTATTTTTTTGATTTTTTTATATTTACATTGTTGAAACGTTATAAAAATAAAATACATTTAATAGAAAATTTCCTGTTTAATTGAATGGTATTTGCTTCAACCATCTACAATGAATAGCAAGCTCAAGAATGAAGTTTGAAGTTGGTACTTATCAAGGAATAACGACTATCTTTAAACTAGCGTATTTTTTTGAGTTTCTTTATATTTACATTGCTGAAACTTTATAAAACTAAAACGTGTTTGATAGAAAATATCCTGCTCAATCAAATAGTACTTGCCTCAACTATCTACAATTAATAGCAAGCTCAAGAATGAAGTTTGAAATTGGTACTTATCAAGGAATAACGACTATCGTTAAACTTGCGAATTTTTTTGATTTTTTTTATATTTGCATTGCTGAAACGTTATAAAAATATAATACATTTGATAGAAAATTTCCTGTTTAATTGAATGGTATTTGTTTCAACCATCTACAATTAATAGCAAGCTCAAGAATGAAGTTTGAAGTTGGTATTTATCAAGAAATAACGACTCTCTTTAAACTTGCGTATTTTTTTGATTTTTTTTAAATTTACATTGTTGAAACGTTATAAAAGTAGGATGTATTTGATAGAAAATTTCCTGTTCAAGCGAATGGTACTTGTGCCAACCATCTACAATTAATAGCAAGCTCAAGAATAAAGTTTGAAATTGGTACTTATCAAGGAATAACGACTATCTTTAAACTTGCGTATTTTTTTGATTTTTTTTATAATTACATTGCTAAAACTTTATGAAACTAAAATGTGTTTGATAAAAAATTTTCTGCCTAATCGAATGGTATTTGCTTTTACCATCTACAATTAATAGCAAGCTCAAGAATAAAGTTTGAAATTGGTACTTATCAAGGAATAACGACTATCTTTAAACTTGCGCATTTTTTTAATTTTTTTAATATTTACATTGCTGAAACGTTATAAAAGTAGAATGTTTTTGATAGAAAATTTACTGCTTAATCGAATGGTATTTGCCTCAGCCATCTACAATTAATAGCAAGCTCAAGAATGAAGTTTAAAATTGGTATTTATCAAGAAATAACAACTCTCTTTAAACTTGCGTATTTTTTTAATTTTTTTAATATTTACATTGCTGAAACGTTATAAAAAAATGTATTTGATAGAAAATTTTCTGCTCAATTAAATAATATTTGTTTCAACTATCTGTAGTTAATAGCAAGCTCAAGAATAAAGTTTGAAATTAGTACTTATCAAGAAATAACGACTATTTTTAAACTTGCGCATTTTTTTATTTTTTTTTATATTTACATTGCTGAAACGTTATAAAAGTAAGATACATTTGATAGAAAATTTCCTGCTTAATTGAATGGTATTTGCCTTAACCCTTTACAATTAACAGCAAGCTCAAGAATGAAGTTTGAATTTGGTGCTTATCAAGGAATAACGACTATTTTTAAACTTGCGCAATTTTTAATTTTTTTTATATTTACATTGCTGAAACGTTATAAAAGTAACTTGTAATTGATAGAAAATTTTCTGCTTAATTAACCGAAATTTGCTTCAACCACATACAGCTAATAGCAAGCTCAAAAATGAAGTTTGAATTTGGTACTTATCAAGGAATAACGACTATCTTTAAACTTGCGCATTTTTTTAATATTTTCTATATTCACGTTGCTGAAACGTTATAAAAGTAGAACGTATTTGATAGAAAATTTACTGCTTAATCGAATGGTATTTGTTTCAGCCATCTACAATTAATAGCAAGCTCAAGAATGAAGTTTGAAATTGGAATTTATCAAGAAATAACGACTCTCTTTAAACTTGCGTATTTTTTTAATTTTTTTTATATTTACAATGCTGAAACGTTATAAATATAAGATATGTTTGATAAAAAATTTCCTGCCTAATCAAATGGTATTTGCTTCAATCATTTAAAATCAATAGCAAGCTCAATAATGAAGTTTGAATTTGGTACTTATCAAGGAATAACGACAATTTTTAAACTTGCGCATTTTTTTATTTTTTTTTATATTTACATTGCTGAAACGTTATGAAAGTAAAATTTATTTGATAGAAAATTTTCTGCCTAATCGAATGGTATTTGCTTCAACCATTTAAAATCAATAGCAAGCTCAAGAATGAAGTTTGAATTTGGTACTTATCAAGGAATAACGACTATTTTTAAACTTGCGTATTTTTTTGATTTTTTTATATTTACATTGCTGAAACGATATAAAAATAAAATACATTTGATAGAAAATTTCCTGTTTAATTAAATGGTATTTGTTTCAACCATCTACAATTAATAGCAAGCTCAAGAATAAAGTTTGAAATTGGTATTTATCAAGAAATAACAACTCTTTTTAAACTTGTGTATTTTTTTAATTTTTTTTATATTTACATTGCTGAAACGTTATAAAGGTAAAATGTATTTGATAGAAAATTTTCTGCTCAATCGAATAGTACTTGTTTCAACCATTTGCAATTATTAGCAAGTTCAAGAATAAAGTTTAAAATTGGTATTTATCAAGAAATAACAACTCTCTATAAACTTGCGTATTTTTTTAATTTTTTTAATATTTACATTGCTGAAACGTTATAAAAAAATGTATTTGATAAAAAATTTTCTGCTCAATTAAATGGAATTGTTTCAACTATCTGTAGTTAATAGCAAGCTCAAGAATAAAGTTTGAAATTGGTACTTATCAAGAAATAACGAATATTTTTAAACTTGCGCATTTTTTTATTTTTTTTTATATTTACATTGCTGAAACGTTATAAAAGTAAGATACATTTGATAGAAAATTTCCTGCTTAATCGAATGGTATTTGCTTTAACCCTTTACAAGTAACAGCAAGCTCAAGTATGAAGTTTGAATTTGGTGCTTATCAAGGAATAACGACTATTTTTAAACTTGCGCATTTTTTAATTTTTTTTATATTTACATTGCTGAAACGTTATAGAAGTAACTTGTAGTTAATAGAAAATTTCCTGCTTAATCAAACGAAATTTGTTTCAACCACATACAGCTAATAGCTCGCTCAAAAATGAAGTTTGAAATTGGTACTTATCAAGGAATAACGACTATCTTTAAACTTGCGTATTTTTTTGATTATTTTTTATATTTACATTGCTGAAACGTTATAAAAATAAAATTCATTTGATAGAAAATTTCCTGTTTAATTGAATGGTATTTGCTTCAACCATCTACAATTAATAGCAAGCTCAAGAATGAAGTTTGAAATTGGTATTTATCAAGAAATGACGACTCTCTTTAAACTTGCGTATTTTTTTGATTTTTTTTATATTTACATTGTTGAAGCGTCATAAAAGTAGGACGTGTTTGATAGGAAATTTCCTGCTCAAGCGAATGGTATTTGTGTAAACTATCTACAATTAATAGCAAGCTCAAGAATAAAGTTTGAAATTGGTACTTATCAAGGAATAACAACTATCTTTAAACTTGCGAATTTTTTTAATTTTTTTTATATTTACATTGCTGAAACGTTATAAAAGTAAAATGTATTTTATAGAAAATTTTCTGCCTAATCAAATGGTATTTGCTTTTACCATCTGCGCTTAATAGCAAGCTCAAGAATAAAGTTTGAAGTTGGTACTTATAAAGGAATAACGACTATCTTTAAACTTGCGCATTTTTTTAATTTTTTCATATTTAAATTGTTGAAACGTTATAAGAGTAAGATGTATTTGATAGAAAATTTTCTGCTTAATCGAATGGTATTTGCTTTTACCATCTGCAATTAATAGCCAGCTCAAGAATAAAGTTTGAAATTGGTACTTATCAAGGAATAACGACTATATTTAAACTTGCGCATTTTTTTTAATTTTTTATATTTATATTGCTGAAACGTTATAAAAGTAAAATGTATTTTATAGAAAATTTTCTGCCTAATCAAATGGTATTTGCTATTACCATCTGCAATTAATAGCAAGCTCAAGAATAAAGTTTGAAGTTGGTACTTATTAAGGAATAACGACTATCTTTAAACTTGCGCATTTTTTTAATTTTTTCATATTTAAATTGTTGAAACGTTATAAAAGTAAGATGTATTTGATAGAAAATTCTCTGCCTAATCGAATGGTATTTGCTATTACCATCTGCAATTAATAGCAAGCTCAAGAATAAAGTTTGAAGTTGGTACTTATCAAGGAATAACGACTATCTTTAAACTTGCGCATTTTTTAAATATTTTCTATATTCACATTGCTGAAACGTTATAAGAGTAGAATGTGTTTGATAGAAAATTTACTGCTTAATCGAATGGTATTTGCTTCAGCCATCTACAATTAATAGCAAGCTCAAAAATGAAGTTTAAAATTGGTAATTATCAAGAAATAACGACTCTTTTTAAACTTGCGTATTTTTTTAATTTTTTTTATATTTACATTGCTGAAACGTTATGAAAGTAAAATTTATTTGATAGAAAATTTCCTGCCTAATCGAATGGTATTTGCTTCAACCATTAAAATCAATAGCAAGCTCAAAAATGAAGTTTGAATTTGGTACTTATCAAGGAATAACGACTATTTTGAAACTTGCGTATTTTTTTGATTTTTTTTATATTTACATTGCTGAAACGTTATAAAGGTAAAATGTATTTGATAGAAAATTTTCTGCTCAATCGAATAGTACTTGTTTCAGCCATTTGCAATTTTTAGCAAGCTCAAGAATAAAGTTTAAAATTGGTATTTATCAAGAAATAACAACTCTCTTTAAACTTGCGTATTTTTTTAATTTTTTTAATATTTACATTGCTGAAACGTTATAAAAAAATGTATTTGATAGAAAATTTTCTGCTCAATTAAATGGTATTTGTTTCAACTATCTGTAGTTAATAGCAAGCTCAAGAATAAAGTTTGAATTTGGTACTTATCAAGAAAGAACGACTATTTTTAAACTTGCGAATTTTTTTATTTTTTTTTATATTTACATTGCTGAAACGCTATAAAAGTAAGATACATTTGATAGAAAATTTCCTGCTTAATCGAATGGTATTTGCTTTTGCCATCTACAATTAATAGCCAGCTCAGGAAAAAATTTAAAATTGGTACTTATCAAGGAATAACGACTATCTTTAAACTTGCGCATTTATTTTTAATTTTTTATATTTATATTGCTGAAACGTTATAAGAGTAAAATGTATTTTATAGAAAATTTTCTGCCTAATCAAATGGTTTTTGATTTTACCATCTACAATTAATAGCAAGCTCAAGAATAAAGTTTGTAGTTGGTACTTATTAAGGAATAACGACTATCTTTAAACTTGCGCATTTTTTTAATTTTTTCATATTTAAATTGTTGAAACGTTATAAAAGTAAGATGTATTTGATAGAAAATTTTCTGCCTAATCGAATGGTATTTGCTTTTACCATCTACAATTAATAGCTAGCTCAAGAATAAAGTTTGAATTTGGTACTTATCAAGGAATAACGACTATCTTTAAACTTGCGCATTTTTTAAATATTTTCTATATTCACATTGCTGAAACGTTATAAGAGTAGAATGTATTTGATAGAAAATTTACTGCTTAATCGAATGGTATTTGCTTCAGCCATCTACAATTAATAGCAAGCTCAAGAATGAAGTTTAAAATTGGTATTTATCTAGAAATAACGACTCTTTTTAAACTTGCGTATTTTTTTAATTTTTTTTATATTTACATTGCTGAAACGTTACAAATATAAGACATGTTTGATAAAAAATTTCCTGCCTAATCAAATGGTATTTGCTTCAACCATTTGAAATCAATAGCAAGCTCAATAATGAAGTTTGAATTTGGTACTTATCAAGGAATAACGACTATTTTTAAACTTGCGAACTTTTTTAATTTTTTTTATATTTACATTGCTGAAACGTTACGAAACTAAAATTTATTTGATATAAAATTTCCTGCCTAATCGAATGGTATTTGCTTCAATCATTTAAAATCAATAGCAAGCTCAAGAATGAAGTTTGAATTTGGTATTTATCAAGGAATAACGACTATTTTTAAACTTGCGAACTTTTTTAATTTTTTTTATATTTACATTGCTGAAACGTTACGAAACTAAAATTTATTTGATATAAAATTTCCTGCCTAATCGAATGGTATTTGCTTCAATCATTTAAAATCAATAGCAAGCTCAAGAATGAAGTTTGAAATTGGTATTTATTAAGAAATAACGACTTTATTTAAACTTGCGTATTTTTTTGATTTTTTTTAAATTTACATTATTGAAACGTTATAAAAGTAAGATGTGTTTGATAGAAAATTTCCTGCTCAAGCGAATGCTACTTGTGCCAACCATCTAAAATTAATAGCAAGCTCAAGAATAAAGTTTGAAATTGGTACTTATCAAGGAATAACAACTATCTTTAAACTTGCGAATTTTTTTAATTTTTTTTATATTTACATTGCTGAAACGTTATAAATGTAAGATGTATTTGATACAAAATTTTTTGCTTAATCGAATGGTATTTGCTTTTACCATCTACAATTAATAGCCAGCTCAAGAATAAAGTTTGAAGTTGGTACTTATCAAGGAATTACGACTATCTTTAAACTTGCGCATTTTTTTTAATTTTTTATATTTATATTGCTGAAACGTTATAAAAGTAAAATATATTTTATAGAAAATTTTCTGCCTAATCAAATAGTATTTGCTTTTACCATCTACAATTAACAGCAAGCTCAAAAATAAAGTTTGAAGTTGGTACTTATTAAAGAATAACAACTATCTTTAAACTTGCGCATTTTTTTAATTTTTTCATATTTAAATTATTGAAACGTTATAAAAGTAAGATGTATTTGATAGAAAATTTTCCGGCTAATCGAATGGTATTTGCCTTTGCCATCTACAATTAATAGCTAGCTCAAGAATAAAGTTTGAAATTGGTACTTATCAAGGAATAACGACTATCTTTAAACTTGCGCATTTTTTAAATATTTTCTATATTCACATTGCTGAAACGTTATAAGAGTAGCATGTATTTGATAGAAAATTTACTGCTTAATCGAATGGTATTTGCTTCAGCGATCTACAATTAATAGCAAGCTCAAGAATGAAGTTTAAATTTGGTATTTATCAAGAAATAACGACTCTTTTTAAACTTGCGTATTTTTTTAATTTTTTTTATATTTACATTGCTGAAACGTTACAAATATAAGATATGTTTGATAAAAAATTTCCTGCCTAATCAAATGGTATTTGCTTCAACCATTTAAAATCAATAGCAAGCTCAATAATGAAGTTTGAATTTGGTACTTATCAAGGAATAACGACTATTTTTAAACTTGCGCATTTTTTTATTTTTTTTTATATTTACATTGCTGAAACGTTATGAAAGTGAAATATATTTGATAGAAAATTTCCTGCTTAATCGAATGGTATTTGCTTCAACCATCTACAATTAATAGCAAGCTCAAGAATGAAGTTTGAATTTGTTATTTATCAAGAAATAACAACTCTTTTTAAACTTGCGTATTTTTTTAATTTTTTTTATTTACATTGCTGAAACTTTATAAAACTTGAATGTGTTTGATAGAAAATATCCTGCTCAATAGAATAGTACTTGCTTCAACCATTTAAAAACAATAGCAAGCTCAAGAATGAAGTTTGAAATTGGTACTTATCAAGAAATAACGACTATATTTAAACTTGCGCAATTTTTTAATTTTTTTTATATTTACATTGCTGAAACGTTATAAAAGTAAAATATGTTTGATAGAAAATTTCCTGCTTAATCGAATGGTATTTGCTTCAACCATCTACAATTAACAGCAAGCTCAAAAATGAAGTTTGAAATTGGTTTTTATTAAGGAATAACGACTATCTTTAAACTTGCGTATTTTTTTGATTTTTTTTATATTTACATTGCTGAAACATTACAAAACTAAAATTTGTTTGATAGAAAATATCCTACTTAATCAAATAGTATTTGCTTCAACCATCTGCAATCAATAGCATACTCAAAAATGAAGTTTGAAATTGGTATTTATCAAGGAATAACGACTATCTTTAAACTTGCGTATTTTTTGATTTTTTTTATATTTACATTGCTGAAACGTTATAAAAGTAAAATACGTTTGATAGGAAATTTCCTGCTTAATCGAATGGTATTTGCTTCAATTATCTACAATTAACAGCAAGTTCAAAAATGAAGTTTGAAATTGGTTTTTATTAAGGAATAACGACTATTTTTAAACTTGCTCATTTTTTTAATTTTTTTAATATTTACATTGCTGAAACGTTATAAAAGTAACTTGTGGTTGATAGAAAATTTCCTGCTTAATCAAACGGAATTTGCTTCAACCACATACAGCTAATAGCAAGCTCAAAAATGAAGTTTGAAATTGGTACTTATCAAGGAATAACGACTATTTTTAAACTTGCTCATTTTTTTAATATTTTCTATATTCACGTTGCTGAAACGTTATAAAAGTAAAATGTATTTGATAGAAAATTTACTGCTTAATCGAATAGTATTTGCTTCAGCCATCTACAATTAACAGCAAGCTCAAGAATGAAGTTTGAAATTGGTATTTATCAAGGAATAACGACTATTTTTAAACTTGCTCATTTTGTTAATTTTTTTTATATTTACGTTGCTGAAACGTTATGAAAGTAAATTTCATTTGATAGAAAATTTACTGCTTAATCGAATGGTATTTGCTTCAACCATCTACAACTAATAGCAAGCTCAAGAATGAAGTTTGAAATTGGTATTTATCAAGAAATGACGACTCTCTTTAAACTTGCTTATTTTTTTGATTTTTTTTATATTTACATTGTTGAAGCGTCATAAAAGTAGGATGTATTTGATAGGAAATTTCCTGCTCAAGCGAATGGTACTTGTGTCAACAATCTACAATTAATAGCAAGCTCAAGAATAAAGTTTGAAATTGGTACTTATCAAGGAATAACAACTATCTTTAAACATGCGAATTTTTTTAATTTTTTTTATATTTACATTGCTGAAACGTTATAAATGTAAGATGTATTTGATAGAAAATTTTTTGCTTAATCGAATGGTATTTGCTTTTACCATCTACAATTAATAGCCAGCTCAAGAATAAAGTTTGAAGTTGGTACTTATCAAGGAATTACGACTATCTTTAAACTTGCGCATTTTTTTTAATTTTTTATATTTATATTGCTGAAACGTTATAAAAGTAAAATGTATTTTATAGAAAATTTTTTGCCTAATCAAATAGTATTTGCTTTTACCATCTACAATTAATAGCAAGCTCAAGAATAAAGTTTGAAGTTGGTACTTATTAAAGAATAACAACTATCTTTAAACTTGCGCATTTTTTTAATTTTTTCATATTTAAATTGTTGAAACGTTATAAAAGTAAGATGTATTTGATAGAAAATTTTCCGGCTAATCGAATGGTATTTGCCTTTGCCATCTGCAATTAATAGCTAGCTCAAGAATAAAGTTTGAAATTGGTACTTATCAAGGAATAACGACTATCTTTAAACTTGCGCATTTTTTAAATATTTTCTATATTCACATTGCTGAAACGTTATAAGAGTAGAATGTATTTGATAGAAAATTTACTGCTTAATCGAACGGTATTTGCTTCAGCGATCTACAATTAATAGCAAGCTCAAGAATGAAGTTTAAAATTGGTATTTATCAAGGAATAACGACTCTTTTTAAACTTGCGCATTTTTTTAATTTTTTTTATATTTACATTGCTGAAACGTTACAAATATAAGATATGTTTGATAAAAAATTTCCTGCCTAATCAAATGGTATTTGCTTCAACCATTTAAAATCAATAGCAAGCTCAATAATGAATTTTGAATTTGGTACTTATCAAGGAATAACGACTATTTTTAAACTTGCGAACTTTTTTAATTTTTTTTATATTTACATTGCTGAAACGTTATGAAAGTAAAATTTATTTGATATAAAATTTTCTGCCTAATCGAATGGTATTTGCTTCAACCATGTAAAATTAATAGCAAGCTCAAGTATGAAGTTTGAATTTGGTACTTATCAAGGAATAACGACTATTTTTAAACTTGCGCATTTTTTTATTTTTTTTTATATTTACATTGCTGAAACGTTATGAAAGTAAAATATATTTGATAGAAAATTTCCTGCTTAATCGAATGGTATTTGCTTCAACCATCTACAATTAACAGCAAGTTCAAAAATGAAGTTTGAAATTGGTTTTTATTAAGGAATAACGACTATCTTTAAACTTGCGTATTTCTTTAATTTTTTTAATATTTACATTGCTGAAACGTTATAAAAGTAACTTGTGGTTGATAGAAAATTTCCTGCTTAATCAAACGGAATTTGCTTCAACCACATACAGCTAACAGCAAGCTCAAAAATGAAGTTTGAAATTGGTACCTATCAAGGAATAACGACTATCTTTAAACTTGCTCATTTTTTTAATATTTTCTATATTCACGTTGCTGAAACGTTATAAAAGTAGAATGTATTTGATAGAAAATTTACTGCTTAATCGAATAGTATTTGCTTCAGCCATCTACAATTAACAGCAAGCTCAAGAATGAAGTTTGAAAGTGGTATTTATCAAGGAATAACGACTATTTTTAAACTTGCTCATTTTGTTAATTTTTTTTATATTTACGTTGCTGAAACGTTATGAAAGTAAATTTCATTTGATAGGAAATTTCCTGCTTAATCGAATGGTATTTGTCTCAACCATCTACAATTAATAGCAAGCTCAAGAATGAAGTTTGAATTTGGTATTTATCAAGAAATAACAACTCTTTTTGAACTTGCATATTTTTTTAATTTTTTTTATATTTACATTGCTGAAACGTCACAAATATAAGATATGTTTGATAAAAAATTTCCTGCCTAATCAAATGGTATTTGCTTTAACCATTTAAAATCAATAGCAAGCTCAATAATGAAGTTTGAATTTGGTACTTATCAAGGAATAACGACTATTTTTAAACTTGCGAATTTTTTTAATTTTTTTATATTTACATTGCTGTAACGTTATGAAAGTAAAATATTTTTAATAGAAAATTTCCTGCTTAATCGATTGGTATTTGTCTCAACCATCTACAATTAATAGCAAGCTCAAGAATGAAGTTTGAATTTGGTATTTATCAAGAAATAACAACTCTTTTTAAACTTGCGTATTTTTTTAATTTTTTTTATTTACATTGCTGAAACTTTATAAAACTTGAATGTGTTTGATAGAAAATATCCTGCTCAATAGAATAGTACTTGCTTCAACCATTTAAAAACAATAGCAAGCTCAAGAATGAAGTTTGAAATTGGTACTTATCAAGAAATAACGACTATATTTAAACTTGCGCAATTTTTTAATTTTTTTTATATTTACATTGCTGAAACGTTATAAAAGTAAAATATGTTTGATAGAAAATTTCCTGCTTAATCGAATGGTATTTGCTTCAACCATCTACAATTAACAGCAAGCTCAAAAATGAAGTTTGAAATTGGTTTTTATTAAGGAATAACGACTATTTTTAAACTTGCGTATTTTTTTGATTTTTTTTATATTTACATTGCTGAAACATTACAAAACTAAAATTTGTTTGATAGAAAATATCCTACTTAATCAAATAGTATTTGCTTCAACCATCTGCAATCAATAGCATACTCAAAAATGAAGTTTGAAATTGGTATTTATCAAGGAATAACGACTATCTTTAAACTTGCGTATTTTTTGATTTTTTTTATATTTACATTGTTGAAACGTTATAAAAGTAAAATATGTTTGATAGAAAATTTCCTGCTTAATCGAATGGTATTTGCTTCAACCATCTACAATTAACAGCAAGTTCAAAAATGAAGTTTGAAATTGGTTTTTATTAAGGAATAACGACTATCTTTAAACTTGCGTATTTTTTTAATTTTTTTAATATTTACATTGCTGAGACGTTATAAAAGTAACTTGTGGTTGATAGAAAATTTCCTGCTTAATCAAACGGAATTTGCTTCAACCACATACAGCTAATAGCAAGCTCAAAAATGAAGTTTGAAATTGGTACTTATCAAGGAATAACGACTATTTTTAAACTTGCTCATTTTTTTAATATTTTCTATATTCACGTTGCTGAAACGTTATAAAAGTAGAATGTATTTGATAGAAAATTTACTGCTTAATCGAATAGTATTTGCTTCAGCTATCTACAATTAACAGCAAGCTCAAGAATGAAGTTTGAAATTGGTATTTATCAAGAAATGACGACTCTCTTTAAACTTGCGTATTTTTTTGATTTTTTTTATATTTACATTGTTGAAGCGTCATAAAAGTAGGATGTATTTGATAGGAAATTTCCTGCTCAAGCGAATGGTACTTGTGTCAACAATCTACAATTAATAGCAAGCTCAAGAATAAAGTTTGAAATTGGTACTTATCAAGGAATAACAACTATCTTTAAACTTGCGAATTTTTTTAATTTTTTTTATATTTACATTGCTGAAACGTTATAAATGTAAGATGTATTTGATAGAAAATTTTTTGCTTAATCGAATGGTATTTGCTTTTACCATCTACAATTAATAGCCAGCTCAAGAATAAAGTTTGAAGTTGGTACTTATCAAGGAATTACGACTATCTTTAAACTTGCGCATTTTTTTTAATTTTTTATATTTATATTGCTGAAACGTTATAAAAGTAAAATGTATTTTATAGAAAATTTTCTGCCTAATCAAATAGTATTTGCTTTTACCATCTACAATTAATAGCAAGCTCAAGAATAAAGTTTGAAGTTGGTACTTATTAAAGAATAACAACTATCTTTAAACTTGCGCATTTTTTTAATTTTTTCATATTTAAATTGTTGAAACGTTATAAAAGTAAGATGTATTTGATAGAAAATTTTCCGGCTAATCGAATGGTATTTGCCTTTGCCATCTGCAATTAATAGCTAGCTCAAGAATAAAGTTTGAAATTGGTACTTATCAAGGAATAACGACTATCTTTAAACTTGCGCATTTTTTAAATATTTTCTATATTTACATTGCTGAAACGTTATAAGAGTAGAATGTATTTGATAGAAAATTTACTGCTTAATCGAATGGTATTTGCTTCAGCGATCTACAATTAAGAGCAAGCTCAAGAATGAAGTTTAAAATTGGTATTTATCAAGAAATAACGACTCTTTTTAAACTTGCGTATTTTTTTAATTTTTTTTATATTTACATTGCTGAAACATTACAAATATAAGATATGTTTGATAAAAAATTTCCTGGCTAATCAAATGGTATTTGCTTCAACCATTTAAAATCTATAGCAAGCTCAATAATGAAGTTTGAATTTGGTACTTATCAAGGAATAACGACTATTTTTAAACTTGCGAACTTTTTTAATTTTTTTTATATTTACATTGCTGAAACGTTATGAAAGTAAAATTTATTTGATATAAAATTTTCTGCCTAATCGAATGGTATTTGCTTCAACCATTTAAAATTAATAGCAAGCTCAAGAATGAAGTTTGAATTTGGTACTTATCAAGGAATAACGACTATTTTTAAACTTGCGCATTTTTTTATTTTTTTTTATATTTACATTGCTGAAACGTTATGAAAGTAAAATATATTTGATAGAAAATTTCCTGCTTAATCGAATGGTATTTGTCTCAACCATCTGCAATTAATAGCAAGCTCAAAAATGAAGTTTGAAATTGGTACTTATCAAGGAATAACGACTATCTTTAAACTTGCTCATTTTTTTAATATTTTCTATATTCACGTTGCTGAAACGTTATAAAAGTAGAATGTATTTGATAGAAAATTTACTGCTTAATCGAATAGTATTTGCTTCAGCCATCTACAATAAACAGCAAGCTCAAGAATGAAGTTTGAAAGTGGTATTTATCAAGGAATAACGACTATTTTTAAACTTGCTCATTTTGTTAATTTTTTTTATATTTACGTTGCTGAAACGTTATGAAAGTAAATTTCATTTGATAGGAAATTTCCTGCTTAATCGAATGGTATTTCTCTCAACCATCTACAATTAATAGCAAGCTCAAGAATGAAGTTTGAATTTGGTATTTATCAAGAAATAACAACTCTTTTTGAACTTGCGTATTTTTTTAATTTTTTTTATATTTACATTGCTGAAACGTCACAAATATAAGATATGTTTGATAAAAAATTACCTGCCTAATCAAATGGTATTTGCTTTAACCATTTAAAATCACTAGCAAGCTCAATAATGAAGTTTGAATTTGGTACTTATCAAGGAATAACGACTATTTTTAAACTTGCGAATTTTTTTAATTTTTTTATATTTACATTGCTGTAACGTTATGAAAGTAAAATATTTTTGATAGAAAATTTCCTGCTTAATCGATTGGTATTTGCTTTAACCATTTAAAATCACTAGCAAGCTCAATAATGAAGTTTGAATTTGGTACTTATCAAGGAATAACAACTATCTTTAAACTTGCGTATTTTTTTAATTTTTTTTATATTTACATTGCTGAAACATTATAAAACTAAAATGTGTTTGATAGAAAATATCCTGCTTAATCAAATAGTACTTGCTTCAGCCATCTGCAATCAACAGCATACTCAAAAATGAAGTTTGAAATTGGTATTTATCAAGGAATAACGACTATCTTTAAACTTGCGCAATTTTTTAATTTTTTTATATTTATATTGCTGAAACGTTATAAAAGTAAAATGTATTTTATAGAAAATTTTTTGCCTAATCGAATGATATTTGCTTTTACCATCTACAATTAATAGCAAGCTCAAGAATAAAGTTTGAAGTTGGTACTTATCAAGGAATAACGACTATCTTTAAACTTGCGCATTTTTTTAATTTTTTTATATTTAAATTGTTGAAACGTTATAAAAGTAAGATGTATTTGATAGAAAATTTTCTGCCTAATCAAATGGTATTTGTTTTAACTATCTACAGTTAATAGCAAGCTCAAGAATGAAGTTTGAAATTGGTACTTATCAAGGAATAACGACTATCTTTAAACTTACGAATTTTTTTAATATTTTCTATATTCACATTGTTGAAACGTTATAAAAGTAGAATGTATTTGATAGAAAATTTTCAGCTTAATCGAATGGTATTTGCTTCTGCCATCTACAATTAATAGCAAGCTCAACAATGAAGTTTGAAATTGGTTTTTATCAAGGAATAACGACTATATTTAAACTTGCGCATTTTTTTAATTTTTTTTATTTTTACATTGCTGAAACGTTATAAAGATAAGATACATTTGATGAAAAATTTCTTGCTTAATCGAATGGTATTTGCTTTAACCCTTTATAATTAATAGCAAGCGCAAGAATGAAGTTTGAAATTGGTACTTATCAAGGAATAACCACTATCTTTAAACTTGCGTATTTTTTTGAGTTTCTTTATATTTACATTGCTGAAACTTTATAAAACTAAAACGTGTTTGATAGAAAATATCCTGTTCAATCGAATAGAACTTGCCTCAACCATCTACAATTAACAGCAAGCTCAAGAATGAAGTTTGAAATTGGTATTTATTAAGAAATAACGACTCTTTTTAAGCTTGCGTATTTTTTTGATTTTTTTTAAATTTACATTGTCGAAACGTTATAAAAGTGGGATGTATTTGATAGGAAATTTCCCGCTCAAGCGAACGGTACTTGTGCCAACCATCTACAATTAATAGCAAGCTCAAGTATAAAGTTTGAAATTGGTACTTATCAAGGAATAACGACTATCTTTAAACTTGCGTATTTTTTTGATTTTTTTTATAATTACATTGCTAAAACTTTATGAAACTAAAATGTGTTTGATAGAAAATATCCTGCTCAATCGAATAGTATTTGCTTCAACCATTTACAACCAATAGCAAGCTCAAGAATGAAGTTTGAAATTGGTGTTTATCAAGAAATGACGACTCTCTTTAAACTTGCGTAATTTTTTGATTTTTTTTATATTTACATTGTTGAAGCGTTATAAAGGTAGAATGTATTTAATAGGAAATTTCCTGCTTAATAGAATAATACTTGTGTCAACTATCTACACTTAATAGCAAGCTCAAAAATAAAGTTTGAAATTGGTAATTATCAAGGAATAACGACTATCTTAAAACTTGCGAATTTTTTTAATTTTTTTTATATTTACATTGCTGAAACGTTATAAAAGTAAGATGTATTTGATAGAAAATTTTCTGTTTAATCGAACGGTATTTGCTATAACTACATACAGCTAATAGCAAGCTCAAAAATGAAGTTTGAATTTGGTACTTATCAAGGAATAACGACTATCTTTAAACTTGCGCATTTTTTATTTTTTTTATATTTATATTGCTGAAACGTTATAAGAGTAAAATGTATTTTATAGAAAATTTTCTGCCCAATCAAATGGTATTTGCTTTAACAATCTACAGTTAATAGCAAGCTCAAGAATGAAGTTTAAAATTGGTACTTATCAAGGAATAACGACTATCTTTAAACTTGCACATTTTTTTTATTTTTTTTATATTCACATTGCTGAAACGTTATAAAATTAAGATGTATTTATTAGAAAATTTTCTGCTCAATCAAATAGTACTTGTTTTAACCACCTACAATTTATAGCAAGCTCAAGAATAAAGTTTGAAATTGGTACTTATCAAGGAATAACGACTATCTTTAAACTTGCGCATTTTTTTAATTTTTTTTATATTTACATTGCTCAAACGTTATAAATATAAGATATGTTTGATAGAAAATTTTCTGCTTAATTGAATAGTATTTGCTTCAATCATTTAAAATCAATAGCAAGCTCAAGAATGAAGTTTGAATTTGGTACTTATCAAGGAATAACGACTATTTTTAAACTTGCGCATTTTTTTAATTTTTTTATATTTACATTGCTGAAACGTTATGAAAGTAAAATTTATTTGATAGAAAATTTCCTGCTTAATCGAATGGTATTTGCCTCAACCATTTAAAATCAATAGCAAGCTCACGAATGAAGTTTGAAATTGGTACTTATCAAGGAATAACGACTATTTTTAAACTTGCGCATTTTTTAATTTTTTTATATTTACATTGCTGAAACGTTATGAAAGTAAAATCTGTTTGATAGAAAATTTCCTGCTTAATCGAATGGTATTTGCTTCAACCATTAAAAATCAATAGCAAGCTCAAGAATGAAGTTTGAATTTGGTACTTATCAAGGAATAACGACTACTTTTATATTTGCGAATTTTTTTAATTTTTTTTATATTTACATTGCGGAAACGTTATGAAAATAAAATATATTTGATAGAAAATTTCCTGCTTAATTGAATGGTATTTGTGTCAACCATCTACAATTAATAGCAAGCTCAAGAATGAAGTTTGAAATTGGTACTTATCAAGGAATAACGACTATTTTTAAACTTGCGCATTTTTTTAATTTTTTTATATTTACATTGCTGAAACGTTATGAAAGTAAAATTTATTTGATAGAAAATTTCCTGCTTAATCGAATGGTATTTGCTTCAAGCATCTGCAATCAATAGCATACTCAAAAATGAAGTTTGAAATTGTTATTTGTCAAGGAATAACGACTATCTTTAAACTTGCGTATTTTTTTGATTTTTTTTATATTTACATTGCTGAAACGTTTTAAAAGTAAGATGTATTTGATAGAAAATTTTCTGCTTAATCAAATAATATTTGCTTCAGCCATCTACAATTAATAGCAAGCTCAAGAATAAAGTTTAAATTTGATATTTATCAAGAAATAACAACTCTCTTTAAACTTGCGTATTTTTTTGATTTTTTTAATATTTACATTGCTAAAACTTTATAAAAAAAAATGCATTTGATAGAAAATTTCCTGCTCAAATAAACGGTATTTGTTTCAACCATCTATAATTAATAGCAAGCTCAAGAATGAAGTTTGAAATTAGTATTTATCAAGAAATGACGACTCTCTTTAAACTTGCGTACTTTTTTGATTTTTTTTATATTTACATTGTTGAAGCGTCATAAAAGTAGGATGTATTTGATAGGAAATTTCCTGCTCAAGCGAATGGTATTTGTGTCAACAATCTACAATTAATAGCAAGCTCAAGAATAAAGTTTGAAATTGGTACTTATCAAGGAATAACAACTATATTTAAACTTGCGAATTTTTTTAATTTTTTTTATATTTACATTGCTGAAACGTTATAAATGTAAGATGTATTTGATACAAAATTTTTTGCTTAATCGAATGGTATTTGCTTTTACCATCTACAATTAATAGCCAGCTCAAGAATAAAGTTTGAAGTTGGTACTTATCAAGGAATTACGACTATCTTTAAACTTGCGCATTTTTTTTAATTTTTTATATTTATATTGCTGAAACGTTATAAAAGTAAAATGTATTTTATAGAAAATTTTCTGCTTAATCAAATAGTATTTGCTTTTACCATCTACAATTAACAGCAAGCTCAAAAATAAAGTTTGAAGTTGGTACTTATTAAAGAATAACAACTATCTTTAAACTTGCGCATTTTTTTAATTTTTTCATATTTAAATTGTTGAAACGTTATAAAAGTAAGATGTATTTGATAGAAAATTTTCCGGCTAATCGAATGGTATTTGCCTTTGCCATCTACAATTAATAGCTAGCTCAAGAATAAAGTTTGAAATTGGTACTTATCAAGGAATAACGACTATCTTTAAACTTGCGCATTTTTTAAATATTTTCTATATTCACATTGCTGAAACGTTATAAGAGTAGAATGTATTTGATAGAAAATTTACTGCTTAATCGAATGGTATTTGCTTCAGCGATCTACAATTAATAGCAAGCTCAAGAATGAAGTTTAAATTTGGTATTTATCAAGAAATAACGACTCTTTTTAAACTTGCGTATTTTTTTAATTTTCTTTATATTTACATTGCTGAAACGTTACAAATATAAGATATGTTTGATAAAAAATTTCCTGCCTAATCAAATGGTATTTGCTTCAACCATTTAAAATCAATAGCAAGCTCAATAATGAAGTTTGAATTTGGTACTTATCAAGGAATAACGACTATTTTTAAACTTGCGCATTTTTTTATTTTTTTTTATATTTACATTGCTGAAACGTTATGAAAGTGAAATATATTTGATAGAAAATTTCCTGCTTAATCGAATGGTATTTGCTTCAACCATCTACAATTAATAGCAAGCTCAAGAATGAAGTTTGAATTTGTTATTTATCAAGAAATAACAACTCTTTTTAAACTTGCGTATTTTTTTAATTTTTTTTATTTACATTGCTGAAACTTTATAAAACTTGAATGTGTTTGATAGAAAATATCCTGCTCAATAGAATAGTACTTGCTTCAACCATTTAAAAGCAATAGCAAGCTCAAGAATGAAGTTTGAAATTGGTACTTATCAAGAAATAACGACTATATTTAAACTTGCGCAATTTTTTAATTTTTTTTATATTTACATTGCTGAAACGTTATAAAAGTAAAATATGTTTGATAGAAAATTTCCTGCTTAATCGAATAGTATTTGCTTCAGCCATCTACAATTAACAGCAAGCTCAAGAATGAAGTTTGAAAGTGGTATTTATCAAGGAATAACGACTATTTTTAAACTTGCTCATTTTGTTAATTTTTTTTATATTTACGTTGCTGAAACGTTATGAAAGTAAATTTCATTTGATAGGAAATTTCCTGCTTAATCGAATGGTATTTGTCTCAACCATCTACAATTAATAGCAAGCTCAAGAATGAAGTTTGAATTTGGTATTTATCAAGAAATAACAACTCTTTTTGAACTTGCATATTTTTTTAATTTTTTTTATATTTACATTGCTGAAACGTCACAAATATAAGATATGTTTGATAAAAAATTTCCTGCCTAATCAAATGGTATTTGCTTTAACCATTTAAAATCAATAGCAAGCTCAATAATGAAGTTTGAATTTGGTACTTATCAAGGAATAACGACTATTTTTAAACTTGCGAATTTTTTTAATTTTTTTATATTTACATTGCTGTAACGTTATGAAAGTAAAATATTTTTGATAGAAAATTTCCTGCTTAATCGACTGGTATTTGTCTCAACCATCTACAATTAATAGCAAGCTCAAGAATGAAGTTTGAATTTGGTATTTATCAAGAAATAACAACTCTTTTTAAACTTGCGTATTTTTTTAATTTTTTTTATTTACATTGCTGAAACTTTATAAAACTTGAATGTGTTTGATAGAAAATATCCTGCTCAATAGAATAGTACTTGCTTCAACCATTTAAAAACAATAGCAAGCTCAAGAATGAAGTTTGAAATTGGTACTTATCAAGAAATAACGACTATATTTAAACTTGCGCAATTTTTTAATTTTTTTTATATTTACATTGCTGAAACGTTATAAAAGTAAAATATGTTTGATAGAAAATTTCCTGCTTAATCGAATGGTATTTGCTTCAACCATCTACAATTAACAGCAAGCTCAAAAATGAAGTTTGAAATTGGTTTTTATTAAGGAATAACGACTATCTTTAAACTTGCGTATTTTTTTGATTTTTTTTATATTTACATTGCTGAAACATTACAAAACTAAAATTTGTTTGATAGAAAATATCCTACTTAATCAAATAGTATTTGCTTCAACCATCTGCAATCAATAGCATACTCAAAAATGAAGTTTGAAATTGGTATTTATCAAGGAATAACGACTATCTTTAAACTTGCGTATTTTTTGATTTTTTTTATATTTACATTGCTGAAACGTTATAAAAGTAAAATATGTTTGATAGAAAATTTCCTGCTTAATCGAATGGTATTTGCTTCAACCATCTACAATTAACAGCAAGTTCAAAAATGAAGTTTGAAATTGGTTTTTATTAAGGAATAACGACTATCTTTAAACTTGCGTATTTTTTTAATTTTTTTAATATTTACATTGCTGAAACGTTATAAAAGTAACTTGTGGTTGATAGAAAATTTCCTGCTTAATCAAACGGAATTTGCTTCAACCACATACAGCTAATAGCAAGCTCAAAAATGAAGTTTGAAATTGGTACTTATCAAGGAATAACGACTATTTTTAAACTTGCTCATTTTTTTAATATTTTCTATATTCACGTTGCTGAAACGTTATAAAAGTAGAATGTATTTGATAGAAAATTTACTGCTTAATCGAATAGTATTTGCTTCAGCCATCTACAATTAACAGCAAGCTCAAGAATGAAGTTTGAAATTGGTATTTATCAAGAAATGACGACTCTCTTTAAACTTGCGTATTTTTTTGATTTTTTTTATATTTACATTGTTGAAGCGTCATAAAAGTAGGATGTATTTGATAGGAAATTTCCTGCTCAAGCGAATGGTACTTGTGTCAACAATCTACAATTAATAGCAAGCTCAAGAATAAAGTTTGAAGTTGGTACTTATCAAGGAATAACAACTATCTTTAAACTTGCGAATTTTTTTAATTTTTTTTATATTTACATTACTGAAACGTTATAAATGTAAGATGTATTTGATAGAAAATTTTTTGCTTAATCGAATGGTATTTGCTTTTACCATCTACAATTAATAGCCAGCTCAAGAATAAAGTTTGAAGTTGGTACTTATCAAGGAATTACGACTATCTTTAAACTTGCGCATTTTTTTTAATTTTTTATATTTATATTGCTGAAACGTTATAAAAGTAAAATGTATTTTATAGAAAATTTTCTGCCTAATCAAATAGTATTTGCTTTTACCATCTACAATTAATAGCAAGCTCAAGAATAAAGTTTGAAGTTGGTACTTATTAAAGAATAACAACTATCTTTAAACTTGCGCATTTTTTTAATTTTTTCATATTTAAATTGTTGAAACGTTATAAAAGTAAGATGTATTTGATAGAAAATTTTCCGGCTAATCGAATGGTATTTGCCTTTGCCATCTGCAATTAATAGCTGGCTCAAGAATAAAGTTTGAAATTGGTACTTATCAAGGAATAACGACTATCTTTAAACTTGCGCATTTTTTAAATATTTTCTATATTTACATTGCTGAAACGTTATAAGAGTAGAATGTATTTGATAGAAAATTTACTGCTTAATCGAATGGTATTTGCTTCAGCGATCTACAATTAATAGCAAGCTCAAGAATGAAGTTTAAAATTGGTATTTATCAAGAAATAACGACTCTTTTTAAACTTGCGTATTTTTTTAATTTTTTTTATATTTACATTGCTGAAACGTTACAAATATAAGATATGTTTGATAAAAAATTTCCTGCCTAATCAAATGGTATTTGCTTCAACCATTTAAAATCAATAGCAAGCTCAATAATGAAGTTTGAATTTGGTACTTATCAAGGAATAACGACTATTTTTAAACTTGCGAACTTTTTTAATTTTTTTTATATTTACATTGCTGACACGTTATGAAAGTAAAATTTATTTGACATAAAATTTTCTGCCTAATCGAATGGTATTTGCTTCAACCATTTAAAATTAATAGCAAGCTCAAGAATGAAGTTTGAATTTGGTACTTATCAAGGAATAACGACTATTTTTAAACTTGCGCATTTTTTTATTTTTTTTTATATTTACATTGCTGAAACGTTATGAAAGTAAAATATATTTGATAGAAAATTTCCTGCTTAATCAAACGGAATTTGCTTCAACCACATACAGCTAATAGCAAGCTCAAAAATGAAGTTTGAAATTGGTACTTATCAAGGAATAACGACTATCTTTAAACTTGCTCATTTTTTTAATATTTTCTATATTCACGTTGCTGAAACGTTATAAAAGTAGAATGTATTTGATAGAAAATTTACTGCTTAATCGAATAGTATTTGCTTCAGCCATCTACAATTAACAGCAAGCTCAAGAATGAAGTTTGAAAGTGGTATTTATCAAGGAATAACGACTATTTTTAAACTTGCTCATTTTGTTAATTTTTTTTATATTTACGTTGCTGAAACGTTATGAAAGTAAATTTCATTTGATAGGAAATTTCCTGCTTAATCGAATGGTATTTGTCTCAACCATCTACAATTAATAGCAAGCTCAAGAATGAAGTTTGAATTTGGTATTTATCAAGAAATAACAACTCTTTTTGAACTTGCGTATTTTTTTAATTTTTTTTATATTTACATTGCTGAAACGTCACAAATATAAGATATGTTTGATAAAAAATTACCTGCCTAATCAAATGGTATTTGCTTTAACCATTTAAAATCACTAGCAAGCTCAATAATGAAGTTTGAATTTGGTACTTATCAAGGAATAACGACTATTTTTAAACTTGCGAATTTTTTTAATTTTTTTATATTTACATTGCTGTAACGTTATGAAAGTAAAATATTTTTGATAGAAAATTTCCTGCTTAATCGATTGGTATTTGTCTCAACCATCTACAATTAATAGCAAGCTCAAGAATGAAGTTTGAATTTGGTATTTATCAAGAAATAACAACTCTTTTTAAACTTGCGTATTTTTTTAATTTTTTTTTTATTTACATTGCTGAAACTTTATAAAACTAGAATGTGTTTGATAGAAAATATCCTGCTTAATCAAATAGTACTTGCTTCAACCATTTAAAATCAATAGCAAGCTCAAGAATGAAGTTTGAAATTGGTACTTATCAAGAAATAACAACTATTTTTAAATTTGCGCAATTTTTTATTTTTTTTTATATTGACATTGCTGAAACGTTATAAAAGTAAAATATGTTTGATAGAAAATTTCCTGCTTAATCGAATGGTATTTGCTTCAACCATCTACAATTAACAGCAAGCTCAAAAATGAAGTTTGAAATTGGTTCTTATTAAGGAATAACGACTATCTTTAAACTTGCGTATTTTTTTGATTTTTTTTATATTTACATTGCTAAAACATTATAAGACTAAAATTTGTTTGATAGACAATATCCTGCTTAATCAAATAGTATTTGCTTCAACCATGTGCAATCAATAGAATACTCAAAAATGAAGTTTGAAATTGGTATTTATCAAGAAATAACAACTCTTTTTAAACTTGCGTATTTTTTTGATTTTTTTTATATTTACATTGCTGAAACGTTATAAAGATAAAATATATATGATAGAAAATTCTCTGTTTAATCGAAAGGTATTTGTTTCAACCATCTACAATTAATAGCAAGCTCAAGTATGAAGTTTGAAATTGGTATTTATCAAGGAATAACGACTATCTTTAAACTTGAGTATTTTTTTGATTTTTTTTATATTTACATTGCTGAAGCATTATAAAAATAAAATATATATGATAGAAAATTTTCTGTTTAATCGAATGGTATTTGTTTCAACCATCTACGATTAATAGCAAGCTCAAGAATGAAGTTTGAAATTGGTATTTATCAAGGAATAGCGACTATTTTTAAACTTGCTCATTTTGTTAATTTTTTTTATATTTACGTTGCTGAAACGTTATAAAAGTAAATTTCATTTGATAGGAAATTTTCTGCTTAATCGAATGGTATTTGTCTCAACCATCTACAATTAATAGCAAGCTTAAGAATGAAGTTTGAATTTGGTATTTATCAAGAAATAACAACTCTTTTTGAACTTGCGCATTTTTTTAATTTTTTTTTATTTACATTGCTGAAACTTTATAAAACTAGAATGTGTTTGATAGACAATATCCTGCTCAATTGAATAATACTTTTTTCAGCCATTTAAAATCAATAGCAAGCTCAAGAATGAAGTTTGAAATTGATACTTATCAAGAAATAACGACTATTTTTAAACTTGCGCAATTTTTTAATTTTTTTTATATTTACATTGCTGAAACGTTATAAAGGTAAGATATATTTGATAGAAAATTTTCTGCTTAATCGAATGGCATTCGCTTCTACTATCTATAATTAACAGCAAGCTCAAAAATGAAGTTTGAAATTGGTTCTTATTAAGGAATAACAACTATCTTTAAACTTGCGTATTTTTTTAATTTTTTTTATATTTACATTGCTGAAACATTATAAAACTAAAATGTGTTTGATAGAAAATATCCTGCTTAATCAAATAGTACTTGCTTCAGCCATCTGCAATCAACAGCATACTCAAAAATGAAGTTTGAAATTGGTATTTATCAAGGAATAACGACTATCTTTAAACTTGCGAAATTTTTTAATTTTTTTTATATTTATATTGCTGAAACGTTATAAAAGTAAAATGTATTTTATAGAAAATTTTTTGCCTAATCGAATGATATTTGCTTTTACAATCTACAATTAATAGCAAGCTCAAGAATAAAGTTTGAAGTTGGTACTTATCAAGGAATAACGACTATCTTTAAACTTGCGCATTTTTTTAATTTTTTTATATTTAAATTGTTGAAACGTTATAAAAGTAAGATGTATTTGATAGAAAATTTTCTGCCTAATCAAATGGTATTTGTTTTAACTATCTACAGTTAATAGCAAGCTCAAGAATGAAGTTTGAAATTGGTACTTATCAAGGAATAACGACTATCTTTAAACTTACGCATTTTTTTAATATTTTCTATATTCACATTGTTGAAACGTTATAAAAGTAGAATGTATTTGATAGAAAATTTTCAGCTTAATCGAATGGTATTTGCTTCTGCCATCTACAATTAATAGCAAGCTCAACAATGAAGTTTGAAATTGGTTTTTATCAAGGAATAACGACTATTTTTAAACTTGCGCATTTTTTTAATTTTTTTTATTTTTACATTGCTGAAACGTTATAAAGATAAGATACATTTGATGAAAAATTTCTTGCTTAATCGAATGGTATTTGCTTTAACCCTTTACAATTAACAGCAAGCTCAAAAATGAAGTTTGAAATTGGTACTTATCAAGGAATAACGACTATCTTTAAACTTGCGCATTTTTTTAATTTTTTTTATATTTACATTGCTGAAACGTTATAAAAATACATTTGATGAAAAATTTCCTGCTTAATCGAATGGTATTTGCTTTAACCCTTTACAATTAATAGCAAGCGCAAGAATGAAGTTTGAAATTGGTACTTATCAAGGAATAACCACTATCTTTAAACTTGCGTATTTTTTTGAGTTTCTTTATATTTACATTGCTGAAACTTTATAAAACTAAAACGTGTTTGATAGAAAATATCCTGTTCAATCGAATAGAACTTGCCTCAACCATCTACAATTAACAGCAAGCTCAAGAATGAAGTTTGAAATTGGTATTTATTAAGAAATAACGACTCTTTTTAAGCTTGCGTATTTTTTTGATTTTTTTTAAATTTACATTGTTGAAACGTTATAAAAGTGGGATGTATTTGATAGGAAATTTCCTGCTCAAGCGAACGGTACTTGTGCCAACCATCTACAATTAATAGCAAGCTCAAGAATAAAGTTTGAAATTGGTACTTATCAAGGAATAACGACTATCTTTAAACTTGCGTATTTTTTTGATTTTTTTTATAATTACATTGCTAAAACTTTATGAAACTAAAATGTGTTTGATAGAAAATATCCTGCTCAATCGAATAGTATTTGCTTCAACCATTTACAACAAATAGCAAGCTCAAGAATGAAGTTTGAAATTGGTAATTATCAAGGAATAACTACTATCTTAAAACTTGCGAATTTTTTTAATTTTTTTTATATTTACATTGCTGAAACGTTATAAAAGTAAGATGTATTTGATAGAAAATTTTCTGTTTAATCGAACGGTATTTGCTATAACTACATACAGCTAATAGCAAGCTCAAAAATGAAGTTTGAATTTGGTACTTATCAAGGAATAACGACTATCTTTAAACTTGCGCATTTTTTATTTTTTTTATATTTATATTGCTGAAACGTTATAAGAGTAAAATGTATTTTATAGAAAATTTTCTGCCCAATCAAATGGTATTTGCTTTAACAATCTACAGTTAATAGCAAGCTCAAGAATGAAGTTTAAAGTTGGTACTTATCAAGGAATAACGACTATCTTTAAACTTGCACATTTTTTTTATTTTTTTTATATTCACATTGCTGAAACGTTATAAAATTCAGATGTATTTATTAGAAAGTTTTTTGCTCAATCAAATAGTACTTGTTTTAACCACCTACAATTTATAGCAAGCTCAAGAATAAAGTTTGAAATTGGTACTTATCAAGGAATAACGACTATCTTTAAACTTGCGTATTTTTTTGATTTTTTCATATTTACATTGCGAAAACTTTATAAAACTAAAATGTGTGTAATAGAAAATATCCTGCTTAATCAAATAGTATTTGCTTCAACTATTTACAATCAATAGCATGCTCAAGAATGAAGTTTGAAATTGGTATTTATCAAGAAATAACAACTCTCTTTAAACTTGCGAATTTTTTTGATTTTTTTTATATTTAGATTGCTGAAACGTAATAAAAGTAAGAAATATTTAATAGGAAATTTCTTGCTCAATTGAATGGTATTTGTCTCAACCATCTACATTTAATAGCAAGCTCAAGAATGAAGTTTGAAGTTGGAACTTATCAAGGAATAACGACTATCTTTAAACTTGCGCATTTTTTTAATTTTTTGATGTTTAAATTGCTAAAACGTTTTAAAAGTAAAATGTATTTGATAGAAAATTTTTTGCTTAATCGAATAGTATTTACCCCAGCTATCTACAGTTAATAGCAAGCTCAAGAATGAAGTTTAAACTTGGTACTTATCAAGGAATAACGACTATCTTTAAACTTGCGTATTTTTTTGATTTTTTTTATATTTATTTTGCTGAAACTTTATAAAACTAAAATGTGTTTGATAAAAAATATCCTGCTTAATTAAATAGTATTTGCGTCAACCATCTACAGTCAATAGCAAGCTCAAGAATGAAGTTTGAAATTGGTACTTATCAAGAAATAACGACTATATTTAAACTTGCAAATTTTTTTATTTTTTTTTCATATTTACATTGTTGAAACGTTATAAAAGTAATATGCATTTAATAGAAAATTTTTTGTTCAATTCAATAATATTTGTTTCAACCATCTGCAATTAATAGCAAGCTCAAAAATGAAGTTTGAAATTGGTACTTATCAAGGAATAACGACTATCATTAAACTTGCGCATTTTTCTAATTTTTTTTATATTTACATTGCTAAAACTTTATAAAACTAAAATGTGTTTAATAGAAAATATCCTGCTTAATCGAACAGTACTCGCTTCAACCATCTACAATCAATAGCAAGCTCAAGAATGAAGTTTGAAATTGGTATTTATTAAGGAATAACGTCTATATTTAAACTTGCGTATTTTTTTAATTTTTTTATATTTACATTGCTGAAACGTTACAAATGTAGATGTATCTGATAGAAAATTTTCTGCTTAATGGAATGGTATTTGCTTCAACCATCTGCAATTAATAGCAAGCTCAAGAATAAAGTTTGAAATTGGTATTTATCAAGAAATAACGACTCTTTTTAAACTTGCGTATTTTTTTGTTTTTTTTTTTACATTGTTGAAACCTTATAAAACTAAAATGTGTTTGATAGAAAATGTCCTGCTCAATCAAATAGTACTTACTTCAACCGTTTAGAATCAATAGCAAGCTCAAGAATGAAGTTTGAAATTGGTACTTATCAAGAAATAACGACTATTTTTAAACTTGCGCATTTTTTTAATTTTTTCATATTTACATTGCTGAACGTAAAATTTCTTGCTTAATCGAATGGTATTTGCTTCAACCACATTCAGCTAAGAGCAAGCTCAAGAATGAAGTTTAAAGTTGCTACTTATCAAGGAATATCGACTATCTATAAACTTGCGTATTTTTTTGATTTTTTTTATATTTACATTGCTAAAACTTTATAAAACTAAAATGTGTTTGATAGAAAATATCTTGCTCAATCGAATAGTACTTGCTTCAACCATTTAAAATCAATAGCAAGCTCAAGAATGAAGTTTGAAATTGGTACTTATTGTGACGTTTATTTTATGTGGGTTTCTGATTTAAAGAGCTGGAGATAATTTCTCGGCAAGTTTATTTACAAATCAAATTAATTACAACTAATTAACACAGCTAATATTCGAAATCACTAACGGAACACAAAACACTTTAATTTATCGCTTTCTAAATTCGCTGGATATCGCCGGAGTTCGCCTTTATGTCGCTCTCCCAAAACCAGACTGACTGACTGACTCGCTGTCTCGCATATATATATGGGTATGGACTCTTTCCAGAACTTTCGACTCTTTCCAGAACTTTCGAGTATTTTCTCGCGTTTCTCCTGAATTATTTCAATTCGGCAAGATGATTGGAATTCAATCACAATAGCGACAAACAATGCCGACGTAAACAAGAATAAATAAACCCATTCAAAACGTAAATAATACTCGAAGTTCTATTCAGTTCCTAGAAGTGAGCGGTCCACAACACAATACTCGATACTCTGATTCACCGCTTCTTAGAATTGAGTCGTTCGCGTCACACTACCCCCCTCTTAAGAATTGTTCGTCTCGAACAATCATTCATCGTCATTTGAACCCGCATAGGGGGCTAAACGGTCTAAATGCACTACCTTCATCTTAGCCCTGGGGTTCTTTTGGATTCTATACACCACGTCGTTAAGTCGGGTCAGTACGGTATAAGGGCCTTCCCATTTCGGCTGAAGCTTCGGACATCGCCCTTTCTTCCGTTGAGGGTTAAATAGCCAGACCAAATCTCCCTCTTGAAACCCTACCGAATTCGCCCTCAAATCGTACCGCGTCTTCATCCTGTCACTGGCAATCTCAATTCGGTCTCGAGCCAAGTCGTGGATATGGGACATTGTCTCTTGAAGCTCTTCTACATAGCTTCTAACTTCCTTGGGTTCTTGAGTGGGTGTCCCAAACACAAGGTCACAAGGCAAGCGGAGTTCCCGTCCAAACAAAATCTTGGCTGGAGTTTGATTTGTAGTTTCATGGATCGCCGCTCTGTAAGCCAACAAAAACAACGGTAAATGGCGATCCCAATCTCTTTGATGGGCCTCTACAACTTTCGATAGGTGCTCTTCCATGGTGCTGTTAAAGCGCTCGACCATTCCGTCGGACTGAGGATGCAGCGGTGTAGTCCTGGTTTTCCGAATACCCAAGAGATCACAAATTCCTTGGAAAACCCCTGACTCAAAGTTTCGCCCTTGGTCCGAATGCATTTCCATGGGAAGCCCATAACGAGAAATCCAATTATCCACCAAAGCACGAGACACAGTAATAGCTTCTTGGTTTGGTAACGCGTATGCCTCAGGCCATTTACTGAAATAGTCGGCAACAACCATAATGTATTTGTTGCCCGAGTCGGTGACTGGAAATGGACCCGCAATATCAAACGCAATCCTCTCAAACGGAGCCCCAACGTTGTATTGCTTCATGGCTCCCCGGCTACGAGTTTTCGGGCCTTTACTCGCAGCACATGTTGTACATTTCCGGCACCAATTAGCGACATCTTCTCGGCTATTGACCCAATAAAAGCGTTCGCGAACCTTCCCCAAGGTTTTGTTGACGCCGAAGTGAGCTCCAGATCTTCCATCATGGATTTCCCTTAAGACTTCCTTTACGCGACTCTTCGGTAGGACTAGCTGCATTGTTACCGTCTTTCCATCCGCGCTTTCCCAAGCCCTTTTGAGCAGCCCATTTTCGACTTTCAGGGAGTCCCATTGTGCCCACAACGCCTTCAGAGCAGGACTCTTATTTGAAATGTCATGCCATTGCGGTCTTACATTTCCGTTCTCCTTGCTTTGTAAAATCGGTCCGATCTCATCGTCTTGCAGTTGCTCTGTTCTTATTTCTTCAGCTGTCCATCCGTCAGTAGGTTGCAAAACTAGCCTTCTAAGGTTGCACAGGTGGTCAGCTTGTTCTCGTTGGCTACAATGTTTGCAGTCGGCTCTGCACGGTCTTCTGGACAAGGCGTCTGCATTTTGATGAGACCTTCCCGAGCGATGCTTGATTTCAAAATCATACTGCTGAAGTCTCTCAATCCATCTCACTGTTTGACCTTCAGCATTCTTCAAATTTAACAGCCACTTTAAAGCGGCATGATCTGTCCTTATTGTAAAATGTTGGCCGTATAAATATTTGTGGAAATGGCTTACCGCGTTCACGATAGCCAACAGTTCTCTTCGGGTGACACAGTAATTCCTTTCAGGTTTAGAAAGAACCTTACTATAATATTCGATAACCCTCTCTTCGCCATCCTGTACTTGAGTTAATACTGCGCCAACTCCATTATTACTGGCGTCCGTATCTAAAATAAACTGACCTTTTGCCCTTGGGTAAGCAAGTATTGGTCCCGTACAGAGTGTAACTTTTAATGTTTTGAAGGCCGATTCACACTCTTTGTCCCAAATAAAAGGCGTCTTCTTTTCGGTCAGTTTATGAAGAGGTTTGGCAATATCGGCGAATCCTTTGACAAAACGGCGATAGTAGGTGCAAAGACCCAAAAAGCTTCGTAGTTGGTGCTTATCATTAGGTCGGGGCCATTCCCGTACGGCTGCAGTCTTCTCAGGGTCAGTTTGTATCCCATTCGATGAAACAACGTGTCCCAAAAACTTGACTTTTCTTTGGAAAAGGCAACACTTTTTAGGGTTAAGTTGAAGACGAGCGTTTCGCAATCGGCTGAAAATTTCTTGCAGGTTACTTTGATGTTCTTCGAAAGTTTTCCCAATAACCATCACATCATCAAGGTACACAAGGCAAGTTCTCCAAGTCAACCCTCGAAGGACAAGTTCCATTAGCCGCTCGAACGTAGCTGGCGCATTACAAAGTCCAAAAGGCATAACATTAAACTGGTAGAGCCCAGTTCCAGTCGAGAAGGCAGTTTTCTCCTTATCCTCAGGGTGAATTCCAACCTGCCAATACCCACTCTTCAAGTCTAAAGTAGAAAACCATTGGGAACCAGCTAACATGCTCAGTGTATCGTCGATGCGTGGAAGTGGGTAACTATCTTTCTTCGTTACTTCGTTGAGCCGTCTATAGTCAACGCAGAAACGAGTTGACCCATCTTTCTTTGTTACTAGTACAACTGGTGAAGACCAGGGACTTGACGAATCTTCAATGACGCCATCTTCTTTCATTTTTTCGATCATTCGAGCCACTTCTTCCTGTTTCGCAAAGGGGAGTCTTCTCGGGGGCTGACGAATAGGTTGTACTGATCCCGTATTAATTCGATGCTGTACCAAATTAGTTCTTCCCGTAATCTTGTCCCCTATTGCAAAAATGTCTTGTTCCTTTCGAATAAAAGCAGTGGCTGCTTTCCTCTGATCTTCTGATAAGTGTTGCCATTCTTCCAGAAAATAATTTTCCAATTCCGGGTTATTTTTACCTTCTCCTTCCTGGTAACTCTTGTTGTCCTTTTCTTCACAACGAACAACTCGTAATGCAGGCTGAAAGAAGCCAATCTGTTCCCCTTTCTGCAACGTAACTCGATTTTCGCTGAGATTGGCTATGCGAATAGGAATCTTTCCACCAGCCTCAACGAGTGCTCTAGCTACCAAGATCTGTTTATTGTGTGTCGCATTCGTGAATTTCGTCATGTCCGGTTCAACAACTCCCGTTCGGTATCCCCCAGGATCTTTTTCCAACTCTGCCAGCACAATTTTCTCAGAATTGCCGGGGACACGAACTGATTCTGAGACGATGATGTTTACATGGTCCGATGAAGCGGTCGCAGAATGTAACAAGATTTCTTCGTTTCCCATTTGTAACATCCTGTTCTTAATATCCAGCACAAATCCATATTTGTCCATAATGTCCAAACCCAAGATCACTTCATCAACTATCTCAGCTACAACCATTCGGTGTACAATATTGAATGGTCCTATCTCAAGTTTGACATTAGCTTCTCCATGTACTTGTGCTGTTTCACCAGTAGCGGTTTTCAAAACGAAGTTACATCTTGTCATGTAGATATTTTGAGATGTTTCCAGCATGTCCCGTCTCACCAGAGAAAGTGTTGCTCCCGTGTCAACCGTCATCTTGGTGTCTCGACCGTTGATTCGTCCATCCAGCAACAGACTATCATTTCCTTTTCCTAGCTGCGAGACGGAGATGATCCTAGGGGCTTTGGGCGTATCAGCTAGCACACGCCCCAAAGTGCTAGCTGAAATTAGTTTTCCTGATGCCGGGAAATTGAGGCCTGTGACATCTTCCTGACCCCTCCTTACATCCTCAGACCTTCCCCGTTGGCGGCAATCCCTTCTTATATGGCCTATCTTACCACAACCATAACACTTAGGCCGTCCTCCAGTGCGTGCTGGTGTCTGCTGCATCTTTTCCAACATACTCTTCAGTTCTTCGCAGCAGCAATTATTTGTTGGAGTTTCCTCTGCGGACATCAATCGCACGCGTTGAGCTGGTCGTCGTGAAAAGTCTTCATTTGCCGCCTCATATTCTAACGCGTGGATAAGCGCGTCAGCACAGGTTTTATATCTATGTAGACGTAGATAACGTCGTAAATCGCCATCTCTTAAACCATCAATAAATGCGCTGGCTTCCATCTCATGGCGAAGGTCTGCAGGTGCGGAAGGATAACCTAAATTAACCAATCTTTCTATTTCCGCGGCATATTCTTGCAAACTTTCGTTGCTTTTCTGATGTCGGGACTTAAGCATCATTTGGTATACTCTGTCCATGTGCTGGTCTCCGTAGCGCAATTCCAAGGCGTTGACCACTGCGTGATAGTTTTTCTGATCACGATCAGATACATTCTGAAGCAGCTGGAGAGCTGGTCCTCGCAGTGCTAACACCAGAGCTGTGGCTTTTTCTTCATCATTCCAGCAATTTATCTCCGCCGCTGCTTCAAACTGCCTCCTATACATTGACCACGAAGACTGACCATCGAAAGTTGGGGGTTTTACTCGTTGCGATGTTACTTCGCTTCCTAAAATTTGTCCTGTTCCAAGTTTCTTCATTTTACTTTCCAATTCTAAAACTTTCTTTTCTAATTCTTCCCTAACTTCTTTTATCTCTTCTTTTACTTCTTCTTTTACTTCGAAAACTTTTTCCTCAAATTCCTTTTTTACTTCTTCGACATCTTTCTTAAGAGCATCTTGTAAGGTATCGAATTTTTCGAAAATTCTTTCTTGCTCTTCCATTCGACGTTTTTCTTCTTCTTCTTTTTCTTGCAGTCGTCGTTTTTCTTGATCTTCTAGAAATTTCTTCTGTTCTTCTTTATCTTCCAAGCGTTGTTTTTCTAGTTTCTCGAAGAATACACGAAGTTGTTCCTCCATGGTTCTTGTCTGACTTCTTGTTGTTCTTCCAGAAGGTTCCAGAGACATAAACTTTTCTTTGTCCACCAAGCTTCTTTAAATCCCACTTCTGACACCAGTGTGACGTTTATTTTATGTGGGTTTCTGATTTAAAGAGCTGGAGATAATTTCTCGGCAAGTTTATTTACAAATCAAATTAATTACAACTAATTAACACAGCTAATATTCGAAATCACTAACGGAACACAAAACACTTTAATTTATCGCTTTCTAAATTCGCTGGATATCGCCGGAGTTCGCCTTTATGTCGCTCTCCCAAAACCAGACTGACTGACTGACTCGCTGTCTCGCATATATATATGGGTATGGACTCTTTCCAGAACTTTCGACTCTTTCCAGAACTTTCGAGTATTTTCTCGCGTTTCTCCTGAATTATTTCAATTCGGCAAGATGATTGGAATTCAATCACAATAGCGACAAACAATGCCGACGTAAACAAGAATAAATAAACCCATTCAAAACGTAAATAATACTCGAAGTTCTATTCAGTTCCTAGAAGTGAGCGGTCCACAACACAATACTCGATACTCTGATTCACCGCTTCTTAGAATTGAGTCGTTCGCGTCACATTATTAAGGAATAACAACTATCTTTAAACTTGCGTATTTTTTTATTTTTTTTTATATTTACATTGCTGAAACGTTATAAAAGTAAAAAATATTTGATGAAAAATTTTCTGCTTAATCGAATGGTAATTGTCTCAACCATCAAGAGTTAACAGTAAGCTCAAAAATGAAGATTGAAATTGGTACTTATTAAGGAATAACAACTATCTTTAAACTTGGGTATTTTTTTGATTTTTTTTATATTTACATTGCTGAAACATTATAAAACTAAAATGTGTTTGATAGAAAATATCCTGGTTAATCAAATGGTATTTGCTTCAACCATCTGCAGTTAATAGCATACTCAAAAATGAAGTTTGAAATTGGTATTTATCAAGAAATATCGACTCTATTTAAACTTTCGTATTTTTTTACTTTTTTTTATTTTTACATTGCTAAAACGTTATAAAAGTAGAATGTATTTGATAGAAAATTTCCTGCTCAATTGAATGGTATTTGTTTCAACCATCTACAATTAATAGCAAGCTCAAGAATGAAGTTTGAAATTGGTATTTATCAAGAAATAACGACTCTATTTAAACTTGCGAATTTTTTTAATTTTTTTAATATTTACATTGTTAAAACGTTATAAAAGTAAGATGTATTTAATAGAAAATTTCCTGTTCAATCGAATGGTACTTGTTTCAACCATCTGCAGTTAATAACAAGCTCAAGAATAAAGTTTGAAATTAGTATTTATCAAGAAATAACAACTCTCTTTAAACTTGCGTATTTTTTTGATTTTTTTAATATTTACATCGCTAAAACTTTATAAAAAAGATATATTTGATAGAAAATTTCCTGTTTAATCGAATGGTATTTGCTTCAACCACATACAGCTAAGAGCAAGCTCAAGAATAAAGTTTGAAATTGCTACCTATCAAGGAATATCGACTATCTATAAACTTGCGTATTTTTTTTATTTTTTTTATATTTACATTGCTAAAACGTTACGAAAGTAAAATATATTTGATAGAAAATTTTTTGCTAAATCGAACGGTATTTGCTTTAACTATTTACAATTAATAGCAAGCTCAAGAATGAAATTTGAAATTGGTACTTACCAAGGAATAACGACTATATTTAAACTTGCGTATTTTTTTAATTTTTTTTATATTTACATTGCTGAAACGTTATAAAAGTAAAATTTATTTGATAAAAAATTTCCTGCTTAATCGAATGGTATTTGTTTCAACCATCTACAATTAACAGTAAGCTCAAAAATAAAGTTTGAAGTTGGTACTTATTAAGGAATAACGACTATCTTTACACTTGCGTATTTTTTTGATTTTTTTATTTTTACATTGTTGAAACATTATAGAACTAAAATGTGTTTGATAGAAAATGTCCTGCTCAATCAAATAGTACTTACTTCAACCGTTTAGAATCAATAGCAAGCTCAAGAATGAAGTTTGAAATTGGTACTTATCAAGAAATAACGACTATTTTTAAACTTGCGCATTTTTTTAATTTTTTCATATTTACATTGCTGAACGTAAAATTTCTTGCTTAATCGAATGGTATTTGCTTCAACCACATTCAGCTAAGAGCAAGCTCAAGAATGAAGTTTAAAGTTGCTACTTATCAAGGAATATCGACTATCTATAAACTTGCGTATTTTTTTGATTTTTTTTATATTTACATTGCTAAAACTTTATAAAACTAAAATGTGTTTGATAGAAAATATCTTGCTCAATCGAATAGTACTTGCTTCAACCATTTAAAATCAATAGCAAGCTCAAGAATGAAGTTTGAAATTGGTACTTATTAAGGAATAACAACTATCTTTAAACTTGCGTATTTTTTTAATTTTTTTTATATTTACATTGCTGAAACGTTATAAAAGTAAAAAATATTTGATGAAAAATTTTCTGCTTAATCGAATGGTAATTGTCTCAACCATCAAGAGTTAACAGTAAGCTCAAAAATGAAGATTGAAATTGGTACTTATTAAGGAATAACAACTATCTTTAAACTTGGGTATTTTTTTGATTTTTTTTATATTTACATTGCTGAAACATTATAAAACTAAAATGTGTTTGATAGAAAATATCCTGGTTAATCAAATGGTATTTGCTTTAACCATCTGCAATTAATAGCATACTCAAGAATGAAGTTTGGAGTTGGTATTTTTTAAGAAATAACGACTCTCTTTAAACTTGCGTATTTTTTTAATTTTTTTTATATTTACATTGCCGAAACTTAATAAAACTAAAATGCGTTTGATGGAAAATGTCCTGCTCAATCGAATAGTACTTGCTTCAACCACTTAAAGTCAACAGCAAGCTCAAGAATGAAGTTTGAATTTGGTATTTATTAAGGAATAACGACTATTTTTAAACTTGCGCATTTTTTAAATTTTTTTTATATTTACATTGCTGAAACGTTATAAAAAAAAGATATATTTGATAGAAAATTTTTTGGTTAATCGAATGGTATTTGCTTCAACCATCTACAATTAACAGCAAGCTCAAAAATGAAGTTTGAAATTGGTACTTATTAAGGAATAACGACTATCTTTAAACTTGCGTATTTTTTTGATTTTTTTTGATTTACATTGCTGAAACATTATAAAACTAAAAAGTGTTTGATAGAAAATATTCCGCTTAATCAAATAATACTTGCTTCAACCATCTACAATCAATAGTATACTCAAAAATAAAGTTTGAAATTGGTACTTATCAAGGAATAACGACTATCTTTAAACTTGCGTATTTTTTTGATTTTTTTTATATTTACATTGCTGAAACGTTATAAAAATAAAAAACATTTGATAGAAAATTTCCTGTTTAATTGAATGGTATTTGTTTCAACCATCTACAATAAATAGCAAGCTCAAGGATGAAGTTTGAATTTGGTACTTATCAAGGAATAACGACTATCTTTAAACTTGCGAATTTTTTTAATTTTTTTTAAATTTACATTGTTGAAGCGTTATAAAAGTAGGTTGTATTTGATAGGAAATTTTCTGCTTAATCCAATAATACTTGTGTCAACAATCTACAATTAATAGCAAGCTCAAGAATAAAGTTTCAAATTGGTACTTATCAAGGAATAACGACTATCTTTAAACTTGCGAATTTTTTTGATTTTTTTTATAATTACATTGCTAAAACTTCATAAAACTAAAATGTGTTTGATAGAAAATATCCTGGTCAATCGAATAGTATTTGCTTCAACTATCTACAACTAATAGCAAGCTCAAGAATGAAGTTTGAAATTGGTATTTATCAAGAAATGACGACTCTCTTTAAACTTGCGTATTTTTTTGATTTTTTTTATATTTACATTATCGAAGCGTTATGAAAGTAGAATGTATTTGATAGGAAATTTTTTGCTCAATAAAATGGTACTTGTGTCAACCATCTACAATTAATAACAAGCTCAAGAATAAAGTTTGAAATTGGTACTTATCAAGGAATAACGACTATCTTTAAACTTGCAAATTTTTTTAATTTTTTTTATATTTACATTGCTGAAACGTTATAAAAGTAAGATATATTTAACAAAAAATTTCCTGCTTAATCGAATGGTATTTGCTTCAACCATCTACAATTAACAGCAAGCTCAAAAATGAAGTTTGAATTTGGTTCTTATTAAGGAATAGCGACTATCTTTAAACTTGCGTATTTTTTTGATTTTTTTTATATTTACATTGCTAAAACATTATAAAACTAAAATGTGTTTGTTATAAAATATCCTGCTTAATCAAATAGTACTTGCTTCAACCATCTACAATCAATAGCATACTCAAAAATGAAGTTTGAAATTGGTTTTTATTAAGGAATAACGACTATATTTAAACTTGCGTATTTTTTTAATTTTTTTTATATTTACATTGCTGAAACGTTACAAAAGTAGGATGTATTTGATAGAAAATTTTCTGCTCAATCGAATGGTACTTTATTCAACCACCTGCAATTAATAGCAATTGCGTATTTTTTTGATATTTTTTATAATTACATTGCTAAAACTTGATGAAACTAAAATGCCTTTGATAGAAAATATCCTGCTCAATCAAATAGTGTTTGTTTCAACTATCTACAACCAATAGCAAGCTCAAGAATAAAGTTTGAAATTGGTACTTATCAAGGAATAACGACTATCTTTAAACTTGCGTATTTTTTTGAATTTTTTTATATTTACAATGCTGAAACAATATAAAACTAAAATGTGTTTGATATAAAATATCCTGCTTAATCAAATAGTACTTGCTTCAACCATCTACAATCAATAGCATACTCAAAAATGAAGTTTGAAATTGGTATTTATTAAGGAATAACGACTATCTTTAAGCTTGCGTATTTTTTTAATTTTTTTTATATTTACATTGCTGAAACGTTGTAAAAATATAATGTATTTGATAGAAAATATCCTGCTTAATCGAACGGTATTTGCTTCAACCACATACAGCTAATAGCAAGCTCAAAAATGAAGTTTGAAATTGGTACTTATCAAGAAATAAAGACTATCTCTAAATTTGCGTATTTTTTTGATTTTTTTTATATTTACATTGCTGAAACGTTATAAAAATAAAATATATTTGATCGAAAATTTCTTGCTTAATCGAATGGTATTTGTTTCAACCATCTACAATTAATAGCAAGCTCAAGAATGAAGTTTGAAATTGGTATTTATCAAGAAATAACGACTCTTTTTAAACTTGCGTATTTTTTTAATTTTTTTTATTTACATTGCTGAAACGTTATATAAGTAAATTGAATTTGATAGAAAATATCCTGCTTAATCGAATGGTATTTGTTTCAGCTATCTACATTTAATAGCAAGGTCAAGAATAAAGTTTGAAATTGGTACTTATCAAGAAATAACGACTATTTTTAAACTTGTGCATTTTTTTAATTTTTTTTATATTTACTTTGCTGAAACGTTATAAAAGTAAGATTTATTTGACAGAAAATTTCCTGCTTAATCGAACGGTATTTGCTTCAATCACATACATCTAAGAGCAAGCTCAAGAATGAAGTTTGAAGTTGCTACTTATCAAGGAATAACGACTATCTTTAAACTTGCGTATTTTTTTGATTTTTTTTAAATTGCATTGCTGAAACGTTAGAAAAATAAGATATATTTGATAGAAAATTTCCTGCTTAATCGAATTGTATTTGTTTCAACCATCTACAATTAATAGCAAGCTCAAAAATAAAGTTTGAATTTGGTATTTATCAAGAAATAACAACTCTTTTTAAACTTGCGCATTTTTTTAATTTTTTTTATATTTACATTGTTGAAACGTTATAAAAGTAAGATATAGTTAATAGAAAATTTCCTGCTTAATCCAATGGTATTTGCTTCAACCTTCTACAATTAACAGCAAGCTGAAAAATGAAGTTTGAAATTGGTTCTTATTAAGGAATAACGACAATCTTTAAACTTGCGTATTTTTTTGATTTTTTTTATATTTACATTGCTAAAACATTATAAAACTAAAATGTGTTTGTTATAAAATATCCTGCTTAATCAAATAGTACTTGCTTCAACCATCAACAATCAATAGCATACTCAAAAATGAAGTTTGAAATTGGTATTTATTAAGGAATAACGTCTATATTTAAACTTGCGTATTTTTTTAATTTTTTTTATATTTACATTGCTGAAACGTTACAAAAGTGGACGTATTTGATAGAAAATTTTCTGCTTAATGGAATGGTATTTGTTTCAACCATCTGCAATTAATAGCAAGCTCAAGAATAAAGTTTGAAATTGGTATTTATCAAGAAATAACGACTCTTTTTAAACTTGCGTATTTTTTTGATTTTTTTTATATTTACATTGCTAAAACGTTACGAAAGTAAAATATATTTGATAGAAAATTTTTTGCTAAATCGAACGGTATTTGCTTTAACTATTTACAATTAATAGCAAGCTCAAGAATGAAATTTGAAATTGGTACTTACCAAGGAATAACGACTATATTTAAACTTGCATATTTTTTTAATTTTTTTTATATTTACATTGCTGAAACGTTATAAAAGTAAAATTTATTTGATAAAAAATTTCCTGCTTAATCGAATGGTATTTGTTTCAACCATCTGCAATTAACAGTAAGCTCAAAAATAAAGTTTGAAGTTGGTACTTATTAAGGAATAACGACTATCTTTACACTTGCGTATTTTTTTGATTTTTTTATTTTTACATTGTTGAAACATTATAGAACTAAAATGTGTTTGATAGAAAATATCCTAATTAATCAAATGGTATTTGCTTTAACCATCTGCAATTAATAGCATACTCAAGAATGAAGTTTGGAGTTGGTATTTTTTAAGAAATAACGACTCTATTTAAACTTGCGTATTTTTTTAATTTTTTTTATATTTACATTGCCGAAACTTAATAAAACTAAAATGCGTTTGATGGAAAATGTCCTGCTCAATCGAATAGTACTTGCTTCAACCACTTAAAGTCAACAGCAAGCTCAAGAATGAAGTTTGAATTTGGTATTTATTAAGGAATAACGACTATTTTTAAACTTGCGCATTTTTTAAATTTTTTTTATATTTACATTGCTGAAACGTTATAAAAAAAAGATATATTTGATAGAAAATTTTTTGGTTAATCGAATGGTATTTGCTTCAACCATCTACAATTAACAGCAAGCTCAAAAATGAAGTTTGAAATTGGTACTTATTAAGGAATAACGACTATCTTTAAACTTGCGTATTTTTTTGATTTTTTTTTGATTTACATTGCTGAAACATTATAAAACTAAAAAGTGTTTGATAGAAAATATTCCGCTTAATCAAATAATACTTGCTTCAACCATCTACAATCAATAGTATACTCAAAAATAAAGTTTGAAATTGGTACTTATCAAGGAATAACGACTATCTTTAAACTTGCGTATTTTTTTGATTTTTTTTATATTTACATTGCTGAAACGTTATAAAAATAAAAAACATTTGATAGAAAATTTCCTGTTTAATTGAATGGTATTTGTTTCAATTATCTACAATAAATAGCAAGCTCAAGGATGAAGTTTGAATTTGGTACTTATCAAGGAATAACGACTATCTTTAAACTTGCGAATTTTTTTAATTTTTTTTAAATTTACATTGTTGAAGCGTTATAAAAGTAGGTTGTATTTGATAGGAAATTTTCTGCTTAATCCAATAATACTTGTGTCAACAATCTACGATTAATAGCAAGCTCAAGAATAAAGTTTCAAATTGGTACTTATCAAGGAATAACGACTATCTTTAAACTTGCGAATTTTTTTGATTTTTTTTATAATTACATTGCTAAAACTTCATAAAACTAAAATGTGTTTGATAGAAAATATCCTGGTCAATCGAATAGTATTTGCTTCAACTATCTACAACCAATAGCAAGCTCAAGAATGAAGTTTGAAATTGGTATTTATCAAGAAATGACGACTCTCTTTAAACTTGCGTATTTTTTTGATTTTTTTTATATTTACATTATCGAAGCGTTATGAAAGTAGAATGTATTTGATAGGAAATTTTTTGCTCAATAAAATGGTACTTGTGTCAACCATCTACAATTAATAACAAGCTCAAGAATAAAGTTTGAAATTGGTACTTATCAAGGAATAACGACTATCTTTAAACTTGCAAATTTTTTTAATTTTTTTTATATTTACATTGCTGAAACGTTATAAAAGTAAGATATATTTAACAAAAAATTTCCTGCTTAATCGAATGGTATTTGCTTCAACCATCTACAATTAACAGCAAGCTCAAAAATGAAGTTTGAATTTGGTTCTTATTAAGGAATAGCGACTATCTTTAAACTTGCGTATTTTTTTGATTTTTTTTATATTTACATTGCTAAAACATTATAAAACTAAAATGTGTTTGTTATAAAATATCCTGCTTAATCAAATAGTACTTGCTTCAACCATCTACAATCAATAGCATACTCAAAAATGAAGTTTGAAATTGGTTTTTATTTAGGAATAACGACTATATTTAAACTTGCGTATTTTTTTAATTTTTTTTATATTTACATTGCTGAAACGTTACAAAAGTAGGATGTATTTGATAGAAAATTTTCTGCTCAATCGAATGGTACTTTATTCAACCATCTGCAATTAATAGCAATTGCGTATTTTTTTGATATTTTTTATAATTACATTGCTAAAACTTGATGAAACTAAAATGCCTTTGATAGAAAATATCCTGCTCAATCAAATAGTGTTTGTTTCAACTATCTACAACCAATAGCAAGCTCAAGAATAAAGTTTGAAATTGGTACTTATCAAGGAATAACGACTATCTTTAAACTTGCGTATTTTTTTGAATTTTTTTATATTTACAATGCTGAAACAATATAAAACTAAAATGTGTTTGATATAAAATATCCTGCTTAATCAAATAGTACTTGCTTCAACCATCTACAATCAATAGCATACTCAAAAATGAAGTTTGAAATTGGTATTTATTAAGGAATAACGACTATCTTTAAGCTTGCGTATTTTTTTAATTTTTTTTATATTTACATTGCTGAAACGTTGTAAAAATATAATGTATTTGATAGAAAATATCCTGCTTAATCGAACGGTATTTGCTTCAACCACATACAGCTAATAGCAAGCTCAAAAATGAAGTTTGAAATTGGTACTTATCAAGAAATAAAGACTATCTCTAAATTTGCGTATTTTTTTGATTTTTTTTATATTTACATTGCTGAAACGTTATAAAAATAAAATATATTTGATCGAAAATTTCTTGCTTAATCGAATGGTATTTGTTTCAACCATCTACAATTAATAGCAAGCTCAAGAATGAAGTTTGAAATTGGTATTTATCAAGAAATAACGACTCTTTTTAAACTTGCGTATTTTTTTAATTTTTTTTATTTACATTGCTGAAACGTTATAAAAGTAAATTGAATTTGATAGAAAATATCCTGCTTAATCGAATGGTATTTGTTTCAGCTATCTACATTTAACAGCAAGGTCAAGAATAAAGTTTGAAATTGGTACTTATCAAGAAATAACGACTATTTTTAAACTTGTGCATTTTTTTAATTTTTTTTATATTTACTTTGCTGAAACGTTATAAAAGTAAGATTTATTTGACAGAAAATTTCCTGCTTAATCGAACGGTATTTGCTTCAATCACATACATCTAAGAGCAAGCTCAAGAATGAAGTTTGAAATTGCTACTTATCAAGGAATAACGACTATCTTTAAACTTGCGTATTTTTTTGATTTTTTTTAAATTGCATTGCTGAAACGTTAGAAAAATAAGATATATTTGATAGAAAATTTCCTGCTTAATCGAATTGTATTTGTTTCAACCATCTACAATTAATAGCAAGCTCAAAAATAAAGTTTGAATTTGGTATTTATCAAGAAATAACAACTCTTTTTAAACTTGCGCATTTTTTTAATTTTTTTTATATTTACATTGTTGAAACGTTATAAAAGTAAGATATAGTTAATAGAAAATTTCCTGCTTAATCCAATGGTATTTGCTTCAACCTTCTACAATTAACAGCAAGCTGAAAAATGAAGTTTGAAATTGGTTCTTATTAAGGAATAACGACAATCTTTAAACTTGCGTATTTTTTTGATTTTTTTTATATTTACATTGCTAAAACATTATAAAACTAAAATGTGTTTGTTATAAAATATCCTGCTTAATCAAATAGTACTTGCTTCAACCATCAACAATCAATAGCATACTCAAAAATGAAGTTTGAAATTGGTATTTATTAAGGAATAACGTCTATATTTAAACTTGCGTATTTTTTTAATTTTTTTTATATTTACATTGCTGAAACGTTACAAAAGTGGACGTATTTGATAGAAAATTTTCTGCTTAATGGAATGGTATTTGTTTCAACCATCTGCAATTAATAGCAAGCTCAAGAATAAAGTTTGAAATTGGTATTTATCAAGAAATAACGACTCTTTTTAAACTTGCGTATTTTTTTGATTTTTTTTATATTTACATTGTTGAAACCTTATAAAACTAAAATGTGTTTGATGGAAAATATCCTGCTCAATCAAATAGTACTTACTTCAACCATTTAGAATCAATAGCAAGCTCAAGAATGAAGTTTGAAATTGGTACTTATCAAGAAATAACGACTATTTTTAAACTTGCGCATTTTTTTAATTTTTTTATATTTACATTGCTGAAACGTTATAAAAGTAAAACTTATTTAATATAAAATTTCTTGCTTAATCGAATGGTATTTGCTTCAACCACATACAGCTAAGAGCAAGCTCAAGAATGAAGTTTAAAGTTGCTACTTATCAAGGAATATTGACTATCTATAAACTTGCGTATTTTTTTGATTTTTTTTATATTTACATTGCTAAAACTTTATAAAACTAAAATGTGTTTGATAGAAAATATCTTGCTCAATCGAATAGTACTTGCTTCAACCATTTAAAATCAATAGCAAGCTCAAGAATGAAGTTTGAAATTGGTACTTATTAAGGAATAACAACTATCTTTAAACTTGCGTATTTTTTTAATTTTTTTTATATTTACATTGCTGAAACGTTATAAAAGTAAAAAATATTTGATGAAAAATTTTTTGCTTAATCGAATGGTATTTGTCTCAACCATCAAGAGTTAACAGTAAGCTCAAAAATGAAGATTGAAATTGGTACTTATTAAGGAATAACAACTATCTTTAAACTTGGGTATTTTTTTGATTTTTTTTATATTTACATTGCTGAAACATTATAAAACTAAAATGTGTTTGATAGAAAATATCCTGGTTAATCAAATGGTATTTGCTTCAACCATCTGCAGTTAATAGCATACTCAAAAATGAAGTTTGAAATTGGTATTTATCAAGAAATATTGACTCTATTTAAACTTTCGTATTTTTTTACTTTTTTTTATTTTTACATTGCTAAAACGTTATAAAAGTAGAATGTATTTGATAGAAAATTTCCTGCTCAATCGAATGGTATTTGTTTCAACCATCTACAATTAATAGCAAGCTCAAGAATGAAGTTTGAAATTGGTATTTATCAAGAAATAACGACTCTTTTTAAACATGCGTATTTTTTTAATTTTTTTTTTATTTACATTGCTGAAACGTTATAAAAATAAGATACATTTTATAGAAAATTTTCTGCATAATCGAATGGTATTTGCTTCAACCATCTGCAGTTAATAGCATACTCAAAAATAAAGTTTGAAATTGGTATTTATCAAGAAATAACGACTCTATTATACTTGCGAATTTTTTTAATTTTTTTTATATTTACATTGTTAAAACGTTATAAAAGTAAGATGTATTTAATAGAAAATTTCCTGTTCAATCGAATGGTACTTGTTTCAACCATCTGCAGTTAATAACAAGCTCAAGAATAAAGTTTGAAATTGGTATTTATCAAGAAATAACAACTCTCTTTAAACTTGCGTATTTTTTTGATTTTTTTAATATTTACATCGCTAAAAGTTTATAAAAAAGATATATTTGATAGAAAATTTCCTGTTTAATCGAATGGTATTTGCTTCAACCACATACAGCTAAGAGCAAGCTCAAGAATGAAGTTTGAAATTGCTACCTATCAAGGAATATCGACTATCTATAAACTTGCGTATTTTTTTTATTTTTTTTTATATTTACATTGCTAAAACGTTACGAAAGTAAAATATATTTGATAGAAAATTTTCTGCTTAATCGAATGGTATTTGCTTTAACTATTTGCAATTAATAGCAAGCTCAAGAATGAAGTTTGAAATTGGTATTTATCAAGAAATAACGACTCTTTTTAAACTTGCGTATTTTTTTATTTTTTTTTATTTACATTTCTGAAACTCTATAAAACTAGAATGTGTTTGATAGAAAATATTCTGCTCAATCGAATAGTACTTGCCTCAACCATTAGAATTAATAGCAAGCTCAAGAGTAAAGTTTGAAATTGGTACTTATCAAGGAATAACGACTATTTTTAAACTTGCTCATTTTTTTAATTTTTTTTATATTTATATTGCTGAAACGTTATAAAGGTAAACTTTATTTGATAGAAAATTTTCTGCTTAATCGAATGGTATTTGCTTTAACTATCTACAATTAATAGCAAGCTCAAGAATAAAGTTTGAAATTGATACTTACCAAGAAATAACGACTATTTTTAAACTTGTGCATTTTTTTAATTTTTTTTATATTTACCTTGATGAAACGTTATAAAGGTAAAATTTATTTGATAGAAAATTTCCTGCTTAATCGAACGGTATTTGCTTCAACTACATACAGCTAAGAGCAAGCTCAAGAATGAAGTTTGAAATTGCTACTTATCAAGGAATAACGACTATATTTAAACTTGCGTATTTTTTTGATTTTTTTTATATTTACATTGCTGAAACGTTATAAAAATAAGATACATTTGATAGAAAATTTTTTGCATAATCGAACGGTATTTGTTTCAACGATCTACAATTAATAGCAAGCTAAAGAATGAAGTTTGAAATTGGTATTTATCAAGAAATAACGACTCTTTTTAAACTTGCGTATTTTTTTAATTTTTTTTTATTTACATTGCTGAAACTTTATAAAACTAGAATGTGTTTGATAGAAAATATCCTGCTCAATCGAATAGTACTTGCCTCAGCCATTTAAAATCAATAGCAAGCTCAAGAATAAAGCTTAAAATTGGTACTTATCAAGGAATAACGACTCTCTTTAAACTTGCGCATTTTTTTAATTTTTTTTATATTTACATTGCTGAAGCGTTATAAAAGTAAAATACATTTGGTAAAAATTTTTCTGCTTAGTCGAATGGTATTTGCTTTAACCATTTACAATTAATATCATGCTCAAGAATGAAGTTTGAAATTGGTATTTATCAAGAAATAACGACTCTCTTTAAACTTGTGCATTTTTTTAATTTTTTTTATATTTACATTGCTAAAACGTTATAAAAGTAAGATATATTTGATAAAAAATTTTTTGCTTAATCGAATGGTATTTGCTTCAACCATCTACAGTTAACAGTAAGCTCAAAAATGAAGTTTGAAATTGGTACTTATTAAGGAATAACAACTATCTTTAAACTTGCGTATTTTTTTGATTTTTTTTATATTTACATTGCTGAAACATTATAAAACTAAAATGTGTTTGATAGAAAATATCCTGGTTAATCAAATGGTATTTGCTTCAACCATCTACAATCAATAGCAAGCTCAAAAATGAAGTTTGAAATTGGTATTTATCAAGAAATAACGACTCTATTTAAACTTGCGAATTTTTTTAATTTTTTTTCTATTTACATTGCTGAAACATTATAAAACTAAAATGTGTTTAAAAGAAAATATTTTGCTTAATCAAATGGTACTTGCTTCAACTATCTGCAATTAATAGCAGGCTCAAGAATAAAGTTTGAAATTGGTATTTATCAAGAAATAACAACTCTTTTCAAACTTGCGTATTTTTTGTTTTTTTTTATATTTACATTGCTGAAACTTTATAAAACTAGAATGTGTTTGATAGAAAATATCCTTCTTAATCAAATAGTATTTGCCTCAACCATTTAAAATCAATAGCAAGCTCAAGAATGAAGTTTGAAATTGGTACTTATCAAGGAATAACGACTATCTTTAAACTTGCGCATTTTTTTAATTTTTTTTATATTTACATTGCTAAGACGTTACGAAAGTAGGATGTATTTGATAGGAAATTTTCTGCTTAATCGAACAATGTTTGCTTTAACCATCTACAATTAATAGCAAGCTCAAGAATGGAGTTTGAATTAAGTACTTATCAAAGAATAACAACTATCTTTAAACTTGCGTATTTTTTTTATATTTACATTGCTGAAACTTTATAAAACTAAATTGTTTTGATACAAAATATCCTGCTCAATCGAATAGTATTTGCTTCAACCATTTACAATCAATAGCAAGTTCAAGAATGAAGTTTGAAATTGGTACTTATCAAGGAATAACGACTATCTTTAAACTTGCGTATTTTTTTGATTTTTTTTATATTTACATTACTGAAACTTTATAAAACTAGAATGTGTTTGATAGAAAATATTCTGCTCAGTCGAATAATACTTGCTTCAAATATTATTAACTTCAACAAAGTTTTAAGTTGGTACTTATCAAGGAATAACGACTATCTTTAAGCTTGCGCATTTTTTTAATTTTTTTATATTTACATTGCTAAAACGTTTTAAAGATAGGATGTATTTGATAGAAATTTTCCTGCTCAATTAAATGGTTTTGTTTCAACTATCTACAATTATTAGCAAGCTCAAGAATGAAGTTTGAAATTGATATTTATCAAGAAATAACGACTCTTTTTAAACTTGCGTATTTTTTTTTTTATATTTACATTGCTGAAACTTTATAAAACTAAAATGTGTTTGATAGAAAATATCCTGCTCAATCGAATAATACTTGTTTTAACCATCTACAATCAATAGCAAGCTCAAGAATGAAGTTTGAAATTGGTATTTATCAAGAAATAACAACTCTCTTTAAACTTGCGTATTTTTTTGATTTTTTTTATATTTACATTGCTAAAACTTTATAAAACTAAAATGTGTTTATTCGACAATATTTCGCTCAATCGAATAGTATTTGCTTCAGCCATTTACAATCAATAGCAAGCTCAAGAATGAAGTTTGAAATTGGTATTTATCAAGAAATAACGACTCTTTTTAAACTTGCGTATTTTTTTGATTTTTTTTTATATTTATTTTGCTGAAACTTTATAAAACTTAAATGTGTTTGATAGAAAATGTCCTGCTCAATTGAATAGTATTTGCTTCAACCATCTACAGTCAATAGCAAGCTCAAGAATGAAGTTTGAAATTTGTACTTATCAAGAAAAAACGACTATATTTAAACTTGCAAATTTTTTTTATATTTACATTGTTGAAACGTTATAGAAGTAAGATGCATTTGATAGAAAATTTTTTGTTCAATTGAATGATATTTGTTTCAACCATCTGCAATTAATAGCAAGCTCAAGAATGAAGTTTGAATTTGGTACTTATCAAGGAAAAACGACTATCTTTAAACTTGCAAATTTTTTTGATTTTTTATATATTTACATTGCAGAAATTTTATAAAACTAAAATGTGTTTGATAGAAAATATCTTGCTCAATCAAATAGTACTTGCTTCAACCATCTACAATCAATATCAAGCTCAAGAATAAAGTTTGAAATTGGTATTTATCAAGAAATAACGACTCTCTTTAAACTTGCGTATTTTTTTGATTTTTTTTATATTTACATTGTTAAAACGTTATAAAAGTAAAATCTATTTGATAGAAAATTTCCTGCTCAATTGAATGGTATTTGCTTCAACTATCTACAATTAATAGCAAGCTCAAGAATGAAGTTTGAACTTGGTATTTGTCAAGAAATAACAACTCTCTTTAAACTTGCGCATTTTTTTAATTTTTTTTTATTTACATTGCTGAAACGTTAAAAAAGTAAGATGTATTTGATAGAAAATTTTCCGCTCAATCGACTGGTATTTGTGTCGAGCATCTACAATTAATAGCAAGCTCAAGAATATAGTTTGAAGTTGGTACTTATCAAGGAATAACAACTATCTTTAAACTTGCGTATTTTTTTAATTTTTTTATATTTACATTGCTGAAACGTTATAAAGGTAAGACTTATTTGATAGAAAATTTTTTGCTTAATCAAACGGAATTTGTTTCAACCACATACAGCTAATAGCAAGCTCAAACATGAAGTTTGAATTTGGTATTTATTAAGAAATAACGACTCTCTTTAAACTTGCGTATTTTTTTGATTTTTTTTAAATTTACATTGTTGAAACGTTATAAAAGTTAGATGTATTTGATAGGAAATTTTCTGCTCAAGCGAATGGTACTTGTGCCAACCATCTACAATTAATAGCAAGCTCAAGAATATAGTTTGAAGTTGGTACTTATCAAGGAATAACAACTATCTTTAAACTTGCGTATTTTTTTAATTTTTTTATATTTACATTGCTGAAACGTTATAAAGGTAAGACTTATTTGATAGAAAATTTTTTGCTTAATCGAATGGTATTTGCTTCAACCACATACAGCTAAAAGCAAGCTGAAGAATGAAGTTTGAAATTGCTACTTATCAAGGAATAACGACTATCTTTAAACTTGCGCATTTTTTTAATATTTTTTATATTTACATTGCCGAAACGTTATAAAAGTAAAATATATTTATTAGAAAGTATCCTGCTCAATCGAGTAGTACTTGCTTTAACTACCTACAATCAATAGCAAACGCAAGAATGAAGTTTGAAATTGATATTTATCAAGAAATAACGACTTTCTTTAAAATTGAGTATTTTTTTGATTTTTTTTATATTTACATTGCTGAAACGTTATAAAAGTAAAATTTATTTGATAGAAAATTTCCTGCTTAATTGAATGGTATTTGCTTCAACCACATACATCTAAGAGCAAGCTCAAGAATGAAGTTTGAAATTGCTACTTATCAAGGAATAACGACTATCTTTAATCTTGCGTATTTTTTTGTTTTTTTTTTATATTTACATTGCTATAACGTTATAAAATTAAGATATATTTGATAGAAAATTTCCTGTATAATCAAATGGTATTTGCTTCAACTATCTACAATTATTAGCAAGCTCAACAATAAAGTTTGAATTTGGTATAAATTAAGAAATAACGGCTCTATTTAAACTTGCGTATTTTTTTAATTTTTTTCATATTCACATTGCTGAAACGTTATAAAAGTAAAATGTATTTAATAGAAAATTTCCTGCTCAATAGAACGGTATTTGCTTCAACTACATACAGCTAATAGCAAGCTCAAGAATGAAATTTGAAATTGGTACTTATCAGGGAATAACGACTATCTTTAAACTTGCGTATTTTTTTGATTTTTTTTATAATTACATTGCTAAAACTTCATGAAACTAAAATGTCTTTGATAGAAAATATCCTGCTCAATCGAATAGTATTTGCCTCAACCATCTACAATTAATAGCAAGCTCAAGAATGAAGTTTGAATTTGGTATATATTAAGAAATAACGGCTCTATTTAAACTTGCGTATTTTTTTAATTTTTTTCATATTCGCATTGCTGAAACGTTATAAAAGTATAATGTATTTAATAGAAAATTTCCTGCTCAATAGAACGGTATTTGCTTCAACTACATACAGCTAATAGCAAGCTCAAGAATGAAATTTGAAATTGGTACTTATCAGGGAATAACGACTATCTTTAAACTTGCGTATTTTTTTGATTTTTTTTATATTTACATTGTTGAAAGTTATAAAAATAAAATATATATAATAGAAAATTTCCTGCTCAATCGAATGGTATATGTTTCAACCATCTACAATTAATAGCAAGCTCAAGAATGAAGTTTGAAATTGGTATTTATCATGAAATAACGACTCTTTTTAAACATGCGTATTTTTTTAATTTTTTTTTATATTTACATTGCTGAAGCTTTATAAAGCTAGAATGTGTTTGAAAGAAAATATTCTGCTCAATCGAATAGTATTTGCTCCAACCATTTAAAATCAATAGCAAGCTCAAGAATGAAGTTTGAAATTGGTACTTATCAAAGAATAACGACTATCTTTAAACTAGCGTATTTTTTTGAGTTTCTTTATATTTACATTGCTAAAACTTTATAAAACTAAAATGTGTTTGATAGAAAATATCCTGCTCAATCGAGTAGTACTTGCCTCAACCATCTACAATCAATAGCAAGCTCAAGAATGAAGTTTGAAATTGGTATTTATCAAGAAATAACGATTCTCTTTAAACTTTCGCATTTTTTTAATTTTTTTTATATTTACATTGCTGAAACGTTATGAAAGTAAGATATATTTGATAGAAAATTTCCTGCTTAATCGAACGGTATTTGCTTTAACTATTTACAATTAATAGCAAGCTCAAGAATGAAGTTTGAAATTGGTATTTATCAAAAAATAACGACTCTCTTTAAACTTGCGTATTTTTTTGATTTTTTTTTTATTTACATTATTGAAACGTTATAAAAATAGGATGTATTTATTAGGAAATTTACTGCTTAATCGAATGGTACTTGTGTCAACCATCTACAATTAATAGCAAGCTTAACAATAAAGTTTGAAATTGGCACTTATCAAGGAATAACGACTATCTTTAAACTTGCGTATTTTTTTGATTTTTTTTATATTTACATTGCTGAAACGTTATAAAAATTAATTACATTTGATAGAAAATTTCCTGCTTAATCAAACGGAATTTGTTTCAACCACATACAGCTAATAGCAAGCTCAAACATGAAGTTTGAATTTGGTATTTATTAAGAAATAACGACTCTCTTTAAACTTGCGTATTTTTTTGATTTTTTTTAAATTTACATTGTTGAAACGTTATAAAAGTTAGATGTATTTGATAGGAAATTTTCTGCTCAAGCGAATGGTACTTGTGCCAACCATCTACAATTAATAGCAAGCTCAAGAATATAGTTTGAAGTTGGTACTTATCAAGGAATAACAACTATCTTTAAACTTGCGTATTTTTTTAATTTTTTTATATTTACATTGCTGAAACGTTATAAAGGTAAGACTTATTTGATAGAAAATTTTTTGCTTAATCGAATGGTATTTGCTTCAACCACATACAGCTAAAAGCAAGCTGAAGAATGAAGTTTGAAATTGCTACTTATCAAGGAATAACGACTATCTTTAAACTTGCGCATTTTTTTAATATTTTTTATATTTACATTGCCGAAACGTTATAAAAGTAAAATATATTTATTAGAAAGTATCCTGCTCAATCGAGTAGTACTTGCTTTAACTACCTACAATCAATAGCAAACGCAAGAATGAAGTTTGAAATTGATATTTATCAAGAAATAACGACTTTCTTTAAAATTGAGTATTTTTTTGATTTTTTTTATATTTACATTGCTGAAACGTTATAAAAGTAAAATTTATTTGATAGAAAATTTCCTGCTTAATTGAATGGTATTTGCTTCAACCACATACATCTAAGAGCAAGCTCAAGAATGAAGTTTGAAATTGCTACTTATCAAGGAATAACGACTATCTTTAATCTTGCGTATTTTTTTGTTTTTTTTTATATTTACATTGCTATAACGTTATAAAATTAAGATATATTTGATAGAAAATTTCCTGTATAATCAAATGGTATTTGCTTCAACTATCTACAATTATTAGCAAGCTCAACAATAAAGTTTGAATTTGGTATAAATTAAGAAATAACGGCTCTATTTAAACTTGCGTATTTTTTTAATTTTTTTCATATTCACATTGCTGAAACGTTATAAAAGTAAAATGTATTTAATAGAAAATTTCCTGCTCAATAGAACGGTATTTGCTTCAACTACATACAGCTAATAGCAAGCTCAAGAATGAAATTTGAAATTGGTACTTATCAGGGAATAACGACTATCTTTAAACTTGCGTATTTTTTTGATTTTTTTTATAATTACATTGCTAAAACTTCATGAAACTAAAATGTCTTTGATAGAAAATATCCTGTTCAATCGAATAGTATTTGCCTCAACCATCTACAATTAATAGCAAGCTCAAGAATGAAGTTTGAATTTGGTATATATTAAGAAATAACGGCTCTATTTAAACTTGCGTATTTTTTTAATTTTTTTCATATTCGCACTGCTGAAACGTTATAAAAGTAAAATGTATTTAATAGAAAATTTCCTGCTCAATAGAACGGTATTTGCTTCAACTACATACAGCTAATAGCAAGCTCAAGAATGAAATTTGAAATTGGTACTTATCAGGGAATAACGACTATCTTTAAACTTGCGTATTTTTTTGATTTTTTTTATATTTACATTGTTGAAAGTTATAAAAATAAAATATATATAATAGAAAATTTCCTGCTCAATCGAATGGTATATGTTTCAACCATCTACAATTAATAGCAAGCTCAAGAATGAAGTTTGAAATTGGTATTTATCATGAAATAACGACTCTTTTTAAACTTGCGTATTTTTTTAATTTTTTTTTATATTTACATTGCTGAAGCTTTATAAAGCTAGAATGTGTTTGAAAGAAAATATTCTGCTCAATCGAATAGTATTTGCTCCAACCATTTAAAATCAATAGCAAGCTCAAGAATGAAGTTTGAAATTGGTACTTATCAAAGAATAACGACTATCTTTAAACTAGCGTATTTTTTTGAGTTTCTTTATATTTACATTGCTAAAACTTTATAAAACTAAAATGTGTTTGATAGAAAATATCCTGCTCAATCGAGTAGTACTTGCCTCAACCATCTACAATCAATAGCAAGCTCAAGAATGAAGTTTGAAATTGGTATTTATCAAGAAATAACGATTCTCTTTAAACTTTCGCATTTTTTTAATTTTTTTTATATTTACATTGCTGAAACGTTATGAAAGTAAGAAATATTTGATAGAAAATTTCCTGCTTAATCGAACGGTATTTGCTTTAACTATTTACAATTAATAGCAAGCTCAAGAATGAAGTTTGAAATTGGTATTTATCAAAAAATAACGACTCTCTTTAAACTTGCGTATTTTTTTGATTTTTTTTTTATTTACATTATTGAAACGTTATAAAAATAGGATGTATTTATTAGGAAATTTACTGCTTAATCGAATGGTACTTGTGTCAACCATCTACAATTAATAGCAAGCTTAACAATAAAGTTTGAAATTGGCACTTATCAAGGAATAACGACTATCTTTAAACTTGCGTATTTTTTTGATTTTTTTTATATTTACATTGCTGAAACGTTATAAAAATTAATTACATTTGATAGAAAATTTCCTGCTTAATCAAACGGAATTTGTTTCAACCACATACAGCTAATAGCAAGCTCAAACATGAAGTTTGAATTTGGTATTTATTAAGAAATAACGACTCTCTTTAAACTTGCGTATTTTTTTGATTTTTTTTAAATTTACATTGTTGAAACGTTATAAAAGTTAGATGTATTTGATAGGAAATTTTCTGCTCAAGCGAATGGTACTTGTGCCAACCATCTACAATTAATAGCAAGCTCAAGAATAAAGTTTGAAATTGGTACTTATCAAGGAATAACGACTATCTTAAAACTTGCGAAATTTTTTAATTTTTTTTATATTTGCATTGCTGAAACGTTATAAAAGTAAGATGTATTTGATAGAAAATTTTCTGCTTAATCGAATGGTATTTGCTTTTACCATCTACAATTTATAGCAAGCTCAAGAATAAAGTTTGAATTTGGTACTTATCAAGGAATAACGACTAACTTTAAACTTGCGCATTTTTTTAATTTTTTTATTTTTATATTGCTGAATCGTTATAAAAGTACAATGTATTTTATTGAAAATTTTCTGCCTAATCAAATGGTATTTGCCTTTACCATCTACAATTAATAGCAAGCTCAAGAATAAAGTTTGAAGTTGGTACTTATCAAGGAATAACGACTATCTTTAAACTTGCGCATTTTTTTAATTTTTTTATATTTATATTGCTGAAACGTTATAGAGGTAAAATGTATTTTATAGAAAATTTTCTGCCTAATCGAATGGTATTTGCTTTTACCATCAACAATTAATAGCAAGCTCAAGAATAAAGTTTGAAGTTGGTACTTATCAAGGAATAACGACTATCTTTAAACTTGCGCATTTTTTAAATTTTTTCATATTTAGATTGTTGAAACGTTATAAAAGTAAGAAATATTTGATGAAAAATTTTCTGTCTAATCAAGTGGTATTTGCTTTAACTATCTACAGTTAATAGCAAGCTCAAGAATAAAGTTTGAATTTGGTACTTATCAAGGAATAACGACTATCTTTAAACTTGCGCATTTTTTAAATATTTTTTATATTCACATTGCTGAAACGTTATAAGAGTAGAATGTATTTGATAGAAAATTTACTGCTTAATCGAATGGTATTTGTCTCGACCATCTACAATTAATAGCAAGCTTAAGAATGAAGTTTGAATTTGGTATTTATCAAGAAATAACAACTTTTTTTAAACTTGCGTATTTTTTTAATTTTTTTTTATTTACATTGCTGAAACTTTATAAAACTAGAATGTGTTTGATAGAAAATATCCTGCTCAATCAAATATTACTTGCTTCAACCATTTAAAATCAATAGCAAGCTCAAGAATGAAGTTTGAAATTGGTACTTATCAAGAAATAACGACTATTTTTAAACTTACGAAATTTTTTAATTTTTTTTATATTTACATTGCTGAAACGTTATAAAAGTAAAATGTATTTTATAGAAAATTTTTTTCTTAATCAAATGGTTTTTGCTTTTACCATCTACAATTAATAGCAAGCTCAAGAATAAAATTTGAAGTTGGTACTTATTAAGGAATAACGACTATCTTTAAACTTGCGCATTTTTTAATTTTTTCATATTTAAATTGTTGAAACGTTATAAAAATTAATTACATTTGATAGAAAATTTCCTGCTTAATCAAACGGAATTTGTTTCAACCACATACAGCTAATAGCAAGCTCAAACATGAAGTTTGAAATTGGTATTTATTAAGAAATAACGACTCTCTTTAAACTTGCGTATTTTTTTGATTTTTTTTAAATTTACATTGTTGAAACGTTATAAAAGTTAGATGTATTTGATAGGAAATTTTCTGCTCAAGCGAATGGTACTTGTGCCAACCATCTACAATTAATAGCAAGCTCAAGAATAAAGTTTGAAATTGGTACTTATCAAGGAATAACGACTATCTTTAAACTTGCGTATTTGTTTTTTTTTTATAATTAAATTGCTAAAACTTCATGAAACTAAAATGTGTTTGATAGAAAATATCCTGCTTAATCGAATAGTATTTGCTTCAACCATCTACAACCAATAGCAAGCTCAAGAATGAAGTTTGAATTTGGTATTTATCAAGAAATGACGACTCTCTTTAAACTTGCGCATTTTTTTGATTTTTTTTTATATTTACATTGTTGAAGCGTCATAAAGGTAGGATGTATTTAATAGAAAATTTCTTGCTCAATAGAATGGTGTTTGTGTCAACTATCTACAATTAATAGCAAGCTCAAGAATAAAGTTTGAAATTGGTACTTATCAAGGAATAACGACTATCTTAAAACTTGCGCAATTTTTTATTTTTTTTTATATTTGCATTGCTGAAACGTTATAAAAGTAAGATGTATTTGATAGAAAATTTTCTGCTTAATCGAATGGTATTTGCTTTTACCATCTACAATTTATAGCAAGCTCAAGAATAAAGTTTGAAGTTGGTACTTATCAAGGAATAACGACTAACTTTAAACTTGCGCATTTTTTTAATTTTTTTATTTTTATATTGCTGAATCGTTATAAAAGTACAATGTATTTTATTGAAAATTTTCTGCCTAATCAAATGGTATTTGCTTTTACCATCTACAATTAATAGCAAGCTCAAGAATAAAGTTTGAAGTTGGTACTTATCAAGGAATAACGACTATCTTTAAACTTGCGCATTTTTTTAATTTTTTTATATTTATATTGCTGAATCGTTATAGAGGTAAAATGTATTTTATAGAAAATTTTCTGCTTAATCGAATGGTATTTGCTTTTACCATCTACAATTAATAGCAAGCTCAAGAATAAAGTTTGAAGTTGGTACTTATCAAGGAATAACGACTATCTTTAAACTTGCGCATTTTTTAAATTTTTTCATATTTAGATTGTTGAAACGTTATAAAAGTAAGAAATATTTGATGAAAAATTTTCTGCCTAATCAAATGGTATTTGCTTTAACTATCTACAGTTAATAGCAAGCTCAAGAATGAAGTTTGAAATTGGTACTTATCAAGGAATAACGACTATCTTTAAACTTGCGTATTTTTTTAATTTTTTTTATATTTACATTGCTGAAACGTTATAAGTTTAAGATATGTTTGATAAAAAATTTCCTGCCTAATCAAATGGTATTTGCTTCAACCATTTAAAATCAAGAGCAAGCTCAAGAATGAAGTTTGAATTTGGTACTTATCAAGGAAGAACGACTATTTTTAAACATGCGAATTTTTTTAATTTTTTTTATATTTACATTGCTGAAACGTTATGAAAGTAAAAAGTATTTGATAGAAAATTTTCTGCCTAATCAAATGGTATTTGCTTTAACTATCTACAGTTAATAGCAAGCTCAAGAATGAAGTTTGAAATTGGTATTTATCAAGAAATAACGACTCTTTTTAAACTTGCGTATTTTTTTTATATTTACATTGCTGAAACGTTATAAATTTAAGATATGTTCGATAAAAAAATTCCTGCCTAATCAAATGGTATTTGCTTCAACCATTTAAAATCAATAGCAAGCTCAATAATGAAGTTTGAATTTGATGCTTATCAAGGAATAACGACTATTTTTAAACTTGCGCATTTTTTAATTTTTTTTATATTTACATTGCTGAAACGTTATAAAGGTAATTTGTAGTTAATAGAAAATTTCCTGCTTAATCAAACGGAATTTGCTTCAACCACATACAGCTAATAGCAAGCTCAAAAATAAAGTTTGAAATTGGTACTTATCAAGGAATAACGACTATCTTTAAACTTGCGTATTTTTTTGATTTTTTTTGTATTTACATTGCTGATACTTCATAAAACTAGAACGTGTTTGATAGAAAATATTCTGCTCAATTGAACAATACTTGCTTCAGCCATCAACAATCAATAGCAAGCTCAAGAATGAAGTTTGGAATTGGTATTTATCAAGAAATAACGACTCTTTTTAAACTTGCGTATTTTTTTAAATATTTTTATATTTACATTGCTGAAACTTTATAAAACTAAAATGTGTTTGATAGAAAATATCCTGTTCAATCGAATAGTACTTGCTTCAACCATTTAAAATCAATAGCAAGCTCAAGAATGAAGTTTGAAATTGGTACTTATCAAGGAATAACGACTATTTTTAAACTTGCACATTTTTTTAATTTTTTTTATATTTACATTGCTGAAACGTTATAAAAGTAAAATTTTTTTGATAGAAAATTTTTTGCTTAATCGAATGGTATTTGCTTTAACCACATACAGCTAAGAGCAAGCTGAAGAATGAAGTTTGAAATTGGTACTTATCAAGGAATAACGACTATTTTTAAACTTGCGGGTTTTTTTAATTTTTTTATATTTACATTGCTGAAACGTTATAAAAGTAAGATTTATTTGATAGAAAATTTCCTGCTTAATCGAATGGTATTTGCTTCAAACACATACAGCTAAGAGCAAGCTCAAGAATGAAGTTTGAAATTGTTACTTATCAAGGAATAACGACTATCTTTAAACTTGCGTATTTTTTTAATTTTTTTTATATTTACATTGCTGAAACGTTATAAATAAAATACATTTGATAGAAAATTTCCTACTTAATCGAATGGTATTTGCTTCAACTATTTACAATTAATAGCAAGCTCAAGAATGAAGTTTAAAATTGGTATTTATCAAGAAATAACGACTCCTTTTAAACTTGCGTATTTTTTTAATTTTTTTTTATTTACATTGCTGAAACTATATAAAACTAGAATGTGTTTGATAGAAAATATCCTGCTCAATCGAATAGTATTTGCCTCAGCCATTTAAAATCAATAGCAAGCTCAAGAATGAAGTTTGAAATTGGTACTTATCAAGGAATAACGACTATTTTTAAACTTGCGCATTTTTTTAATTTTTTTTATATTTACATTGTTGAAACGTAATAAAAGTAAGATTTATTTGATAGAAAATTTTTTGCTTAATCGAATGGTATTTGCTTCGACCACATACAGCTGAGAGCAAGCTCAAGAATGAAGTTTGTAATTGCTACTTATCAAGGAATAACGACTATCTTTAAACTTACGTATTTTTTTGTTTTTTTTTATATTTGCATTACTGAAACGTTATAAAAATACGATATATTTAATAAAAAATTTCCTGCTTAATCGAATGGTATTTGCTTCAAACACATACAGCTAAGAGCAAGCTCAAGAATGAAGTTTGAAATTGTTACTTATCAAGGAATAACGACTATCTTTAAACTTGCTTTTTTTTGATTTTTTTTATATTTACATTGCTGAAGCGTTATAGAAGTAAAATACATTTGATAGAAATTTTCTTGCTTAATCGAATGGTATTTGCTTCAACCATTTACAATTAATGGCAAGCTCAAGAATGAAGTTTGAAATTGGTACTTATCAAGGAATAACGACTATTTTTAAACTTGCACATTTTTTTAATTTTTTTTATATTTACGTTGCCAAAACGTTATAAAACTATAATGTGTTTGATAGAAAATATTCTGCTCAATCAAATAATACTTGCTTCAGCCATCTACAATCAATAGCAAGCTCAAGAATGAAGTTTGGAATTGGTATCTATCAAGAAATAACGACTCTTTTTAAACTTGCGTATTTTTTTAAATATTTTTATATTTACATTGCTGAAACTTTATAAAACTAAAATGTGTTTGATAGAAAATATCCTGTTCAATCGAATAGTATTTGCTTCAACCATTTAAAATCAATAGCAAGCTCAAGAATGAAGTTTGAAATTGGTACTTATCAAGGATTAACGACTATTTTTAAACTTGCACATTTTTTTAATTTTTTTTATATTTACATTGCTGAAACGTTACAAAAGTAAAATTTTTTTGATAGAAAATTTTTTGTTTAATCGAATGGTATTTGCTTTAACCACATACAGCTAAGAGCAAGCTGAAGAATGAAGTTTGAAATTGGTACTTATCAAGGAATAACGACTATTTTTAAACTTGCGGGTTTTTTTAATTTTTTTTTATATTTACATTGCTGAAACGTTATAAAAGTAAGATTTATTTGATAGAAAATTTCCTGCTTAATCGAATGGTATTTGCTTCAACCATCTACAATTAACAGCAAGTTCAAAAATGAAGTTTGAAATTGGTACGTATTAAGGAATAACAACTATCTTTAAACTTGCGTATTTTTTTAATTTTTTTTATATTTACATTGCTGAAACGTTATAAAGGTAAGATTTATTTGATAGAAAATTTTCTGCTTAATCGAATGGTTTTTGCTTCAACCACATACAGCTAAGAGCAAGCTCAAAAATGAAGTTTGAAATTGCTACTTATCAAGGAATAACGACTATCTTTAAACTTGCGTATTTTTTTGTTTTTTTTTATATTTGCATTACTGAAACATTATAAATAAGATATATTTGATAGAAAATTTTCTGCTCAATCGAATGGTATTTGCTTTAACTATCTACAATTAATAGCAAGCTCAAGAATGAAGTTTGAAATTGGTATTTATCAAGAAATAACGACTCTTTTTAAACATGCGTATTTTTTTTTTTTTTATTTACATTGCTGAAACTCTATAAAACTAGAATGTGTTTGATAGAAAATATCCTGCTCAATCGAATAGTACTTGCCTCAACCATTTAAAATTAATAGCAAGCTCAAGAATAAAGTTTGAAATTGGTACTTATCAAGGAATAACGACTATTTTTAAACTTGCTAATTTTTTAAATTTTTTTTATATTTACATTGCTGAAACGTTATAAAAGTAAGATATATTTGATGGAAAATTTTCTGCTTAATCGAACGGTATTTGTTTCAACCATCTACAATTAATAGCAAGCTCAAGAATAAAGTTTGAAATTGGTATTTATCAAGAAATAACGACTCTTTTTAAACTTGCGTATTTTTTTTATTTTTTTAATATTTACATTGTTGAAACGTTATAAAAGAAAAAATGTATTTGATAGAAAATTTCCTGCTTAATCAAATGGTATTTGTTTCAATTATCTGTAATTAATAGCAAGCTCAAGAATAAAGTTTGAAATTGGTACTTATCAAGAAATAAAGACTATTTTTAAACTTGCGCATTTTTTTAATTTTTTTTATATTTACATTGCTGAAACGTTATAAAAGTAAAATACATTTGATAGAAATTTTCTTGCTTAATCGGATGGTATTTGCTTCAACCACATACAGCTAAGAGCAAGCTCAAGAATGAAGTTTAAAGTTGCTACTTATCAAGGAATATCGACTATCTATAAACTTGCGTATTTTTTTGATTTTTTTTATATTTACATTGCTAAAACGTTATAAAAATAAGATACATTTTATAGAAAATTTTCTGCTCAATCGAACGGTACTTGTTTCAACCATCTGCAGTTAATAGCAAGCTCAAGAATAAAGTTTGAAATTGGTATTTATCAAGAAATAACAACTCTCTTTAAACTTGCGTATTTTTTTGATTTTTTTAATATTTACATCGCTAAAACTTTATAAAAAAAGATACATTTGATAGAAAATTTCCTGTTTAATCGAATGGTATTTGCTTCAACCACATACAGCTAAGAGCAAGCTCAAGAATGAAGTTTGAAATTGCTACCTATCAAGGAATATCGACTATCTATAAACTTGCGTATTTTTTTTATTTTTTTTATATTTACATTGCTGAAATGTTATAAAAATAAAACATATTTGATAGAAAATTTCCTGCTTAATCGAACAGTATTTGTTTCAACTATCTACAATTAATAGCAAGCTCAAGAATGAAGTTTGAAATTGGTATTTATCAAGAAATAACGACTCCTTTTAAACTTGCGTATTTTTTTAATTTTTTTTTATTTACATTGCTGAAACTTTATAAAGCTAGAATGTGTTTGATAGAAAATATCCTGCTCAATCGAATAGTACCTGCCGCAGCCATTTAAAATCAATAGCAAGCTCAAGAATAAAGTTTGAAATTGGTACTTATCAAGGAATAACGACTATTTTTAAACTTGCTAATTTTTTTAATTTTTTTTATATTTACATTGCTGAAACGTTATAAATGTAAGATATATTTGATGGAAAATTTCCTGCTTAATCGAACGGTATTTGCTTCAACCATCTACAATTAACAGCAAGCTCAAAAATGAAGTTTGGAATTGGTACTTATTAAGGAATAACAACTATCTTTAAACTTTCGTATTTTTTTGATTTTTTTTATATTTACATTGTTGAAAAGTTATAAGAATAAAATATATTTGATAGAAAATTTCTTGCTTAATCGAATGGTATTTGTTTCAGCTATCTACAATTAATAGCAAGCTCAAGAATAAAGTTTGAAATTGATACTTATCAAGAAATAACGACTATTTTTAAACTTGTGCATTTTTTTAATTTTTTTTATATTTACTTTGCTGAAACGTTATAAAGGTAAAATTTATTTGATAAAAAATTTCCTGCTTAATCGAACGGTATTTGCTTCAACTACATACAGCTAAGAGCAAGCTCAAGAATGAAGTTTGAAATTGCTACTTATCAAGGAATAACGACTATATTTAAACTTGCGTATTTTTTTAATTTTTTTTTATTTACATTGCTGAAACGTTATAAAAGTAAAATTTATTTGATAAAAAATTTCCTGCTTAATCGAATGGTATTTGTTTCAACTATCTACAATTAATAGCAAGCTAAAGAATGAAGTTTGAAATTGGTATTTATCAAGAAATAACGACTCTTTTTAAACTTGCGTATTTTTTTAATTTTTTTTTATTTACATTGCTGAAACGTTATAAAAGTAAAATTTATTTGATAAAAAATTTCCTGCTTAATCGAATGGTATTTGTTTCAACCATCTACAATTAACAGTAAGCTCAAAAGTAAAGTTTGAATTTGGTACTTATTAAGGAATAACGACTATCTTTACACTTGCGTATTTTTTTGATTTTTTTATTTTTATATTGCTGAAACGTTATAAAAATAAGATGTATTTGATAGAAAATTTTTTGTTTAATCAAATGGTACTTGCTTCAACCATCTTCAATTAATAGCAAGCTCAAGAATAAAGTTTGAAATTGGTACTTATCAAGAAATAACGACTACTTTTAAACTTGCGCATTTTTTTAATTTTTTCTAATTTAAATTGCTGAAACGTTATAAAAGTTAAATGTATTTGATAGAAAATTTTTTGCCTAATCAAATGGTATTTGCTTTAACTATCTACAGTTAATAGCAAGCTCAAGAATGAAGTTTGAAATTGGTACTTATCAAGGAATAACGACTATCTTTAAACTTGCGCATTTTTTTAATTTTTTTTATACTCACATTGCTGAGACGTTACAAAAGTAAGATGTATTTAACACAAAATTTCCTGGTCAATCAAATGGTACTTGTTTTAACCATCTACAATTTATAGCAAGCTCAATAATAAAGTTTGAAATTGGTACTTATCAAGGAATAACGACTATCTTTAAACTTGCGCATTTTTTAAATTTTTTTTATATTTACTTTGCTGAAACGTTATAAAAGTGTAATGTGTTAGATAGAAAATTTCCTGCTTAATCGAATAATATTTGCTTCAACCACATACAGCTAAGAGCAAGCTCAAGAATGAAGTTTGAAATTGCTACTTATCAAGGAATAACGACTATATTTAAACTTGCGAATTTTTCTGATTTTTTTTATATTTACATTGCTGAAACGTTATAAAAATAAGATACATTTGACATAAAATTTTCTGCATAATCGAATGGTATTTGTTTCAACCATATAGAGTTAACAGTAAGCTCAAAAATGAAGTTTGAAATTGGTACTTATTAAGGAATAACAACTATCTTTAAACTTGCGTATTTTTTTGAGTTTTTTTATATTTACATTGCTGAAACATTATAAAACTAAAATGTGTTTGATAGAAAATATCCTGCTTAATCGAATGGTATTTGTTTCAACCATTTACAATTTCAAACTTCATTCTTGAGCTTGCTAATAATTTTAAATGGTTAAAGCAAGTACTATTTGATTGAACAGGATATTTTCTATCAAACACATTCTAGTTTTATAAAGCCTCAGCAATGTAAATATAAAAAAAAATTAAAAAAATACGCAAGTTTAAAAAGAGTCGTTATTTCTTCATAAATACCATTTACAACTTCAAGAATGAAGTTTGAAATTGGTATTTATGAAGAAATAACGACTCTTTTTAAACTTGCGTATTTTTTTAATTTTTTTTTATATTTACATTGCTGAGGCTTTATAAAACTAGAATGTGTTTGATAGAAAATATCCTGTTCAATCAAACAGTACTTGCTTTAACCATTTAAAATTATTAGCAAGCTCAAGAATGAAGTTTGAAATTGGTACTTATCAAGGAATAACGACTATCTTCAAACTTGCGTATTTTTTTAATTTTTTTTATATTTACATTGCTGAAGCTTTATAAAACTAGAATGTGTTTGATAGAAAATATCCTTCTTAATCAAATAGTATTTGCCTCAACCATTTAAAATCAATAGCAAGCTCAAGAATGAAGTTTGAAATTGGTACTTATCAACGAATAACGACTATTTTTAAACTTGCGCATTTTTTTAATTTTTTTTATATTTACATTGCTGAAACGTTATAAAAGTAAGTTACAATTAATAGAAAATTTTCTGATTAATCGAATGGTTTTTGCTTCAATCACATACAGCTAAGAGCAAGCTCAAGAATGAAGTTTGAAATTGCTACTTATCAAGGAATAACGACTATCTTTAAACTTGCGTATTTTTTTAATTTTTTTTATATTTACATTGTTGAAGCTTTATAAAACTAGAACGTTTTTGATAAAAAATATCCTGTTCAATCGAATAGTACTTGCTTCAATCATCTAAAATCAATAGCAAGCTCAAGAATGAAGTTTGAATTTGGTACTTATCAAGAAATAACGACTATTTTTAAACTTGCAAATTTTTTTAATTTTTTTTATATTTACATTGTTGAAACGTTATAAGAGTAAGATATGTTTGATAGAAAATTTCCTGCTTAATCGAACGGTATTTGCTTCAACCATCTACAATTAACAGCAAGCTAAAAAATGAAGTTTGAAATTGGTTCTTATTAAGGAATAACGACTATCTTTAAACTAGCGTATTTTTTTAATTTTTTTTATATTTACATTGCTGAAACATTATAAAACTATAATGTGTTTGATAGAAAATATCCTGCTTAATCAAATAGTATTTGCTTCAACCATGTGCAATCAATAGCATACTCAAAAATGAAGTTTGAAATTGGTATTTATTAAGGAATAACGAATATCTTTAAACTTGCGTATTTTTTTGATTTTTTTTATATTTACATCGCTGAAACGTTTTAAAAGTAGGACGTATTTGATAGAAAATTTCCTGCTCAAATAAATGGTATTTGTTTCAACCATCTGTAGTTAATAGCAAGCTCAAGAATAAAGTTTGAAGTTGGTACTTATCAAGAAATAACGACTATTTAAACTTGCGCATTTTTTTAATTTTTTTATATTTACATTGCTGAAAAAGTATAAAAATAAAATACGTTTGATAAAAAATTTCCTGTTTAATTGAATGGTATTTGTTTCAACCATCTACAACTAATAGCAAGCTCAAGTATGAAGTTTGAAATTGGTATTTATCAAGGAATAACGACTATCTTTAAACTTGCGTATTTTTTTGATTTTTTTTATATTTACATTGCTAAGACGTTATAAAGATAAAATATATATGATAGAAAATTTCCTGTTTAATCGAATGGTATTTGTTTCAACCGTCTACAATTAATAGCAAGCTCAAGAATGAAGTTTGAAATTGGTATTTATCAAGAAATAACATCTCTTTTTAAACTTGCGTATTTTTTTAATTTTTTTTTAACTTTGCATTACTGAAACGTTATAAAGATAGGATGTATTTGATAGAAAATTTTCCGCTTAATCAAATGGTACTTGTTTCAACCATCTGCAATTAATAGCAAGCTCAAGAATAAAGTTTAAAATTGGTATTTATTAAGAAATAACAACTCTCTTTAAACTTGCGAATTTTTTTAATTTTTTTAATATTTACATTGCTAAAACGTTATAAAAGTAACTTGTTATTGATAGAAAATTTCCTGCTTAATCAAACGAAATTTGCTTCAACCACATACAGCTAATAGCAAGCTCAAAAATGAAGTTTGAAATTGGTACTTATCAAGGAATAACGACTATCTTTAAACTTGCGTATTTTTTTAATTTTTTTTATATTTACATTGCTGAAACATTATAAAGCTAAAATGTGTTTGATAGAAAATATCCTGCTTAATCAAATAGTACTTGCTTCAACCATCTGCAATCAATAGCATACTCAAAAATGAAGTTTGAAGTTGGTATTTATTAAGGAATAACGACTATATTTAAACTTGCGTATTTTTTTGATTTTTTTTATATTTACAATGCTGAAACGTTTTAAAAGTAAGATATAATTAATAGAAAATTTCCAGCTTAATCGAATGGTATTTGCCTCAACCATCTACAATTAACAGCAAGCTCAAAAATGATGTTTGAAATTGGTTCTTATTAAGGAATAACGACTATCTTTAAACTTGCGTATTTTTTGATTTTTTTTATATTTACATTGCTAAAACATTATAAAACTAAAATGTGTTTGTTATAAAATATCCTGCTTAAAAAAATAGTACTTGCTTCAACCATCTACAATCAATAGCATACTCAAAAATGAAGTTTGAAATTGGTATTTATTAAGGAATAACGACTATATTTAAACTTGCGCAATTTTTTAATTTTTTTATATTTACATTGTTGAAGCTTTATAAAACTAGAACGTTTTTGATAAAAAATATCCTGTTCAATCGAATAGTACTTGCTTCAATCATCTAAAATCAATAGCAAGCTCAAGAATGAAGTTTGAATTTGGTACTTATCAAGAAATAACGACTATTTTTAAACTTGTGCATTTTTTTAATTTTTTTTATATTTACTTTGCTGAAACGTTATAAAAGTAAGATTTATTTGACAAAAAATTTCCTGCTTAATCGAATGGTATTTGCTTCAACCACATACAGCTAAGAGCAAGCTCAAGAATGAAGTTTGAAATTGCTACTTATCAAGGAATAACGACTATATTTAAACTTGCGAATTTTTCTGATTTTTTTTATATTTACATTGCTGAAACGTTATCAAAATAAGATACATTTGACAGAAAATTTTCTGCATAATCGAATGGTATTTGTTTCAACCATCTAGAGTTAACAGTAAGCTCAAAAATGAAGTTTGAAATTGGTACTTATTAAGGAATAACAACTATCTTTAAACTTGCGTATTTTTTTGATTTTTTTTATATTTACATTGCTGAAACATTATAAAACTAAAACGTGTTTGATAGAAAATATCCTGCTTAATCGAATGGTATTTGTTTCAACCATTTACAATTAATAGCAAGCTCAAGAATGAAGTTTGAAATTGGTATTTATCAAGAAATAACGACTCTTTTTAAACTTGCGTATTTTTTTAATTTTTTTTTATATTTACATTCCTGAGGCTTTATAAAACTAGAATGTGTTTGATAGAAAATATCCTGTTCAATCAAATAGTTCTTGCTTCAACCATTTAAAATTATTAGCAAGCTCAAGAATGAAGTTTGAAATTGGTACTTATCAAGGAATAACGACTACCTATAACTTGCGTATTTTTTTGATTTTTTTTATATTTACATTGCTGAAACGTTATAAAATTAAGATACATTTGATAGAAATTTTTTTGCTTAATCGAATGGTATTTGTTTCAACCATCTACAATTAATAGCAAGCTCAAGAATGAAGTTTGAATTTGGTATTTATCAAGAAATAACAACTCTTTTTACACTTGCGTATTTTTTTAATTTTTTTTTATTTACATTGCTGAAATGTTATGAAAGTAAAACTTATTTGATATAAAATTTCCTGCCTAATCGAATGGTATTTGCTTTAACCCCTTACAATTAACAGCAAGCTCAAGAATAAAGTTTGAAATTGGTGCTTATCAAGGAATAACGACTATTTTTAAACTTGCGCATTTTTTAATTTTTTTTATATTTACATTGCTGAAACGTTATAAAAGTAACTTGTGGTTGATAGAAAATTTTTTGTTCAATTGAATGGTATTTGCTTCAACCATCTACAGTTAATAGCAAGCTCAAGTATAAAGTTTGAATTTGGTACTTATCAAGGAATAACGACTATTTTTAAACTTGCGTATTTTTTTGAGTTTCGTTATATTTACATTGCTGAAACTTTATAAAACTAAAACGTGTTTGATAGAAAATATCCTGCTCAATCGAATAGTACTTGCCTCAACCATTTACAATTAATAGCATACTTAAAAATAAAGTTTGAAATTGGTATTTATCAAGGAATAACGACAATTTTTAAACTTGCGTATTTTTTTGATTTTTTTTATATTTACATTGCTGAAACGTTATAAAGATAAAATATAATTGATAGAAAATTTCCTGTTTAATTGAATGGTATTTAATTCAACAATCTACAATTAATAGCAAGCTCAAGAATAAAGTTTAAAATTGGTACTTATCAAGGAATAACGACTATCTTTAAACTTGCGTATTTTTTTGATTTTTTTTATAATTACATTGCTAAAACTCCATAAAACTAAAATGTGTTTGATAGAAAATTTCCTGTTTAATTGAACGGTATTTGTTTCAACCATCTACAATTAATAGCAAGCTCAAGAATGAAGTTTAAAATTGGTTCTTATTAAGGAATAACGACTATCTTTAAACTTGCGTATTTTTTTAATTTTTTCTATATTCACATTGCTGAAACGTTATTAAAGTAAAATGTATTTAATAGAAAATTTCTTGCTCAATGGAACGGTATTTGCTTTAACTACATACAGCTAATAGCAAGCTCAAGAATAAAGTTTGAAATTGGTACTTATCAAGTAATAACGATTATATTTAAACTTGCGTATTTTTTTGATTTTTTTTATATTTACATTGTTAAAATGTTATAAAAATAAGATATATATAATAGAAAATTTCCTGCTTAATCGAATGGTATATGTTTCAACTATCTACAATTAATAGCAAGCTCAAGAATAAAGTTTGAAGTTGGTATTTATCAAGAAATAAGGACTCTTTTTAAACTTCCGTATTTTTTTAATTTTTTTTTATTTACATTGCTGAAACGTTATGATAGTAAAATTTATTTGATATAAAATTTCCTGCCTAATCGAATGGTATTTGCTTTAACCTTTACAATTAACAGCAAGCTCAAGAATAAAGTTTGTAATTGGTGCTTATCAAGGAATAACGACTACTTTTAAACTTGCGCATTTTATAATTTTTTTTATATTTACATTGCTGAAACGTTATAAAAGTAAGATATATTTAATAGAAAATTTCCTCCTTAATCGAATGGTATTTGCTTTAACCCTTTGCAATTAACAGCAAGCTCAAAAATGAAGTTTGAAATTGGTACTTATCAAGGAATAACGACTATCTTTAAACTTGCGTATTTTTTTGATTTTTTCTATATTTACATTGCTGAAACGTTATAAAGATAAAATATATATGATAGAAAATTCCCTGTTTAATCGAATGGTATTTGTTTCAACCATCTACAAATAATAGCAAGCTCAAAAATGAAGTTTGAAATTGGTATTTATCAAGAAATAACAACTCTTTTTAAACTTGCGTATTTTTTTAATTTTTTTTATATTTACATTGCTGAAACGTTATAAAAGTAGGATGTGTTTGATAGAAAATTTTTTGCTTAATTAAACGAAATTTGCTTCAACCACATACAGCTAATAGCAAGCTCAAAAATGAAGTTTGAAATTGGTACTTATCAAGGAATAACGACTATTTTTAAACTTGCGCATTTTTTTAATATTTTCTATATTCACGTTGCTGAAACGTTATAAAAGTAGAATGTATTTGATAGAAAATTTACTGCTTAATCGAATGGTATTTGCTTCAGCCATCTACAATTAATAGCAAGCTCAAGAATGAAGTTTGAAATTGGTATTTATCAAAAAATAACGACTATTTTTAAACTTGCGTATTTTTTTGATTTTTTTTATATTTACATTGCTGAAACGATATAAAGTTAAAATACATTTGATAGAAAATTTCCTTTTTAATTAAATGGTATTTGCTTCAACCATCTACAATTAATAGCAAGCTCAAGAATGAAGTTTGAAATTGGTATTTATCAAGAAATAACAACTCTTTTTAAACTTGCGTATTTTTTTAATTTTTTTTATATTTACATTGCTGAAACGTTATAAAAGTAAAATGTATTTGATAGAAAATTTTCTGCTCAATCGAATGGTACTTGTTTCAACCATCTGCAATTATTAGCAAGCTCAAGAATAAAGTTTGAAATTGGTACTTATCATGAAATAACGACTATTTTTAAACTTGCGCATTTTTTTATTTTTTTTATATTTACATTGCTGAAACGTTATAAATGAAAGATACATTTGATAGAAAATTTCCTCCTTAATCGAATGGTATTTGCTTTAACCCCTTACAATTAACAGCAAGCTCAAGAATGAAGTTTGAATTTGGTGCTTATCAAGGAATAACGACTATTTTTAAACTTGCGCATTTTTTAATTTTTTTTATATTTATATTGCTGAAACGTTATAAAAGTAACTTGTAGTTAATAGAAAATTTCCTGCTTAATCAAACGAAATTTGTTTCAACCACATACAGCTAATAGCAAGCTCAAAAATGAAGTTTGAAATTGGTACTTATCAAGGAATAACGACTATCTTTAAACTTGCGTATTTTTTGATTTTTTTTATATTTACATTGCTGAAACGTTATAAAAATAAAATTCATTTGATAGAAAATTTCCTGTTTAATTGAATGGTATTTGCTTCAACCATCTACAATTAATAGCAAGCTCAAAAATGAAGTTTGAAATTGGTATTTATTAAGAAATAACGACTCTCTTTAAACTTGCGTATTTTTTTGATTTTTTTTAAATTTACATTATTGAAACGTTATAAAAGTAGGATGCATTTGATAGGAAATTTCCTGCTCAAGCGAATGGTACTTGTGCCAACCATCTAAAATTAATAGCAAGCTCAATAATAAAGTTTGAATTTGGTACTTATCAAGGAATAACGACTATCTTTAAACTTGCGTATTTTTTTGATTTTTTTTATAATTGCATTGCTAAAACTTTATGAAACTAAAATGTGTTTAATAAAAAATATCCTGCTCAATCGAATAGTATTTGCTTCAACCATCTACAAGCAATAGCAAGCTCAAGAATGAAGTTTGAAATTGGTATTTATCAAGAAATGACGACTCTCTTTAAACTTGCGTATTTTTTTGATTTTTTTTATATTTACATTGTTGAAGCGTCATAAAAGTAAAATGTATTTGATAGGAAATTTCCTGCTCAAGCGAATGGTATTTGTGTCAACTATCTACAAGTAATAGCAAGCTCAAGAATAAAGTTTGAAATTGGTACTTATCAAGGAATAACGACTATCTTTAAACTTGCGTATTTTTTTGATTTTTTTTATATTTACATTGTCGAAGCGTCATAAAAGTAGGATGTATTTCATAGGAAATTTCCTGCTCAAGCGAATGGTACTTGTGCCAACTATCTACAATTAATTTATCAAGAAATAGCGACTCTTTTTAAACTTGCGTATTTTTTTAATTTTTTTTATATTTACATTGCTGAAACGTTATGAAAGTAAAACTTATTTGATATAAAATTTTCTGCCTAATCGAATGGTATTTGCTTCAACCATTTAAAATCAATAGCAAGCTCAAGAATGAAGTTTGAATTTGGTATTTATCAAGAAATAACAACTCTTTTTAAACTTGCGTATTTTTTTAATTTTTTTTTATTTGCTCAAATGTTATAAAAGTAGGATGTATTTGATAGAAAGTTTTCTGCTCAATCAAATGGTACTTGTTTCAACCATCTGCAATTAATAGCAAGCTCAACAATGAAGTTTGAAATTGGTATTTATCAAGAAACAACAACTCTTTTTAAACTTGCGTATTTTTTTAATTTTTTTATATTTACATTGCTGAAACGTTATAAAGATAAAATATATATGATAGAAAAATCTCTGTTTAATCGAATGATATTTGTTTCAACCATCTACAATTAATAGCAAGCTCAAGTATGAAGTTTGAAGTTGGTATTTATCAAGGAATAACGACTATCTTTAAACTTGAGTATTTTTTTGATTTTTTTTATATTTACATTGCTGAAACATTATAAAAATAAAATATATATGATAGAAAATTTTCTGTTTAATCGAATGGTATTTGTTTCAACCATCTACAATTAATAGCAAGCTCAAGAATGAAGTTTGAAATTGGTATTTATCAAGAAATAACAACTCTTTTTAAACTTGCGTATTTTTTTAATTTTTTTTATATTTACGTGGCTGAAACGTTATAAGGGTAGGATGTATTTGATTGAAAATTTTCTGCTCAATCAAATGGTACTTGTTTCAACCATCTGCAGTTAATAGCAAGCTCAAGAATAAAGTTTAAAATTGGTATTTATCAAGAAATAACAACTTTCTTTAAACTTGCGTATTTTTTTAATTTTTTTAATATTTACATTGCTGAAACGTTATAAAAGTAACTTGTAGTTGATAGAAAATATCCTGCTTGATCAAACGAAATTTGCCTCAACCACATACAGCTAATAGCAAGCTCAAAAATGAAATTTGAAATTGGTACTTATCAAGTAATAACGACTATTTTTAAACTTGCGCATTTTTTTAATTTTTTTTATATTTACATTGCTGAAACGTTATAAAAATAAGATACATTTGATAAAAAATTTCCTGCTTAATCGAATGTTATTTGCTTTAACCCTTTACAATTAACAGCAAGCTCAAGAATGAAGTTTGAAATTGGTGCTTATCAAGGAATAACGACTATTTTTAAACTTGCGCAATTTTTAATTTTTTTTATATTTACATTGCTGAAACGTTATAAAAGTAAAATGTATTTTATAGAAAATTTTTTGTCTAATCGAATGATATTTGCTTTTACCATCTACAATTAATAGCAAGCTCAAGAATAAAGTTTGAAGTTGGTACTTATCAAGGAATAACGACTATCTTTAAACTTGCGCATTTTTTTAATTTTTTTATATTTAAATTGTTGAAACGTTATAAAAGTAATATGTATTTGATAGAAAACTTTCTGGCTAATCAAATGGTACTTGTTTCAACCATCTGCAATTAATAGCAAGCTCAAGAATAAAGTTTATAATTGGTATTTATCAAGAAATAACAACTCTCTTTAAACTTGCGCATTTTTTTAATTTTTTTAATATTTACATTGCTGAAAGGTTATGAAAGTAACTTGTAGTTGATAGAAAATTTCCTGCTTAATCAAACGGAATTTGCTTCAACCACATACAGCTAATAGCAAGCTCAAAAATGAAGTTTGAAATTGGTACTTATCAAGGAATAACGACTATCTTTAAACTTGCGCATTTATTTAATATTTTCTATATTCACGTTGCTGAAACGTTATAAAAGTAGAATGTATTTGATAGAAAATTTACTGCTTAATCGAATGGTATTTGCTTCAGCCATCTACAATTAATAGCAAGCTCAAAAATTAAGTTTGAAGTTGGTATTTATCAAGAAATAACGACTATTTTTAAACTTGCTCATTTTGTTAATTTTTTTTATACTTACGTTGCTAAAACGTTATAAAAGTAAGATACATTTGATAGAAAATTACCTGCTTAATCGAATGGTATTTGCTTTAACCCTTTACAGTTAATAGCAAGCTCAAGAATGAAGTTTGAATTTGGTATTTATCAAGAAATAACAACTCTTTTTGAACTTGCGTATTTTTTTAATTTTTTTTTATTAACATTGCTGAAACTTTATAAAACTAAAATGTGTTGGATAGACAATATCCTGCTCAATCGAATAGTACTTGCTTCAACCTTTTAAAATCAATAGCAAGCTCAAGAATGAAGTTTTAAATTGGTACTTATCAAAAAATAACGACTATTTTTAAACTTGCGTATTTTTTTAATTTTTTTTATATTTACGTGGCTGAAACGTTATAAGGGTAGAATGTATTTGATTGAAAATTGCTTGCTCGATCAAACGGTACTTGTTTCAACCATCTGCAGTTAATAGCAAGCTCAAGAATAAAGTTTAAAATTGGTATTTATCAAGAAATAACAACTTTCTTTAAACTTGCGCATTTTTTTAATTTTTTTAATATTTACATTGCTGAAACGTTATAAAAGTAACTTGTAGTTGATAGAAAATATCCTGCTTAATCAAACGAAATTTGCTTCAACCACATACAGCTAATAGCAAGCTCAAAAATGAAATTTGAAATTGGTACTTATCAAGTAATAACGACTATTTTTAAACTTGCGCATTTTTTTAATTTTTTTTATATTTACATTGCTGAAACGTTATAAAAATTAGATACATTTGATAAAAAATTTCCTGCTTAATCGAATGGTATTTGCTTTAACCCTTTACAATTAACAGCAAGCTCAAGAATGAAGTTTGAAATTGGTGCTTATCAAGGAATAACGACTATTTTTAAACTTGCGCAATTTTTAATTTTTTTTATATTTACATTGCTGAAACGTTATAAAAGTAAAATGTATTTTATAGAAAATTTTTTGTCTAATCGAATGATATTTGCTTTTACCATCTACAATTAATAGCAAGCTCAAGAATAAAGTTTGAAGTTGGTACTTACCAAGGAATAACGACTATCTTTAAACTTGCGCATTTTTTTAATTTTTTTATATTTAAATTGTTGAAACGTTATAAAAGTAATATGTATTTGATAGAAAACTTTCTGGCTAATCAAATGGTATTTGTTTTAACTATCTTCAGTTAATAGCAAGCTCAAGAATGAAGTTTGAAATTGGTACTTATCAAGGAATAACGACTATCTTTAAACTTGCGTATTTTTTTGATTTTTTTTATAATTACATTACTAAAACTTCATAAAACTAAAATGTGTTTGATAGAAAATATCCTGCTCAATTGAATAGTATTTGCTTCAACCATCTACAACCAATAGCAAGCTCAAGAATAAAGTTTGAAATTGGTATTTATCAAGAAATGACGACTCTCTTTAAACTTGCGTATTTTTTTGATTTTTTTTATATTTATATTGCTGAAACGTTATAAAAGTAAAATGTATTTTATAGAAAATTTTTTGTCTAATCGAATGATATTTGCTTTTACCATCTACAATTAATAGCAAGCTCAAGAATAAAGTTTGAGATTGGTACTTATCAAGGAATAACGACTATCTTTAAACTTGCGCATTTTTTTAATTTTTTTATATTTATATTGCTGAAACGTTATAAAAGTAAAATGTATTTTATAGAAAATTTTTTGTCTAATCGAATGATATTTGCTTTTACCATCTACAATTAATAGCAAGCTCAAGAATAAAGTTTGAAGTTGGTACTTATCAAGTAATAACGACTATCTTTAAACTTGCGCATTTTTTTAATTTTTTTATATTTAAATTGTTGTAACGTTATAAAAGTAATATGTATTTGATAGAAAACTTTCTGACTAATCAAATGGTATTTGTTTTAACTATCTACAGTTAATAGCAAGCTCAAGAATGAAGTTTGAAATTGGTACTTATCAAGGAATAACGACTATATTTAAACTTGCGCATTTTTTTAATTTTTTTTATATTTACATTGCTGAAACGTTGTAAAAGTAAGATGTATTTAATAGAAAGTTTTCTGCTCAATCGAATGGTACTTGCTTTAACCATCTAGAATTAATAGCAAGCTCATGAATAAAGTTTGAAATTGGTATTTATCAAAAAATAACGACTCTTTTTAAACTTGCGTATTTTTTTTATATTTACATTGCTGAAGATTTATAGAGCTAGAATGCGTTTGATAGAGAATATCCTGCTCAATCGAACAGTACTTGCTTCAACCATTTAAAATCAATAGCAAGCTCAAGAATGAAGTTTGAATTTGGTACTTATCAAGGAATAACGACTATCTTTAAACTTGCGTATTTTATGATTTTTTTTATATTTACGTTGTTGAAGCGTTATAAAAGTAGGATGTATTTGATAGGAAATTTCCTGCTCAATAGAATGGTACTTGTGTCAACCATCTACAATTAATAGCAAGCTCAAGAATAAAGTTTGAATTTGGTACTTATCAAGGAATAACGACTATCTTTAAACTTGCGCATTTTTTTAATTTTTTTTTTAATTCACATTTTTGAAACGTTATAAGAGTAAAATGTATTTGATAGAAAATTTTTTGTTTAATCAAATGGTACTTGCTTCAGCCATCTTCAATTAATAGCAAGCTCAAAAATAAAGTTTGAAATTGGTACTTATCAAGGAATAACGACTATTTTTAAACTTGCGCATTTTTTTAATTTTTTTATATTTACATTGCTGAAACTTTATAAAACTAGAATGTGTTTGATAGAAAATATCCTGCTCAATCGAATAGTACTTGCTTCAACCATTTAAAATTAATAGCAAGCTCAAGAATGAAGTTTGAAATTGGTACTTATCAAGGAATAACGACTATTTTAAAACTTGCGCATTTTTTTAATTTTTTTTATTTTTACATTGCTGAAACGTTATAAAAGTAAAATATATTTGATAGAAAATTTCCTGCTCAATCGAATGGTACTTGTTTCAACCTTCTGCAATTAATAGCAAGCTCAAGAATAAAGTTTGAAATTGGTATTTATCAAGAAATAACGACTCTATTTAAACTACAGTATTTTTTTGATTTTTTTTATATTTACATTGTCGAAACGTTATAAAAGTAAGATGTATTTAATAGAAAATTTTCTGCTTAATCGAACGGTACTTGTTCCTACCTTCTGCAATTAATAGGAAGCTCAAGAATAAAGTTTGAAATTGGTATTTATCAAGAAATAACGACTCTCTTTAAACTTGCGAATTTTTTTGATTTTTTTTTATATTTACATTGTCGAAACGTTATAAAAGTAAGATGTATTTAATAGAAAATTTTCTGCTCAATTAAATGGTACTTGTGCCAACCATATACAATTAATAGCAAGCTCAAGAATAAAGTTTGAAATTGGTACTTATCAAAGAATAACGACTATTTTTGAACTTGCGCATTTTTTTTATATTTACATTGCTAAAACGTTATAAAAATAAGACGTATTTGATAGAAAATTTCCTGCTCAATCGAACGGTATTTACTTTAACTACATACAGCTAATAGCAAGCTCAAGAATGAAGTTTGAATTTGGTACTTATCAAGGAATAACGACTATCTTTAAACTTGCGTATTTTTTTGATTTTTTTTATATTTACATTGTTGAAACGTTACAAAAATAAGATACATTTGATAAAAAATTTCTTGCTATTTCAAATAGTATTTGTTTTAACCATCTACAGTTAATACTAAGCTCAAGAATGATGTTTGAATTTGGTATTTATCAAGAAATAACTACTCTTTTTAAACTTGCGTATTTTTTTAATTTTTTTTATATTTACATTGCTGAAACTTTATAAAACTAGAATGTGTTTGATAGAAAATATCCTGCTCAATCGAATAGTACTTGCTTCAACCATTTAAAATTAATAGCAAGCTCAAGAATGAAGTTTGAAATTGGTACTTATCAAGGAATAACGACTATTTTAAAACTTGCGCATTTTTTTAATTTTTTTTATTTTTACATTGCTGAAACGTTATAAAAGTAAGATATATTTGATAGAAAATTTCCTGCTCAATCAAATGGTACTTGTCTCAACCTTCTGCAACTAATAGCAAGCTAAAGAATAAAGTTTGAAATTGGTATTTATCAAGAAATAACGACTCTCTTTAAACTTGCGAATTTTTTTGATTTTTTTTATATTTACATTGTCGAAACGTTATAAGGGTAGAATGTATTTAATGAAAAATTTTCTGCTCAATCGAATATTACTTGTGCCAACCATCTACAATTAATAGCAAGCTCAATAATAAAGTTTGAAATTGGTACTTATCAAAGAATAACGACTATTTTTGAACTTGCGCATTTTTTTAATTTTTTTTATATTTACATTGCTAAAACGTTATAAAAATAAGACGTATTTGATAGAAAATTTCCTGCTTAATCGAACGGTATTTGCTTTAACTACATACAGCTAATAGCAAGCTCAAGAATGAAGTTTGAAGTTGGTACTTATCAAGGAATAACGACTATCTTTAAACTTGCGTATTTTTTTGATTTTTTTTATATTTACATTGTTGATACGTTACAAAAATAAGATACATTTGATAAAAAATTTCTTGCTATTTCAAATAGTATTTGTTTTAACCATCTACAGTTAATACTAAGCTCAAGAATGATGTTTGAATTTGGTATTTATCAAGAAATAACTACTCTTTTTAAACTTGCGTATTTTTTTAATTTTTTTTATATTTACATTGCTGAAACTTTATAAAACTAGAATGTGTTTGATAGAAAATATCCTGCTCAATCGAATAGTACTTGCTTAAACTATTTAAAATCTTTAGCAAGCTCAAGAATGAAGTTTGAATTTGGTACTTATCAAGAAATAACGACTATTTTTAAACTTGCGCATTTTTTTAATTTTTTTTATATTTACATTGCTGAAACGTTATAAATTTAAGATATATTTGATAGAAAATTTCCCGCTTAATCAAATGGTATTTGCCTCAACTATCTACAATCAACAGCAAGCTCAATAATGAAGTTTGAAGTTGGTACTTATTAAGGAATAACGACTATCTTTAAACTTGAGTATTTTTTGATTTTTTTTATATTTACGTTGATGAAACATTATAAAGCTAAAATGTGTTTGATAGAAAAAATCCTGTTCAGTCAAATAGTATTTGCTTCAACTATCTACAATCAATAGCATACTCAAGTATAAAGTTTGAAATTGGTCATCAAGGAATAACGACTATCTTTAAACTTGCGTATTTTTTTGATTTTTTTTACATTTACATTGCTGAAACGTTATAAAAATAAGATATATTTGATAGAAAATTTCCTGCTTAATTGAATGGTATTTGCTTTAACCATCTACAATTAATAGCAAGCTCAAGAATAAAGTTTGAAATTTGTATTTATCAAGAAATAACAACTCTTTTTAAACTTGCGTATTTTTTTGTTTTTTTTTATATTTACATTGCTGAAACTTTATAAAGCTAGAATGTGTTTGATAGAAAATATCCGGCTTAATCGAATAGTACTTGCTTCAACCATTTAAAATCAATAGCAAGCTCAAGAATGAAGTTTGAAATTGGTACTTATCAAGAAATAACGACTATTTTTAAACTTGGGTATTTTTTTAATTTTTTTTATATTTACATTGCTGAAACGTTATAAAAGTAAGATATATTTGATAGAAAATTTCTTACTTAATCAAATGGTGTTTGCTTCAACCTTCTGCAGTTAATAGCAAGCTCAAGAATAAAGTTTGAAATTGGTACTTATCAAGGAATAACGACTATCTTTGAACTTGCAAATTTTTTTGATTTTTTTTATGTTTACATTGTCGAAACGTTATAAAAGTAGAATGTATTTAATAGAAAATTTTCTGCTCAATCGAATGGTACGTGTGCCAACCATCTACAATTAATAGCAAGCTCAAGAATAAAGTTTGAAATTGGTTTTTATCAAAAAATAACGACTATCTTTAAACTTGCGCATTTTTTTAATTTTTTTTTATTTACATTGCTGAAACGTTAAAAAACATGTATTTGATAAAAAATTTTATGCTTAATCGAGTGGTGTTTGTTTCAACCATCTACAGTTAATAGCAAGCTTAAGAATGAAGTTTGAAATTGGTACTTATCAAGGAATAACGACTACTTTTAAACTTGCGCATTTTTTTAATTTTTTTTATATTTACATTGCTGAGACGTTATAAAAATTAAATGTATTTAATGGGAAATTTTTTGCTTAATCGAACGGTATTTACTTCAACTATCTACAATTAATAGCAAGCTCAAGAATAAAGTTTGAAATTGGTACTTATCAAGGAATAACGACTATCTTTAAACTTGCGAATTTTTTTGATTTTTTTTATATTCCCATTGCTGAAACGTTATAAAAGTAGAATGTCTTCAATAGAAAGTTTCCTGCTCAATTGAGTGGTGCTTGCCTCAACAATCTACAATTAATAGCAAGCTCAAGAATGAAGTTTGAAATTGGTACTTATCAAGGAATAACGACTTTTTTTAAACTTGAATATTTTTTTAATTTTTTTTATATTTACATTGCTGAAACATTATAAAAAAAGATGTATTTGATAGAAAATTTTTTGCTCAATCAAATGGTATTTGCTTCAACCATCTACAGTTAATAGCAAGCTCAAGAATGAAGTTTGAAATTGGTACTTATCAAGGAATAACGACTACTTTTAAACTTGCGCATTTTTTTCATTTTTTTTATATTTACATTGCTGAGACGTTATAAAAATAAAATGTATTTAATGGGAAATTTTTTGCTTAATCGAACGGTATTTACTTCAACTATCTACAATTAATAGCAAGCTCAAGAATAAAGTTTGAAATTGGTACTTATCAAGGAATAACGACTATCTTTAAACTTGCGAATTTTTTTGATTTTTTTTATATTCACATTGCTGAAACGTTATAAAAGTAGAATGTCTTCAATGGAAAGTTTCCTGCTCAATTGAATGGTGCTTGTTTTAACCATATACAAATAATAGCAAACACAAAAATAAAGTTTGAAGTTGGTACTTAACAAGAAATAACGACTATTTTTAAACTTGGGCATTTTTTTATTTTTTTTATATTTACATTGTTGAAACGTTATAAAAGTAGAACGTTTTTAAAAGAAAATTTTCTGCTCAATTGAATGGTGCTTGTTTCAACTATCTACAATTAATAGCAAGCTCAAAGATAAAGTTTGAAGTTATTATTTATTAAGAAATAACGACTATCTTTAAACTTGAGAATTTTTTTAATTTTTTTTATATTTGCATTGCTAAAACATTATAAAAAAAAATGTATTTGATAGAAAATTTTCTGCTTAATCAAATGGTATTTGCTTCAACCATCTAAAATTAATAGCAAGCTCAAGAATAAAGTTTGAGATTGGTACTTATCAAGAAATAACAACTATCTTTAAACTTGCGCATTTTTTTAATTTTTTTTATTTACATTGCTGAAACGTTAAAAAAGTAGAATTTATTTGATAGAAAATTTTCTGTTTAATCGAATGGTGCTTGTTTCAACCATCTACAATTAATAACAAGCTCAAAAATAAAGTTTGAATTTGGTACTTATCAAGGAATAACAACTATATTTAAACCTGCGCATTTTTTTAATATTTTTTATATTTACGTTGCTAAAACGTTATAAAAGTAAAATGTGTTTGATGAAAAGTTTTCTGCTTAATCGAATGGTATTTGCTTTAACCATCTACAATTAATAGCAAGCTTAAGAATGAAGTTTGAAATTGGTACTTATCAAAATTTCCTGCTCAATCGATTGGTACTTGTGTCGACCATCTACAATTAATAGCAAGCTCAAGAATATTGTTTGAAATTAGTACTTATCAAGAAATAACAACTATCTTTAAACTTGCGTATTTTTTTGATTTTTTTTATATTTACATTGCTAAAACTCTATAAAACTAAAATGTGTTTGATAGAAAATATCCTGCTTAATCGCATAATACTTGTCTTAACTATCTAAAATTAATAGCAAGCTCAAGAATGAAGTATGAAATTGGTATTTATCAAGAAATAACGACTCTTTTTAAACTTGCGAATTTTTTTAATTTTTTTTATATTTTCATTGCTGAAATGTTATAAAAGTAAAATGTATTTGATAGGAAATTTTCCGTTCAATCGAATGGTACTGGCTTTAACCATCTACGATTAATAGCAAGCTCAAGAATAAAGTTTGAAATTGGTACTTATCAAGGAATAACGACTATCTTTAAACTTGCGTATTTTTTTGATTTTTTTTTATATTTACATTGCTAAAACTCTATAAAGCTAGAATATGTTTAATAGAAAATATCCTGCTCAATCAAATAGTATTTGCCACAACCATTTACAATCAATAGCAAGCTCAAGAATGAAGTTTGAAATTGGTATTTATCAAGAAATAACGACTTTTTTTAAACTTGCGCATTTTTTTAATTTTTTTTATGTTTTTATTGCTGAAACGTTATAAAAGTATAATGTATTTAATAGAAAATTTTCTGCTCAATCGAATGGTATTTGCTTTAAGCATCTACAATTAATAGCAAGCTCAAGAATAAAGTTTGAAATTGGTACTTATCAAGGAATAACAACTATCTTTAAACTTGCGTATTTTTTTAATTTTTTTTATATTTACATTGCTGAAACGTTATAAAAATAGAATGTATTTGATAGGAAATTTTCTTTTTAATCGAATGGTACTTGTTTTAACTATCTACAATTAATAGCAAGCTCAAGAATGAAGTTTGAAATTGGTACTTATCAAGGAATAACGACTATCTTTAAACTTGCGCATTTTTTTAATTTTTTTTATATTTACATTGCTAAGACGTTACGAAAGTAGGATATATTTGATAGGAAATTTTCTGCTTAATTGAACAATATTTCCTTTAACCATCTACAATTAATAGCAAACTCAAGAATGGAGTTTGAATTTAGTACTTATCAAAGAATAACAACTATCTTTAAACTTTCGTATTTTTTTCATTTTTTTTATATTTACAATGCTGAAACTTTATAAAACTAAAATGTTTTCATAGAAAATATCCTGCTCAATCAAATAATACTTGTTTTAATTATCTACAATCAATAGCAAGCTCAGGAATTAAGTTTGAAATTGGTATTTATCAAGAAATAACAACTCTTTTTAAACTTGCGTATTTTTTTGATTTTTTTTATATTTACATTGCTGAAACGTTATAAAAGTAAGATGTGTTTGATAGAAAATTTTCTGCTCAATCGAATGGTACTTGTGTCGACCATCTACAATTAATAGCAAGCTCAAGAATGAAGTTTGAAATTGGTATTTATCAAGAAATAACGATTCTTTTTAAACTTGCGCAATTTTTTAATTTTATTTATGTTTTCATTGCTGAAACGTTATAAAAGTAAAATGATGTATTTGATAGAAAATTTTCTGCTTAATCGAACGGTATTTGCCTTAACCACCTGCAATCAATAACAAGCTCAAGAATGAAGTTTGAAATTGGTACTTATCAAGGAATAACGACTACTTGATAAGTACCAATTTCAAACTTTATTGTTGAGCTTGCTGTGTTGACACAAGTACAATTCGATTGAGCAGAAAATTTCCTATTAAATATATCTAACTTTTATAACGTTTCAATAATGTAAATATAAAAAAAAATCAAAAAAATACGCAAGTTTAAAGAGAGTCGTTATTTCTTGATAAATACCAATTTCAAACTTCATTCTTGAGCTTGCTATTGATTGTAGATGGTTGAGGCAAGTACTATTCGATTGAGCAGGATATTTTCTATCAAACACATTTTAGCTCTATAATGTTTCAGCAATGTAAATAAAAAAAAAATTAAAAAAATACGCAAGTTTATAGATAGTCGTTATTCCTTAATAAGTACCAATTTCAAACTTTATTTTTGAGCTTGCTGTTAATTGTAGATGGTTGAAGCAAATACCATTTGATTAAGCGAGAAAATTTCTATTAAATATATCTTACTTTTATAACGTTCAGCAATGTAAATATAAAAAAAATTAAAAAAATGCGCAAGTTTAAAAATAGTCGTTATTCCTTGATAAGTACCAATTTTAAATTTCATTCTTGAGCTCGCTATTGATTTTAAACTGTTGAAGCAAATACTATTCGATTAAGCAGGATATTTTCTATCAAACACATTCTAGTTTTATAAAGTTTTCCTTGATAAGTACCAATTTCAAACTTCATACTTGAGCTTGCTATTGATTTTAAATGGTTGAAGCAAGTACTATTCGATTGAGCAAGATATTTTCTATCAAACACATTCTAGTTCTATAAAGCTTCAGCAATGTAAATATAAAAAAAATTAAAAAGATACGCAAGTTTAAAGAGAGTTGTTATTTCTTGATAAATACCAAGTTCAAACTTCATTCATGAGCTTGCTATTAATTGTAGATAGTTGAAACAAATACCACTCGATTAAGCAGAAAATTTTCTATCAAATATATCTTATTTTTATAACGTTTCAGTAATGTAAATATAAAAAAAATCAAAAAAATTTGCAAGTTTAAAGATAGTCGTTATTCCTTGATAAGTACAAATTTCAATCTTTGGTCTTGAGCTTGCTATTAACTGTGAATGGTTAAAACAAATACTATTCGATTCAGCAGGAAATTTTCTATCAAATAAATCATACTTTTATAACGTTTCAACAATGTAAATATAAAAAAAATCAAAAAAATACGCAAGTTTAAAGATAGTCGTTATTCCTTAATAAGTACCAAGTTCAAACTTTATTCTTGAGCTTGCTATTAGCTGTGTGTGGTTGAAATAAATACCGTTCGATTAAGCGGAAAATACATTTTTAATCAAATACATTTTACTTTTATAACGTTTCAACAATGTAAATATAAAAAAAATTAAAAAAATTCGCAAGTTTAAAGATAGTCGTTATTCCTTGAAAAGTACCTACTTCAAACTTTATTCTTGTGCTTGCTATAAATTCTAGATGGTTAAGACAAATACCGTTCGATTAGGCGGGAAATTTTCTATTAAATACATCCTACCTTTATAACGTTTCAGCAATGTGAATATAGGAAAAATTAAAAAAATGCGCAAGTTTAAAGATAGTTGTTATTCCTTGATAAGTACTAATTTCAAACTTTATTCTTGAGCTTGGTATTAGCTGTATGTAGTTGAAGCAAACACCGTTTGATTAAACAGAAAATTTTCTATCAAATAAAACTTACTTTTATAACGTTTCAGCAATGTAAATATAAAAAAAATTAAAAAAATGCGCAAGTTTAAAAATAGTCGTTATTCCTTGATAAGTACCAACTTCAAACTTCATTCTTGAGCTTGCTATTGATTTTAAATGGTTGAAGCAAGTACTATTCGATTGAGCAGGATATTTTCTATCAAATACATTTTACTTTTGTAACGTTTCAGCAATGTAAATATAAAAAAAATCAAAAAAATACACAAGTTTAAAAAGAGTTGTTATTTCTTGATAAGTACCAATTTCAAACTTCATTTTTGAGCTTGCTGTTAATTGTAGATGGTTGAAGCAAATACCATTCCATTAAACGGGAAATTTTTTATCAAATATATCTTACTTTTATAACGTTTCAGCAATGTAAATATAAAAAAATTTAAAAAAATGCGCAAGTTTGAAAATAGTTGTTATTTCTTGATAAGTACCAATTTCAAACTTTATTCGTGAGCTTGCTGTTAATTATAGACGGCTGAAACAAATACCATTTGATTAGGCAAAAAATTTTCTGTCAAATACATCCTACCTTTTGTAACAATTTAGCAATGTAAATATAAAAAAAATTAAAAAAATACGCAAGTTTAAATAGAGTCGTTATTTCTTGATAAATACCAATTTCAAACTTTATTTTTGAGTATGCTATTAATTGTAGATGGCTAAAGCAAGTACCATTTGATTAACCAGGATATTTTTTATTAAACACATTTTAGTTTTATAATGTTTCAGCAATGTAAATATAAAAAAAATCAAAAAAATAAGCAAGTTTAAAGATAGTTGTTATTCCTTAATAACTACCAATTTCAAACTTTATTTTTGAGCTTGCTGTTAATTGTAGATGGTTTAAGCAAATTCCATTCGATTAAGCAGAAAATTTTTTATCAATTGTATCTTACTTTTATAACGTTTCAGCAATGTAAATATAAAAAAAATTTTAAAAATGCGCAAGTTTAAAAATAGTCGTTATTCCTTGATAAGTACCAATTTTATACTTCATTCTTGAGCTTGCTATTAATTTTAAATGGTTGAAGCAAGTACTATTCGATTGAGCAGGATATTTTCTATCAAACACATTTTAGTTTTATAAAGTTTCAGCAATGTAAATATAAAAAAAATCAAAAAAATACACAAGTATAAAAAGAGTTGTTATTTCTTGATAAGTACCAATTTCAAACTTCATTTTTGAGCTTGCTGTTAATTGTAGATGGTTGAAGCAAATACCATTCAATTAAACGGGAAATTTTTTATCAAATGTTACTTATTTTTATAACGTTTCAACAATGTAAATATAAAAAAAATCAAAAAAATACGCAAATTTAAAGATAGTCGTTATTCCTTGATAAGTACCAATTTCAAACTTTATTTGTGAGCTTGCTATTAGCTGTATGTGGTTGAAGCAAATACTGTTTGATTAAGCAAGAAATTTTCTATCAAATACATCTTATTTTTATAACGTTTCAGCAATGTAAATATAAAAATTAAAAAAATGCGCAAGTTTAAAAATAGTCGTTATTCCTTGATAAGTACCAACTTCAAACTTCATTCTTAAGCTTGCTATTAATTATAAATGATTAAAGCAAATATCATTCGATTAAGCAGAAAATTTTTTATCAAATATATCTTACTTTTATAACGTTTCAGCAATGTAAATATAAAAAAATTTAAAAAAATGCGCAAGTTTAAAGATAGTTGTTATTCCTTAATAAGTACCAATTTCAAACTACATTTTTGAGCTTGCTGTTAATTGTAGATGGCTCAAGCAAATTCCATTTGATTAAGCAGGAAATTTTTTATCAACTGTATTTTACTTTTATAACGTTTCAGCAATGTAAATATAAAAAAAATTTAAAAAATGCGCAAGTTTAAAAATAGTCGTTATTCCTTGATAAGTACCAACTTTAAACTTCATTCTTGAGCTTGCTATTGATTTTAAATAGTTGAAGCAAGTAATATTCGATTGAGCAGGATATTTTCTATCAAACGCATTTTAGATTTATGAAGTTTCAGCAATGTAGATATAAAGAAACTCAAAAGAATACGCAAGTTTAATGATAGTCGTTATTCCTTGATAAGTACCAATTTCAAACTTCATTCTTGAGCTTGCTATTAATTGTAGATGGTTAAAGCAAATACCATTCAATTAAACGGGAAATTTTTTATCAAATGTTACTTATTTTTATAACGTTTCAACAATGTAAATATAAAAAAAATCAAAAAAATACGCAAATTTAAAGATAGTCGTTATTCCTTGATAGGTACCAATTTTAAACTTCATTTTTGAGCTTGCTATTGATTTTAAATGGTTGAAGCAAGTAATATTTGATTGAGCAGGATATTTTCTATCAAACACATTTTAGTTTTATAAAGTTTCAACAATGTCAATATAAAAAAAAATCAAAAAAATATGCAAGTTTAAAAAGAGTCGTTATTTATTGATAAATACCAATTTCAAACTTCATTCTTGAGCTTGCTATTGATTGTACATGGCTGAAGCAAGTATAATTCGATTGAGCAGAATATTTTTTATCAAACACATGTTAGTTTTATAACGTTTCAGCAATGTAAATATAAAAAAAATTAAAATAATTCGCAAGTTTAAAAATAGTCGTTATTCCTTGAAAAGTACTAATTTCAAACTTCATTCTTAAGCTTGCTATTGATTTTAAATGGTTGAAGCAAGTAATATTCGATTGACCAGGATATTTTCTATCAAACACATTCTAGTTTTATGAAGTTTCAGCAATGTAAATATAAAAAAAATCAAAAAAATACGCAAGTTCATAGATAGTCGATATTCCTTGATAAGTAGCAATTTTAAACTTCATTTTTGAGCTTGCTCTTAGCTGTATGTGGTTGAAGCAAATATCATTCGATTAAGCAGGAAATTTTCTATTAAATTAATTTTACTTTTATAACGTTTCAGCAATGTAAATATAAAAAAAATTAAAAAAATGCGCAAGTTTAAAAATAGTCGTTATTACTTGATAAGTACCAATTTCAAACTTCATTCTTGAGCTTGCTATTGATTTTAAATGGTTAAAGCAAGTAATATTTGATTAAACAGTATATTTTCTATTAAACACATTTTAGTTTTATAATGTTTCAGCAATGTAAATATAAAAAAAATCAAAAAAATACGCAAGTTTATAGATAGTCGATATTCCTTTATAAGTAGCAATTTCAAACTCCATTCTTGAGCTTGCTCTTAGCTGTATGTGGTTGAAGCAAATACCATTCGATTAAGCAGGAAATTTTCTTTCAAATAAATTTTACTTTTATAACGTTTCAGCAATATAATATAAAAAAAATTAAAAAAATGCGCAAGTTTAAAAATAGTCGTTATTCCTTGATAAGTACCATATTCAAACTTCATTCTTGAGCTTGCTATTGAATTTAAATGGTTGAAGCAAATAATATTAGATTGAGCAGAATATTTTCTATTAAACACATTCTAGTTTTATAAAGTTTCAGCAATGTAAATATAAAAAAAATCAAAAAAATTCGCAAGTTTAAAAAGAGTCGTTATTTCTTGATAAGTACCAATTTCAAACTTCATTCTTGAGCTTGCTATTGACTGTAGATGGTTGAGGCAAATACTATTCGATTGAGCAGGATATTTTCTATCAAACGCATTTTAGCTTTATAAAGTTTCAGCAATGTAGATATAAAGAAACTCAAAAGAATACGCAAGTTTAAAGATAGTCGTTATTCCTTGATAAGTACCAATTTCAAACTTCATTCTTGAGCTTGCTATTAATTGTAAATGGTTGAAACAAATACCATTCAATTAAACAAGAAATTTTTTATCAAATGTATCTTATTTTTATAACGTTTCAACAATGTAGATATAAAAAAAATCAAAAAAATACGCAAGTTTGAAAATAGTCGTTATTCCTTGATAAGTACCAATTTCAAACTTCATTCTTGAGCTTGCTATTAATTGTAAATGGTTAAAGCAAATACCATTCGATTAAGCAGGAAATTTTTTGTCAAATGTATTTTTATAACGTTTCAGCAATGTAAATATAAAAAAAATTAAAAAAATGCGCAAGTTTGAAAATAGTCGTTATTTCTTAAATAAGTACCAACTTCAAACTTTATTCCTGAGCTTGCTATTAATTATAGACGGTTGAGACAAATACCGTTTGATTGAGCATTAAATTTTCTATCAAATACATCTTTTTTTTATAACGTTTCAGCAATGTAAATATTAAAAAAATCAAAAAAGTACGCAAGTTTAAAGAGAGTTGTTATTTCTTGATAAATACCAATTTCAAACTTTATTCTTGAGCTTGCTATTAATTGCAGATGGTTGAAACAAGTACCACTCGATTGAGCAGGAAATTTTCTATCAAATACATTCTACTTTTATAACAATTTAGCAATGTAAATAAAAAAAATTAAAAAAATACGCAAGTTTAAATAGAGTCGTTATTTTTTGATAAATACCAATTTCAAACTTCATTTTTGAGTATGCTATTAATTGCAGATGGCTAAAGCAAGTACCATTTGATTAACCAGGATTGTTTTTATCAAACACATTTTAGTTTTATAATGTTTCTGCAATGTAAATATAAAAAAAATTAAAATAATGCGCAAGTTTAAAAATAGTCGTTATTCCTTGATAAGTACCAATTTCAAACTTCATTCTTGAGCTTGTTATTGATTTTAAATGGTTGAAGCAAGTAATATTCGATTGAGCAGGATATTTTCTATCAAACACATTCTAGTTATATAAAGTTTCAGCAATGTAAATATAAAAAAAATCAAAAAAATACGCAAGTTTAAAAAAAGTCGTTATTTCTTAATAAATACCAATTTCAAACTTCATTCTTGAGCTTGTTATTAATTGTAGATGGCTGAAGCAAGTATTATTTGATTGAGCAGGATATTTTCTATTAAACACATTTTATTTTTATAACGTTTCAGCAATGTAAATATAAAAAAAATCAAAAAAATACGCAAGTTTATAGATAGTCGATATTCCTTGATAAGTATTAACTTCAAACTTCATTCTTGAGCTTGCTCTTAGCTGTACGTGGTTGAAGCAAATACTATTCGATTAAGCAGAAAATTTTCTATCAAATAAATTTTACTTTTATAACGTTTCAGCAATGTAAATATAAAAAAAATTAAAAAAATGCGCAAGTTTAAAAATAGTCGTTATTCCTTGATAAGTACCAACTTCAAACTTTATTCTTGAACTTGCTATTAATTGCAGATGGTTGAAACAAGTACCATTCGATTGAGCAGGAAATTTTCTATCAAATACATTCTACTTTTATAACAACTTAGCAATGTAAATATAAAAAAAATTTAAAAAATACGCAAGTTTAAATAGAGTCGTTATTTCTTGAAAAATACCAATTTCATACTTCATTTTTGAGTATGCTGTTAATTGCAGATGGCTAAAGCAAGTACCATTTGATTAACCAAGATTGTTTTTATCAAACACATTTTAGTTTTATAATGTTTCAGCAATGTAAATATAAAAAAAATTAAAATAATGCGCAAGTTTAAAAATAGTCGTTATTCCTTGATAAGTACCAATTTCAAACTTCATTCTTGAGCTTGCTATTGACTTTAAATGGTTGAAGCAAGTAATATTCGATTGAGCAGGATATTTTCTATCAAACACATTTTAGTTTTATAAAGTTTCAGCAATGTAAATATAAAAAAAAATCAAAAAAATATGCAAGTTTAAAAAGAGTCGTTATTTATTGATAAATACCAATTTCAAACTTCATTCTTGAGCTTGCTATTAATGAAGCAAATACTATTTGATTAGGCAGAAAATTTTCTATCAAACACATTTTAGTTTTATAAAGTTTCAGCAATGTAAATATAAAAAAAATTAAAAAAATACGCAAGTTTAAAAAGAGTCGTTATTCCTTGATAAGTACCAAATTCAAACTTCATTCTTGAGCTTGCTATTAATTGTAGATGGTTGAAGCAAATACTATTTGATTAGGCAGAAAATTGCCTTTCAAACACATTTTAGTTTTATAAAGTTTTAGCAATGTAAATATAAAAAAAATTAAAAAAATACGCAAGTTTAGAAAGAGTCGTTATCCCTAGATAAGTACCAAATTCAAACTTCATTCTTGAGCTTGCTATTGATTGTAAATAGTTGAAGCAAGTACTTTTCGATTAAGCAAGATATTTTCTATCAAACACATTTTAGTTTTATTAAGTTTCAGCAATGTAAATATAAAAAAAATAAAAAAAATACGCAAGTTTAAAAAGAGTCGTTATTCCTTGATAAGTACCAAATTCAAACTTCATTCTTGAGCTTGCTATTAACTGTAGATGGTTAAAGCAAATACCATTTGATTAAGGCAGAAATTTTTCTATCAAACACATTTTAGTTTTATAAAGTTTCAGCAATGTAAATATAAAAAAAAATTAAAAAAATACGCAAGTTTAAAAAGAGTCGTTATTCCTTGATAAGTACCAAATTCAAACTTCATTCTTGAGCTTGCTATTGATTGTAAGTAATTGAGGCAAGTACTGTTTGATTGAGCAAGATATTTTCTATCAAATACATTTTAGTTTTATTAAGTTTCAGCAATGTAAATATAAAAAAAATAAAAAGAATACGCAAGTTTAAAAAGAGTCGTTATTCCTTGATAAGTACCAATTTCAAACTTTATTCTTGAGCTTGATATTGTGATATTCTTTGATGTAATGCTCAGTCCCCACTTGGTATTTTTGGATTGGCCCTACGTTGTGTTTTGTTTGTGAGGGGACCGGAAAAGAGAAAAAAAATTCACGGCAGAAACAAAATAAAACAAAATTCAAATCAAACTCAGTCGTATAGTGAGGCCGAGTTGCAAGATAATAAAAGGACTAGTGAAATAAAAATCAATTCACACTACACTTAAATTTATTAACAAAAAAAAAAATGAACAACAGAAAAAAAATAAATAACTTGTATTTAACAAACAAAAAAAAATATTCTAAACTAATCAACCCAGAACTTGGTTAAGAAGTTTACTAATACTTTGGTAATTTGAACAAAGAAGAAGAAATCATGCAGTGAAGAAAGTGCTAGAATTTGTATTCACGATTTAAAACAAAAAAAAGTGTTAATAAACTTATTAATAAACTTTAGTAGTTATTACCTTTTAAAATTTAATTGATAATTAAAGCTAAAGAGACAAAATTTAGTAATGAGGTTCAAGTAAAATAAAAAAATAAATAAAAAAAAATTAATTAAATAATTGCGTAATAAATGAAAATTTAAATTTAAATGATTGCAATTTAAATGAATTTAGCAACCATCGGATTTTGTTGGAGAGATGGACCAGGTTGTTGCACCCCTCTCACTGATGCAGGAAGGTACAGAGCAAAGGTTAATTACTAATACGTAATTAGCGATGGATTCAACTGTATTAATGACTTTTCCTCCTCTTATGGGAGGGGGGTGGCCGCTGTGGCAACTGTCCCGTCTAGTCGAAATTCAGGTTAATTAGGTTAACTTTGGATAATGTGGACAAAATCCTTTAATTTAGAATTTTTTGAAGTTAAATCAATTAATTAACTATGACTTGCCTGTTAAACCAGACTAAAATTGTTGAATGGACTTGCGATTAACTCCAAATCACGAAACAAATTAATTTAATAATAATAATAAAAATAATAATTAACTTAATAGCATGATCCAAATAAACAGCTTTAAAATTAAAAAATCAAAAAAATTAAAATAAAACTAACAATGAATTTAAATGTTCTGAGAAAAACTCAAAAAAACGTAGGAAAATATTTAGTTAAATTTTCCGAAATCTAACAAAGGTCTAATTAATTAAATAAATTCAAAGTTATTAATTTTCAATTAATTTAAGAATCAAAGAATTAAATTTATAGACACCCGTAAATAGGTAGTTATAGAAATAGTTAACGTTACATGCAAGCAAACAAAGAATTAGACGAGATTAATTAGCTTTTCGCTAATTAGGAAAAGAAAGGTACTTATCTCGACTGGTTCCAGGAAGGAAGCACTGGACACAGAATTTAATTCGAACTTAACTGAATTTAAATTTACACTAGTAACTTTAAACCAAATCAAATTGAATTAACAGAATGTAATAAAAATTACAGATTATCAAATTTAAGCAAAGCTCAAAAAAAAGCACGTCTGTTCTCAAAGAAAGCTCAGTTCGTACTCCCCTCCAGTTACCAAATTTGTTTCCACAAGGGTATCTACCCCACTCTACACCCGCTACATGGTCTTTTGATTGGTCAAAATCTTAACTACTTATTGTTTGTTTAAAATATTCTCTAAATTGTTACTAAATAAACTAATAAGAAAAGAAGTACCAAGTTCTGGGAATAATGAAACCAAAAATGAATAAAAAATAATACAATAAATAAAGCTTAAAATTAAATAGAATCCAGACACCGCCTCTCTAGTTATAACAATTTAATTGCGATGATTTAATACCAATCTGGTTTACAACTAATCTCACTGGATCCAAATTACCTAAATAAATCCTAACTAAATGATCTTTTTGGGTCTCTCTAATTACGAGCCAGAAGAAAAGAGTTGAAAGTTCAAGCAATAAAAGAAAGGGTTAGTCTTGTCAAATAATTCATGCATCTGAACTGTTTTTGTGCTTAATGTGTTACCCATTTTTATTACAAAATTATTAAATCTATTTCAAAAAAAAAATGAAATCTACCCTTTTTGAATTTCGACAAAAGGGCACTAGATGTCCCTGCCTGTCTGTTTGTGAAAACCAAATCTTTAATAATGCTATTTCTTTAATAAACAAATGACTTTTATAGCCATAATTTGCAAGACACATGCACCAAAATAAGTAGAAAATAATTTGCAACAGAATTAATAAAATAGGTAAATAGATTGTTAAGAAATTAAAAAATTAGAGAGATTCGTCCCAAAATTTAATTAAAGCCTAATTAACTTAAAACTAGACATACAAGTTTTTTTTGTGGTTTTGACACAACGCGAATTTAACGAGGTTGAATTTGAAAATCTAACGTTTTGGCATTTTATCATAACAATTTAGTGAAAATTATTTTGTACGAACTGTACATTTCAGTTTTCGGGCATCTGGTCGCCAGATTGTTATTTTTAAGGGTACTTTAGGTCTTTCGTAGAAACTTTCTAAACGGCTGTAAAGCGGTCTCTTTTATAAAATTGAATTTATGGCTTTATGTATCCGGTCAAGTTTATCTAAATTTCACAGAAAAATCCCGTATTGAAACACGTGAACGAAAAGGTCTTTCTCAAGAAATAATAAAATATTTACTCATCTCTTAATTTTGATGTTTTGGATGAGGATATTACATCCGCCCCCTTGTTTTCGGTACGCTCCTGGAGATGCCGGAAACAACCCCTAAGAATATCCTCGGATGGAACTGGCCGATAGGTCCCACTTCACTATTCCACGTTCACCTGGGGCTGGTGTCGATAGTACACTTTTAAGTTAGCCATGTTGTAAACCCCTTTTACTTCTTTGGTGGTTGCATCCACTAAACGATATGTGTTTGGGTGTGGTTTTGCATCAATCATGTATGGACCAGAAAACAGTGGTGAAAACTTGGCATACGTTTTATTTTCCACAGACGACGTTGGTTTTTCGCGTAGCAGTACCCAATCATTCACCTGTAGTTCCACAATTTCTCCTTTTTGTTGTTTTTGTCGTTGTTGGGCTCGGTGTTGGAGTTGCTTTCGAACCTGTTCGTGGATTTCTGGTAACGTCGGTGTAGTTGACGGTTTTGGCAACATTTTCTGAACGACAACATCTAACGGTGAAGGTGGTTTGCTTCCATACAAAATTTCATGGGCTGTGTATCCAGTGCTGGTGTGACACACTGTGTTCATACATTCTTCTATGTTCTTGAGATGTGTGACCCAACTGGCATGTTTGTGTTGGCAATAGACACGAAAAATTCTCCCCAATTCTCGCATAACCCTTTCACAGGGATTCGATGCTGGATGGCGGATTGATGTGTGTCTGGCTTGAATATTAGCACTAGTTAGACGTGACTGCCAGGCTTTGGAAGTGAATTGAGTTCCTCGATCACTCAACACACATTTGACTTTTACGTAATTTGTGTAGTCGTTGACAATCTGTTTGGCAGCGGCTTGGCCTGTTGCCTTCCTCAATGGATACAAGCGTAGGAACTTGGAAAATGAATCGATTGCTACGAAGATGAACGTCGCCCCTCATGTTCCTGCTGGAAGCGGCCCATAAAAATCGACACAGACTAAGTCACCCGGATTTTTCGTGATGATTGGATGCCATGGACCCTGGGATGTGCGATTTGGTAACTTTGTCTTCTGACAGGTGTCGCAACAACGCAATATTTTTCGGATGGTCACTTGCATTTTCGGGAAATGGTACACTCGTTTTAGGGATTGGAAAACCTTGGCTGGTCCAAAATGCCCCAATAAATGGTGATGATACCAAATGACGTCCTCGACACATGACTCTGGTATGGCCAATAACATAGCATTTGTGCGTGGACATCTGTAAACTAACACATTATTATGGATTAGGTAATAATGGCTTACGCGTTGGAGGCGCGGATCGGTTAAAGGGGTTTTTGTCTCCAATGCTTTCCATATTTTGGACAAAATAGGGTCTTTTCGTTGTTTTTCTTGTAAGTTTTGATGCAACTGGATCATTTCGGTTGTATTCGGTACTTCAAAAAACGCGAGAATTGGCTGTTCATGTGGATATTCACACACTCCCGCACTGTCATACGGAAATCTTGATAACACGTCCGCCACAACATTGTCTCTACCTTTCACGATTTCCATTTGGTAATCAAACTGGTCTAAGATTAAAGTCCATCTAGTTAAACGCTCACTCATTAGTCGACACCGTTTCAAGAATTGCAATGCCCGGTGGTCGGTTCGAATAATGATTTTTCGTCCTTGCAGATAAGTTCGAAATTTTGTCAGCCCAAACACTACCCCCAAAAGTTCTTTTTCGGTCGTAGTGTAATTTAGTTCCGCCCCCCTTAATGAGCGACTCGCGAACGCGATTGCACCCCGTTCGTCGTTTGGTAACATTTGATAAAGTTCTGCACCCAAAGCGTAACCGGAACTGTCAGTCTGTAAATACAATAATTCACCTGGTCGCGGATGCTGTAACACGACTGTTTCCAGAAACATGTCCTTGACACGGTGAAATGCAATTTCTTCGTCTCGCCCCCATTTCCAAGATTGTCCTTTTTTCAGCAGATGTGTCAAGCCTCGGATGGCGTCGTTGTATTTCGGGCAAAATTTCCGGTAGTAATTGCACAACCCGAGAAACGCTCGAAGATGTTTTACTTTTTTCGGTGTTGGGAATTGTCGAATAGCCACAAGTTTTTCTGGATCCGGTTTGATTCCTTCAGTGGATAAAATGTGACCCAGAAATTTAACCTCGGATCGGACAAATACTGATTTTTCCAAATTGACGGTCATTTTGGCTTCTTCTAATTTTTGCAGCACTTTATCGATGTGTTCTATATGGTCTTCCAAAGAACGTGAGGCTAAAAGCAAGTCATCGATGTAATTGATTGTAAACTCACGCACTTCCGGTCCTAGCACCACGTCCATGGCTCTGCTGAAAGAACCAACGGCCGTTTTAAGTCCAAAAGGTAACACTTTGTACATGTAGCTCCGACCGTTATACAAAAATGCGGTGTACGGTTGACTTTCAGGTTTCAGCGGAATTTGCCAATAAGATGCTCGCAAATCGATTGTTGACATATACTTGATGTTCTCGAAGCGGTGTAACAATTCATCAGTAGCTGGAGGAGCCTCGGCGTCGGCGACCATTTTCGCATTTATCAAGCGAGCGTCGAGACAAATCCTGACCGTCCCATCCTTCTTGGGTACGACCGCCACAGGACTGGCATACGGAGATGCGCCTCGCTTAATGACCCCTAACTCAAGCATCTCTTCGACGGTTTTTTCAACAGCAGGTCTTAGGGCAAATGGAATCGGATACGGTCGTTTAATAAAAGGGGTGTGATCATGCAATATAATTTCATGCGTGTACTTATCGGTTAATCCGGGGATCTTACTGAATGCTTTTCGGTGCTTCATCAGTACTCCTAACAACCTAGATTTCCATTCTGGTGGCAGATCGAGTTCATTCACCTTTTCTTCTAGGGAGGCAGGTGTTTCCAGGTGATCCTCCGGGTTAGAGGTTGTTTCCCTGGTATTCACATGAGGTTCACTAGGTGTGTTTACCAAATTTGTACACATTTGAACTTGACTGGTTACCACAAATGGGACTGATAGAGTTCTATTTCCGGTTTCAATCTCTAATCGTTCTGTCGCAAAATTAATTATGGCCATTGTGTCGCTGAGCCAATCTGATCCCAAAATAATCGGTTTAATTAAGTTTTTGACCACTAGAAAAACCATTTCATAAGGTGTTCCCATGATAAGAATTGTCAAAAGCCCTTGCACGCAGATTCTTGCGCTTTTCTGACCCACTGCACCACGTAATTGAATGGCAGTTACCGGTAATGTGGGTGGTTTTGATCCTCTGCTCAAAATGTTTGTCCATATCTCTTCAGAGACACAACTGACTTCACTACCCGAGTCAATTAACGCGATGAGCTCTTGTTCTCCTAGCACAACCGCGATTTCTGGGAGTGGTCGGGGTTTTCTTGTGGCCAGATCGTTTTCGTCGAACAAGACGTCGTCTTCATAGAGTGATAGGACCTGGACGGGGCCAGTAATCGTGTCTGCCGTGTCATATCTCAATGTCACAACATTTTTTCTGATTTCGGGCTCACGTGGTGTTTGTTCTTCTCTCCTTTTAAATTTACTTGCTTCTTTTGTTGATAGGCCTGTTTGTGTTATGTGTCTCATTAGGCCCTGTTCTGAGACACGCCCCCGTTTCCCGAATTTCCGTTGGAGTGGCCGTTTCCTCTGGGAGCCCCACGTCTACTGGGATGACCCCTCGAATTCTGAGGAGAATCTCGCTGCTGTGGGCGTGCCAAACCTCTAGTGCTTCCTGAATGACCTCGAACACATTGGATTGTCGAGTCTTGTTTCATTAGGAAAGTAGCTGCGTCGGAGATGGTTCGACCCTCTTTAAGAGCCCACAATTGTTGGATTGCCAACGGGAAATGATGCATTATTTGTTTCACCAGATCTTCTTCGTTGATTGGTACCGTTAGCTGGCTCGATTTGTGGATGAAGTAGGAGAAATGTTCTGTCATACTCCCTCGGGATGGATCGTATTGCCCGTTAGCGATTTTCTGACGTAGTCTCTGCTGGTGGTCTTCCGACCAATAATAATGCAGGAAGTCTCTTTTGAAATCGTGATAGGACGCCCAATTTTTCCTAAAAATGCTGGCCCAACGTTCGGCGCCTCTTTTTAGACATCCGATAGCAGTTTCTAACATCTCTGGTTCGCTTAACCGGACAGCTTTACAGTAAGCTTCCAGTTTTTGGAGGAAAACAATTGGATTTTTCGTGTCTCCTTCAAAAGTTGGCTTTTCAGGGGTCTGGCCGATTCCTTTTAAGATTTGAGCCAATTCCACCAGCTCACTCTTCGGAGGTGGTGTCGGTGGTTCGGCTGAGGTCGATGCCCCAGCTGATGAAGATGATGGCTCTCGCGGCGAGACTGGAACGACGACGATTTCAGCAGTTGCTGAAGTGGATGCGGTTGGCTCGGTGGTAATTGGGGCCCTGGGTACCACCTGCTGAAGCACGGTTTGGAACATCGCCCCCATTTCGTGGACGAGGTTTCGTTGTTGTTGAAGATTTTGCTGCTGTTGTTCGCGGGCCCAGACCCGGAACCATTCAGGAACTGCTGGAGGCGCTGCGGTGGGTGTTGCTGGCGCATGCACCGTAGCTGGCACCTTCCGTCGTCTGGGTGCTCTCGTGGGAGTTGTGTTGGGGTTGGTCCTTTTCTGACCTCTTCCCCGTCGTGAAGACATCTTGCAACGCGTGGTCTCCTCACTATCCTGGTCACGGCACCAAAAATTATGTGATATTCTTTGATGTAATGCTCAGTCCCCACTTGGTATTTTTGGATTGGCCCTACGTTGTGTTTTGTTTGTGAGGGGACCGGAAAAGAGAAAAAAATTCACGGCAGAAACAAAATAAAACAAAATTCAAATCAAACTCAGTCGTATAGTGAGGCCGAGTTGCAAGATAATAAAAGGACTAGTGAAATAAAAATCAATTCACACTACACTTAAATTTATTAACAAAAAAAAAAAATGAACTACAGAAAAAAAATAAATAACTTGTATTTAACAAACAAAAAAAAATATTCTAAACTAATCAACCCAGAACTTGGTTAAGAAGTTTACTAATACTTTGGTAATTTGAACAAAGAAGAAGAAATCATGCAGTGAAGAAAGTGCTAGAATTTGTATTCACGATTTAAAACAAAAAAAGGTGTTAATAAACTTATTAATAAACTTTAGTAGTTATTACCTTTTAAAATTTAATTGATAATTAAAGCTAAAGAGACAAAATTTAGTAATGAGGTTCAAGTAAAATAAAAAAAATAAATAAAAAAAAATTAATTAAATAATTGCGTAATAAATGAAAATTTAAATTTAAATGATTGCAATTTAAATGAATTTAGCAACCATCGGATTTTGTTGGAGAGATGGACCAGGTTGTTGCACCCCTCTCACTGATGCAGGAAGGTACAGAGCAAAGGTTAATTACTAATACGTAATTAGCGATGGATTCAACTGTATTAATGACTTTTCCTCCTCTTATGGGAGGGGGGTGGCCGCTGTGGCAACTGTCCCGTCTAGTCGAAATTCAGGTTAATTAGGTTAACTTTGGATAATGTGGACAAAATCCTTTAATTTAGAATTTTTTGAAGTTAAATCAATTAATTAACTATGACTTGCCTGTTAAACCAGACTAAAATTGTTGAATGGACTTGCGATTAACTCCAAATCACGAAACAAATTAATTTAATAATAATAATAAAAATAATAATTAACTTAATAGCATGATCCAAATAAACAGCTTTAAAATTAAAAAATCAAAAAAATTAAAATAAAACTAACAATGAATTTAAATGTTCTGAGAAAAACTCAAAAAAACGTAGGAAAATATTTAGTTAAATTTTCCGAAATCTAACAAAGGTCTAATTAATTAAATAAATTCAAAGTTATTAATTTTCAATTAATTTAAGAATCAAAGAATTAAATTTATAGACACCCGTAAATAGGTAGTTATAGAAATAGTTAATGTTACATGCAAGCAAACAAAGAATTAGACGAGATTAATTAGCTTTTCGCTAATTAGGAAAAGAAAGGTACTTATCTCGACTGGTTCCAGGAAGGAAGCACTGGACACAGAATTTAATTCGAACTTAACTGAATTTAAATTTACACTAGTAACTTTAAACCAAATCAAATTGAATTAACAGAATGTAATAAAAATTACAGATTATCAAATTTAAGCAAAGCTCAAAAAAAAGCACGTCTGTTCTCAAAGAAAGCTCAGTTCGTACTCCCCTCCAGTTACCAAATTTGTTTCCACAAGGGTATCTACCCCACTCTACACCCGCTACATGGTCTTTTGATTGGTCAAAATCTTAACTACTTATTGTTTGTTTAAAATATTCTCTAAATTGTTACTAAATAAACTAATAAGAAAAGAAGTACCAAGTTCTGGGAATAATGAAACCAAAAATGAATAAAAAATAATACAATAAATAAAGCTTAAAATTAAATAGAATCCAGACACCGCCTCTCTAGTTATAACAATTTAATTGCGATGATTTAATACCAATCTGGTTTACAACTAATCTCACTGGATCCAAATTACCTAAATAAATCCTAACTAAATGATCTTTTTGGGTCTCTCTAATTACGAGCCAGAAGAAAAGAGTTGAAAGTTCAAGCAATAAAAGAAAGGGTTAGTCTTGTCAAATAATTCATGCATCTGAACTGTTTTTGTGCTTAATGTGTTACCCATTTTTATTACAAAATTATTAAATCTATTTCAAAAAAAAAATGAAATCTACCCTTTTTGAATTTCGACAAAAGGGCACTAGATGTCCCTGCCTGTCTGTTTGTGAAAACCAAATCTTTAATAATGCTATTTCTTTAATAAACAAATGACTTTTATAGCCATAATTTGCAAGACACATGCACCAAAATAAGTAGAAAATAATTTGCAACAGAATTAATAAAATAGGTAAATAGATTGTTAAGAAATTAAAAAATTAGAGAGATTCGTCCCAAAATTTAATTAAAGCCTAATTAACTTAAAACTAGACATACAAGTTTTTTTTGTGGTTTTGACACAACGCGAATTTAACGAGGTTGAATTTGAAAATCTAACGTTTTGGCATTTTATCATAACAATTTAGTGAAAATTATTTTGTACGAACTGTACATTTCAGTTTTCGGGCATCTGGTCGCCAGATTGTTATTTTTAAGGGTACTTTAGGTCTTTCGTAGAAACTTTCTAAACGGCTGTAAAGCGGTCTCTTTTATAAAATTGAATTTATGGCTTTATGTATCCGGTCAAGTTTATCTAAATTTCACAGAAAAATCCCGTATTGAAACACGTGAACGAAAAGGTCTTTCTCAAGAAATAATAAAATATTTACTCATCTCTTAATTTTGATGTTTTGGATGAGGATATTACAATATTAATTGTAGATGGTTGAAGCAAATACCGTTCGATTAGGCAGGAAGTTTCCTATCACATATATTTTACTTTTATAACGTTTCAGCAATGTAAATATTCAAAAAATCAAAAAAATTTGCACGTTTAAAGATAGTCGTTATTCTTTGATAAGTACCAATTTCAAATTTTATTTTTGAGCTTGATATTAATTTTAGGTGGCTAAAACAATTACTATTTGACTCAGCAGGAAATTTTCTAATAAATACATTTTACTTTTATAACGTTTTAGCAATGCAAATATAAAAAAAATCAAAAAAATACGCAAGTTTAAAGAGAGTCGTTATTTCTTGATAAATACCAATTTCAAACTTTATTCTTGAGCAAAAAAAATTAAACAGATTCTAGTTTTATGAAGTTTCAGCAATGTAAATATAAAAAAAATTAAAAAAATGCGCAAGTTTAAACATAGTAGTTATTCCTTGATAAGTACTAATTTCAAACTTTATTCTTGAGCTTGCTATTGATTGTAAATGGTAGAAGCATTAAACAGAAAATTTCCTATCAAACACATTCTATTTTTGTAATGTTTCAGCAATGTGAATATAAAAAAAATTAAACACATTTTAGTCTTATAAAGTTTTAGCAATGTAAATATAAAAAAAAATCAAAAAAATACGCAAGTTTAAAGATAAATACCAATTTTAAACTTCATTCATGATCTTGCTATTAATTGTAGATGGTTGAAACAAATACCACTTAATTGAGCAGAAAATTTTCTATCAAACACATTCTATTTTATAACGTTTCAGCAATGTAGATATTAAAAAAATTAAAAAAATGCGCAAGTTTAAATATAGTCGTAATTCCTTGATAAGTACCAATTTCACTCTTCGGTCTTGAGCTTGCTATTAATTGTGGATGGTTAAAACAAGTACCATTCGATTGAGCAGGATATTTTATATTAAATAGATTTTACTTTTATAACGTTTTAGCAATGTAAATATAAAAAAAATCAAAAAAATACGCAAGTTTAAAGAGAGTCGTTATTTCTTGATAAATACCAATTTCAAACTTCATTCTTGAGCTTGATATTGATTGTAGATGGTTGAAGCAAGTACTATTCGATTGAGCAGGATATTTTCTATCAAACACATTTTAGTTTTATAAAGTTTCTGCAATGTATTTATATATAAAATATCAAAAAAATTTGCAAGTTTAAAGATAGTCGTTATTCCTTGATAAGTACCAACTTCAAACTTCTTTCTTGAGCTTGCTATTAACTGTAGATGGTTGACACAAGTACCATTTGATTGAGCAGGAAATTTCCTATTAAATGTATCCTACCTTTATTACGTTTCAGCAATGCAAATATAAAAAAAAAATCAAAAAAATTCGCAAGTTTAAAGATAGTTTTTATTCCTTGATAAATACCAATTTCAAACTATATTCTTGAACTTGCCATTAAATGTAGATGGTCGACACAAATACCATTCGATTAGGCAGAAAATTTTATTTTTGAGCTTGCTATTAGTTGTAGGTGGTTGAAGCAAATACCGTTCGATTTAACAGGAAATTTCCTATCAAACATGTTTTATTTTTATAACGTTTCAACAATGTAAATATAAAAAAAATTAAAAAAATTCGCAAGTTTAAAGATACTCGTTATTCCTTGATAAGTACCAATTTCAAACTTTATTCTTAAGCTTGCTGTTAACTGTAGATGGTTTAAACAAGTACCATTCGATTGAGCAAAAAATTTTCTAACAAACGCATTTTAGTTTTGTAAAGTTTTAGCAATGTAAATATAAAAAAAATCAAAAAAATACGCAAGATTAAAGATAGTCGTTATTCCTTGATAAGTACCAACTTCAAACTTTATTCTTGAGTTTGCTATTAATTGTAGATGGTTAAAGCAACTACCATTTTAATTGAACAAAAATTTTTTTATCAAATACATTCTATTCTTATAACGTTTTAGCAATGTAAATATAAAAAAAATTAAAAAAATGCGCAAGTTTAAAGATAGTCGTTATTCCTTGATAAGTACCAAATTTAAACTTCATTCTTGAGCTTGCCATTAACTGTAGATAGTAGGGGCAAATACCATTCGATTAAGCAGAAAATTTCCTATCAAATACATTCTATATTTATGACGTTTCAGCAATGTGAATATAAAAAAAATTAAAAAAATACGCAAGTTTAAAGATAGTCGTTATTCCTTGATAAGTACCAATTTCAAACTTCATTTTTGAGCTTGCTATTGATTGCAGATGGTTAAAGCAAATACCATTCGATTAAGCAGAAAATTTTCTATTAAGTACATTTTACTTTTATAACGTTTTAGCAATTTAAATATAAAAAAATTAAAAAAATGCGCAAGTTTAAAGATAGTCGTTATTCCTTGATAAGTACCAATTTCAATCTTTATTCTTGAGCTTGCTATTGATTGTAGATAGTTAAAACAAGTATTATTCAATTGAGCAGAATATTTTCTATCAAACTATTTTTAGTTTTATAAAGTTTCAGCATTGTAAATATAAAAAAAATCAAAAAAATACGCAAGTTTAAAGAGAGTTGTTATTTCTTGATAAATACCAACTTCAAACTTCATTCTTGAGCTTGCTATTGATTGTAGATGGTTAAAACAAATATTATTCGATTAAGCAGGATATTTTCTATCAAACACATTTTAGCTTTATAAAGTTTCAGCATCGTAAATATAAAAAAAATTAAAAAAATACACAAGTTTAAAGATAGTTGTTATTCTTTGATAAGTACTAATTTCAAACTTCATTCTTAAGCTTGCTATTAATTGTAGATAGTTGAAACAAATACCATTTAATTGAGCAGAAAATTTTCTATCAAATACATTCTATTTTTATAACGTTTCAGCAATGTAAATATAAAAAAATTAAAAAAATGCGCAAGTTTAAAAATAGTCGTTATTCCTTGATAAGTACCAACTTCAATCTTTAGTCTTGAGCTTGCTTTTAAATGTGGATGGTTAAAACAAGTACCATTCGATTGAGCAGGAAATTTTCTATCAAATGCATCTTACTTTTATAACGTTTTAGCGATTTAAATATAAAAAAATTAAAAAAATGCGCAAGTTTAAAGATAGTCGTTATTCCTTGATAAGTACCAATTTCAAACTTCATTCTTGAGCTTGCTATTGATTGTAGATGGTTAAAACAAGTATTGTTCAATTGAGCAGAATATTTTCTATCAAACACTTTTTAGTTTTATAAAGTTTCAGCATTGTAAATATAAAAAAAATCAAAAAAATACGCAAGTATAAAGATAGTTGTTATTCCTTGATAAGTACCAACTTTACACTATATTCTTGAGTTTGCTATTAATTGTAGATGGTCGACACAAATACCATTCGATTGAGCAGGAAATTTTCTATCAAATACATTTTACTTTTATAACGTTTCAGCGATGTAAGTATAAAAAAAATCAAAAAAATACGCAAGTTTAAAGAGAGTTGTTATTTCTTGATAAATACCAATTTCAAACTTCTTTTTTGAGCTTGCTATTGATTGTAGATGGTTAAAGCAAATAACATTCGATTAAGCAAAAAATTTTCTATCAAATACATCTTACTTTTATAACGTTTTAGCGATTTAAATATAAAAAAATTTAAAAAATTCGCAAGTTTAATGTTAAGTACCAATTTTAAACTTTATTCTTGAGCTTGCTATTAATTGCATATGGTTAAAACAAGTACCGTTCGATTAAACAGGATATTTTCTATCAAATACATTCTAATTTTTTGACGTTTCAGCAATGTAAATATAAAAAAAATTAAAAAAATTCGCAAGTTTAAAAAGAGTCGTTATTTCTTGATAAATACCAACTTCAAACTTTATTCTTGAGCTTGCTATTAATTGTAGATGGTCGACAGAAGTACCATTTGATTGACCAGGAAAATTTCTATCAAATACATTCTACTTTTATAACGTTTCAGCAATGTAAATATAAAAAAAATCAAAAAAATACGCAAGTTTAAAGAGAGTTGTTAATTCTTGATAAATACCAATTTCAAACTTTATTCTTGAGCTTGCTATTAATTGTAGATGGTTGAAACAAATACCATTCAATTGAGCAGAAAATTTTCTATCAAATACATTTTTTTTTATAATGATTCAGCAATGTAAATATAAAAAAAATTAAAAAAATACGCAAGTTTAAAAATAGTCCTTATTTCTTGTTAAGTACCAATTTCAGACTTTATTTTTGAGCTTGCTATTGATTGTAAATGGCTGAAGCAAGTACTATTCGATTGAAAAAAATTATTTCTATTAAACACATTCTAGTTTTATAATGTTTCAGCAATGTAAATATAAAAAAAATTAAAAAAATGCGCAAGTTTAAAGATAGTCGTTATTCCTTGATAAGTACTAATTTCAAACTTCATTCTTAAGTTTGCTATTAATTGTAGATGGTTGAAACAAGTACCATTCGATTGAGCAGAAAATTTTCTATCAAACACATCCTACTTTTTTAACGTTTCAGCAATGTAAAAAAAAAAAATTAAAAAATGCCCAAGTTTAAAGATAGTCGTTATTCCTTGATAAGTACCAATTTCAAACTTTATTCTTGAGCTTGCTATTAACTGTAGATGGTTAAAGCAAATACAATTTAATTGAGCAAAAAAGTTTCTATTAAATACGTCTTTTTTTTATAATGTTCAGCAATGTAAAAAAAAAATTAAAAAAATACGCAAGTTTAAAAAGAGTCGTTATTTCTTAATAAATACCAATTTCAAACTTCATTCTTGAGCTTGCTATTAATTATAGATGTTTGAGGCAAATACCATTTAATTGAGCAGAAAATTTCCTATCAAGTACATTTTATCTTTATAACGTTTCAGCATTGTAAATATGAAAAAAATTAAAAAAATGCGCAAGTTTAAAGATAGTCGTCATTCTTTGATAAGTACCAAATTTAAACTTCATTTTTGAGCTTGCTATTAACTGTAGATAGTTGGGGCAAATATCATTCGATTAAGCAAAAAATTTCCTATCAAATACATTTTATCTTTATAACGTTTTAGCAATATAAATATAAAAAAAATTAAAAAAATTTGCAAGTTTAATGATAGTCGTTATTCCTTGATAAGTACTAATTTCAAACTTCATTCTTAAGTTTGCTATTAATTGTAGATGGTTGAAACAAGTACCATTCGATTGAGCAGAAAATTTTCTATCAAATACATCCTACTTTTTTAACGTTTCAGCAATGTAAATAAAAAAAAAATTAAAAAATGCCCAAGTTTAAAGATAGTCGTTATTCCTTGATAAGTACCAATTTCAAACTTCATTCTTGAGCTTGCTATTAACTGTAGATGGTTAAAGCAAATACAATTTAATTGAGCAAAAAAGTTTCTATTAAAAACGTCTTTTTTTTATAATGTTTCGACAATGTAAATATAAAAAAAATTAAAAGAATACGCAAGTTTAAAAATAGTCCTTATTTCTTGTTAAGTACCAATTTCAAACTTTATTTTTGAGCTTGCTGTTAATTGTAAATGGCTGAAGTAAACACTATTCTATTAAGTAAAAAATTTTCTATCAAATACGTTTTACTCTTATAACGTTTCAGTAATGTAAATATAAAAAAAAACAAAAAAATGCGCAAGTTTAAAAATAGTCGTTATTCCTTGATAAGTACCAATTTCAAACTTTATTCTTTAGTTTGCTATTGATTGTAAATAGTTGAAGCGAGTACTATTCGATTAGGCAGAATAATTTCTATCAAACACATTTTAGTTTTATAAAGATTCGGCAATGTAAATATAAAAAAAATCAAAAAAATACGCAAGTTTAAAAAGAGTCGTTATTTCTTGATAAATACCAACTTCAAACTTCATTCTTAAGCTTGCTGTTAATGGAAGATGGTTGATGCAAATACCATTTAATTAAGCAGTAAAATTTCTATTAAATACTTCTTATTTTTATAACGTTTTAACAATGTAAATATAAAAAAAATTAAAAAATGCGCAAGTTTAAAGATAGTCGTTATTCCTTGATAAGTACTAATTTCAAACTTCATTCTTAAGATTGCTGTTATTTGTAGATGGTTAAAACAAGTACCATTCGATGGAGCAAAAAATTTTCTATTAAATGCATTTTACTTTTTTAACGTTTCAGCAATGTAAATAAAAAAAAATTAAAAAAATGCGCAAGTTTAAAGATAGTCGTTATTCTTTGATAAGTACCAATTTCAAACTTTATTCTTGAGCTTTTTATTAATTGTAGATTGTTGAACCAAGTACTATTCTATTAATTGAAAAATTTCCTATCAAAAACATTCTACTTTTATAACATTTTAGCAATGTAAATATAAAAAAAATTAAAAAATGCGCAAGTTTAAAGGTAGTCGTTATTCCTTGATAAGTGCCAATTTCAAACTTCATTCTTGAGCTTGCTATTAATTATAGATGGTTGAAGCAAGTACTATTCGATTGAGCAGGATATTTTCTATTAAACACATTTTAGTTTTATAAAGTTTCAACAATGTAATTATAAAAAAAATCAAAAAAATACGCAAGTTTAAAGATAGCCGTTATTCCTTGAAGTACCAATTTCAAACTTCATTTTTGAGCTTGCTATTAATTGTAGATGGTTGAGGCAAATACCATTTGATTAAGCAAAAAATTTTCTATTAAATGTATCTTACTTTTGTAACGCTTCAGCAATGTAAAAATAAAAAAATTTAAAAAAATACGCAAGTTTAAATATAGTCGTTATTCCTTGATAAGTACCATTTTCAAACTTCATTCTTGAGCTTGCAATTAAATGTAGATTATTGAAACAAATACCGTTTGATTAAGCAGAAAATTTTCTATCAAATACATCCTTTTTTTATAATGTTTTAGCAATGTAAATATAAAAAAAATTAAAAAAATTTGCAAGTTTAAAGATAGTCGTTATTTCTTGATAAATAATAAATTCAAACTTTATTCTTGAGCTTGCTATTAATTGTGGATGGTTGAAACAAGCACCGTTCAATTGAGCAGAAAATTTTCTATTAAAAACATTCTACTTTTATAACGTTTCAGCAATGTAAATAAAAAAAAATTAAAAAAATGCGCAAGTTTAAAAATAGTCGTTATTCCTTGATAAGTACCAACTTCAAACTTCATTCTTAAGCTTGCTATTAATTGTAGATGGTTGAAGCAAATACTATTTAATTGAGCAGAAAATTTTCTATTAAATCCGTTTTTTTTTTATAATGTTTCAGCAACGTAAATATAAAAAAAAATTAAAAAAATTCGCAAGTTTAAAAATAGTTTTTATTTCTTGTTAAGTACCAACTTCAAACTTTATTTTTGAGCTTGCTATTAATTGTAGATCGTTGAAGTAAGTAGCATTTTATTAAGTAGAAAATTTTCTATTAAATACATTTTACTTTTATAACGTTTCCGCAATGTAAATATAAAAAAAATCAAAAAAATGCGCAAGTTTAAAGATAGTCGTTATTCCTTGATAAGTACCAATTTCAAACTTCATTCTTGAGCTTGCTGTTGACTGTAAATGTGTTGAAGCAAGTACTATTCGATTGAGCAGAACATTTTCTATCAAACACATTTTAGTTTTATAAAGTTTCAGCAATGTAAATATGAAAAAAATCAAAAAAATACGCAAGTTTAGAAAGAGTCGTTATCTCTTGATAAATACCAATTTCAAACTTCATTTTTGAGCCTTCTATTAATTGTAGATGGTTGAAACAAACATCATTTAATTGAACGAAAAATTTTCTATCGAATACATCCTATCTTTATAACGTTTCAGCAATGTAAATATAAAAAAAATTAAGAAAATGTGCAAGTTTAAAGATAGTAGTTATTCCTTGATAAGTACCAATTTCAATCTTTAGTCTTGAGCTTGCTATTAACTGTGGATGGTTAAAACAAGTACTGTTCGATTAAGCAGGAAATTTTCTATAAAATAAATTATAGTTTTATAACGTTTGAGCGATATAAATATAAAAAAAATAAAAAAATACGCAAGTTTAAAGAGAGTTGTTATTTCTTGATAAGTACCAAATTCAAACTTCATTTTTGAGCTTCCTATTAATTGGAGATAATTGAAACAAGTACCATTCGATTGAGCAGGAAACTTTTTATCAAATACATTTTACTTTTATAACGTTTTAGCAATGTAAATATAAAAAAAATCAAAAAAATACGCAAGTTTAAAGAGAGTCGTTATTTCTTGATAAGTACCAATTTCAAACTTTATTCTTGAGCTTGCTATTAGCTGTAGATGGTTGAGGCAAATACCGTTTGATTAAGCAGATAATTTCATATCAAATACATTTTACTTTTATAACGTTTTAACAATGTAAATATAAAAAAAATCAAAAAAATTCGCAAGTTTAAAGATAGTCGTTATTCCTTGATAAGTACCAATTTCAAACTTCATTCTTAAGCTTGCTATTAATTGTAGATGGTTGAAGCAAATATTATTTAATTGAGCAGAAAATTTTCTATTAAATACGTTTTTTTTATAATGTTTCAGCATCGTAAATATAAAAAAAAATTAAAAAAATTCGCAAGTTTAAAAATAGTTTTTATTTTTTGTTAAGTACCAATTTCAAACTTTATTTTTGAGCTTGCTATTAATTGTAGGTCGTTGAAGTAAGTAGCATTTTATTAAGTAGAAAATTTTCTATTAAATACATTTTACTTTTATAACGTTTCCGCAATGTAAATATAAAAAAAATCAAAAAAATGCGCAAGTTTAAAGATAGTCGTTATTCCTTGATAAGTACCAATTTCAAACTTCATTCTTGAGCTTGCTATTGACTGTAAATGTGTTGAAGCAAGTACTATTCGATTGAGCAGAACATTTTCTATCAAACACATTTTAGTTTTATAAAGTTTCAGCAATGTAAATATGAAAAAAATCAAAAAAATACGCAAGTTTAGAAAGAGTCGTTATCTCTTGATAAATACCAATTTCAAACTTCATTCTTGAGCTTGCTAATAATTGTAAATGGTTGAAGCAAATACCGTGTGATTAAGCGGAAAATTTCCTATCAAATACATCTTACCTTTGCAACGTTTTAGCAATGTAAATATAAAAAAAATTAAAAAAATTCGCAAGTTTAAAGATAGTCGTTATTCCTTGATAAGTACCAATTTCAAACTTCATACTTGAGCTTGCTATTAATTATAGATGTTTGAGGCAAATACCATTTAATTGAGCAGAAAATTTCCTATCAAGTACATTTTATCTTTATAACGTTTCAGCATTGTAAATATGAAAAAAATTAAAAAAATGCGCAAGTTTAAAGATAGTCGTCATTCTTTGATAAGTACCAAATTTAAACTTCATTTTTGAGCTTGCTATTAACTGTAGATAGTTGGGGCAAATATCATTCGATTAAGCAAAAAATTTCCTATCAAATACATTTTATCTTTATAACGTTTTAGCAATGTAAATATAAAAAAAATTAAAAAAATTTGCAAGTTTAAAGATAGTCGTTATTCCTTGATAAGTACTAATTTCAAACTTCATTCTTAAGTTTGCTATTAATTGTAGATGGTTGAAACAAGTACCATTCGATTGAGCAGAAAATTTTCTATCAAATACATCCTACTTTTTAACGTTTCAGCAATGTAAAAAAAAAAAAATTAAAAAATGCCCAAGTTTAAAGATAGTCGTTATTCCTTGATAAGTACCAATTTCAAACTTCATTCTTGAGCTTGCTATTAACTGTAGATGGTTAAAGCAAATACAATTTAATTGAGCAAAAAAGTTTCTATTAAACACGTCTTTTTTTTATAATGTTTCAGCAATGTAAAAAAAAAATTAAAAAAATACGCAAGTTTAAAAAGAGTCGTTATTTCTTAATAAATACCAATTTCAAACTTCATTCTTGAGCTTGCTATTAATTATAGATGTTTGAGGCAAATACCATTTAATTGAGCAGAAAATTTCCTATCAAGTACATTTTATCTTTATAACGTTTCAGCATTGTAAATATGAAAAAAATTAAAAAAATGCGCAAGTTTAAAGATAGTCGTCATTCTTTGATAAGTACCAAATTTAAACTTCATTTTTGAGCTTGCTATTAACTGTAGATAGTTGGGGCAAATATCATTCGATTAAGCAAAAAATTTCCTATCAAATACATTTTATCTTTATAATGTTTTAGCAATGTAAATATAAAAAAAATTAAAAAAATTTGCAAGTTTAAAGATAGTCGTTATTCCTTGATAAGTACCAATTTCAAACTTTATTCTTGAGCTTGCTATTAGCTGAAGATGGTTGAAGCAAATACCGTTCGATTAAGCAAAAAATTTCCCATCAAATACATTTTATTTTTATAACGTTTCAGCGATGTAAATATAAAAAAAATTAAAAAAATGCGCAAGTTTAAAGATAATCGTTATTCCTTGATAAGTACCAACTTCAAACTTTATTCTTGAGCTTGCTATTAATTGTAGATGGCTGAGGCAAATACCCTTTGATTAAGGAAAAAATTTTCTATCAAATATATCTTACTTTCATAACGTTTCAGCAATGTAAATATAAAAAAAATTAAAAAAATACGCAAGTTTAAATATAGTCGTTATTTCTTGATAAGTACCAATTTCAAACTTTATTCTTGAGCTTGCTATTAACTGTAGATGGTTAAAACAAATACCATTTGATTAGGCAGAAAATTTTCTATTAACTACATTTTTTTTATAATGTTTTAACAATGTAAATATAAAAAAAATTAAAAAAATTCGCAAGTTTAAAGAGAGTCTTTATTTCTTGATAAATAATAATTTCAAACTTTATTCTTGATCTTGCTATTAATTGTAGATGGTTGAGACAAGTACTATTCGATTGAGCAGGATATTTTCTATCAAACACATTTTAGTTTTATAACGTTTCAGCAACGTAAATATAAAGAAACTCAAAAAATACGCAAGTTTAAAGATAGTCCTTATTCCTTGATAAGTACCAACTTCAAACTTTATTCTTGATCTTGCTGTTAATTGTAGATAGTTGAAACAAATACCATTTAATTTAACAGGAAATTTTTTATCAAATGTATCTTATTTTTATAACGTTTTAGCATTGTAATTATAAAAAAAATCAAAAAAATACGCAAGTTTAAAGATAGTCGTTATTCCTTGATAAGTACCAATTTCAAACTTTATTCTTGAGTTTGCTATTAATTGCAGATGGTTGAAGTAAGTACCATTCGATTAAGCGGAAAATTTTCTATCAAATACATCTTACTTTTATAACGTTTCAGCAATATAAATATAAAAAAAATTAAAAAAATGCGCAAGTTAACGTAGAGTCGTTATTTCTTGATAAATACCAATTTCAAACTTCATTTTTGAGTATGCTATTAATTGTCGATGGTTGAAGCAAGTACTATTCGATTAAGCAGGAAATTTTCTATCAAATACATCTTACTTTTATAACATTTCAACAATGAAAATATAAAAAAATAAAAAAAATGCCCAAGTTCAAAGATAGTCGTTATTCCTTGATAAGTACCAACTTCAAACTTTATTTTTGAGCTTGCTATTAATTGTAGATGGTTGGCACAAGTACCATTCGATTGAGCAGGAAATTTTCTATTAAGTACATTTTACTTTTATAGCGTTTCAATAATGCAAATATAAAAAAAAATAAAAAAATACTCAAGTTTAAAGTGAGTCGTTATTTCTTGATAAATACCAATTTCAAACATCATTCTTGAGCTTGCTATTGATTGTAGATGGTTGAGGCAAGTACTATTCGATTGAGCAGGATATTTTCTATCAAACGCATGTTAGTTTTATAAAGTTTCAGCAATGTAAATATAAAGAAACTCATAAAATACGCAAGTTTAAAAATAGTCGTTATTCCTTGATAAGTACCAATTTCAAACTTTATCCTTGAGCTTGCTATTTATTGTACATGGTTTAAACAAATACCATTTAATTTAACAGAAAATTTTCTATCATATGTATCTTATTTTTATAACGTTTTAGCATTGTAATTATAAAAAAAATTAAAAAAATACGCAAGTTTAAAGATAGTCGTTATTCCTTGATAAGTACCAATTTCAAACTTTATTCTTGAGCTTTTTATTAATTGTAGATGATTGAAACAAGTACCGTTTGATTGAGCAGAAAATTTCTAATTAAACACATTTTACTTTTATAACGTTTCAGCAATGTAAATATAACAAAAATCAAAAAAAACGCAAGTTTAAAGAGAGTCGTTATTTCTTGATGAATACCAATTTCAAACTTTATTCTTAAGCTTGCTATTGATTGTAAATGGTTGAAGCAAGTACCATTTGATTGAGCAAAAAATTTTCTATTAAATTGATTTTACTTTTATAACGTTTCAGCAATGTAAATATAAAAAAAATAAAAAAATACGCAAGTTTAAAAATAGTCCTTATTTCTTGTTAAGTACCAATTTCAAACTTTATTTTTGAGCTTGCTATTAATTGTAGATGGTTAAGGTAAGTACCATTCTATTAGGTAAAAAATTTTCTATTAAATACGTTTTAGTTTTATAATGTCTCAGCAATGTAAATATAAAAAAAATCAAAAAAATACGCAAGTTTAAATGTAGTCGTTATTCCTTGATAAGTACCAATTTCAAACTATATTCTTGAGCTTGCTATTAATTGTAGATGGTTAAAACAAGTACTATTCGATTGAGCAGGATATTTTCTATCAAACATATTTTAGTTTTATAAAGTTTTAGCATTGTAAATATAAAAAAAATCAAAAAAATACGCAAGTTTAAAGATAGTTGTTTCTTTGATAAGTACCAATTTCAAACTTTATTCATGAGCTTGCTATTAATTGTACATGGTTGAAGCAAATACCATTTGATTTAGCAGAAAATTTTCTATTAAATACATCTTACTTTTATATTGTCTCATCAATGTAAATATAAAAAAAATCAAAAAAATACGCAAGTTTAAAGATAGTTCTTATTCCTTGATAAGTACCATTTTCAAACTTCATTCTTGAGCCTGCTATTAATTATAGATATTTGAAGCAAATACCATTCGATTAAGGAAAAAATTTTCCATCAAATGCAATTTACTTTTGTAACGTCTCAGCAATGTAAATATAAAAAAAATTTAAAAAATCCGCAAGTTAAAGATATTATAAGTACCAATTTCAAACTTCATACTTGAGCTTGCTATTAATTGTAGATAGTTGAAGCAAATACTATTTGATTAAGCAAAAAATTTTCTATCAAATATATCTTACTCTTATAACGTTTCAGCAATGTAAATATAAAAAAAAATAAAAAAATGCGCAAGTTTAAATATAGTCGTTATTCCTTGATAAGTACCAATTTCACACTTTATTTTTGAGCTTGCTATTAGCTGAAGATGGTTGAAGCAAATACCGTTCGATTAAGCAAAAAATTTCCCATTAAATACATTTTCTTTTTATAACGTCTCAGCAATGTAAATATAAAAAAAATTAAAAAAATGCGCAAGTTTAAAGATAGTCGTTATTCCTTGATAAGTACCAACTTCAAACTTTATTCTTGAGCTTGCTATTAACTGTAGATGGTTAAAGCAAATACCTTTCGATTAAACAAAAAATTTTCCATCAAATATATCTTACTTTTATAACGTTTCAGCAATGTAAATATAAAAAAAATTAAAAAAATACGCAAGTTTAAATATAGTCGTTATTTCTTGATAAGTACCAATTTCAAACTTTATTTTTGAGCTTGCTATTAATTGTAGATGGTTGGCACAAGTACCATTCGATTGAGCAGGAAATTTTCTATTAAGTACATTTTACTTTTATAGCGTTTCAATAATGCAAATATAAAAAAAAATAAAAAAATACTCAAGTTTAAAGTGAGTCGTTATTTCTTGATAAATACCAATTTCAAACATCATTCTTGAGCTTGCTATTGATTGTAGATGGTTGAGGCAAGTACTATTCGATTGAGCAGGATATTTTCTATCAAACGCATGTTAGTTTTATAAAGTTTCAGCAATGTAAATATAAAGAAACTCATAAAATACGCAAGTTTAAAAATAGTCGTTATTCCTTGATAAGTACCAATTTCAAACTTTATCCTTGAGCTTGCTATTTATTGTACATGGTTTAAACAAATACCATTTAATTTAACAGAAAATTTTCTATCATATGTATCTTATTTTTATAACGTTTTAGCATTGTAATTATAAAAAAAATTAAAAAAATACGCAAGTTTAAAGATAGTCGTTATTCCTTGATAAGTACCAATTTCAAACTTTATTCTTGAGCTTTTTATTAATTGTAGATGATTGAAACAAGTACCGTTTGATTGAGCAGAAAATTTCTAATTAAACACATTTTACTTTTATAACGTTTCAGCAATGTAAATATAACAAAAATCAAAAAAAACGCAAGTTTAAAGAGAGTCGTTATTTCTTGATGAATACCAATTTCAAACTTTATTCTTAAGCTTGCTATTGATTGTAAATGGTTGAAGCAAGTACCATTTGATTGAGCAAAAAATTTTCTATTAAATTGATTTTACTTTTATAACGTTTCAGCAATGTAAATATAAAAAAAATAAAAAAATACGCAAGTTTAAAAATAGTCCTTATTTCTTGTTAAGTACCAATTTCAAACTTTATTTTTGAGCTTGCTATTAATTGTAGATGGTTAAGGTAAGTACCATTCTATTAGGTAAAAAATTTTCTATTAAATACGTTTTAGTTTTATAATGTCTCAGCAATGTAAATATAAAAAAAATCAAAAAAATACGCAAGTTTAAATGTAGTCGTTATTCCTTGATAAGTACCAATTTCAAACTATATTCTTGAGCTTGCTATTAATTGTAGATGGTTAAAACAAGTACTATTCGATTGAGCAGGATATTTTCTATCAAACATATTTTAGTTTTATAAAGTTTTAGCATTGTAAATATAAAAAAAATCAAAAAAATACGCAAGTTTAAAGATAGTTGTTTCTTTGATAAGTACCAATTTCAAACTTTATTCATGAGCTTGCTATTAATTGTACATGGTTGAAGCAAATACCATTTGATTTAGCAGAAAATTTTCTATTAAATACATCTTACTTTTATATTGTCTCATCAATGTAAATATAAAAAAAATCAAAAAAATACGCAAGTTTAAAGATAGTTCTTATTCCTTGATAAGTACCATTTTCAAACTTCATTCTTGAGCCTGCTATTAATTATAGATATTTGAAGCAAATACCATTCGATTAAGGAAAAAATTTTCCATCAAATGCAATTTACTTTTGTAACGTCTCAGCAATGTAAATATAAAAAAAATTTAAAAAATCCGCAAGTTAAAGATATTATAAGTACCAATTTCAAACTTCATACTTGAGCTTGCTATTAATTGTAGATAGTTGAAGCAAATACTATTTGATTAAGCAAAAAATTTTCTATCAAATATATCTTACTCTTATAACGTTTCAGCAATGTAAATATAAAAAAAAATAAAAAAATGCGCAAGTTTAAATATAGTCGTTATTCCTTGATAAGTACCAATTTCACACTTTATTTTTGAGCTTGCTATTAGCTGAAGATGGTTGAAGCAAATACCGTTCGATTAAACAAAAAATTTTCCATCAAATATATCTTACTTTTATAACGTTTCAGCAATGTAAATATAAAAAAAATTAAAAAAATACGCAAGTTTAAATATAGTCGTTATTTCTTGATAAGTACCAATTTCAAACTTTATTTTTGAGCTTGCTATTAACTGTAGATAGTTGGGGCAAATACCATTCGATTAAGCAGAAAATTTTCTATTAAATACATACTATCTACATAACGTTTCAGCAATGTAAATATAAAAAAAATTAAAAAATCCGCAAGTTTAAAAAGAGTTGTTATTTCTTGATAAATACCAATTTCAAACTTTATTCTTGAGCTTGCTATTGATTATAGTTGGTTGAAACAAGTACCATTTAATTGAACAGGATATTTTCTGTAAAACCCATTTTAGTTTTATAAAGTTTCAGCAAAGTAAATATAAAAAAATCAAAAAAATACCCGAGTTTAAAGATAGTCATTATTCCTTGATAAGTACCAATTTCAAACTTTACTCTTGAGCTTGCTATTAACTGTAAATAGTTATGGCAAATACAATTCGATTGAACAGAAAATTTTCTATCAAATACGTTTTACTTTTTTAACGTTTCAGCAATGTAAATAAAAAAAAATTAAAAAAATGCGCAAGTTTAAAAATAGTCGTTATTCCTTGATAAGTACCAATTTCAAACTTCATTCTTGAGCTTGCTATTAATTGTAGATGCTTGAAACAAATACCATTTAATTAAACAGAAAATTTTCTATCAAATACATCCTCTTTTTATAATGTTTCAGCAATATAAATATAAAAAAAATTAAAAAAATTCGCAAGTTTAAAGAGAGTCTTTATTTCTTGATAAATAATAATTTCAAACTTTATTCTTGAGCTTGCTATTAATTGTAGATGGTTGAGGCAAGTACTATTTGATTGAGCAGGATATTTTCTGTAAAACACATTTTAGTTTTATAAAGTTTCAGCAATGTAAATATAAAGAAACTCAAAAAATACGCAAGTTTAAAGATAGTCCTTATTCCTTGATAAGTACCAATTTCAAACTTTATTCTTGAGATTGCTATTAATTGTAGATAGTTGAAACAAATACCATTTAATTCAACAGGAAATTTTCTATCAAATGTATGTTATTTTTATAACGTTTTAGCATTGTAGTTATAAAAAAAATTATAAAAAATACGCAAGTTTAAAGGTAGTCGTTATTCCTTGATAAGTACCAATTTCAAACTTCATTCTTGAGCTTGCTATTAGCTGTATGTGGTTGAAGCAAATATTGTTTAATTAAGCAGAAAATTTTCTATCAAATACATTTTGCTTTTATAACGCTTCAGCAATGTAAATATTAAAAAAATCAAAAAAATACGCAAGTTTAAAGAGAGTTGTTATTTCTTGATAAATACCAATTTCAAACTTTATTCTTGAGCTTGCTATTAATTGCAGATGGTTGAAACAAGTACCGTTCAATTGAACAGAAAATTTTATATCAAATCCATCTTACTTTTATAACATTTCAATAATGTAAATAAAAAAAATTAAAAAAATGCGCAAGTTTAAAAATAGTCGTTATTTCTTGATAAATACCAATTCCAAACTTTATTCTTGAGCTTCCTACTAATTGCAGATGGTTGAAACAAATACCATTTGATTGAGCAGAAAATTTTCTATCAAATATATCTTACTTTTATAACGTTTCAACAATGTAAATATAAAAAAAATTTAAAAAAATGCGCAAGTTTAAGTAGAGTCGTTATTTCTTGATAAATACCAATTTCAATCTTCATTTTTGAGTATGCTGTTGATTGTAGATGGTTGAAGCAAGTGCTATTCGATTGAGCAGGATATTTTCTATCAAACACATTTTAGTTTTATAAAGTTTCAGCAATGTAAATATAAAGAAACTCAAAAAATACGCAAGTTTAAAGATAGTCCTTATTCCTTGATAAGTACCAATTTCAAACTTTATTCTTGAGATTGCTATTAATTGTAGATAGTTGAAACAAATACCATTTAATTCAACAGGAAATTTTCTATCAAATGTATTTTATTTTTATAACGTTTTAGCATTGTAATAATAAAAAAAATCAAAAAAATTTGCAAGTTTAAAGATAGTCGTTATTCCTTGATAAGTACCAAATTCAAACTTCATTCTTGAGCTTGCTATTAGCTGTATGTGGTTGAAGCAAATATTGTTTAATTAAGCAGGAAATTTTCTATCAAATACATTTTTTTTTATAACGCTTCAGCAATGTAAATATTAAAAAAATCAAAAAAATACGCAAGTTTAAAGAGAGTAGTTATTTCTTGATAAATACCAAATTCAAACTTTATTCTTGAGCTTGCAATTAATTGCAGATGGTTGAAACAAGTACCATTCGATTGAACAGAAAATTATATATCAAATCCATCTTACCTTTATAACATTTCAGTAATGTAAATAAAAAAAAAATTAAAAAAATGCGCAAGTTTAAAAATAGTCGTTATTTCTTGATAAGTACCAATTTCAAACTTTATTCTTGAGCTTGCTATTAATTGTAAATGGTTGAAACAAATACCATTTAATTAAGCAGAAAATTTTTTATCAACTACATCCTCTTTTTATAATGTTTCAACAATGTAAATAAAAAAAATTAAAAGAATACGCAAGTTTAAAGAGAGTCGATATTTCTTGATAAATAATAATTTCAAATTTCATTCTTGAGCTTGCTTATTGTAGATAGTTAAAGCTAACACCATTCAATTGAGCAGGAAATTTTCTATCAAATACATAATATTCCTATAACGTTTCAGCAATGTAAATATAAAAAAAATTAAAAAAATGCTCAAGTTTAAAGATAGTTGTTATTCCTTGATAAGTACTGTGATATTCTTTGATGTAATGCTCAGTCCCCACTTGGTATTTTTGGATTGGCCCTACGTTGTGTTTTGTTTGTGAGGGGACCGGAAAAGAGAAAAAAAATTCACGGCAGAAACAAAATAAAACAAAATTCAAATCAAACTCAGTCGTATAGTGAGGCCGAGTTGCAAGATAATAAAAGGACTAGTGAAATAAAAATCAATTCACACTACACTTAAATTTATTAACAAAAAAAATGAACAACAGGAAAAAAAAATAAATAAATTGTATTTAACAAACAAAAATTAATATTCTAAACTAATCAACCCAGAACTTGGTTAAGAAGTTTACTAATACTTTGGTAATTTGAACAAAGAAGAAGAAATCATGCAGTGAAGAAAGTGCTAGAATTTGTATTCACGATTTAAAACAAAAAAGGTGTTAATAAACTTATTAATAAACTTTAGTAGTTATTACCTTTTAAAATTTAATTGATAATTAAAGCTAAAGAGACAAAATTTAGTAATGAGGTTCAAGTAAAAAAAAAAAAAATTAATTAAATAATTACGTAATAAATGAAAATTTAAATTTAAATGATTGCAATTTAAATGAATTTAGCAACAATCGGATTTTGTTGGAGAGATGGACCAGGTTGTTGCACCCCTCTCACTGATGCAGGAAGGTACCGAGCAAAGGTTAATTACTAATACGTGATTAGCGATGGATTCAACTGTATTAATGACTTTTCCTCCTCTTATGGGAGGGGGGTGGCCGCTGTGGCAACTGTCCCGTCTAGTCAAAATTCAGGTTAATTAGGTTAACTTTGGATAATGTGGACAAAATCCTTTAATTTAGAATTTTTTTGGAGTTAAATCAATTAATTAACTATGACTTGCCTGTTAAACCAGACTAAAATTGTTGAATGGACTTGCGATTAACTCCAAATCACGAAACAAATTAATTTAATAATAATAATAAAAATAATAATTAACTTAATAGCATGATCCAAATAAACAGCTTTAAAATTAAAAATCAAAAAAATTAAAATAAAACTAACAATGAATTTAAATGTTCTGAGAAAAACTCAAAAAAAAACGTAGGAAAATATTTAGTTAAATTTTCCGAAATCTAACAAAGGTCTAATTAATTAAATAAATTCAAAGTTATTAATTTTCAATTAATTTAAGAATCAAAGAATTAAATTTATAGACACCCGTAAATAGGTAGTTATAGAAATAGTTAATGTTACATGCAAGCAAACAAAGAATTAGACGAGATTAATTAGCTTTTCGCTAATTAGGAAGAGAAAGGTACTTATCTCGACTGGTTCCAGGAAGGAAGCACTAGACACAGACTTTATTTCGAACTTAACTGAATTTAAATTTACACTAGTAACTTTAAACCAAATCAAATTGAATTAACAGAATGTAATAAAAATTACAGATTATCAAATTTAAGCAAAGCTCAAAAAAAAGCACGTCTGTTCTCAAAGAAAGCTCAGTTCGTACTCCCCTCCAGTTACCAAATTTGTTTCCACAAGGGTATCTACCCCACTCTACACCCGCTACATGGTCTTTTGATTGGTCAAAATCTTAACTACTTATTGTTTGTTTAAAATATTCTCTAAATTGTTACTAAATAAACTAATAAGAAAAGAAGTACCAAGTTCTGGGAATAATGAAACCAAAAATGAATAAAAAATAATACAATAAATAAAGCTTAAAATTAAATAGAATCCAGACACCGCCTCTCTAGTTATAACAATTTAATTGCGATGATTTAATACCAATCTGGTTTACAACTAATCTCACTGGATCCAAATTACCTAAATAAATCCTAACTAAATGATCTTTTTGGGTCTCTCTAATTACAAGCCAGAAGAAAAGGGTTGAAAGTTCAAGCAATAAAAGAAAGGGCTAGTCTTGTCAAATAATTCATGCATCTGAATTGTTTTTGTGCTTAATGTGTTACCCATTTTTATTACAAAATTATTAAATCTATTTCAAAGAAAAAAATGAAATCTACCCTTTTTTGAATTTTGACAAAAGAGCACTAGATGTCCCTGCCTGTCTGTTTGTGAAAACCAAATCTTTAATAATGCTATTTCTTTAATAAACAAATGACTTTTATAGCCATAATTTGCAAGACACATGCACCAAAATAAGTAGAAAATAGTTTGCAACAGAATTAATAAAATAGGTAAATAGATTGTTAAGAAAATTGGAAAATTAGAGAGATTCGTCCCAAAAATTAATTAAAGCCTAATTAACTTAAAACTAGACATACAGTTTTTTGTGGTTTTGACACAACGCGAATTTAACGAGGTTGAATTTGAAAATCTAACGTTTTGGCATTCTATCATAACAATTTAGTGAAAATTATTTTGTACGAACTGTACATTTCAGTTTTCGGGCATCTGGTCGCCAGATTGTCGTCAGATTTAAGGGTATTTTAGGTCTTTCGTAGAAACTTTCTAAACGGCTCTAAAGCGATCTCTTTTGTAAAATTGAATTTATGGATTTATGTATCCTGTCAAGTTTGTCTAAATTTCACAGAAAAATTCCGTATTGAAACACGTGCACGAAACAATCTTTTTCAAGAAATAATAAAATATTTACTCATCTCTTAATTTTGATGTTTTGGATGAGGATATTACAGTACCAATTTCAAACTTCATTCTTGAGCTTGCCATTAATTGTAGATAGTTGAAACAAGTACTATTCGATTGAGCAAGATATTTTCTATTAAACAGATTTTAGTTTTATAAAGTTTAAGCAATGTAAATATAAAAAAAATTGAAAAATTTTGCAAGTTTAAAGATAGTCGTTATTCCTCAATAAGTACTAATTTCAAACTTCATTTTTGAGCTTGCTATTAATTGTAGATGGCTAAAGCAAATACCATTCGATTAAGTAGGAAAATTTCTATCACATACATCTTACTTTTATAACGTTTTAGCAATTTAAATATAAAAAAATTAAAAAATGCGCAAGTTTAAACATAGTCGTTATTTCTTGATAAGTACCAATTTCAAACTTTATTCTTGAGCTTGCTATTAATCGTAGATAGTTAAAACAAGTACCGTTCGATTGAGCAGAAAATTTTCTATCAAATACATTTTACTATTGTAACGTTTCAGCAATGAAAATATAAAAAAAATTAAAAAAATGCGCAAGTTTAAAGATAGTCGTTATTCCTTGATAAGTACAAATTTCAAAGTTCATTCTTGAGCTTGCTATTAATTGTAGATGCTTAAAGCAAACACCATTCGATTAAGCAGGAAAATTTCTATCAAATACATCTTACTTTTATAACGTTTAACAATTTAAATATAAAAAAATTAAAAAAATGCGCAATTTTAAAGATTGTCGTTATTCCTTGATAAGTACAAAATTCAAAGTTCATTCTTGAGCTTGCTATTAATTGTAGATGCTTAAGGCAAACACCATTTGATTAAGCAGGAAAACTTCTATCAAATACATCTTACTTTTATAACGTTTAAGCAATTTAAATATAAAAAATTTAAAAAAATGCGCAAGTTTAAAGATAGTCGTTATTTCTTGATAAGTACCAATTTCAAACTTTATTCTTGAGCTTGCTATTGATTGAAGATGGTTGAAACAAATACGATTTAATTGAGCAGAAAATTTTTTATCAAATACATTCTATCTTTATAGCGTTTCAGCAATATAAATATAAAAAAAATCAAAAAAATGCGCAAGTTTAAAGATTGTCGTTATTCCTTGATAAGTACCAATTTCAAACTTTATCCTTGAGCTTGATATTGATTGTAAATAGTTGAAGCAAATACTATTCAATTGAGCAGAATATTTTCTATCAAACACATTTTAGTTTTATAAAGTTTCAGCAATGTAAATATAAAAAAAATCAAAAAAATACGCAAGTTTAAAAAGAGTCGTTATTTCTTGATAAATACCAATTTCAAACTTTATTCTTGAGCTTGCTATTGATTGAAGATGGTTGAACCAAATACCATTTAATTGAGCAGAAAATTTTCTATCAAATACATCCTATTTTTATAACGTTTTAGCAATGTAAATATAAAAAAAATTAAAAAAATGCGCAAGTTTAGAGATAGTCGTTATTCCTTGAAAAGTACCAATTTCAAACTTTATCCTTGAGCTTGATATTGATTGTAAATAGTTGAAGCAAATACTATTCAATTGAGCAGAATATTTTCTATCAAACACATTTTAGTTTTATAAAGTTTCAGCAATGTAAATATAGAAAAAATCAAAAAAATACGCAAGTTTAAAAAGAGTCGTTATTTCTTGATAAATACCAATTTCAAACTTCATTCTTGAGCTTGCTAATAATTGTAGATAGTTGAAACAAATACCATTTAATTGAGCAGGAAATTTTTTATCAAATACATTCTATCTTTATAACGTTTCAGCAATGTAAATATAAAAAAAATTAAAAAAATGCGCAAGTTTAAAGATAGTCGTTATTCCTTGATAAGTACCAATTTCAAACTTCATTCTTGAGCTTGCTATTGACTGTAAATAGTTGAAGCAAGTATTATTCGATTAAGCAGAATATTTTCTATCAAACACATTCTAGTTTTATGAAGTTTCGGCAATGTAAATATAAAAAAAATCAAAAAATACGCAAGTTTAAAAAGAGTCGTTATTTCTTGATAAATACCAATTTCAAACTTTATGCTTGAGCTTGCTATTAACTGTAGATAGTTGAAGCAAATACCGTTTATTTGAGCAAAAAATTTTCTATCAAATACGTCTTATCTTTATAACGTTTCAGCAATGTAAATATAAAAAAAATTAAAAAAATGCGCAAGTTTAAAGATAGTCGTTTTTTCTTGTTAAGTACCAACTTTAAACTTTATTCTTGAGCTTGCTATTAACTGTAAATAGTTGGGGCAAATACCATTTGATTAAGCAAAAAATTTTTTATCACATACATTCTATTTTTATAACGTTTCAGCAATGTAATTATAGAAAAAATTAAAAAAATTCGCAAGTTTAAAGATAGTCGTTATTCCTTGATAAGTACCAATTTCAAACTTCATTCTTGAGCCTGCTGTTGATTGTAGATGGTTAAAGGAAATAACATTCGATTAAGCAAAAAATTTTCTATCAAATACATCTTACTTTTATAACGTTTTAGCAATTTAAATATAAAAAAATTAAAAAAATGCGCAAGTTTAAAGATAGTCGTTATTCCTTGATAAGTAACAACTTTAAACTTTATTCTTGAGTTTGCCATTAATTGTAGATAGTTAACACAAGTACCATTCAATTAAGCAGAAAATTTCCTATTAAATACATTCTACCTTCATAACGTCTTAGCAATGTAAATATAAAAAAAATCAAAAAAATACGCAAGTTTAAAGAGAGTTGTTACTCCTTGATAAGTACCAATTTCAAACTTTATTCTTGAGCTTTCTATTAAATGTAGATGGTTAAGACAAGTACCATTCGATTGAGCAGGAAGTTTCCTATCAAATACATTCTAATTTTATAACGTTTTAGCAATAAAAATATAAAAAAAATTAAAAAAATGCGCAAGTTTAAAGATAGTCGTTATTCCTAGATAAGAACCAATTTCAAACTTTATTCTTGAGCTTGATATTGATTGTAAATAGTTGAAGCAAGTACTATACAATTGAGCAGAATATTTTCTATCAAACACATTTTAGCTTTATAAAGTTTCAGCAGTGTAAATATAAAAAAAATTAAAAAAATACGCTAGTTTAAAAATAGTCCTTATTTCTTGTTAAGTACCAATTTCAAACTTTATTTTTGAGCTTGCTATTAATTGTAAATGGTTGTGGTAAGTACCATTCTATTAAGTAGAAAATTTCTTATCAAATACATTATACCTTTATAACGTTGAGGCAATGTAAATATAAAAAAAATCAAAAAAATGCGCAAGTTTAAAAATAGTCGTTATTCCTTGATAAGTACCAATTTCAAACTTCATTCTTGAGCTTGCTATTGATTGTAAATAGTTGAAGCAAGTATTATTTAATTAAGCAGAATATTTTCTATCAAACATATTTTAGTTTTATGAAGTTTCAGCAATGTAAATATAAAAAAAATCAAAAAAATACGCAAGTTTAAAAAAAGTCGTTATTTCTTGATAAATACCAATTTCAAACTTTATTCTTGAGCTTGCTATTAATTGTAGATGGTTGAAGCAAATACCATTTAATTGAACAAAAAATTTTCTATTAAATACATCTTATCTTTATAACGTTTCAGCAATGTAAATATAAAAAAAATTAAAAAAATTCGCAAGTTTAAAAAGAGTCGTTATTTCTTGATAAATACCAACTATAAACTTCATTCTTGAGCTCGCTATTGACTGTAGATGGTTAAAATAAGTATTACTCGATTGAGCAGGATATCTCCTATCAAACACATTTTAGTTTTATAAAACTTCAGCATTGTAAATATAAAAAAAATCAAAAAAGTTCGCAAGTTTAAAGATAGTCGTTATTCCTTGATAAGTACCAATTTCAAACTTCATTCTTGAGCTTGCTATTATTTGTAGATAGTTGAAACAAATACCATTTAATTGAGCAGAAAATTTTCTATCAAATACATCCTATCTTTATAACATTTCAGTAATGTAAATATAAAAAAAATTAAAAAAATGCTTAAAAAAAGTTTAAAGATAGTCGATATTTCTTGATAACTACTAACTTCAAACTTCATTCTTGAGTTTACTATTAACTGTAGATAATTGAAGCAAATACCATTCGATTGAGCAGGAAATTTTTTATTAAACACGTTTTAGTTTTATAAAGTTCTAGCAATGTAAATATAAAAAAAATGCGCAAATTTAAACATAGTCGTTATTTCTTGATAAGTACCAATTTCAAACTTCATTCTTAAGCTTGCTATTAGTTGTAGATGGTTAAAGCAAATACCATTCGGTTAAGCAAAAAAATTTCTATTAAATACATCCTACTTTTTTAACGTTTTAGCAATGTAAATATAAAAAAAATTAAAAAAATGTGCAAGTTTAAACATAGTCGTTATTCCTTGATAAGTACCAAATTCAAACTTTATTTTTGAGCTTGCTGTTAATCGCAGATGGTTAAAACAAGTACCATTCGATTGAGCAGGAAATTTCCTATCAAATACATTTTATCTTTTTAACGTTTCAGCAATAAAAATATAAAAAAATTAAAAAAATTTGCAAGTTTAAAGATAGTCGTTATTCCTTGATAAGTACCAATTTCAAACTTCATTCTTGAGCTTATTAATTGTAGATGGTTGAAGCAAGTACTATTCGATCGAGCAAAATATTTCTTGTCAAACACATTTTAGTTTTATAATGTTTCAGCAATGTAAATATAAAAATTTACCAATTTATTAAATTTACCAAGTTTAAAAAGAGTCGTTATTTCTTGATAAATACCAAATTCAAACTTTATTCTTGAGCTTGCTATTGATTGTAGATGGTTGAAGCCAGTACTATTCGATTGAGCAGAATATTTTCTATCAAACACATTTTAGCTTTATAATGTTTCAACAATGTAAATATAAAAAAAATTAAAAAAATACGCAAGTTTAAAGATAGTCGTTATTTTTTGATAAGTACTAATTTCAAACTTCATTCTCAAGCTTGCTATTAATTGTAGATAATTGGAGCAAGTACCATTTGATTGAGCAGGAAATTTTCTATTAAACACATTCTAGTTTTATAAAATTTCAGCAATGTATATATAACAAAAATTAAAAAATTACCAAGTTTAAAAAGAGTCGTTATTCCTTGATAAGTACCAAATTTAAACTTCATTCTTGTGCTTGCTATTAATTGTAGATGGTTTATGCAAATACCGTTCGATTAAGCAGAAAATTTCCTATCAAAAACATTCTTCTTTTATAACGTTTCAGCAATGTAAATAAAAAAAAATTAAAAAATTGCTCAAGTTTAAAAATAGTCGTTATTTCTTGATAAGTACTAATTTCAAACTTCATTCTTGAGCTTGCTATTAATTGTAAATAATTGAGGCAAGTACCGTTCAATTGAGCAGAAAATTTTCTATCAAATACATTTTACTTTTATAAGATTTAGCAATATAAATATAAAAAAAATTAAAAAAATGCGCAAGTTTAAAGAGAGTCGTTATTTCTTGATAAATACCAATTTCAAATTTCATTTTTGAGCTTGCTATTGATTGTAGATGGTTAAAGCAAATACTGTTCAATTAAGCAAAACATTTTTTATCAAACACATTTTAGCTTTATAACGTTTTAACAATGTAAATATAAAAAAAATCAAAAAAATACGCAAGTTTATAGATAGTCGTTATTCCTTGATAAGTACCAATTTCAAACTTTATTTTTGAGCTTGATATTGATTGTAGATCTTTGACACAAATACTATTCAATTAAGCAGGAAATTTTCTATCAAATACATCTTATTTTTATAATGTTTCAGTAATGTAAATATAAAAAAATTAAAAAAATACTCAAGTTTAAAAAGAGTCGTTATTTCTTGATAAATACCAATATCAAACTTCATTCTTGAGCTTGCTATTGGTTGTAGATGGTTGAAGCAAATACTATTCGATTGACCAGGATATTTTCTATTAAAGACATTTTAGTTTTGTAAAGTTTCAACAATGTAAAAATAAAAAAAATCAAAAAAATGCGCAAGTTTAAAGATAGTCGTTTTTTCTTGATTAGTACCAATTTCAAACTTTATTCTTGAGCTTGCTATTTATTGTAGATGGTCGAATTAAATACCATTTGATTAGACAAAAAAATTTTCTATCAAATACATCTTTTTTTTAAAATGTTTTAGCCATGTAAGTATAAAAAAAATTTAAAAAATACGCAAGTTTAAAGATAGTCGATATTCCTTGATAAATACCAATTTCAAACTTTGGTCTTGAGCTTGCTATTAACTGTAGATGGTTGAAACAAGTACCATTCGATTGAACAGAAAATTTTCTATCAAATAAATCTCACTTTTAAAACGTTTCAGCAATGTAAATATAAAAAAAATTTAAAAAATGCGCAAGTTTAAAAATAGTCGTTATTTCTTGATAAGTACCAATTTCAAACTTCATTCTTGAGCTTGCTATTAATTGTAAATGGTTAAGGCAAACACCATTTGATTAAGCAGAAAATTTTCTATCAAATATATTTTACTCTTATAACGTTTCAGCAATGTAAATATAAAAAAAATTAAAAAAATACGCAAGTTTAGATAGAGTCGTTATTTATTGATAAATACCAATTTCAAACTTCATTCTTGAGCTTGCTATTAATTTTAGATAGCCAAGGTAAGTATTACTCGATTGAGCAAGATATTTTCTATCAAACACGTTTTAGTTTTATAACGTTTCAGCAATGTAAATATAAAAAAAAATTAAAAAAATGCGCAAGTTTAAAAATAGTCGTTATTTCTTGATAAGTACCAATTTCAAACTTTATTCTTGAGCTTGCTACTAATTGTACATAGTTCAAACAAATACTATTCGAATAAACAGGAAATTTTCTATCAAATATATCTTACTTCTATAACGTTTCAGCAATGTAAATATAAAAAAAAATTAAAAAAATGCGCATGTTTAATAATAGTCGTTATTCCTTGATAAGTACCAACTTCAAACTTCATTCTTGAGCTTGCTATTAATTGTAAATGGTTACAGCTAATACCATTTGATTAAACAGGTAATTTTCTATTAAATATATCTTACCTTTATAACGTTTCAGCAATGTAAATATAAAAAAAAAACAAAAAAATGCGCAAGTTTAAAAAGAGTCGTTATTTCTTGATAAATACTAATTTCAAACTTCATTTTTGAGTATGCTATTAATTGTAGATGACTGAAGCAAGCACCATTTGATTAACCAGGATATTTTCTATCAAACACATTATAGTTTTATAATGTGTCAGCAATGTAAATATAAAAAAAATTAAAAAAATACGCAAGTTTAAAAATAGTCGTTATTTCTTAATAAGTACCAATTTCAAACTTCATTTTTGAGCTTGCTCTTAATTGTAGATGGTTGAAGCAAATACCATTCGATTAAGCAGGAAATTTTTTATCAACTATATCTTACTTTTATAACGTTTCAGCAATGTAAATATAAAAAAAAATTAAAAAATGCGCAAGTTTAAAAATAGTCGTTATTTCTTGATAAGTACCAATTTTAAACTTCATTTTTGAGCTTGCTATTGATTTTAGATGGTTAAAGCAAGTAATATTCGATTGAGCAGGATATCTTCTATCAAACACATTCTAGTTTTATAAAGTTGCAGCAATGTAAATATAAAAAAAAAATTAAAAAAATACGCAAGTTTAAAAAGAGTCGTTATTTCATGATAAATACCAATTTCAAACTTCATTTTTGAGCTTGCTAACAATTGTAGATGGTTGAAACAAATACTATTCGATTAAACAAAAAATTTTCTATCAAATGTATTTTATTTTTATAACCTTTCAGCAATGTAAATATAAAAAAAATCAAAAAAATACGCAAGTTTATAAAGAGTCGTTATTTCTTGATAAATACCAATTTCAAACTTCATTTTTGAGTATGCTATTAATTGTAGATGACTGAAGCAAGTACCATTTGGTTAACCAGGATATTTTCTATCAAACACATTTTAGTTTTATAATGTTTCAACAATGTAAATATAAAAAAAATTAAAAAAATACGCAAGTTTAAAGATAGTCGTTATTCCTTAATAAGTACCAATTTCAAACTTCATTTTTGAGCTTGCTGTTAATTGTAGATGGTTGAAGCAAATACCATTCGATTAAGCAGGAAATTTTTCATCAACTATATCTTTCTTTTATAACGTTTCAGCAATGTAAATATAAAAAAAATTTAAAAAATGCGCAAGTTTAAAAATAGTCGTTATTTCTTGATAAGTACCAATTTTAAACTTCATTCTTGAGCTTGCTATTAATTTTAAATGGTTAAAGCAAGTAGTATTCGATTTAGCAGGATATTTTCTATCAAACACATTCTAGTTTTATAAAGTTTCAGCAATGTAAATATAAAAAAAATTAAAAAAATACGCAAGTTTAAAAAGAGTCGTTATTTCTTGATAAATACCAATTTCAAACTTCATTATTGAGCTTGCTATTGATTGTAGATGGCTGAAGCAAGTATTATGCGATTAAGCAGGATATTTTCTATCAAACACATGTTAGTTTTATAACGTTTCAGCAATGTAAATATAAAAAAAATTAAAAAAATGCGCAAGTTTAAAAATAGTCGTTATTCTTTGATAAGTACCAACTTCAAACCTCATTCTTGAGCTTGCTACTGATTTTAAATGGTTGAAGCAAGTAATATTTGATTATGCAAAATATTTTCTATTAAACACATTCTAGTTTTGTAAAGTTTCAGCAATGTAAATATAAAAAAAATCAAAAAAATCCGCAAGTTTAAAAAGAGTCGTTATTTCTTGATAAATACCAATTTCAAACTTCATTCTTGAGCTTGCTATTGATTGTAGATGGCTGAAGCAAGTATTATGCGATTAAGCAGGATATTTTCTATTAAACACTTTTAATTTTTATAACGTTTTAGCAATGTAAATATTAAAAAAATCAAAAAAATTCGCAAGTTTATAGATAGTCGATATTCCTTGATAAGTAGCAACTTTAAACTTCATTCTTGAGCTTGCTCTTAGCTGTATGTGGTTGAAGCAAATACCATTCAATTAAGCAGAAAATTTTCTATTAAATAAATTTTACTTTTATAATGTTTCGGCAATGTAAATATAAAAAAAATTAGAAAAATGCGCAAGTTTAAAAATAGTCGTTATTCCTTGATAAGTACCAATTTCAGACTTCATTCTTGAGCTTGCTATTGATTTTAAATGGTTGAAGCAAGCAATATTTGATTGAAGAGGATATTTTATATCAAACACATTCTAGTTTTGTGAAGTTTCAGCAATGTAAATATAAAAAAAATCAAAAAAATACGCAAGTTTAAAAAGAGTCGTTATTTCTTGATAAATACCAATTTCAAACTTCATTCTTGAGCTTGCTATTGATTGTAGATGGCTAATGTAAGTTTTATTCGATTAAGCAAGATATTTTCTATCAAACACATTTTAGTTTTATAACGTTTCAGCAATGTAAATATAAAAAAAATTTAAAAAATGCGCAAGTTTAAAAATAGTCGTTATTTCTTGATAAGTACCAATTTCAAACTTCATTCTTGAGCTTGCTATTAATTGTAAATGGTTAAGGCAAACACCATTTGATTAAGCAAAAAATTTTCTATCAAATATATTTTACTCTTATAACGTTTCAGCAATATAAATATAAAAAAAATAAAAAAAATACGCAAGTTTAGATAGAGTCGTTATTTATTGATAAATACCAATTTCAAACTTCATTCTTGAGCTTGCTATTAATTTTAGATAGCCAAGGTAAGTATTACTCGATTGAGCAAGATATTTTCTATCAAACACGTTTTAGTTTTATAACGTTTCAGCAATGTAAATATAAAAAAAAATTAAAAAAATGCGCAAGTTTAAAAATAGTCGTTATTTCTTGATAAGTACCAATTTCAAACTTTATTCTTGAGCTTGCTACTAATTGTTGATAGTTCAAACAAATACTATTCGAATAAACAGGAAATTTTCTATCAAACATATCTTACTTCTATAACGTTTCAGCAATGTAAATATAAAAAAAATCGCAAGTTTAAAGATAGTTGTTATTCCTTAATAAGTACCAATTTCAAACTTCATATTTGAGCTTGCTGTTAGCTGTAGATGGTTGAAGCAAATACCCTTCGATTAAGCAAAAAATTTTTTATCAAATATATTTTACTTTTATAACGTTTCAGCAATGTAAATATAAAAAAAATTAAAAAAATGCGCAAGTTTAAAAATAGTCGTTATTCCTTGATAAGTGCCAATTTCAAACTTCATTCTTGAGCTTGCTATTAATTGTAAATGGTTAAAGCAAATACCGTTTGATTAAGCAGAAAATTTTCTATCAAATATATTTTACTTTTATAACGTTTCAGCAATGTAAATATAAAAAAAATTAAAAAAATACGCAAGTTTAAATAGAGTCGTTATTTATTGATAAATACCAATTTCAAACTTCATTTTTGAGTAAGCTATTGATTGTAGATGGTTGAAGCAATTACCATTTGATTAGGCAGGATATTTTTTATTAAACACATTTTAGTTTCATAATGTTTTAGTAATGTAAATATAAAAAAAATCAAAAAAATACGCAAGTTTAAAAAGAGTCGTTATTTCATGATAAATACCAATTTCAAACTTCATTTTTGAGCTTGCTAACAATTGTAGATGGTTGAAACAAATACTATTCGATTAACCAAAAAAATTTTCTATCAAATGTATTTTATTTTTATAACCTTTCAGCAATGTAAATATAAAAAAAATCAAAAAAATACGCAAGTTTATAAAGAGTCGTTATTTCTTGATAAATACCAATTTCAAACTTCATTTTTGAGTATGCTATTAATTGTAGATGACTGAAGCAAGTACCATTTGATTAACCAGGATATTTTCTATCAAACACATTTTAGTTTTATAATGTTTCAACAATGTAAATATAAAAAAAATTAAAAAAATACGCAAGTTTAAAGATAGTCGTTATTCCTTAATAAGTACCAATTTCAAACTTCATTTTTGAGCTTGCTGTTAATTGTAGATGGTTGAAGCAAATACCATTCGATTAAGCAGGAAATTTTTCATCAACTATATCTTACTTTTATAACGTTTCAGCAATGTAAATATAAAAAAAATTTAAAAAATGCGCAAGTTTAAAAATAGTCGTTATTTCTTGATAAGTACCAATTTTAAACTTCATTCTTGAGCTTGCTATTGATTTTAAATGGTTAAAGCAAGTAGTATTCGATTTAGCAGGATATTTTCTATCAAACACATTCTAGTTTTATAAAATTTCAGCAATGTAAATATAAAAAAAATTAAAAAAATACGCAAGTTTAAAAAGAGTCGTTATTTCTTGATAAATACCAATTTCAAACTTCATTATTGAGCTTGCTATTGATTGTAGATGGCTGAAGCAAGTATTATGCGATTAAGCAGGATATTTTCTATCAAACACATGTTAGTTTTATAACGTTTCAGCAATGTAAATATAAAAAAAATTAAAAAAATGCGCAAGTTTAAAAATAGTCGTTATTCTTTGATAAGTACCAATTTCAAACCTCATTCTTGAGCTTGCTACTGATTTTAAATGGTTGAAGCAAGTAATATTTGATTAAGCAAAATATTTTCTATTAAACACATTCTAGTTTTGTAAAGTTTCAACAATGTAAATATAAAAAAAATCAAAAAAATCCGCAAGTTTAAAAAGAGTCGTTATTTCTTGATAAATACCAATTTCAAACTTCATTCTTGAGCTTGCTATTGATTGTAGATGGCTGAAGCAAGTATTATGCGATTAAGCAGGATATTTTCTATTAAACACATTTAATTTTTATAACGTTTTAGCAATGTAAATATCAAAAAAATCAAAAAAATACGCAAGTTTATAGATAGTCGATATTCCTTGATAAGTAGCAATTTTAAACTTCATTCTTGAGCTTGCTCTTAGCTGTATGTGGTTGAAGCAAATACCATTCAATTAAGCAGAAAATTTTCTATTAAATAAATTTTACTTTTATAATGTTTCGGCAATGTAAATATAAAAAAAATTAGAAAAATACGCAAGTTTAAAAATAGTCGTTATTCCTTGATAAGTACCAATTTCAGACTTCATTCTTGAGCTTGCTATTGATTTTAAATGGTTGAAGCAAGTAATATTTGATTGAAGAGGATATTTTATATCAAACACATTCTAGTTTTGTGAAGTTTCAGCAATGTAAATATAAAAAAAATCAAAAAAATACGCAAGTTTAAAAAGAGTCGTTATTTCTTGATAAATACCAATTTCAAACTTCATTCTTGAGCTTGCTATTGATTGTAGATGGCCAATGTAAGTTTTATTCGATTAAGCAAGATATTTTCTATCAAACACATTTTAGTTTTATAACGTTTCAGCAATGTAAATATAAAAAAAATTTAAAAAATGCGCAAGTTTAAAAATAGTCGTTATTTCTTGATAAGTACCAATTTTAAACTTCATTCTTGAGCTTGCTATTAATTGTAAATGGTTAAGGCAAACACCATTTGATTAAGCAGAAAATTTTCTATCAAATATATTTTACTCTTATAACGTTTCAGCAATGTAAATATAAAAAAAATTAAAAAAATACGCAAGTTTAGATAGAGTCGTTATTTATTGATAAATACCAATTTCAAACTTCATTCTTGAGCTTGCTATTAATTTTAGATAGCCAAAGTAAGTATTATTCGATTGAGCAAGATATTTTCTATCAAACACGTTTAAGTTTTATAACGTTTCAGCAATGTAAATATAAAAAAAAATTAAAAAAATGCGCAAGTTTAAAAATAGTCGTTATTTCTTGATAAGTACCAATTTCAAACTTTATTCTTGAGCTTGCTACTAATTGTAGATAGTTCAAACAAATACTATTCGAATAAACAGGAAATTTTCTATCAAATATATCTTACTTCTATAACGTTTCAGCAATGTAAATATAAAAAAAATCGCAAGTTTAAAGATAGTTGTTATTCCTTAATAAGTACCAATTTCAAACTTCATTTTTGAGCTTGCTGTTAGCTGTAGATGGTTGAAGCAAATACCCTTCGATTTAGCAAAAAATTTTTTATCAAATATATTTTACTTTTATAACGTTTCAGCAATGTAAATATAAAAAAAATTAAAAAAATGCGCAAGTTTAAAAATAGTCGTTATTCCTTGATAAGTGCCAATTTCAAACTTCATTCTTGAGCTTGCTATTAATTGTAAATGGTTAAAGCAAATACCATTTGATTAAGCAGAAAATTTTCTATCAAATATATTTTACTTTTATAACGTTTCAGCAATGTAAATATAAAAAAAATTAAAAAAATACGCAAGTTTAAATAGAGTCGTTATTTATTGATAAATACCAATTTCAAACTTCATTTTTGAGTAAGCTATTGATTGTAGATGGTTGAAGCAATTACCATTTGATTAGGCAGGATATTTTTTATCAAACACATTTTAGTTTCATAATGTTTCAGTAATGTAAATATAAAAAAAATCAAAAAAATACGCAAGTTTAAAGATAGTCGTTATTCCTTGGTAAGTACCAAATTCAAACTTCATTCTTGAGCATGCTATTAATTGTAAATGGTTATAGCAAATACAATTCGATTAAGCAGGAAATTTTTTATCAAACATATTTTATTTTTATAACATTTTAGCAATGTAAATATAAAAAAATTTAAAAAAATGCGCAAGTTTAAAAATAGTCGTTATTCCTTGATAAGTACCAATTTCAAACTTTATTTTTGAGCTCGGTATTGATTTTAAGTGGTTGAGGCAAGTACTATTCGATTGACCAGAATATTTTTTATCAAACACATTCTAGATTTATAAAGTTTCAGCAATGTAAATATAAAAAAAAATAAAAAAAATACGCCAGTTTAAAGATAGTCGTTATTCTTGATAAGTACCAATTTCAAACTCCACTCTTGAGCTTGCTATTGATTGTAGATGGCTGAAGCAAGTATTATTCAATTGAGCAGGATATTTTCTATCAAACACTTTTTTTTGTAACGTTTGAGCAATGTAAATATAAAAAAAATTAAAAAAAAGCGCAAGTTTAAAAATAGTCATTATTCCTTGGTAAGTACCAATTTCAAACTTTATTCTTGAGCTTGCTATTAACTGTAGATAGTTGACGCAAATACCATTCGATTAAGCAGGAAATTTTCTATCAAATGTATCTTATTTTTATAACGTTTCAGCAATGAAAATATAAAAAAAAACAAAAAAAAACGCAAGTTTAAAGATAGTCGTTATTCTTTGATAAGAAGCAATTTCAAACTTTATTCGTGAGCTTGCTCTTAGCTGTATGTGGTTGAAGCAAATACCATTCGATTAAGCAGGAAATTTTCTATCAAATAAAATTTATTTCTATAACGTTACAGTAATGTAAATATAAAAAAAATTTAAAAAATGCGCAAGTTTAAAAATAGTCGTTATTCCTTGATAAGTACCAATTTCAAACTTCATCCTTGAGCTTGCTATTAATTTGAAATGGTTAAAGCAGGTATTATTCAATTAAGCAGGATATTTTTTATTAAACACATTTTATTTTTCTAACGTTTCAGCAATGTAAATATAAAAAAAATCAAAAAAATACGCAAGTTTAAATATAGTCGTTATTCCTTGATAAGTACCAACTTCAAACTTCATTCTTGAGCTTGCTATTAATTGTAAATGGTTACAGTTAATACCATTTGATTAAACAGGTAATTTTCTATTAAATATATCTTACTTTTATAACGTTTCAGCAATGTAAATATAAAAAAAAACAAAAAAATGCGCAAGTTTAAAAAGAGTCGTTATTTCTTGATAAATACTAACTTCAAACTTCATTCTTGAGCTTGCTATTAATTTTAGATAGCCAGAGTAAGTATTATTCGATTGAGCAAGATATTTTCTATCAAACACGTTTTAGTTTTATAACGTTTCAGCAATGTAAATATTAAAAAAATCAAAAAAATACGCAAGTGTAAAGAGAGTTGTTATTCCTTGATAAGTAGCAATTTCAAACTTCATTCTTGAGCTTGCTTTTAGGTGTATGTGGCTGAAGCAAATACCATTCGATCAAGCAGGAAATTTTCTATCAAATAAATTTTACTTTTATAACGTTTCAGCAATGTAAATATAAAAATAATTAAAAAAATGCGCAAGTTTAAAAATAGTCGTTATTCCTTGATAAGTACCAACTTCAAACTTGATTCTTGAGCTTGCTATTAATTGTAAATGGTTACAGCTAATACCATTTGATTAAACAGGTAATTTTCTATTAAATATATTTTACTTTTATAACGTTTCAGCAATGTAAATATAAAAAAAAACAAAAAAATGCGCAAGTTTAAAAAGAGTCGTTATTTCTTGATAAATACTAATTTCAAACTTCATTCTTGAGCTTGCTATTAATTTTAGATAGCCAAAGTAAGCATTATTCGATTGAGCAAGATATTTTCTATCGAACACGTTTTAGTTTTATAACGTTTCAGCAATGTAAATATAAAAAAAATTAAAAAAATTCGCAAGTTTAAAAATAGTCGTTATTTCTTGATAAGTACCAATTTCAAACTTTATTCTTGAGCTTGCTACTAATTGTAGATAGTTTAGAGAAATACTATTCAAATAAACAGGAAATCTTCTATCAAATATATCTTACTTCTATAACGTTTCAGCAATGTAAATATAAAAAAAATCGCAAGTTTAAAGATAGTTGTTATTCCTTAATAAGTACCAATTTCAAACTTCATTTTTGAGCTTGCTGTTAGTTGTAGATGGTTGAAGCAAATACCCTCCGATTAAGCAAAAAATTTTTTATCAAATATATTTTACTTTTATAACGTTTCAGCAATGTAAATATAAAAAAAATTAAAAAAATGCGCAAGTTTAAAAATAGTCGTTATTCCTTGATAAGTGCCAATTTCAAACTTCATTCTTGAGCTTGCTATTAATTTTAAATGGTTAAGGCAAATACTATTCGATTAAACAGGATATTTTTTATTAAACACGTTTTAGTTTTATAGAGTTTCAGCAATGTAAATAAAAAAAAATTAAAAAAATGCGTAAGTTTAAAAATAGTCGTTATTTCTTGATAAGTACCAACTTCAAACTTTATTCTTGAGCTTGCTATTAATTGTAGATAGCTGAAACAAATACCATTCGATTAAGCAGGAAATTTTCTATCAAATATATCTTACTTCTATAACGTTTCAGCCATGTAAATATAAAAAAAATCAAAAAAATACGCAAGTTTAAAGATAGTTGTTATTTCTTAATAAGTACCAACTTCAAACTTCATTTTTGAGCTTGCTATTGATTTTAGATAGCCAAAGTAAGTATTATTCGATTAAGCAAGATATTTTCTATCAAACAGGTTTTAGTTTTATAACGTTTCAGCAATGTAAATATAAAAAAAATTTAAAAAATGCGCAAGTTTAAAAATAGTCGTTATTTCTTGATAAGTACCAACTTCAAACTTTATTCTTGAGCTTGCTATTAATTGTAGATAGCTGAAACAAATACCATTCGATTAAGCAGGAAATTTTCTATCAAATATATCTTACTTCTATAACGTTTCAGCGATGTAAATATAAAAAAAATTAAAAAAATACGCAAGTTTAAAGATAGTTGTTATTTCTTAATAAGTACCAATTTCAAACTTTATTTTTGAGCTTGCTGTTAGTTGTAGATAGTTGAAGCAAATACCATTCGATTAAACAGAAAATTTTTTATCAAATATATTTTACTTTTATAACGTTTCAGCAATGTAAATATAAAAAAAATTAAAAAAATTTGCAAGTTTAAAAATAGTCGTTATTCCTTGGTAAGTACCAACTTCAAACTTCATTCTTGAGCTTGCTATTAATTTTAAATGGTTGAAGCAAGTATTATTCGATTAAGCAGGATATTTTCTATCAAACACATTTTAGTTTTATAAAGTTTTAGAAATGTAAATATAAAAAAAATTAAAAAAATACGTAAGTTTAATAACAGTCGTTATTCCTTGATAAGTACCAATTTCAAACTTCATTCTTGAGCTTGCTATTGATTGTAGATGGCCAATGTAAGTTTTATTCGATTAAGCAAGATATTTTCTATCAAACACATTTTAGTTTTATAACGTTTCAGCAATGTAAATATAAAAAAAATTTAAAAAATGCGCAAGTTTAAAAATAGTCGTTATTTCTTGATAAGTACCAATTTTAAACATCATTCTTGAGCTTGCTATTAATTGTAAATGGTTAAGGCAAAACACCATTTGATTAAGCAGAAAATTTTCTATCAAATATATTTTACTCTTATAACGTTTCAGCAATGTAAATATAAAAAAAATTAAAAAAATACGCAAGTTAGATAGAGTCGTTATTTATTGATAAATACCAATTTCAAACTTCATTCTTGAGCTTGCTATTAATTTTAGATAGCCAAGGTAAGTATTACTCGATTGAGCAAGATATTTTTCTATCAAACACGTTTTAGTTTTATAACGTTTCAGCAATGTAAATATAAAAAAAAATTAAAAAAATGCGCAAGTTTAAAATAGTCGTTATTTCTTGATAAGTACCAATTTCAAACTTTATTCTTGAGCTTGCTACTAATTGTAGATAGTTCAAACAAATACTATTCGAATAAACAGGAAATTTTCTATCAAATATATCTTACTTCTATAACGTTTCAGCAATGTAAATATAAAAAAAATTAAAAAAATGCGCATGTTTAATAATAGTCGTTATTCCTTGATAAGTACCAACTTCAAACTTCATTCTTGAGCTTGCTATTAATTGTAAATGGTTACAGCTAATACCATTTGATTAAACAGGTAATTTTCTATTAAATATATCTTACCTTTATAACGTTTCAGCAATGTAAATATAAAAAAAAAACAAAAAAATGCGCAAGTTTAAAAAGAGTCGTTATTTCTTGATAAATACTAATTTCAAACTTCATTTTTGAGTATGCTATTAATTGTAGATGACTGAAGCAAGCACCATTTGATTAACCAGGATATTTTCTATCAAACACATTATAGTTTTATAATGTTTCAGCAATGTAAATATAAAAAAAATTAAAAAAATACGCAAGTTTAAAAATAGTCGTTATTTCTTAATAAGTACCAATTTCAAACTTCATTTTTGAGCTTGCTCTTAATTGTAGATGGTTGAAGCAAATACCATTCGATTAAGCAGGAAATTTTTTATCAACTATATCTTACTTTTATAACGTTTCAGCAATGTAAATATAAAAAAAAATTAAAAAATGCGCAAGTTTAAAAATAGTCGTTATTTCTTGATAAGTACCAATTTTAAACTTCATTTTTGAGCTTGCTATTGATTTTAGATGGTTAAAGCAAGTAATATTCGATTGAGCAGGATATCTTCTATCAAACACATTCTAGCTTTATAAAGTTGCAGCAATGTAAATATAAAAAAAAAATTAAAAAAATACGCAAGTTTAAAAAGAGTCGTTATTTCATGATAAATACCAATTTCAAACTTCATTTTTGAGCTTGCTAACAATTGTAGATGGTTGAAACAAATACTATTCGATTAAACAAAAAATTTTCTATCAAATGTATTTTATTTTTATAACCTTTCAGCAATGTAAATATAAAAAAAATCAAAAAAATACGCAAGTTTATAAAGAGTCGTTATTTCTTGATAAATACCAATTTCAAACTTCATTTTTGAGTATGCTATTAATTGTAGATGACTGAAGCAAGTACCATTTGGTTAACCGGGATATTTTCTATCAAACACATTTTAGTTTTATAATGTTTCAACAATGTAAATATAAAAAAAATTAAAAAAATACGCAAGTTTAAAGATAGTCGTTATTCCTTAATAAGTACCAATTTCAAACTTCATTTTTGAGCTTGCTGTTAATTGTAGATGGTTGAAGCAAATACCATTCGATTAAGCAGGAAATTTTTCATCAACTATATCTTTCTTTTATAACGTTTCAGCAATGTAAATATAAAAAAAAATTAAAAAATGCGCAAGTTTAAAAATAGTCGTTATTTCTTGATAAGTACCAATTTTAAACTTCATTCTTGAGCTTGCTATTAATTTTAAATGGTTAAAGCAAGTAGTATTCGATTTAGCAGGATATTTTCTATCAAACACATTCTAGTTTTATAAAGTTTCAGCAATGTAAATATAAAAAAAATTAAAAAAATACGCAAGTTTAAAAAGAGTCGTTATTTCTTGATAAATACCAATTTCAAACTTCATTATTGAGCTTGCTATTGATTGTAGATGGCTGAAGCAAGTATTATGCGATTAAGCAGGATATTTTCTATCAAACACATGTTAGTTTTATAACGTTTCAGCAATGTAAATATAAAAAAAATTAAAAAAATGCGCAAGTTTAAAAATAGTCGTTATTCTTTGATAAGTACCAACTTCAAACCTCATTCTTGAGCTTGCTACTGATTTTAAATGGTTGAAGCAAGTAATATTTGATTATGCAAAATATTTTCTATTAAACACATTCTAGTTTTGTAAAGTTTCAGCAATGTAAATATAAAAAAAATCAAAAAAATCCGCAAGTTTAAAAAGAGTCGTTATTTCTTGATAAATACCAATTTCAAACTTCATTCTTGAGCTTGCTATTGATTGTAGATGGCTGAAGCAAGTATTATGCGATTAAGCAGGATATTTTCTATTAAACACTTTTAATTTTTATAACGTTTTAGCAATGTAAATATTAAAAAAATCAAAAAAATTCGCAAGTTTATAGATAGTCGATATTCCTTGATAAGTAGCAACTTTAAACTTCATTCTTGAGCTTGCTCTTAGCTGTATGTGGTTGAAGCAAATACCATTCAATTAAGCAGAAAATTTTCTATTAAATAAATTTTACTTTTATAATGTTTCGGCAATGTAAATATAAAAAAAATTAGAAAAATGCGCAAGTTTAAAAATAGTCGTTATTCCTTGATAAGTACCAATTTCAGACTTCATTCTTGAGCTTGCTATTGATTTTAAATGGTCGAAGCAAGCAATATTTGATTGAAGAGGATATTTTATATCAAACACATTCTAGTTTTGTGAAGTTTCAGCAATGTAAATATAAAAAAAATCAAAAAAATACGCAAGTTTAAAAAGAGTCGTTATTTCTTGATAAATACCAATTTCAAACTTCATTCTTGAGCTTGCTATTGATTGTAGATGGCTAATGTAAGTTTTATTCGATTAAGCAAGATATTTTCTATCAAACACATTTTAGTTTTATAACGTTTCAGCAATGTAAATATAAAAAAAATTTAAAAAATGCGCAAGTTTAAAAATAGTCGTTATTTCTTGATAAGTACCAATTTCAAACTTCATTCTTGAGCTTGCTATTAATTGTAAATGGTTAAGGCAAACACCATTTGATTAAGCAAAAAATTTTCTATCAAATATATTTTACTCTTATAACGTTTCAGCAATATAAATATAAAAAAAATAAAAAAAATACGCAAGTTTAGATAGAGTCGTTATTTATTGATAAATACCAATTTCAAACTTCATTCTTGAGCTTGCTATTAATTTTAGATAGCCAAGGTAAGTATTACTCGATTGAGCAAGATATTTTCTATCAAACACGTTTTAGTTTTATAACGTTTCAGCAATGTAAATATAAAAAAAAATTAAAAAAATGCGCAAGTTTAAAAATAGTCGTTATTTCTTGATAAGTACCAATTTCAAACTTTATTCTTGAGCTTGCTACTAATTGTTGATAGTTCAAACAAATACTATTCGAATAAACAGGAAATTTTCTATCAAACATATCTTACTTCTATAACGTTTCAGCAATGTAAATATAAAAAAAATCGCAAGTTTAAAGATAGTTGTTATTCCTTAATAAGTACCAATTTCAAACTTCATATTTGAGCTTGCTGTTAGCTGTAGATGGTTGAAGCAAATACCCTTCGATTAAGCAAAAAATTTTTTATCAAATATATTTTACTTTTATAACGTTTCAGCAATGTAAATATAAAAAAAATTAAAAAAATGCGCAAGTTTAAAAATAGTCGTTATTCCTTGATAAGTGCCAATTTCAAACTTCATTCTTGAGCTTGCTATTAATTGTAAATGGTTAAAGCAAATACCGTTTGATTAAGCAGAAAATTTTCTATCAAATATATTTTACTTTTATAACGTTTCAGCAATGTAAATATAAAAAAAATTAAAAAAATACGCAAGTTTAAATAGAGTCGTTATTTATTGATAAATACCAATTTCAAACTTCATTTTTGAGTAAGCTATTGATTGTAGATGGTTGAAGCAATTACCATTTGATTAGGCAGGATATTTTTTATTAAACACATTTTAGTTTCATAATGTTTTAGTAATGTAAATATAAAAAAAATCAAAAAAATACGCAAGTTTAAAAAGAGTCGTTATTTCATGATAAATACCAATTTCAAACTTCATTTTTGAGCTTGCTAACAATTGTAGATGGTTGAAACAAATACTATTCGATTAAACAAAAAAATTTTCTATCAAATGTATTTTATTTTTATAACCTTTCAGCAATGTAAATATAAAAAAAATCAAAAAAATACGCAAGTTTATAAAGAGTCGTTATTTCTTGATAAATACCAATTTCAAACTTCATTTTTGAGTATGCTATTAATTGTAGATGACTGAAGCAAGTACCATTTGATTAACCAGGATATTTTCTATCAAACACATTTTAGTTTTATAATGTTTCAACAATGTAAATATAAAAAAAATTAAAAAAATACGCAAGTTTAAAGATAGTCGTTATTCCTTAATAAGTACCAATTTCAAACTTCATTTTTGAGCTTGCTGTTAATTGTAGATGGTTGAAGCAAATACCATTCGATTAAGCAGGAAATTTTTCATCAACTATATCTTACTTTTATAACGTTTCAGCAATGTAAATATAAAAAAAATTTAAAAAATGCGCAAGTTTAAAAATAGTCGTTATTTCTTGATAAGTACCAATTTTAAACTTCATTCTTGAGCTTGCTATTGATTTTAAATGGTTAAAGCAAGTAGTATTCGATTTAGCAGGATATTTTCTATCAAACACATTCTAGTTTTATAAAATTTCAGCAATGTAAATATAAAAAAAATTAAAAAAATACGCAAGTTTAAAAAGAGTCGTTATTTCTTGATAAATACCAATTTCAAACTTCATTATTGAGCTTGCTATTGATTGTAGATGGCTGAAGAAAGTATTATGCGATTAAGCAGGATATTTTCTATCAAACACATGTTAGTTTTATAACGTTTCAGCAATGTAAATATAAAAAAAATTAAAAAAATGCGCAAGTTTAAAAATAGTCGTTATTCCTTGATAAGTGCCAATTTCAAACTTCATTCTTGAGCTTGCTATTAATTGTAAATGGTTAAAGCAAATACCATTTGATTAAGCAGAAAATTTTCTATCAAATATATTTTACTTTTATAACGTTTCAGCAATGTAAATATAAAAAAAATTAAAAAAATACGCAAGTTTAAATAGAGTCGTTATTTATTGATAAATACCAATTTCAAACTTCATTTTTGAGTAAGCTATTGATTGTAGATGGTTGAAGCAATTACCATTTGATTAGGCAGGATATTTTTTATCAAACACATTTTAGTTTCATAATGTTTCAGTAATGTAAATATAAAAAAAATCAAAAAAATACGCAAGTTTAAAGATAGTCGTTATTCCTTGGTAAGTACCAAATTCAAACTTCATTCTTGAGCATGCTATTAATTGTAAATGGTTATAGCAAATACAATTCGATTAAGCAGGAAATTTTTTATCAAACATATTTTATTTTTATAACATTTTAGCAATGTAAATATAAAAAAATTTAAAAAAATGCGCAAGTTTAAAAATAGTCGTTATTCCTTGATAAGTACCAATTTCAAACTTTATTTTTGAGCTCGGTATTGATTTTAAGTGGTTGAGGCAAGTACTATTCGATTGACCAGAATATTTTTTATCAAACACATTCTAGATTTATAAAGTTTCAGCAATGTAAATATAAAAAAAAATAAAAAAAATACGCCAGTTTAAAGATAGTCGTTATTCTTGATAAGTACCAATTTCAAACTCCACTCTTGAGCTTGCTATTGATTGTAGATGGCTGAAGCAAGTATTATTCAATTGAGCAGGATATTTTCTATCAAACACTTTTTTTTGTAACGTTTGAGCAATGTAAATATAAAAAAAATTAAAAAAAAGCGCAAGTTTAAAAATAGTCATTATTCCTTGGTAAGTACCAATTTCAAACTTTATTCTTGAGCTTGCTATTAACTGTAGATAGTTGACGCAAATACCATTCGATTAAGCAGGAAATTTTCTATCAAATGTATCTTATTTTTATAACGTTTCAGCAATGAAAATATAAAAAAAAACAAAAAAAAACGCAAGTTTAAAGATAGTCGTTATTCTTTGATAAGAAGCAATTTCAAACTTTATTCGTGAGCTTGCTCTTAGCTGTATGTGGTTGAAGCAAATACCATTCGATTAAGCAGGAAATTTTCTATCAAATAAAATTTATTTCTATAACGTTACAGTAATGTAAATATAAAAAAAATTTAAAAAATGCGCAAGTTTAAAAATAGTCGTTATTCCTTGATAAGTACCAATTTCAAACTTCATCCTTGAGCTTGCTATTAATTTGAAATGGTTAAAGCAGGTATTATTCAATTAAGCAGGATATTTTTTATTAAACACATTTTATTTTTCTAACGTTTCAGCAATGTAAATATAAAAAAAATCAAAAAAATACGCAAGTTTAAATATAGTCGTTATTCCTTGATAAGTACCAACTTCAAACTTCATTCTTGAGCTTGCTATTAATTGTAAATGGTTACAGTTAATACCATTTGATTAAACAGGTAATTTTCTATTAAATATATCTTACTTTTATAACGTTTCAGCAATGTAAATATAAAAAAAAACAAAAAAATGCGCAAGTTTAAAAAGAGTCGTTATTTCTTGATAAATACTAACTTCAAACTTCATTCTTGAGCTTGCTATTAATTTTAGATAGCCAGAGTAAGTATTATTCGATTGAGCAAGATATTTTCTATCAAACGCGTTTTAGTTTTATAACGTTTCAGCAATGTAAATATTAAAAAAATCAAAAAAATACGCAAGTGTAAAGAGAGTTGTTATTCCTTGATAAGTAGCAATTTCAAACTTCATTCTTGAGCTTGCTTTTAGGTGTATGTGGCTGAAGCAAATACCATTCGATCAAGCAGGAAATTTTCTATCAAATAAATTTTACTTTTATAACGTTTCAGCAATGTAAATATAAAAATAATTAAAAAAATGCGCAAGTTTAAAAATAGTCGTTATTCCTTGATAAGTACCAACTTCAAACTTCATTCTTGAGCTTGCTATTAATTGTAAATGGTTACAGCTAATACCATTTGATTAAACAGGTAATTTTCTATTAAATATATTTTACTTTTATAACGTTTCAGCAATGTAAATATAAAAAAAAACAAAAAAATGCGCAAGTTTAAAAAGAGTCGTTATTTCTTGATAAATACTAATTTCAAACTTCATTCTTGAGCTTGCTATTAATTTTAGATAGCCAAAGTAAGCATTATTCGATTGAGCAAGATATTTTCTATCGAACACGTTTTAGTTTTATAACGTTTCAGCAATGTAAATATAAAAAAAATTAAAAAAATTCGCAAGTTTAAAAATAGTCGTTATTTCTTGATAAGTACCAATTTCAAACTTTATTCTTGAGCTTGTTACTAATTGTAGATAGTTCAAACAAATACTATTCGAATAAACAGGAAATTTTCTATCAAATATATCTTACCTCTATAACGTTTCAGCAATGTAAATATAAAAAAAATCGCAAGTTTAAAGATAGTTGTTATTCCTTAATAAGTACCAATTTCAAACTTCATTTTTGAGCTTGCTGTTAGTTGTAGATGGTGGAAGCAAATACCCTTCGATTAAGCAAAAAATTTTTTATCAAATATATTTTACTTTTATAACGTTTCAGCAATGTAAATATAAAAAAAATTAAAAAATGCGCAAGTTTAAAAATAGTCGTTATTCCTTGATAAGTGCCAATTTCAAACTTCATTCTTGAGTTTGCTATTAATTTCAAATGGTTGAGGCAAATACTATTCGATTAAACAGGATATTTTTTATCAAACACATTTTAGTTTTATAGAGTTTCAGCAATGTAAATAAAAAAAAATTAAAAAAATGCGCAAGTTTAAAAATAGTCGTTATTTCTTGATAAGTACCAATTTCAAACTTTATTCTTGAGCTTGCTATTAATTGTAGATAGCTAAAGCAAATACCATTCGATTAAGCGGGAAATTTTTTATCAAATATATCTTACTTCTATAACGTTTCAGCGATGTAAATATAAAAAAAATCAAAAAAATACGCAAGTTTAAAGATAGTTGTTATTTCTTAATAAGTACCAATTTCAAACTTCATTTTTGAGCTTGCTGTTAATTGTAGATAGTTGAAGCAAATACCATTCGATTAAGCAGAAAATTTTTTATCAAATATATTTTACTTTTATAACGTTTCAGCAATGTAAATATAAAAAAAAATTAAAAAAATTTGCAAGTTTAAAAATAGTCGTTATTCCTTGGTAAGTACCAACTTCAAACTTCATTCTTGAGCTTGCTATTAATTTTAAATGGTTGAAGCAAGTATTATTCGATTGAGCAGGATATTTTCTATCAAACAATTTCTAGTTTTATGAAGTTTTATAAATGTAAATATAAAAAAAATTAAAAAAATACGTAAGTTTAATAATAGTCGTTATTCCTTGATAAGTACCAATTTCAAACTTCATTCTTGAGCTTGCTATTGATTATCGATGGCCAATGTAAGTATTATTCGATTAAGCAAGATATTTTCTATCAAACACATTTTATTTTATAACGTTTCAACAATGCAAATATAAAAAAAATTAAAAAAATGCGCAAGTTTAAAAATTGTCGTTATTCCTTGATAAGTACCAATTTCAAACTTCATTCTTGAGCTTGCTATTGATTCTAAATGGTTAAAGCAAGTACTATTCGATTGAGCAGGATATTTTCTATCAAACACATTTTAGTTTTATAAAGTTTTAGAAATGTAAATATAAAAAAAATTAAAAAAATGCGCAAGTTTAATAATAGTCGTTATTCCTTGATAAGTACCAATTTCAAACTTCATTCTCGAGCTTGCTATTAATTGTAAATGGTTAAAGCAAATACTATTCGATTAAGCAGGTAATTTTTTATCAAAAATATCTTACTTTTATAACGTTTCAGCAATGTAGATATATAAAAAACTAAAAAAATGCGCAAGTTTAGAAATAGTCGTTATTTCTTGATAAGTACCAATTTCAAACTTTATTCATGAGCTTGCTATTAACTATAGATGGTTGAAGCAAATACCATTTGATTGAGCAGGAAATTTTCTATCAAATAAATTTTACCTTTATAACGTTTCAGCAATGTAAATATAAAAATTATTAAAAAAATGCGCAAGTTTAAAAATAGTCGTTATTTCTTGATAAGTACCAATTTCAAACTTTATTCTTGAGCTTGCTATTAATTGTAGATAGTTGAAACAAATACCATTGGATTAAGCAAAAAATTTTCTATCAAATATATCTTACTTTTATAAGGTTTCAGCAATGTAAATATAAAAAAAATTTAAAAAAATGCGCAAGTTTAAAAATAGTCGTTATTTCTTGATAAGTACCAAATTCAAACTTTATTATTGAGCTTGCTATTAATTGTAGATAGTTGAAACAAATACCATTCGGTTAAGCAGAAATTTTTCTATTAAATATATTTTACTTTCATAACGTTTCAGCAATGTAAATATAAAAAAAATTAAAAAAATTCGCAAGTTTAAAAATAGTTGTTATTCCGTAATAAGTACCAATTTCAAACTTCATTTTTGAGCTTGTTGTTAATTGTAGATGGTTAAAGCAAATACCATTCAATTAGGCAGAAAATTTTTTATCAAATATATCTTACTTTTATAACGTTTCAGCAATGTAAATATAAAAAAAATTAAAAAAATGCGCAAGTTTAAAAATAGTCGTTATTTTTTAATAAGTACCAATTTCAAACTTTATTTTTGAGCTTGCTATTAACTGTAGATAAGTGAAACAAACACCGTTCGATTAAGCAGGAAATTTTCTATTAAATATATCTTACTTTCATAACGTTTCAGCAATGTAAATAAAAAAAAAATTAAAAAAATTCGCAAGTTTAAAAAGAGTCGTTATTTCTTGATAAATACCAATTTCAAACTATATTCTTGAGCTTGCTATTGATTTTAAGTGGTTGAGGCAAACACTATTCGATTAAGCAGGAAATTTTCTATCAAATATATCTTATTTATAACGTTTCAGAAATGTAAATATAAAAAAAATCAAAAAAATACGCAAGTTTAAAGATAGTCGTTATTCCTTGATAAGTCGCAATTTCAAACTTCATTCTTGAGCTTGCTCTTGATTCTAAATGGTTGAGACAAGTACTATTCGATTGAGCAGAATATTTTCTATCAAACACATTATAGTTTTATAAAGTTTCAGCAATGTAAATAAAAAAAATTAAAAAAATACGCAAGTTTAAAAAGACTCGTTATTTCTTGATAAATACCAACTTCAAACTTCATTCTTGAGCTTGCTATTGATTTTAAGTGGTTGAGGCAAACACTATTCGATTAAGCAGGAAATTTTCTATCAAATATATCTTATTTTTATTACGTTTCAGCAATATAAATATAAAAAAAAACAAAAAAATATGCAAGTTTAAAGATAGTCGTTATTCCTTGATAAGTAGCAACTTCAAACTTGATTCTTGAGCTTGCTCTTAGCTGTATGTGGTTGAAGCAAATACCATTCGATTAAGCAGGAAATTTTCTATCAAATAAATTTTACTTTTATAACGTTTCAGCAATGTAAATAAAAAAAAAATTAAAAAAATGCTCAAGTTTAATAATAGTCGTTATTCCTTGATAAGTACCAACTTCAAACTTCATTCTTGAGCTTGCTATTGATTTTAAGTGGTTGAGGCAAACACTATTCGATTAAGCAGGAAATTTTCTATCAAATATATCTTATTTATAACGTTTCAGAAATGTAAATATAAAAAAAATCAAAAAAATACGCAAGTTTAAAGATAGTCGTTATTCCTTGATAAGTCGCAATTTCAAACTTCATTCTTGAGCTTGCTCTTGATTCTAAATGGTTGAGACAAGTACTATTCGATTAAGCAGGATATTTTCTATCAAACACAATTTAGTTTTATAAAGTTTCAACAATGTAAATATAAAAAAAATTAAACAAATGCGCAAGTTTAAAAATAGTCGTTATTCCTTGGTAAGTACCAATTTCAAACTTCATTCTTGAGCTTGCTATTAATTGTAAATAGTTAAAGCAAATACCATTCAATTGAGCAGGAAATTTTCTATCAAATATGTTTTATTTTCATAACGTTTCAGCAATGTAAATATTAAAAAAATTAAAAAAATACGCAAGTGCAAAGAGAGTTGTTATTTCTTGATAAATACCAATTTCAAACTTTATTCTTGAGCTTGCTATTAATTGCAGATGGTTTAAACAAGTACCATTCGATTGAGCAGGAAATATTCTATTAACTACATCCTACCTTAGTAACGTTTCAGCAATGTAAATAAAAAAAGAATTAAAAAAATACGCAAGTTTAAAAATAGTCGTTATTTCTTGATAAGTACCAATTTCAAACTTTATTCTTGAGCTTGCTATTAATTATAGATAGTTGAAACAAATACCATTCGATTAAGCAGGAAATTTTCTATTAAACACATTTTTTTTATAACGTTTCAGCAATGTAAATATAAAAAAAATGCGCAAGTTTAAAAATAGTCGTTATTTCTTGATAAGTACCAATTTCAAACTTCATTCTTGAGCTTGATATTAATTGTAGATAGTTGAAATAAATACCATTCGATTAAGTTGGAAATTTTCTATCAAATATGTAAATGTAAATATAAAAAAAATTAAAAAAATGCGCAAGTTTAAAAATAGTCGTTATTCCTTGATAAGTACCAATTTCAAACTTCATTCTTGAACTTGCTATTGATTTTAAATAATTGAAGCAAGTACTATTTAATTAAGCAGGATATTTTCTATCAAACACAATCTAGTTTTATAAAATTTCAACAATGTAAATATAAAAAAAATTAAACAAATGCGCAAGTTTAAAAATAGTCGTTATTCCTTGATAAGTACCAATTTCAAACTTCATTCTTGAGCTTGCTATTGATTTTAAATGGTTAAAGCAAGTACTATTCGATTGAGCAGGACATTTTCTATCAAACACATTCTAGTTTTATAAAGTTTCAGCAATGTAAACATTAAAAAAATCAAAAAAATACTCAAGTTTAAAAAGAGTCGTTATTTCTTAATAAATACCAATTTCAAACTTTATTCTTTAGCTTGCTATTAATTGTAGATGGCTGAAGCAAGTATTATTCGATTGAGCAAGATATTTTCTATCAAACACATTTTAGTTTTGTAAAGTTTCAGCAATGTAAATATAAAAAAAATCAAAAAAATAAGCAAGTTTATAAAGAGTCGTTATTCCTTGATAAATACCAATTTCAAACTTCATTCTTTAGCTTGCTATTGACTGTAGATGGCTGAAGCAAGTATTATTCGATTGAACAGCGTAATTTCTATCAAACACATTTTTTTTATAACGTTTTACCAATGTAAATATAAAAAAAATTAAAAAAATGCGCAAGTTTAAAAATAGTCGTTATTCCTTGGTAAGTACCAATTTCAAACTTTACTCTTGAGCTTGCTATTAATTGTAAATAGTTAAAGCAAATACCATTCGATTGAGCAGTAAATTTTCTATCAAATGTATTTTATTTTCATAACGTTTCAGCAATGTAAATATAAAAAAAAATAAAAAAATCCGCAAGTTTAATAATAGTCTTTATTTCTTGATAAGTACCAATTTCAAACTTCATTTTTGAGCTTGCTATTAATTGTAAATAGTTAAAGCAAATACCATTCAATTAAGCAGGTAATTTTCTATCAAATAAATCTTACTTTTGTAACGTTTCAGCAATGTAAATATTAAAAAAATTATAAAAATACGCAAGTGTAAAGAGAGTTGTTATTTCTTGATAAATACCAATTTCAAACTTTATTCTTGAGCTTGCTATTGACTGTAGATGGTTGAGGCAAGTACCATTTGATTAAGCAAGATATTTTGTATCAATCACATTTTAGTTTCATAATGTTTCAGCAATGTAAATATAAAAAAAATTAAAGAAATACGCAAGTTTAAAAATAGGCGTTATTCCTTAATAAGTACCAATTTCAAACTTCATTTTTGAGCTTGCTGTTAATTGTAGATAGTTGAAGCAGATACCATTCAATTAAGCAGAAATTTTTTTATCAAATATATTTTACTTTTATAACGTTTCAGCAATGTAAATAAAAAAAAATTAAAAAAATACGCAAGTTTAAAAAGAGTCGTTATTTCTTGATAAATACCAATTTCAAACTTCATTCTTGAGCTTGCTATTAATTGTATATGGTTGAAACAAATACCATTCGATTAAGCAGGAAATTTTCTATCAAATACGTTTTATCTTTATAACGTTTTAGCAATGTAAATATAAAAAAAATCAAAAAAATACGCAAGTTTAAAAATAGTCGTTATTCCTTGATAAGTATCAATTTCAAACTTCATTCTTAAGCTTGCACTTAGCTGTATGTGGTTGAAGCAAATACCATTCGATTAAGCAGAAAATTTTCTATCAAATAAATCTTACTTGCATAACGTTTCAACAATGTAAATATAAAAAAAATTAAAAAAATGCTCAAGTTTAAAAATAGTCGTTATTCCTTGATAAGTACCAATTTCAAACTTCATTCTTGAGCTGGCTATTGATTTTAAATGGTTAAGGCAAGTACTATTCGATTGAGCAGGATATTCTCTATCAAACACATTTTAGTTTTATAAAGTTTCAGCAATGTAAATAAAAAAAAAATTAAAAAAATACGCAAGTTTAAAAAGAGTCGTTATTTCTTGATAAATACCAATTTCAAACTTTATTCTTGCGCTTGCTATTAATTGTAGATAGTTGAAACAAATACCATTTGAATAAGCAGGAAATTTTCTATTAAACACATCTTATTTATAACGTTTCAGCAATGTAAATATAAAAAAAATCAAAAAATACGCAAGTTTAAAGATAGTTGTTATTCCTTAATAAATACCAACTTCAAACTTCACTTTTGAGCTTGCTGTTAATTGTAGATGGTTGAAACAAATACCATTTGATTAAGCAGAAAATTTTTTAATAAATATATTTTACTTTTATAACGTTTCAGCAATGTAAATATAAAAAAAAATAAAAAAATGCGCAAGCTTAAAAATAGTTGTTATTCCTTGATAAGTAGCAATTTCAAACTTTATTCTTGAACTTGCTATTGATTTTAAATAATTGAAGCAAGTACTATTTAATTAAGCAGGATATTTTCTATCAAACACAATCTAGTTTTTTAAAATTTCAACAATGTAAATATAAAAAAAATTAAACAAATGCGCAGGTTTAAAAATAGTCGTTATTCCTTGATAAGTACCAATTTCAAACTTCATTCTTGAGCTTGCTATTGATTTTAAATGGTTGAAGCAAGTACTATTCGATTGGGCAGGATATTTTCTATCAAACTCATTTTAGTTTTATAAAGTTTCAGCAATGTAAATATTAAAAAAATCAAAAAAATACTCAAGTTTAAAAAGAGTCGTTATTTCTTAATAAATACCAATTTCAAACATTATTCTTTAGCTTGCTATTGATTGTAGATGGCTGAAGCAAGTATTATTCGATTGAGCAAGATATTTTCTATCAAACACATTTTAGTTTTGTAAAGTTTCAACAATGTAAATATAAAAAAAATTAAACAAATGCGCAAGTTTAAAAATAGTCGTTATTCCTTGATAAGTACCAATTTCAAACTTCATTCTTGAGCTTGCTATTGACTTTAAATGGTTGAAGCAAGTACTATTCGATTGAGCAGGATATTTTCTATCAAACACATTCTAGTTTTATAAAGTTTCAGCAATGTAAATATTAAAAAAATCAAAAAAATACTCAAGTTTAAAAAGAGTCGTTATTTCTTAATAAATACCAATTTCAAACTTTATTCTTTAGCTTGCTATTGATTGTAGATGGCTGAAGCAAGTATTATTCGATTGAGCACGATATTTTCTATCAAACACATTTTAGTTTTGTAAAGTTTCAGCAATGTAAATATAAAAAAAATCAAAAAAATAAGCAAGTTTATAAAGAGTCGTTATTCCTTGATAAATACCAATTTCAAACTTCATTCTTGAGCTGGCTATTGATTTTAAATGGTTAAGGCAAGTACTATTCGATTGAGCAGGATATTTTCTATCAACCACATTTTAGTTTTTTAAAGTTTCAGCAATGTAAATAAAAAAAAAATTAAAAAAATACGCAACTTTAAAAAGAGTCGTTATTTCTTGATAAATACCAATTTCAAACTTTATTCTTGCGCTTGCTATTAATTGTAGATAGTTGAAACAAATACCATTTGATTAAGCAGGAAATTTTCTATTAAACATATCTTATTTATAACGTTTCAGCAATGTAAATATAAAAAAAATTAAAAAATACGCAAGTTTAAAGATAGTTGTTATTCCTTAATAAATACCAACTTCAAACTTCATTTTTGAGCTTGCTGTTAATTGTAGATGGTTGAAACAAATACCATGTGATTAAGCAGAAAATTTTTTAATAAATATATTTTACTTTTATAACGTTTCAGCAATGTAAATATAAAAAAAATAAAAAAATGCGCAAGTTTAAAAATAGTTGTTATTCCTTGATAAGTAGCAATTTCAAACTTTATTTTTGAGCTTGCTTTTAGCTGTATGTAGTTGAAAAAAATACCAATCGATTAAGCAGAAAATTTTCTATCAAATAAATCTTACTTTTATAACGTTTCAACAATGTAAATATAAAAAAATTAAAAAAATGCGCAAGTTTAAAAATAGTCGTTATTCCTTGATAAGTACCAATTTCAAACTTCATTCTTGAGCTTGCTATTGATTTTAAATAATTGAAGCAAGTACTATTCGATTAAGCAGGATATTTTCTATCAAAGACAATCTAGTTTTATAAAGTTTCAACAATGTAAATATAAAAAAAATTAAACAAATGCGCAAGTTTAAAAATAGTCGTTATTCCTTGATAAGTACCAACTTCAAACTTTATTCTTGAGCTTGCTATTAATTTTAAATGGTTGAAGCAAGTAGTATTCGATTGAGCAGGATATTTTCTATCAAACACATTTTAGTTTTATAAAGTTTCAGCAATGTAAATATTAAAAAAATCAAAAAAATACTCAAGTTTAAAAAGAGTCGTTATTTCTTGATAAATACCAATTTCAAACTTGATTCTTTAGCTTGCTATTGATTGTAGATGGCTGAGGCAAGTATTATTCGATTGAGCAAGATATTTTCTATCAAACACATTCTAGTTTTATAAAGTTTCAGTAATGTAAATAAAAAAAAATTAAAAAAATACGCAAGTTTAAAAAGAGTTGTTATTTCTTGATAAATACCAAATTCAAACTTCACTCTTGAGCTTGCTATTAATTGTAGATGGTTGAGACAAATACCATTCGATTAAGCAGAAAATTTTCTATCAAATACATTTTACTTATATAACGTTTGAGCAATGTAAATATAAAAAAAATTAAAAAAATGCGCAAGTTTAAAGATAGTTGTTATTCCTTGATAAGTACCAATTTCAAACTTTATTCTTGAGCTTGCTATAAATTGTAGAGGTTAAAGCAAGTACTATTCGATTGAGCAGAATATTTTCTATTAAATACATCCTACTTTTAAAACGTCTCAGCAATGTGAATATAGAAAAAATTTAAAAAATGCGCAAGTGTAAAGATAGTCGTTATTCCTTGATAAGTACCAATTTCAAACTTCATTCTTGAGCTTGCTATTAACTGTAGATAGTTAAAGCAAACACCATTTAATTAGGCAAAAAATTTTCTATCAAATACATCTTACTTTTATAACGTTTCGACAATTTAAATATGAAAAAATTTAAAAAATGCGCAAGTTTAAAAATAGTCGTTATTCCTTGATAAGTACAAATTTAAAACTTTATTCTTGAGCTTGCTATTAATTGAAGTTGGTTGAAGCAAGTACCATTTGATTAAAGAAAAAATTTTCTATCAAATATATTTTATTTTTACAACGTTTCAGCAATATAAATATAAAAAAAATCAAAAAAATACGCAAGTTTAAAGATAGTCGTTATTCCTTGATAAGTAGCAATTTCAAACTTCATTTTTGAGCTTGCTATTAATTTTAAATGGTTGAGGCAAGTATTACTTGATTGAGCAGGATATTTTCTATTAAACACGTTCTAGCTTTATAAAGCTTCAGCAATGTAAATATAAAAAAAATTAAAAAAATACGCAAGTTTAAAAAGAATCTTTATTTCTTGATAAATACCAATTTCAAACTTCATTCTTGAGCTTGCTATTAATTGTAGATGGTTGAAACAAATAACATTCGATTAAGCAGAAAATTTTCTATTAAACATATTTTATTTTTATAACGTTTCAGCAATGTAAATATAAAAAAAATTAAAAAAATACGCAAGTTTAAAAAGAATCGTTATTTTTTGATAAATACCAATTTCAAACTTCATTGTTGAGCTTGCTATTAACTGTAGATAGTTAAAGCAAATACCATTTGATTAAACAAAAAATTTTCTATCAAATACATCTTACTTTTATTACGTTTCAATAAATTAAATATGAAAAAATTTAAAAAATGCGCAAGTTTAAAAATAGTCGTTATTCCTTGATAAGCACTAACTTCAAACTTTACTCTTGAGCTTGCTATTAATTGTAAATGGTTAAAGCAAATACCATTCGATTAAGCAGAAAATTTTCTATCAAATATATCTTATTTTTGTAACAATCCGGCAATGTAAATATACAAAAAATTAAAAAAATGCGCAAGTTTAAAAATAGTCGTTGTTTCTTGATAAGTACCAATTTCAAACTTTATTCTTGAGCTTGCTATTAACTATGATGGTTGAAACAAATGCCATTTGATTGAGCGGGAAATTTTCTATCAAATACATTTTTCTTTATAACGTTTCAGCAATGTAAATATTAAAAAAATCAAAAAAATACGCAAGTTTAAAGAGAGTTGTTATTTCTTGATAAATACTAATTTTAAACTTTATTCTTGAGCTTGCTGTTATTTGCAGATGGTTGAAACAAGTACCATTTGATTGAACGGAAAATTTTCTATCAAATACATCTTACTTTTATAACGTTTTAGCAATGTAAATATAAAAAATATCAAAAAAATACGCAAGTTTAAAAAGAGTTGTTATTTCTTGATAAATACCAAATTCAAATTTCATTCTTGAGCTTGCTATTGATTGTAGATGGTTAAAACTAGTATTATGCGATTGAGCAGGATATTTTCTATCAAACACATTTTAGCTTTATAGAGTTTTAGCAATGTAAATATAAAAAAAATCAAAAAAATACGCAAGTTTAAAGATAGTTGTTATTTTTTGATAAGTACCAATTTCAAACTATATTCTTGAGCTTGCTATTAATTGTAGATGGTCGACACAAGTACCATTCGATTGAGCAGGATATTTTGATAAGTACCAATTTCAAACTTCATTCTTGAGCTTGCTATTGATTGTAAATGGTTGAAGCAAGTACTATTCGATTGAGCAAAATATTTTCTATCAAACACATTATAGTTTTAGAAAGTTTCAGCAATGTAAATATAAAAAAAATCAAAAAAATACGCAAGTTTAAAAAGAGTCGTTATTTCTTGATAAATACCAACTTTAAACCTCATTCTTGAGCTTCCTATTAATTGTGGATAATTGAAGCAAATACTATTTGATTGAGCAGAAAATTTTCTATCAAATACATTTTTTTTATAATGTTTCAGCAATGTAAATATAAAAAATATTAAAAAATACTCAGGTTTTCAGAGAGTCGTTATTTCTTGATAAATACCAAATTCAAACTTCATTCTTGAGCTTGCTATTGACTGTAGATGGTTGAAGCAAGTACTATTCGATTGAGCAGGCTATTTTCTATCAAACACATTTTAGTTTTATGAAGTTTTAACAATGTAATTATAAAAAAATCAAAAAAATACGCAAGTTTAAAGATAGTCGTTATTCCTTGATAAATACCAATTTCAAACTTCATTCTTAAGCTTGCTATTAATTGTAGATGGTTAAAGCAAACACCGTTCGATTAAGCAAAAAATTTTCTATCAAACACTTTTTACTTTTATAACGTTTTAGCAACGTAAATATAAAAAAAATTAAAAAATACGCAAGTTTAAAGATAGTCGTTATTTCTTAATAAATAAAAATTTCAAACTTCATTTTTGAGCTTGCTAATACTTGTAGATAGTTGAAGCAGGCACCATTCAATTGAGCAAAAAATTTTTTATTAAAAACATTTTACTTTTATAACGTTTCAACAATGTAAATATAAAAAAAATCAAAAAATGCGCAAGTTTAAAGATAGTCGTTATTCCTTGATAAGTACCAATTTCAAACTTCATTCTTGAGCTTGCTATTAATTGCAGATGGTTGACACAAGTACCATTCGATTGAGCAGGAAATTTTCTATGAAATGCATCCTACTTTTATAACGTTCCAGCAATGTAAATATAAAAAAAATCAAAAAAATACGCAAGTTTAAATAGAGTCGTTATTTCTTGATAAATACCAATTTCAAACTTCATTCTTGAGCTTGATATTGATTGTAGATGGTTGAGGCAAGTACTATTCGATTGAGCAGGATATTTTCTATCAAACGCATTTTAGTTTTATAGAGTTTTAGCAATGTAAATATAAAAAAAATCAAAAAAATGCGCAAGTTTAAAGATAGTTGTTATTCCTTGATAAGTACCAATTACAAACTATATTCTTGAGCTTGCTATTAATTGTAGATGGTCGACACAAATACCATTCGATTGAGCGGCAAATTTTCTATCAAATACATCCTACTTTTGTAACGTTTCAGCAATGTAAATATAAAAAAATCAAAAAAATTCGCAAGTTTAAAGATAGTCGTTATTCCTTAATAAGTACCAATTTCAAACTTCATTTTTGAACTTGCTATTAGCTGTAGGTGGTTGAAGCAAATACCGTTTGATTTAATAGGAAATTTCCTAGCAAACATGTTTTACTTTTATAACGTTTCAGCAATGTAAATATAACAAAAATCAAAAAAATATGCAAGTTTAAAGATAGTCGTTATTCCTTGATAAGTACCAATTTCAAACTTCATTTTTGAGTTTCCTATTAATTGTAGATGGTTGAAGCAAATACCATTCGATTTAGCAGAAAATTTTCTATTAAATATATTTTACTTTTATAACGTTTCAACAATGTAAATATAAAAAAAAAAATAAAAAAATTTGCAAGTTTAAAGATAGTCGTTATTCCTTGATAAGTACCAATTTCAAACTTCATTCTTGAGCTTGCTATTAACTGTAGATGGTTGAAGCAAATACCATTCGATTTAACAGCAAATTTTCTATCAAATATATTTTACTTTTATAACATTTCATCAGTGTAAATATAAAAAAAATCAAAAAAATACGCAAGCTTAAGGATAGTCGTTATTCCTTAATAAGTACCAATTTCAAACTTCATTTTTGAGCTTGCTATTAGCTGTAGGTGGTTGAAGCAAATACCGTTTGATTTAATAGGAAATTTCCTATCAAACATCTTCTACTTTTATAACGTTTCAGCAATGTAAATATAAAAAAAATCAAAAAAATTCGCAAGTTTAAAGAGAGTCGTTATTTCTTGATAAATACCAATTTCAAACTTCATTCTTGAGCTTGATATTGATTGTAAATGGTTGAAGCAAGTACTATTCGATTGAGCAGGATATTTTCTATCAAACACATTTTAACTTTATAAAGTTTTAGCAATGTAAATATAAAAAAAATCAAAAAAATTCGCAAGTTTAAAGATAGTCGTTATTCCTTGATAAGTACCAAATTCAAACTTCATTCTTGAGCTTGCTATTAACTGTAAATGGTTGAAGCAAATACCATTCGATTTAGCAGGAAATTTTCTATTAAATATATTTTACTTTTATAACGTTTCATCAATGTAAATATAAAAAAAATTAAAAAAATTAGCAAGTTTAAAAATAGTCGTTATTCCTTGATAAGTACCAATTTCAAACTTTATTCTTAAGCTTGCTGTTAACTGTAGATGGTTAAAGCGAGTACCATTCGATTAAGCAAAAAATTTTCTAACAAACACATTTTAGTTTTATAAAGTTTCAACAATGTAAATATAAAAAAAATCAAAAAAATTTGCAAGTTTAAAGATAGTCGTTATTCCTTGATAAGTACCAATTTCAAACTTCATTCTTGAGCTTGCTATTAATTGTAGATAGTTGAGGCGAATACCATTCGATTAAGCAAAAAATTTTCTATCAAATACATTCTACTTTTACACTGTCTCAGCAATGTAAATATAAAAAAAAATAAAAAAATGCGCAAGTTTAAAGATATTCGTTATTTCTTGATAAGTACCAATTTCAAACTTCATTGTTGAGCTTGCTATTAGTTGTAGATGGTTGAAGCAAATACCATTTGATTGACCAAGAAATTTTCTATTAAATACATCCTTTTTTTATAAAGTTGCGGCAATGTAAATATAAAAAAAATTAAAAAAATACGCAAGTTTAAAGATAGTCGTTATTTTCTAATAAATAATAAATTCAAACTTTATTTTTGAGCTTGCTATTAATTGTAGATGGTTGAAACAAGCACCATTCAATTAACCACGAAATTTTCTATCAAATAGATCTTATTTTTATAACGCTTCAGCAATGTAAATATAAAAAAAATTAAAAAAATGCGCAAGTTTAAAAATAGTCGTTATTTCTTGATAAGTACCAATTTCAAACTTCATTCTTTAGCTTGCTATTGATTTTAGATGGTTGAAGCAAATACTATTCAATTGAGCAGAAAATTTTTTATCAAACACATTCTAGCATTATAAAGTTTCAGCAATGTAAATATAAAAAAATCAAAGAAATACGCAAGTTGAAAGAGAGTCGTTATTCCTTGATAAGTACCAATTTTAAACTTTATTCTTGAGCTTGCTGTTTATTGCAGATGGTTGAAACGAGTACCGTTCTATTAAGCAGAAAATTTCCTATCAAATACATTCTACTTTAGTAACGTGTCAGCAATGTAAATACAAAAAAAATCAAAAAAATGCGCAAGTTTAAAAATAGTCGTTATTTCTTGATAAATACCAATTTCAAACTTCATTCTTAAGCTTGCTATTGATTGTAAATGGTTGAAGCAAGCACTATTTGATTGAGCAAGATATTTTCTATCAAACACATTCTAGTTTTATGAAGTTTCAGCAATGTAAATATAAAAAAAAATTAAAAAATACGCAAGTTTAAAGAGAGTCGTTATTCCTTGATAAGTACCAATTTCAAACTTCATTCTTGAGCTTGCTATTGATTGTAAATGGTTGAAGCAAGTACTGTTCAATTATGCAGAATATTTTCTATCAAACACGTTCTAGCTTTATAAAGTTTTAGCAATGTAAATATAAAAAAAATCAAAAAAATACGCAAGTTTAAGAAGAGTCGTTATTCCTTGATAAGTACCAATTTCAAACTTCATTTTTGAGCTTGCTATTAATTGTAGATGGTTGAAAGAAATATCATTCGATTAAACAGAAAATTTCTTATCAAATACATCCTACTTTGAAAACGTTTCTGCAATGTAAATATAAAAAAAATTAAAAAAATACGCAATTTTAAAGAGAGTCGTTATTTTTTGATAAATACCAATTTCAAACTTCATTCTTGAGCTTGATATTGATTGTAGATGGTTGAGGCAAGTACTATTCGATTGAGCAGGATATTTTCTATCAAACACAATATAGTTTTATAGAGTTTTGACAATGTAAATATAAAAAAAATCAAAAAAATACGCAAGTTTAAAGATAGTTGTTATTCCTTGATAAGTACCAATTACAAATTATATTCTTGAGCTTTCTATTATTTGTAGATGGTCGACACAAATACCATTCGATTGAGCAGGAAATTTTCTATCAAATACATCCTACTTTTATAACGTTTCAGCAATGTAAATATAAAAAAAATCAAAAAAATACGCAAGTTTAAAGATAGTCGTTATTCCTTAATAAGTACCAATTTCAAACTTCATTTTTGAGCTTGCTATTAGCTGTAGGTCGTTGAAGCAAATACCGTTTGATTTAATAGAAAATTTCCTATCAAACATGTTTTACTTTTATAACGTTTCAGCAATGTAAATATAACAAAAATCAAAAAAATATGCAAGTTTAAACATAGTCGTTATTCCTTGATAAGTACCAACTTTAAACTTTATTTTTAGTTTGCTATTAATTGTAGATGGTTGAAGCAAATACCATTTGATTTAGCAGGAAATTTTCTATTAAATATATCTTACTTCTATAACGTTTCAACAATGTAAATATAAAAAAAAATTAAAAAAATTTGCAAGTTTAAATATAGTCGTTATTCCTTGATAAGTACCAATTTCAAACTTCATTCTTGAGCTTGCTATTAATTGCAGATGGTTGACACAAGTACCATTCGATTGAGCAGGAAATTTTCTATGAAATGCATCCTACTTTTATAACGTTCCAGCAATGTAAATATAAAAAAAATCAAAAAAATACGCAAGTTTAAAGAGAGTCGTTATTTCTTGATAAATACCAATTTCAAACTTCATTCTTGAGCTTGATATTGATTGTAGATGGTTGAGGCAAGTACTATTCGATTGAGCAGGATATTTTCTATCAAACACAATATAGTTTTATAGAGTTTTGACAATGTAAATATAAAAAAAATCAAAAAAATACGCAAGTTTAAAGATAGTTGTTATTCCTTGATAAGTACCAATTACAAATTATATTCTTGAGCTTTCTATTATTTGTAGATGGTCGACACAAATACCATTCGATTGAGCAGGAAATTTTCTATCAAATACATCCTACTTTTATAACGTTTCAGCAATGTAAATATAAAAAAAATCAAAAAAATACGCAAGTTTAAAGATAGTCGTTATTCCTTAATAAGTACCAATTTCAAACTTCATTTTTGAGCTTGCTATTAGCTGTAGGTCGTTGAAGCAAATACCGTTTGATTTAATAGAAAATTTCCTATCAAACATGTTTTACTTTTATAACGTTTCAGCAATGTAAATATAACAAAAATCAAAAAAATATGCAAGTTTAAACATAGTCGTTATTCCTTGATAAGTACCAACTTTAAACTTTATTTTTAGTTTGCTATTAATTGTAGATGGTTGAAGCAAATACCATTTGATTTAGCAGGAAATTTTCTATTAAATATATCTTACTTCTATAACGTTTCAACAATGTAAATATAAAAAAAAATTAAAAAAATTTGCAAGTTTAAATATAGTCGTTATTCCTTGATAAGTACCAATTTCAAACTTCATTCTTGAGCTTGCTATTAATTGTAGATGGTTGAAGCAAATACCATTCGATTGAGCAGGAAATTTTCTATCAAACATATTTTACTTTTATAACGTTTCATCAATGTAAATATAAAAAAAAATCAAAAAAATACGCAAGTTTAAAGATAGTCGTTATTCCTTAATAAGTACCAATTTCAAACTTCATTTTTGAGCTTGCTATTAGCTGTAGGTGGCTGAAGCAAATACCGTTTGATTTATTAGGAAATTTTCTATCAAACATGTCCTACTTTTATAACGTTTCAGCAATGTAAATATAAAAAAAATCAAAAAAATTCGCAAGTTTAAAGATAGTCGTTATTCCTTGATAAGTACCAATTTCAAACTTCATTCTTGAGCTTCCTATTAATTGTAGATGGTTGAAGCAAGTACTATTTGATTGAGCAGGATATTTTCTATTAAACACATTTTAGCTTTATAAAGTTTCAGTAAATATAAAAAAAATCAAAAAAATACGCAAGTTTAAAGATAGTCGTTATTTCTTGATAAGTACCAATTTCAAACTTCATTCTTGAGCTTGCTATTAATTGTAGATGGTGTAAGCAAATACCATTCGATTTAGCAGGAAATTGTCTATTAAATATATCTTGCTTTTATAACGTTTTATTAATGTAAATATAAAATAAATCAAAAAAATACGCAAGTTTAAAGATAGTCGTTATTCCTTGATAAGTACCGATTTCAAACTAGATTGTTGAGCTTGCTATTAATTGTAGATGGTTGAAGCAAATACCATTCGATTTAGCAGAAAATTTTCTATCAAATATATTTTACTTTTATAACGTTTCATCAATGTAAATATAAAAAAAATCAAAAAAATACGCAAGTTTAAAGATAGTCGTTATTCCTTGATAAGTACCAATTTCAAACTTTATTTTTGAGCTTGCTATTAGCTGTAGGTGGTTGAAGCAAATACCGTTCGATTAAGCAAAAAATTTTCTAACAAACACATTTTAGTTTTATAAAGTTTTAGCAATATAAATATAAAAAAAATCAAAAAAATACGCAAGTTTAAAGATAGTTGTTATTCCTTGATAAGTATCAATTTCAAACTTTATTCTTGAGCTTGATATTAATTGTAGATGGTTGACACAAATACCATTTGATTGAGCAGGAAATTTCCTATCAAACACATTTTACTTTTATAACGTTTCAGTAATATAAATATAAAAAAATTTAAAAAATTCGCAAGTTTACAGATAGTTGTTATTCCTTAATAAGTACCAATTTCAAACTTTATTCTTGAGCTTGCTATTAATTGTAGATGGTTGAGGCAAATACCATTCGATTTAGCAGGAAATTTTTTATCAAATATATTTTACTTTTATAACGTTTCATCAATGTAAATATAAAAAAAATCAAAAAAATACGCAAGTTTAAAGATAGTCGTTATTCCTTGATAAGTACCAATTACAAACTTTATTTTTGAGCTTGCTATTAGCTGTAGGTGGTTGAAGCAAATACCGTTCGATTGACTAGAAAATTTACTATCAAACATGTTCTACTTTTATAACGTTTCAACAATGTAAATATAAAAAAAATTAAAAAAATTCGCAAGTTTAAAGATAGTCGTTATACCTTGATAAGTACCAATTTCAAACTTTATTCTTAAGCTTGCTGTTAACTGTAGATGGTTGAAGCAAGTACCATTCGATTAAGCAAAAAATTTTCTAACAAACACATTTTAGTTTTATAAAGTTTTAGCAATATAAATATAAAAAAAATCAAAAAAAATACGCAAGTTTAAAGATAGTTGTTATTCCTTGATAAGTACCAATTTCAAACTTTATTCTTGAGCTTGATATTAATCGTAGATGGCTGACACAAATACCATTTGATTGAGCAGGAAATTTCCTATCAAATACATTTTACTTTTATAACGTTTCAGTAATATAAATATAAAAAAATTAAAAAAATTCGCAAGTTTACAGATAGTTGTTATTCCTTAATAAGTACCAACTTCAAACTTTATTCTTGAGCTTGCTATTAATTGTAGATGGTTGAAGCAAATACCATTTATTTTAGCAGAAAATTTTCTATCAAATACATCCTATTTTTATAACGTTTTAGCAATGTAAATATAAAAAAAATTAAAAAAAAGCGCAAGTTTAAAGATAGTCGTTATTAATTGATAAGTACCAACTTTAAACTTCATTCTTGAGCTTGCTATTAATTGTAGATAATTGAAGCAAATAACATTTAATTGAGCAGAAAATTTTCTATCAAATACATCCTATTTTTATAACGTTCCAGCAATGTAACTATAAAAAAATCAAAAAAAATACTCAAGTTTAAAGAGAGTCGTTTATTCTTGATAAATACCAATTTCAAACTTTATTCTTTAGCTTGCTATTGATTGTAAATGGTTGAAGCTAGTATTATTTGATTGAGCAGGATATTTTCTATTAAACACGTTTAAGTTTTATAAAATTTCAGCAATGTAAATATAAAAAAAAATCAAAAAAACTTGCAAGTTTAAAGATAGTCGTTATTCCTTGATAAGTACCAATTTCAAACTAGATACTTGAGCTTGCTATTAATTGTAGATGGTTGAAGCAAAAACCATTCGATTGAGCAGGAAATTTTCTATCAAACATATTTTACTTTTATAACGTTTCATCAATGTAAATATAAAAAAAAATCAAAAAAATACGCAAGTTTAAAGATAGTCGTTATTCCTTGATAAGTACCGATTTCAAACTAGATTCTTGAGCTTGCTATTAATTGTAGATGGTTGAAGCAAATACCATTCGATTTAGCAGAAAATTTTCTATCAAATATATTTTACTTTTATAACGTTTCATCAATGTAAATATAAAAAAAATCAAAAAAATACGCAAGTTTAAAGATAGTCGTTATTCCTTGATAAGTACCAATTTCAAACTTTATTTTTGAGCTTGCTATTAGCTGTAGGTGGTTGAAGCAAATACCGTTCGATTAAGCAAAAAATTTTCTAACAAACACATTTTAGTTTTATAAAGTTTTAGCAATATAAATATAAAAAAAATCAAAAAAATACGCAAGTTTAAAGATAGTTGTTATTCCTTGATAAGTATCAATTTCAAACTTTATTCTTGAGCTTGATATTAATTGTAGATGGTTGACACAAATACCATTTGATTGAGCAGGAAATTTCCTATCAAACACATTTTACTTTTATAACGTTTCAGTAATATAAATATAAAAAAATTTAAAAAATTCGCAAGTTTACAGATAGTTGTTATTCCTTAATAAGTACCAATTTCAAACTTTATTCTTGAGCTTGCTATTAATTGTAGATGGTTGAGGCAAATACCATTCGATTTAGCAGGAAATTTTTTATCAAATATATTTTACTTTTATAACGTTTCATCAATGTAAATATAAAAAAAATCAAAAAAATACGCAAGTTTAAAGATAGTCGTTATTCCTTGATAAGTACCAATTACAAACTTTATTTTTGAGCTTGCTATTAGCTGTAGGTGGTTGAAGCAAATACCGTTCGATTGACTAGGAAATTTACTATCAAACATGTTCTACTTTTATAACGTTTCAACAATGTAAATATAAAAAAAATTAAAAAAATTCGCAAGTTTAAAGATAGTCGTTATACCTTGATAAGTACCAATTTCAAACTTTATTCTTAAGCTTGCTGTTAACTGTAGATGGTTGAAGCAAGTACCATTCGATTAAGCAAAAAATTTTCTAACAAACACATTTTAGTTTTATAAAGTTTTAGCAATATAAATATAAAAAAAATCAAAAAAATACGCAAGTTTAAAGATAGTTGTTATTCCTTGATAAGTACCAATTTCAAACTTTATTCTTGAGCTTGATATTAATCGTAGATGGCTGACACAAATACCATTTGATTGAGCAGGAAATTTCCTATCAAATACATTTTACTTTTATAACGTTTCAGTAATATAAATATAAAAAAATTAAAAAAATTCGCAAGTTTACAGATAGTTGTTATTCCTTAATAAGTACCAACTTCAAACTTTATTCTTGAGCTTGCTATTAATTGTAGATGGTTGAAGCAAATACCATTTATTTTAGCAGAAAATTTTCTATCAAATACATCCTACTTTTATAACGTTTTAGCAATGTAAATATAAAAAAAATTAAAAAAAAGCGCAAGTTTAAAGATAGTCGTTATTAGTTGATAAGTACCAACTTTAAACTTCATTCTTGAGCTTGCTATTAATTGTAGATAATTGAAGCAAATAACATTTAATTGAGCAGAAAATTTTCTATCAAATACATCCTATTTTTATAACGTTCCAGCAATGTAACTATAAAAAAATCAAAAAAAATACTCAAGTTTAAAGAGAGTCGTTTATTCTTGATAAATACCAATTTCAAACTTTATTCTTTAGCTTGCTATTGATTGTAAATGGTTGAAGCTAGTATTATTTGATTGAGCAGGATATTTTCTATTAAACACGTTTAAGTTTTATAAAATTTCAGCAATGTAAATATAAAAAAAAATCAAAAAAACTTGCAAGTTTAAAGATAGTCGTTATTCCTTGATAAGTACCAATTTCAAACTAGATACTTGAGCTTGCTATTAATTGTAGATGGTTGAGGCAAAAACCATTCGATTGAGCAGGAAATTTTCTATCAAACATATTTTACTTTTATAACGTTTCATCAATGTAAATATAAAAAAAAATCAAAAAAATACGCAAGTTTAAAGATAGTCGTTATTCCTTGATAAGTACCGATTTCAAACTAGATTCTTGAGCTTGCTATTAATTGTAGATGGTTGAAGCAAATACCATTCGATTTAGCAGAAAATTTTCTATCAAATATATTTTACTTTTATAACGTTTCATCAATGTAAATATAAAAAAAATCAAAAAAATACGCAAGTTTAAAGATAGTCGTTATTCCTTGATAAGTACCAATTTCAAACTTTATTTTTGAGCTTGCTATTAGCTGTAGGTGGTTGAAGCAAATACCGTTCGATTAAGCAAAAAATTTTCTAACAAACACATTTTAGTTTTATAAAGTTTTAGCAATATAAATATAAAAAAAATCAAAAAAATACGCAAGTTTAAAGATAGTTGTTATTCCTTGATAAGTATCAATTTCAAACTTTATTCTTGAGCTTGATATTAATTGTAGATGGTTGACACAAATACCATTTGATTGAGCAGGAAATTTCCTATCAAACACATTTTACTTTTATAACGTTTCAGTAATATAAATATAAAAAAATTTAAAAAATTCGCAAGTTTACAGATAGTTGTTATTCCTTAATAAGTACCAATTTCAAACTTTATTCTTGAGCTTGCTATTAATTGTAGATGGTTGAGGCAAATACCATTCGATTTAGCAGGAAATTTTTTATCAAATATATTTTACTTTTATAACGTTTCATCAATGTAAATATAAAAAAAATCAAAAAAATACGCAAGTTTAAAGATAGTCGTTATTCCTTGATAAGTACCAATTACAAACTTTATTTTTGAGCTTGCTATTAGCTGTAGGTGGTTGAAGCAAATACCGTTCGATTGACTAGGAAATTTACTATCAAACATGTTCTACTTTTATAACGTTTCAACAATGTAAATATAAAAAAAATTAAAAAAATTCGCAAGTTTAAAGATAGTCGTTATACCTTGATAAGTACCAATTTCAAACTTTATTCTTAAGCTTGCTGTTAACTGTAGATGGTTGAAGCAAGTACCATTCGATTAAGCAAAAAATTTTCTAACAAACACATTTTAGTTTTATAAAGTTTTAGCAATATAAATATAAAAAAAATCAAAAAAATACGCAAGTTTAAAGATAGTTGTTATTCCTTGATAAGTACCAATTTCAAACTTTATTCTTGAGCTTGATATTAATCGTAGATGGCTGACACAAATACCATTTGATTGAGCAGGAAATTTCCTATCAAATACATTTTACTTTTATAACGTTTCAGTAATATAAATATAAAAAAATTAAAAAAATTCGCAAGTTTACAGATAGTTGTTATTCCTTAATAAGTACCAACTTCAAACTTTATTCTTGAGCTTGCTATTAATTGTAGATGGTTGAAGCAAATAACATTTAATTGAGCAGAAAATTTTCTATCAAATACATCCTATTTTTATAACGTTCCAGCAATGTAACTATAAAAAAATCAAAAAAAATACTCAAGTTTAAAGAGAGTCGTTTATTCTTGATAAATACCAATTTCAAACTTTATTCTTTAGCTTGCTATTGATTGTAAATGGTTGAAGCTAGTATTATTTGATTGAGCAGGATATTTTCTATTAAACACGTTTAAGTTTTATAAAATTTCAGCAATGTAAATATAAAAAAAAATCAAAAAAACTTGCAAGTTTAAAGATAGTCGTTATTCCTTGATAAGTACCAATTTCAAACTAGATACTTGAGCTTGCTATTAATTGTAGATGGTTGAAGCAAATACCATTCGATTGAGCAGGAAATTTTCTATCAAACATATTTTACTTTTATAACGTTTCATCAATGTAAATATAAAAAAAAATCAAAAAAATACGCAAGTTTAAAGATAGTCGTTATTCCTTAATAAGTACCAATTTCAAACTTCATTTTTGACCTTGCTATTAGCTGTAGGTGGCTGAAGCAAATACCGTTTGATTTAATAGAAAATTTTCTATCAAACATGTTCTACTTTTATAACGTTTCAGCAATGTAAATATAAAAAAAATCAAAAAAATTCGCAAGTTTAAAAATAGTCGTTATTCCTTGATAAGTACCAATTTCAAACTTCATTCTTGAGCTTGCTATTAATTGTAGATGGTTGACACAAGTACTATTTTATTGAGCAGAAAATTTTCTATCAAATACATCCTACTTTTATAACGTTACAGCAATGTAAATATAAAAAAAAATCAAAAAAATACGCAAGTTTAAAGAGAGTCGTTATTTCTTGATAAATACCAATTTCAAACTTTATTCTTTAGCTTGCTATTGATTGTAAATGGTTGAAGCAAGTACTATTTGATTGAGCAGGATATTTTCTATTAAACACATTTTAGCTTTATAAAGTTTCAGTAAATATAAAAAAAATCAAAAAAATACGCAAGTTTAAAGATAGTCGTTATTCCTTGATAAGTACCAATTTCAAACTTCATTCTTGAGCTTGCTATTAATTGTAGATGGTGTAAGCAAATACCATTCGATTTAGCAGGAAATTGTCTATTAAATATATCTTGCTTTTATAACGTTTTATTAATGTAAATATAAAATAAATCAAAAAAATACGCAAGTTTAAAGATAGTCGTTATTCCTTGATAAGTACCGATTTCAAACTAGATTCTTGAGCTTGCTATTAATTGTAGATGGTTGAAGCAAATACCATTCGATTTAGCAGAAAATTTTCTATCAAATATATTTTACTTTTATAACGTTTCATCAATGTAAATATAAAAAAAATCAAAAAAATACGCAAGTTTAAAGATAGTCGTTATTCCTTGATAAGTACCAATTTCAAACTTTATTTTTGAGCTTGCTATTAGCTGTAGGTGGTTGAAGCAAATACCGTTCGATTAAGCAAAAAATTTTCTAACAAACACATTTTAGTTTTATAAAGTTTTAGCAATATAAATATAAAAAAAATCAAAAAAATTCGCAAGTTTAAAGATAGTTGTTATTCCTTGATAAGTATCAATTTCAAACTTTATTCTTGAGCTTGATATTAATTGTAGATGGTTGACACAAATACCATTTGATTGAGCAGGAAATTTCCTATCAAACACATTTTACTTTTATAACGTTTCAGTAATATAAATATAAAAAAATTTAAAAAATTCGCAAGTTTACAGATAGTTGTTATTCCTTAATAAGTACCAATTTCAAACTTTATTCTTGAGCTTGCTATTAATTGTAGATGGTTGAAGCAAATACCATTTAATTTAGCAGAAAATTTTCTATCAAATACATCCTATTTTTATAACGTTTTAGCAATGTAAATATAAAAAAAATTAAAAAAAAGCGCAAGTTTAAAGATAGTCGTTATTAATTGATAAGTACCAACTTTAAACTTCATTCTTGAGCTTGCTATTAATTGTAGATAATTGAAGCAAATAACATTTAATTGAGCAGAAAATTTTCTATCAAATACATCCTATTTTTATAACGTTCCAGCAATGTAACTATAAAAAAATCAAAAAAAATACTCAAGTTTAAAGAGAGTCGTTTATTCTTGATAAATACCAATTTCAAACTTTATTCTTTAGCTTGCTATTGATTGTAAATGGTTGAAGCTAGTATTATTTGATTGAGCAGGATATTTTCTATTAAACACGTTTAAGTTTTATAAAGTTTCAGCAATGTAAATATAAAAAAAAATCAAAAAAACTTGCAAGTTTAAAGATAGTCGTTATTCCTTGATAAGTACCAATTTCAAACTAGATACTTGAGCTTGCTATTAATTGTAGATGGTTGAAGCAAATACCATTCGATTTAGCAGGAAATTTTCTATCAAATATATTTTACTTTTATAACGTTTCATCAATGTAAATATAAAAAAAATCAAAAAAATACGCAAGTTTAAAGATAGTCGTTATTCCTTGATAAGTACCAATTTCAAACTTTATTTTTGAGCTTGCTATTAGCTGTAGGTGGTTGAAGCAAATACCGTTCGATTGACTAGGAAATTTACTATCAAACATGTTCTACTTTTATAACGTTTCAACAATGTAAATATAAAAAAAATTAAAAAAATTCGCAAGTTTAAAGATAGTCGTTATACCTTGATAAGTACCAATTTCAAACTTTATTCTTAAGCTTGCTGTTAACTGTAGATGGTTGAAGCAAGTACCATTCGATTAAGCAAAAAATTTTCTAACAAACACATTTTAGTTTTATAAAGTTTTAGCAATATAAATATAAAAAAAATCAAAAAAATACGCAAGTTTAAAGAGAGTCGTTATTTCTTGATAAGTACCAATTTTAAACTTTATTCTTGAGCTTGCTGTTGGTTGTAGATAGTTGAAGCAAGTACCATTTGATTGAGCATGAAATTTTCTATCAAATAAATTCTACTTTCATATGGTTTCAGTAATGTAAATATAAAAAAATTCAAAAAAATACGCAAGTTTAAAGAGAGTCGTTATTCCTTGATAAGTACCAAATTCAAATTTCATTCTTGAGCTTGCTATTAATTGTAGATGGTTAAAGCAAATACCATTTGATTAAGCAGAAATTTTTCTATCAAACACATTTTAGTTTTATAAAATTTCAGCAATGGAAATATAAAAAAAATTAAAAAAATACGCAAGTTTAGAAAGAGTCGTTATTTCTTGATAAGTACCAATTTCAAACTTCATTCTTGAGCTTGTTATTAATTGTAGATGGTTGAAGCAAATATATTCAATTAATCAGAAAATTTTCTATTAAACACATTTTAGCTTTATAAAGTTTCAGCAATGTAAATATAAACAAAAACCAAAAAAATACGCAAGTTTAAAAAGAGTCGTTATTTCTTGATAAATACCAATTTCAAACTTCATTCTTGAGCTCGCTATTAATTGTAGATGGTTGAAGCAAATACCGTTCGATTAAGCAGGAAATTTTCTATCAAATAAATCTTACTTTTATAACGTTTCAGCAATATAAATATAAAAAAAATTAAAAAAATGCGCAAGTTTAAAAATAGTCGTTATTCCTTGATAAGTACCAATTTCAAACTTCATTCTTGAGCTTGCTATTAATTGTAGATGGTTGAAACAAATACCATTCGATTAAGCAAAAAATTTTTTATTAAACATATTTTATTTTTATAACGTTTCAGCAATGTAAATATAAAAAAAATTAAAAAAATACGCAAGTTTAAAAAGAGTCGTTATTACTTGATAAATACCAATTTCAAACTTCATTGTTGAGCTTGCTATTAATTGTAGATGGTTGAAGCAAATACCACTTGATTAAACAGAAAATTTTCTATCAAATACGTCTTACTTTTATAACGTTTCAATAAATTAAATATGAAAAAATTAAAAAAATGCGCAAGTTTAAAAATAGTCGTTATTCCTTGATAAGTACCAATTTCAAACTTTATTCTTGAGCTTGCTATTAATTGTAGATAGTTGACCCAAATACCATTTTATTGAGCAGGAAATTTTCTATGAAATACATCCTACCTTTATAACGCTTCAACAATGTAAATATAAAAAAAATCAAAAAAATACGCAAGTTTAAAGAGAGTCGTCATTTCTTGATAAATACCAATTTCAAACTTCATTCTTGAGCTTGCTATTGGTTGTAGATGGTTGAAGCAAATACCATTCGATTGAGCAGAATATTTTCTATCAAACACATTTTAGTTTCGTAAAGTTTTAGCAATGTAATAATAAAAAAAATCAAAAAAATACGCAAGTTTAAAAATAGTCGTTATTCCTTAATAAGTACCAATTTCAAACTTTATTCTTAAGCTTGCTGTTAATTGTAGATAATTGGCACAAGTACCATTCGATTGAGCAGGAAATTTTCTATCAAATACATCTTACTTTTATAACGCTTCAACAATGTAAATATAAAAAAAATTAAAAAAATACGCAAGTTTAAAGAGAGTCATTATTTCTTAATAAATACCAATTTCAAACTTCATTCTTGAGCTTGCTATTGATTGTAGATGGTTGAGGCAAGTACTATTCGATTGAACAGGATATTTTCTATCAAACACGTTTTACTTTTATAACGTTTCAGCAATGTAAATATAAAAAAAATTAAAAAATGCGCAAGTTTAAAAATAGTCGTTATTCCTTGATAAGCACTAACTTAAAACTTCATTCTTGAGCTTGCTATTAATTGTAAATGGTTAAAGCAAATTCCATTCGATTAAGCAGAAAATTTTCTATCAAATATATCTTATTTTTGTAACAATTCGGCAATGTAAATATACAAAAAATTAAAAAAATGCGCAAGTTTAAAAATAGTCGTTGTTTCTTGATAAGTACCAATTTCAAACTTTATTCTTGAGCTTGCTATTAACTATGATGGTTGAAACAAATGCCATTTGATTGAGCAGGAAATTTTCTATCCAACACATTTTTCTTTATAACGTTTCAGCAATGTAAATATTAAAAAAATCAAAAAAATACGCAAGTTTAAAAAGAGTTGTTATTTCTTGATAAATACCAAATTCAAACTTCATTCTTGAGCTTGCTATTGATTGTAGATGGCTAAAACTAGTATTATGCGATTGAGCAGGATATTTTCTATCAAACACATTTTAGCTTTATAGAGTTTTAGCAATGTAAATATAAAAAAAATCAAAAAAATACGCAAGTTTAAAAATAGTCGTTATTTTTTGATAAATACCAATTTCAAACTTCATACTTAAGCTTGCTATTAATTGTAGATAGTTGAAACAAATACCATTTAATTGAGCAAAAAATTTTCTATCAAATACATCCTATCTTTATAACCTTTCAGCAATGTAAATATAAAAAAAATTTAAAAAATGCGCAAGTTTAAAGATAGTCGTTATTCTTTGATAAATACCAATTTCAAACTTTATTCTTGAGCTTGCTATTAAGCGTAGATAGTTAAAACAAATACCATTTGATTAGGCAGGAAATTTCCTATCAAACATATTTTATCTTTATAACGTTTCAGCAATAAAAATATAAAAAAAATTAAAAAAATTCGCAAGTTTAAAGATAGTCGTTATTCCTTGATAAGTACTAATTTCAAACTTTATTCTTGAGCCTGCTATTAATCGTAGATAGCTAAAACGAGTACCATTCGATTGAGCAGGAAATTTCCTATCAAATACATTCTATCTTTATAACGTTTTAGCAATAAAAATATAAAAAAAATTAAAGAAATGCGCAAGTTTAAAAAGAGTCGTTATTTCTTGATAAATTCCAATTTCAAACTTCATTCTTGAGCTTGCTATTAATTGTAGATGGTTGAAGCAAATATTGTTCGATTAAGCAGAAAATTTCCTATCAAATACATCCTATCTTTATAACGTTTGTGCAATGTAAATATAAAAAAAATTTAAAAAATGCGCAAATTTAAAGATAGTCGTTATTCTTTGATAAATACCAATTTCAAACTTCGGTCTTGAGCTTGCTATTAACTGTAGATGGTTGAAACAAGTACCGTTCAATTGAGCAGAAAATTTTCTATCAAATAGATACCACTTTTGAAACGTTTCAGCAATATAAATATAAAAAAAATCAAAAAAATTCGCAAGTTTAAAGAGAGTTGTTATTTCTTGATAAATACCAATTTCAAACTTCATTCTTGAGCTTGCTATTGACTGTAGATGGTTGAGGCAAGTATTGTTCGATTAAGCAGGATATTTTCTATCAAACACATTTTAAATTTTATAAAGTTTTAACAATGTAATTATAGAAAAAATCAAAAAATTACGCAAGTTTAAAGATAGTCGTTATTCCTTGATAAGTACCAAGTTTAAACTTCATTTTTGTGCTTGCTATTAACTGTAGATAGTTGGGGCAAATACCATTCAATTAAGCAAAAAATTTTCTATCAAATACATTTTACTTTTATAACGTTTTAGCAATTTAAACATCAAAAAATTAAAAAAATGCGCAAGTTTAAAGAAAGTCGTTATTTCTAGATAAGTACCAATTTCAAACTTTATTCTTCAGCTTGCTATTAACTGTAGATGGTTAAAACAAATATAATTCGATTGAACAGGAAATTTCCTATCAAATACATTCTATCTTTATAACCTTTCAGCAATGAAAATATAAAAAAAATTAAAAAAATTTGCAAGTTTAAAGATAGTCGTTATTCCTTGGTAAGTACCAATTTCAAACTTTATTCTTGAGCTTGCTATTAATCGTAGATGGTTAAAGCAAATACCATTTGATTGACCAGAAAATTTCCTATTAAATACGTTCTATTTTTATAACGTTTTAGCAACGAAAATATAAAAAAAATTAAAAAAATTTGCAAGTTTAAAGATAGTCGTTATTCCTTGATAAGTACCAATTTCAAACTTTATTCTTGAGCTTGCTATTAATCGTAGATGGTTAAAACAAGTACCATTTGATTGACCAGAAAATTTCCCATCAAACACATTTTGTCTTAATAACGTTTTAGCAATGAAAATATAAAAAAAATTAAAAAAATTTGCAAGTTTAAAGATAGTCGTTATTTCTTGATAAGTACCAACTTTCAACTTTATTCTTGAGCTTGCTATTAATCGTAGATGGTTAAAGCAAATACCATTAGATTGAGCAGAAAATTTCCTATCAAATACATTCTATCTTTTAAAACGTTTCAGCAATAAAATTATAAAAAAAAATTAAAAAAATTCGCAAGTTTAAAGATAGTCGTTATTCCATGATAAGTACCAATTTCAAACTTCATTTTTGAGCTTGCTATTGATTGTAAATGCTTAAAGCAAATACCACTCGATTAAACAGGAAATTTTCTATCAAATACATCTTACTTTTGAAACGCTTTAGCAATTTAAATATCAAAAAATTAAAAAAATGCGCAAGTTTAAAGATAGTCGTTATTCCTTGATAAGTACCAACTTTAAACTTTATTCTTGAGCTTGCTATTAACTGTAAATAGTTGAAGCAAATACCATTTCATTAAGCAAAAAATTTCCTATTAAATACATTCTATCTTCATTAACGCCTTAGCAATGTAAATATAAAAAAAATCAAAAAAATACGCAGGTTTAAAGATAGTCGTTATTCCTTGATAAGTACCAATTTCAAACTTCATTCTTGAGCTTGCTATTAACCGTAGATGGTTAAAACAAATATAATTCGATTGAGCAGGAAATTTCCTATCAAACACATTCTATCTTTATAACCTTTCAGCAATAAAAATATAAAAAAAATTAAAAAAATTTGCAAGTTTAAAGATAGTCGTTATTTCTTGATAAGTACCAATTTTAAACTTTATTCTTGAGCTTGCTATTAACTGTAGATAGTTGGGGCAAATACCATTTAATTAAGCAAAAAACTTCCTATTAAATACATTCTATCTTCATAACGTCTTAGCAATGTAAATATAAAAAAAATCAAAAAAATACGCAGGTTTAAAGAGAGTCGTTATTCCTTGATAAGTACCAAATTCAAACTTTATTCTTGAGCTTTCTATTAAATGTAGATGGTTAGAGCAAGTACCATTCGATTAAGCAGGAAATTTCCTATCAAATACGTTTTACTTTTATAACGTTTCAGCAATAAAAAATTAAAAAAATAAAAAAAATGCGCTGGTTTAAAGATAGTTGTTATTCCTTGATAGGTACCAATTTCAAACTTCATTCTTGAGCTTGCTACTGATTGTAGATGGTTAAAACAAGTACCATTTGATTGAGCAGGAAATTTTCTATCAAACACATTCCATCTTTACAACGTTTTAGCAACGAAATTATAAAAAAAATTAAAAAAATTTGCAAGTTTAAAGATAGTCGTTATTCCTTGATAAGTACCAATTTCAAACTTTATTCTTGAGCTTTCTGTTAAATGTAGAGGGTTAGAGCAAGTACCATTCGATTAAGCAGGAAATTTCCTATCAAATGCATTTTACTTTTATAACGTTTCAGCAATAAAAATATAAAAAAAATTAAAAAAATGCGCAGGTTTAAAGATAGTCGTTATTCCTTGATAGGTACCAATTTCAAACTTCATTCTTGAGCTTGCTACTGATTGTAGATAGTTAAAACAAGTACCATTTGATTGAGCGGGAAATTTCCTATCAAACACATTTTATCTTTATAACGTTTCAGTAATGAAAATATAAAAAAAATTAAAAAAATTCGCAAGTTTAAAGATAGTCGTTATTCCTTGATAAGTACCAATTTCAAACTTCATTCTTGAGCTTGCTATTAATTGTAGATGGTTAAGGCAAATACCATTCGATTAAGCAGGAAAATTTCTATCAAATACATCTTACTTTTATAACGTTTTAGCAATTTAAATATAGAAAAATTTAAAAAATGCGCAAGTTTAAAGATAGTCGTCATTTCTTCATAAGTACCAATTTCAAACTTTATTCTTGAGCTTGCTATTAATTGTAGATGGTTAAAACAAGTACCATTCGATTGAGCAGGAAATTTTCTATCAAATACGTTCTATCTTTATAACGTTTCGGCTATGAAAATATAAAAAAAATTAAAAAAAAAAATACGCAAGTTTAAAGATAGTCGTTATTCCTTGATAAGTACCATGTTTAAACTTCATTCTTGAGTTTGCTATTAACTGTAGATAGTTGGGGCAAATACCATTCGATTAAGCAGGAAATTTTCTATCAAATACATCTTACTTTTATAACGTTTAACAATTTAAATATAAAAAAATTAAAAAAATGCGCAAGTTTAAAGATAGTCGTTATTCCTTGATAAGTACCAAATTCAAACTTTATTCTTGAGCTTGCTGTTAATTGTAGATGGTTAAAGCAAATACCATTCGATTAAACAGGAAAATTTCTATCAAACACATTTTACTTTTATAACGTTTTAGCAATTTGAATATAAAAAAATTAAAAAAATGCGCAAGTTTAAAGATAGTCGTTATTTTTTGATAAGTACCAACTTCAAACTTTATTCTTGAGCTTGCTATTAATCGTAGATAGTTAAAACAAGTACCATTCGATTGAGCAGGAAATTTTCTATCGAATACGTTCTATATTAATAACGTTTCAGCTATGAAAATATAAAAAAAATTAAAAAAATTCGCAAGTTTACTTTATTCTTGAGCTTGCTATTGATTGTAGATGGTTAAAACAAATATTATCCGATTGAGCAGGATATTTTCTATCAAACACATTTTAGTTTTATAAAGTTTCAGCATTGGAAATATAAAAAAAATCAAAAAAATACGCAAGTTTAAAGATAGTTGTTATTATTTGATAAGTACTAATTTCAAATTTCATTCTTGAGCTTGCAATTAATTGTAGATAGTTAAAGCAAATATTGTTCGATTAAGCAGAAAATTTCCTATCAAATACATTCTACTTTCATAACGTCTTAGCAATGTAAATATAAAAAAAATTAAAAAAATGCGCAAGTTTAAAGATAGTTGTTATTCCTTGATAAGTACCAAATTCAAACTTCATTCTTGAGCTTGCTAATAATTGTAGATAGTTGAAACAAATACCATTTAATTGAGCAGGAAATTTTCTTTCAAATACATTCTATCTTTATAACGTTTCAGCAATGTAAATATAAAAAAAATTAAAAAAATGCGCAAGTTTAAAGATAGTCGTTATTCCTTGCTAAGTACCAACTTCAAACTTCATTCTTGAACTTGCTATTAATTGTAGATGGTTAAAACAAATACCATTTAATTGAACAAAAAACTTTCTATCAAATACATTTTTTTTTATAATGTTTCAGCAATGTAAATATAAAAAAAATTAAAAAAATACGCTAGTTTAAAAATAGTCCTTATTTCTTGTTAAGTACCAATTTCAAACTTTATTTTTGAGCTAGCTATTATTTGTAGATAGTTGCGGTAAGTACCATTCTATTAAGCAGAAAATTTCTTATCAAATACATTTTATTTTTATAACGTTTAAGCAATGTAAATATAAAAAAAATTACAAAAATGCGCAAGTTTAAAGATAGTCGTTATTGCTTGATATGTACCAATTTCAAACTTTATTCTTGAGCTTTCTATTAAATGTAGATGGTTAAAGCAAGTACCATTCGATTGAGCAGGAAATTTCCTATCAAATACATTCTACTTTTATAACGTTTCAGCTATGAAAATATAAAAAAAATTAAAAAAATGCGCAAGTTTAAAGATAGTCGTTATGCCTTGATAAGTACCAATTTCAAACCTCATTTTTGAGCTTGCTATTGATTGTAGATGGTTGACACAAGTATTATTCGATTGAACAGAAAATTTTCTGTTAAATATATACTATTTTTATTACGTTTCAGCAATGTAAATATAAAAAAATCAAAAAAATTTGCAAATTTAGAGTGAGTTGTTATTTCTTGATAAATACCAATTTCAAACTTCATTCTTGAGCTTGCTATTGATTGTAGATGGTTGAAGCAAGTATTGTTCTATTAAGCAGGATATTTTCTATCAAACACGTTTTAGTTTTATAAAGTTTCAGCAATGTAAATATAAAAAAAATCAAAAAAATACGCAAGCTTAAAGATAGTCGTTATTCCTTGATAAGTACCAATTTCAAACTTCATTTTTGAGCTTGCTATTAATTGCAGATGGTTGAAACAAATATCGTTCAATTGAACACAAAATTTTCTATTAAATGCATCTTACTTTTATAACGTTTCAACAATGTATATATAAAAAAAATTAAAAAAATTTGCAAGTTTAAATAAAGTCGTTATTTCTTGATAAGTACCAATTTCAAACGTCATTCTTGAGCTTGCTATTGACTGTAGATAGTTGAGGCAAATACTGTTTAATTGAGCAGGATATTTTTTATCAAACAAATTTTAGTTTTATAAAGTATCAGCAAAATAAATATAAAAAAAATTAAAAAAAAATACGCAAGTTTAAAGATAGTCGTTATTCCTTGATAAGTACCAAGTTTTAAACTTCATTCTTGAGTTTGCTATTAACTGTAGATAGTTGGGGCAAATACCATTCGATTAAGCAGAAAATTTTCTATCAAATACATCTTACTTTTATAACGTTTAACAATTTAAATATAAAAAAATTAAAAAAATGCGCAAGTTTAAAGATTGTCGTTATTCCTTGATAAGTACCAATTTCAAACTTTATTCTTAAGCTTGCTATTAATTGTAGATGGTTAAAACAAATACCATTCGATTGAGCAGGAAATTTTCTATCAAATACGTTCTATCTTAATAACGTTTCAGCTATGAAAATATAAAAAAAATTAAAAAAATTCGCAAGTTTACTTTATTCTTGAGCTTGCTATTGATTGTAGATGGTTAAAACAAATATTATTCGATTGAGCAGGATATTTTCTATCAAACACATTTTAGTTTTATAAAGTTTCAGCATTGGAAATATAAAAAAAATCAAAAAAATACGCAAGTTTAAAGATAGTTGTTATTATTTGATAAGTACTAATTTCAAATTTCATTCTTGAGCTTGCAATTAATTGTAGATAGTTAAAGCAAATATTGTTCGATTAAGCAGAAAATTTCCTATCAAATACATTCTACTTTCATAACGTCTTAGCAATGTAAATATAAAAAAAATTAAAAAAATGCGCAAGTTTAAAGATAGTTGTTATTCCTTGATAAGTACCAAATTCAAACTTCATTCTTGAGCTTGCTAATAATTGTAGATAGTTGAAACAAATACCATTTAATTGAGCAGGAAATTTTCTTTCAAATACATTCTATCTTTATAACGTTTCAGCAACGTAAATATAAAAAAAATTAAAAAAATGCGCAAGTTTAAAGATAGTCGTTATTCCTTGCTAAGTACCAACTTCAAACTTCATTCTTGAACTTGCTATTAATTGTAGATGGTTAAAACAAATACCATTTAATTGAACAAAAAACTTTCTATCAAATACATTTTTTTTATAATGTTTCAGCAATGTAAATATAAAAAAAATTAAAAAAATACGCTAGTTTAAAAATAGTCCTTATTTCTTGTTAAGTACCAATTTCAAACTTTATTTTTGAGCTTGCTATTATTTGTAGATAGTTGCGGTAAGTACCATTCTATTAAGTAGAAAATTTCTTATCAAATACATTTTATTTTTATAACGTTTAAGCAATGTAAATATAAAAAAAAATACAAAAATACGCAAGTTTAAAGATAGTCGTTATTGCTTGATAAGTACCAATTTCAAACTTTATTCTTGAGCTTTCTGTTAAATGTAGATGGTTAAAGCAAGTACCATTCGATTGAGCAGGAAATTTCCTATCAAATACATTCTACTTTTATAACGTTTCAGCTATGAAAATATAAAAAAAATTAAAAAAATGCGCAAGTTTAAAGATAGTCGTTATTCCTTGATAAGTACCAATTTCAAACCTCATTTTTGAGCTTGCTATTGATTGTAGATGGTTGACACAAGTATTATTCGATTGAACAGAAAATTTTCTGTTAAATATATACTATTTTTATTACGTTTCAGCAATGTAAATATAAAAAAATCAAAAAAATTTGCAAATTTAGAGTGAGTTGTTATTTCTTGATAAATACCAATTTCAAACTTCATTCTTGAGCTTGCTATTGATTGTAGATGGTTGAAGCAAGTATTGTTCTATTAAGCAGGATATTTTCTATCAAACACGTTTTAGTTTTATAAAGTTTCAGCTATGTAAATATAAAAAAAATCAAAAAAATACGCAAGTTTAAAAAGAGTCGTTATTACTTGATAAGTGCCAATTTCAAACTTCATTCTTGAGCTTGCTATTAATTGTAAATGGTTGAAGCAAGTATTATTCAATTGAGCAGGATTATTTCTATCAAACACATTCTAGTTTTATAAAGTTTAAACAATGCAAACATAAAAAAAATCAAAAAAATACGCAAGTTTAAAAAGAGTCGTTATTCCTTGATAAGTACCAAATTCAAACTTTATTCTTCATCTTGCTATTATTTGTAGATAGTTGAAAAAAATATCATTCGATTAAGCAAAAAATTTCCTATAAAATACATTTTACTTTTAGAACGTTTCGGCAATGTAAATATAAAAAAATCAAAAAAAGGCGCAAGTTTAAAGATAGTTGTTATTCCTTGATAAGAACCAATTTCAATCTTCATTCTTGAGCTTGCTATTAATTGAAGATGGTTGAAGCAAGTACTGTTCAATTAAGCAGAAAGTTTCCTATCACATACATTTTACTTTTATAATGTTTTAGCAATGTCAATATAAAAAAAAAATCAAAAAAATGCGCACGTTTAAAGATAGTCGTTATTCCTTGATAAGTACCAAATTCAAACTTTATTTTTGAGTTTGATATTAATTGTCGATAGTTGAAACAAAAACCGTTTGATTTAGCAGGAAAATTCGTATTAAATACATCTTACTTTTATAACGTTTTAGCAATGTAAATATAATAAAAATGAAAAAAATACACAAGTTTAAAATGAGTCGTTATTCCTTGATAAGTACCAATTTCAAACTTCATTCTTGAGCATGCTATTGATTGTAGATGGTTGAAGCAAATATTATTTGGTTGAACAAGTTATATTCTATCAAACACATTTTAGTTTTATAAAGTTTAAACAATGTAAATATAAAAAAAATCAAAAAAATACTCAGGTTTAAAAGAGTTGTTATTCCTTGATAAGTACCAAATTCAAACTTCATTCTTGAGCTTGCTGTTATTTGTAGATTGTTGAGGGAAATATCATTCGATTAAGCAAAAAATTTCCTATGAAATACATTTCACTCTTAGAACGTTTCAGCAATGTAAATAAAAAAAAATCAAAAAAAGCCGAAAGTTTAAAGATAGTCATTATTTCTTAATAAATACCAACTTCAAACTTCATTCTTGAGCTTGCTGTTGATTGTAAATGGTTGAAACAAATACTATTTAATTAAGCAAGATATTTTCTATCAAACGCATTGTAGTTTCATAAAGTTTTAGCAATGTAAATATAAAAAAAATCGAAAAAATGCCCAAGTTTAAATATATTTGTTATTCCTTGATAGGTACCAACTTCAAACTTCATTCTTGAGCTTGCTATTAATTGTAGATGGTTGAAGCAAGCACCATTCGATTGAGCAGGAAACTTTTTATCAAATACATCCTACTTTTATAACGTTTCAGCAATGTAAATATAAAAAAATTAAAAAAAATGCACAAGTTTAAAGAAAGTCGTTATTTCTTGATAAATACCAATTTCAAACTTCATTCTTGAGCTTGCTATTGATTGTAGATGGTTGAAGCAAATACCTTTCAATTGGGCAGAATATTTTTTATCAAAAACGTTTTAGCTTTATAAAGTTTCAGCAATGTAAATATAAAAAAAATTAAAAAATTACGCAAGTTTAAAGAGAGTCGTTATTTCTTGATAAGTACCAAATTCAACTTTACTTTTGAGCTTGCTATTAATTGTAGATGGCTGAAACAAATACCACTTGATTGAGAGGAAAATTTTCTATCAAACACATTCTAGTTTTATAAAGTTTCAGCAATGTAAATATAAAAAGAATTAAAAAAATTCGCAAGTTTAAAGAGAGTCGTTATTCCTTGATAAGTACCAATGTCAAGCTTCATTCTTGAGCTTGCTATTAATTGAAGATGGTTAAAGCAAGTACCATTCGATTATGCAGAAAGTTTTCTATCACATACATTTTACTTTTATAACGTTTTAGCAATGTCAATAGAAAAAAAAATTAAAAAATTGCGCACGTTTAAAGATAGTCGTTATTCCTTGATAAGTACCAAATTCAACTTTACTTTTGAGCTTGCTATTAATTGTAGATGGCTGAAACAAATACCACTTGATTGAGAGGAAAATTTTCTATCAAACACATTCTAGTTTTATAAAGTTTCAGCAATGTAAATATAAAAAGAATTAAAAAAATTCGCAAGTTTAAAGAGAGTCGTTATTCCTTGATAAGTACCAATGTCAAGCTTCATTCTTGAGCTTGCTATTAATTGAAGATGGTTAAAGCAAGTACCATTCGATTATGCAGAAAGTTTTCTATCACATACATTTTACTTTTATAACGTTTTAGCAATGTCAATAGAAAAAAAAATTAAAAAATTGCGCACGTTTAAAGATAGTCGTTATTCCTTGATAAGTACCAAATTCAACTTTATTCTTGAGCTTGCTATTAATTGTAGATGGCTGAAACAAATACCACTTGATTGAGCGGAAAATTTTCTATCAAACACATTCTAGTTTTATAAAGTTTCAGCAATGTAAATATAAAAAAAATTAAAAAAATTTGCAAGTTTAAATAGAGTCGTTATTCCTTGATAAGTACCAATGTCAAGCTTCATTCTCGAGCTTGCTATTGATTAAAGATGGTTAAAGATTGCAGATGGTTAAAGCAAATACCATTCAATTGAGCAGAAAATTTCCTATCAAATACATTCTACTTTTTTAACGTTTCAGCAATGATAATATAAAAAAAAATAAAAAAATGCGCAAGTTTAAAAAGAGTCGTTATTTCTTGATAAATACCAACTTCAAACTTCATTCTTGAGTTTGCTATTTATTTTAAATAGTTGAAGCAAATACTATTCGATTGAGCAGATATTTTCTATTAAACACATTTTAGTTTTATAAAGTTTCAGCAACGCAAATATAAAAAAAATCAAAAAATGCGCAAGTTTAAAGATAGTCTTTATTTCTTGATAAGTACCAATTTTAAACTTCACTCTTGAGCTTGCTATTAATTGTAGATGGTTGAAACAAATACCACTTCATTAAGCAGGAATTTTCCTATCAAATACATTTTACCTTTATAACGTTTTAGCAATGTAAATATATAAAAAATCAAAAAAATTACCAAATTTAAAAAGAGTCGTTATTCCTTGATAAGTACCAATTTCAAACATTATTCTTGAGCTTCCTGTTAATTGTAGATGGCTGAAGCAAATACCATTCAATTGAGCAGGATATTTCCTATTAAACACATTTTAGTTTTATAAAGTTTTAGCAATGCAAATATAAAAAAAATCAAAAAAATACGCAAGTTTAAAGATAGTTGTTATTCCTTGATAAGTACCAATTTTAAACTATATACTTGAGCTTGCTATTAACTGTAGATGGTTAACACAAGTACCATTCGATTTAGCGGAAAATTTTCTATTAAATATATTCTACTTTTATAACGTTTCGGCAATGTAAATATAAAAAAAAATCAAAAAAATACGCAAGTTTAGAGAGAGTTGTTATTTCTTGATAAATACCAATTTTAAACTATATTCTTGAGCTTGCTATTAATTGTAGATGGTTAACACAAGTACCATTCGATTCAGCGGGAAATTTTCTATCAAATATATTCTATTTTTATAACGTTTCAGCAATGTAAATATAAAAAAAAATCAAAAAAATACGCAAGTTTAAAGATAGTTGTTATTCCTTGATAAGTACTAATTTCAAACTTCATTCCTGAGCTTGCTATTAATTGTAGATGGTTGAAGCAAATACCGTTTGATTAAGCAAAAAATTTCCAATCAAATACATCCTACCTTTATAACGTTTTAGCAACGTAAATATAAAAAAAATTAAAAAAATGCGCATGTTTAAAGATAGTCATTATTCCTTGATAAGTACCAATTTCAAACTTCATTCTTGAGCTTGCTATTGATTGCAAATAGTTGAAGCAAGTACTACTCGATTGAGCAGAATATTTTCTATCAAACACATTTTAGTTTTATAAAGTTTCAGCATCGTAAATATAAAAAAAATTAAGAAAATACGCAAGTTTAAAGATAGTTGTTATTCTTTGATAAGTACTAATTTCAAACTTCATTCTTAAGCTTGCTATTAATTGTAGATTGTTGAAACAAGTACCATTCGATTGAGCAGAAAATTTTCTATCAACTACATCTTACTTTTTTAACGTTTCAGCAATGTAAATATAAAAAAAATCAAAAAGATACGCAAGTATAAAGATAGTCGTTATTCCTTGATAAGTATCAATTTCAAACTTCATTCTTGAGCTTCCTATTAGCTGTAGGTCGTTGAAGCAAATACCTTTCAATTAAACAGAAAATTTTCTATTAAATACATCTTATTTTTATAACGTTTCAGTAATGTAAATATAAAAAAATTAAAAAAATTCGCAAGTTTAAAGATAGTCGTTATTCCTTGATAAGTACCAAATTCAAACTTCATTCTTGAGCTTGCTATTAATTGTAGATGGTTGAAGCAAATACCATTCGATTTAGCAGGAAATTTTCTATCAAATATATTTTACTTTTATAACGTTTCATTAATGTAAATATAAAAAAGATCAAAAAAATACGCAAGTTTAAAGAGAGTTGTTATTTCTTGATAAATACCAATTTCAAACTTTATTCTTGAGCTTGCTATTGATTGTAGATGGTTAAAACAAGTATTATTCGATTGAGCAGGATATTTTCTATCAAACACATTTTAGCTTTATAAAGTCTCAGCATTGTAAATATAAAAAAAATCAAAAAAATACGCAAGTTTAAAGATAGTTGTTATTCCTTGATAAGTACTAATTTCAAACTTCATTCCTGAGCTTGCTATTAATTGTAGATGGTTGAAGCAAATACCGTTTGATTAAGCAAAAAATTTCCAATCAAATACATCCTACCTTTATAACGTTTTAGCAACGTAAATATAAAAAAAATTAAAAAAATGCGCAAGTTTAAAGATAGTCATTATTCCTTGATAAGTACCAATTTCAAACTTCATTCTTGAGCTTGCTATTGATTGCAAATAGTTGAAGCAAGTACTACTCGATTGAGCAGAATATTTTCTATCACACACATTTTAGTTTTATAAAGTTTCAGCATTGTAAATATAAAAAAAATTAAGAAAATACGCAAGTTTAAAGATAGTTGTTATTCTTTGATAAGTACTAATTTCAAACTTCATTCTTAAGCTTGCTATTAATTGCAGATCGTTGAAACAAGTACCATTCGATTGAGCAGAAAATTTTCTATCAACTACATTTTACTTTTTTAACGTTTCAGCAAATACCATTCAATTTAGCAGGAAATTTTCTATTAAATATAGTTTACTTTTATAACGTTTTATTAATGTAAATATGAAAAAAATCAAAAAAATACGCAAGTTTAAAGATAATCGTTATTCCGTGATAAGTACCAATTTCAAACTTCATTTTTGAGCTTGCTATTAGCTGCAGGTGGTTGAAGCAAATACCGTTCGATTTAACATGAAATTTTCTATCAAACAAGTTTTATTTTTATAACGTTTCAACAATGTAAATATAAAAAAAATTAAAAAAATTCGCAAGTTTAAAGATAGTCGTTATTCCTTGATAAGTACCAATTTCAAACTTTATTCTTGAGCTTGATGTTAATTGTACATAGTTGACACAAATACCATTTGATTGAGCAGGAATCTTTCTATCAAATACATCTTACTTTTATAACGTTTCAGCGATGTAAATATAAAAAAAATCAAAAAAATACCCAAGTTTAAAGATAGTCGTTATTCCTTGATAAGTACCAACTTTAAACTTCATTCTTGAGCTTGCCATTAACTGTAGATAGTTGGGGCAAATACCGTTCGATTAAGCAAAAAATTTTCTATTAAATACATTCTACTTTTATAACGTTTTAGCAATGTAAATATAAAAAAAATTAAAAAAATTCGCAAGTTTAAAGATAGTCGTTATTTCTTGATAAGTACCAATTTCAAACTTCATTTTTGAGCTTGCTAATAATTGTAGATGGTTGAAACAATACCATTTAATTGGGCAAAAAATTTTCTATCAAATACATTTTTTTTATATAATGTTTCAAATATGTAAATATAAAAAAAATTAAAAAAATTCGCAAGTTTAAAAATAGTCCTTATTTCTTGTTAAGTACCAATTTCAAACTTTATTTTTGAGCTTGCTATTAATTGTAAATGGTTGAAGTAAGTACCATTCTATTAAGTAGAAAATTTCCTATCAAATACATTTTATTTTTATAACGTTTCAGCAATGTAAAAATAAAAAAAATTAAAAAAATGCGCAAGTTTAAAAAGAGTCGTTATTTCTTGATAAATACCAACTTCAAACTTCATTCTTGAGCTTGCTATTGATTGCAGATGGTTGAAGCAAACATTATTCAATTAAGCAGGATATTTTCTATTAAACACATTTTAGTTTTATAAAGTTTTAGCAATGCAAATATGAAAAAAATCAAAAAAATACGCAAGTTTAAAGATAGTTGTTATTCTTTGATAAGTACTAAATTCAAACTTCATTCTTAAGCTTGCTATTAATTGTAGATGGTTGAAACAAATACCAGTTAATTGAGCAGAAAATTTTCTATCAAATACATTCTATTTTTATACCGTTTCAACAATGTAAATATAAAAAAAATTAAAAAAATGCGCAAGTTTAAAAATAGTCGTTATTCCTTGATAAGTACCAATTTCAATCTTTAGTCTTGAGCTTGTTTTTAACTGTGTATGGTTAAAACAAGTACCATTCGATTGAGCAGGAAATTTTCTATCAAATACATCTTACTTTTATAACGTTTTAAAGATTTAAATATAAAAAAATTTAAAAAATGCGCAAGTTTAGAAATAGTCGTTATTCCTTGATAAGTACCATTTTTAAACTTTATCCTTGAGCTTGCTATTAATTGTAGATAGTTAAAACAAGTACCATTTAATTAAACAGGAAATTCTCTATCAAATACATTCTATTTTTATAACGTTTCAGCAATGTAAATAAAAAAAAATAAAAAAATGCGCAAGTTTAAAAAGAGTCGTTATTTCTTGATAAATACCAACGTCAAACTTCATTTTTGAGCTTGCTATTGATTGTAGATGGTTAGAGCAAATACCATTCGATTAAGCAAAAAATTTTCTATCAAATACATCTTACTTTTATAACGTTTTAGCGATTTAAATATAAAAAAATTTAAAAAATGCGCAAGTTTAATGATAAGTACCAATTTTAAACTTTATTCTTGAGCTTGCTATTAATTGCAGATGGTTAAAACAAGTACCGTTCGATTAAACAGGAAATTTTCTATCAAATACATTCTAATTTTTTAACGTTTCAGCAATGTAAATATAAAAAAAAATAAAAAAAATGCGCAAGTTTAAAAAGAGTCGTTATTTCTTGATAAATATCAATTTCAAACTTATTTCTTGAGCTTGCTATTGATTGTAAATGGTTGCAGCAAATACTATTCAATTGAGCAGGATATTTTCTATTAAACACATTTTAGTTTTATGGAGTTTTAGCAATGTAAATATAAAAAAAATTAAAAAAATACGCAAGTTTAAAGATAGTTGTTATTCCTTGATAAGTACCAATTTTAAACTATATTCTTGAGCTTGCTATTATTTGTAGATGGTCGACAGAAGTACCATTTGATTGACCAAGAAATTTTCTATCAAATACTTTCTACTTTTATAACGTTTCAGCGATGTAAATATAAAAAAAATCAAAAAAATACGCAAGTTTATAGAGAGTTGTTATTTCTTGATAAATACCAATTTCAAACTTCATTCTTGAGCTTGATATTACTTGTAGATGGTTGAAGCAAATACCATTTGATTTAGCAGAGAATTTTCTATTAAATATATCTTACTTTTATTACGTTTCATCAATGTAAATATAAAAAAAAATCAAAAAAATACGCAAGTTTAAAGATAGTCGTTATTCCTTGATAAGTACCAATTGCAAACATCATTCTTGAGCTTGCTATTAATTGCAGATGGTTGAAGCAAATACCATTTAATTGAGGAGAAAATTTTCTATCAAATACATTCTACCTTTATAACGTCTCAGCAATGTAAATATAAAAAAAATTTAAAAAATTCACAAGTTTAAAGATAGTCGTTATTCCTTGATAAGTATCAATTTCAAACTTCATTCTTGAGCTTGCTATTGATTGTAGGTGGTTAAAGCAAATACCATTCGATTAAGCAAAAAATTTTCTATCAAATACATTTTACTTTTATAACGTTTTAGCGATTTAAATATAAAAAAATTTAAAAAATGCGTAAGTTTAATGATAAGTACCAATTTTAAACTTTATTCTTGAGCTTGCTATTAATTGCAGATGGTTAAGACAAATACCGTTCGATTAAACAAAAAATTTTCTATCAAATACATTCTAATTTTTTAACGTTTCAGCAATGTAAATATAAAAAAAATTAAAAAAATGCGCAAGTTTAAAAAGAGTCGTTATTTCTTGATAAATACCAATTTCAAACTTCATTCTTGAGCTTGCTATTGATTGTAGATGGTTGAACCAAGTACTATTCGATTAGGCAGGACATTTTCCATCAAACACATTTTAGCTTTATAATGTTTCAGCAATTTAAATATAAAAATTCAAAAAAACACTTAAGTTTAAAGATAGTCGTTATTCCTTGATAAATACCAATTTCAAACTTCATTCTTGAGCTTGCTATTAATTGTAGATGGTTAATACAACCATTCGATTAAGCAAAAAATTTTCTATCAAACACATCTTACTTTTATAACGTTTAAGCGATTTAAATATAAAAAAATTTAAAAAATGCACAAGTTTAAAGATAGTCGTTATTCCTTGATAAGAACCAATTTTAAACTTTATTCTTGAGCTTGCTATTAATTGTACGTGGTTAAAACAAGTACCGTTTGATTTAACAGGAAATTTTCTATCAAATACATTTTATTTTTATAACGTTTCAGCAATGTTAATAAAAAAAATTAAAAAAATGCGCAAGTTTAAAAAGAGTCGTTATTTCTTGATAAATACCAACTTCAAACTTCATTCTTGAGCTTGCTATTGATTGTAAATAGTTGCAGCATATACTATTCAATTAAGCAAGATATTTTCTATTAAACACAATTTAGTTTTATGGAGTTTTAGCAATGTAAATATAAAAAAAATCAAAAAAATACGCAAGTTTAAAAATAGTTGTTATTCCTTGATAAGTACCAAATTTAAACTATATTCTTGAGCTTGCTATTAATTGTAGATAGTCGACATAAGTACCACTTGATTAAGCAAAAAATTTTCTATCAAATACATTATACTCTTATAACGTTTCGGCGATGTAAATATAAAAAAAATCAAAAATTCCCCAGTTTAAAGAGAGTTGTTATTTCTTGATAAATACCAATTTCAAACTTCATTCTTGAGCTTGCTATTGACTGTAGATGGTTAAAGCAAGTATTATTCGATTGAGTAGGACATTTTCTATCAGACACATTTTACTTTTATAACTTTTCAGCAATGTAAATATAAAAAAATCAAAAAAATGCGCAAGTTTAAAGATAGTCGTTATTCCTTGATAAGTACCAACTTCAAACTTTATTTTTGAGCTTGCTATTAATTGTAGATGGTTGAAGTAAAAAATATTCGATTAAGCAGAAAATTTCCTGTCAAATGCATTCTACTTTTATAACGTTTTAGCAATGTAAATATAAAAAAAAATCAAAAAAATGCGCAAGTTTAAAGATAGTCGTTATTTCTTAATAAGTACTAATTTCAAACTTCATTCTTGAGCTTGCTATTAATTGTAGATAATTGAAGTAAGTACCATTCGATTGAGCAGGAAATTTTCTAATAAATATATTCTAGTTTTATAAAGTTTCAGCAATGTAAATCAAAAAAAATCAAAAAAATACGCAAGTTTCAAAAGAGTCGTTATTCCTTGATAAGTAATAATTTCAAACTTCATTATTGAGCTTGCTGTTAATTGTAGATGGTTGAAGGAAATACCATTGGATTAAACAGAAAATTTTCTATCAAATACATTCTACTTTTAAAACGTTTTAGCAATGTAAATAAAAAAAAATCAAAAAAATATGCAAGTTTAAAGATAGTCGTTATTCCTTGATAAGTACCAATTTCAAACTTCATTCTTGAACTTGCTATTAATTGTAGATGGCTAAAGCAAGCACCGTTTGATTGAGCAGAAAATTTTATATTAAACACATTCTAGTTTTCAGCAAGTTTCAGCAATGTATATAAAAAAATCATAAAAATGCGCAAGTTTAAACATAGTCGTTATTCCTTGATAAGTACCAAATTCAAACTTCATTCTTAAGCTTGCTATTGACTGCAGATGGTTGAAGCAAGTATTATTCGATTAAGCAGGATATTTCCTATCAAACACATTTTAGTTTTATAAAGTTTCAGCAATGTAAATATAAAAAAAATCAAAAAAATTACCAAGTTTAAATAGAGTTGTTATTTCTTAATAAATACCAATTTCAAACTTCATTTTTGAGCATGCTATTGACTGTAGATGGTTGAAGTAAGCACTATTCGATTGAGCAGGATATTTTTTATCAAACACATTTTAGTTTTATAAAGTTTCAGCAATATAAATATAAAAAAATCAAAAAATTACGCAAGTTTGAAAAGAGTCGTTATTCCTTGATAAGTACCAAATGCAAACTTCACTCTTGAGCGTGCTATTGGTTGTAGATGTTTGAAGCTAGTACTATTTGATTGAGCAGGATATTTTCTATCAAACACATTTTAGTTTTAGAAAATTTCAGCAATGTAAATATAAAAAAAATCAAAAAAATTACCAAGTTTAAAGAGAGTCGTTATTTCTTGATAAATACCAATTTCAAACTTCATTCTTGAGCTTGCTATTGATTGTAGATAGTTGAAGCAAATACCATTTGATTGAGCAGAAAATGTTCTATCAAATACTTTTTACTTTTATAACGCTTCAGCAATGTAAATAAAAAAAAAATTTAAAAAATACGCAAGTTTAAAGTTAGTCGTTATTTCTTAATAAGTACCAATTTCAAACTTTATTCTTGAGCTTGCTGTTAATTGCAGATGGTTGAAACAAATACTATTTGATTAAGCAGAAAATTTCCTATCGAACGCATTCTAGTTTTATAAAGTTTTAGCAATGTAAATATAAAAAAAATCAAAAAATTACGCAAGTTTAAAGATAGTCGTTATTCCTTAATAAGTACCAAATTCAAACTTCATTCTTGAGCTTGCTATTAATTGTATATGGTTAAAGCAAATACTATTTGATTAAGCAGAAAATTTTCTATCGAACACATTCTAGTTTTATAAAGTTTTAGCAATGTAAATATTAAAAAAATCAAAAAAATTACCAAGTTTAAAAAGAGTCGTTATTCCTTGATAGGTACCAATTTCAAACTTCATTCTTGAGCTTGTTATTGATTGTAGATGTTTGAAGCAAGTACTATTCGATTGAGCAGGATATTTCCTATCAAACACAATCTAGTTTTATAAAGTTTTAGCAATGTAAATATAAAAAAAAACAAAAAAATTACCAAGTTTAAAGAGAGTCGTTATTTCTTGATAAATACCAATTTCAAACTTTATTCTTGAGTTTGCTATTGATTGTAGATGGTTGAAGTAAAAACTATTCGATTGAACAGGATATTTTTTATCAAACACATTTTAGTTTTATAAAGTTTCAGCAATATAAATATAAAAAAATCGAAAAATTACGCAAGTTTAAAAAGAGTCGTTATTCCTTGATAAGAACCAAATTCAAACTTCATTTTTGAGCGTGCTATTAACTGCAGATGGTTGAGGCAAATACCATTTGATTAAACAGAAAATTTCCTATCAACTACATTCTACTTTTATAACGTTTCCGCAATGTAAATATAAAAAAAAATTGAAAATTTTGCAAGTTTAAAGATAGTCGTTATTTCTTGATAAGTACTAACTTCAAACTTCATTCTTGAGCTTGCTGTTAATTGTAGATAATTGCGGCAAGTACCATTTGATTGAGCATAAAATTTTCTATTAAACGCATTCTACTTTTATAACGTTTCAGCAATGTAAAAAAAAAAAATAAAAAAAATTGCGCAAGTTTATACATAGTCGTTATTCTTTGAAAAGTTCCAATTTCAAACTTCATTCTTAAGCTTGCTATTAATTGTAGATAATTAAAGCAAATACCATTTGATTAAGCAAAAATTTTTTTGTCAAATACATTCTACTTTTTTAACGTTTTAGCAATGTAAATATAAAAAAAATTAAAAAAATGCACAAGTTTAAACATAGTCGTTATTCCTTGATAAGTACCAATTTCAAACTTCATTTTTAAGCTTGCTATTAATTGTAGATAGTTAAAGCAAATACCATTCAATTAAGCAGAAAATTTTCTAATAAATACTTCTACTTTTATAACCTTTTAGCAATGTAAATATAAAACAATCAAAAAAATACGCAGGTTTAAAGAGCGTCGTTATTTCTTGATAAATACCAATTTCAAACTTCATTCTTAAGCTTGCTATTGATTGTAAATAGTTGAAGCAAATACTATTCGATTGAGCAGGATATTTTCTATCAAACACATTCTAGTTTTATAAAGTTTCAACAATGTAAATAAAAAAAAATCAAAAAAATATGCAAGTTTCAAAAAAGTCGTTATTTCTTGATAAGTAATAATTTCAAACTTTATTCTCGAGCTTTCTATTAATTGTAGATGGTTAAAGGAAATACCATTCGATTCAGTAGAAAATTTTCTATCAAATACATTTTACCTTTAAAACGTTTCAGCAATGTAAATAAAAAAAAATACGCAAATTTAAACAGAGTCGTTATTTCTTGATAAATACCAATATCAAACTTCATTTTTGAGCTATCTGTTATTTGTAAATGGTTAAAGAAAATACTATTTGATTAAGCAGAAAATTTTCTATCAAATATATCTTATTTTTACAACGTTTCAGCAATGTAAATATAAAAAAAAATTGAAAAATTGTGCAAGTTTAAAGATAGTCGTTATTTCTTGATAAGTACTAATTTCAAAATTCATTCTTGAGCTTGCTGTTAATTGTAGATAATTGAGGCAAGTACCATTCGATTGAACATAAAATTTTCTATTAAACGCATTTTACTTTTATAACGTTTCAGCAATGTAAATAAAAAAAAATAAAAAAGATGCGCAAGCTTAAACATAGTCGTTATTCCTTGAAAAGTACCAATTTCAAACTTCATTCTTAAGCTTGCTATTAATTGTAGATAGTTAAAGCAAATACCATTTGATTAAGCAGAAAATGTTCTATTAAATAATAAAATTCTACTTTTATAACGTTTTAGCAATGTAAATATAAAAAAAATCAAAAAAATGCGCAAGTTTAAACATAGTCGTTATTCTTTGATAAGTACCAATTTCAAACTTCATTCTTGAGTTTGCTATTAACTGTAAATGGTTGAGGAAAATACCATTCGATTAAGCAGAAATTTTCTTATTAAATACATCTTATTTTTATAACGTTTCAGCAATGTAAATATAAAAAAAATTAAAAAAATTCGCAAGTTTAAAAATAGTCGTTATTTCTTGATAACTACCAACTTCAAACTTTATCCTTGAGCTTCCTGTTAATTGTAAATGGTTAAGGCAAATACTATTTGATTAAGCAGAAAATTTTCTATCGAACACATTCTAGTTTTATAAAGTTTTAGCAATGTAAATATTTAAAAAATCAAAAAAATTACCAAGTTTAAAAAGAGTCGTTATTCCTTGATAAGTACCAATTTCAAACTTCATTCTTGAGCTTGTTATTGATTGTACATGTTTGAAGCAAGTACTATTCGATTGAGCAGGATATTTCCTGTCAAACGCAATCTAGTTTTATAAAGTTTTAGCAATGTAAATATAAAAAAAACAAGAAAATTACCAAGTTTAAAGAGAGTCGTTATTTCTTGATAAATACCAATTTCAAACTTCATTCTTGAGCTTGCTATTGATTGTAGATGGTTGAAGTAAAAACTATTCGATTGAGCAGGATATTTTTTATTAAACACATTTTAGTTTTATAAAGTTTCAACAATGTAAATAAAAAAAAAATCAAAAAAATACGCAAGTTTCAAAAAAGCCGTTATTTCTTGATAAGTAATAATTTCAAACTTTATTCTCGAGCTTGCTATTAATTGTAGATGGTTAAAGGAAATACCATTCGATTAAGTAGAAAATTTTCTATCAAATACATTTTACCTTTAAAACGTTTCAGCAATGTAAATAAAAAAAAAAATACGCAAATTTAAACAGAGTCGTTATTTCTTGATAAATACCAATTTCAAACTTTATTTTTGAGCTTTCTGTTATTTGTAAATGGTTAAAGAAAATACTATTTGATTAAGCAGGAAATTTTCTATCAAATACATCCTACTTTTATAACTTTTTAGCAATGTAAATATAAAAAAAATTAAAAAAATGCGCAAGTTTAAACATAGTCGTTATTCCTTGATAAGTACCAATTTCAAACTTCATTCTTGAGCTTGCTGTTAATGATAGAAGATTGAAACAAATAACATTCGATTGAGTTAAAAATTTCCTATCATACGCATTTTACTTATATAACGTTTTAACAATGTAAATATAAAAAATCAAAAAAATACGCAAGTTTAATGAGCGTCGTAATTTCTTAATAAATACTAACTTTAAACTTGATTCTTAAGCTTGTTATTGATTGTAAATAGTTGAAGCAAATACCATTCGATTAAACAGAAAATTTTCTATCAAATACATCCTACCTTTATAAAGTTTCAGCAATGTAAATATATAAAAAAATTATAAAATACGCAAGTTTACATATAGTCGTTATTCCTTGATAAGTACCATTTCAAACTTTATTCTTGAGCTTGCTATTAATTGTAGATGGTTGAAGCAAATACCGTTTGATTAAGCAAAAAATTTTCTATTAAATACATCCTACCTTTATAAAGTCTCAATAATGTAAATATAAAAAAAACCCAAAAAAATACGCAAGTTTAAATATAGTCGTTATTCTTTGATAAGTACCAATTTCAAACTTCATTTTTGAGCTTGCTATTAATTGTAGATGGTTGAAGCAAATACCATTCGTTTGAGCAAAAAATTTTCTATCAAATACGTTCTACTTTTATAACGTTTCAGCAATGTAAATAAAAAAAAAATTTAAAAAATTCGCAAGTTTAAAATTAGTCGGTATTTCTTGATAAATACCAGTTTCAAACTTCATTCTTGAGCTTGCTATTAATTGTAGATGGTTGAGTCAAATAAAATTCGATTAAGCAGGAAATTTCCTATCAAATACATCCTATATTTATAACGTTAAAGCAACTATTCGATTGAGCAAAATATTTTCTCTCAAGCACATTTTAGTTTTATAAAATTTCAGCAATGTAAATATAAAAAAAATCAAAAAAATACGCAAGTTTAAATATAGTCGTTATTCCTTGATAAGTACCAGTTTCAAACTTTATTCTTTGGCTTGCTGTTAATTGCAGATGGTTGAAACAAATACTATTTGATTAAGCAGAAAATTTCCTATCGAACGCAATCTAGTTTTATAAAGTTTCAGCAATGTAAATATAAAAAAAATCAAAAAATTACGCAAGTTTAAAGATAGTCGTTATTCCTTAATAAGTACCAAATTCAAACTTCATTCTTGAGCTTGCTATTAATTGTATATGGTTAAAGCAAATTACTATTTGATTAAGCAGAAAATTTTCTATCGAACACATTCTAGTTTTATAAAGTTTTAGCAATGTAGATATTAAAAAAATCAAAAAAATTACCAAGTTTAAAAAGAGTCGTTATTCCTTGATAAGTACCAATTTCAAACTTCATTCTTGAGCTTGTTATTGATTGTAGATGTTTGAAGCAAGTACTATTCGATTGAGCAGGATATTTCCTATCAAACGCAATCTAGTTTTATAAAGTTTTAGCAATGTAAATATAAAAAAAAACAAAAAAATTACCAAGTTTAAAGAGAGTCGTTATTTCTTGATAAATACCAATTTCAAACTTTATTCTTGAGTTTGCTATTGATTGTAGATGGTTGAAGTAAAAACTATTCGATTGAACAGGATATTTTTTATCAAACACATTTTAGTTTTATAAAGTTTCAGCAATATAAATATAAAAAAATCGAAAAATTACGCAAGTTTAAAAAGAGTCGTTATTCCTTGATAAGAACCAAATTCAAACTTCATTTTTGAGCGTGCTATTAACTGCAGATGGTTGAGGCAAATACCATTTGATTAAACAGAAAATTTCCTATCAACTACATTCTACTTTTATAACGTTTCCGCAATGTAAATATAAAAAAAAATTGAAAATTTTGCAAGTTTAAAGATAGTCGTTATTTCTTGATAAGTACTAACTTCAAACTTCATTCTTGAGCTTGCTGTTAATTGTAGATAATTGCGGCAAGTACCATTTGATTGAGCATAAAATTTTCTATTAAACGCATTCTACTTTTATAACGTTTCAGCAATGTAAAAAAAAAAAATAAAAAAAATTGCGCAAGTTTATACATAGTCGTTATTCTTTGAAAAGTTCCAATTTCAAACTTCATTCTTAAGCTTGCTATTAATTGTAGATAATTAAAGCAAATACCATTTGATTAAGCAAAAATTTTTTTGTCAAATACATTCTACTTTTTTAACGTTTTAGCAATGTAAATATAAAAAAAATTAAAAAAATGCACAAGTTTAAACATAGTCGTTATTCCTTGATAAGTACCAATTTCAAACTTCATTTTTAAGCTTGCTATTAATTGTAGATAGTTAAAGCAAATACCATTCAATTAAGCAGAAAATTTTCTAATAAATACTTCTACTTTTATAACCTTTTAGCAATGTAAATATAAAACAATCAAAAAAATACGCAGGTTTAAAGAGCGTCGTTATTTCTTGATAAATACCAATTTCAAACTTCATTCTTAAGCTTGCTATTGATTGTAAATAGTTGAAGCAAATACTATTCGATTGAGCAGGATATTTTCTATCAAACACATTCTAGTTTTATAAAGTTTCAACAATGTAAATAAAAAAAAATCAAAAAAATATGCAAGTTTCAAAAAAGTCGTTATTTCTTGATAAGTAATAATTTCAAACTTTATTCTCGAGCTTTCTATTAATTGTAGATGGTTAAAGGAAATATAATTCGATTCAGTAGAAAATTTTCTATCAAATACATTTTACCTTTAAAACGTTTCAGCAATGTAAATAAAAAAAAATACGCAAATTTAAACAGAGTCGTTATTTCTTGATAAATACCAATATCAAACTTCATTTTTGAGCTATCTGTTATTTGTAAATGGTTAAAGAAAATACTATTTGATTAAGCAGAAAATTTTCTATCAAATATATCTTATTTTTACAACGTTTCAGCAATGTAAATATAAAAAAAAATTGAAAAATTGTGCAAGTTTAAAGATAGTCGTTATTTCTTGATAAGTACTAATTTCAAAATTCATTCTTGAGCTTGCTGTTAATTGTAGATAATTGAGGCAAGTACCATTCGATTGAACATAAAATTTTCTATTAAACGCATTTTACTTTTATAACGTTTCAGCAATGTAAATAAAAAAAAATAAAAAAGATGCGCAAGCTTAAACATAGTCGTTATTCCTTGAAAAGTACCAATTTCAAACTTCATTCTTAAGCTTGCTATTAATTGTAGATAGTTAAAGCAAATACCATTTGATTAAGCAGAAAATGTTCTATTAAATAATAAAATTCTACTTTTATAACGTTTTAGCAATGTAAATATAAAAAAAATCAAAAAAATGCGCAAGTTTAAACATAGTCGTTATTCTTTGATAAGTACCAATTTCAAACTTCATTCTTGAGTTTGCTATTAACTGTAAATGGTTGAGGAAAATACCATTCGATTAAGCAGAAATTTTCTTATTAAATACATCTTATTTTTATAACGTTTCAGCAATGTAAATATAAAAAAAATTAAAAAAATTCGCAAGTTTAAAAATAGTCGTTATTTCTTGATAACTACCAACTTCAAACTTTATCCTTGAGCTTCCTGTTAATTGTAAATGGTTAAGGCAAATACTATTTGATTAAGCAGAAAATTTTCTATCGAACACATTCTAGTTTTATAAAGTTTTAGCAATGTAAATATTAAAAAAATCAAAAAAATTACCAAGTTTAAAAAGAGTCGTTATTCCTTGATAAGTACCAATTTCAAACTTCATTCTTGAGCTTGTTATTGATTGTACATGTTTGAAGCAAGTACTATTCGATTGAGCAGGATATTTCCTGTCAAACGCAATCTAGTTTTATAAAGTTTTAGCAATGTAAATATAAAAAAAACAAGAAAATTACCAAGTTTAAAGAGAGTCGTTATTTCTTGATAAATACCAATTTCAAACTTCATTCTTGAGCTTGCTATTGATTGTAGATGGTTGAAGTAAAAACTATTCGATTGAGCAGGATATTTTTTATTAAACACATTTTAGTTTTATAAAGTTTCAACAATGTAAATAAAAAAAAAATCAAAAAAATACGCAAGTTTCAAAAAAGCCGTTATTTCTTGATAAGTAATAATTTCAAACTTTATTCTCGAGCTTGCTATTAATTGTAGATGGTTAAAGGAAATACCATTCGATTAAGTAGAAAATTTTCTATCAAATACATTTTACCTTTAAAACGTTTCAGCAATGTAAATAAAAAAAAAATACGCAAATTTAAACAGAGTCGTTATTTCTTGATAAATACCAATTTCAAACTTTATTTTTGAGCTTTCTGTTATTTGTAAATGGTTAAAGAAAATACTATTTGATTAAGCAGGAAATTTTCTATCAAATACATCCTACTTTTATAACTTTTTAGCAATGTAAATATAAAAAAAATTAAAAAAATGCGCAAGTTTAAACATAGTCGTTATTCCTTGATAAGTACCAATTTCAAACTTCATTCTTGAGCTTGCTGTTAATGATAGAAGATTGAAACAAATAACATTCGATTGAGTTAAAAATTTCCTATCATACGCATTTTACTTATATAACGTTTTAACAATGTAAATATAAAAAATCAAAAAAATACGCAAGTTTAATGAGCGTCGTAATTTCTTAATAAATACTAACTTTAAACTTGATTCTTAAGCTTGTTATTGATTGTAAATAGTTGAAGCAAATACCATTCGATTAAACAGAAAATTTTCTATCAAATACATCCTACCTTTATAAAGTTTCAGCAATGTAAATATATAAAAAAATTATAAAATACGCAAGTTTACATATAGTCGTTATTCCTTGATAAGTACCATTTCAAACTTTATTCTTGAGCTTGCTATTAATTGTAGATGGTTGAAGCAAATACCGTTTGATTAAGCAAAAAATTTTCTATTAAATACATCCTACCTTTATAAAGTCTCAATAATGTAAATATAAAAAAAACCCAAAAAAATACGCAAGTTTAAATATAGTCGTTATTCTTTGATAAGTACCAATTTCAAACTTCATTTTTGAGCTTGCTATTAATTGTAGATGGTTGAAGCAAATACCATTCGTTTGAGCAAAAAATTTTCTATCAAATACGTTCTACTTTTATAACGTTTCAGCAATGTAAATAAAAAAAAAATTTAAAAAATTCGCAAGTTTAAAATTAGTCGGTATTTCTTGATAAATACCAGTTTCAAACTTCATTCTTGAGCTTGCTATTAATTGTAGATGGTTGAGTCAAATAAAATTCGATTAAGCAGGAAATTTCCTATCAAATACATCCTATATTTATAACGTTAAAGCAACTATTCGATTGAGCAAAATATTTTCTCTCAAGCACATTTTAGTTTTATAAAATTTCAGCAATGTAAATATAAAAAAAATCAAAAAAATACGCAAGTTTAAATATAGTCGTTATTCCTTGATAAGTACCAGTTTCAAACTTTATTCTTTGGCTTGCTGTTAATTGCAGATGGTTGAAACAAATACTATTTGATTAAGCAGAAAATTTCCTATCGAACGCAATCTAGTTTTATAAAGTTTCAGCAATGTAAATATAAAAAAAATCAAAAAATTACGCAAGTTTAAAGATAGTCGTTATTCCTTAATAAGTACCAAATTCAAACTTCATTCTTGAGCTTGCTATTAATTGTATATGGTTAAAGCAAATTACTATTTGATTAAGCAGAAAATTTTCTATCGAACACATTCTAGTTTTATAAAGTTTTAGCAATGTAGATATTAAAAAAATCAAAAAAATTACCAAGTTTAAAAAGAGTCGTTATTCCTTGATAAGTACCAATTTCAAACTTCATTCTTGAGCTTGTTATTGATTGTAGATGTTTGAAGCAAGTACTATTCGATTGAGCAGGATATTTCCTATCAAACGCAATCTAGTTTTATAAAGTTTTAGCAATGTAAATATAAAAAAAACAAAAAAATTAACAAGTTTAAAGAGAGTCGTTATTTCTTGATAAATACCAATTTCAAACTTCATTCTTGAGCTTGCTATTGATTGTAGATGGTTGAAGTAAAAACTATTCGATTGAGCAGGATATTTTTTATCAAACACATTTTAGTTTTATAAAGTTTCAGCAATATAAATATAAAAAATCAAAAAATTACGCAAGTTTAAAAAGAGTCGTTATTCCTTGATAAGTACCAAATTCAAACTTCATTCTTGAGCGTGCTATTGATTGTAGATGGTTGAGGCTAGTACTATTCGATTGAGCAGGATATTTTCTATCAAACACATTTTAGCTTTAGAAAATTTCAGCAATGTAAATATAAAAAAAATCAAAAGAATTACCAAGTTTAAAGAGAGTCGTTATTTCTTGATAAATACCAATTTCAAACTTCATTCTTGAGCTTGCTATTAATTGTAGATGATTGAGGCAAATACCATTTGATTAAGCAAAAAATTTCCTATCAAACACATGCTAGCTTTATAAAGTTTCAACAACGTAAATATAAAAAAAATCAAAAAAATTACCAAGTTTAAAGAGAGTCGTTATTTCTTGATAAATACCAATTTCAAACTTCATTCTTGAGCTTGCTATTGATTGTAGATGGTTGAAGCAAGTACTATTCGATTGAGCAGGATATTTTCTATCAAACACATTTTAGTTATATAACGTTTCCGCAATGTAAATATAAAAAAAATTGAAAAAATGTGCAAGTTTAAAGATAGTCGTTATTTCTTGATAAGTACTAATTTCAAACTTCATTCTTGAGCTTGCTGTTAATTGTCGATAATTGTGGCAAGTACCATTTGATTGAGCATAAAATTTTCTATTAAACGCATTCTACTTTTATAACGTTTCAGCAATGTAAAAAAAAAAAAATAAAAAAAATTGGGCAAATTTATACATAGTCGTTATTCCTTGAAAAGTTCCAATTTCAAACTTCATTCTTAAGCTTGCTATTAATTGTAGATAGTTAAAGCAAATACCATTTGATTAAGCAAAAAATTTTTTATCAAATACATTCTACTTTTTTAACGTTTTAGTAATGTAAATATAAAAAAAATTTAAAAAATGCACAAGTTTAAACAAAGTCGTTATTCTTTGATAAGTACCAATTTCAAACTTCATTCTTGAGTTTGCTGTTAACTGTAAATGGTTGAGGAAAATACCATTCGATTAAGCAGAAATTTTCTTATTAAATACATCTTATTTTTATAACGTTTCAGCAATGTAAATATAAAAAAAATTAAAAAAATGCACAAGTTTAAACATAGTCGTTATTCCTTGATAAGTACCAATTTCAAACTTCATTCTTGAGCTTGCTGTTAATGATAGAAGATTGAAACAAATACCATTCGATTGAGCTAAAAATCTCCTATCATACGCATTTTACCTATATAACGTTTTAACAATGTAAATATAAAAAAATCAAAAAAATACGCAAGTTTAAAGAGCGTCGTAATTTCTTGATAAATACTAACTTTAAACTTTATTCTTAAGCTTGTTATTGATTGTAAATAGTTGAAGCAAATACTATTCGATTAAGCAGAATATTTTCTATCAAACACATTGTAGTTTTATGTAGTTTCAGCAATGTAAATAAAAAAAAATCAAAAAAATACGCAAGTTTCAAAAGAGTCGTTATTCCTTGATAAGTAATAATTTCAAACTTCATTCTTGAGCTTGCTATTAATTGTAGATGGTTGAAAGAAATACCATTCGATTAAACAAAAAATTTGTTATCAAATACATTCTACTTTTAGAACGTTTTAGCAATGTAAATATAAAAAAAATCAAAAAGATACCCAAGTTTAAAGAGAGTCGTTATTTCTTGATAAATACCAATTTCAAACTTTATTTTTGAGTTTGCTATTATTTGTATATAGTTAAAGAAAATACCATTTGATTAAATAAGAAATTTTCTATTAAATACATCCTACTTTTATAACGTTTTAGCAATGTAAAAATTAAAAATATCAAAAAAATGCGCAAGTTTAAAGATAGTCGTTATTCTTTGTTAAGTACCAATTTCAAACTTCATTCTTTAGCTTGCTCTTAATTGTAGATGGTTGAATCAAGTACCATTCAATTGAGCAGGAAATTTTCTATCAAATACATTTTACTTTTATAACGATTCAGCAATATAAATATAAACAAAATTAAAAAAATTCGCAAGTTTAAAAAGAGTCGTTATTTCTTAATAAATACCAATTTCAAACTTCATTCTTGAGCTTGCTATTGATTGTAGATGGTTAAAGCAAATACTATTCAATTAAGCAGAATATTTTCTATCAAACACATTTTAGTTTTATAACGTTTTAGCAATGCAAATATAAAAAAAATCAAATAAATACGCAAGTTTAAAGATAGTCGTTATTCCTTAATAAGTACCAATTTCAAACTTCATTCTTGAGCTTGCTATTAATTGTAGATTGTTAAAGCAAATACAATTCGATTAAGCAGAAAAATTTCTATCAAATACATATTATCTTTATAACGTATTGGCAATGTAAATATAAAAAATATTTAAAAAAATGCGCAAGTTTAAATATAGTCGTTATTCCTTGATAAGTACCAATTTCAAACTTCATTTTTGAGCTTGCTATTAACTGTAGATGGTTGAAAAAAGCACCGTTCGATTAAGCAAAAAATTTTCTATCAAATACATTTTACCTTTTTAACGTTTTAGCAATGTAAATGAAAAAAAATTTAAAAAATGCGCAAGTTTAAAGATAGTCGTTATTTCTTGATAAATAATAACTTCAAACTTCATTCTTAAGCTTGCTATTAATTGTAGATGGTTGAAACAAGCAAATTGAGCAGGAAATGTTTTATTAAATACATTTTACTTTTATAACGTTTCAGCAATGTAAATATAGAAAAAACTAAAAAAATGCGCAAGTTTAAAAATAGTCGTTATTCCTTGTTAAGTACCAACTTCAAACTTTATTTTTGAGCATGCTATTATTTGTAGATGGTTGAAGCAAGTACCATTCTATTAAATAGAAAATTTCCTACCAAATACATCCTACCTTCGTAACGTCTTAGCAATGTAAATATAAAAAAAATTAAAAAAATTAGCAAGTTTAAAGATAGTCGTTTTTTCTTGATAAGTACCAAATTCAAACTTTATTCTTGAGCTTGCTATTAATTGTAGATGGTTAAAACAAATACCGTTTGATTAGGCAAAAAATTTTCTATCAAATACATTTTTTTTTTAAATGTTTTAGCAATGTAAGTATAAAAAAAATTAAAAAAATACGCAAGTTTAAAGATAGTCGTTATTTCTTGATAAATAATAACTTCAAACTTCATTCTTAAGCTTGCTATTAATTGTAGATGGTTGAAACAAGCAAATTGAGCAGGAAATTTTTTATTAAATACATTTTACTTTTATAACGTTTCAGCAATGTAAATATAGAAAAAACTAAAAAAATGCGCAAGTTTAAAAATAGTCGTTATTCCTTGTTAAGTACCAACTTCAAACTTTATTTTTGAGCATGCTATTATTTGTAGATGGTTGAAGCATGTACCATTCTATTAAATAGAAAATTTCCTACCAAATACATCCTACCTTCGTAACGTCTTAGCAATGTAAATATAAAAAAAATTAAAAAAATTAGCAAGTTTAAAGATAGTCGTTATTCCTTGATAAGTATCCAATTTCAAACTTTCTTCTTAAGCTTGCTATTAATTGTAGATAGTTGAAACAAATACCATTCGATTAAGCAGAAAATTTTCTATCAAATACATTTTTTTTTATAATGTTTCAGCAATGTAAATATAAAAAAAAATAAAAAAAATACGCAAATTTAAAAATAGTTCTTATTCCTTGATAAGTACCAATTTCAAACTTTATTTTTGAGCTTGCTATTAATTGCAGATGATTAAAAAAATATCATTCAATTGAACAAAAAATTTGCTATCAAATGCATCTTATTTTTATAACGTTTCAACAATGTAAATATAAAAAAAATAAAAAAATTTGCAAGTTTAAATATAGTCGTTATTTCTTGATAAGTACCAATTTCAAACTTTATTCTTGAGCTTGCTATTGACTGTAGATGGTTGAAGCAAAGACTATTTAATTGAGCAGGATATTTTTTATGAAACACATTTTAGTTTTATAAAGTTTCAGCAAAATAAATATAAAAAAAATCAAAAAAATACGCAAGTTTAGATATAGTCGTTATTTCTTGATAAGTACCAATTTCAAACTTTATTCTTGAGCTTGCTATTGACTGTAGATGGTTGAAGCAAATACTATTTAATTGAGCAGGATATTTTCTATCAAACACATTTTAGTTTTATAAAGTTTCAGCAAAATAAATATAAAAAAATCAAAAAAATAAGCAAGTTTAAAGATAGTCGTTATTCCTTGATAAGTACCAATTTCAAACTTCATTCTTGAGCTTGCTATTAATTGTAGATGGTTGAAGCAAATATTGTTCGATAAAGCAGAAAATTTCCTTTCAAATACATTCTACTTTTATAACGTTTAAGCAATGAAAATATTAAAAAAATTAAAAAAATGCGCAAGTTTAAAGATAGTCGTTATTCCTTGATAAGTACCAACTTCAAACTTCATTCTTGAGCTTGCTATTGATTGTAGATGGTTCAGGTAAATACTATTCGATTAAGAAAGAAATTTTCTATCAAATATATCTTACTTTTACAACGTTTTAGCAATTTAAATATAAAAAAATTAAAAAAATGCGCAAGTTTAAAGATAGTCGTTATTCCTTGATAAGTACCAATTTCAAACTTCATTCTTAAGCTTGCTATTGATTTTAGATGGTTAAAGCAAATACCATTCGATTGAGCAGAAAATTTCCTATCAAATACATTTCACTTTTATAACGTTTCAACAATAAAAACATAAAAAAAATTAAAAAAATTAGCAAGTTTAAAAAGAGTCGTTATTTCTTGATAAATACCAATTTCAAACTTTATTCTTGAGCTTGCTATTGATTGTAAATGGTTGAAGCAAATACTATTCAATTGAGCAAAATTATTTCTATTAAACACGTTTTAGTTTTATAGAGTTTTAGCAATGTAAATATAAAAAAAATCAAAAAAATACGCAAGTTTAAAAAGAGTCGTTATTTCTTGATAAATACCAATTTCAAACTTCATTCTTGAGCTTGCTATTGATTGTAGATAGCTGAAACAAGTACCATTCCATTGAGCAGTAAATTTTCTATTAAATACATCTTTTTTTATAATCTTTCAGCAATGTAAATATAAAAAAAATTTAAAAAATACGCAAGTTTAAAAATAGTTGTTATTCTTTGATAAGTACCATTTTCAAACTTCGTTCTTGAGTTTGCTATTAATTGTAGATGGTTGAAGCAAATACCGTTTGATTAAGCAGAAAATTTCCTATCAAATAAATCCTACCTTCGTAACGTCTTAGCAATGTAAATATAAAAAAAATTAAAAAAATTCGCAAGTTTAAAGATAGTCGTTATTCTTTGATAAGTATCCAATTTCAAACTTTATTCTTGAGTAAACCAGTAAATTATACTCCTGTGTTTAGTTTTTAAATTTTTTATTCAGAACGTTTTCGGGCCTGGGCCCATCATCGGTGCTCTGACACCTATACAAGAAAATAATTGTGATGATCTATAAACAATCACATAACCCGTACTTACGTCAATTATGCTACCCAAAAAACATGAAAAACCTCAATTCTTAAGCTCCGAAATATGAAACATGTACGGTTAAAGTTACAGTTAAAAACAATAACAAATTATTAATTGTTTAAACACGTTAAAAAGGTTAAAAAGTTCAAATTGCATCAGCTGTCAGTCTGTTGTTGTTCTATGCCGTTGGAGGTCGTCGTTGTTGTGTATGTAGGGGAGGTCGTCGCTATTCGGATCGCCCGGTGCGATGTTGGTTGTATACCTTTTGTGTTACTGACTCGAATATTGGTTTAAAACCCAACTGGACGTTTTCATTGCAGTTGTTTTTGTTGGTTGCCTTTTCTTTTAATATTTCCATACTTTCTAATAAGTCTAATTTTCGTCCTTTAGGTATTTCGTGTAGAAGTGATATGTTCTCTTCATCCATCTGGTGGTGTTATTGCGACAGATGTATTCCGAATTGGCTGTTGTTGGTGGCCCTTTTATGTTCTTTTATTCTATATTCTAATCTTCGACCTGTTTGTCCCACATAAGTGCAATTGCATTGTTGGCATTTTAACTTGTATACTCCGTTCTTCTGTAGCTTGTTTAATTTATCTTTTTGGTTGCCGAAGAAATCAGATATTTTGTTGGTTACCTTATAACATACTTCTATGTCATGATTTTTTAGTGTATTCTTTATTTTTTCCGTGAGACCTTTTATATACGTTAGGGACCCTTTGATCGTCTTGGGTTCCTTCGGTTTTAAACAGTGTGTTTCTTTTTTCGTTTCTATCCTCTTCATCAACTTGTTAACTAGTATAGGGTTGTAGTTGTTTTCCGTGGCTATTTGTTTTATAATCTTTATTTCTTCTTTTTTCTTTTCCGTGTTGGTAATGTAATCTAGCCTGTGGAGGTGTGTGTTGAACGACGCTAGTTTGTATGAGTAGTTTTTTTATTCTTGAGCTTGCTATTAATTGTAGATAGTTGAAACAAGTACCATTCGATTGAGCAGAAAATTCTCTATTAAATACATCTTTTTTTTATAATGTTTCAGCAATGTAAATATAAAAAAAATTAAAAAAATAAGCAAGTTTAAAAATAGTTGTTATTCTTTGATAAGTACCAATTTCAAACTTCGTTCTTGAGTTTGCTATTAATTGTAGATGGTTGAAGCAAATACCGTTTGATTAAGCAGAAAATTTTCTATCAAATAAATCCTACCTTTGTAGCGTCTTAGCAATGTAAATATAAAAAAAATTAAAAAAATTCGCAAGTTTAAATATAGTCGTTATTCCTTGATAAGTACCAATTTCAAACTTCATTCTTGAGCTTGCTATTAATTGTAGATAGTTGAAACAAATACCATTTAATTGAGCAGAAAATTTTCTATCAAATAGATCCCACTTTTAAAACGTTTCAGCAATGTAAGTATAAAAAAAGTCAAAAAAATACGCAAGTTTAAAGAGAGTTGTTATTTCTTGATAAATACCAATTTTAAACTTCATTCTTGAGCTTGCTATTGACTGTAGATGGTTAAAACAAGTATTATTTGATTAAACAGGATACTTTCTATTAAACACATTTTAGTTTTATAAAGTTTTAGCATTTAAATATAAAAAAAATCAAAAAAATACGCAAGTTTAAAAATAGTTGTTATTCTTTGATAAGTACCAATTTCAAACTTCGTTCTTGAGCTTGCTATTAATTGTAGATGATTGAAACAAATACCGTTCCATTAAGCAGAAAATTTCCTATCAAATAAATCCTACCTTCGTAACCTTAGCAATGTAAATATAAAAAAAATTAAAAAAATACGCAAGTTTAAAGATAGTCGTTATTCCTTGATAAGTACCAATTTCAAACTTCATTCTTGAGCTTGCTATTGATTGTAAATAGTTAAAGCAAGTATTATTCGATTGAGCAGAATATTTTCTATTAAACACGTTCTAGTTTTATAAAGTTTTGTCAATGTAAATATAAAGAAAATCAAAAAAATACGCAAGTTTAAAAAGAGTCGTTATTTCTTGATAAATACCAACTTCAAACTTCATTCTTGAGCTTGCTATTAACTGTAAATAGTTGAGGCAAATACCATTTGATTAAGCAAAAAATTTCCTATCAAATACATTTTATCTTTATAACGTTTCAGCAATTTAAATATAAAAAAATTAAAAAAATGCGCAAGTTTAAAGATAGTCGTTATTCCTTGATAAGTACCAATTTCAAACTTTATTCTTGAGCTTGCTATTGATTGTAGATTTGTTAAGGCAAATAGCGTTTGATTAAGCAAAAAATTTTCTATCAAATACATCTTACTTTTATAACGTTTTAGCAATTTAAATATAAAAAAATTAAAAAAATGCGCAAGTTTAAAGATAGTCGTTATTCCTTGATAAGTACCAATTTCAAACTTTATTCTTGAACTTGCTATTGATTGCAGATGGTTAAAGCAAATACCATTTAATTGAGCAGAAAATTTCCTATCAAATACATTCTACTTTTATAAAGTTTCAGCAATGAAAACATAAAAAAAATTAAAAAAATGCGCAAGTTTAAAAAGAGCCGTTATTTCTTGATAAATACCAATTTCAAACTTCACTCTTGAGCTTGCTATTGATTGTCGATAATTAAAACAAGTTATGTGCGATTGAGCAGGATATTTTCTATCAAACATATTTTAGTTTTATAAAGTTTCAGCATTGTAAATATAAAAAAAATCAAAAAAATACGCAAGTTTGAAGATAGTTGTTATTCTTTGATAAGTACCAATTACAAACTTCATACTTGAGCTTGCTATTAATTGTAGATGGTTGAGGTAAATACAGTTCGATTGAGCAAAAAATTTCTATCAAATACATCCTACCTCCATAACGTCTTAGCAATGTAAATATAAAAAAAATTAATAAAATTCGCAAGTTTAAAGATAGTCGTTATACCTTGATATGTACCAATTTCAAACTTCATTCTTGAGCTTGCTATTGATTGTAGATGCTTAAAGGAAAAACCATTGGATTAAGCAAAATATTTTCTATCAAATACATCTTACTTTTATAACGTTTTGGCTCTTTAAATATAAAAAAATTAAAAAAATGCGCAAGTTTAAAGATAGTCGTTATTCCTTGATAAGTACCAATTTCAAACTTTATTCTTGAACTTGCTATTGATTGCAGATGGTTAAAGCAAATACCATTTAATTGAGCAGAAAATTTCCTATCAAATACATTCTACTTTTATAAAGTTTCAGCAATGAAAACATAAAAAAAATTAAAAAAATGCGCAAGTTTAAAAAGAGCCGTTATTTCTTGATAAATACCAATTTCAAACTTCACTTTTGAGCTTGCTATTGATTGTCGATGGTTAAAACAAGTTATGTGCGATTGAGCAGGATATTTTCTATCAAACATATTTTAGTTTTATAAAGTTTCAGCATTGTAAATATAAAAAAAATCAAAAAAATACGCAAGTTTGAAGATAGTTGTTATTCTTTGATAAGTACCAATTTCAAACTTCATTCTTGAGCTTGCTATTAATTGTAGATGGTTGAGGTAAATACAGTTCGATTGAGCAAAAAATTTCTATCAAATACATCCTACCTCCATAACGTCTTAGCAATGTAAATATAAAAAAAATTAATAAAATTCGCAAGTTTAAAGATAGTCGTTATACCTTGATATGTACCAATTTCAAACTTCATTCTTGAGCTTGCCATTGATTGTAGATGCTTAAAGGAAAAACCATTGGATTAAGCAAAAAATTTTCTATCAAATACATCTTACTTTTATAACGTTTTGGCTCTTTAAATATAAAAAAATTAAAAAAATGCGCAAGTTTAAAGATAGTTGTTATTCCTTGATAAAAACCAATTTCAAACTTTATTCTTGAGCTTGCTATTAATCGTAGATGGTTAAAACAAGTACCGTTCGATTGAGCAGAAAATTTTCTATCAAATACATACTATCTTTATAACGTTCCAGCAATGAAAATATAAAAAAAATTAAAAAAATTTGCAAGTTTAAAGATAGTCGTTTTTCCTTGATAAGTACAAATTTCAAACTTCATTCTTGAGCTTGCTATTGATTGTAGATGGTTAGGGCAAAAACCATTAAATTAAGCAAAAAATTTTCTATCAAATACATATTACTTTTATAGCCTTTTAGCACTTTGAATATAAAAAAATTAAAAAAATGCCCAAGTTTAAAGATAGTCGTTTTTCCTTGATAAGTATCAATTTCAAACTATATTCTTGAGCTTGCTATTGACTGTAGATGGGTAAAACAAGTATTATGCGATTGAGCAGGTTGTTTTCTATCAAACACATTTTAGTTTTATAAAGTTTTAGCAATGTAAATATAAAAAAATCAAAAAAATACGCAAGTTTAAAGATAGTTGTTATTCTTTGATAAGTACCAACTTCAAACTTTATTCTTGAGCTTGCTATTAACTGTAAATGGTTGAAGCAAGTATTATTCGATTGAGCAGGATACTTTCTATCAAATAGATTTTACTTTTATAACGTTTTAGCAATGTAAATATAAAAAAAATCAAAAAATACGCAAGTTTAAAGAGAGTCGTTTTTCCTTGATAAGTACCAAATTTAAATTTCATTCTTGAGCTTGCGTTTAACTGTAAATAGTTGGGGCAAATACTATTTGATTAAGCAAAAAATTTTCTATCAAATACATTTTATCTTTATAATGCAATGTATATATAGAAAAAATTAAAAAAATTCGCAAGTTTAAAGATAGTCGTTGTTCATTGATAAGTACCAATTTCAAACTTCATTCTTGAGCTTGCTATTGATTGTAGATGGTTAAAACAAGTACCATTCGATTGAGCAAAAAATTTGCTATCAAATACATTTTATTTTTATAACGTTTCAGCAATGAAAATATAAAAAAAATTAAAAAAATACGCAAGTTTAAAGATAGTCGTTATTCCTTGATAAGTACCAACTTCAAACTTTATTCTTGAGCTTGGTATTGATTGTAGATGGTTAAGGCAAAAACCATTGGATTAAGCAAGAAGTTTTCTATTAAAAACATCTTACTTTTATAACGTTTTAGCAATTTAAATATAAAAAAATTAAAAAAATGCGCAAGTTTAAAGATAGTCATTATTCCTTGATAAGTACCAATTTCAAACTTTATTCTTGAGCTTGCTATTAATCGTAGATGGTTAAAACAAGCACCGTTCAATTGAGCAGAAAATTTCCCATCAAGTGCATTTTATCTTTATAACGTTTCAGCAATGAAAATATAAAAAAAATTAAAAAAATTTGCAAGTTTAAAGATAGTCGTCATTCCTTGATAAGTACCAATTTCAAACTTCATTCTTGAGCTTGGTATTGATTGTTGATGGTTAAGGCAAAAACCGTTGAATTAAGCAAGAAATTTTCTATCAAATACATTTTAGTTTTATAACGTCTTAGCAAATTAAATACAAAAAATTAAAAAAATGCGCAAGTTTAAAAATAGTCGTTATTCCTTGATAAATACCAATTTCAAACTTCACTCTTGAGCTTGCTATTGATTGCCGATGGTTAAAACAAGTATTATGCGATTGAGCAGGATACTTTCTATCAAACACATTTTAGTTTTATAAAGTTTCTGCAATGTAAATATATAAAAAATCAAAAAAATTTGCAAGTTTAAAGATAGTTGTTATTCCTTGATAAGTACCAACTTCAAACTTTATTCTTGAGCTTGCTATTAATGTACATGGTTGACACAATTACCATTCGATTGAGCAGAAAATTTACTATTAAATGTATACTACTTTCATTACGTTTCAGCAATGTAAATATAAAAAAAATCAAAAAAATACGCAAGTTTAAAGATAGTCGTTATTCCTTGATAAGTAATAATTTCAAACTTTATTTTTGAGCTTGCTAATAATTGTAGATGGTTAAAGCAAATACCGTTTGATTAAGCAGAAAATTTTTTATTAAATACATTTTACTTTTATAATGTCTCAGCAATGTAAATATAGAAAAAATTTAAAAAATGCGCAAGTTTAAAGATAGTCGTTATTTCTTGATAAGTACCAAATTCAAACTTCATTCTTGAGCTTGCTATTAATTGTAGATAATTGAAACAAATACCATTCAATTGAGCAAAAAACATTCTATCAAATACTTTTTACTTTTATAACGCTTCAGCAATGTAAATAAAAAAAAAATAAAAAAAATACGCAAGTTTAAAGTTAGTCGTTATTTCTTAATAAGTACCAATTTCAAACTTTATTCTTGAGCTTGCTAAAAATTGTAGATGGTTGAAACAAATACTATTTATTTAAGCAGAAAATTTTTTATTAAATACGTCTTCCATTTATAACGTTTCAGCGATGTAAATATAAAAAAAATCGAAATAATTCGCAAGCTTAAAGAAAGTCGTTATTTTTTGATAAATATCAATTTCAAACTTTATTCTTGAGCTTGCTATTAATTCTAGATGGTTGAAACAAGTACCATTCGATTGAGTAGGAAATTTTCTATCAAATACATCGTACTTTTGTAACGTTTCAGCAATGTAAATACAAAAAAAAATAAAAAAACGCAAGTTTAAATATAGTCGTTATTTCTTGATAAGTACCAATTTCAAACTTCATTCTTGAGCTTGCTAATAACTGCAGATGGTTAAGGCAAATACCATTCGATTAAACAGAAAATTTCCTATCAAACACATTTTATTTTTATAACGTTTCAGCAATGTAAATATAAAAAAAATTTAAAAAATTCGCAAGTTTAAAAATAGTCGTTATTTCTTGATAAGTACCAACTTCAAACTTTATTCTTGAGCTTTCTATTAATTGTAAATGGTATAGGCAAATACCATTTAATTAAGCAGAAAATTTCCTATCAAACACATTTTAGTTTTATAAAGTTTCAGCAACGTAAATATAAAAAAATCAAAAAAAATTACCAAGTTTAAAAATAGTCGTTATTTCTTGATAAATACCAATTTCAAACTTCATTCTTGAGCTTGCTATTAATTGTAAATGGTTGAAGCAAATACTATTCGATTGAGCAGAAAAATTCCTATCAAACACATTCTATTTTTATAACGTTTCAGCAATGTAAATATAAAAAAAATTAAAAAAATACGCAAGTTTAAATATAGTCGTTATTCCTTAATAAGTACCAAGTTTAAACTTTATTTTTGAGCTTGCTATTGATTGTAAATGGTTGTAGCAAATACCTTTTGATTAAGCAGGAAATTTCCAATCAACTACATTCTACTTTTATAACGTTTCAATAATGTAAATATAAAAAAAATCAAAGAAATACACAAGTTTAAAGAGAGTCGTTATTTCTTGACTAATACTAAATTCAAACTTTATTCTTGAGCTTGCTATTAATTGTAGATGGTTGAAGCAAGTATTATTCGATTGAGCAGGAAATTTTCTATTAAATACATTCTACTTTTATAATGTTTTAGCAATGTAAATATAAAAAAAATCAAAAAAATACCCAAGTTTAAAGATAGTCGTTATTCCTTGATAAGTACCAACTTCAAACTTTATTCTTGAGCTTGCTAATAATTGTAGATGGTTGAAACAATACCATTTAATTGGGCAAAAAATTTTCTATCAAATACATTTTTTTTATATAATGTTTCAAATATGTAAATATAAAAAAAATTAAAAAATTTGCAAGTTTAAATATAGTCGTTATTCCTTGATAAGTACCAATTTCAAACTTCATTTTTGAGCTTGCTACTAATTGTAAATGGCTGAAGTAAGTACCATTCTATTAAGTAAAAAATTTCCTATCAAATACATTTTACTTTTATAACGTTTCAGCAATGTAAATATAAAAAAAATTAAAAAAATGCGCAAGTTTAAAGATAGTCATTATTCCTTGATAAGTACCAATTTCAAACTTCATACTTGAGCTTGCTATTGATTGTAAATAGTTGGTGCAAGTACTATTCGATTAAGCGGAATATTTTCTATCAAACACATTCTAGTTTTATAAAGTTTCAGCAATGTAAATATAAAAAAAATTAAAAAAATACGCAAGTTTAAAAAGAGTCGTTTTTTCTTGATAAATACCAATTTCGAACTTCATTCTTGAGCTTGCTATTGATTGTAGATGGTTAAGGCAAGTACCATTCAATTAAGCAAAAAATTTTCTATCAACTGCATCTTATTTTTATAACGTTTTAGCGATTTAAATATAAAAAAATTTAAAAAATGCGCAAGTTTAAAAATAGTCGTTATTCCTTGATAAGTACCAATTTTAAACTATATTCTTGAGCTTGCTATTAATTGCAGATTGTTAAAACAAGTACCGTTTAATTAAACAGGAAATTTTCTATCAAATACATTTTATTTTTATAACGTTTCAGCAATGTAAAAATAAAAAAAATTAAAAAAATGCGCAAGTTTAAAAAGAGTCGTTATTTCTTGATAAATACCAACTTCAAACTTCATTCTTGAGCTTGCTATTGATTGCAGATGGTTGAAGCAAACATTATTCAATTAAGCAGGATATTTTCTATTAAACACATTTTAGTTTTATAAAGTTTTAGCAATGCAAATATGAAAAAAATCAAAAAAATACGCAAGTTTAAAGATAGTTGTTATTCTTTGATAAGTACCAAATTTAAACTATATTCTTGAGCTTGCTATTAATTGTAGATGGCCAACACAAGTACCATTCGATTTAGCAGAAAATTTTCTATCAAATACATTTTACTTTTATAACGTTTCAGCAATGTAAATATAAAAAAAATCAAAAAAATACGCAAGTTTAAAGAGAGTTGTTATTTCTTGATAAATAACAATTTCAAACTTCATTCTTGAGCTTGCTATTGATTGTAGATGGTTAAAACAAGTATTATTCGATTGAACAAAATATTTTCTATCAAACACATTTTAGCTTTATAAAGTTTCAGCATCGTAAATATAAAAAAAATTAAAAAAATACGCAAGTTTAAAGATAGTTGTTATTCTTTGATAAGTACTAAATTCAAACTTCATTCTTAAGCTTGCTATTAATTGTAGATGGTTGAAACAAATACCATTTAATTGAGCAGAAAATTTTCTATCAAATACATTCTATTTTTATAACGTTTCAACAACGTAAATATAAAAAAAATTAAAAAAATGCGCAAGTTTAAAAATAGTCGTTATTCCTTGATAAGTACCAATTTCAATCTTTAGTCTTGAGCTTGTTTTTAACTGTGTATAGTTAAAACAAGTACCATTCAATTGAGCAGGAAATTTTCTATCAAATACACCTTACTTTTATAACGTTTTAGGGATTTAAATATAAAAAAATTTAAAAAATGCGCAAGTTTAGAGATAGTCGTTATTCCTTGATAAGTACCAATTTTAAACTTTATCCTTGAGCTTGCTATTAATTGTAGATAGTTAAAACAAGTACCATTTAATTAAACGGGAAATTTTCTATCAAATACATTCTATTTTTATAACGTTTCAGCAATGTAAATAAAAAAAAAATAAAAAAATGCGCAAGTTTAAAAAGAGTCGTTATTTCTTGATAAATACCAACTTCAAACTTCATTTTTGAGCTTGCTATTGATTGTAGATGGTTAAAGCAAATACCATTCGATTAAGCAAAAAATTTTCTATCAAATACATCTAACTTTTATAACGTTTTAGCGATTTAAATATAAAAAAATTTAAAAAATGCGCAAGTTTAATGATAAGTACCAATTTTAAACTTTATTCTTGAGCTTGCTATTAATTGCAGATGGTTAAAACAAGTACCGTTCGATTAAACAGGAAATTTTCTATCAAATACATTCTAATTTTTTAACGTTTCAGCAATGTAAATATAAAAAAAAATAAAAAAATGCGTAAGTTTAAAAAGAGTCGTTATTTCTTGATAAATATCAATTTCAAACTTTATTCTTGAGCTTGCTATTGATTGTAAATGGTTGCAGCAAATACTATTCAATTGAGCAGGATATTTTCTATTAAACACATTTTAGTTTTATGGAGTTTTAGCAATGTAAATATAAAAAAAATTAAAAAAATACGCAAGTTTAAAGATAGTTGTTATTCCTTGATAAGTACCAATTTTAAACTATATTCTTGAGCTTGCTATTAATTGTAGATGGTCGACAGAAGTACCATTTGATTGACCAAGAAATTTTCTATCAAATACTTTCTACTTTTATGACGTTTCAGCGATGTAAATATAAAAAAAAATCAAAAAAATACGCAAGTTTAAAGAGAGTTGTTAATTCTTGATAAATACCAATTTCAAACTTCATTCTTGAGCTTGATATTACTTGTAGATGGTTGAAGCAAATACCATTTGATTTAGCAGAGAATTTTCTATTAAATGTATCTTACTTTTATTACGTTTCATCAATGTAAATATAAAAAAAAATCAAAAAAATACGCAAGTTTAAAGATAGTCGTTATTCCTTGATAAGTACCAATTGCAAACATCATTCTTGAGCTTGCTATTAATTGTAGATGGTTGAAGCAAATACCATTTGATTAGGCAAAAAATTTTCCATCAAATATATTCTACTTTTATAACGTTTCAGCAATGTAAATATAAAAAAAATTTAAAAAATTTGCAAGTTTAAAGATATTCGTTATTTCTTGATAAGTACCAATTTCAAACTTCATTCCTAAGCTTGCTGTTAATTGTAGATGGTTAATACAAGTACCATTCGATTGAGCAGGAAATTTCCTATCAAATACATCCTACTTTTATAACGTTTCAGCAATTTAAATATAAAAAAAAAATAAAAAAGTACTCATGTTTAAAGAGAGTTGTTATTTCTTGATAAATACCAATTTCAAACTTCATTCTTGAGCTTGCTATTGATTGTAGATGGTTGAAGCAAGTACTATTCGATTAAGCAGGATATTTTCTATCAAACACAATTTAGCCTTATAAAGTTTCAGCAATCTAAATATAAAAAAAATCAATTAAATACTCAAGTTTTAAGATAGTCGTTATTCCTTGATAAGTACCAATTTCAAACTTCATTCTTGAGCTTGCTATTAATTGTAGATGGTTGAAGCAAATACCACTCAATTTAGCAAAAATTTTCCATCAAATACATTCTACCTTTATTACGTCTCAGCAATGCAAATATAAAAAAAATTTAAAAAATATACAAGTTTAAAGATAGTCGTTATTCCTTGATAAGTACCAATTTCAAACTTCATTCTTGAGTTTGCTATTGATTGTAGATGGTTAAAACGAATACCATTCGATTAAGCAAAAAATTTTCTATCAAATACATCTTACTTTTATAACGTTTTAGCGATTTAAATATAAAAAAATTTAAAAAATGAGCAAGTTTAATTGTAAGTACCAATTTTAAACTTTATTCTTGAGCTTGCTATTAATTGCAGATAATTAAAACAAATACCGTTCGACTAAACAAAAAATTTTCTATCAAATACATTCTAATTTTTTAACGTTTTAGCAATGTAAATATAAAAAAAATCAAAAAAATACGCAAGTTTAAAGATAGTTGTTATTCCTTGATAAGTACCAATTTTAAACTATATTCTTAAGCTTGCTATTAATTGCAGATGGTTGAAACAAATACCATTTAATTAAGCAGAAAATCTTCTATCAAATACGTCTTTTTTTATAATGTTTCAACAATGTAAATATAAAAAAAATTAAAAAAATACGCAAGTTTAAAAATAGTCCTTACTTCTTGTTAAGTACCAATTTCAGACTTTATTTTTAAGCTTGCTATTAATTGTAGATGGTTGAAGTAAATACCATTCTATTAAGTAGAAAAATTTCTATTAAATACATTTTACTTTTATAACGTTTCAGCAATGTAAATATAAAAAAAATCAAAAAAATGCAGATAGTCGTTATTCTTTGATAAGTACCAATTTCAAACTTCATTCTTGAGCTGGCTATTGATTGTAAATGGTTGAAGCAAGTACTATTCGATTAAAAAAAATATTTTCTATCAAACACATTCTAGTTTTATAAAGTTTTAGCAATGTAAATGTAAAAAAAATTAAAAAAATACGCAAGTTTAAAGAGAGTCGTTATTTCTTGATAAATACCAAATTTAAACTTCATTTTTGAGCTTGATATTACTTGTAGATGGTTGAAGCAAATACCATTTGACTTAGCAGAAAATTTTCTATTAAATGTATCTTACTTTTATTACGTTTTATTAATGTAAATATAAAAAAAAATTAAAAAAATACGCAAGTTTAAAGATAGTCGTTATTTCTTGATAAGTACCAATTTCAAACATCATTCTTGAGCTTGCTAATAATTGTAGATGGTTAATGCATGTACTATTCGATTGAGCAGGAAATTTTCTATCAAATACATCCTACTTTTGTAACGTTTCAGTAATTTAAATATAAAAAAAAATAAAAAAATACTCATGTTTAAAGAGAGTCGTTATTTCTTGATAAATACCAATTTCAAACTTCATTCTTGAGCTTGCTATTGATTGTAGATGGTTAATACAAGTACCATTCGATTAAGCAAAAAATTTTCTATCAATCACATCTTACTTTTATAACGTTTAAGCGATTTAAATATAAAAAAATTTAAAAAATGCGCAAGTTTAAAGATAGTCGTTATTCCTTGATAAGTACCAATTTTAAACTTTATTCTTGAGCTTGCTATTAATTGTACGTGGTTAAAACAAGTACCATTTGATTTAATAGGAAATTTTCTATCAAATACATTCTATTTTTATAACGTTTCAGCAATGTTAATAAAAAAAATTAAAAAAATGCGCAAGTTTAAAAATAGTCCTTATTTCTTGTTAAGTACCAATTTCAAACTTTATTTTTGAGCTTGCTACTCATTGTAAATGGCTGAAGTAAGTACCATTCTATTAAGTAGAAAATTTCCTATCAAATACATTTTACTTTTATAACGTTTCAGCAATGTAAATATAAAAAAAATTAAAAAAATGCGCAAGTTTAAAGATAGTCATTATTCCTTGATAAGTACCAATTTCAAACTTCATACTTGAGCTTGCTATTGATTGTAAATAGTTGGTGCAAGTACTATTCGATTAAGCAGAATATTTTCTATCAAACACATTCTAGTTTTATAAAGTTTCAGCAATGTAAATATAAAAAAAATTAAAAAAATACGCAAGTTTAAAAAGAGTCGTTTTTTCTTGATAAATACCAATTTCAAACTTTATTCTTGAGCTTGCTATTGATTGTAGATGGTTAAGGCAAGTACCATTCAATTAAGCAAAAAATTTTCTATCAACTGCATCTTATTTTTATAACGTTTTAGCGATTTAAATATAAAAAAATTTAAAAAATGCGCAAGTTTAAAGATAGTCGTTATTCCTTGATAAGTACCAATTTTAAACTATATTCTTGAGCTTGCTATTAATTGCAGATTGTTAAAACAAGTACCGTTTAATTAAACAGGAAATTTTCTATCAAATACATTTTATTTTTCTAACGTTTCAGCAATGTAAAAATAAAAAAAATTAAAAAAATGCGCAAGTTTAAAAAGAGTCGTTATTTCTTGATAAATACCAACTTCAAACTTCATTCTTGAGCTTGCTATTGATTGCAGATGGTTCAAGCAAACATTATTCAATTAAGCAGGATATTTTCTATTAAACACATTTTAGTTTTATAAAGTTTTAGCAATGCAAATATGAAAAAAATCAAAAAAATACGCAAGTTTAAAGATAGTTGTTATTCTTTGATAAGTACCAAATTTAAACTATATTCTTGAGCTTGCTATTAATTGTAGATGGCCAACACAAGTACCATTCGATTTAGCAGAAAATTTTCTATCAAATACATTTTACTTTTATAACGTTTCAGCAATGTAAATATAAAAAAAATCAAAAAAATACGCAAGTTTAAAGAGAGTTGTTATTTCTTGATAAATAACAATTTCAAACTTCATTCTTGAGCTTGCTATTGATTGTAGATGGTTAAAACAAGTATTATTCGATTGAACAAAATATTTTCTATCAAACACATTTTAGCTTTATAAAGTTTCAGCATCGTAAATATAAAAAAAATTAAAAAAATACGCAAGTTTAAAGATAGTTGTTATTCTTTGATAAGTACTAAATTCAAACTTCATTCTTAAGCTTGCTATTAATTGTAGATGGTTGAAACAAATACCATTTAATTGAGCAGAAAATTTTCTATCAAATACATTCTATTTTTATAACGTTTCAACAACGTAAATATAAAAAAAATTAAAAAAATGCGCAAGTTTAAAAATAGTCGTTATTCCTTGATAAGTACCAATTTCAATCTTTAGTCTTGAGCTTGTTTTTAACTGTGTATAGTTAAAACAAGTACCATTCGATTGAGCAGGAAATTTTCTATCAAATACATCTTACTTTTATAACGTTTTAGGGATTTAAATATAAAAAAATTTAAAAAATGCGCAAGTTTAGAGATAGAAGTTATTCCTTGATAAGTACCAATTTTAAACTTTATCCTTGAGCTTGCTATTAATTGTAGATAGTTAAAACAAATACCATTTAATTAAACAGGAAATTTTCTATCAAATACATTCTATTTTTATAACGTTTCAACAATGTAAATATAAAAAAAAATAAAAAAATTCGCAAGTTTAAAAATAGTCGTTATTCCTTGATAAGTACCAATTTCAATCTTTAGTCTTGAGCTTGTTTTTAACTGTGTATAGTTAAAACAAGTACCATTCGATTGAGCAGGAAATTTTCTATCAAATACACCTTACTTTTATAACGTTTTAGGGATTTAAATAAAAAAAAATTTAAAAAATGCGCAAGTTTAGAGATAGTCGTTATTCCTTGATAAGTACCAATTTTAAACTTTATCCTTGAGCTTGCTATTAATTGTAGATAGTTAAAACAAGTACCATTTAATTAAACGGGAAATTTTCTATCAAATACATTCTATTTTTATAACGTTTCAGCAATGTAAATAAAAAAAAAATAAAAAAATGCGCAAGTTTAAAAAGAGTCGTTATTTCTTGATAAATACCAACTTCAAACTTCATTTTTGAGCTTGCTATTGATTGTAGATGGTTAAAGCAAATACCATTCGATTAAGCAAAAGATTTTCTATCAAATACATCTTACTTTTATAACGTTTTAGCGACTTAAATATAAAAAAATTTAAAAAATGCGCAAGTTTAATGATAAGTACCAATTTTAAACTTTATTCTTGAGCTTGCTATTAATTGCAGATGGTTAAAACAAGTACCGTTCGATTAAACAGGAAATTTTCTATCAAATACATTCTAATTTTTTAACGTTTCAGCAATGTAAATATAAAAAAAAAATAAAAAAATGCGCAAGTTTAAAAAGAGTCGTTATTTCTTGATAAATATCAATTTCAAACTTTATTCTTGAGCTTGCTATTGATTGTAAATGGTTGCAGCAAATACTATTCAATTGAGCAGGATATTTTCTATTAAACACATTTTAGTTTTATGGAGTTTTAGCAATGTAAATATAAAAAAAATTAAAAAAATACGCAAGTTTAAAGATAGTTGTTATTCCTTGATAAGTACCAATTTTAAACTATATTCTTGAGCTTGCTATTAATTGTAGATGGTCGACAGAAGTACCATTTGATTGACCAAGAAATTTTCTATCAAATACTTTCTACTTTTATAACGTTTCAGCGATGTGAATATAAAAAAAAATCAAAAAAATACGCAAGTTTAAAGAGAGTTGTTATTTCTTGATAAATACCAATTTCAAACTTCATTTTTGAGCTTGATATTACTTGTAGATGGTTGAAGCAAATACCATTTGATTTAGCAGAGAATTTTCTATTAAATGTATCTTACTTTTATTACGTTTCATCAATGTAAATATAAAAAAAATCAAAAAAATACGCAAGTTTAAAGATAGTCGTTATTTCTTGATAAGTACCAATTTCAAACATCATTCTTGAGCTTGCTATTAATTGTAGATGGTTAATGCATGCACTATTCGATTGAGCAGGAAATTTTCTATCAAATACATCCTACTTTTGTAACGTTTCAGTAATTTAAATATAAAAAAAAATAAAAAAATACTCATGTTTAAAGAGAGTCGTTATTTCTTGATAAATACCAATTTCAAACTTCATTCTTGAGCTTGCTATTGATTGTAGATGGTTAATACAAGTACCATTCGATTAAGCAAAAAATTTTCTATCAATCACATCTTACTTTTATAACGTTTAAGCGATTTAAATATAAAAAAATTTAAAAAATGCGCAAGTTTAAAGATAGTCGTTATTCCTTGATAAGTACCAATTTTAAACTTTATTCTTGAGCTTGCTATTAATTGTACGTGGTTAGAACAAGTACCATTTGATTTAATAGGAAATTTTCTATTAAATACATTCTATTTTTATAACGTTTCAGCAATGTTAATAAAAAAAATTAAAAAAATGCGCAAGTTTAAAAAGAGTCGTTATTTCTTGATAAATACCAACTTCAAACTTCATTCTTGAGCTTGCTATTGATTGTAAATAGTTGCAGCATATATTATTCAATTAAGCAAGATATTTTCTATTAAACACAATTTAGTTTTATGGAGCTTTAGCAATGTAAATATAAAAAAAATCAAAAAAATACGCAAGTTTAAAAATAGTTGTTATTCCTTGATAAGTACCAAATTTAAACTATATTCTTGAGCTTGCTATTAATTGTAGATAGTGGACATAAGTACCACTTGATTAAGCAAAAAATTTTCTATCAAATACATTATACTTTTATAACGTTTCGGCGATGTAAATATAAAAAAAATCAAAAAATTCCCCAGTTTAAAGAGAGTTGTTATTTCTTGATAAATACCAATTTCAAACTTCATTCTTGAGCTTGCTATTGACTGTAGATGGTTAAAGCAAGTATTATTCGATTGAGCAGGATATTTTCTATCAGACACATTTTAGTTTTTTGAAGTTTTAGCAATGTAAATAAAAAAAAAATAAAAAAAATTTGCAAGTTTAAAGATAGTCGTTATTCCTTGATAAGTACCAATTTCAAACTTCATTTTTAAGCTTGCTATTAATTGTAGATAGTTGAAGTAAATACCATTCTATTAATCAGAAAAATTCCTATCAAACACATTTTACTTTTATAAGTTTTCAGCAATGTAAATATAAAAAAAATCAAAAAAATGCGCAAGTTTAAAGATAGTCGTTATTCCTTGATAAGTACCAATTTCAAACTTCATTCTTGAGTTTTCTATTGATTGTAAATGGTTGAGGCAAGTACTATTTGATTGAGAAAAATATTTTCTATCAAACACATTTTAGTTTTATATAGTTTCAGCAATGTAAATATAAAAAAAATTAAAAAAATGCGCAAGTTTAAAAATAGTCGTTATTTCTTGATAAGTACCAATTTCAAACTTCATTTTTGAGCTTGCTATTAATTGTAGATGGTTGAAGTAAAAAATATTCGATTAAGCAGAAAATTTCCTATCAAATGCATTCTACTTTTATAACGTTTTAGCAATGTAAATATAAAAAAAAAATCAAAAAAATGCGCAAGTTTAAAGATAGTCGTTATTTCTTAATAAGTACTAATTTCAAACTTCATTCTTGAGCTTGCTATTAATTGTAGATAATTGAGGTAAGTACCATTCGATTGAGCAGGAAATTTTCTAATAAATATATTCTAGTTTTATAAAGTTTCAGCAATGTAAATTAAAAAAAATCAAAAAAATACGCAAGTTTCAAAAGAGTCGTTATTCCTTGATAAGTAATAATTTCAAACTTCATTATTGAGCTTGCTGTTAATTGTAGATGGTTGAAGGAAATACCATTCGATTAAACAAAAAATTTTCTATCAAATACATTCTACTTTTAAAACGTTTTAGCAATGTAAATAAAAAAAAATCAAAAAAATATGCAAGTTTAAAGATAGTCGTTATTCCTTGATAAGTACCAATTTCAAACTTCATTCTTGAACTTGCTATTAATTGTAGATAACTAAAGCAAGCACCGTTTGATTGAGCAGAAAATTTTATATTAAACACATTTTAGTTTTCAGCAGGTTTCAGCAATGTATATAAAAAAATCATAAAAATGCGCAAGTTTAAACATAGTCGTTATTCCTTGATAAGTACCAAATTCAAACTTCATTCTTAAGCTTGCTATTGACTGTAGATGGTTGAAGCAAGTATTATTCGATTAAGCAGGATATTTCCTATCAAACACATTATAGTTTTATAAAGTTTCAGCAATGTAAATATAAAAAAAATCAAAAAAATTACCAAGTTTAAATAGAGTTGTTATTTCTTGATAAATACCAATTTCAAACTTCATTTTTGAGCATGCTATTGACTGTAGATGGTTGAAGTAAGTACTATTCGATTGAGCAGGATGTTTTTTATCAAACACATTTTAGTTTTATAAAGTTTCAGCAATATAAATATAAAAAAATCAAAAAATTACGCAAGTTTAAAAAGAGTCGTTATTCCTTGATAAGTACCAAATGCAAACTTCACTCTTGAGCGTGCTATTGATTGTAGATGTTTGAAGCTAGTACTATTTGATTGAGCAGGATATTTTCTATCAAACACATTTTAGTTTTAGAAAATTTCAGCAATGTAAATATAAAAAAAATCAAAAAAATTACCAAGTTTAAAGAGAGTCGTTATTTCTTGATAAATACCAATTTCAAACTTCATTCTTGAGCTTGCTATTGATTGTAGATAGTTGAAGCAAATACCATTTGATTGAGCAGAAAATGTTCTATCAAATACTTTTTACTTTTATAACGCTTCAGCAATGTAAATAAAAAAAAAATTAAAAAAATACGCAAGTTTAAAGTTAGTCGTTATTTCTTAATAAGTACCAATTTCAAACTTTATTTTTGAACTTGCTAATAATTGTAGATGGTTGAAACAAATACCATTTGTTTAAGCAGGAATTTTTTAATTAAATACGTTTTTCATTTATAACGTTTCGGCAATGTAAATATAAAAAAATCAAAAAAATACGCAAGTTTAAATATAGTCGTTATTCCTTGATAAGTACCAATTTCAAACTTTATTCTTGAGCTTGCTGTTAATTGCAGATGGTTGAAACAAATACTATTTAATTAAGCAGAAAATTTCCTATCGAACGCATTTCAGTTTTATAAAGTTTCAGCAATGTAAATATAAAAAAAATCAAAAAATTACGCAAGTTTAAAGATAGTCGTTATTCCTTAATAAGTACCAAATTCAAACTTCATTCTTGAGCTTGCTATTAATTGTATATGGTTAAAGCAAATACTGTTTGATTAAGCAGAAAATTTTCTATCGAACACATTCTAGTTTTATAAAGTTTTAGCAATGTAAATATAAAAAAAAACAAAAAAATTACCAAGTTTAAAGAGAGTCGTTATTTCTTGATAAATACCAATTTCAAACTTCATTCTTGAGTTTACTATTGATTGTAGATGGTTGAAGTAAAAACTATTCGATTGAACAGGATATTTTTTATCAAACGCATTTTAGTTTTATAAAGTTTCAGCAATATAAATATAAAAAAATCAAAAAATTACGCAAGTTTAAAAAGAGTCGTTATTCCTTGATAAGTACCAAATTCAAACTTCATTCTTGAGCGTGCTATTGATTGTAGATGTTTGAAGCTAGTACTATTCGATTGAGCAGGATATTTTCTATCAAACGCATTTTAGTTTTAAAAAATTTCAGCAATGTAAATATAAAAAAAATCAAAAAAATTACCAAGTTTAAAGAGAGTCGTTATTTCTTGATAAATACCAATTTCAAACTTCATTCTTGAGCTTGCTATTGAGTGTAGGTGGTTGAGGCAAGTACTATTCGATTGAGCAGGATATTTCCTATCAAACACAATCTAGTTTTATAAAGTTGTAGCAATGTAAATATAAAAAAAAACAAACAAATACGCAAGTTTAAATATAGTCGTTATTCCTTGGTAAGTACCAATTTCAAACTTCATTCTTGAGCTTGCTATTAACTGTAGATGGTTGAGGCAAATACCATTTGATTAAACAAAAAATTTCCTATCAATTACATTCTACTTTTATAACGTTTCCGCAATGTAAATATAAAAAAAAATTGAAAATTTTGCAAGTTTAAAGATAGTCGTTATTTCTTGATAAGTACTAATTTCAAACTTCATTCTTGAGCTTGCTGTTAATTGTAGATAATTGTGGCAAGTACCATTTGATTGAGCATAAAATTTTCTATTAAACGCATTCTACTTTTATAACGTTTCAGCAATGTAAAGAAATAAAAAATAAAAAAAATTGCGCAAGTTTATACATAGTCGTTATTCCTTGAAAAGTTCCAATTTCAAACTTCATTCTTAAGCTTGCTATTAATTGTAGATAATTAAAGCAAATACCATTTGATTAAGCAGAAAATGTTCTATTAAATAATAAAATTCTACTTTTATAACGTTTTAGCAATGTAAATATAAAAAAAATCAAAAAAATGCGCAAGTTTAAACATAGTCGTTATTCTTTGATAAGTACCAATTTCAAACTTCATTCTTGAGTTTGCTATTAACTGTAAATGGTTGAGGAAAATACCATTCGATTAAGCAGAAATTTTCTTATTAAATACATCTTATTTTTATAACGTTTCAGCAATGTAAATATAAAAAAAATTAAAAAAATTCGCAAGTTTAAAAATAGTCGTTATTTCTTGATAAGTACCAACTTCAAACTTTATTCTTGAGCTTCCTGTTAATTGTAAATGGTTGAGGCAAGTACTATTCGATTGAGCAGGATATTTTCTATCAAACACATTTTAGTTATATAAAGTTTCAGCAATGTAAATATAAAAAAAATTAAAAAAATGCACAAGTTTAAACATAGTCGTTATTCCTTGATAAGTACCAATTTCAAACTTCATTTTTAAGCTTGCTATTAATTGTAGATAGTTAAAGCAAATACTATTCAATTAAGCAAAAAATTTTCTAATAAATACTCCTACTTTTATAACCTTTTAGCAATGTAAATATAAAACAATCAAAAAAATACGCAGGTTTAAAGAGCGTCGTTATTTCTTGATAAATACCAATTTCAAACTTCATTCTTAAGCTTGCTATTGATTGTAAATAGTTGAAGCAAATACTATTCGATTAAGCAGGATATTTTTTATTAAACACATTTTAGTTTTATAAAGTTTCAACAATGTAAATAAAAAAAAAATCAAAAAAATACGCAAGTTTCAAAAAAGCCGTTATTTCTTGATAAGTAATAATTTCAAACTTTATTCTCGAGCTTGCTATTAATTGTAGATGGTTAAAGAAAATACCATTCGATTAAGTAAAAAATTTTCTATCAAATACATTTTACCTTTAAAACGTTTCAGCAAAGTAAATAAAAAAAAAATACGCAAATTTAAACAGAGTCGTTATTTCTTGATAAATACCAATTTCAAACTTTATTTTTGAGCTTTCTGTTATCTGTAAATGGTTAAAGAAAATACTATTTGATTAAGCAGGAAATTTTCTATCAAATACATCCTACTTTTATAACGTTTTAGCAATGTAAATATAAAAAAAATTAAAAAAATGCGCAAGTTTAAACATAGTCGTTATTCCTTGATAAGTACCAATTTCAAACTTCATTCTTGAGCTTGCTGTTAATGATAGAAGATTGAAACAAATAACATTCGATTGAGTTAAAAATTTCCTATCATACGCATTTTACTTATATAACGTTTTAACAATGTAAATATAAAAAATCAAAAAAATACGCAAGTTTAAAGAGCGTCGTAATTTCTTGATAAATACTAACTTTAAACTTTATTCTTAAGCTTGTTATTGATTGTAAATAGTTGAAGCAAATACCATTCGATTAGGCAGAAAATTTTCTATCAAATACATCCTACCTTTATAAAGTTTCAGCAATGTAAATATATAAAAAAATTATAAAATACGCAAGTTTAAATATAGTCGTTATTCCTTGATAAGTACCATTTCAAACTTTATTCTTGAGCTTGCTATTAATTGTAGATGGTTGAAGCAAATACCGTTTGATTAAGCAAAAAATTTTCTATTAAATACATCCTACCTTTATAAAGTCTCAATAATGTAAATATAAGAAAAACCCAAAAAAATACGCAAGTTTAAATATAGTCGTTATTCATTGATAAGTACCAATTTCAAACTTCATTTTTGAGCTTGCTATTAATTGTAGATGGTTGAAGCAAATACCATTCGTTTGAGCAAAAAATTTTCTATCAAATACGTTCTACTTTTATAACGCTTCAGCAATGTAAATAAAAAAAAAATTTAAAAAATTCGCAAGTTTAAAATTAGTCGGTATTTCTTGATAAATACCAGTTTCAAACTTTGTTCTTGAGCTTGCTATTAACTGTAGATGGTTGAGGCAAATAAAATTCGATTAAGCAGGAAATTTCCTATCAAATACATCCTATATTTATAACGTTAAAGCAACTATTCGATTGAGCAAAATATTTTCTCTCAAGCACATTTTAGTTTTATAAAATTTCAGCAATGTAAATATAAAAAAAATCAATAAAATACGCAAGTTTAAATATAGTCGTTATTCCTTAATAAGTACCAGTTTCAAACTTTATTCTTTGGCTTGCTGTTAATTGCAGATGGTTGAAACAAATACTATTTGATTAAGCAGAAAATTTCCTATCGAACGCAATCTAGTTTTATAAAGTTTCAGCAATGTATATATAAAAAAAATCAAAAAATTACGCAAGTTTAAAGATAGTCGTTATTCCTTAATAAGTACCAAATTCAAACTTCATTCTTGAGCTTGCTATTAATTGTATATGGTTAAAGCAAATACTATTTGATTAAGCAGAAAATTTTCTATCGAACACATTCTAGTTTTATAAAGTTTTAGCAATGTAAATATTAAAAAAATCAAAAAAATTACCAAGTTTAAAAAGAGTCGTTATTCCTTGATAGGTACCAATTTCAAACTTCATTCTTGAGCTTGTTATTGATTGTAGATGTTTGAAGCAAGTACTATTCGATTGAGCAGGATATTTCCTATCAAACACAATCTAGTTTTATAAAGTTTTAGCAATGTAAATATAAAAAAAAACAAAAAAATTACCAAGTTTAAAGAGAGTCGTTATTTCTTGATAAATACCAATTTCAAACTTCATTCTTGAGTTTGCTATTGATTGTAGATGGTTGAAGTAAAAACTATTCGATTGAACAGGATATTTTTATCAAACACATTTTAGTTTTATAACGTTTCAGCAATATAAATATAAAAAAATCAAAAAATTACGCAAGTTTAAAAAGAGTCGTTATTCCTTGATAAGTACCAAATTCAAACTTCATTCTTGAGCGTGCTATTGATTGTAGATGTTTGAAGCTAGTACTATTCGATTGAGCAGGATATTTTCTATCAAACACATTTTAGTTTTATAAAATTTCAGCAATGTAAATATAAAAAAAATCAAAAAAATTACCAAGTTTAAAGAGAGTCGTTATTTCTTGATAAATACCAATTTCAAACTTCATTCTTGAGCTTGCTATTGAGTGTAGGTGGTTGAGGCAAGTACTATTCGATTAAGCAGGATATTTTTTATTAAACACATTTTAGTTTTATAAAGTTTCAACAATGTAAATAAAAAAAAATCAAAAAAATACGCAAGTTTCAAAAAAGCCGTTATTTCTTGATAAGTAATAATTTCAAACTTTATTCTCGAGCTTGCTATTAATTGTAGATGGTTAAAGGAAATACCATTCGATTAAGTAGAAAATTTTCTATCAAATACATTTTACCTTTAAAACGTTTCAATAATGTAAATAAAAAAAAATACGCAAATTTAAACAGAGTCGTTATTTCTTGATAAATACCAATTTCAAACTTTATTTTTGAGCTTTCTGTTATCTGTAAATGGTTAAAGAAAATACTATTTGATTAACAGGAAATTTTCTATCAAATACATCCTACCTTTATAACGTTTTAGCAATGTAAATATAAAAAATATTAAAAAAAATGCGCAAGTTTAAATATAGTCGTTATTCCTTGATAAGTACCAATTTCAAACTTCACTTTTGAGCTTGCTATTAACTGTAGATGGTTGAAAAAAGCACCATTCGATTAAGCAAAAAATTTTCTATCAAACACATTTTACCTTTTTAACGTATTAGCAATGTAAATGAAAAAAAATTAAAAAAATGCGCAAGTTTAAAGATAGTCGTTTTTTCTTGATAAGTACCAAATTCAAACTTTATTCTTGAGCTTGCTATTAATTGTAGATGGTTAAAACAAATACCATTTGATTAGGCAAAAAATTTTCTATCAAATACATTTTTTTTTAAATGTTTTAGCAATGTAAGTATAAAAAAAATTAAAAAAATACCCAAGTTTAAAGATAGTCGTTATTTCTTGATAAATAATAACTTCAAACTTCATTCTTAAGCTTGCTATTAATTGTAGATGGTTGAAACAAGCAAATTGAGCAGGAAATTTTTTATTAAATACATTTTACTTTTATAACGTTTCAGCAATGTAAATATAGAAAAAACTAAAAAAATGCGCAAGTTTAAAAATAGTCGTTATTCCTTGTTAAGTACCAACTTCAAACTTTATTTTTGAGCATGCTATTATTTGTAGATGGTTGAAGCAAGTACCATTTTATTAAATAGAAAATTTCCTACCAAATACATCCTACCTTCGTAACGTCTTAGCAATGTAAATATAAAAAAAATTAAAAAAATTAGCAAGTTTAAAGATAGTCGTTATTCCTTGATAAGTATCCAATTTCAAACTTTCTTCTTAAGCTTGCTATTAATTGTAGATAGTTGAAACAAACACCATTCGATTAAGCAGAAAATTTTCTATCAAATACATTTTTTTTTATAATGTTTCAGCAATGTAAATATAAAAAAAATAAAAAAAATACGCAAATTTAAAAATAGTTCTTATTCCTTGATAAGTACCAATTTCAAACTTCATTTTTGAGCTTGCTATTAATTGCAGATGGTTAAAAAAAATATCATTCAATTGAACAAAAAATTTGCTATCAAATGCATCTTATTTTTATAACGTTTCAACAATGTAAATATAAAAAAAATAAAAAAATTTGCAAGTTTAAATATAGTCGTTATTTCTTGATAAGTACCAATTTCAAACTTTATTCTTGAGCTTGCTATTGACTGTAGATGGTTGAAGCAAAGACTATTTAATTGAGCAGGATATTTTTTATGAAACACATTTTAGTTTTATAAAGTTTCAGCAAAATAAATATAAAAAAATCAAAAAAATAAGCAAGTTTAAAGATAGTTGTTATTCCTTGATAAGTACCAATTTCAAACTTTATTCTTGAGCTTACTATTAATCGTAGATGGTTGAAGCAAGTACCATTCGATTGAGCAGGAAATTTCCTATTAAATACATTCTATCTTTATAACGTTTCAACAATGAAAATATAAAAAAAATTAAAAAAATGCGCAAGTTTAAAAAGAATCGTTATTTTTTGATAAATACCAATTTCAAACTTCATTCTTGAGCTTGCTATTGATTGTAGATGGTTAATACAAGTACCATTCGATTAAGCAAAAAATTTTCTATCAACCACATCTTACTTTTATAACGTTTAAGCGATTTAAATATAAAAAAATTTAAAAAATGCGCAAGTTTAAAGATAGTCGTTATTCCTTGATAAGTACCAATTTTAAACTTTATTCTTGAGCTTGCTATTAATTGTACGTGGTTAGAACAAGTACCATTTGATTTAATAGGAAATTTTCTATTAAATACATTCTATTTTTATAACGTTTCAGCAATGTTAATAAAAAAAATTAAAAAAATGCGCAAGTTTAAAAAGAGTCGTTATTTCTTGATAAATACCAACTTCAAACTTCATTCTTGAGCTTGCTATTGATTGTAAATAGTTGCAGCATATATTATTCAATTAAGCAAGATATTTTCTATTAAACACATTTTAGTTTTAAAGAGTTTTAGCAATGTAAATATAAAAAAAATCAAAAAAATACGCAAGTTTAAAGATAGTTGTTATTCCTTGATAAGTACTAATTTCAAACTTCATTCTTGAGCTTGCTATTAATTGTAGATGGTTGAAGCAAATATTGTTCGATAAAGCAGAAAATTTCCTTTCAAATACATTCTACTTTTATAACGTTTAAGCAATGAAAATATTAAAAAAATTAAAAAAATGCGCAAGTTTAAAGATAGTCGTTATTCCTTGATAAGTACCAATTTCAAACTTCATTCTTGAGCTTGCTATTGACTGTAGATGGTTGAGGCAAATACTATTCGATTAAGAAAGAAATTTTCTATCAAATATATCTTACTTTTACAACGTTTTAGCAATTTAAATATAAAAAAATTAAAAAAATGCGCAAGTTTAAAGATAGTCGTTATTCCTTGATAAGTACCAATTTCAAACTTCATTCTTAAGCTTGCTATTAATTGTAGATGGTTAAGGCAAATACCATTCGATTGAGCAGAAAATTTCCTATCAAATACATTTCACTTTTATAACGTTTCAACAATAAAAACATAAAAAAAATTAAAAAAATGCGCAAGTTTAAAAAGAGTCGTTATTTCTTGATAAATACCAATTTCAAACTTTATTCTTGAGCTTGCTATTGATTGTAAATGGTTGAAGCAAATACTATTCAATTAAGCAAAATAATTTCTATTAAACACATTTTAGTTTTATAGAGTTTTAGCAATGTAAATATAAAAAAAATCAAAAAAATACGCAAGTTTAAAAAGAGTCGTTATTTCTTGATAAATACCAATTTCAAACTTCATTCTTGAGCTTGCTATTGATTGTAGATAGCTGAAACAAGTACCATTCTATTGAGCAGTAAATTTTCTATTAAATACATCTTTTTTTATAATCTTTCAGCAATGTAAATATAAAAAAAATTTAAAAAATACGCAAGTTTAAAAATAGTTGTTATTCTTTGATAAGTACCAATTTCAAACTTCGTTCTTGAGTTTGCTATTAATTGTAGATGGTTGAAGCAAATACCATTTAATTGAGCAGAAAATTTTCTATCAAATAAGTCCCACTTTTAAAACGTTTCAGCAATGTAAGTATAAAAAAAGTCAAAAAAATACGCAAGTTTAAAGAGAGTTGTTATTTCTTGATAAATACCAATTTTAAACTTCATTCTTGAGCTTGCTATTGACTGTCGATGGTTAAAACATGTTATGTGCGATTGAGCAGGATATTTTCTATCAAACATATTTTAGTTTTATAAAGTTTCAGCATTGTAAATATAAAAAAAAATCAAAAAAATACGCAAGTTTGAAGATAGTTGTTATTCTTTGATATGTACCAATTTCAAACTTCATTCTTGAGCTTGCTATTAATTGTAGATGGTTGAGGTAAATACAGTTCGATTGAGCAAAAAATTTCTATCAAATACATCCTACCTCCATAACGTCTTAGCAATGTAAATATAAAAAAAAATTAATAAAATTCGCAAGTTTAAAGATAGTCGTTATTCCTTGATATGTACCAATTTCAAACTTTATTCTTGAGCTTGCTATTGACTGTAGATGGTTGAAGCAAAGACTATTTAATTGAGCAGGATATTTTTTATGAAACACATTTTAGTTTTATAAAGTTTTAGCAAAATAAATATAAAAAAAATAAAAAAAATACGCAAGTTTAAATATAGTCGTTATTCCTTGATAAGTACCAAGTTTAAACTTCATTTTTGAGCTTGCTATTAATTGCAGATGGTTGAAAAAATATCATTCAATTGAACGAAAAATTTGCTATCAAATGCATCTTTCTTTTATAACGTTTCAACAATGTAAATATAAAAAAAAATAAAAAAATTTGCAAGTTTAAATATAGTCGTTATTTCTTGATAAGTACCAATTTCAAACTTTATTCTTGAGCTTGCTATTGACTGTAGATGGTTGAAGCAAATACTATTTAATTGAGCAGGATATTTTTTATGAAACACATTTTAGTTTTATAAAGTTTCAGCAAAATAAATATAAAAAAATCAAAAAAATAAGCAAGTTTAAAGATAGTCGTTATTCCTTGATAAGTACCAATTTCAAACTTTATTCTTGAGCTTACTATTAATCGTAGATGGTTGAAGCAAGTACCATTCGATTGAGCAGGAAATTTCCTATTAAATACATTCTATCTTTATAACGTTTCAACAATGAAAATATAAAAAAAATTAAAAAAATGCGCAAGTTTAAAGAGAATCGTTATTTTTTGATAAATACCAATTTCAAACTTCATTCTTGAGCTTGCTATTGATTGTAAATAGTTGGAGCAAATACTATTTGATTGAGCAAGATATTTTCTATTAAACACATTTTAGTTTTATAGAGTTTTAGCAATGTAAATATAAAAAAAATCAAAAAAATACGCAAGTTTAAAGATAGTTGTTATTCCTTGATAAGTACTAATTTCAAACTTCATTCTTGAGCTTGCTATTAATTGTAGATGGTTGAAGCAAATATTGTTCGATAAAGCAGAAAATTTCCTTTCAAATACATTCTACTTTTATAACGTTTAAGCAATGAAAATATTAAAAAAATTAAAAAAATGCGCAAGTTTAAAGATAGTCGTTATTCCTTGATAAGTACCAATTTCAAACTTCATTCTTGAGCTTGCTATTGACTGTAGATAGCTGAAACAAGTACCATTCTATTGAGCAGTAAATTTTCTATTAAATACATCTTTTTTTATAATCTTTCAGCAATGTAAATATAAAAAAAATTTAAAAAATACGCAAGTTTAAAAATAGTTGTTATTCTTTGATAAGTACCAATTTCAAACTTCGTTCTTGAGTTTGCTATTAATTGTAGATGGTTGAAGCAAATACCATTTAATTGAGCAGAAAATTTTCTATCAAATAAATCCCACTTTTAAAACGTTTCAGCAATGTAAGTATAAAAAAAGTCAAAAAAATACGCAAGTTTAAAGAGAGTTGTTATTTCTTGATAAATACCAATTTTAAACTTCATTCTTGAGCTTGCTATTGACTGTCGATGGTTAAAACAAGTTATGTGCGATTGAGCAGGATATTTTCTATCAAACATATTTTAGTTTTATAAAGTTTCAGCATTGTAAATATAAAAAAAATCAAAAAAATACGCAAGTTTGAAGATAGTTGTTATTCTTTGATAAGTACCAATTTCAATCTTCATTCTTGAGCTTGCTATTAATTGTAGATTAATTAAGGTTGAGGTAAATACAGTTCGATTGAGCAAAAAATTTCTATCAAATACATCCTACCTCCATAACGTCTTAGCAATGTAAATATAAAAAAAAATTAATAAAATTCGCAAGTTTAAAGATAGTCGTTATTCCTTGATAAAAACCAATTTCAAACTTTATTCTTGAGCTTGCTATTAATCGTAGATGGTTAAAACAAGTACCGTTCGATTAAGCAGAAAATTTTCTATCAAATACAGCCTACTTTTATAACGTTTTAACAATGTAAATTTAAAAAAAAATCAAAAAAATACTCAAGTTTAAAAAGAGTCGTTATTTCTTAATAAATACCAAATTCAAACTTCATTCTTGAGCTTGCTATTAATTGTAGATGGTTGAGGCAATTACTATTCAATTGAACAGCATATTTTCTATCAAACACGTTTTAGTTTTATAAAGTTTCAGCAATGTAAATATAAAGAAACTCAAAAAAATACGCAAGTTTAAAGATAGTCGTTATTCCTTGATAAGTACCAAATTCAAACTTCATTCTTGAGCTTGCTATTAATTGTAGATGGTTGAAACAAATACCATTCAACTAAACAGGAAATTTTTTATCAAATGTCTTTTATTTTTATAACGTTTCAGCAATGTAAATATAAAAAAAATCAAAAAAATACGCAAGTTTAAAGATAGTCGTTATTCCTTGATAAGTACCAATTTCAAACTTCATTTTTGAGCTTGCTGTTAATTGTAAAGGGTTAAAGCGAATACCATTCGATTAAGCAGGAAATTTTTTATCAAATGTATCTTATTTTTATAACGTTTCAGCAATGTAAATATAAAAAAAAATTAAAAAAATGCGCAAGTTTAAAAATAGTCGTTATTCCTTGATAAATACCAACTTCAAACTACATTATTGAGCTTGCTATTAATTGTAGATGGTTGAGGCAAGTACTATTCAATTGAACAGGATATTTTCTATCAAACACGTTTTACTTTTATAACGTTTCAGCAATGTAAATATAAAAAAAATTAAAAAATGCGCAAGTTAAAAAATAGTCGTTATTCCTTGATAAGCACCAACTTCAAACTTCATTCCTGAGCTTGCTGTTAATTGTAAAGGGTTAAAGCAAATACCATTCAATTAAGCAGGAAATTTTTTATCAAACGTGTCTTATTTTTATAACGTTTCAGCAATGTATATAAAAAAAAAAATTAAAAAAATGCGCAAATTTAAAAATAGTCGTTATTTCTTGATAAGTACCAATTTCAAACTTTATTCTTGAGCTTGCTATTAACTACAGATAGTTGAAACAAATACAATTTAATTGAGCAGAAAATTTTCTATTAAATACATTTTTTTATAACGTTTCAGCAATGTAAATATTAAAACAATTAAAAAAATACGCAAGTTTAAGGAGAGTTGTTATTTCTTGATAAATACTAATTTCTAACTTCATTCTTGAGCTTGCTATTAATTGTAGATGGTTGAAACAAATACCGTTCAATTAAACAGGAAATTTTTTATCAAATATATTTTATCTTTATAACGTTTCAGCAATGTAAATATAAAAAAAATCAAAAAAATGCGCAAGTTTAATGATAGTCGTTATTCCTTGATAAGTACCAATTTCAAACTTCATTCTTGAGCTTGCTATTGATTGTAGATGGTTAGGGCAAAAACCGTTAAATTAAGCAAAAAATTTTGCTGTCAAATACATCTTACTTTTATAGCCTTTTAGCACTTTGAATATAAAAAAATTAAAAAAATGCGCAAGTTTAAAGATAGTCGTTTTTCCTTGATAAGTATCAATTTCAAACTTTATTCTTGAGCTTGCTATTGACTGTAGATGGTTAAAACAAGTATTATGCGATTGAGCAGGTTGTTTTCTATCAAACACATTTTAGTTTTATAAAGTTTTAGCAATGTAAATATAAAAAAAATCAAAAAAATACGCAAGTTTAAAGATAGTTGTTATTCTTTGATAAGTACCAATTTCAAACTTTATTCTTGAGCTTGCTATTAATTGTAGATGGTTGAAGTAAATACCGTTCGATTGAGAAAAAAATTTCCTATCAAATACATCCTACCTTCATAACGTCTTAGGAATGTAAATATAAAAAAAATTAATAAAAAATTCGCAAGTTTAAACATAGTCGTTATTCCTTGCTAAGTGCCAATTTCAAACTTTATTCTTGAGCTTGCTATTAACTGTAAATGGCTGAAGCAAGTATTATTCGATTGAGCTTCTTTGAACTTTCTATGAAATAGATTTTACTTTTATAACGTTTTAGCAATGTAAATATAAAAAAAATCAAAAAATACGCAAGTTTAAAGAGAGTCGTTTTTCCTTGATAAGTACCAAATTTAAATTTCATTCTTGAGCTTGCGATTAACTGTAAATAGTTGGGGCAAATACTATTTGATTAAGCAAAAAATTTTCTATCAAATACATTTTATCTTTATAATGCAATGTAAATATAGAAAAAATTAAAAAAATTCGCAAGTTTAAAAATAGTCGTTGTTCATTGATAAGTACCAATTTCAAACTTCATTTTTGAGCTTGCTATTGATTGTAGATGGCTAAAACAAGTACCATTCGATTGAGCAAAAAATTTCCTATCAAACACATTTTATTTTTATAACGTTTCAGCAATGAAAATATAAAAAAAATTAAAAAAATACGCAAGTTTAAAGATAGTCGTTATTCCTTGATAAGTACCAATTTCAAACTTTATTCTTGAGCTTGGTATTGATTGTAGATGGTTAAGGCAAAAACCATTGGATTAAGCGAGAAATTTTCTATTAAAAACATTTTACTTTTATAACGTTTTAGCAATTTAAATATAAAAAAATTAAAAAAATGCGCAAGTTTAAAGATAGTCATTATTCCTTGATAAGTACCAATTTCAAACTTTATTCTTGAGCTTGCTATTAATCGTAGATGGTTAAAACAAGCACCGTTCAATTGAGCAGAAAATTTCCCATCAAGTGCATTTTATCTTTATAACGTTTCAGCAATGAAAATATAAAAAAAATTAAAAAAATTTGCAAGTTTAAAGATAGTCGTCATTCCTTGATAAGTACCAATTTCAAACTTCATTCTTGAGCTTGGTATTGATTGTTGATGGTTAAGGCAAAAACCGTTGAATTAAGCAAGAAATTTTCTATCAAATACATTTTAGTTTTATAACGTCTTAGCAAATTAAATACAAAAAATTAAAAAAATGCGCAAGTTTAAAAATAGTCGTTATTCCTTGATAAATACCAATTTCAAACTTCACTCTTGAGCTTGCTATTGATTGTCGATGGATAAAACAAGTATTATGCGATTGAGCAGGATATTTTCTATCAAACACATTTTAGTTTTATAAAGTTTCTGCAATGTAAATATATAAAAAATCAAAAAAATTTGCAAGTTTAAAGATAAATGTTATTCCTTGATAAGTACCAACTTCAAACTTTATTCTTGAGCTTGCTATTAATGTACATGGTTGACACAATTACCATTCGATTGAGCAGAAAATTTACTATTAAATGTATACTACTTTCATTACGTTTCAGCAATGTAAATATAAAAAAAATCAAAAAAATACGCAAGTTTAAAGATAGTCGTTATTCCTTGATAAGTAATAATTTCAAACTTTATTTTTGAGCTTGCTAATAATTGTAGATGGCTAAAGCAAATACCGTTTGATTAAGCAGAAAATTTTTTATTAAATACATTTTACCTTTATAATGTCTCAGCAATGTAAATATAGAAAAAATTTAAAAAATGCTCAAGTTTAAAGATAGTCGTTATTTCTTGATAAGTACCAAATTCAAACTTCATTCTTGAGCTTGCTATTAATTGTAGATAATTGAAACAAATACCATTCAATTGAGCAAAAAACATTCTATCAAATACTTTTTACTTTTATAACGCTTCAGCAATGTAAATAAAAAAAAAATAAAAAAAATGCGCAAGTTTAAAGTTAGTCGTTATTTCTTAATAAGTACCAATTTCAAACTTTATTCTTGAGCTTGCTAAAAATTGTAGATGGTTGAAACAAATACTATTTATTTAAGCAGAAAATTTTTTATTAAATACGTCTTCCATTTATAACGTTTCGGCAATGTAAATATAAAAAAAATCGAAATAATTTGCAAGTTTAAAGAAAGTCGTTATTTTTTGATAAATATCAATTTCAAACTTCATTCTTGAGCTTGCTATTAATTCTAGATGGTTGAAGCAAGTACCATTCAATTGAGTAGGAAATTTTCTATCAAATACATCGTACTTTTGTAACGTTTCAGCAATGTAAATATAAAAAAAATAAAAAAAACGCAAGTTTAAATATAGTCGTTATTTCTTGATAAGTACCAATTTCAAACTTCATTCTTGAGCTTGCTAATAACTGCAGATGGTTAAGGCAAATACCATTCGATTAAACAGAAAATTTCCTATCAAACACATTTTATTTTTATAACGTTTCAGCAATGTAAATATAAAAAAAATTAAAAAAATTCGCAAGTTTAAAAATAGTCGTTATTTCTTGATAAGTACCAATTTCAAACTTTATTCTTGAGCTTTCTGTTAATTGTAAATGGTATAGGCAAATACTATTTGATTGAGCAAAATATTTTCTATCAAACACATTTTAGTTTTATAAAGTTTTAGCAATGTAAATATAAAAAAAATCAAAAAAATACGCAAGTTTAAAAAGAATCGTTATTTCTTGATAAATACCAATTTCAAACTTTATTTTTGAGCTTGCTATTAACTGTAGATAGTTGAAGCAAATACCATTCGATTGAGCAGGAAATTTCCTATCAACTACATTCTACTTTTATAACGTTTCAATAATGTAAATATAAAAAAATCAAAAAAATACACAAGTTTAAAGAGAGTCGTTATTTTTTGACTAATACTAAATTCAAACTTCATTCTTGAGCTTGCTATTGATTGTAAATAGTTGAAGCAAATACTATTCAATTGAGCAAGATATTTTCTATCAAACGCATTTTATTTTTATAAAGTTTCAGCAATGTAAATATAAAAAAAATCAAACAAATACGCAAGTTTAAAATGAGTCGTTATTCCTTGATAAGTACCAATTTCAAACTTCATTCTTGAGCTTGCTATTAATTGTAGATGGTTGAAGCAAATACCATTTAATTAAGCAGAAAATTTCCTATCAAACACATTTTAGTTTTATAAAGTTTCAGCAACGTAAATATAAAAAAATCAAAAAAAATTACCAAGTTTAAAAATAGTCGTTATTTCTTGATAAATACCAATTTCAAACTTCATTCTTGAGCTTGCTATTAATTGTAAATGGTTGAAGCAAATACTTTTCGATTGAGCAGAAAAATTCCTATCAAACACGTTCTATTTTTATAACGTTTCGGCAATGTAAATATAAAAAAAATTAAAAAAATACGCAAGTTTAAAGATAGTCGTTATTCCTTGATAAGTACCAAGTTTAAACTTTATTTTTGAGCTTGCTATTGATTGTAAATGGTTGTAGCAAATACCATTTGATTAAGCAGGAAATTTCCTATCAACTACATTCTACTTTTATAACGTTTCAATAATGTAAATATAAAAAAATCAAAAAAATACACAAGTTTAAAGAGAGTCGTTATTTCTTGACTAATACTAAATTCAAACTTTATTCTTGAGCTTGCTATTGATTGCAATAGTTGAAGCAAACACTATTCAATTGAGCAAGATATTTTCTATCAAACGCATTCTAGTTTTATAAAGTTTCAGCAATGTAAATATAAAAAAAATCAAAAAAATGCCCAAGTTTAAAAAGAGTCGTTATTTCTTAATAAATACCAATTTCAAACTTCATTTTTGAGCTTGCTATTAATTGTAGATGGTTGAAGCAAATACTATTCGATTGAGCAGAAAAATTCCTATCAAATACATTCTATTTTTATAACGTTTCAGCAATGTAAATATAAAAAAAATTAAAAAAATACGCAAGTTTAAAGATAGTCGTTATTCCTTGATAAGTACCAATTTCAAACTTTATTCTTGAGCTTGGTATTGATTGTTGATGGTTAAGGCAAAAACCATTGGATTAAGCAATAAATTTTCTATTAAAAACATCTTACTTTTATAACGCTTTAGCAATGTAAATAAAAAAAAATTAAAAAAATGCGCAAGTTTAAATATAGTCGTTATTTATTGATAAGTATAATAATAATACTTTATTAACGGCATCATCATTTACAGCCTTTACAATAAACAAAACAATTAAAGATTACAAGATTCATGTTATAAATTTGTTGAGATTATTCTTAAAGTTATTAAAAGATGGTGCAAAAAAATCAATTTCACTACAGACACTATTGCATATTGATAAAATTGAATTTAAAGGTGAAAATAATGCATAATTAGTGCTGCAGTGAGAGAGATTAAATAGGGGACTATTCCTGAGATGGTATTGAGGCACATTAAAACCAATTTTTCCGAGAATGTCCGGAGCATCACACAGATTATTTAATACCTTATATACAAAACAAGCACAGTGGAATTTACGTCGAGAGTCTAACGTTTTCAGAGCAAGATAACTCAAACACATATTATACGAGCATCCCACAGTTCTCGGCAATCTATATTTAACACAATTAATAAATTTTACTTGAACCTTCTCAATTCGTCCAATGTGTGTAGCATAAAAAGGAGCCCAAACTACACAATCATACTCTAAGATAGATCTAACAAATGTAACATACAAAATAACAATAGTTCGAATATTGGTAAATTCATTAGTAAACCTCCTTATACAACCCAAGACTTTATTTGCTTTTGCTATTATATATTCATAGTGATAATTAAAAGATAACTTGCAATCAAGTATGACTCCCAGATCTTTGATTGTAGACACTATTTTCAAATCTTTACCACCGATTTTGTATTGGGGGCTAGAAGGTTTTAGCTTCCTACTAAAGTTAATTACTTGACATTTGTCACAATTTAGTACCATTTCATTTACCAGACACCATTGGTATAAAACAAATAGATCCTGCTGTAGAATGTTAACGTCCTGAACGTTATTGATCACTTTATAAATTTTTAGATCATCTGCAAATAGTTCAAAATTGCATGTAAAATTATCACAAACATCATTAATAAAGATTGAAAATAGAAGTGGACCTAATATAGAGCCTTGAGGAACGCCAGAAGGTACATGTTGCTTATCTGAAAAATTATTATGTAATTTAACAACTTGAGTTCTATTAAACAAATAACTACAAATCCAGCTAAACAGACAGCCAGATATTCCATAAGCAGATAATTTAGCTAACAGAATATGATGATTAATTTTGTCAAATGCTTTACTGAAGTCTGTGTAAACAGCATGAACCTCCAGGCCTTCACTCATAGCATTCACAATGTCATTAGTAAAATTTAAGAGATTTGTAACAGTTGATCGCTTACTAAAGAATCCATGTTGTTTAGGCGTGATAATGTTTTTAAAATTTGAGAAAATGTTGGTAAAAACAATGGATTCAAAAACTTTAGAAGGAGTGGATAAAATTGACACTGGTCGATAATTTTCAACTTTATCTCTACTACCTGATTTATATACAGGAACAATATGTGCTTCTTTCCACACCGACGGAAAGGTACCAGAATTTAATGACAAATTAAAAATTAGTTGAAGTGGAAGCGCCAAACATTGACTACATTCTCGGTAAAATCTGGGAGGAATACCATCAGGACCTGCCCCTTTACTGGTATCTAGATTCCTTAAAACGTGAATAACATCAGACACATGAACATTTACATTATTGATATTAACACATGAATCATAGGAAACATTAAAATTAGTGATATTACTTTGAACAAACACAGAAGAAAAATAATTGCTAAAAGCTTGACAAACATCATGATATGTTGAAAATAAATTTTCACCATACTTCATTGGAAGAGGAATTTGATTATTATTGGTTTTTTTGCGAATGAATTTCCAAAACTTACCAGGAGTATAAATTAAATCATTTTCAACATTTCGGATGTAAGAGTCATATGCATTTTTTATACAAATTTTACATAACTTACGCAGATTAACAAATTCCTTATAGTCTAAAGTGGAATTGGAAATCTTATATTTTTTATGAGCAGCTTTTTTGGCTTTGATAAGATTAATAATATTTTGATCAAACCAGACAGGATAACTTGTAATACTTTTTTTCCTAAAAGGAACAAATAGCTCACACGCCTTATAAATATGATAATAAAAAACACCAGTCGCATCTTCTGTATCAAGGTTTTTAAAAATTCCATTCCAATCAATAGACTTAAGGTAATTACATATATTAGAGTAACAGGCACACTTAAAATCAAAATAATAAATCACAGAATCATTGTAAATATCACAGACTACATCATATTCAATAACATAAGGAGGATGACTAGAATCTATCACAGACAAGGCGTTATCACATATGAACAAATTCAAACTATCGCAGTTGGAGAAGCAAAGATCTAATACATTACCACATTTATTTTTTATGTTACTAAATTGATTTAGAGAACATGATGACAATCCATCAACAACATCTTCAACATTTTTATTAATTGACAAAAGAGGCACAAATCCTGGAAAATTGTCGACTGATTGCCAGATGACATTAGGCAAATTATAATCACCTAGAATTATTACATCGGCATTTGAAAAGCGATCACTTATATCAATTTCAAACTTCATCAATTTCAACTAGTATCAATTTCAAACTTCAATCTTGAGCTTGCTATTGATTGTAGACGGTTGAAGCAAATACTATTCGATTGAGCAGAATATTTTCTATCAAACACATTTTAGTTTTATAATGTTTCAGCAATGTAAATAAAAAAAAATTAAAAAAATGCGCAAGTTTAAAAATAGTCGTTATTTTTTGATAAGTAATAATTTCAAACTTCATTCTTGGGCTTGCTATTAGTTGTAGATGGTTGAAGCAAAAACTATTCAATTGAGCAGAAAATTTCCTATCAAATACGTTCTACTTTTATAACGTTTCAGCAATGCAAATATAAAAAAAAATTAAAAAAATGCGCAAGTTTAAACAAAGTAGTTATTCCTTGATAAGTACCAATTTCAAACTTTATTCTTGAGTTTTCTATTAATTGCAGATGGTTGAAGCAAGTACCGTTGCATTGAGCAGGAAATTTTCTATCAAATACATTTTACTTTTAGAACGTTTCGATAATGTAAATATAAAAAATATCAAAAAAATGCGCAAGTTTATAGAGAGTCGTTATTTCTTGATAAATACCATTTTCAAACTTCATTCTTGAGCTTGCTATTGATTGTAAATCCTTGAAGCAAGTACTATTCGATTGAGCAAAAAATTTCCTATTAAATACATCTTACTTTTATAACGTTTTAGCAATGTAAATATAAAAAAATCAAAAAAATACGCAATTTTAAAAAGAGTCGTTATTTCTTGATAAATACCAATTTCAAACTTTATTCTTGAGCTTGCTGTTAACTATAGATAGTTGAAACAAATACCATTCGATTAAGCAGAAAATTTTCTATCAAATGCATTTTACTTTTATAACGCTTCATTAATGTAAATAAAAAAAAATTAAAAAAATGCGCAAGTTTAAAGATAGTCGTTATTTCTTGATAAGTACCAACTTCAAACTTCATTCTTGAGCTTGCTATTAATTGTAGATGGTTGAAGCAAGAACTATTCGATTGAGCAGAATATTTTCTATCAAACACATTTTAGTTTTATAATGTTTCAGCAATGTAAACATAAAAAAAATCAAAAAAATACGCAAGTTTAAAGATAGTCGTTATTTCTTGATAAGTACCAATTTCAAACTTTATTCTTGAGCTTGCTGTTAACTGTAGATAGTTGGAACAAATACTATTCGATTGAGCAAAAAATTTTCTATTAAATACATCCTACTTTTATAACGCATCAGCAATGTAAATAAAAAAAAATTAAAAAAATGCGCAAGTTTAAAGATAGTCGTTATTTCTTGATAAGTACCAATTTCAAACTTCATTCTTGAGCTTGCTGTTAATTGTAGATGGTTGAAGCAAGAACTATTTGATTGAGCAGAATATTTTCTATTAAACACATTTTAGTTTTATAAAGTTTTAGCAAAGTAAATATAAAAAAAATCAAAAAAATACGCAAGTTTAAAAAGGGTCGTTATTTCTTGATAAATACCAATTTCAAACTTTATGCTTGAGCTTGCTCTTAACTATAGATAGTTGAAACAAATACCATTCGATTGAGCAGGAAATTTTCTATTAAATACGTTCTACTTTTAAAACGTTTCAATAATGTAAATATAAAAAATATCAAAAAATTGCGCAAGTTTAAATAGAGTCGTTATTTCTTGATAAATACCAATTTCAAACTTCATTCTTGAGCTTGCTATTGATTGTAAATAGTTGAGGCAAGTACTGTTCGATTAATCAGGACATTTTCTATCAAACAAATTTTAGTTTTATAAAGTTTCAACAATGTAAATATAAAAAAAATCAAAAAAATTACCAAGTTTAAAAAGAGACGTTATTCCTTGATAAGTACCAAATTCATACTTTATTCTTGAGCTTGCTATTTATTGTAGATGGTTGAAGCAAGTACTATTTAATTAAGCAGGATATTTTCTATAAAACACATTTTAGTTTTATAACGTTTCAGCAATGCAAATATAAAAAAAAATCAAAAAAATTCGCACGTTTAAAGATAGTCGTTATTCCTTGATAAGTACCAATTTCAAACTTTATTCTTGAGCTTGATATTAATTGAAGATGATTGAAACAAGTACCATTTGATTTAGCAAGAAATTTTTTAATAAATACATTTTACTTTAATAACGTTTTAGCAATGTAAATATAGAAAAAATCAAAAAAATACGCAAGTTTAAAGAGAGTCGTTTTTTCTTGATAAATACCAACTTCAAACTTCATTCTTGAGCTTGCAATTGATTGTAAATATTTGAAGCAAGCACTATTTAATTGAGCAGGATATTTTCTATCAAACACATTCTAGACTCTTTTCAAACTTGCGCATTTTTTTGATTTTTTTTATATTTACATTGCTAAAACGTTATAAAAATAAAATGTATTTAATAGAAACTTTCCTGCCTAATCGAATGGTATTTGCTTCAACCATCTACATTTTATAGCAAGCTCAAGAATAAAGTTTGAAATTGGTACTTATCAAGGAATAACGACTATCTGTAAACTTGCGCAGTTTTTTAATTTTTTTTAATATTTACATTGCAGAAACGTTTTAAAAGTAAAATGTATGTGATAGAAAGCTTCCTGTTTAAACAAATGGTACTTGTTTCAACCATCTACAATTAATAGCAAGCTCAAGAGTGAAGTTTGAAATTGGTATTTATCAAGGAATAACGACTATCTTTAAACTTGCGCATAATTTTGATTTTTTTTTTATATTTGCATTGCTGAAACGTTATAATAGTAGGATGTATTTGATAAAAAATTTCCTGCTTAATCAAACGGTATTTGCTTCAACTATTTACAATCAATATCAAGCTCAAGAATAAAGTTTGAAATTGGTACTTATCAAGGAATAACGACTATATTTAAACGTGCACATTTTTTTGATTTTATTAATATTTACATTGCTAAAACGTTATAAAAATAAAATATATTTGATAGGAAATTTTCTGCCTAATCGAATGGTATTTGTTTCAACCATCTACAATTAATAGCAAGCTCAAGAATAAAGTTTTAAATTGGTACTTATCAAGGAATAACGACTCTATTTAAACTTGGTAATAATTTTGATTTTTTTTATATTTACGTTGCTGAAACGTTACAAAAGTAAGATGCATTTGATAGAAAATTTTCAGTTTAATCAAACGGTATTTGCTTCAACCATTTAAAAATAATAGCAAGCTCAAGCATGAAGTTTGAAATTGGTATTTATCAGAAAATAACGACTCTTTTTAAACGTGCGTATTTTTTGGATTTTTTTTATATTTACATTGCTAAAACGTTATAAAAATAAAATATATTTGATAAGAAATTTCTTGCTTAATCGAATGGTATTTGCTTCAACCATCTACAAATAATAGCAAAATCAAGAATAAAGTTTGAAATTGGTACTTATCAAGAAATAACGACTCTTTTTAAACTTGCGTATTTTTTTGATTTTTTTTATATTTACATTGCTGAAACTTTTTTAAACTAGATTGTGTTTAATAGAAATTATCTTGTTCAGTTGAATAGTACTTGCTTCAACTATTTACAATAAATAGCAAGCTCAAGTGTAAAGCTTGAATTTAGTACTTATCAAGGAATAACGACTATCTTTAAACTTGCGCATTTTTTAGATTTTTTTTATATTTGCATTGATGAAACGTTATAAAAGTAAAACGTATTTGATAGGAATTTTTCTGCTTAATCAATTGTTATTTGCTTCAACCATCTACAATTGATAGCAAGCTCAAAAATGAAGTTTGAAATTGGTGCTTATCAAGAAATAACGACTATCTTTAAACTTTCGCATTTTTTTAATTTTTTTTTTTATATTTACATTGTAAAAGTAAAATGTGTTTAATAGGAAATTTTCTGCATAATCGAATAGTATTTGCTTCAACCATCTACAATTAATAGCAAGCTCAAGAGTAAAGTTTGAAATTAGTACTTATCAAGCAATAACGACTATGTTTAAACTTGCGTATTTTTTTGATTTTTTTTATATTTAATTAAGCAGGATATTTTTTATTAAACACATTCTAGTTTTATAAAGTTTCAGCATTGTAAAAATAAAAAAAATCGAAAAAATACGTAAGTTTAAAGATAGTTGTTATTCTTTGATAAGTACTAATTTCAAACTTCATTCTTTATCTTGCTATTAATTGTAAATGGTTGAAACAAGTACCATTCGATTGAGCAGAAAATTTTCTATCAAATACATCCTACTTTTTTAACGTTTCAGAAATGTAAATAAAAAAAAATTAAAAAAATGCGCAAGTTTAAAGATAGTCGTTATTCCTTGATAAGTACCAATTTCAAACTTCATTTTTAAGCATGCTGTTAACTGCAGGTGGTTGAAATAAATATCATTCAATTGAACAAGAAATTTTCTATTAAATGCATTTTACTTTTATAACGTTTCAACAATGTAAATATAAAAAAAAATAAAAAAATTTGCAAGTTTAAAGATAGTCGTTATTCCTTGATAAGTACCAATTTCAAACTTCATTCTTGAGCTTGCTATTGATTGCAAATAGTTGCAGCAAGTACTGTTCGATTGAGCAGAATATTTTCTATCAAACACATTTTAGTTTTATAAAGTTTCAGCAATGTAAGTATAAAAAAAATTAAATAAATACGCAAGTTTAAAAAGAGTCGTTATTTCTTGATAAATACCAATTTCAAACTTTATTATTGAGCTTGCTATTGATTGTAGATGACTTAAGCAAGCAATATTCGATTAAGCGGAATATTTTCTATCAAACACATTTTAGTTTTATAAAGTTTCAGCAATGTAAATATAAAAAAAAATCAAAAAAATACGCAAGTTTAAAGATAGTCGTTATTCCTTGATAAGTACCAAATTCAAACTTTATTTTTAAGCTTTCTATTAATTGTAGATGGTTGAAGCAAATACCATTCAATTAAACAGGAAATTTTCTATCAAATACATCTTACTTTTATAACGTTTTAACAATGTAAATATAAAAAAAAATAAAAAAATTCGCAAGTTTAAATATAGTCGTTATTTCTTGATAAGTACCAATTTCAAACTTCATTCTTGAGCTTGCTATTGATTGCAAATAGTTGAAGCAAATACTATTCAATTGAGCAGGATATTTCCTATTAAACACATTTTAGTTTTATAGAGTTTTAGCAATGCAAATATAAAAAAAATCAAAAAAATACGCAAGTTTAAAAATAGTCGTTATTCCTTGATAAGTACGAATTTCAAACTTGATTCTTGAGCTTGCTATTAATTGTAGATAATTAAAGCAAATACCATTTGATTAAGCAGAAAATTCTCTATTAAATATATTTTATTTTTATAACGTTTCAGCAATGTAAATATAAAAAAAATCAAAAAATTACGCAAGTTTAAAGATAGTCGTTATTCCTTGATAAGTAGCAATTTCAAACTTCATTCTTGAGCTTGCTATTGATTGTAGATGGTTAAAACAAGTATTATTCGATTGGGCAGGATATTTTCTATCAAACACATTTTAGCTTTATGAAGTTTCAGCATTGTAAATATAAAAAAAATCAAAAAAATACGCAAGTTTAAAGATAGTCGTTATTCCTTGATAAGTACCAATTTCAAACTTCATTTTTGAGCTTGCTATTAAATGTGATTGGTTGAAGCAAGTACTATTTAATTAAGCAGGATATTTTCAATCAAACACATTTTTGTTTTATAAAATTTTAGCAATGTAAATAAAAAAAAAATTAAAAAAATACGCAAGTAAGAAGAGAGTCGTTATTTTTTGATAAATACCAATTTCAAACTTCATTCTTGAGCTTGCTATTAATTGTAGATGATTGAAGCAAGTACCATTTGATTAAGCAGGAAATTCTCTATTAAATATATTTTATTTTTATAACGTTTCAGCAATGTAAATATAAAAAAAATCAAAAAATTACGCAAGTTTAAAGATAGTCGTTATTCCTTGATAAGTAGCAATTTCAAACTTCATTCTTGAGCTTGCTCTTAGCTGTTTGTGGTTGAAGCAAATACCATTCGATTAAGCAAAAAATTTTCTATTAAACACATTTTAGTTTTATAAAGTTTCAGCAATGTAAATATAAAAAAAATCAAAAAAATACGCAAGTTTAAAAAGAGTCGTTATTTCTTGATAAATACCAATTTCAAACTTCATTCATGAGCTTGCTATTGTTTGTAGATGGCTGAAGCAAGTATTATTCGATTGAGCAGGATATTTTCCACCAAACACATTTTAGTTTTATAAAGTTGCAGCAATGTAAATATAAAAAAAATCAAAAAAATACGCAAGTTTAAAAATAGTCGTTATTCCTTGATAAGTACCAACTTCAAACTTCATTCTTAAGCTTGCTATTAGCTGTATATAGTTGGGGCAAATATTATTTGATTAGGCAAAAAATTTTCTATCAACTACATTTTATTTTTATAAAGTTTCAGCAATTTAAATATAAAAAAATTATAAAAATGCGCAAGTTTAAAGATAGTCGTTATTCTTTGATAAGTACCAACTTCAAACTTCATTTTTGAGCTTGCTATTAATTGTAGATAATTAAAGCAAATACCATTCAATTAAACAGGTAATTTTCTATCAAATACATCTTATTTTTATAACGTTCCAGCAATATAAATATAAAAAAAATTAAAAAAATGCGCAAGTTTAAAAGTAGTCGTTATTCCTTAATAAGTACCAATTTCAAACTTCATTCTTGAGTTTGCTATTGATTGTAGATGGTTGAAGCAAGTACTATTCGATTGAGCAGGATATTTTCCATCAAACACAGTATAGTTTTATAAAGTTTCAGCAATGTAAATATAAAAAAAATCAAAAAAATGCGCAAGTTTAAAGATAGTTGTTATTCCTTGATACGTACCAATTTCAAACTTCATTCTTGAGCTTGCTATTAGTTGTCTGTGGTTGAAACAAATACCGTTCGATTAAACAGAAAGTTTTCTATCAAATACATTTTACTTTTATAACGTTTCAGCAATGTAAATATAAAAAAATTAAAAAAATGCGCAAGTTTAAAGAATGTCGTTATTCCTTGATAAGTACCAATTTCAAACGTCATTCTTGAGCTTGCTATTAGTTGTGTGTGGTTGAAGCAAATACCGTTCGATTAAACAGAAAATTTTCTATCAAATACATTTTACTTTTATTACGTTTCAGCAATATAAATATAAAAAAATTAAAAAAATGCGCAAGTTTAAAGATAGTCGTTATTCCTTGATAAGTACCAATTTCAAACTTTATTCTTGAGCTTGCTATTAATTGTAGATAGTTGAAACAAGTACCATTTGATTGAGCAAGAAATTTCCTATCAAATACATTCTACTTTTATAACGTTTCAGCAATGTAAATATAAAAAAAATCAAAAAAATACGCAAGTTTAAAGAGAGTCGTTATTTCTTGATAAATACCAATTTCAAACTTTATTCTTGAGCTTGCTATTAATTGTAGATAGTTAAAGCGAATACTATTTGATTGAGCAAGATATTTTCTATTAAACACATTTTAGTTTTATAAAGTTTTAGCAAAGTCAATATAAAAAAAATCAAAAAAATACGGAAGTTTAAATATAGTCGTTATTCCTTGATAAGCACCAAATTCAAACTTTATTCTTGAGCTTGCTATTAATTGTAGATGGTTGACACTAGTACCATTTGATTAAGCAGGAAATTTTCTATCAAATACATTCTACTTTTATAACATTTCAGCAATGTAAATATAAAAAAAATCAAAAAAATACGCAAGTTTAAAGAATGTCGTTATTTCTTGATAAGTACCAACTTCAAACTTTATTCTTGAGCTTGCTATTAATTGTAGATGGTTATAGCAAATACCATTTGATTGAGCAAGAAATTTCCCATTACATACATGCTACTTTTAAAACGTCTCAACAATGTAAATATAAAAAAAATTAAATAAATACGCAAGTTTAAGGATAGTCGTTATTTTTTGATAAGTAACAATTTCAAACTTCATTCTTGAGCTCGTTATTAATTGCAGATAGTTGAAGCAAATACTATTTGATTGAGCAGAAAATTTTCTATCAAATACATTTTACTTTTATAAGGTTTCAGCAATGTAAATATAAAAAAAATTAAAAAAATACGCAAGTTTAAAGAGAGTCGTTATTTCTTGATAAATACCAATTTCAAACTTCATTCTTGAGCTTGCTATTGATTGTAGATGGTTGAGGTAAGTACTATTCGATTGAGCAGGATATTTTCCATCAAACACATTTTAGTTTTATAAAGTTTTAGCAATGTATATATAAAAAAAATCAAAAAAATTCGCAAGTTTAAAAAGAGTCGTTATTCCTTGATAAGTACCAATTTCAAACTTTATTCTTGAGCTTGCTATTAATTGTAGATGGTTGATGCAAGTATTATTCGATTAAACAGAATATTTTTTATCAAACACATTTTAGTTTTATTAAGTATCAGCAAAGTAAATATAAAAAAAATCAAAAAAATACGCAAGTTTAAAAAGAGTCGTTATTCCTTGATAAGTACCAAATTCAAACTTTATTCTTGAGCTTGCTATTAGTTGTAGATGGTTAAAGCAAATATCATTTGATTAAGCAGGAAATTTCATTTCAAATACATTCTACTTTTATAAAGTTTCAGCAATGTAAATATAAAAAAAATTTAAAAAATACGCAAGTTTAAAAAGAGTCGTTATTCCTTGATAAGTACGAATTTTAAACTTCATTCTTGAGCTTGCTATTAATTGTAGATGTTTGAAACAAATACCATTTGTTTGAGCAGGAAACTTTCTATCAAATGCATCCTTTTTTCTGTAACGTTTTAGCAATGTAATTATAAAAAAAATCAAAAAAATACGCAAGTTTAAAGAGAGTTGTTATTTCTTGATAAATATCAATTTCAAACTTCATTCTTGAGCTTTCTGTTAATTGTAGATAGTTGAAACAAGTACCATTCGATTGGGCAGGAAATTTTATATTAAATACATCCTATTTTCATAAAGTTTTAGCAAGTTAAATATAAAAAAAAATCAAAAAAATACGCAAGTTTAAAGTGAGACGTTATTCCTTGATAAGTATCAATTTCAAACTTCATTCTTAAGCTTGCTATTTATTGTAGATGGTTGAGGCAGGTACTATTCGATTAACCAGGATATTTTTTATCAAACACATTATAGTTTTATAAAGTATTAGCAAAGTAAATATAAAAAAATTTTTAAAAAAATACGCAAGTTTAAAAAGTGTCGTTATTCCTTGATAAGTACCAATTTCAAACTTTATTCTTGAGCTTGCTATTAATTGTAGATGGTTAAAGAAAATACCGTTTGATTAAAAAGGAAAATTTTTATAAAGTACATCTTACTTTTATAACGTTTCAGCGATGTGAATAAAAAAAAAATCAAAAAAATACGAAAGTTTAAAAAGAGTCGTTATTTCTTGATAAGTACCAATTTCAAACTTCATTCTTTAGCTTGCTATTGATTGTAGATGGTTGAAGCAATTACTATTCAATTGAGCAGGAAATTTTTTATCAAACACATTCTAGCTTTATAAAGTTTCAGCAATGTAAATATAAAAAAAATTAAAAAAATACGCAAGTTGAAAGAGAGTCGTTATTCCTTGATAAGTACCAATTTTAAACTTTATTCTTGAGCTTGCTATTAATTGTAGATGGATGAAGCAAATACCATTCAATTAAGCAAAAATTTTTTTATCAAATACACTCTACTTTTATAACGTCTCAGCAATGTAAATATAAAAAAAATTAAAAAAATGCGCAAGTTTAAACATAGTCGTTATTCCTTGATAAGTACCAACTTCAAACTTTATTTTTGAGCTTGATATTAATTGCAGATATTTGATGCAAATACCATTCGATTAAGCAGAAAATTTCCTATCAAATACATTTTACTTTTATAACGTTTTAGCAATGTAAAAATAAAAAAAATCAAAAAAATGCGCAATTTCAATGATAGTCGTTATTCCTTGATAAGTACCAAATTCAAACTTTATTCTTGAGCTTGCTATTGATTGTAAATAGTTGAAGCAAGTACTATTCGATTGAGCAGGATATTTTCTATCAAACACATTTTAATTTATAAAGCTTCAGCAATGTTAATATAAAAATATTAAAAAAATACGCAAGTTTAAAGAGGGTCGTTATTCCTTGATAAGTACCAATTTCAAACTTTATTTTTGAGCTTGCAATAAATTGTAGATAGTTGAAACAAGTACCATTTAATTAAGCAGGAAGTTTCCTATTATATACATTTTATTTTTATAACGTTTCAACAATGTAAATAAAAAAATCAAAAAAATACGCACGTTTAAAGATAGTCGTTATTCCTTGATAAGTACCAACTTCAAACTTCATTCTTGAGCTTGCTATTAATTGTAAATGGTTACAGCTAATACCATTTGATTAAACAGGTAATTTTCTATTAAATATATCTTACCCTTATAACGTTTCAGCAATGTAAATATAAAAAAAAACAAAAAAATGCGCAAGTTTAAAAAGAGTCGTTATTTCTTGATAAATACTAAATTCAAACTTCATTTTTGAGTATACTATTAATTGTAGATGACTGAAGCAAGTACTATTTGATTAACCAGGATATTTTCTATCAAACACATTTTAGTTTTATAATGTTTCAGCAATGTAAATATTAAAAAAAATTAAAAAAATACGCAAGTTTAAAGATAGTCGTTATTTCTTAATAAGTACCAATTTCAAACTTCATTTTTGAGCTTGCTGTTAATTGTAGATGGTTGAAGCAAATACCACTCGATTAGGCAGGAAATTTTTTATCAACTATATCTTACTTTTATAACGTTTCAGCAATGTAAATATAAAAAAAAATTAAAAAATGCGCAAGTTTAAAAATAGTCGTTATTTCTTGATAAGTACCAATTTTAAACTTCATTTTTGAGCTTGCTATTGATTTTAAATGGTTAAAGCAAGTAATATTCGATTGAGCAGGATATTTTCTATCAAACACATTCTAGTTTTATAAAGTTTTAGCAATGTAAATATAAAAAAAATTAAAAAAATACGCAAGTTTAAAAAGAGTCGTTATTTCTTGATAAATACTAACTTCAAACTTCATTCTTGAGCTTGCTATTGATTGTAGATGGCTGAAGCAAGTATTATGCGATTAAGCAGGATATTTTCTAATAAACACATTTTAGTTTTGTAAAGTTTCAGCAATGTAAATGTAAAAAAAATCAAAAAAATAAGCAAGTTTAAAAAGAGTCGTTATTTCTTGATAAATACCAATTTCAAACTTCATTCTTGAGCTTGCTATTGATTGTAGATGGCTGAAGCAAGTATTATTCAATTGACCAGGATATTTTCTATTAAACAGAACCAATTTCAAACTTCATACTTGAGCTTGCTATTAATTGTAGATGGTTGAAGCAAGTACTATTCGAATGAAAAAGATATTTTCTATCAAACACATTATAGTTTTTTAAAGTATCAGCAAAGTAAATATAAAAAAAGTCAAAAAAATACGCAAGTTTAAAAAAAGTCGTTATTCCTTGATAAGTACCAAATTCAAACTTTATTCTTGAGCTTGCTATTAATTGTAGATGGTTGAAACAAATACCATTCGATTGGGCAGGTAATTTTATATTAAATACATCTTACTTTCATAACGTTTTGGCAATCTAAATATAAAAAAAATTAAAAAAATACGCAAGTTTAAAGAGAGTCGTTATTTCTTGATAAGTATCAATTTCAAACTTCATTCTTAAGCTTGCTATTTATTGTAGATGGTTAAAGCAAGTACTATTCGATTAACCAGGACATTTTCTATCAAACACATTAAAGTTTTATAAAGTATCAACAAAGTAAATATAAAAAAAATCAAAAAAATTCGCAAGTTTAGAAAGAGTCGTTATTCCTTGATAAGTACTAACTTCAAACTTTATTCTTGAGCTTGCTATTAGTTGTAGATAGTTACAGCAAATATCATTCGATTAAACAAAAAAATTTTCTATCAAATGCATTCTTTTTTTGTAACGTTTCAACAATGTAAATATAAAAAAATCAAAAAAATACTCATGTTTAAAGAGAGTCGTTATTTCTTGATAAATATCAATTTCAAACTCCATTCTTGAGCTTTCTATTAATTGTAGATGGTTGAAACAAGTACCATTCAGTTGGGCAGGAAATTTTATATTAAATACATTTCACCTTTATAACGTTTTAGCAATATAAATATAAAAAAAATCAAAAAAATTCGCATTTTTATAGTGAGTCGTTATTCCTTGACAAGTATCAATTTCAAACTTCATTCTTGAGCTTGCTATTAATTGTAGATAGTTAGAGCAAATACAGTTCGATTAAGCAGAAAATTTTCTATCAAACACATCTTACCTTTATAACGTTTCAGCAATATAAATATAAAAAAATTAAAAAAATGCGCAAGTTTAAAGATAGTCGTTATTCCTTAATAAGTACCAATTTCAAACTTCATTCTTGAGTTTGCTATTGATTGTAGATGGTTAAAGCAAATACTATTCGATTGAGCGGGATATTTTCTATTAAACACATTTTACCTTTATAAAGTCCTAGCAATGTAAATATAAAAAAATCAAAAAAATACGCAAGTTTAAAGATAGTGGTTATTTCTTAATAAGAACCAATTTCAAACTTAATTTTTGAGCTTGCTGTTAATTGTAGATGGTTGAAGCAAATACCATTCGATTAAACAGGAAATTTTCTATCAAATATATTTTACTTTTATAACGTTTCAACAATGTAAATAGAAAAAAAATCAAAAAAATAAGCAAGTTCAAAGATAGTCGTTATTTCTTGATAAGTACCAATTTCAAACTTTATTTTTGAGCTTGCTATTAATTGTAGATGGTTGGCACGAGTACCATTTGATTGAGCAGGAAATTTTCTATTAAATACATCCTATTTTTATAACGTTTCAACAATGTAAATATAAAAAAAATTAAAAAAATACGCAAGTTTAAAGTGAGTCTTTATTTCTTGATAAATACCAATTTCAAACTTCATTCTTGAGCTTGCTTTTAATTGTAGATGTTTGAGACAAGTACTATTCGATTGAGCAGGATATTTTCTATCAAACACATTTTAGTTTTATAAAGTTTTAGCAATGTAAATAGAAAGAAACTCAAAAAAATACGCAAGTTTAAAGATGGTCGTTATTCCTTGATAAGTACCAATTTCAAACTTCATTCTTGAGCTTGCTATTAGCTGTATGTGGTTAAAGCAAATACCGTTTAATTAAGCAGGAAATTTTCTATCCAATACATCTTACTTTTGAAAGTTTCAGTAATGTAAATATAAAAAAAAATTAAAAAAATGCGCAAGTTTAAATATAGTCGTTATTCCTTGATAAGTACAAAGTTCAAACTTCATTTTTGAGCTTTCTATTAATTGTAAATAGTTAAAGCAAATACTATTCGATTAAGCAGAAAATTTTCTATCAAATACATCTTTTTTTTATGAAGTTTCAGCAATGTAAATATAAAAAAAAAATAAAAAAATACGCAAGTTTAAATAGAGTAGTTATTTCTTGATAAATACTAATTTCAAACTTCATTTTTGAGTACGCTACTGATTGTAGATAGTTGAGGCAAGTACTATTTAATTAAGCAGGATATTTTCTATCAAACACATTTAAGTTTTATAATGTTTCAGCAATGTAAATATAAAAAAAATCAAAAAAATACGCAAGTTTAAAGATAGTCGTTATTCCTTAATAAGTACCAATTTCAAACTTCATTTTTGAGCTTGCTGTTAATTGTAGATAGTTAGGGCAAGCATTATTTGATTAAGCAGGATATTTTCTATTAAACACATTTAAGTTTTATAATGTTTCAGCAATGTAAACATAAAAAAAATCAAAAAAATTCGCAAGTTTAAAAATAGTCGTTATTCCTTGATAAGTACCAATTTCAAGCTTCATTGTTGAGTTAGCTGTTGATTTTGAATGGTTGAAGCAAATATTATTCGATTAAGCAGGATATTTTCTATCAAACGCATTCTTGTTTTATAAAATTTCAGCAATGTAAATATAAAAAAAATCAAAAAAATACGCAAGTTTAAAAAGAGTTGTTATTTTTTGATAAATACCAAATTCAAACTTTATTCTTCAGCTTGCTGTTAAGTGTAGATGGTTGAGACAAATACCATTTGATTAAGCAGGAAATTTTCTATCAAATATATCTAATTTTTATAACGTTTCAGCAATGTATATATAAAAAAAATCAAAAAAATACGCAAGTTTAAAGATAGTCGTTATTCCTTGATAAATACAAATTTCAAACTTTATTTTTGAGTATGCTATTGATTGTAGATGGTTGGAGTAAGTACTATTTAATTAAGCAGGATTTTTTCTATCAAACACATTCTAGTTTTATAAAGTTTCTACAATGTAAATGTAAAAAAAATCAAAAAAATACGCAAGTTTAAAGATAGTCGTTATTCCTTGATAAGTACCAATTTCAAACTTCATTCTTGAGCTTGCTATTGATTGTAGATGGTTAAAGCAAGTACTGTTCGATTGAGCAAAATATTTTCAATCAAACACATTTTAGTTTTATAAAGTTTCAGCAATGTAAATAAAAAAAAATTAAAAAAATACGCAAGTTTAAAAAAAGTCGTTATTTCTTGATAAATACCAACTTCAAACTTTATTCTTGAGCTTGCTATTAATTGTAGATGGTTGAAACAAATACCATTTGATTAAGCAGGAAAGTTTCTATTAAATGTGTTTTTTTCTTATAACGTTTCAGCAATGTAAATATAAAAGAAATCAAAAAAATACGCAAGTTTAAAGATAGTCGTTGTTCCTTGATAAGTAGCAATTTCAAACTTCATTCTTGAGCTTGCTATTGATTGTAGATGGCTGAAGCAAGTGTTATTCGATTAAGCAGGATATTTATTATCAAACACATTTTAGTTTTATAACGTTTCAGCAATGTAAATATTAAAAAAATCAAAAAAATACGCAAGTTTAAGGAGAGTTGTTATTTCTTGATAAATACCAAATTCAAACTTTATTCTTGAGCTTGCTATTAATTGCAGATGGTTGAAACAAGTACTATTTGATTGAGCGGAAAATTTTTTATCAAACACATCTTATTTTCATAACGTCTCAGCAATGTAAATATAAAAAAAATTAAAAAAATTTGCAAGTTTAAATTGAGTCGTTATTTCTTGATAAAAACCAATTTCAAACTTCATTTTTGAGTATGCTATTGATTGTAGATAGTTGAAGCAAGTAATATCTGATTAAGCAGGATATTTTCAATCAAACAAATTTTAGTTTTATAATGTTTCAGCAATGTAAATATAAAAAAAATCAAAAAAAATACGCAAGTTTAAAAATAGTCGTTATTCCTTAATAAGTACCAATTTCAAACTTTATTTTTAAGCTTGCTGTTAATTGTAGATGGTTAAAGCAAATACCTTTCGATTAAGCAGAAAATTTTTTATCAAATATATTTTACTTTTATAACGTTTCAGCAATGCAAATATAAAAAAAATTAAAAAAATGCGCAAGTTTAAAAATAGTTGTTATTCCTTGATAAGTACCAATTTCAAACTTCATTCTTGAGCTTGCTATTGATTTTAAATGGTTGAGGCAAGTACTGTTTGATAGAGCAGGATATTTTCTATCAAACACATTCTAGTCTTATAAAGTTTTAGCAATGTAAATAAAAAAAAAATAAAAAAATACGAAAGTTTAAAAAGAGTCGTTATTTCTTAATAAATATCAATTTCAAACTTCATTCTTGAGCTTGCTATTAATTGTAAATGGTTAAGGCAAATACCATTCGATTAAGCAAAAAATTTTCTATCAAATATATTTTACTTTTATAACGTTTCAGCAATGTAAATATAAAAAAAATTAAAAAAATGCACAAGTTTAAAAATAGTCGTTATTGATAAGTACCAATTTCAAACTTTATTCTTGAGCTTGCTATTATTTGTAGATGGTTAAAGCAAATACCATTCAATTAAGCAAGAAATTTCCTATTAAATACATGCTATTTTTATAACGTTTCAGCAATGTAAATATAAAAAAAATTAAAAAAATACGCAACTTTAAGGAGAGTCGTTATTTCTTGATAAATACCAAGTTCAAACTTTATTTTTGAGTTTGCTATTAATTGCAGATGGTTGAAGCAAATACTGTTCGATTTGGCAGGAAATTTTCTATTAGATACATTTTTTTTTATATAACGTTTCAACAATGTATATATAACAAAAATCAAAAAAATACGCAAGTTTAAAAGGAGTAGTTATTCCTTGATAAATACCAATTTCAAACTTTATTCTTGAGCTTGCCATTAATTATAGATAGTTGAAACAAGTACCATTTGATTGAGCATAAAATTTTCTATTAAATACATTCTTTTTTATGACGTTTCAATAATGTAAATATAAAAAAAATCAAAAAAATACGCAAGTTTAAAGAAAGTTGTTACATCTTAATAAATACCAATTTTAAAGTACATTCTTGAGCTTGCTATTAATTGCAGATGCTTGAAACAAGTACCGTTTGATTGAGCAGAAAATTTTTGATCAAATACATTTTACTTTTATAACGTTTCAGCAATGTAAATATAACAAAAATCAAAAAAAACGCAAGTTTAAAGAGAGTCGTTATTTCTTGATAAATACCAATTTCAAACTTTATTCTTAAGCTTGCTATTGATTGTAAAAGGTTGAAGCAAGTACCATTTGATTAAGCAAAAAATTTTCTATTAGATACATTTTACTTTTATAACGTTTCAGCAATGTAAATATAAAAAAATTTAAAAAAATACGCAAGTTTAAAGATAGTTGTTATTCCTTGATAAGTAATAATTTCAAACTTTATTCTTGAGCTTTTTATTAATTGTAGATCGTTTAAACAAGCACCATTTGATTGAGCAGAAAATTTTCTATCAAATACATTTTACCTTTATAACGTTTCAGCAATGTAAATGTAAAGAAAATCAACAAAATACGCAAGTTTAAAGAGAGTCGTTATTTCTTGATATTGTCACCGACCCGGCTATCGGTGCAATTTTGTTTGAGTGTGGATTGGGGATGTGGTGAATTATGAATGGAAAGGACATTAAATTTAATTAAAGGGGAATAATTAAATTATTAAAGCGAAGAAAATAAAACACAGGTGTAAATTTTGGAGACGGCAATGTCAGGCGAACGAGTCACAAAGAAAGGGGTAAAAAGGGTTGAATGAGTTGAGTGAGAGATGGCGCTGTGATGCGAGTGAGTAACGCGCTGTTACTCCGCAAGGTGGCGCGCGCGAACGAGCAGAGAGAGAAAAAGAGCGAGGTGAGAGAGTGAAAGAAGTACGGATGAAGACAAACTTCATGAACTTGCAATCGACTCACGGTCACAACTGGCTAGTCACGACTCACGGTTACGACTGACGAGTCACGACTGACTCCCGAAGAGCCGAAACGGCAGTTAAAGCGAGATTTTTGCCACCTTTGAAAGGTTCGGCAAAGATCGAGGGGTTCCGATGATTTGTCTGCGCGAATCAAGATCGCGAGATAATTGAATCGCGAGAATGAGATAATGCGTGGGAGGAGCGGAATTGAAAAAGGAGTTGAACAGCGTTTGAATCATAATTTTACGACAACCCGTTCATGAGATATGAACGAAAGAAGCTTAATTAACACAATTAACGGTTTAATAATTAGTCCGCAACATGCGAGAGGGCTGCGTGATGCGAGGTAGGTCGCGAGAAGCCTACCTGACGAAATAAGGGCGAGATTGAGCATGTCGAGGTTCTAATTATCGAGAAATGCGTGAGATGAGTTAATTGCTAGTAGTCGTGTAGACAGACACAGTGTGCCATCTAACGAAAATTACTGGAAGGTGAGAGAATTGGTATAATAATGTTGGCGGATAACAACGTTATCTCTTTGGCTCTCGCTCGGCCACCAACATAACCAACCTCCACGATTAGGCAAAAACAACTACTTCGCGAACTACTAGCCGAACTTCGCTTGATATAAGCGAGTTCTCCCACCTGTTCCAATCGAGCACAACGCTCCGAGATACACTGTACTGATGAGGGGCAAAAACGCCGAAACCGGTATACAGTTTCTCGACGTTGTTGTTCGATTGGAACACCTTTGATGAGTTAATTGGTTAATTAATTGCGGTTTTTGATAGGGTTGCCGTAGGAATTACGAGATGAAATTTATACGAAAAGACTCGGATTAAAAAGAGCTTTTCATTGTGTGGAACCACACGTGGATACCTGTGCAGGTGAGCACGGAAGCCGAGATTTCTCGCTTTCTTTTGTTTGACGGCTGGCAGGTAGAAATTTGAGGGTAGAAAGCGTGGGTCGAGGGATGACCTTGCAGCTAAAGTTAGCAAAGAAAGCGACTTTTAACCTTGGAATGTTGTGGAAATCTGTTCAATTCTAATATTACCGATTTGATGGAATTTGTTAATTCAGGCAACACAGAGAATTTGTAAAAACCTAATTAAATAAAAATCGGATTACGATGGTGGTAACAATAAATACCAACTTTAAACTTCATTCTTGAGCTTGGTAGTGATGGTAGATGGTTGAGGCAAGTACTATTCGATTGAGCAGGATATTTTCTATCAAACACGTTTTAGTTTTATAAAATTTCAGCAATGTAAATATAAAAAAAATCAAAAAAGTACGCAAGTTTAAAGATAGTCGTTATTCCTTGATAAGTACCAACTTCAAACTTTATTCTTGAGCTTGCTATTGATTGTAGATGGTTAAAGCAAGTACTATTCAATTGAGCAGAATATTTTCAATCAAACACATTTTAGTTTTATAAATTTTCAGCAATGTAAATATAAAAAAATCAAAAAAATACGCAAGTTTAAAGAGAGTCGTTATTTCTTGATAAATACCAATTTTAAGCTTTATTCTTGAGCTTAGTATTAATTGTAGATGGTTGAAAGTAGTACCACTCGATTAAACAGAAAATTTTCTATTAAATACATACTACTTTTATAACGTTTAGCAATGTAAAAATATAAAAAATTAAAAAAATGCGCAAGTTTAAAGATAGTCGTTATTCCTTGATGTTACGTCACGTCTCACCGCTCCAACCAGCTGGCCCGACCGGGGTTGGCACCCCAACTTTGAGATATTAGAATCACTTGTATAAAAGTTCTATGCGAGAGTAATACGACTCAGTTTGTAAATATGTTGAATAAATGTGTATATAGAAGAAGTTTGGTTTTCTTCATATCGCAAGAAACGCAACACTTGATAAGTACTAACTTCAAACTTTATTTTTGAGCATGCTATTAATTGTAGATGGTTGAAACTGGTACCATTTATTTGAGCAGAAAATTTTCTATCAGCACATCCTACTTTGTATCATTTTAGCAATGTAAATTTTAAAAAAATCAAAAACACGCAAATTTAAAGAAAGTCGTTATTTCTTGATAAGTACCAAATTCAAACTTCATTCTTGAGCTTGCTATTAATTGTAGATAGTTGAAACAAGTACCTTTTGATTGAGAAGGATACTTTCTATCAAAGGCATTTTAGTTTTAGAAAGTTTCAGCTATGTAAATATAAAAAATATCAAAAAAATACGCAAGTTTAAAGATAGGCGTTATTCCTTGATAAGTACCAATTTCAAACTTCATTCTTGGGCTTACGATTAATTGTAGATGGTTGAAACAAGTACTATTCGATTTAGCAAAAAATTGTCTATCAAATACGTTCTACTTTTATAACATTTCAGCAATGTAAATATAAAAAAATTAAAAAAATATGCAAGTTTAAAGAAAGTCGTTATTTCTTGATAAGTACCAATTTCAAACTTTATTTTTGAGCTTACTATTAATTGTAGATGGTTATAGCAAATACCATTTGATTGAGCAAAAAATTTCCTATTATATACAACCTATTTCTAAAACGTCTCAACAATGTAAATATAAAAAAAATTAAATAAATACGCAAGTTTAAAGATAGTCGTTATTTTTTGATAAGTAACAATTTCAAACTTCATTCTTGAGCTTGCTATTAATTGTAGATGGTTGAGGCAAATACCATTCGATTGAGCAGAATATTTTCCATCAAACGCTATATAGTTTTATAAAGTTTCAACAATGTACATATAAAAAAAATCAAAAAAATACGCAAGTTTAATGATAGTCGTTATTGCTTGATAAGTACCAATTTCAAACTTTACTTTTGAGCTTGCTATTAATTGTAGATGGTTAAGGAAAGTACTATTCGATTGAACAAAAGATTTTATATCAAACACATCCTACTTTTTTAACGATTCAGCAATGTAAATATAAAAAAATTAAAAAAATACGCAAGTATAAAGATAGTCGTTATTCCTTAATAAGTACCAATTTCAAACTTCATTTTTGAGCTTGCTGTTAATTGTAGATGGTAGAGGCAAATATTATTCGATTAAACAGGAAATTTTCTATCAAATATATTTTATTTTTATAACGTTTTAGCAATGTAAATATAAAAAAAAACCGCAAGTTTAAAGATAGTCGTTATTTTTTGATAAGTACCAATTTCAAACTTCGTTCTTGAGCTTCCTATTAATTGTAGATGGTCGAAGCAAGTACCATTCGATTGAGCAGGAAATTTTCTATCAAATACATCTTACTTTTGTAACAATTCAGCAATGTAAATCTAAAAAAAATCAAAAAAATGCGCAAGTTTGAAAAGAGTCGTTATTTCTTGATAAATACCAAATTTAAACTTCATTCTTGAGCTTGCTATTGATGGTAAATGGTTGAAGCAAGTACTATTCAAATAAGCAGGATATTTTTTATTAAATACATTCTACTTTTGTAACATTCTAGCATTGTAAATATAAAAAGAATCAATAAAATGCGCACGTTTAAAGATAGTCGTTATTCCTTGATAAGTACCAATTTCAAACTTTATTCTTGAGCTTGCTATTCGTTGTAGAAGTTTGAGACAAGCACCATTCGATTGAGCAGGATACTTTTTATCAAACACATTTTAGTTTTATGAAGTTTCAACAATGTAAATATAAAAAAAGTCAAAAAAATTCTCAAGTTTAAAGATAGTCGTTCTTCCTTGAAAAGTACCAATTTGAAACTTTATTCTTGAGCTTGCTATAAATTGTAGATGGTTAAAGCAAATACCATTCGATTAAGCAGAAAATTTTCTATCAAATACATTTTACCTTTATAACGTTTCAGCAATTTACATATAAAAAAATTAAAAAAATGCGCAAGTTTAAAAATAGTCGTTATTCCTTGAAAAGTACCAATTTCAAACTTTATTCTTGAGCTTGCTATAAATTGTAGATGGTTAGAGCAAACACTATTCGATTAAGCGGAAAATTTTCTATCAAATACATCTTACTTTTATAACGTTTCAGCAATTTAAATATAAAAAAATTAAAAAAATGCGCAAGTTTAAAAATAGTCGTTATTCCTTGATAAGTACCAACTTCAAACTTTATTTCTAGCTTGCCATTAACTGTAGATTGTTAAAGCAAATACCATTCGATTAAGCAGAAAATTTTCTATCAAATACATCTTACTTTTATAACGATTTAGCAATTTAAATATAAAAAAATTAAAAAAATGCGCAAGTTTAAAAATAGTCGTTATTCCTTGATAAGTACCAACTTCAAACTTTATTTTTAAGCTTGCTATAAACTGTAGATGGTTAAAGCAAATACCATTCGATTGAGCAGGAAATTTTTTATCAAATATATTTTACTTTTATAACGTTTCAGCAATGTAAATATAAAAAAAATTAAAAAAATTCGCAGGTTTAAAGATAGTCGTTATTCTTAGATAAGTACCAATTTCAAACTTTATTCTTGAGCTTGCTATTAATTGTAGATGGTCAAGGCAAATAACATTCGATTAAGCAGAAAATTTTCTATTAAGTACATTTTACTTTTGTAACGTTTCAGCAATATAAATATAAAAAAATTAAAAAAAAGCGCAAGTTTAAAGATAGTCGTTATTCCTTGATAAGTACCAAATTCAAACTTTATTCTTGAGCTTGCTATTAATTGTAGATGGTAAAAGCAAATACCGTTCAATTAAACGAAAAATTTTCTATCAAATACCTTGTACCCTTACAACGTTTTAGCAATATAAATAAAAAAAAATTAAAAAAATGCGCAAGTTTAAAGATAGTCGTTATTCCTTGATAAGTACTAAATTTAAACTTCATTCTTGAGCTTGCTATCAACTGTAGATGGTTAAAGCAAATACCATTCGATTAAGCAGAAAATTTTCTATCAAATACATTTTACTTTTATAACGTTTTAGCAATATAAATATAAAAAAATTAAAAAAATGCGCAAGTTTAAAGTTAGTCGCTATTCCTTGATAAGTACCAAATTTAAACTTCATTCTTGAGCTTGCTATTAGCTGTATTTGGTTGAAGCAAATACCGTTCGATTAAGCAAAAATTTTCTATCAAACACATCATACCTTTATAACGTTTCAAGAATGTAAATATAAAAAAAATCAATAAAAAATACTCAAGTTTAAAGAGAGTCGTTATTTCTTGATAAATACCAACTTCAAACTTCATTCTTGAGCTTGCTGTTAATTGTAGATGGTTGAAGCAAATACCATTCGATTAAACAGAAAATTTTTTATTAAATATATTTTTCTTTTTTAACGTTTCAGCAGTGTAAATATAAAAAAAATTAAAAAAATGCACAAGTTTAAAAATAGTCGTTATTCCTTGATAAGTACCAATTTCAAACTTCATTCTTGAGCTTGCTATTGACTGTAGATGATTGAAGCAAATACTATTTAATTGGGCAGTATATTTTCTGTTAAACCCATTTTAGCTTTATAAAATTTCAGCAAAGTAAATATAAAAAAAATTAAAAAATTACGCAAGTTTAAAAACAGTCTTTATTCCTTGATAAGTACCAATTTCGAACTTCATTTTTGAGCTTGCTATTAACTGTAGATAGTTAAGGCAAATACCATTCGATTTAGCAGAAAATTTCCTATTAAATACATTCTATCTTTATAACGTTTCAGCAATGTAAAGATAAAAAAAATTAAAAAAATGCGCAAGTTTAAAGATAGTCGTTATTCCTTGATAAGTACCAATTTCAAACTTTGGTCTTGAGCTTGCTATTAACTGTAGATGGTTGAAACAAGTAACATTCGATTGAGCAAGAAATTGGTTAAAACATGTATTATTCGATTGAACAGGATATTTTTTATCAAACACATTTTAGCTTTATAAAGTTTCAGCATTGCAAATATATAAAAAATTAAAAAAATACGCAAGTTTAAAGATAGTTGTTATTCTTTGATAAGTACCAATTTCAAACTTCATTCTTGAGCTTGCTATTAATTGTAGCTGGTTGAAGCAAATAGCGTTCGATTAAGCAGAAAATTTCCCATCAAATACGTCTTACCTTTATAACGTCTTAACAATGGAAATATAAAAAAAAATCAAAAAAATACGCAAGTTTAAAGAGAGTCGTTATTTCTTGATAAATACCAATTTCAAACTTCATTCTTGAGCTTGCTATTGATTGTAGATAGTTAAAACATGTAATATTTGATTGAGCGGGATATTTTCTATTAAACACATTTTAGTTTTATAAAGTTTCAGCATTGCAAATATAAAAAAAATTAAAAAAATACGCAAGTTTAAAGATAGTTGTTATTCTTTGATAAGTACCAAATTCGAACTTCATTCTTGAGCTTGCTATTAACTGTAGATAGTTAAGGCAAATACCGTTCGATTAAGCAGAAGATTTCCTATTAAATACATTCTATCTTTATAACGTTTCAGCAATGTAAAGATAAAAAAAATTAAAAAAATACGCAAGTTTAAAGAGAGTCGTTATTTCTTGATAAATACCAATTTCAAACTTCATTCTTGAGATTGCTATTGATTGTAGATGGTTAAGACATGTATTATTCAATTGAGCAGGATATTTTCTATCAAACACATTTTAGTTTTATAAAGTTTCAGCATTGCAAATATAAAAAAAATTCAAAAAATTCCCAAGTTTAAAGATAGTCGTTATTCCTTGATAAGTACCAATTTCAAACTTCATTCTTGAGCTTGCTATTGATTGTAGATGGTTATAACATGTATTATTCGATTGAGCAGGATATTTTCTATCAAACACATTTTAGTTTTATAAAGTTTCAGCATTGCAAATATAAAAAAAATTAAAAAAATACGCAAGTTTAAAGATAGTCGATATTCTTTGATAAATACCAATTTCAAACTTCATTTTTGAGTATGCTATTGATTGTAGATGGTTGAAGCAAGTATTATTTGATTCAGCAGGGTATTTTCTATCAAACACTTTTTAGTTTTATAATGTTTCAACATTGTAAATATAAAAAAAATTTAAAAAATGCGCAAGTTTAGAAAGAGTCGTTATTTCTTGATAAATACCAATTTCAAACTTTATTCTTGAGCTTGCTATTAATTGCAGATGGTTGAAGCAAATACCATTTGATTAAACAGAAAATTTTCTATTAAATATATTTTATGTTTATAACGTTTCAACAATGTAAATATAAAAAAAATCAACAAAACACGCAAGTTTAAAGATAGTCGTTATTCCTTGATAAATACCAATTTCAAACTTTATTTTTGAGTATGCTATTGATTGCAGATGGTTGAAGCAAGTACTATTTGATTATGCAGAATTTTTCATTTCAAACATATTTTAGTTTTATAATGTTTCAGCAATGTAAATATAAAAAAAATCAAAAAAATACGCAAGTTTAAAGATAGTGGTTATTTCTTAATAAGAACCAATTTCAAACTTCATTTTTGAGCTTGCTGTTAATTGTAGATGGTTGCGGCAAATACCATTCGTTTAAACAGAAAATTTTCTATCAAATACAATTTACTTTTATAACGTTTCAAAAATGTAAATATAAAAAAAATTAAAAAAATATGCAAGTTTAAAAAGAGTTGTTATTTCTTGATAAATACCAAATTCAAATTTTATTCTTGAGCTTGCTATTAATTGTAGATGGTTGAAACAAATACCATTCGATTAAGCAGAAAATTTTCTATCAAATATATTTTATTTTTATAACGATTCAGCAATGTTAATATAAAAAAAATCAAAAAATACGCAAGTTTAAAGATAGTCGTTACTCCTTGATAAGTACCAATTTCAAACTTTATTTTTGAGCTTGCTCTTAGCTGTATGTGGTTGAAGCAAACACCATTCGATTAAGCAGGACATTTTCTATCAAAAACATCTTTTTTTTATAACGTTTCAGCAATGTAAATATTAAAAAAATCAAAAAAATACACAAGTTTAAAGATAGTGGTTATTTCTTAATATGAACCAAATTTAAACTTCATTTTTGAGCTTGCTGTTAATTGTACATGGTTGAGGCAAATACCATTCGATTAAGCAGGAAATTTTCTATCAAATATATTTTACTCTTTTAACGTTTCAACAATGTAAATATAAAAAAAATTAAAAAAATGTGCAAGTTTAAAGATAGTCGTTATTCCTTGATAAGTACCAATTTCAAACTTCATTTTTGAGCTTGCTGTTAGTTGTAGATGGTTGAAGCAAATACCATTCGATTAAGCAAAAAATTTTTTATTAAATACATTTTACTTTTATAACGTTTCAGCAATGTAAATATAAAAAAAATTAAAAAAATACGCAAGTTTAAAGATAGTCGTTATTCCTTGATAAGTACCAATTTCAGACTTTATTCTTGAGTATGCTATTGATTGTAGATGGTTGAAGCAAGTACTATTTGATTTAGCAGAATATTTTCTATCAAACACATTTTAGTTTTATAATGTTTCAGCATTGTAAATATAAAAAAAATTAAAAAAATGCGCAAGTTTAAAGATAGTGGTTATTTCTTAATAAGAACCAATTTCAAACTTCATTTTTGAGCTTGCTGTTAATTGTAGATGGTTGCGGCAAATACCATTCGGTTAAACGGGAAATTTTCTATTAAATACAATTTACTTTTAAAACGTTTCAAAAATGCAAATATAAAAAAAATTAAAAAAATATGCAAGTTTAAAAATAGCCGTTATTTCTTGATAAATATCAATTTCAAACTTTATTTTTGAGTATGCTATTGATTGTGGATGGTTGAAGCAAGTATTATTCGATTGAGCAGGATATTTTCTATCAAACACATTTTAGTTTTATAAAGTTTTAGCAATGTAAATATAAAGAAACCCAAAAAAATACGCAAGTTTAAAAATAGTCGTTATTTCTTGATAAGTACCAATTTCAAACTTTATTCTTGAGCTTGCTATTAATTATAGATGGTTGAAACAAATACGATTTGATTAATCAGAAAATTTTCTATCAAATACATCTTTTTTTTATAATGTTTTAGCAATGTAAATATAAAAAAAATCAATAAAATTCGCAAGTTTAAAGATAGTCGTTATTCCTTAATAGGTACCAATTTCAAACTTCATTTTTGAGCTTGCTGTTAATTGTAGATGGTTGAAGCAAGCACTATTTGATTAAGCAGGATATTTTCTATCAAACACATTTAAGTCTTATAATGTTTCAGCAATGTAAATATAAAAAAAATAAAAAAAATGCGCAAGTTTAAAAATAGTCGTTATTCCTTGATAAATACCAATTTCAAACTTCATTCTTGAGCGTGCTATTGATTTTAAATGGTTGAAGAAAGTATTATTCGATTAAGCAGGATATTTTCTACCAAACACATTCTAGCTTTATAAAGTTTCAGCAATGTAAATATAAAAAAAAATCAAAAAAATACGCAAGTTTAAAAAGAGTTGTTATTTCTTGATAAATACCAATTTCAAACTTTATTCTTGAGCTTGCTATTAATTGTAGATAGTTGAGACAAATACCATTCGATTAAGCAGGAAATTTTCTATCAAATATATTTAATTTTTATAACGTTTTAACAATGTAAATATAAAAAAAATCAAAAAAATACGCAAGTTTAAAGATAGTCGTTATTCCTTGATAAATACCAATTTCAAACTTTATTTTTGAGTATGCTATTTATTGTAGATGGTTGAAGCAAGTATTATTTGATTAAACAGGATTTTTTCTTTCAAACACATTATAGTTTTATAATGTTTCGGCAATGTAAATATAAAAAAAATCAAAAAAATACGCAATTTTAAAGATAGTCGTTATTCCTTGATAAGTACCAATTTCAAACTTTATTTTTGAGCTTGCAATTAATTGTAGATAGTTGAAACAAGTATCGCTTAATTAAGCAGGAAGTTTCCTATTATATACATTTTATTTTTATAACGTTTCAGCAATGTAAATATAAAAAAAATCAATGCGCAAGTTTAATGATAGTCGTTATTCCTTGATAAGTACCAATTTCAAACTTTATTCTTGAGCTTGCTGTTAATTGTAAATGGTTGAAATAAGTACTATTTGATTAAGCAGAAAATTTCTTATCAAATACGTTCTACTTTTGTAACGTTTCAATAATGTAAATATAAAAAAATGTAAATAAAAAAATTTAAATGCGCACGTTTAAAGATAGTCGTTATTCCTTGATAAGTACCAATTTCAAACTTTATTTTTGAGCTTCATATTAATTGTTGATGGTTGAAACAAGTACCATTCGATTCAGCAAGAAATTTTCTATTAAACACATTTTACTTTTATAACGTTTCAGCAATGTAAATATAAAAAAAATTAAAAAAATGCGCAAGTTTAATGATAGTCGTTATTCCTTGATAAGTACCAATTTCAAACTTTATTCTTGAGCTTGCTGTTAATTGTAAATGGTTGAAATAAGTACTATTTGATTAAGCAGAAAATTTCTTATCAAATACGTTCTACTTTTGTAACGTTTCAATAATGTAAATATAAAAAAAAGTCAAAAAAATTCGCAAGTTTAAAGATAGTCGTAATTTCTGGATAAGTACCAATTTCAAACTTCATTCTTGAGCTTGCTATTGATTGTAAATGGTTAAAGCAAGTACTATTTAATTGAGCAGGATATTCTCTATCAAACACATTCTAGTTTTATAAAGTTTCAGCAATGTAAATATAAAAAAAATCAAAAAAATGCGAAAGTTTAAATATAGTTGTTATTAATTGATAAGTACTAATTTCAAACTTTATTCTTGAGCTTGCTATTAATTGTAGATAGTTGAAGCAAATACTACTCAATTAAGCAGAAAAGTTTCTATCAAACACATTCTAATTTTATAAAGTTTCAGCAATGTAAATATAAAAAAAATCAAAAAATTTGGCAAAGTTTAAAAAGAGTCGTTATTCCTTGATAAGTACCAAATTCAAACTTTATTTTTGAGGTTGCTATTAATTGTAGATGTAAAAAAATGCGCACGTTTAAAGATAGTCGTTAGTCCTTGATAAGTACCAATTTCAAACTTTATTTTTGAGTTTCATATTAATTGTTGATGGTTGAAACAAGTACCATTCGATTCAGCGAGAGATTTTCTATTAAACACATTTTACTTTTATAACGTTTCAGCAATGTAAATATAAAAAAAATCAAAAAAATGCCGAAGTTTAATGATAGTCGTTATTCCTTGATAAGTACCAATTTCAAACTTTATTCTTGAGCTTGCTGTTAATTGTAAATGGTTGAAGTAAGTACTATTTGATTAAGCAGAAAATTCCTTATCAAATACGTTCTACTTTTGTAACGTTTCAATAATGTAAATATAAAAAAAATTAAAAAAATTCGCAAGTTTAAAGATAGTCGTAATTTCTTGATAAGTACTAATTTCAAACTTCATTCTTGAGCTTGCTATTAATTGTAGAGAGTTGTGGAAAACATCATTCGATTAAGCAGAAAATTTTCTAACAAATACATCCTACTTTTATAACGTTTCAGCAATGTAAATAAAAAAAAATTAAAAAAATTCGCAAGTTTAATGATAGTCGTTATTCCTTGATATGTACCAATTTCAAACTTCATTCTTGAGCTTGCTATTGATTGTAAATGGTTAAAGCAAGTACCATTCAATTAAGCAGGATATTCTCTATCAAACACATTCTAGTTTTATAAAGTTTCAGCAATGTAAATATAAAAAAAATCAAAAAAATGCGAAAGTTTAAATATAGTTGTTATTCCTTGATAAGTACTAATTTCAAACTTTATTCTTGAGCTTGCTATTAATTGTAGATAGTTGAAGCAAATACTACTCAATTAAGCGGAAAAGTTTCTATCAAACACGCTCTACCTTTATAAAGTTTCAGCAATGTAAATATAAAAAAAATCATAAAATTACGCAAGTTTAAAAAGAGTTGTTATTCCTTGATAAGTACCAATTTCAAACTTTATTCTTGAGCTTGCTATTAATTGCAGATGGTTAAAACAAGTACTTTTTAATTAGGCAGAGAAGTTCCTATCAAACACATTCTACTTTTCTAACGTTTCAGCAATGTAATTATAAAAAAAATTAAAAAAATACACAAGTTTAAAGAGAGTCGTTATTTCTTGATAAATACCAATTCCAAACTTCATTTTTGAGCTTGCTATTGATTGTAAATGGTTGAAGCAAGTACTTTTCAATTAAGCGGGATATTTTCTATTAAACACATTTTAGTTTTATAAAGTTTCAACAATGTAAATATAAAAAAATACGCAAGTCTAAAAAGAGTAGTTATTTCTTGATAAATACCAATTTTAAACATCATTCTTGAGCTTGCTATTGATTGTAAATTGTTGAAGCAAGTACTATTCGATTGAGCAGAATATTTTCTATCAAACACATTTTAGTTTTATAAAATTTCAGCAATGTAAATATAAAAAAAATCAAAAAAATACGCAAGTTTAGAAAGAGTCGTTATTTCTTGATAAGTACCAATTTCAAACTTCATTCTTGAGCTTGTTATTAATTGTAGATAGTTGAAGCAAATATATTCAATTAAGCAGGAAATTTCCTATTAAACACATTTTAGATTTATAAAGTTTCAGCAATGTAAATATAAAAAAAATCAAAAAAATGCGCAAGTTTAAAAAGAGTCGTTATTCCTTGATAAGTACCACATTCAAACTTTATTCTTGAGCTTGCTATTAAATGTAGATGGTTGAAGCAAATACCGTTTGATTAATCAGAAAATTTTCTATCAAACACATTTTAGTTTTATAAAGTTTCAGCAATGTAAATATAAAAAAAATAAAAAAATACGCAAGTTTAAATAGAGTCGATATTCCTTGATAAGTACCAAATTCAAACTTCATTCTTGAGCTTGCTATTAATTGTAGATGATTGAAGCAAATACCATTTGATTAAGCAAAAAATTTCCTATCAAACACGTTCTAGTTTTATAAAGTTTCAGCAATGTAAATATAAAAAAAATCAAAATAATTACCAAGTTTAAAAAGAGTCGTTATTCCTTGATAAGTACCAATTTCAAACTTTATTCTTGAGCTTGCTATTGATTGTAAATGGTTGAAGCAAGTACTATTCGATTGAGCAGGATATTTCCTATCAAACACATTTTAGTTTTATAAAGTTTCAGCAATGTAAATATAAAAAAAACTAAAAAAATTTGCAAGTTTAAATATAGTCGTTATTTCTTAATAAGTACCAAATTTAAACTTTATTCTTGAGCTTGCTATTGATTGTAGATAACTGAAGCAAGTACTATTAAATTGAGCAGGATATTTTCTATCAAACTTAATTTAGTTTTATAAAGTTTCAGTAATGTAAATATAAAAAAAATCAAAAAAATACGCAAGTTTAAATATAGTCGTTATTCCTTGATAAGTACCAATTTCAAACTTTATTCTTGAGCTTTCAATTAATTGCAGATAGTTAAAACAAATACCATTCGATTGGGCAAGAAATTTTATATTAAACACATTTTACCTTCATAACGTTTTGGCAATGTAAATATAAAAAAAATCAAAAAAATACGCAAGTTTAAAGAGAGTCGTTATTCCTTGATAAGTACCAATTTCAAACTTCATTCTTAAGCTTGCTATTAATTGTAGATGGCTGAAGCAAGTATTATTCGATTAAACAGAATATTTTTTATCAAACACATTTTAGTTTTATTAAGTATCAGCAAAGTAAATATAAAAAAAATACGCAAGTTTAAAAAGAGTCGTTATTCCTTGATAAGTACCAAATTCAAACTTTATTCTTGAGCTTGCTATTAGTTGTAGATGGTTAAAGCAAATATCATTTGATTAAGCAGGAAATTTCATTTCAAACACATTCTATTTTTATAACGTTTCAGTAATGTAAATATAAAAAAAATTTAAAAAATGCGCAAGTTTAAAAAGAGTCGTTATTCCTTGATAAGTACGAATTTTAAACTTCATTCTTGAGCTTGCTATTAATTGTAGATGTTTGAAACAAATACCATTTGTTTGAGCAGGAAACTTTCTATCAAATGCATCCTTTTTTCTGTAAGTTTCAGCAATGTAATTATAAAAAAAATCAAAAAAATACGCAAGTTTAAAGAGAGTTGTTATTTCTTGATAAATATCAACTTCAAACTTCATTCTTGAGCGTTCTGTTATTTGTAGATAGTTGAAACAAGTACCATTCGATTGGGCAGGAAATTTTATATTAAATACATCCTATTTTCATAAAGTTTTAGCATGTTAAAAATAAAAAAAAATCAAAAAAATACGCAAGTTTAAAGTGAGACGTTATTCCTTGATAAGTATCAATTTCAAACTTCATTCTTAAGCTTGCTATTTATTGTAGATGGTTGAGGCAGGTACTATTCGATTAACCAGGATATTTTTTATAACACATTATAGTTTTATAAAGTATCAGCAAAGTAAATATAAAAAAAATCAAAAAAATACGCAAGTTTAAAAAGTGTCGTTATTCCTTGATAAGTACCAATTTCAAACTTTATTCTTGAGCTTGCTATTAATTGTAGATGGTTAAAGAAAATACCATTTGATTGAAAAGGAAAATTTTTATAAAGTACATCTTACTCTTATAACGTTTCAGCGATGTGAATAAAAAAAAATCAAAAAAATACGAAAGTTTAAAAAGAGTCGTTATTTCTTGATAAGTACCAATTTCAAACTTCATTCTTTAGCTTGCTATTGATTGTAGATGGTTGAAGCAATTACTATTCAATTGAGCAGGAAATTTTTTATCAAACACATTCTAGCTTTATAAAGTTTCAGCAATGTAAATATAAAAAAAATTAAAAAAATACCCAAGTTGAAAGAGAGTCGTTATTCCTTGATAAGTACCAATTTTAAACTTTATTCTTGAGCTTGCTATTAATTGTAGATGGATGAAGCAAATACTATTCAATTAAGCAAAAACTTTCTTATCAAATACACTTTACTTTTATAACGTTTCAGCAAAGTAAATAAAAAAAAAATTAAAAAAATGAGCAAGTTTAAACATAGTCGTTATTCCTTGATAAATACCAAATTCAAACTTTATTCTTGAGCTTGCTATTGATTGTAAATAGTTGAAGTAAGTACTATTCGATTGAGCAGGATATTTTTTATTAAACACATTTTAATTTATGAAGTTTCAGCATTGTAAATATAAAAGAAATCAAAAAACTACGCAAGTTTAAAAAGAGTTGTTATTCCTTTATAAGTACCAATTTCAAACTTTATTCTTGAGCTTGCTATTATTTGTAGATGGTTGAAATAAGTACTTTTCAATTAAGCAGGAAAGTTCCTATTAAACACATTCTACTTTTATAACGTTTCAGCAATGTAATTATAAAAAAAATCAGAAAAATACACAAGTTTAAAGAGAGTCGTTATTTCTTGATAAATACCAATTTCAAACTTTATTTTTTTTATTATCATATTTATAAGGCGTGTGAGCTATTTGTTCCTTTTAGGAAAAAAAGTATTACAAGTTATCCTGTCTGGTTTGATCAAAATATTATTAATCTTATCAAAGCCAAAAAAGCTGCTCATAAAAAATATAAGATTTCCAATTCCACTTTAGACTATAAGGAATTTGTTAATCTGCGTAAGTTATGTAAAATTTGTATAAAAAATGCATATGACTCTTACATCCGAAATGTTGAAAATGATTTAATTTATACTCCTGGTAAGTTTTGGAAATTCATTCGCAAAAAAACCAATAATAATCAAATTCCTCTTCCAATGAAGTATGGTGAAAATTTATTTTCAACATATCATGATGTTTGTCAAGCTTTTAGCAATTATTTTTCTTCTGTGTTTGTTCAAAGTAATATCACTAATTTTAATGTTTCCTATGATTCATGTGTTAATATCAATAATGTAAATGTTCATGTGTCTGATGTTATTCACGTTTTAAGGAATCTAGATACCAGTAAAGGGGCAGGTCCTGATGGTATTCCTCCCAGATTTTACCGAGAATGTAGTCAATGTTTGGCGCTTCCACTTCAACTAATTTTTAATTTGTCATTAAATTCTGGTACCTTTCCGTCGGTGTGGAAAGAAGCACATATTGTTCCTGTATATAAATCAGGTAGTAGAGATAAAGTTGAAAATTATCGACCAGTGTCAATTTTATCCACTCCTTCTAAAGTTTTTGAATCCATTGTTTTTACCAACATTTTCTCAAATTTTAAAAACATTATCACGCCTAAACAACATGGATTCTTTAGTAAGCGATCAACTGTTACAAATCTCTTAAATTTTACTAATGACATTGTGAATGCTATGAGTGAAGGCCTGGAGGTTCATGCTGTTTACACAGACTTCAGTAAAGCATTTGACAAAATTAATCATCATATTCTGTTAGCTAAATTATCTGCTTATGGAATATCTGGCTGTCTGTTTAGCTGGATTTGTAGTTATTTGTTTAATAGAACTCAAGTTGTTAAATTACATAATAATTTTTCAGATAAGCAACATGTACCTTCTGGCGTTCCTCAAGGCTCTATATTAGGTCCACTTCTATTTTCAATCTTTATTAATGATGTTTGTGATAATTTCACATGCAATTTTGAACTATTTGCAGATGATCTAAAAATTTATAAAGTGATCAATAACGTTCAGGACGTTAACATTCTACAGCAGGATCTATTTGTTTTATACCAATGGTGTCTGGTAAATGAAATGGTACTAAATTGTGACAAATGTCAAGTAATTAACTTTAGTAGGAAGCTAAAACCTTCTAGCCCCCAATACAAAATCGGTGGTAAAGATTTGAAAATAGTGTCTACAATCAAAGATCTGGGAGTCATACTTGATTGCAAGTTATCTTTTAATTATCACTATGAATATATAATAGCAAAAGCAAATAAAGTCTTGGGTTGTATAAGGAGGTTTACTAATGAATTTACCAATATTCGAACTATTGTTATTTTGTATGTTACATTTGTTAGATCTATCTTAGAGTATGATTGTGTAGTTTGGGCTCCTTTTTATGCTACACACATTGGACGAATTGAGAAGGTTCAAGTAAAATTTATTAATTGTATTAAATATAGATTGCCGAGAACTGTGGGATGCTCGTATAATATGTGTTTGAGTTATCTTGCTCTGAAAACGTTAGACTCTCGACGTAAATTCCACTGTGCTTGTTTTGTATATAAGGTATTAAATAATCTGTGTGATGCTCCGGACATTCTCGGAAAAATTGGTTTTAATGTGCCTCAATACCATCTCAGGAATAGTCCCCTATTTAATCTCTCTCACTGCAGCACTAATTATGCATTATTTTCACCTTTAAATTCAATTTTATCAATATGCAATAGTGTCTGTAGTGAAATTGATTTTTTTGCACCATCTTTTAATAACTTTAAGAATAATCTCAACAAATTTATAACATGAATCTTGTAATCTTTAATTGTTTTGTTTATTGTAAAGGCTGTAAATGATGATGCCGTTAATAAAGTATTATTATTATTATTATTATTGAGCTTGCTATTGATTGTAGATGGTTGAAGCAAGTACTATTCGATTGAGCAGGATATTTTCTATCAAACACATTTTAGTTTTATAAAATTTCAGCAATGTAAATATAAAAAAAATCAAAAAAATACGCAAGTTTAAAAAAAGTCGTTATTTCTTGATAAGAACCAATTTCAAACTTCATTCTTAAGCTTGTTATTAATTGTAGATGGTTAAAGCAAATATATTCAATTGAGCAGAAAGTTTCCTATTAAACACATTTTAGCTTTATAAAGTTTCAGCAATGTAAATATAAAAAAAATCAGAAAAATACGCAAGTTTAAAAAGAGTCGTTATTTCTTGATAAGTACCAACTTCAAACTTCATACTATCTTTAGTCGTTATTTCTTGATAAATACCAATTTTAAACTTTATTCTTGAGTTTGCTATTGATTGTAGATGGTTGACGCAAGTACTATTCGATTGAGCAAGATATTTTCTATTAAACAAATTTTAGTTTTATAAAGTTTTAGCAATGTAAATATAAAAAAAATCAAAAAATTTTGCAAGTTTAAAGATAGTCGTTATTCCTTAATAAGTACTAATTTCAAACTTCATTTTTGAGCTTGCTATTAATTGTAGGTGGTTAAAGCAAATACCATTCGATTAGGCAAAAAATTTTCTATCAAATATATCCCACTTTTATAATGTTTTAGTAATATAAATATAAAAAAAATTAAAAAAATGCCCAAGTTTAAAGATAGTTTTTATTTCTTGATAAGTACCAATTTCAAACTTCATTCTTGAGCTTGCTATTGATTGTAAATGGTTGAAGCAAGTATTATTCATTTGGGCAGGATATTTTTTGTATAACACATTTTAGCCTTATATAGTTTCAGCAATGTAAATATAAAAAAAATCAAAAAAATACGCAAGTTTAAAAAGAGTCGTTATTTTTTGATAAATATCAATTTCAAACTTCATTCTTGAGCTTGCTATTAACTGTAGATGGTTGAGGCAAATACCGTTTGATTAAGCAGAAAATTTCCTATTAAATACAATTTACCTTTATAACGTTTCAGTAATGTAAATATAAAAAAAATTAAAAAAATGCGTTAGTTTAAAGATAGTCGTTATTCCTTGATAAGTACCAGTTTCAAACTTCATTCTTGAGCTTGCTATTAGTTGTAGATGGTTGAGGCAAATAAAATTCGATTAACCAAAAAATTTCCCATCAAATACATCTTACCTTTATAACGCTTCAGTAATATAAATAAAAAAAATTTAAAAAATGCGCAAGTTTAAAGTTAGTCGTTATTTCTTGATAAGTACCAATTTCAAACTTTATTCTTGAGCTTGCTGTTAATTTTAGATGGTTGAAACAAATACCAGTTGTTTGAACAAGAAATTTTCTATAAAATACGTTTTCTTTTTATAACGTTTCAATAACGTAAATATAAAAAAAATCAAAAAAATACGCAAGTTTAAAAAGAGTCGTTATTTTTTGATAAATACCAATTTCAAACTTCATTTTTGAGCTTGCTATTAATTGTAAATGGTTGAAGCAAATACTATTCGATTGAGCAGGATATTTTCTATCAAACACATTTTAGCTTTATAAAGTTTCAGCAATGTAAATATAAAAAAAATCAAAAAAATACGCAAGTTTAAAGATAGTCGTTATTCCTTGATAAGTACTAATTTCAAACTTTATTTTTGAGCTTGCTGTTAATTGTAGATGGTTGGAGCAAATACCGTTTGATTAAGCAGAAAATTTTTTATTAAATACATTTTACTTTTATAACGTCTCAGCAATGTAAATATAAAAAAAATTAAAAAAATGCGCAAGTTTAAAATTAGTCGTTATTTCTTAATAAGTACCAATTTCAAACTTTATTCTTGAGCTTGCTAAAAATTGTAGATGGTTGAAACAAATACTATTTATTTAAGCAGAAAATTTTTTATTAAATACGTCTTCCATTTATAACGTTTCAGCAATGTAAATATAAAAAAAATTAAAAAAATTCGCAAGTTTAAAAATAGTCGTTATTTCTTGATAAGTACCAACTTCAAACTTTATTCTTGAGCTTTCTATTAATTGTAAATGGTATAGGCAAATACTATTTGATTGAGCAAAACATTTTCTATCAAACACATTTTAGTTTTATAAAGTTTTAGCAATGTAAATATAAAAAAAATCAAAAAAATACGCAAGTTTAAAAAGAATCGTTATTTCTTGATAAATACCAATTTCAAACTTTATTTTTGAGCTTGCTATTAACTGTAGATAGTTGAAGCAAATACCATTCGATTGAGCAGGAAATTTCCTATCAACTACATTCTACTTTTATAACGTTTCAATAATGTAAATATAAAAAAATCAAAAAAATACACAAGTTTAAAGAGAGTCGTTATTTTTTGACTAATACTAAATTCAAACTTCATTCTTGAGCTTGCTATTGATTGTAGATGGTTGAAGCAAATACTATTCGTTTGAGCAGGAAATTTTCTATCAAACACATTTTAGTTTTATAAAGTTTCAGCAATGTTAATATAAAAAAAATCAAGCAAATACGCAAGTTTAAAAAGAGTCGTTATTCCTTGATAAGTACCAATTTCATACTTCATTCTTGAGCTTGCTATTAATTGTAGATGGTTGAAGCAAAAACCATTTAATTAAGCAGAAAATTTCCTATCAAACGCATTTTAGTTTTGTAAAGTTTTAGCAACGTAAATATAAAAAAATAAAAAAAAATTACCAAGTTTAAAAATAGTCGTTATTTCTTGATAAATACCAATTTCAAACTTCATTCTTGAGCTTGCTATTAATTGTAAATGGTTGAAGCAAATACTATTCGATTGAACAGGACATTTTCTATTAAACACATTTTAGCTTTATAAAGTTTTAGCAATGTAAATATAAAAAAAATCAAAAAAATACGCAAGTTTAAATATAGTCGTTATTCCTTAATAAGTACCAAGTTTAAACTATATTTTTGAGCTTGCTATTGATTGTAGATGGTTGTAGCAAATACCGTTTGATTAAGCAGAAAATTTCCTATCAACTACATTCTACTTTTATAACGTTTCAATAATGTAAATATAAAAAAAATCAAAAAAATACACAAGTTTAAAGAGAGTCGTTATTTCTTGATAAGTATCAATTTCAAACTTCAATCTTGAGCTTGCTATTGATTGTAGATGGTCGAAGCAAATATTATTCGATTGAGCAGAATATTTTTTATCAAACACATTTCAGTTTTATAATGTTTCAGCAATGTAAATAAAAAAAAATTTAAAAATGCGCAAGTTTAAAAATAGTCGTTATTTTTTGATAAGTAATAATTTCAAACTTCATTCTTGGGCTTGCTAATAGTTGTAGATGGTTGAAGCAAGAACTATTCGATTGAGCAGAAAATTTCCTATCAAATACATTCTACTTTTATAACGTTTCAGCAATGCAAATATAAAAAAAAATTAAAAAAATGCGCAAGTTTAAAGATAGTCGTTATTTCTTGATAAGTACTAATTTCAAACTTCATTCTTGAGCTTGCTATTAATTGTAGATAATTGAAACAAGTACCATTCAATTGAGCATAAAATTTTCTAATAAACGCATCCTACTTTTATAACGTTTCAGCAATGTAAATAAAAAAAAATCAAAAAAATGAGCAAGTTTAAACATAGTCGTTATTCCTTGAAAAGTACCAATTTCAAACTTCATTCTTAAGCTTGCTATTAATTGCAGATAGTAAAAGCAAAAACCATTCGACTAAACAGAAAATTTTCTATTAAATACATTCTACTCTCATAACGTTTTAGCAATGTAAATATAAAAAAACTCAAAAAAATGCGCAAGTTTAAACAAAGTCGTTATTCCTTGATATGTACCAATTTCAAACTTTATTCTTGAGCTTTCTATTAATTGCAGATAGTTGAAGCAAGTACCATTGCATTGAGCAGGAAATTTTCTATCAAATACATTCTACTTTTAGAACGTTTCAATAATGTAAATATAAAAAATATCAAAAAAATACGCAAGTTTAAAGAGCGTCGTTATTTCTTGATAAATACCAAATTCAAACCTTATTCTTAAGCTTGCTATTGATTGTAAATGGTTGAAGCAAATACTATTCGATTAAGCAGGATATTTCCTATCAAACACATTTTAGTTTTATAAAGTTTCAGTAATGTAAATATAAAAAAAATTAAAAAAATTACCAAGTTTAAAAAGAGTCGTTATTTCTTGATTAATACCAATTTCAAACTTCCTTCTTGAGCTTGCTATTGATTGTAGATGGTTGAAGCAAGTATTATTCTATTAAGCAAAATATTTTTTATCAAACACATTTTAGTTTTATAATGTTTCAGCAATGTAAATATAAAAAAAATTAAAAAATACGCAAGTTTAAAGATAGTCGTTATTCCTTGATAAGTACCAATTTCAAACTTTATTCTTGAGCTTGCTATCAATTGTAGATGGTTAAAACAAGTACCGTTCGATTAAGCTGGAAATTTTTTATCACATACATCCTACCTTTATAACGTTTTAGCAATGTAAATATAAAAAAAATCAAAAAAATGCGCAAGTTTAAAAATAGTTGTTATTTCTTGATAAATACCAATTTCAAACTTCATGCTTAAGCTTGCTATTAATTGTAGATGGTTGAAACAAATATAATTTGATTAAGCAGAAAATTTTCTAATAAATACATCCTACTTTTATAACGTTTTATCAATGTAAATATAAAAAAATTAAAAAATACGCAAATTTAAAGAGAATCGTTATTCCTTGATAAGTACCAATTTCAAACATTATTTTTGAGTTTGCTATTAATTGCAGATGGCTAAAGAAAGTATCATTCGATTAAGCAGAAAATTTTCTGTTAAATACATCTTACTTTTAAAACTTTTCAGCAATGTAAATATGAAAAAAATCAAAAAAATACGCGAGTTTAAAAAGAGTTGTTATTTTTTGATTAATACCAATTTCAAACTTTATTCTTGAGCTTGCTATTGACTGTAGATGGTTGAAGTAAGTACTATTCGATTGGGCAGGATATTTTCTATTAAATACATTTAGTTCTATAAAGTTTTAGTAATGTAAATATACAAAAAATCAAAAAATACGCAAGTTTAAAGATAGTCGTTATTCCTTGATAAGTACCAACTTCAAACTTTATTCTTGAGCTTGCTGTTAATTTTAGATGATTAGGACAAGTACCATTTGATTAATCAGAAAATTTTCTATCAAATACATCTTACTTTTATAACGTTTTAGTAATGTAAATAATAAAAAAATCAAAAAAATGCGCAAGTTTAAAGAGAGTCGTTATTTCTTAATAACTACCAAATTCAAACATTAATCTTGAGCTTGCTATTGATTGTAATTGGTTGAAGCAAGTACTATTCGATTGAGCATGATATTTTCTATCAAACACATTTTAGGTTTATAAAATTTCAGCAATGTAAATATAACAAAAATCAAAAAAATACGCAAGTTTAAAGAGAGTCGTTATTCCTTGGTAAATACCAATTTCAAACTTTATTCTTGAGCTTGTTATTGATTGCAGATGGTTGAAGCAAGTACTTTTCAATTGAGCAGGATATTTCCTATCAAACACATTTTATTTTTATAACGTTTCAGCTATGTAAATATAAAAAAAATTATAAAAATTACCAAGTTTAAAAAGAGTCCTTATTCCTTGATAAGTACTGTGGTGAGCCACCTATTTTTACCTTTGGTCAATACGCGACAATTAATTAATTAATTGCCGTTAGAAAAAAAATTTTAAAACATTGTCTCATTAAAGTTAAAGTATTTAAATTTTCCTGTGGAGTCTAGAGTTCGTTTCCGGTCTCACGAACATAAATTCGGCACCACTTATTTACAAAGGGCATTTCAAATTTGTTAATTTTAGTTTTATCACGAATTCCATTAACTTAAGCTTATATTAGGGTTGAAAGGTTAATATGCGCGGCTCTTAAGAGGGTGCAGAGATTTGTTTCACATGTGTGTAGCGTGAGAAGAAACGGAATTCTTGGGTACACGTGGCCTTCAAAAAAAGATAAAGATTGCGTAATTTGCAATATCTTATTCAATAAAATTACTAGAGTTATTAGACCAACACAATGAAAGAAACAAAATTTCTCTTGTTCTATTGATATAAAACACTAATCTCTTTATTGTTATGAAAGGGCATTATTAGAACATTTGAGAAAATGTAAACAGAAATCGAAATTATCAAATAAAACTAAACGAAAAACTGCATGTATAAATAAATAATGTTAGGATTGTAAATAGTATTAAATAACAATGTTGAGAAAGTGAAAATAACTTAAAAATTATTATAAAATAAAGATTTAGGGTTCAAGTCGAGATATGTGACGCCATCTGTAGGGTGGTTAATTAATTTTGTTACAGATTTCTTATTGACTATGTTACTTCAAAACTTGGAAAAATCTTCTAAAAATTTAAACTATTTTATGTAGTTTCGATGTTATTTTATCTCAGCATTATTTAAACTTTTTTTTTTCTTTTGTAAAACAAATTACATAAGACAAAACCAGATTTTAGTAGCTATAAAGTTATAACTCTGATCTGGAATGTTAGAAAGAAGTTTTGACGGATCATTGTTTAATCCGGACAATAATTACTGTTTATTGTTGTAATGAACTTATTTATTATTATTAATATTGTCTAAAACACTTTGTAAAAAGCGGTCAAGTTGGAAGGGAGCGAAAAACACACCCCAATAATTTTACTTAACCAATGAGGGCACAGACTTAGTGATTAGCATTTGCCGCGGGGGTGTAAAATTCACAGGCTCTAGCGTCCCTATAAAAACTCATTTTGGGAAGGGAGACCTCAGTGGAGATTAGATTGTTTCAGTAATTAGAAGTAACAAAAAAATCTGTGCTAGTGTGTAAAGTTTGTGTAGGTTAGTTGTGTTTTGTGTCATAAAAAAAAATACATTAAGTCAAAACTATAGTGATTGTGAAAAAAAAAAACAAAATAAAAAGGTGAAACACGTTGGATATTAAAAATACAGGTACAATTTCAATTTTATTTCGTCAGCATTAATTTTAATTTCTTAAAATACTATGCAGAGATAATTATTGTAAATAACCAAACTTGTTTCAACATAAATTCATTTAATATTATTATTGGCCTTGCTGAAACAAATCACCTGAGATAATGCTTATTTCTACATCAAAATAGAATTTTACAAAGGAAATCGTTTGGATAAAAATTGATTGAAATTTAACAACTGTTTAACTTTAGCCAAACAAACTTAATTAATGGTTATTACTTTTAATTTAACGCTACTTAATTTTTTCAAGTCTTTACTATGAAACTATCAAATTAAAGTTAAATTAAATTAATCAATCAAATGATAATTTAATAATATTCCCTTTCTTTGTCACGGGAAGAAAAACAAACAGTGATTAGTCAGAAATTGCAGGCCGTTTACGTTAAACAAAAAAAAATATAATAATAATAAAAAAATATATATATAAAAAAAAAATGGTTGGGTCCCGCACACGGAAAAACCCGTTATATAACCAAAAAAAAAAAACAAAACAAAAACAAAAAAAAGAGAGAGCAAAGGTGAAGGTTCCGTATCCGGTAAACCTGTATTCAAGCGCCTGTTGCTATTGCCAAAAAAAAAATATATATCCAAAAAAAAAAAACAAATTCAAACATTCGCAATTTGGGGGATTTTTCTTTAAGATTATAATATCTTTGCGCGCCCATCTTCAATTCCACTTAATCTGCACTTCCGACTGTATGCAGAAGTGGTAAGAGAAGTAAGGGATTTTCGGAGTTTGATGGATACTGCGGGTGCTCCAGATAATGTTTCTTAGCGTGCCGGTAACGGTCGAGTTAGCAATTACCCCGGTAACGGTAAAGGGTCAACAATTGTCCGTCTGAAGCTTTTTCGTTTCGATGATAATGTTTCCATAGCAAATTTGGCAACCTATATAAATAAATAGGGTTTTAATAGCAATGACCTGTTTACGGAAAAAGTTGACGATCGCTCAATGGAAGCTTTCTTCGTTTTTGAGGATAATGTTTTCAGAGCAAATTTGGCAACCCTTCCGTTTATAGTGCTAACTCTATTCTGGTAAAGAGTTGACGATTGCTCGGTGGAAGCTTTCGTTGTTTCGTAAATGACGTTTCGGGACGATGTTGGCAAACCTTCTGTTTAGGGATCTTTTTGCTTATCAGTGAGTAACGGACGCTTTGTAGAAGCTTTCTGTCATCGCAGATACTCCGACCGACAAAGATTATCTAGGAAGTCCTTCCAGCGATTCAATTTTATTGTAAACGCGATACCTGTAATCCACTGGCATACCCTCACTCAGACAAGTTGTTGAAAAAACCTTGTCTAATTAAATTCATTAATCAAATAATATTCATCATTTTACTTCGAGGCACTTGAATAAAATTAAGTACAGATTTCTTCTAGTACCACAATATTTTAGGGAATCAAAATTTTAACAGATATTTTCGTTCTCTTTTACTGTATTTAGGTCGGGGCGTTTTAGGGCGTAATTGCAGAAATATGTTTGCATGTGCATTGCGTAGTAGTACCGCGAATCAAGCTGTACCTGAACCAATAAAAGAAAACGTTTGCAAAGTTTGGAATTTTCCTTGTTATGTTTGTTGTACAGGAAGTGTTCACAAATGGGGTCAATAAACATCGACAAGAAGTAAATTTTGACATTATTTCTTAATAAGGGTCACAACCGATTCATTACATTTTGGTGGAGCAAATAAGCCGTCTCAACTATTAATTTTATTATAAACAAACAAATAAATAAAATTCAATAAAAGAAAAATATATTACTTTACATAAGAAGCTAGAGCTTAAATTAGTAATTACATCGCAATTTATTTACGATCATCAAAAAAAAAATTATTACTTAAAGACAATTTATTTTGGATGTGGGATGTTCCACAACAACTTGACCGTTTGTTTAGGCAAACTTTGTAAATATTTTACAAATGTATTATCATTTATCCCTTAATGGGAACCATCCGAATTTGTAATAAATTTGTGGTTTGAAACAAGTGGTTTTATTCTATTCTCCCGTGTGTTATGACACTACTTTGTAACGACCTCTGTGTTACTGACAACCGAAATTGATCTAGAATGACTATTAGAGTTATTCACAATCATATTCTTTTACAATCTTAAGTTAAACGTAGGGTAAGTACACCTTTTATTATTTTATAATAACCGACGATCTAGACGATCACATTTTGAATAAATCCATTTTATCGCATTTTTTTTTATCCAGTATTTTACTGAATATAAAAATTTTCCCATCGTAATCCGTAATAATTATGATTATTGGCCATGTCTCATTACAGTACCAATTTCAAACTTTATTCTTGAGCTTGCTGTTTATTGCAGATGGTTGAAGCAAATACCGTACTATTAAGCAAAAAATTTCCTATCAAATACATTCTACTCTTATAACGTTTCAGCAATGTAACTACAAAAAAAATCAAAAAAATACGCAAGATTATAGAGAGTCGTTATTTCTTGATAAATACTAATTTCAAACTTTATTCCTGAGCTTGCTATTATTTGTAAATAGTTTAAGGAAATACCATTCAATTAAGCAGGAAGTTTTTTATCGCATACATCTTACCTTTATAACGTTTTAGCAATATAAATATAAAAAAAATCAAAAAAATGCGCAAGTTTAAAAGAGTCGTTATTTCTTGATAAGTACCAACTTCAAACTTTATTCTTAAGCTTGCTATTAATTGTAGATGGTTGAAGCAAGTATCATTTGATTGAGCAAAAAATTTTCTATCAAATACATCCTACCTCCATAACGTTTTAGCAATGTAAATATAAAAAAATCAAAAAAATACGCAAGTTTAAAGAGAGTCGTTATTCCTTGATAAATACCAACTTAAAACTTCATTCTTGAGCTTGCTATTGATTGTAAATGGTTAAAACAAGTACTAATAATTTGAGCGACATATTTTCTATCAAACACTTTTTAGTTTTATAAGATTTTAGCAATGTATATATAAAAAAAATCAAAAAAATTTGGAAGTTTAAAAAGAGTCGTTATTACTTGATAAGTACCAATTTCAAACTTCATTTTTGAGCATGCTATTGATTGTATATAGTTAAAGCATGTACTATTCAATTAAGCAGGACATTTTCTATCAAACACACTTTAGTTTTATAAAGTTACAGCAATGTAAATATAAAAAAAATCAAAAAAATACGCAAGCTTAAAGAGAGTCGTTATATCTTGATAAGTACCAATTTCAAACTTCATTCTTGAGCTTGCTATTAACTGTAAATGGTTGAAACAAATACCATTCGATTAGGCAAAAAATTTTCTAATAAATACATTTTATTTTTATAACGTTTTAGCAATTTAAATATAAAAAAATTAAAAAAATGCGCAAGTTTAAAGATAGTCGTTATTCCTTAATAAGTACCAATTCAAAACCTTATTTTTAAGCTTGCTATTAATCATAGATGGCTAAAGCAAATACCATTCGATTGACCAGGAAATTTCCTATCAAATACATTCTAACTTTATAACGTTTTGGCAATAAAAATATAAAAAAAATTAAAAAAATTTGCAAGTTTAAAGATAGTCGTTATTCCTTAATAAGTACCAATTTCAAACCTTATTCTTAAGCTTGCTATTAATCGTAGATGGTTAAAACAAATACCATTCGATTGACCAGGAAATTTCCTATCAAATACATTCTATCTTTATAACATTTCAGCAATAAAAATATAAAAAAAATTAAAAAAATTCGCAAGTTTAAAGATAGTCGTAATTCCTTGATAAGTACCAATTTCAATCTTCGGTCTTGAGCTTGCTATTAACTGTGGTGGTTAAAACAAATACCAATCAATTGAGCAGGAAATTTTCTATTAAATAGATTTTACTTTTATAACGTTTTAGCAATGTAAATATAAAAAAAATCAAAAAAATACGCAAGTTTAAAGAGAGTCGTTATTTCTTGATAAATACCAATTTCAAACTTCATTCTTGAGCTTGCTATTAATCGTAGATGGTTAAAGCAAATACCATTAGATTGAGCAAAAAATTTCCTATCAAATACGTTTTATCTTTTATAACGTTTCAGCAATAAAATTATAAAAAAAAATTAAAAAAATTCGCAAGTTTAAAGATAGTCGTTATTCCTTGATAAGTACCAATTTCAAACTTCATTTTTGAGCTTGCTGTTGATTGTAGATGGTTAAGGCAAATAACATTCAATTAAGCAAAAAATTTCCTATTAAATACATTTTACTTTCATAACGTCTTAGCAATGTAAATATAAAAAAAATCAAAAAAATACGCAAGTTTAAAGAGAGTCGTTATTCCTTGATAAGTACCAATTTCAAACTTTATTCTTGAGTTTTCTATTAAATGTAGATGGTTAGAGCAAGTACCATTCGATTAAACAGGAAATTTCCTATTAAATACATTTTACTTTTATAACGTTTCAGCAATGAAAATATAAAAAAAATTAAAAAAATTCGCAGGTTTAAAGATAGTCGTTATTCCTTGATAAGTACCAATTTCAAACTTTATTCTTGAGCTTGATATTGTTTGTAAATAGTTGAAGCAAGTACTATTCGATTGGGCAGAATATTTTCTATCAAACACATTTTAGTTTCATAAAGTTTCAGAAATGTAAATATAAAAAAAATCAAAAAAATACTCAAGTTTAAAAAGAGTCGTTATTTCTTGATAAATACCAATTTCAAACTTTATTCTTGAGCTTGCTAATAATTGTAGATAGTTGAAACAAATACCATTTAATTGAGCAGGAAATTTTCTATCAAATACATTCTATCTTTATAACGTTTTAACAATGTAAATATAAAAAAAATTAAAAAAATGCGCAAGTTTAAAAATAGTCGTTATTCCTTGATAAGTACCAAATTCAAACTTAATTCTTGAGCTTGATATTAATTGCAGATGGTTGAAACAAATACCATTTAATTAAACAAAAAATTTCCTATCAAATACATATTTTTTATAATGTTTCAGCAATGTAAAAATAAAAAAAATTAAAAAAATACGCTAGTTTAAAAATAGTCCTTATTTCTTGTTAAGTACCAACTTCAAACTTTATTTTTGAGCTTGCTATTAATTGTAGATGGTTGCGGTAAGTACCATTCTATTAAGTAGAAAATTTCCTATCAAATACATTTTACTTTTATAACGTTTCAGCAATGCAAATATAAAAAAAATCAAAATAATTTGCAAGTTTAAAGATAGTCGTTATTCCTTGATATCTACCAATTTCAAACTTCATTCTCGAGCTTTCTATTAATTGTAGATAATTGAAACAAGTACTATTCTATTAAGTAAAAAATTTTCTATCAAATACGTTTTACTTTTATATCGTTTTAGCAATGTAAATATAAAAAAACAAAAAAATACGCAAGTTTAAAGATAGTCGTTATTCCTTGATAAGTACCAATTTCAAACTTTATTCTTGAGCTTGCTATTAATCGTAGATGGTTAAAGCAAATACCATTAGATTGAGCAGAAAATTTCCTATCAAATACATTTTATCTTTTATAACGTTTCAGCAATGAAATTATAAAAAAAAATTAAAAAAATTCGCAAGTTTAAAGATAGTCGTTATTCCTTGAGAAGTACCAATTTCAAACTTCATTCTTGAGCTTGCTATTGATTGTAGATGGTTAAGGCAAACACCATTCAATTAAGCAAGAAATTTTCTATCAAATACATTTTACTTTTATAATGTTTTAGCAATTTAAATATAAAAAATTAAAAAAATGAGCAAGTTTTATAGATAGTCGTTATTTCTTGATAAGTACAAATTTTAAACTTTATTCTTGGGCTTGCTATTAACTGTAAATAGTTGGGGCAAATACCATTTGATTAAGCAAAAAATTTCCTATTAAATACATTCTACCTTCATAACGTCTTAGCAATGTAAATATAAAAAAAATCAAAAAAATACGCAAGTTTAAAGAGAGTTGTTATTCCTTGATAAGTACCAATTTCAAACTTTATTCTTGAGTTTTCTATTAAATGTAGATGGTTAGAGCAAGTACCATTCGATTAAACAGGAAATTTCCTATTAAATACATTTTACCTTTATAACGTTTCAGCAATGAAAATATAAAAAAAATTAAAAAAATTCGCAGGTTTAAAGATAGTCGTTATTCCTTGATAAGTACCAATTTCAAACTTCATTCTTGAGCTTGCTGTTGATTGTAGATGTTTAAGGCAAATACCATTTGATTAAGCAAAAAATTTTCTTTCAAATACATTTTATCTTTAGAACGTTTCAGAAATGTAAATATAGAAAAAATTAAAAAAATTTGCAAGTTTAAAGATAGTCGTTATTCCTTGATAAGTACCAAATTCAAACTTCATTCTTGAGCTTGCTATTGATTGTAGATGGTTAAGACAAGCACCATTTAATTGAGCAGGAAATTTCCTATCAAATACATTCTACTTTTATAACGTTTTAGCAATTTAAATATAAAAAAATTAAAAAAATGCGCAAGTTTAAAGATAGTCGTTATTCCTTGATAAGTACCAATTTTAAACTTTATTCTTAAGCTTGCTATTAATCGCAGATGGTTAAAGCAAGTACCATTAGATTGAGCAGGAAATTTCCTATCAAATACATTCTATCTTTATAACGTTTCAACAATAAAAATATAAAAAAAATTTAAAAAATTCGCAAGTTTAAAGATAGTCGTTATTCCTTGATGAGTACCAATTTCAAACTTCATTCTTGAGCTTGCTATTAATTGCAGATGGTTAAGGCAAATACCATTCGATTAAGCAAAAAATTTTCTATCAAATACATCTTACTTTTATAACGTTTTAGCAATTTAAATATAAAAAATTAAAAAAATGCGCAAGTTTAAAAAGAGCGTTATTTCTTGTTAAATACCAATTTCAAACTTCATTCTTGAGCTTGCTATTAATTGTAAATGGTTGAAGCAAATATTATTCGATTAAGCAGAAAATTTCCTATCAAATACATTCTACTTTCATAACGTCTTAGCATTGTAAATATAAAAAAAATTAAAAAAATTCGCAAGTTTAAAGATAGTCGTTATTCCTTGATAAGTACCAATTTCAAACTTCATTCTTGAGCTTGCTATTAATTGTAGATGGTTGAGACAAGTACCATTCGATTGAGAAAAAACTTTCTATCAAATACATTTTATCTTTAAAACGTTTCAGCAATGTAAATAAAAAAAAAAATTAAAAAAATTTGCAAGTTTAGAGATAGTCGTTATTCCTTGATTAGTACCAATTTCAAACTTTATTCTTGAGCTTGATATTGATTGTAAATAGTTGAAGCAAGTACTATTTAATTGAGCAGAATATTTTCTATCAAACACATTTTAGTTTTATAAAGTTTCAGCAATGTAAATATAAAAAAATCAAAAAAATACGCAAGTTTAAAAAAGTCGTTATTTCTTGATAAATACCAATTTCAAAACTTTATTCTTGAGCTTGCTAATAATTGTAGATAGTTGAAACAAATACCATTTAATTAAACAAAAAAATTTCTATCAAATACAGTTTTTTTGTAATGTTTCAACAATGTCAAAATAAAAAAAATACGCTAGTTTAAAAATAGTCCTTATTTCTTGTTAAGTACCAATTTCAAACTTTATTTTTGAGCTTGCTATTAATTGTAGATGGTTGCGGTAAGTACCATTCTATTAAGTAGAAAATTTCCTATCAAATACATTTTACTTTTATAACGTTTCAGCAATGCAAATATAAAAAAAATCAAAATAATTTGCAAGTTTAAAGATAGTCGTTATTCCTTGATATCTACCGATTTCAAACTTCATTCTTGAGCTTTCTATTAATTGTAGATAATTGAAACAAGTACTATTCTATTAAGTAAAAAATTTTCTATCAAATACGTTTTACTTTTATATCGTTTTAGCAATGGAAATATAAAAAAAACAAAAAAATACGCAAGTTTAAATTTAGTCGTTATTCCTTGATAAGTACCAATTTCAATCTTCATTCTTGAGCTTGCTATTAACTGTAGATAGTTAAGGCAAATACCATTCGATTAGACAGAAAATTTTCTATCAAATACATCCTATCTTTATAACGTTTGTGCAATGTAAATATAAAAAAAATTAAAAAAATGCTCAAATTTAAAGATAGTCGTTATTCCTTGATAAATACCAACTTCAAACTTCGGTCTTGAGCTTGCTATTAATTGTAGATGGTTGAAACAAGTACCATTTGATTGAACAAAAAATTTTCTATCAAATAGATCTTACTTTTGAAACGTTTCAGCAATGTAAATATAAAAAAAATTAAAAAAATTCGAAAGTTTAAAAATAGTTGTTATTCTTTGATAAGTACCAATTTCAAACTTCGTTCTTGAGCTTGTTATTAATTGTAGATGGTTGAGGCAAATACCGTTCAATTAAGCAAAAAATTTCCTATCAAATACATCCTACCTTTGTAACGTCTTAGCAATATAAATATAAAAAAAATTAAAAAAATTCGCAAGTTTAAAGATAGTCGTTATTCTTTCATAAGTACCAATTTCAAACTTCATTCTTGAGCTTGCTATTGATTGTAAATAGTTGAAGCAAGTACTATTCGATTGAGCAGAATATTTTTTACCAAACACGTTTTAGTTTTATAAAGTCTCATCAATGTAAATATAAAAAAAATCAAAAAAATACGCAAGTTTAAAAAGAGTCGTTATTTTTTAATAAATACCAATTTCAAACTTCATTCGTAAGCGTGCTATTAATTGTAGATAGTTGAGACAAATACCATTTAATTGAGCAGAAAATTCTCTATCAACTACATCCTATCTTTATAACGTTTCAACAATGTAAATATAAAAAAAATTAAAAAAATGCGCAAGTTTAAAGATAGTCGTAATTCCTTGATAAGTACCAATTTCAATCTTCGGTCTTGAGCTTGCTATTAACTGTGGATGGTTAAAACAAGTACCAATCAATTGAGCAGAAAATTTTCTATCAAATAAATTTTACTTTTATAACGTTTTAGCAATGTAAATATAAAAAAAATCAAAAAAATTCGCAAGTTTAAAGAGAGTCGTTATTTCTTGATAAATACCAATTTCAAACTTCATTCTTGAGCTTGATATTAATTGCAGATGGTTGAAGCAAGTACTATTCGATTGAGCAGGATATTTTCTATCAAACACATTTTAGTTTTATAAAGTTTCTGCAATGTAAATATATAAAAAATCAAAAAAATTTGCAAGTTTATAGATTGTCGTAATTCCTTGATAAGTACCAACTTCAAACTTCATTCTTGTGCTTGCTATTAATTGTAAATGGTTGAGACAAGTACCATTCAATTGAGCACGAAATTTCCTATTAAATATTTCTTACTTTTATTACGTTTCAGCAATCTAAATATAAAAAAAATCAAAAAAATTCGCAAGTTTAAAAAGAGTCGTTATTTCTTGATAAATACCAATTTCAAACATCATTCTTGAGCTTGATATTGATTGTAGATGGTTGAAGTAAATACTATTCGATTGAGCAAAATATTTTCTATCAAACACATTTTAGTTTTATAAAGTTTCTGCAATGTAAATATATAAAAAATCAAAAAAATTTGCAAGTTTAAATATAGTTGTTATTCTTTGATAAGTACCAATTTCAAACTTCGTTCTTGAGCTTGCTATTAATTGTAGATGGTTGAAGCAAATACCGTTCGATTAAGCAGAAAATTTCCTATTAAATACATTCTACCTTCATAACGTCTTAGCAATGTAAATATAAAAAAAATTAAAAAAATTTGCAAGTTTAAAGATAGTCGTTATTCCTTGATAAGTATCCAATTTCAAACTTTATTCTTGAGCTTGCTAATAATTGTAGATAGTTGAAACAAATACCATTTAATTGAGCAGGAAATTTTCTATCAAATACATTCTATCTTTATAACGTTTCAGCCATGTAAATATAAAAAAAATCAAAAAAATACGCAAGTTTAAAGAGAGTCGTTATTCCTTGATAAGTACCAATTTTAAACTTTATTCTTGAGCTTGCTATTAATTGTAGATGGTTAATACAAGTACCATTCAATTAAGCAAAAAATTTTCTATTAAATACATTCTACCTTCATAACGTCTTAGCAATGTAAATATAAAAAAAATCAAAAAATACGCAAGTTTAAAGAGAGTCGTTATTCCTTGATAAGTACCAATTTCAAACTTTATTCTTGAGCTTTCTATTAAATGTAGATGGTTAAAGCAAATACCATTTGATTGAGCAGGAAATTTCCTATCAAATACATTCTATCTTTATAACGTTTCAGCAATGAAAATAAAAAAAAAATAAAAAAATTTGCAAGTTTAAAGATAGTCGTTATTCCTTGATAAGTACCAACTTCAAACTTCATTCTTGAGCTTGCTATTGATTGTAGATAGTTAGGGCAAATACCATTCGATTAAGCAAGAAATTTTCTATCAAATACATTTTATTATTATAACGTTTTAGCAATTTAAATATAAAAAATTAAAAAAATGAGCAAGTTTAAAGATAGTCGTTATTCCTTGATAAGTACCAATTTCAAACTTCATTCTTGAGCTTGATATTGATTGTAGATGGTTGAAGCAAGTACTATTGGATTGAACAGGATATTTTTTATCAAACACATTTTAGTTTTATAAAGTTTCTGCAATGTAAATATATAAAAAATCAAAAAAATTCGCAAGTTTAAAGAGAGTTGTTATTTCTTGATAAATACCAATTTCAAACTTCATTCTTGAGCTTGCTATTAACTGTAGATGGTTAAAACAAATATAATTCGATTGAGCAAGAAATTTCCTATCAAATACATTTTATTTTTATAACCTTTCAGCAATGAAAATATAAAAAAAATTAAAAAAATTTGCAAGTTTAAAAATAGTCGTTATTCCTTGATAAGTACCAATTTCAAACTTTATTCTTGAGCTTGCTATTAATCGTAGATGGTTAAAACAAGTACTATTCGATTAAGCAGGAAATTTCCAATCAAATACATTTTATTTTTATAACGTTTTAGCAATGAAAATATAAAAAAAATTAAAAAAATTCGCAAGTTTAAACATAATCGTTATTCCTTGATAAGTACCATTTTCAAACTTTATTCTTGAGCTTGCTATTAATTGTAGATGGTTAAGGCAAATACCATTCAATTAAGCAAAAAATTTCCTATCAAATACATCTTACTTTTATAACGTTTTAGCAATTTAAATATAAAAAATTAAAAAAATGCGCAAGTTTAAAAATAGTCGTTATTTCTTGTTAAATATCAATTTCAAACTTCATTCTTGAGGTTGGTATTAATTGTAAATGGTTGAAGCAAATATTATTCGATTAAGCAGAAAACTTCCTATCAAATACATCCTACCTTCATAACGTCTTAGCAATGTAAATATAAAAAAAATTAAAAAAATTTGCAAGTTTAAAGATAGTCGTTATTCCTTGATAAGTACCAATTTCAAACTTCATTCTTGAGCTTGCTATTATTTGTAGATGGTTGAAACAAGTACCATTCGATTGAGCAAGAAATTTTCTATCAAATACATTTTACTTTTTAAACGTTTCAGCAATGTAAATAAAAAAAATTAAAAAAATGCGCAAGTTTAGAGATAGTCGTTATTCCTTGATAAGTACCAATTTCAAACTTTATTCTTGAGCTTGATATTGATTGTAAATAGTTGAAGCAAGTACTATTCGATTGAGCAGAATAATTTCTATCAAACACATTTTAGTTTAATAAAGATTCAGCAATGTAAATATAAAAAAAATCAAAAAAATACGCAAGTTTAAAAAGAGTTGTTATTTCTTGATAAATACCAATTTCAAACTTTATTCTTGAGTTTGCTAATAATTGTAGATAGTTGAAACAAATAGCATTTATTTAAGCAAAAAATTTTCTATCAAATACATTTTTTTTATAATGTTTCAGCAATGTAAATATAAAAAAAATTAAAAAAATACGCTAGTTTAAAAATAGTCCTTATTTCTTGTTAAGTACCAATTTCAAACTTTATTTTTGAGCTTGCTATTAATTGTAGGTGGTAGCGGTAAGTACCATTCTATTAAGTAGAAAATTTCTTATCAAATACATTTAATTTTTATAACGTTTAAACAATATAAATATAAAAAAAAATCAAAAAAATGCGCAAGTTTAAAGATAGTCGTTATTCCTTGATAAGTACCAATTTCAAACTTCATTCTTGAGCTTGCTATTGATTGTAGATGGCTGACACAAGTATTATTCGATTGAACAAAAAATTTTTTGTTAAATATATACTATTTTTATTACGTTTCAGCAATGTAAATATAAAAAAATCAAAAAAATTTGCAAGTTTAAAGAGAGTTGTTATTTCTTGATAAATACCAATTTCAAACTTCATTCTTGAGCTTGCTATTGATTGTAGATGGTTAAAGCAAGTATTGTTCGATTAAGCAGGATATTTTCTATCAAACACATTTTAGTTTTATAAAGTTTCAGCAATGTAAATATAAAAAAAATCAAAAAAATACGCAAGTTTAAATAGAGTTGTTATTTCTTGATAAATACCAATTTCAAACTTCATTCTTGAGCTTGCTATTAATTTTCGATGATTAAAACAAGTATTATGCGATTGAGCAGGATATTTTCTATCAAACACATTTTAGTATTATAAAGTCTCAGCATTGTAAATATAAAAAAAATCAAAAAAATACGTAAGTTTAAAGATAGTTGTTATTCTTTAATAAGTACCAAATTCAAACTTCATTCTAAAGCTTGCTATTAATTGTAGATAGTTAAAGCAAATACCGTTCGATTAAGCAGAAAATTTCCTGTCAAATTCATCCTACCTTCATAACGTCTTAGCAATGTAAATATAAAAAAAATTAAAAAAATTCGCAAGTTTAAAGATAGTCGTTATTCTTTGATAAGTACCAATTTCAAACTTTATTCTTGAGCTTGCTATTAATTGCAGATAGTTGAAGCAAGTACCGTTTAATTTAGGAGGATATTTTCTATCAAATGAATTTTACTTTTATAACGTTTTAGCAATGTAAATATAAAAAAATCAAAAAAATACGCAAGTTTAAAGAGAGTCGTTATTTCTTGATAAATACCAAGTTCAATCTTCATTCTTGAGCTTGATATTGATTGTAGATGGTTGAAGCAAGTATTATTCTATTAGGCAGAATAATTTCTATCAATAATTACTTCAATAAAATTTCTGCAATGTAAATATATAAAAAATTAAAAAAATTTGCAAGTTTAAAGATAGTCGTTATTCCTTGATAAGTACCAATTTCAAACTTTATTCTTGAGCTTCCTATTAATTGTAGATGGTTGACGCAAGTACCATTCGATTGAGCATGAAATTTCCTATTAAATATATCTTACTTTCATTACGTTTCAGCAATGTAAATATAAAAAAAATCAAAAAAATTCGCAAGTTTAAAGAGAGTTGTTATTTCCTGATAAATACCAATTTCAAACTTCATTCTTGAGCTTGCTATTGATTGTAGATGGTTGACACAAGTACCATTCGGTTAAGCAGGAAATTCCCTGTTAAATATATACTATTTTTATTACGTTTCAGCAATGTAAATATAAAAAAAATAAAAATTTTGCAAGTTTAAAGAGAGTTGTTATTTCTTGATAAATATCAATTTCAAACTTCATTCTTGAGCTTGCTATTTATTGTAGAAGGTTGAAACAAGTATTGTTCGATTAAGCAGGATATTTTCTATCAAACACATTTTAGTTTTATAAAGTTTCAGCAATGTAAATATAAAAAAAATCAAAAAAATACGCAAGTTTAAAAAGAGTCGTTATTTCTTGATAAATACCAACTTCAAACTTCATTCTTGAGCTTGCTATTAATTGTAGATAGTTTAAGCAAATACCGTTTAATTAAACAAAAAATTTTCTATCAAATACATCTTATCTTTATAACGTTTCAGCAATGTAGATATAGAAAAAATTAAAAAAATTCGCAAGTTTAAAGATAGTCGTTATTCCTTGATAAGTACCAATTTTAAACTTTATTCTTGAGCTTGCTATTAATTGTAGATGGTTAAAACAAGTACCATTCAATTAAGCAGAAAATTTCCTATTAAATACATTTTACCTTCATAACGTCTTAGCAATGTAAATATAAAAAAAATCAAAAAAATACGCAAGTTTAAAGAGAGTTGTTATTTCTTGATAAATACCAATTTCAAACTTCATTCTTGAGCTTGCTATTAATTGTCGATGGTTAAAACAAGTATTATGCGATTGAGCAGGATATTTTCTATCAAACACATTTTAGTTTTATAAAGTTTCAGCATTGTAAATATAAAAGAAATCAAAAAAATACGCAAGTTTAAAGATAGTTGTTATTCTTTGATAAGTACCAATTTCAAACTTCATTCTAGAGCTTGCTATTAATTGTAGACAGTTGAAGCAAATACCGTTCGATTAAGCAAAAAATTTCCTATCTAATACATTCTATCTTTGTAACGTTTCAGCAATGTAAATATAGAAAAAATTAAAAAAATTCGCAAGTTTAAAGATAGTCGTTATTCCTTGATAAGTACCAATTTCAAACTTCATTCTTGAGCTTGCTATTGATTGTAGATGGTTAAAGCAAATACCATTCGATTAAGCAAAAAATTTTCTATTAAATACATCTTACTTTTATAACGTTTTAGCAATTTATATATAAAAAAATTAAAACAATGCGCAAGTTTAAAGATAGTCGTTATTCCTTGATAAGTACCAATTTTAAACTTTATTCTTGAGCTTGCTATTAATTGTAGATGGTTAAAACAAGTACCGTTCAATTAGGCAGAAAATTTCCTATTAAATACATTCTACCTTCATAACGTCTTAGCAATGTAAATATAGAAAAAATCAAAAAAATACGCAAGTTTAAAGAGAGTTGTTATTTCTTGATGAATACCAATTTCAAACTTTATTCTTGAGCTTGCTATTAATTGTCGATGGTTAAGACAAATATTATGCGATTGAGCAGGATATCTTCTATCAAACACATTTTAGTTTTATAAAGTTTCAGCATTGTAAATATAAAAAAAATCAAAAAAATACGCAAGTTTAAAGATAGTTGTTATTCTTTGATAAGTACCAATTTCAAACTTCATTCTAGAGCTTGCTGTTAATTGTAGATAGTTGAAGCAAATACCGTTCGATTAAGCAGAAAATTTCCTATCAAATACATCCTACTTTTATAACGTCTTAGCAATGTAAATTTACAAAAAATTAAAAAATTCGCAAGTTTAAAGATAGTCGTTATTCCTTGATAAGTACCAATTTCAAACTTTATTTTTGAGCTTGCTATTAATTGTAGATAGTTAAAACAAGTACCATTCGATTAAACAGAAAATTTTCTATCAAATACATTCTATTTTTATAACGTTTTAGCAACGTAAATATAAAAAAAATCAAAAAAATACGCAAGTTTAAAGAGAGTCGTTATTTCTTGATAAATACCAATTTCAAACTTTATTCTTGAGCTTGATATTGATTGTAGATGGTTAAAGCAAGTACTATTCGATTGAGCAAGATATTTTCTATCAAACACATTTTAGTTTTATAAAGTTTCTGCAATGTAAATATATAAAAAATCAAAAAAATTTGCAAGTTTAAAGATAGTCGTTATTCCTGGATAAGTACCAATTTCAAACTTCATTCTTGAGCTTGCTATTGATTGTAGATGGTTAAAGCAAATACCATTCGATTAAGCAAAAAATTTTCTATTAAATACATCTTACTTTTATAACGTTTTAGCAATTTATATATAAAAAAATTAAAACAATGCGCAAGTTTAAAGATAGTCGTTATTCCTTGATAAGTACCAAATTCAAACTTCATTCTTGAGCTTGCTATTAATTGTAGATGGTTGGCACAAGTACCATTCGATTGAGCAGGAAATTTTCTATTAAATACATCCTACTTTCATTACGTTTCAGCAATGTAAATATAAAAAAAATCAAAAAAATTCGCAAGTTTAAAGAGAGTTGTTATTTCTTGATAAATACCAATTTCAAACTTTATTCTTCAGCTTGCTATTGATTGTAGATGGTTAAAGCAAGTATTGTTCGATTAAGCAGGATATTTTTTATCAAACACATTTTAGCTTTATAAAGTTTCAGCAATGTAAATATAAAAAAAATTAAAAAAATTCGCAAGTTTAAAGATAGTCGTTATTCCTTGATAAGTACCAACTTCAAACTTTATTCTTGAACTTGCTATTAATGGTAGATGGTTAAAACAAATACCATTCGATTGAGCAGGAAATTTCCTATCAAATACATTTTATCTTTATAACGTTTCAACAAAGAAAATATAAAAAAAATTAAAAAAATTTGCAAGTTTAAAGATAGTCGTTATTCCTTGATAAGTACCAAATTCAAACTTCATTTTTGAGCTTGCTATTGATTGTAGATGGTTAAAGCAAATACCATTCGATTAAGCAGAAAATTTCCTATCAAATACATTTTACTTTTATAACGTTTCAGCAATGAAAATATAAAAAAAATTAAAAAAATGCGCAAGTTTAAAAAGAGTCGTTATTTCTTGATAAATACCAATTTTAAACTTCATTCTTGAGCTTGCTATTGATTGCAGATGGCTGTGGCAGATATTATTCGATTGAGCAGGATATTTTCTATCAAACACATTTTAGTTTTATAAAGTTTCAGCAATGTAAATAAAAAAAAATTAAAAAAATAGGCAAGTTTAAAGATAGTCGTTATTCCTTGATAAGTACCAATTTCAAACTTTATTGTTGAGCTTGCTGTTAATTGTAGATGGTTGACACAAGTACAATTAGATTGAGCAGAAAATTTCCTATTAAATACATCTAACTTTTATAACGTTTCAATAATGTAAATATAAAAAAAATCAAAAAAATACGCAAGTTTAAAGAGAGTCGTTATTCCTTGATAAGTACCAATTTAAAACTTTATTCTTGAGCTTGCTATTAATCGAAGATGGTTAAAACAAGTACCGTTCGATTAAGCAGAAAATTTCCTATCAAATACATCTTACCTTCATAACGTTTTAACATATTTAAATATAAAAAAATTAAAAAAATTCGCAAGTTTAAAGAAAGTCGTTATTCCTTAATAAGTACCAATTTCAAACTTTATTCCTGAGCTTGCTATTGATTGTAAATGGTTAAGGCAAATATCATTCGATTAAGCAAGAAATTTTCTATCAAATACATCTTACTTTTATAACGTTTTGGCAATTTAAATATAAAAAAATTAAAAAAATGCGCAAGTTTTTTGCTGAAACGTTATAAAAATAAGATATATTTGATAGAAAATTTTCTGCTTAATCAAATGGTATTTGTTTCAACCATCTATAATTAATAGCAAGCTCAAGAATAAAGTTTGAAATTGGTATTTATCAAGAAATAACAACTCTCTTTAAACTTGCGTATTGTTTTGATTTTTTTAATATTTATATTGTTAAAACGTTATAAAAAAAAGATGTGTTTGATAGAAAATTTTTTACTAAATCAAATAGTATTTGTTTCAGCCACCTATAATTAATAGCAAGCTTAAGAATAAAGTTTGAAGTTGGTACTTATCAAGGAATAACGACTATTTTTAAACTTGCGCATTATTTTAATTTTTTTTATATTTACATTGCTGAAACATTATAAAACTTAAATGTGTTTGATAGAAAATATCCTGCCTCATCAAATAGTATTTGCTTCAACCATCTTCAATCAATAGCATACTCAAAAATGAAGTTTAAAATTGGTATTTATCAAGAAATAACGACTCTATTTAAACTTGCGTATTTTTTTAATTTTTTTTATATTTACATTGCTGAAACGTTATAAAAGTAAGACGTATTTGATAGAAAATTTCCTGCTCAATCGAATGGTACTTGTTTCAACCTTCTGCAAATAATAGCAAGCTCAAAAATAAAGTTTGAAATTAGTATTTATCAAGAAATAACGACTCTCTTTAAACTTGCGTATTTTTTTGATTTTTTTTATATTTACATTGCTGAAACTTTATAAAACTAGAATGTGTTTGATAGAAAATATCCTGCTCAATCGAATAGTAATTGCTTCAACCATTTAAAATCAATAGCAAGCTCAAGAATGAAGTTTAAAGTTGGTACTTATCAAGGAATAACGACTATTTTTAAACTTGCGCATTTTTTTAATTTTTTTTATATTTACATTGCTGAAACATTATAAAACATAAATGTGTTTGATAGAAAATATCCTGCCTAATCAAATAGTACTTGCTTCAACCATCTACAATCAATAGCATACTCAAAAATGAAGTTTGAAATTGGTATTTATCAAGAAATAACGACTCTATTTAAACTTGCGTATTTTTTTAATTTTTTTTATATTTACATTGCTGAACGTTATAAAAGTAAGATACATTTAATAGAAATTTTCTCGCTTAATCGAATGGTATTTGTTTCAACCATCTACAATTAACAGCAAGCTCAAAAATGAAGTTTGAAATTGGTACTTATTAAGGAATAACGACTATCTTTACATTGCTGAAACATTATAAAACTAAAATGTGTTTGATAGAAAATATCCTGCTTAATCAAATAGTATTTGCCTCAACCATCTACAATCAATAGTATACTCAAAAATAAAGTTTGAAATTGGTATTTATCAAGGAATAACGACTATCTTTAAACTTTGCAAATTTTTTTGATTTTTTTTATATTTACATTGCTGAAACGTTATAAAAATAAAATATATCTGATAGAAAATTTTCTGCTTAATTGAATGGTATTTGTTTCAACCATCTACAATTAATAGCAAGCTCAAAAATAAAGTTTGAAATTGGTATTTATCAAGAAATAACAACTCTTTTTGATTTTTTTTTTGAAATTTTTTTGATTTTTTTTATAATTACATTGCTGAAACGTTATGAAACTAGAATGTGTTTGATAGAAAATATCTTGCTTAATCAAATAGTGCTTGCTTCAACCATCTACAATCAATAGCAGTAGGTAGAGAAGGAGAGTGCTTGCACACAACGACCTTCAAATGACCTCTGTTTTTGGCTTCTCACCATTACTTATAGGTTTCTATATTACCGACTCTCTACTAGATAGCGCTAATTACAGGTTTCTACTAGGGTCACTTGATGTAATTAAGGGTAGCGCCAACTCTCTATCTCTCTCTTGGACCTCTCTTTTAATTTGAACTCAAGCTATACTAAACTAATTACCAATGTAGGCAACATAATAATCCAAAATCCCTAGAAATGCATTTAAAAGTGTTTCTAACTTTGTTTCACTCATGCGTGTATATAGCTATCTCTTTTAATTTGAACCCATCTAGTGATTTCCATTGGCGTTACCCGTATATCAAGTGATCCTAGTTTCTACATTTAAGTTAATTATAAGTTTCTACATTTATGTTATGTTAATAACTATAAATATATAAACATAAACGGGTGAAAGGGTAAAAAATCAAAGATATGAGTATAAAATAACATTTTTTTAACACCAAAAGGATATGACAATGTTAATGATGAATGATGATGAACAAGAAGCTGCATAGCGAAATGTGTTTGTAGATAATAATTGATAATTATTATATATAAATTTTTATTTATTTAATGTCACTTGTTTGCATTAAATGAAGATGAGAAAAAGCATCAATTTTAATATAATTTGTTTATTAGTCATATATTTAAAGGAGTGGATACCAATATAATTTAGTGTATTAGCTATATTGGTAGACATCAGTTTAAAGTAGATACACAACTTATTCTATACGAAATGATACGAAAAAATCATGTTCCAACTGTTATCTTTTATTATTTCGTATCTGTTGATGGAAGAAGTGAGTGCGATGAGTAATCCATCTGCAGGATGTTGCGGTTAAGATAAAGAGTTCTTATCATAATCATATGACCACCTGCCTACAAAAAATCGTGTCGTAGACATCTCATTCACAACAGTGTAGTGATGTAACAACCTTCACAGTGTAAACATGTCAGACCAACAATGTTCTTCAACAAATCTCACCGTAAGTAATTATTTTTATTTTATCTATTGGTCGACCACAGATTGGGATGATGATGCATACCTTTTGTTAGCAAGATTATGTACATACATAAGTGATAAGCATTTATGCCAGTCTGTGGTCAACTATTAACTATCATTCTTTTTTTATATGTTTTTAATAAAATATAAGATGCCTCAATGTGAAGCATGTCTCAAAAAATTCACAACGAAAAGATCATATCAGCGTCATATGAGGGAATATTGTCCGGAAACAAAGAAAGCTAAAACAACTGAAACAACTGGTACGAAAAGAAAAAAAAAGTTTATTATAGTAATATAATTATTTTAATAGTTTTAGAGAATAATTCTGAATACATGTGTACATCGTGTAATCAAATAATCCCATCAAAATATAAAAATGCCCATGAACGAGGTACCAACCATAAAAACAATACTTATATAACCCTTGAAAATGGAGTATTGTTAAGAAATTCGGCATTTAAATCACGTATTGCATCATATAAAATTTTAACTCAACGTGAACATGTTGATTTAGAAACTTTTATGATGGAATTAAAAGAAAAAACCATCAACCTTATTCGTACTAATGTAAAAAAATTTACTTTAGTAAAAGTGAATGTAGAATTATTTGGACTCTATACTATACCAGAAAAAAACATATTCGATATCAAAAGCTTTAATACAAAAAATAAGGTGATTACGTTGAGTACAAATGTTGAGGAGGTGTTAAGAGATTTTCAGGAAGTGATTAAACAAAAAATGGCTGATTTTTTGGAGTGTGATTCTGGTAAGATAATAATTATATTTATTATATTTTATTCATATATGGTTTTATATTTCAGGTTGGACTTTAGTTAAAATCTTACACCTGGAAATTAATGTAAACAAATACAATCCGTTGAAAGCATCATCATTTATTGATCTTCCACCTTGGGTGGTTAAAAAGCAAGCAGTGATAAACATTCATAATTATTTAACATTATAATGATTTAATTATAAATAAATTTGGAGATAATCGAGTATTAGTTTGTGAAGAATGTTTTAAAAACGAACAGGAAATAATTATTAGTAAACCAAGTCAGAATGTTAGTGATGATTATCCAAGTCAAAATAGAAGTGATGAGGATGCTGATGATGATTCAAGTGTAGAAGGTTATTGACCTAATAGTAATTTTAAAATAGTTATAATATGTGATTCCCAATCTGAACTTCATCAAATAATACATATTTGTGGAAGAGAGAAATGTAATACATGTAGAAAAGTGTGTTGGATAGTCGAAGAAGTGGATTCTACTGCTGCTCAATATAGATGTTTTAGTAATGTATAATATAAATGTATCATAAAATTTATTGTTAAATAATTTCTAATAAATACATATATAAAATATTAGAGTTAATGAATAATTATTAAGTAATCATATGGTAGACGTCACATCTACAACAGTGACATTATCGCGATAGAGCAAGTAATGATTATAATATATAAAAGGCGAAACAAACCATTAAAGTCCACTAGTGTTTCAATTCATTTCAAGAAAGGGAGAGGTGTTGTAAACAAACTAATTAATAAATTACCAATCGAATTACATATTCCTGGATATCAATTCTGTGGACCGGGTACAAAATTAGAAAAAAGACTTACAAAAGGACAAACCGGGATTAACCCACTTGATCAAGCTTGTAGAGAACACGATATAGCATACTCACAAGAAACGAATTTACAAAAACGACACGAAGCTGATAAGGTACTAATTACTAAGGCTGTTAATAGATTAAAGGCGAGTGATTCATCGTTGGGTGAGAAAGCAACTGCTTTAGCAGTTAGTGGTATAATGAAGGGAAAAGTAAAAATGGGAATGGGTTCTACGAAACCCAGAAAAAAACAAAAAAAACCAGCAAAGAATAGAATTGTGGTTCCTCCAAAATATGGTGGTTTTATACCATTACTATTACCACTTTTAGGTGCACTAGGTGCATTGGGTGGTGGAGCAGCAGGCATAGCAACAGCTGTAAATAAAGCACAAGCAGATAAAAGAATGCTAGAAGAAACACAAAGACATAATAAGGTAATGGAGGCAATTGGAAAAGGAATTGGTCGAAAAAAGCAAAGAAAAAAACGTAAAGGACAAGGTCTATATCTTAAACCATATAAATGGAATCAAAAAAACTTCCAATAAAATTACCACGACATGCTCTTAGTAATATTGAGATAAAGAAATTTGCTCACTTACTACAAATACCACATTTTCGAGGAGTTTATATGCGAAATAAATTACCAAAAAATATTTATAAAAATGAAAGTGGTGTTATAAATATAGATGATAAAAATGGTTCGGGAACCCACTGGACTGCATATATAAAAAATAATAAACATATAGTATATTTTGATAGTATAGGAAATTTAAGACCTCCTCTAGAAGTTGTAAAATATTTCAAGAGCGATAATAGTGGTAATAAAATATTATATAATTATGATAAGTATCAGAATGTTGGATCTTTCAATTGTGGACAATTATGTCTAAAGTTTTTATATACACATGGGCAAAGAAAAAGTACTTAGTTGAGACGACGCAAAGCATCATCATCATCATCAATAATGTTATTTGTTCTAACGGGAAAATCATCTATTTTAAGTTCAGACTATTCTCCACCGATTGATGTGAGTAATGGTAATTATGAATTGGGTCTGACCAATTTTGAAGTTTACAATAGTATACCCAATATCGATGTGGGAAATAATAAATTCTATTTTGGTGGTGAGGAATTTACAATACCAACAGGATGTTACGAAATATCTGACATCAGATTCTACTTACAACACGAGATTGGAAAGAAATTCAGTCAAGATATTCTTCAAATTACTGCAAACCATAATACTTTACATACCCATATAAAAGGAACGCAAGAAATTGATTTCTCTAAACCAAATACCATTGGACCATTGTTAGGATTTAAAAAGGGAATAATTAAAAAAAATATTGGTCAAAATTCTGATAGCATTGCTGATATAATAAAAATTAATTCAATTTTGGTTGAATGTAATATTACAGTGGGTAGTTTTAAAAATGGAAAACCGGTTCATATAATTTATCAGTTTTTTCCTAACGTACCTCCAGGTTTCAAAATAGTACAATCACCAGAACACATTATTTATCTTCCAATCAGTGTTGAATCAATAAGAAATATTACACTTAAAATACTCGATCAGAATGGAAAATTAATCAATTTTCAAGAAGAAACCGTAACAGTTGGACTACACTTACAGAAGAAAGAAGAAAATGTTAGTAACCTTCAATAAAAATTTTCATTATAAAAAAACGAATACATGTAAACGAATCGTTAGTAAGAAGAGAAACGTACAACGACTAAGTGTTAAAAATCGAGTGTTTCTAAAATCATTAGGATTTGAATTACATCCATAATAACAATGATTTTTGATCTAACCGATGAATTAGTATTTGATGATACTATTCAGAGCTATCAGTTACAATCACATGAAGCATATACATCTCGTTATGATAATTCTGATCAGATTCGAATTAAGTTACCTGAGGACTTGTGCACCCTTCCTGGAGAAAGTGTTATTTTAATTGAGGGAAGACTAGTAAAGACAGATGCAACAAATAAAGTGGTTCCAGCGACGGATACGAAATTTGTGAATAATGGTTTTACATTTTTATTCAGTGAAATACGATATGAAGTAAATACAAAATCTATTGATGGAAATGTAAAACCAGGAATTACTACAACAATGAAAAATTTATTATCGTTAAATATGAGTGAAAGCCTTAAATTAAAAAATTCTGGTTATTATCCAAATGAAGGAAAAATTGATCTAGTAGATGGAAACTTTCAAGCATCTATTCCATTGAAAACTCTATTAGGATGGGCTGAAACATACAATCGAGTAATGTTGAATGTCCAACAAGAATTAATATTAATTCGTAGTAATACTGATGATAATGCACTTATTTGTACAACAAATGAAAAGGCTAAAGTTGAGATAAATAAACTTGTGTGGATGGTACCACATATTGGTCCTGGATTAAAAGAAGAAGTTCACTTAACAAAACTAATTGAACAAGATAAAACGATTCAGGTGCCATATAGAAAGTGGGAACTTTATTCTCAACCATTGTTTCCAAATATTACAAAATACGCCTGGCCAGTTAAACCTTTCACTGCTCTTGAAACACCACGCTTTATAATCATTGGTTTTCAAACAGATAGGGAAGGGGACCTTAGTAAAAATACAAGTCACTTTGATAGTTGCGATTTAAGCGAAATAAGAGTATTCATAAATAATGAAAGATTTCCCTATGCAAATTTAAATGTTGCATTTAAAAAATCGCATACTGCTTTACTTTATGAAATGTTTACTGCATTTAGAGCAAGTTATTATAACTTACAATTTGATGAAACACACATTAGTCCAAAACAATTTGCAGATAATTATCCATTAATAGTAATTGATTGCTCTCGTCAGAAAACTGGTTTCCAGACCCAAACAGCATCTTTAAGAATAGAATTTGAAATGCTAACACCCGTTACTGATAAAACCACCGTATATGCTTTAGTGATAAGTGATAAAATGTTTCAATATAAACCACTTTCGAAGACTGTAATCGTGTAAAAAAAGGAAGATGTTATTGTAAATTTGTAAAATCTATATTCTGTACTGTATTTTTTTTTCAATAAATAGAATGTAAAAACATATAAAGTGTTTTAGTTTTAAAACAATAGTCATAGATTTAAATCTTTAGGTTTTTTTCTTTATAATATGTTCGTTATAATATGTAAGAAATAAAAAACGTATACTTTAAACAATATATTAATTAAATAAATACAAAAAGTAATATTTCAAATTAGGATATATCCTTTTTATTAATCCAAGAATTATGTTTCTTATCCATTCCACTCCACTTGACAAATAAGTGATTTCCTTTTTTTCTAATTACTTTGTCAATGAGATAGACATGAGGATATTTTACACGTTGCAGTTCATGTTCATAGAAACCACCTTTTATTGCTTCTCCCAAAGTATCTTGTAGTAGATATGTCCTTGGATTAGTGTTTTGTACTTTACTAATTGAAAAGATTTCATTAGTCCAATTCGGTGTATACCCTTTAGCAAAAAGATGTCGATATTTACTAATTCGAACAAAATCTCCAAGTTTAAATTTGGGTTTATGTACATCCATTATCTTTAAATGGTTATAAACTTCAGTTAATACTTGCTGCTCATTTTTCTTATTTATTGAGTTTGGTTTTAATCCAGTTGTACGATGTATGGTGTTATTATATGTATTAACAATGTCTGGTAAGATGTTGATCCACTTGTAATTGCCTTGAACGCTAAACTCCTTCCACATTAGAGATTTAATTGTTCGATTGACACGTTCAACTATACTACACTTTAAATTGGAATATGAACTATAGTGGTTAATATTATATTTCTTCATTAAATCTTGAAATGATTTATTGTAAAATTCCTTTCCAAAGTCAGTTTGAATATTTTTGGGTACATTACGTTGAATCTTTAAAATATCACTCATAGCTTCAGTAACACTTTGCCCCATCTTGTTTTTAAGTGGAATTGCCCAAAGAAATTTTGAAAATACATTAATCACCATTAAAATATATTTAAATCCTTTATTAAAGCGAGAATATAGAATCATTTCAACTAAATCCAATTGAAAGAGATCATTTAACCCCTTAACAATTACTCTTCTTCTTTTAAATTTTTTTCTAGCTGGAGCATGTAATTCATTGACAACTTCACGTTTAATATTTGTCGCACTATGCTTCATAATAAATGGGTATTTTCAATACTAACCAAACAAGTAACTGATTGTAGACTTCTTGATGTTTTCGTTTAAAAACTATTACATCATGTTCATGTAAAGTATATCCCACCAAATTTACTTCTTTATTATTTACAAACACCACAATCTCTGTAGGTACTGCATATACACTCTCTACTGTAGCACTTTTCAATGGAAAAATAAAATTTGTATCATAATTAAATAGAACATAACGATCTTTTACAGGATCAAATATACCAGAAAACATTAGAGTGGTATAAGAATAAAAGCTTGCATTTCGTATATGACGTTGTAGAATATGATTACCGAATTTATCTAATGTCATAATGTCGAGATGTGATACTATACTATTTCAAATTATAGTATACATGTCCAATTTAAATAATTATTTTTGCCTCACGTAATTCATTAATAATGTGAGTTATTTCATTTGTATGATTATTATTACCTGCCACTGTTGAAGAAATTAGTAAACGTAAACGATTTACTAAAGTATTGGGATTTTTCCATGGTATATATTCAACTTGTTTATTGTTTAGTTCTAGAGTACGTAAAGAACCACCTTTTTGTTTTATTGTTGTTGTTTGTTTTTTAGGAGTTGAAGTAATTTGTTTTCTAAATTGTTTTAAAGTTGGTGCACTTTCACTACGAGGACGTTGAGTGAGTGGTGATAATGGTTTATTATGAAATGTCTTAATAATTTTCGTATATTTTTTTCCAATATTTCCAGCAAATCGTTCTTCTGCATTATAGTTTTTTCGATCAGCATTTGTTAGTTTAACAAGTTCCTGATAATCTTTTAAAACATTTTTAGTGTAACCGATAGGATCTTTTTTAAATAATAATTCAAATAAGCCAGGTGTTCCTTCATATTTTCGATCTTTTACATAAAATATATTATTATCACGAAAATCAATTTCCGAATCCCCCAAATAAAACTTTCCTTTTTCAAAATCATGGCGTACTCCATACTGATGATCAAATTTATTAGTGGTATCTGTAATCATTTCTTCAATATATTGGCGTGCTAATCCTGACCATTGCTCGAGAAATTCTTGAAACGCTTGAGTATTTGTTAATTGTTCTATAGTTTCATGTAATGATTCAATAGGAATTTCTTCATCTTCATCATCCTTATCGGGTTCATATTCAGCAACATCCACAACATCGAGAGATACCGGTGTAGGTTGCTGGACAGCTGCTGGTGGTGGTGGATACTTGATTAAGCGAGGAACTAACGAAGAATGAGTCGCTGAATAAGTGGGTGTAGAGGTAGCAGTTGGTTTTCTCTCTTCCTTCGAACTAACTTCTTGTTTCGAAGGTAATGCTAGATTTTCTTGTTTTATTTGTGATAGAAAACTTTGTAATGGTCCTGATAATGGTTGGAATTGTTTTTCAAATTTTTGTTGTGAAGCCGACAAATTAGATGTTAGATTATGTACTTTTTGTTTAACACTTCTTCGTGCTCTAGCCAGTTCCAATGTCAAATGTTTATCCATTTCAACTAATATTTGAGGTGATAGTTTTTACTATTTATAGACTAATAAATTGATCGATATCTTTACGATACCGACCATGAGCGATGTCAGCATCTTTATCAATCGTTAAAAAACCAAATGGTGTTTGCCAACATTCCGAACATACTTCTCGAAATTTTTCCCATGAAAGATCCGTTCCAACGTGATCATTAAAAATATGTTTTAAATTTAATGTATCTTGAGGAAAAACAATTATAAAGTTTGCATTATCTCGAATTAATTGTTTTGGAATAGATGAATACGTTTGACATAGATAAAAACAATCGATATTGAAATGTCTACCATAACAGAAGTAGTCACGAATTATATTTTGATTACAATTTATCACATCATCAAATATAATAATGGAATAAGGCTTAATTAGTTTCGGAGAAGGTATTTCACTACCATCTTCATATTCAAAATAATCAACTTGTTGGAGAGGAGTCAAAACAGATTTCAAAAATTGATACTTGGGTTGTTGCAGAGTTTTCGAAAATAAATAAATATCGGTGAAACGTAAACCACTTGGATGTAGTAGTAGACTTAAAAGAACATTAGTTTTACCACATCCTGCTCGTCCAACTATTAAACCTCGCTTAACACTTGTATTAAATAAAGAATTATGTTTGGTAAATTGGTTTGGTAAAGAAACTGATGAGTAGTCATGATTATTAATTTTTAATAAGTCTTTTTGTTGTACAACTTTCATAGTTTACACTTTCATATAAACAAAACAAATAACTAAAAATACCTATTAAACCTACTTAATATATACAAGATATAATAATTCAAAGAAAATATTAAAAACTATGAAATACAATTAATATATTCCTCCATACCTAAAATCAATGAATTTAAATTTTGATTGATTTCAATATTTACATGACCCCAAGCCAAAGTATTAACAGAGTTATTCACAATGTAACGTTTATCATCCTGTGTTGATAAGGCTACTTTGTTACGAAGCTCTGTATACATATTATGTAAGCATGATTTAAAAACTTTCATCATACATAACACTTCTAGAGCTAGAAGATCTGTTGCAATCGATTGATAATGAGTAAGTGTTAGGAATTTTTCAGTTTCATGTTTACTAATACCTTTAGCTTTTTTTGTTAAATTATTAAGCGTTTGTACACAATATGCTTTTGCACCAGTCCCATAAAAACTCTTAATTATTTCACCCCCATATTCATCTTTCATTTTACCAATGACTGATTTATTTCGAGGTATACCATAAATGTTTGTTTCTTCAAAATTTGAAGTATCAAACAATTCAATGTTTTCTTTTATATCGGTATAGACATTTTCAGTAAAAATTTCCAAAATTAATGAATCAGTATCGGTATATAAAAGAGACACATTTTGTTGATACTTTACTTTTAAAAAGTTATAATAAAAGTCATATATGAGTGTTTTGGAAATATCTAAGATTGAAAACCCAACATAAATTGGTTTATTATACGTAACTTGAATTTTATTCATTTCGATGGCTACAAAATTTTCATTAAAACATACACAATTTTTATAATTTGGTTTTGCGATATATGTTTCTGCACCAAATTTGCGACCATATGTTTTCCAATGTGTAACAAGTTTAATATCCACCCACTTATCAACATTTTCCATAGTTTTACCAAACACACTATTATTCATCAATTTAAATAAATTTTTTTCGAATTTATTTTGTGCCTTATTGCGTAACATTGTATTCAGCTCGATATATGGTTTTAACCAAGCTGATTGTTTAAATTTAAGCACACGATGAATTTTAGTTACTTTTAAACCATTTGCAATAGCTTCTTGAGATTTCTATAATGAATAATGTAGTGAGTTTTGTTATATAAATTTGGAATTAATTTAGGATAATTACTATTGGGTGGAGCAATGTTCTCAGGTAAAAAAGGCATATCATTATGTGGGTTATGAAGATGTTTAGGATAATTGATATCAACTTCAAAAACATAACCGTTAGATGATGTATCTGACAATTTCATTATATTGAGTCCATCAATTTCATCTTGTGATAGCCAAGTAAAGTCACTTTCAGCTAACATTTGAGTTATTGCCCAGCCGTACAAATTGGTAGCGTCAAGATATAATAGATAAGATGAGGGTTTTGAAGAATCATAGTTTTGAAGAAATTTATTGTTAGCGGTTGCTGCTCGTTTAGTACACACACTAACTCCTCCCCTAATCCCTTTTTTAATAAAATGTAACATATCAATATCAGTGAATAGTTCCAATTGTACTTTGGTAAATTTAAGCATTGCGTCCCAACTTAATGATGGTGCAGTAACGTAATGTGTAGGATCTAGTTTATAATGCTTAAGACATATAGATCTGAAATTCTCAAATACATCAGCCAATAATAGTATATCACTTTTTAAATAAATATCTGAATAGTCTCCTAGTGTTTGACACTCAAAACTATTCCAGACAGTTTGTGCTCGTGCGTAATCAACTTTAGAAATATGTACATCATGTAACTTATCAAAAAAATCGCTTTTTTGTGGTAATCCAGTCATATCTAATTTAGTAAAATCATCAACATATGAATATGGAAACACACCTTTTTGTCGAATTAATTTAAATTGTGCATCATTGGGAAAATATTTCCGAACCTCATTACATTGATTATCTTTCAAATTTGAAGCTAATGTTTCTAAAGAAGTAGCTAAAAATTGAAAACTATCTACGAAACGTAACTGTAAATTATGTTTTATTATCTGACTATCATCGTTTATAGTTTCATCTACCTGAATGGTTTTTGAAAATGTAATATATTTTTCTTTGGTTTTACCTACAAGTTTTATATCACTAAATTTTTCTGCCAATTCTCGTATAAATAAATGACTATCATAATTTGAGAGATTATGGAAAAATATTGGTATAAAATTTAGAACGTTATAATTTAGGTTACATTTAGAATGAGCAGGTCCTCTATAATAACCAGATAAATGACAATGATCTTTTACTTTAGTATCAGTACTCTCGAAAGGTTTTTGACAAATGTGACAGTGTGTTGCAATCAAATATTCATGCTCTTGACATTCATTTAAAGGAAGCATTGGTTTTAAAATTTTCAAATAATTATTATATAGAAATTTTACTTTATTTTCCAAAGAACTAAGAAAATCTACAACACATGATTTACCACGAAATAGTTGTAATTCTGATAAGTTATCATTGTATGCACATTTAATATAATAAGCACAAGAATATGGTTCATGTTGATATGTTTTCATAGTAAATGCTTGTGTAGGATCTGGTGCAACTGTTGGTATTGGTTTTAGTAAACATTCAAAATCAGCATAAATAACAAATGGAATAGAAAGTTGTTTTTCAAAATTTTGAAATTGAAGTATATTACCGGGAACAGTATCTCCAAATTTATTTATAATTAAATCATTAGTTGGAATACGAGTATAAAGTTTTCCACAATCACGTTCTAAATGTCTATGTAATAAAGCAGCCGTACAAAAGTATTGTAGACAACCATCACAAAAAAATTTCTGACCAAAATGTTTAGAAACTTGACTAGAAACTAATCGACTCAAGTCCCTTATTAAGCAATAATGTCAATCTCCTTCATCATTACTTAATAATAATAAATTTACATGAACAGCTTTTTTAGATCTTGTGTAATATAATGGTCCCACTACTTCATATTTTGCTTTATTATTAGAATATATTAATTCTAATCCGTACACATTTACAGAAATATTATTATTTTGTTCAAATATTGGTATCTGATCTAATTTTACTGGAAACTCCAAACCGTCAAAATTCAAAACTGTTGACCAATGAGGGTATGATGATGGTAAGTAGTTTGGTCCAGATGGTGTAACGATTTTTGCCATAATAGACCATACAAAGCAGTGATAATCATAATTATGAATGTTTATCACTGCTTGTTTTTAACCACCCAAGGTGGAAGATTAATAAATGATGATGCTTTCAACGGATTGTATTTGTTTACATTAATTTCCAGGTGTAAGATTTTAACTAAAGTCCAACCTGAAATATAAAACCATATATGAATATAATATAATAAATATAATTATTATCTTACCAGAATCACACTCCAAAAAATCAGCCATTTTTTGTTTAATCACTTCCTGAAAATCTCTTAAAACCTCTTCAACATTTGTACTCAACGTAATCACCTTATTTTTTGTATTAAAGCTTTTGATATCGAATATGTTTTTTTCTGGTATAGTATAGAGTCCAAATAATTCTACATTCACTTTTACTAAAGTAAATTTTTTTACATTAGTACGAATAAGGTTGATGTTTTTTTCTTTTAATTCCATCATAAAAGTTTCTAAATCAACATGTTCACGTTGAGTTAAAATTTTATATGATGCAATACGTGATTTAAATGCCGAATTTCTTAACAATACTCCATTTTCAAGGGTTATATAAGTATTGTTTTTATGGTTGGTACCTCGTTCATGGGCATTTTTATATTTTGATGGGATTATTTGATTACACGATGTACACATGTATTCAGAATTATTCTCTAAAACTATTAAAATAATTATATTACTATAATAAACTTTTTTTTTTCTTTTCGTACCAGTTGTTTCAGTTGTTTTAGCTTTCTTTGTTTCCGGACAATATTCCCTCATATGACGCTGATATGATCTTTTCGTTGTGAATTTTTTGAGACATGCTTCACATTGAGGCATCTTATATTTTATTAAAAACATATAAAAAAAGAATGATAGTTAATAGTTGACCACAGACTGGCATAAATGCTTATCACTTATGTATGTACATAATCTGCTAACAAAAGGTATGCATCATCATCCCAATCTGTGGTCAACCAATAGATAAAATAAAAATAATTACTTACGGTGAGATTTGTTGAAGAACATTGTTGGTCTGACATGTTTACACTGTGAAGGTTGTTATATCACTACACTGTTGTGAATGAGATGTCTACGACACGATTTTTTGTAGGCAGGTGGTCATATGATTATGATAAGAACTCTTTATCTTAACCGCAACATCCTGCAGATGGATTACTCATCGCACTCACTTCTTCCATCAACAGATACGAAATAATAAAAGATAACAGTTGGAACATGATTTTTTCGTATCATTTCGTATAGAATAAGTTGTGTATCTACTTTAAACTGATGTCTACCAATATAGCTAATACACTAAATTATATTGGTATCCACTCCTTTAAATATATGACTAATAAACAAATTATATTAAAATTGATGCTTTTTCTCATCTTCATTTAATACAAACAAGTGACATTAAATAAATAAAAATTTATATATAATAATTATCAATTATTATCTACAAACACATTTCGCTATGCAGCTTCTTGTTCATCATCATTCATCATTAACATTGTCATATCCTTTTGGTGTTAAAAAAATGTTATTTTATACTCATATCTTTGATTTTTTACCCTTTCACCCGTTTATGTTTATATATTTATAGTTATTAACATAACATAAATGTAGAAACTTATAATTAACTTAAATGTAGAAACTAGGATCACTTGATATACGGGTAACGCCAATGGAAATCACTAGATGGGTTCAAATTAAAAGAGATAGCTATATACACGCATGAGTGAAACAAAGTTAGAAACACTTTTAAATGCATTTCTAGGGATTTTGGATTATTATGTTGCCTACATTGGTAATTAGTTTAGTATAGTTTGAGTTCAAATTAAAAGAGAGGTCCAAGAGAGAGATAGAGAGTTGGCGCTACCCTTAATTACATCAAGTGACCCTAGTAGAAACCTGTAATTAGCGCCATCTAGTAGAGAGTCGGTAATATAGAAACCTATAAGTAATGGTGAGAAGCCAAAAACAGAGGTCATTTGAAGGTCGTTGTGTGCAAGCACTCTCCTTCTCTACCTACTAATAGCATACTCAAAAATAAAGTTTGAAGTTGGTATTTCTCAAGAAATAACGACTCTATTTAAACTTGCGTATTTTTTTAATTTTTTTTATATTTACATTGCTGAAACGTTATAAAAGTAAGATGTATTTGATAGAAAATTTCCTGCTCAATCGAATGGTACTTGTCTCAACTTTCTGCCAATAATAGCAAGCTCAAGAATAAAGTTTGAAGTTGGTATTTATCAAGAAATAACGACTCTCTTTAAACTTGCGTATTTTTTTTATATTTACATTGCTGAAACTTTATAAAACTAGAATGTGTTTGATAGAAAATATCCTGCTTAATCGAATAGTATTTGCTTCAACAGTTTAAAATCAATAGCGAGCTCAAGAATGAAATTTAAAATTGGTACTTATCAAGGAATAACGACTATTTTTAAACTTGCGCATTTTTTTAATTTTTTTTATATTTACATTGCTGAACGTTATAAAAGTAAGATATATTTAATAGAAATTTTCTCGCTTAATCAAATGGTATTTGCTTCAACCATCTACAATTAACAGCAAGCTCAAAAATAAAGTTTGAAATTGGTACTTATTAAGGAATAACGACTATCTATAAACTTGCGTATTTTTTTAATTTTTTTTTTATTTACATTGCTGAAACATTATAGAGCTAAAATGTGTTTGATAGAAAATATCCTGCTCAATCGAATAGTACTTGCCTCAACCATCTGCAATCAATAGCAAGCTCAAGAATGAAGTTTGAAATTGGTATTTATCAAGAAATAACGACTCTCTTTAAACTTTCGTATTTTTTTGATTTTTTTTATATTTACATTATTGAAACGTTATAAAAGTTAGATATATTTAATAAGAAATTTTCTGCTCAATCGAATTGTACTTGTGTCAACACAGCAAGCTCAACAATAAAGTTTGAAATTGGTACTTATCAAGGAATATCGACTATCTTTAAACTTGCGTATTTTTTTGATTTTTTTTTATTTACATTGCTGAAACTTTATAAAACTAAAATGTGTGATAGAAAATATCCTGTTCAATCGAATAATATCTGCTACAGCCATCTACAATCAATAGCAAGCTCAAGAATGAAGTTTGAAATTGGTATCTATCAAGAAATAACGATTCTTTTTAAACTTGCGTATTTTATTGTTTTTTTTATATTTACATTTCTGAAACTTTATAAAACTAGAATGTGTTTGATAGAAAAATCCTGCTCATTCGAATAGTACTTGCCTCAACCATCTATAATCAATAGCAAGCTCAAGAATGAAGTTTGAAGTTGGTATTTATCAAGAAATAACGACTCTATTTAAACTTGCGTATTTTTTTAATTTTTTTTATATTTACATTGCTGAAACGTTATAAAAGTAAAATGTATTTGATAGAAAATTTCCTGTTCAACCGAATGGTATTTGTTTCAACCTTCTGCAAATAATAGCAAGCTCAAGAATAAAGTTTGAATTTGGTATTTATCAAGAAATAACGACTCTCTTTAAACTTGCGTATTTTTTTTATATTTACATTGCTGAAACTTTATAAAACTAGAATGTGTTTGATAGAAAATATCCTGCTTAATCGAATAGTATTTGCTTCAACAGTTTAAAATTAATAGCGAGCTCAAGAATGAAGTTTAAAATTGGTACTTATCAAGGAATAACGACTATTTTTAAACTTGCGAATTTTTTTAATTTTTTTTATATTTACATTGCTGAACGTTATAAAAGTAAAATATATTTAATAGAAATTTTCTCGCTTAATCAAATGGTATTTGCTTCAACCATCTACAATTAACAGCAAGCTCAAAAATAAAGTTTGAAATTGGTACTTATTAAGGAATAACGACTATCTATAAACTTGCGTATTTTTTAAATTTTTTTTTATTTACATTGCTGAAACATTATAGAGCTAATATGTGTTTGATAGAAAATATCCTGGTCAATCGAATAGTACTTGCCTCAACCATCTACAATCAATAGCAAGCAATGAAGTTTGAAATTGGTATTTATCAAGAAATAACGACTCTCTTTAAACTTGCGTATTTTTTTGATTTTTTTTATATTTACATTATTGAAACGTTATAAAAGTTAGATGTACTTGATAGGAAATTTTCTGCTCAATCGAATTGTACTTGTGTCAACCATTTACAATTAACAGCAAGCTCAACAATAAAGTTTGAAATTGGTACTTATCAAGGAATAACGACTATCTTTAAACTTGCGTATTTTTTTGATTTTTTTTTATTTACATTGCTGAAACCTTATAAAAGTAGAATGTGTTTGATAGAAAATATCCTGCTCATTCGAATAGTACTTGCCTCAACCATCTACAAACAATAGCAAGCTCAAGAATGAAGTTTGAAGTTGGTATTTATCAAGAAATAACGACTCTCTTTAAACTTGCGAATTTTTTTGATTTTTTTAAATTTACATTGTTGAAACGTTATAAAAATAAAATGTATTTGATAGAAAATTTCCTGTTTAATCAAATGGTACTTGTGCCAACCGTCTACAATTAATAGCAAGCTTAAGGATAAAGTTTGAAATTGGTACTTATCAAGAAATAACGACTATCTTTAAACTTGCGCATTTTTTTAATTTTTTTTTATTTACATTGCTGAAACGTTGAAAAAGTAAAATGTATTTGATAGAAAATTTTTTGCTTAATCGAATGGTGCTTGTTTCAACTATCTGTAGTTAATAGCAAGCTCAAGAATGAAGTTTGAAATTGGTACTTATCAAGGAATAACAACTAACTTTAAACTTGCGCATTTTTTAAATTTTTTTTTTATTTACATTGCTGAGACGTTATAAAAATAAAATGTATTTGATCAGAAATTTTTTGCTTAATCGAACGGTATTTACCTCAACCATCTACAATAATAGCAAGCTCAAGAATAAAGTTTGAAATTGGTACTTATTAAGGAATAACGACTATCTTTAAACTTGCGCATTTTTTTAATATTTTTTATATTTACATGGCCAAAACGATATAAAAGTAAGATGTATTGGATATGAAATTTCCTGCTCAATCGAATGGTGTTCGTTTCAACTATCTGAAATTAATAGAAAGCTCAAAAATAAAGATTGAAATTGTTATTTATCAAGGAATAACGAATATCTTTAAACTTGGGCATTTTTTTGATTTTTTTTATATTTACATTGCTTAAACGTTATAAAAGTATGTATTTGATAGGAAATTTTCTACTTAATAGAATGGTATTTGCTTCAACCATCTACGAATAATAGCAAGCTCAAAAATAAAGTTTGAATTTGGTACTTAACAAGAAATAACGACTATTTTTAAACTTGCGCATTTTTTTAATTTTTTTTATATTTACATTGCTGAAAATTTATAAAACTAGAATGTGTTTGATAAAAAATATTCTGCTCAATCGAATAGTACTTGCTTCAACTATCTGCAATTAATAGCAAGCTCAAGAATGAAGTTTAAAATTATTACTTATCAAAGAATAACGACTCTTTTAAAACTTGCGTATTTTTTTGATTTTTTTTATTTACATTGCTGAAACTTCATAAAACTAAAATGTGTTTGATAGAAAATATCCTGCTCAATCGAATAGTATTTGCTTCAACTATTTACAATCAATAACAAGCTTAAGAATAAAGTTTGAAGTTAGTATTTATCAAGAAATTACGACGCTCTTTAAACTTGCGTATTTTTTTGATTTTTTTATATTTACATTGTTAAAACCTTATATAAGTTAAATGCGTATGATAGAAAATTTTTAGCTCAATCGACCTTTCAGAAGGTTTCAACCTTCTATAATTAACAGCAAGCTCAAGAATGAAGTTTGAAATTAGTAGTTATCAAGAAATATCGACTATCTTTAAACTTGCGCATTTTTTTGATTTTTTTATATTTACATTGCTAAAAGGTAGGAGTATTTAATAGAAAATTTTCTGCTTAATTGAATGGTATTTGCTTTAACTATCTACAATTAATAGCAAGCTCAAGAATGAAGTTTGAAATTAGTAGTTATCAAGAAATATCGCATTTAAACTTGCGCATTTTTTTGATTTTTTTTTATATTTACATTGCTGAAACGTTATAGAAGTAAGATGCATTTGATAGAAAATTTTTTGCTTAATCAAATGGTATTCCCTTCAACCATCTACAATTAAGTAAGTAAGTAAGTAAGTAAGTAAGTAAGTAAGTAAGTAAGTAAGTATATTTAATGCCAAAAATATAACAAAATATTTTACATTTGTCATAAACAAAATAAGTATTATGTATGTAACAGTATAAATTGAGTAATAATAAAAATAATGCAGGTATGACTATTTGAAGTAGTTGAAAAACTCCTCAAAAGTATAGAAAGCATTTGTCATCAATATGTATTTGACATTTTTATTAAATGACTGTAAAGTTAAGGATTTAATGTCTTCGGGTAAAACATTATAAAATTTTATGGCAAAATAATTAACTGAATCTCGAGTTTTTGACAATCTGAGAAAGTCATGGTATAACAGATTTCTATTACGGGTTCCATAAAAATGTTCATATGAATGATAGTTTATCAAATTGTTTGTAATGTAATACAAACATTGTAATATATACATACAAGGTAATGTCAATATTTTTAATTTTTTGAAAATTTCTCTGCAGTCACTTCTATAGTTTAATCCTGCAATTATTCGTATGCATCTCCTTTGTAAACTGAACAATCTTTTAACATGCGATGTGTGTCCCCATACCAAAAGTGCATAGTTAAGAGAACTGTGTACATATCCATAATATGCTGTGATTATGGTTTCAACCGAAACAATTTGTTTTAGTCTGCGGATTAAGTATACAGACTTTGACAGTTTTCTCTCTAAGTTTATTATATGAGTTTCCCAAGGCATTTTTGCATCTAGATGTACTCCGAGAAGTTTTATGTTATTATTTTGTATATCCCTCAAAGAAAATTTAATAATTTTGGTTTTTTCTTTATTTAAACTCAATTTGTTAGTTGTGAACCACGATTCTAACTCCTTATTAATTATAGAGATACTGTAATCAAGCTCTGACATTTCACTGGATCTACCAGCTACACTTGAATCATCCGCAAACAGAATAGAATCTAGGTTGTTTTTTGCAGCACCATTTATATTTGAAATTACTTGAGGTAAATTTTTTATATATGCTAAAAAAAGAGTCGGTCCAAGAACCGACCCTTGTGGAACACCATGTTTAATACCACTCAAATTTGATTTGTTTCCATTAACTTCCGTATAAATGTGACGATCAGACAAAAATGACTGGATTAACATTATGGAATTATTATCGAAATTGTATGAAGTTAATTTTTTTGTGAGAATGTCATGCGGTACACAATCAAATGCTTTTGTTAAGTCGTAGCAAGCAAGGAAAGCATATTCTTTTTTTTCCAAAGCTTCATAAATGATCTTAGATAATTTATTTAGTGCCATGGTTGTATTTTTATTATTTCTGTATCCAAACTGTGCTTCTGAGAATAGATTGTTTTCTTCAAAGTATTGATTAATTTGCTTTTTTAAAATACTTTCAAAAATTTTTGAGAAAATTGGTGTGATTGCTATTGGTCGATAGTTATATGAATCCATTGTATCACCTACTTTTTTATAAATCGGAACAATACGAGATGTTTTTAAACAAACATTTAGGGAAAACATTATCCGTTATACATAAATTTATTAATTTAGTCAACGGAATATAGATAATATTAATTATTGTTTTTAACACTTTTGTACTGATGCCGAAAACATCTCTACATTGAGTAGTGCTCATAGTTGCAATTATTTCCCTAATTTCTAGAAAGGTACACATTGAGAACTTAAAAGTACATGTTAAATTTTCACTGTTCGAATAAGTTAAAGGATCCGTATTGCTAATTGGCAGTGTTGTTCTTATATTTGCTGCAACATTCGCAAAGTAATCATTAAAAATGTTCACATCTATATTATTGTTAATTCTGGTGTTACTTAAAACATTGTTATTAATTAATTGCCACATGGCCTTTTGTTTATTTGAAGATTTAAAAATAAAATTATCATGTGCCTTTTTCTTTTCAAGCAAAATTTGTGATTTGTATGCCCTTTTGTATTCTTTGAATATTTGAATAGAAATAATCTTATTTTTATATAAATTATAAAATATTTTTAGATTTTCACGCATGTTTTTTAGTTTATTGTTATACCAATTTATTCCAGTATTTTTTAAAACATTTTTACACTGTGGTGGGAAACACTGTTGCATTTTAATTACAAAAGTATCTATAAATATTTGAAATTTTTCTTCACAATTCAATTCATTGTTCTCTATAAAATTCCAACTAGTATTCTCTAGTTCATTATATAATAAGCATAACCTTTTTTGTGTTATGGGTCTCGTTATGGTATAGTCCGCAGAGTATCCAAATTCCTGGGAAAATGTAAAACATATACCCGAATGATCTGACATTAAAGGGTCATATACTGTTGACATATAACTACTAAGGCTTGTAAAAATATTGTCTAGGCAATTATTTTCACGGGTGTTACTAAAAATAGTTTGCTTCAGTCCAAACGACAAGAATAAATTAACAAGAGTGTTAGATTTGGCTTCTTGTGTGCAAAATTTAACATTGAAGTCACCTGTAAAGATTATACCTTTAATATTGTTCTTATTCATCACAAATATTAGAAGATTGTTCAAATTTTCACAAAAAGCATCAAAGTTTCCATTCGGAGACGCATACACCGTAATAATAGCTATGTTTAATATTTCAATACCAGCAAACTCACAGTAAATTTCCTGGCAGAAACGTTTTAACAACAAAGGTTTATGGTTATACTGTAACATGTTATTATGCAAGTAGACAGTTACCCCTCCATGACTTAACTCAGACCTACAAAAATACGATATCAAAGAATAATTATAAAGCTGATATATTTCAACCTCTTCACTTTTTAGCCAGTGCTCATTTATACATAAAATGTCTACATTTTCGAAAGATTCTAGAAATACTTCTAATTCATCAGTTTTTGATTTTAAGCTTTGAATATTTAAATGAAATACATTTAATACATTAAATATAGCATTTCTATCTTCAGCTTTGGTGTTATTCACATTGTCTTTTGTACTAAAAAATTATATCTTCTAATAATTACATCTTTCGGCCAAAAAGAACCTTCGTATAATTTATCTTTATGTTCAAAGTCAACACCTAATTTAAATGATAAATGCTTTTCTTTTGTTTCTAATTTTTCAATAGTAACTTCTACATCTTCATTGGCTAATTTCTTTTTCACATGCTGTACAATTTTTTTTTCAATGTCTGTATCCGGTTTAACATTTCCTAAGTAAAACCATGCACGTTTATTGTTTCCGGCTGCAAAAGATAGTTCATCACTTCGCTCAGTCCCTAAAATCTCTTCTTTTCTTTTTTTTCACTCTTCTGCGCCTTTGAATTTCCCATTTTTCTTCCGTGTTTTTCTTATCTATACCATTAAGCTCCAGTTGTTGTACAGATTTATGACTATCCCCTGTATGTTTAGGAACCTTCTGATTATCACCATTAAATTCCGATTGTTGTACAGATTTTTGACTAGCCCCTGTATGTTTAGGAACCGTCTGATTATCACCTGTTTTTGCCGCCTTCTCTGCATTCGATGTTTTGCGCTTTGTAATCTCTCGATAACTGCGTGTTTGACCCTGGTCGGCTTCTTCAGGGCATGAGGACACTTCTGAGGAAGCATCAATATCCCAGGAGGGCAATTTGAAGAAGTTTTTGTTGAACTCAGGATTGGTTGTTAATTTCACCAAGTCAATATTACTATTTTTTAAGTTTTGAATTTCACTCCGTAGTTGTGTGATTTCTTTATAAAGCGGGGCGGTTGCCGTTGCGACTGCCTTCTTTATGATATTAGTAAACGTCAAACTGTTTAAAAAACGTATTACATTTTGATTAGCGGAGGCATCTTCATTATACTTGTCTGCACCACTCGTGGTTTGTTTCAAATTGCCGTTATCCTGGTGTGTCGTGCATACCATTTCTGTATCGGAGACGAAAGAGAAAGCATTTCTTCTTTCGCTTATCACTTTTGCACAACTTTTGTGATATATTATATTGCAAACAGTGCACCTCACTATTGCATTAGTTACAATTTTTTTACACTTCTCACAATAATTATCAGTTGGTAGAGGAGGATTATTCGATACGTCTTCTCCCATCGCGCGCGCGGTGGGATTAGTAGCAAGCTTAAGAATAAAGTTTGAAATTGGTACTTATCAAGGTATAACGACTATGTTTAAACTTGCGCACTTTTTTGATTTTTTTTATATTTACATTGTTGAAACTTTATAAAACTAAAATGTGTTTAATAAAAAAATTTTTGATTAATCGAATGGTACTTGCTTTAACTATCTACAATTAACAGCAAGCTTAAGAATGAAGTTTGAAATTGATACTTATCAAGGACTAACGACTATGTTTAAAATTGCGCATTTTTTTGATTTTTTTTTATATTTACATTGCTGAAACGTTATAAAAGTAAAATGTATATAATAGGAAATTTTCTACTTAATAGAATAGTACTTGTTTTAGCCATCTACAATTAATAGAAAGCTCAAGAATGAAGTTTGAAGTTGGTACTTATCAAGGAATAACGACTATCTTTAAACTTGCTCATTTTTTTGATATTTTCTATATTTACGTTGCTGAAACGTTACAAAAGTAGAATGTATTTGATAGAAAATATTCTACTTAATAGAATGGTACTTGTTTCAACTATCTACAATTAATAGCAAGCTCAAAAATGAAGTTTAAAATTGGTACTTAACAAAAAATAACGACTATCTTTAAACTTGCGCATTTTTTTGATTTTTTTTATATTTACATTGTTAAAACGTTATAAAAGTAAAACGTATTTGATAAAAAATTTCCTGCTTAATCAAATGGTATTTTCTTTAACTATTTACAAGTAATAGAAAGCTCAAAAATGAAGTTTAAAATTGGTATTTATCAAGAAATAACGACTCTGTTCAAACTTGCGTATTTTTTTTTATATTTACGTTGCTGAAACGTTATAAAAATAAAATGTATTTAATAGAAAATTTTTTGTTTAATCTAATGGTATTTGCCCCAACTATCTACAGTTAATAGCAAGCTCAAGAATGAAGTTCGAAATTGGTACTTATCAAGGAATAACGACTATTTTTAAACTTGCGTATTTTTTTGATTTTTTTTTATATTTACTTTGCTAAAACTTTATAAAACTAAAATGGGTTTAACAGAAAATATCCTGCTCAATTAAATGGTATTTGCTTCAACCATTTACAGTCAATAGCAAGCTCAAAAATAAAGTTTGAAATTGGTACTTATTAAGGAATAACGACTATCTTTAAACTTGCGTATTTTTTTGATTTTTTTTTATTTTTACATTGCTAAAACGTTATAAAAATAAAATATATTTGATAGAAAATTTTCTGCTTAATCGAATGGTATTCTCTTCAACCATCTACAATTAATAGCAAGCTCAAGAATAAAGTTTGAAATTATTACTTATCAAAGAATAACGACTCTTTTGAAACTTGCGTATTTTTTTGATTTTTTTTTTATTTACATTGTTGAAACTTTATAAAACTAGAATGTCTTTGATAGAAAATATCCTACTCAATTGAATAGTATTTGCTTCAACTATTTACAATCAATAGCGAGCTTAAGAATGAAGTTTGAATTTGGTATTTAACAAGAAATAACGACGCTCTTTAACCTGCGTATTTTTTTGATTTTTTTATATTTACATTGCTAAAAGGTAGGAGTATTTAATAGAAAATTTTCTGCTTAATTGAATGGTATTTGCTTTAACTATCTACAATTAATAGCAAGCTTAAAAATGAAGTTTGAAATTGGTACTTATCAAGAAATATCGACTATCTTTAAACTTGCGCATTTTTTTGATTTTTTTTATATTTACATTGCTGAAACGTTAAAAAAGTAAAATGTATTTGATAGAAAATTTTTTATTTAGTAGAATGGTACTTACTTCAACCACCTACAGTTAATAGCAAGCTCAAAAATGAAGTTTGAAATTGGTACTTAACAAAGAATAACGACTATCTTTAAACTTGCGCATTTTTTTTATTTTTTTTTATTTTTACATTGCTAAAACGTTATAAAAGTAGAATGTATTTAATAGAAAATTTTTTATTTAATTAAATGGTATTTTCTTTAAGTATTTACAAATAATAGCAAGCTCAAAAATGAAGTTTGAAATTGGTATTTATCAAGAAATAACGACGCTCTTTAAACTTGCGTATCTTTTTCATTTTTTTTATATTTACATTGCTAAAACCTTCTAAAAGTAGAATGTGTTTGGTAGAAAATTTTTTGTTTAATTGAATAGTATTTCCTTCAACCATCTGCAGTTAATAGCAAGCTCAAGAATGAAGTTTGAAATTATTACTTATTAAGGAATAACGACTCTTTTGAAACTTGCGTATTTTTTTGATTTTTTTTTTATTTACATTGCTGAAACTACATAAAACTAAAATGTGTTTGATAGAAAATATCCTGCTAAATCGATTAGTATTTGCTTCAACTATTTACAATTAATAACAAGCTTAAGAATAAAGTTTGAAATTAGTATTTATCAAGAAATTACGACGCTTTTTAAACTTGCGTATTTTTTTGATTTTTTTATATTTACATTGTTAAAACCTTATATAAGTAAAATGCGTATAATAGGAAATTTTTAGCTCAATCGAATGGTATTTGCTTCAACCTTCTATAGTTGACAGCAAGCTCAAGAATGAAGTTTGAAATTGGTACTTATCAAGGAATAACGACTATCTTTAAACTTGCGTATTTTTTTGATTTTTTTTATATTTACATTGTTGAAACTTTACAAAATTAAAATGTGTTTAATAGAAACTTTCCTGCTCAATTAAATTATCTTGTTTCAACCATCTACAATTAATAGCAGCCTCAAGAATGAAGTTTGAAATTATTATTTATCAAGAAATAACGACTATCTTTAAACTTGCGTATTTTTTTGATTTTTTTTATATTTACATTGTTGAAACATTATAAAACTAAAATGTGTTTGATAGAAAATATCTTGCTTAATCAAATAGTACTTGCTTCAACCATCTACAATCAATAGCATACTCAAAAATAAAGTTTGAAATTGGTATTTATCAAGGAATAACGACTATCTTTAAACTTGCGTATTTTTTTGATTTTTTTTTTTATTTACATTGCTGAAACGTTATAAAAATAAAATATGTTTGATAGAAAATTTCCTACTTAATTGAATGGTATTTGTTTCAACCATCTACAATTAATAGCAAGCTCAAGAATAAAGTTTGAAATTGGTATTTATCAAGAAACAACAACTCTTTTTAAACTTGCGTATTTTTTTGATTTGTTTAATATTTACATTGCTGAAACGTTATAAGAGTAGGACGTATTTGATAGGAAATTTTCTGCTGAATCGAATGGTACTTGTTCCAACCATCTACAATTAATAGCAAGCTCAAGAATGAAGTTTGAAATTGGTACTTACCAAGAAATAACGACTATCTTTAAACTTGCGTATTTTTTTAATTTTTTTTATATTTACATTGTTAAGACGTTATAAAGATAGGATGTATTTGATGGAAAACTTTCTGCTTAATCGAACGCTATTTGCTTCAACCATCTACAGTTAACAGCAAGCTCAAGAATGAAGTTTGAAATTGGTACTTATCAAAGAATAACAACTATCTTTAAACTTGCGTATTTTTTTAATTTTTTTTATATTTGCAATGCTGAAATTTTATAAAACTAAAATGTGTTTGATAGAAAATATCTTGCTTAATTAAATAAAACATGCCTTAACCATCTACAATTAATAGCATACTCAAAAATGAAGTTTGAAATTGGTATTTATCAAGAAATAACAACTCTCTTTTAACTTGCGTATTTTTTTGATTTTTTTAATATTTACATTGCTGAAACGTTATAAAAGTAAGATATATTTGATAGAAAATTTCCTGCCTAATTGAACGAAGTTTGCTTTAACTATTTACAATTAATAGCAAGCTCAAGAATGAAGTTTGAACTTGGTACTTATCAAGGAATAACGACTATTTTTAAACTTGCGCATTTTTTTAATTTTTTTATATTTACAATACTGAAACGTTATAAAAGTAAAATGTATTTCATAAAAAATTTCCTGCTTAATTAAACGGTATTTGCTTTAACTACATATAGCTAATAGCAAGCTCAAGAATGAAGTTTGAAGTTGGTACTTATCAAAGAATAACGACTATCTTTAAACTTGCGTATTTTTTTGATTTTTTTTATAATTACAATGCTGAAACTATAAAAATAAGATACATTTGATAGAAAAATTTCTGTTAAATTAAATATTATTTGTTTCAACTATATACAATTAATAGCAAGCTCAAGAGTAAAGTTTGAACTTGGTACTTATCAAGGAATAACGACTATTTTTAAACTTGCGCATTTTTTTAATTTTTTTTATATTTACATTGCTGAAACGTTATAAAACTAAAATATATTTAATAGAAAATTTCCTGCTTAATCGAATGGTATTTGTTTCAACCATCTACAATTAATAGCAAGCTCAAGAATAAAGTTTGAATTTGGTATTTATCAAGAAATAACAACTCTTTTTAAACTTGCGTATTTTTTATAATTATCCTGCTCAATCGAATAGTACTTGCTTCAATCATTAAAATCAATAGCAACCTCAAGAATGAAGTTTGAAATTGCTACTTATCAAGAAATAACGACTATTTTTAAACTTGCATATTTTTTTAATTTTTTTTATATTTACATTGTTGAAACGTTATAAAAGTAAAATACATTTGACAGAAAATTTCCTGCTTAATCGAACGGTATTTATTTCAACTATCTACAATTATTAGCAAGCTCAAGAATAAAGTTTGAAATTGGTACTTATCAAGAAATAACGACTATTTTTAAACTTGCGCATTTTTTTAATTTTTTTTATATTTACATTGCTGAAACGTTATAAATAAGATATGTTTAATAGAAAATTTCCTGCTTGATCAAATGGTATTTGCTTAAACCACATACAGCTAAGAGCAAGCTCAAGGATGAAGTTTGAAATTGCTACTTATCAAAGAATAACGACTATCTTTAAACTTGCGTATTTTTTTGATTTTTTTTATATTTACATTACTGAAACGTTATAAAAATAAGATATATTTGATAGAAAATTTTCTGTTTAATCGAATAGTATTTGTTTCAATCATCTACAATTAATAGCAAGCTCAAGAATAAAGTTTGAAATTGGTATTTATCAAGAAATAACGACTTTTTTAAACTTGTGTAATTTTTTAATTTTTTTTTATTTACATTGCTGAAACGTTATAAAAATAAAATATAATTGATAAAAAATTTCCTGCTTAATCGAATGGTATTTGCCTCAACTATCTACAGTTAATAGCAAGCTCAAGAATGAAGTTCGAAGATGGTACTTATCAAGAAATAACGATTATCTTTAAACTTGCGAATTTTTTTGATTTTTTTTATATTTACTTTGCTGAAACTTTATAAAACTAAAATGGGTTTAACAGAAAATATCCTGCTCAATTAAATAGTATTTGCTTCAACCATCTACAGTCAATAGCAAAGTCAAGAATGAAGTTTGAAATTGGTACTTATCAAGAAATAACGACTATATTTAAACTTGCGCATTTTTTTAATTTTTTTTATATTTACATTGCTGAAACGTTATAAAAATAAAATGTATTTAATAGAAAATTTTCTGCTTAATCGAATGGTATTTGCCCCAACTATCTACAGTTAATAGCAAGCTCAAGAATAAAGTTCGAAATTGGTACTTATCAAGGAATAACGACTATTTCTAAACTTGCGTATTTTTTTGATTTTTTTTATATTTAGTTTGCTGAAACATTATAAAACTAAAATGGGTTTAACAGAAAATATCCTGCTCAATTAAATAGTATTTGCTTCAACCATCTAGAGTCAATAGCAAAGTCAAGAATGAAGTTTGAAATTGGTACTTATCAAGAAATAACGACTATATTTAAACTTGCGCATTTTTTTAATTTTTTTTATATTTACATTGCTGATACGTTATAAAAATAAAATGCATTTAATAGAAAATTTTCTGCTTAATCGAATGGTATTTGCCCCAACTATCTACAGTTAATAGCAAGCTCAAGAATGAAGTTCGAAAATGGTACTTATCAAGAAATAACGATTATCTTTAAACTTGCGAATTTTTTTGATTTATTTTATATTTACTTTGCTGAAACTTTATAAAACTAAAATTGGTTTAACAAAAAATATCCTGCTCAATTGAATAGTACTTGCTTCAACTATCTAAAATCAATAGCAAGCTCAAGAATGAAGTTTGAAATTGGTACTTATCAAGGAATAACGACTACTTTTAAACTTGCGCATTTTTTTAATTTTTTTTATATTTACATTGCTGAAACGTTATAAAGATAGATTGTATTTATAAGGAAACTTTTTGCTTAATCAAATGGTATTTGCTTCAATTACCTACAATTAACAGCAAGCTCAAAAATGAAGTTTGAAATTGGTACTTATTAAGGAATAACGACTATCTTTAAACTTGCGTATTTTTTTGATTTTTTTTATATTCGCATTGCTGAAGCATTATAAAACTTAAATGTGTTTGATAGAAAATATCCTGCTTAATCAAATAATAATTGCTTCTATAATCTACAATCAATAGCAAACTTAAAAATGAAGTTTGAAATTGGTATTTATCAAGAAATAACGACTCTATTTAAACTTGCGTATTTTTTTAATTTTTTTTATATTTAAATTGCTGAAACGTTATAAAAGTAGGATGTATTTGATAGAAAATTTCCTGCTCAATCGAATGGTACTTGCTTCAACCATCTGCAATTAATATCAAGCTAAAGAATAAAGTTTGGAATTGGTATTTATCAAGAAATAACAACTCTCTTTAAACTTGCGTATTTTTTTGATTTTTTTAATGGTTACATTGTTGAAACTTTATAAGAGTAGGATGTGTTTAATAGAAAATTTCCTGCTCAATTGAATGGTGCTTGCTTCAACCATCTACAATTAATAGCAAGCTTAAAAATAAAGTTTGAAATTGGTACTTCTTAAGAAATAACGACTATCTTTAAACTTGAGAATTTTTTTAATTTTTTTTATAGTTACATTGCTAAGACGTTATAAAGGTAAGATGTATTTGATGGGAAATTTTTTGCTTAATCGAACGGTATTTGCTTCAACTATCTACAATTAATAGCAAGCTCAAAAATAAAGTTTGAAATTGGTACTTATCAAGGAATAACGACTATCTTTAAACTTGAGAATTTTTTTTTTTTTTACATTGTTAAAACGCTATAAAAGTAAAATGTATTAAATAAAAAATTTCCTGCTTAATCAAACGCTATATGCTTCAACCATTTACAAATAATAACAAGCTCAAGAATGAAGTTTGAAGTTGGTACTTATCAAGGAATAACGACTATTTTTAAACTTGCGTATTTTTTTGATTTTTTTTTATATTTACTTTGCTAAAACTTTATAAAACTAAAATGGGTTTAACAGAAAATATCCTGCTCAATTAAATGGTATTTGCTTCAACCATTTACAGTCAATAGCAAGCTCAAAAATAAAGTTTGAAATTGGTACTTATTAAGGAATAACGACTATCTTTAAACTTGCGTATTTTTTTGATTTTTTTTTATTTTTACATTGCTAAAACGTTATAAAAATAAAATATATTTGATAGAAAATTTTCTGCTTAATCGAATGGTATTCTCTTCAACCATCTACAATTAATAGCAAGCTCAAGAATAAAGTTTGAAATTATTACTTATCAAAGAATAACGACTCTTTTGAAACTTGCGTATTTTTTTGATTTTTTTTTTATTTACATTGTTGAAACTTTATAAAACTAGAATGTCTTTGATAGAAAATATCCTGCTCAATTGAATAGTATTTGCTTCAACTATTTACAATCAATAGCGAGCTTAAGAATGAAGTTTGAATTTGGTATTTAACAAGAAATAACGACGCTCTTTAACCTGCGTATTTTTTTGATTTTTTTATATTTACATTGCTAAAAGGTAGGAGTATTTAATAGAAAATTTTCTGCTTAATTGAATGGTATTTGCTTTAACTATCTACAATTAATAGCAAGCTTAAAAATGAAGTTTGAAATTGGTACTTATCAAGAAATATCGACTATCTTTAAACTTGCGCATTTTTTTGATTTTTTTTATATTTACATTGCTGAAACGTTAAAAAAGTAAAATGTATTTGATAGAAAATTTTTTATTTAATAGAATGGTACTTACTTCAACCACCTACAGTTAATAGCAAGCTCAAAAATGAAGTTTGAAATTGGTACTTGACAAAGAATAACGACTATCTTTAAACTTGCGCATTTTTTTTATTTTTTTTTATTTTTACATTGCTAAAACGTTATAAAAGTAGAATGTATTTAATAGAAAATTTTTTATTTAATTAAATGGTATTTTCTTTAAGTATTTACAAATAATAGCAAGCTCAAAAATGAAGTTTGAAATTGGTATTTATCAAGAAATAACGACGCTCTTTAAACTTGCGTATCTTTTTCATTTTTTTTATATTTACATTGCTAAAACCTTCTAAAAGTAGAGTGTGTTTGGTAGAAAATTTTTTGTTTAATTGAATAGTATTTCCTTCAACCATCTGCAGTTAATAGCAAGCTCAAGAATGAAGTTTGAAATTATTACTTATTAAGGTATAACGACTCTTTTGAAACTTGCGTATTTTTTTGATTTTTTTTTTATTTACATTGCTGAAACTACATAAAACTAAAATGTGTTTGATAGAAAATATCCTGCTAAATCGATTAGTATTTGCTTCAACTATTTACAATTAATAACAAGCTTAAGAATAAAGTTTGAAATTAGTATTTATCAAGAAATTACGACGCTTTTTAAACTTGCGTATTTTTTTGATTTTTTTATATTTACATTGTTAAAACCTTATATAAGTAAAATGCGTATAATAGGAAATTTTTAGCTCAATCGAATGGTATTTGCTTCAACCTTCTATAGTTGACAGCAAGCTCAAGAATGAAGTTTGAAATTGGTACTTATCAAGGAATAACGACTATCTTTAAACTTGCGCATTTTTTTATTTTTTTTTATATTTACATTGCTGAAACTTTATAAAACTAAAATGTGTTTGATAGAAAATATTCTGCTTAATCAAATAATACTTGCTTCAACTATTTACAATCAATAGCAAGCTCAAAAATGAAGTTTGAATTTGCTACTTATCAAGGAATAACGACTATCTTTAAACTTACGAATTTTTTTAATTTTTTCTATATTTACATTGTTGAAACGTTATAAAGATAAGATGTATTTGATAAAAATTTTTTTGCTTAATTAAACGGTATTTGCTTAAACGATCTACAATTAATAGCAAGCTTAAGAATGAAGTTTGAAATTGGTATTTATCAAGAAATAACGACTCTTTTTAAACTTGCGTATTTTTTTGATTTTTTTTATATTTACATTGCTGAAACTTCATAAAACTAAAATATGTTTGATAGAAAATATTCTGCTTAATTGAATAATACTTGCTTCAACTATTTACAGTCAATAGCAAGCTCAAGAATGAAGTTTGAAATTGGTACTTATCAAGGAATAACGACTATTTTTAAACTTGCGCATTTTTTTGATTTTTTTTATATTTACATTGCCTAAACGTTATAAAGGTATAATGTATTTGATAAGAAATTTTCTACTTAATAGAATGGTACTTACCACAACCATTTACAATTAATAGCAAGCTCAAAAATAAAGTTTGAAATTGGTACTTAACAAGAAATAAGGACTATTTTTAAACTAGCGTATTTTTTTAATTTTTTTTATATTTACACTGCTGAAACTTTATAAAACTAAAATGTGTTTGAGAGAAAATATTCTGCTCAATTGAATAGTAATTGCTTCAACTATTTACAATCAATATCAAGCTCAAGAATAAAGTTTGAAATTGGTACTTATCAAGGAATAACGACTATCTCTAAACTTGCGCATTTTTTAAATTTTTTTTTATTTACATTGCTGAAACGTTTAAAAAGTAAAATGTATTTGATGGAAAATTTTTTGCTCAATCGAATGGTACTTGTTTCAACCATCTACAATTAATAGCAAGCTCAAGAATGAAGTTTGAAATTGGTACTTATCAAGGAATAACGACTATCTTTAAACTTGCGCATTTTTTTATTTTTTTTTATATTTACATTGCTGAAACTTTATAAAACTAAAATGTGTTTGATAGAAAATATTCTGCTTAATCAAATAATACTTGCTTCAACTATTTACAATCAATAGCAAGCTCAAAAATGAAGTTTGAATTTGCTACTTATCAAGGAATAACGACTATCTTTAAACTTACGAATTTTTTTAATTTTTTCTATATTTACATTGTTGAAACTTTATAAAGATAAGATGTATTTGATAAAAAATTTTTTGCTTAATTAAACGGTATTTGCTTAAACGATCTACAATTAATAGCAAGCTTAAGAATGAAGTTTGAAATTGGTATTTATCAAGAAATAACGACTCTTTTTAAACTTGCGTATTTTTTTGATTTTTTTTATATTTACATTGCTGAAACTTCATAAAACTAAAATATGTTTGATAGAAAATATTCTGCTTAATTGAATAATACTTGCTTCAACTATTTACAATCAATAGCAAGCTCAAGAATGAAGTTTGAAATTGGTACTTATCAAGGAATAACGACTATTTTTAAACTTGCGCATTTTTTTGATTTTTTTTATATTTACATTGCCTAAACGTTATAAAGGTATAATGTTTTTAATAAGAAATTTTCTACTTAATAGAATGGTACTTACCACAACCATTTACAATTAATAGCAAGCTCAAAAATAAAGTTTGAAATTGGTACTTAACAAGAAATAAGGACTATTTTTAAACTAGCGTATTTTTTTAATTTTTTTTATATTTACACTGCTGAAACTTTATAAAACTAAAATGTGTTTGATAGAAAATATTCTGCTCAATTGTATAGTACTTGCTTCAACTATTTACAATCAATATCAAGCTCAAGAATAAAGTTTGAAATTGGTTCTTATCAAGGAATAACGACTATCTTTAAACTTGCGTATTTTTTTAATTTTTTTTATATTTACATTGCCGAAACGTTATAAAAATAGAATGTATTTGATAGAAAATTTCCTGCTCAATTAAATGGTATTTATTTCAACTATCTACAATTATTAGCAAGCTCAAGAATGAAGTTTGAAATTGGTATTTATCAAGAAATAACGACTCTTTTTAAACTTGCGTATTTTTTTGATTTTTTTTATATTTACATTGCTGAAACTTTATAAAACTAAAATGTGTTTGAGAGAAAATATTCTGCTCAATTGAATAGTACTTGCTTCAACTATTTACAATCAATATCAAGCTCAAGAATAAAGTTTGAAATTGGTACTTATCAAGGAATAACGACTATCTCTAAACTTGCGCATTTTTTAAATTTTTTTTTATTTACATTGCTGAAACGTTTAAAAAGTAGAATGTGTTTGATGGAAAATTTTTTGCTCAATCGAATGGTACTTGTTTCAACCATCTACAATTAATAGCAAGCTCAAGAATGAAGTTTGAAATTGGTACTTATCAAGGAATAACGACTATCTTTAAACGTGCAAATTTTTTTAATTTTTTTTATATTTACATTGCTGAAACGTTATAAAAGTAAAATGCATTTGATAGGAAATTTTCCGCTCAATCGAACGGTATTTGCTCTAACCATCTACAATTAATAGCAAGCTCAAGAATGAAGTTTGAAATTGAAACTTATCAAGGAATAACGACTATCTTTAAACTTGCGAATTTTTTTAATTTTTTTTATATTTTCATAGCCGAAACGTTATAAAGATAGAATGTATTTGATAGAAAATTTCCTGCTCAATCGAATGGTACTTGTTCTAACCATCTGCGATTAATAGCAAGCTCAAGAATAAAGTTTGAAATTGGTACTTATCAAGAAATAACGACTATCTTTAAACTTGCGCATTTTTTAAATTTTTTTATATTTAAATTGCTAAAACGTTATTAAAGTAAGATGTATTTGATAGAAGTTTTCCTGCTTAATCGAATGGTGTTTGCTCTAAGCATCTACAATTAATAGCAAGCTCAAGAATGAACTTTGAAATTTGTACTTATCAAGGAATAACGACTATCTTTAAACTTGCGCATTTTTTTAATTTTTTTTATATTTTCATTGCTGAAACGTTATAAAAGTAAAATGTATTTGATAGAAAATTTTCTGCTCAATCGAACGGTACTTGTTTTAACTATCTACGATTAATAGCAAGCTTAAGAATAAAGTTTGAAATTGGTACTTATCAAGAAATAACGACTATCTTTAAACTTGCGCCTTTTTTTAATTTTTTTATATTTAAATTGCTAAAACGTTATAAAAGTAAGATGTATTTGATAGAAATTTTCCTGCTTAATTGAATGGTATTTGCTTTAACCATCTACAATTAATAGCAAGCTCAAGAATAAAGTTTGAAATTGGTACTTATCAAGGAATAACGACTATCTTTAAACTTGCGTATTTTTTTGATTTTTTTTATATTTAGATTGCTGAAACGTAATAAAAGTAAGAAATATTTAATAGGAAATTTCTTGCTCAATTGAATGGTATTTGTCTCAACTATCTACATTTAATAGCAAGCTCAAGAATGAAGTTTGAAATTGGTATTTATCAAGAAATAACAACTCTCTTTAAACTTGCAAATTTTTTTGATTTTTTTTATATTTAGATTGCTGAAACGTAATAAAAGTAAGAAATATTTAATAGGAAATTTCTTGCTCAATTGAATGGTATTTGTCTCAACTACCTACATTTAATAGCAAGCTCAAGAATGAAGTTTGAAGTTGGTACTTATCAAGGAATAACGACTATCTTTAAACTTGCGCATTTTTTTAATTTTTTGATGTTTAAATTGCTAAAACGTTATAAAAGTAAAATGTATTTGATAGAAAATTTTTTGCTTAATCGAATGGTATTTACCCCAACTATCTACAGTTAATAGCAAGCTCAAGAATGAAGTTTAAACTTGGTACTTATCAAGGAATAACGACAATCTTTAAACTTGCGTATTTTTTTGATTTTTTTTATATTTATTTTGCTGAAACTTTATAAAACTAAAATGTGTTTGATAAAAAATATCCTGCTTAATTAAATAGTATTTGCGTCAACCATCTACAGTCAATAGCAAGCTCAAGAATGAAGTTTTAAATTGGTACTTATCAAGAAATAACGACTATATTTAAACTTGCAAATTTTTTTATTTTTTTTTCATATTTACATTGTTGAAACGTTATAAAAGTAATATGCATTTAATAGAAAATTTTTTGTTCAATTGAATAATATTTGTTTCAACCATCTGCAATTAATAGCAAGCTCAAAAATGAAGTTTGAATTTGGTACTTATCAAGGAATAACGGCTATCATTAAACTTGCGTATTTTATAATTTTTTTTATATTTACATTGCTAAAACTTTATAAGACTAAAATGTGTTTAATAGAAAATATCCTGCTTAATCGAACAGTACTCGCTTCAACCATCTACAATCAATAGCAAGCTCAAGAATGAAGTTTGAAATTGGTATTTATCAAGAAATAACAACTCTCTTTAAACTTGCTAATTTTTTTGATTTTTTTTATATTTAGATTGCTGAAACGTAATAAAAGTAAAGAATATTTAATAGCAAATTTTTTGCTCAATTGAACGGTATTTGTCTCAACCATCTACAATTAATAGCAAGCTCAAGAATGAAGTTTGAAATTGGTACTTATCAAGGAATAACGACTGTCTTTAAACTTGCGTATTTTTTTATTTTTTTTCTATTTACATTGCTGAAATGTTAAAAAAGTAAAATTTATTTGATAGAAAATTTTCAGCCCAATCGAATGGTACTTGTTTCAACCATCTACAAATAATAGCAAGCTCAAGAATGAAGTTTGAAATTGGTACTTATTAAGGAATAACGACTATCTTTAAACTTGCGTATTTTTTTGATTTTTTTTATAATTACATTGCTGAAATGTTATAAAAATAAGATACATTTGATAGAAAATTTTCTGTTTAATTAAATGGTATTTGTTTCAACCATCTGCAATTAATAGCAAGCTCAAAAATGAAGTTTGAAATTGGGACTTATTAAGGAATAACGACTATTTTTAAACTTGCGCATTTTTTAAATTTTTTTTATATTTACATTGTTGAAACGTTATAAAAGTAAAATGTATTTGATAAAAAATTAGAAAATTTCCTGCTCTACATACAGCTAATAGCAAGCTCAAGAATGAAGTTTGAAATTGGTACTTATCAAGAAATAACGACTATCTTTAAACTTGCGCATTTTTTTAATTTTTTTTTATTTACATTGCTGAAACGTTAAAAGAGTAAAATGCATTTGATAGAAAATTCTTTGCCTTATCGAATGGTGCTTGTTTCAACTATCTACAGTTAATAGCAAGCTCAAGAATGAAGTTTGAACTTGGTACTTATCAAGAAATAACGACTATTTTTAAACTTGGGTATTTTTTTAATTTTTTTTATATTTACATTGCTAAAACTTCACAAAACTAAAACGTGTTTGTTAGAAAATTTTTTGCTCAATCGAATGGTACTTGTTTCAACCATCTACAGTTAACAGCAAGCTTAAGAATAAAGTTTGAAATTGGTACTGTAATGAGATTGTCGTTGAGGAAAGGTGTTAAATAATAACCAAAATTAAATATTAAATATTTTCTTTTAAATTTTAAACCATTTTGGTTTAATTCGGCTCGCCTACGTTGTGTTTAATCGTCTAGAGTAATCACTCTCATAGTGATAATTAATTTAACCCTTTCTGTAAGAACAGAAGGGATAAGTGGTAACTCAAATTCGAATTCAAAGTAGTGTCAAACGCGTGGGGGAAGAAATTAAAAGTCAAGTTTCCTCAAAACTAAATTTATTACATATCTTCAAAATGTTTATTACAACAATACAAGAATTATGAGGGTTAATCCAAATTTGCCATTTATTCAAATTTCCATTTATATTATTTAGTCAAATTTTTTAACATCTGTAACCACAAATCTGTTCAAATTTGAGACTATAATTTTATAAATCTCTAGTCGCAGATTTAAGTAATAGATAAATTTATTATTAACATTATTATTTAGAATTTACTTTTTCTGTTTCAATGGTCCTAATTCTGTGTTGTACATCTACCCTAAATTTCAATTTATATTTGCTCAGATTTATAATTTCAAGGCAAAGTTTAAGAATACGTTTGAATAAGCTACTCTTGTACCTGAGTTAGCGGGTTACATGCTCACGGCTCTCTTTTTTTTATACGTGCATCGCAATTACTATTTCGCCCTATCGCCGCCCACCGACCCTGGTAAAAGTCAGGTGCCTAAACCCCTCTTGCAAAATCCGAGCAAAACCAGGATATACAAATCTTTGCAAAATAAACTGAATTACTGTAGAAATCATTTCTCTCACAAATTTCGGTCACGAGCTTGGATAAAGACTTTTCAGAACTTCACCCTTTTGCGATACCAGTTTATTACAGGTAACCCGGGGATGGTTATTTTTTTCTCGTTTGTCTCGTAATAGCCTGCATATACGTATATGCCGTTGGGACGGGTCTACTACGTCCAGTCTAAGTTCAACTGTCGGAAGCTACGACCTGACACAGTGAATTAGATCCGGTAAAGTTGGAAGAAAGGGTTCCCGGGAACCACGACTTTCCTCTTCGAAGATGGCCGACAAACGAGCCTATAATTTCAGGTGTAATCTCGCCTAACACGACGCGAGAGAGGAACAACCCTACGCTACCCTAATTTCAAATATGCAGCAAATTCAACCTCACGGGATTTTGTAACAACAAAACTTTGCACTGATTTGAAGTGACCATTTGACGTAATTGTTGAGAACCCTTTTTGTAATAGATTGATGATAGACATCTTAGATTTTAATTATTTGGGTTGATAGTCACATCCAGATCGAGCAAAATAAAGAAAGAATACAAGTTAAAATTCATTTCAAAAGTGACCGCAAGTTGTTGCATTTTTCACCAAAATTTTATTTATAATTAACTTTTCTAAATTCTGAATATTTATTTTAAACCAATTAAGCTAAAATTATTTTTGAAAATGAAATTTCCAAAACCAAATTAAAAGTAATACAATTAATAAATTTCAATAAAATGATTTAAATAAATTTGTGGTCACGATGAAGATTAAATAGTGTAAATTTAATCAAATGATTTGAAGAAACTCGGATTAAATTAAATAAAATCTTCGTATGAAATTAATTAATTCAAATAATAAATAGATAGAAAACCCTTTGTGGGCTTACCTAGAAAATTAATCCCTTTGATTGTCCTGGGAGCCCTTGTGGTTAAATTGCCAAGTTGGTTGGTTTTTCTTTTAACACAAACCGTCACAATTTAATTTAAATTATTAAATAAAAAAAATATTATTACTCCTTCACACTAGCACGAAAACAAAAAAATATTTGATGATGAAATAATATTAAATTTTAAAATAAACCCAAAGGGTTGAAATTGGACTTTGTTAAATTAAATAAATTTAAACAAAGAGAATAATTCGAAAATTAACTATCTCGAAAGACCGTCAAGAATCGACTCCTAAAATCCATGCGAAATCTGTTTTTATGAAATAGGGACGCTCCCTGAACCACCCCCTCTGGTACTCTCTTTCCACATATGTATGATTATGCAAATTTGACTCTTAAACGTTTTGGCATTAAGATCAACCCTCGTTTAACCCTCCTAAACAAAATATTATTTACTAGTAAGGGTATTTTTGATTCGATTTTTCCCTATATTATTTAACATACAATTTATAAATTTCTTTGATGACCGAATATAATACAATCACAATGTCGAATCAACCCCTATTTACCTGAAAGAGAAATTAAACTCCAAAGTTTGTTGCCGTTTTGTCTGAACTTATTTTTAAGCATTATCGTGGCAAATACATGCAGCAACAAATTTCGTTTGTTTAAATTTTATGGAAATGTAGAATTAAATTCGGAAAGAAAGCTGTAATTTCGCGGTACTACCCTCCGCTTGGTGTCGCCACCGGTATTATCTTCGTACGATTTTTCCGAATTTATTCGAAAAATTTACGAAAATCCATCTATATTTCTTTCTATCACTATGTTAGTAATTTGGACAACCATTGTGTCGTACCAAATTGGTTTACAATGAGTTTAAATAATTTAAACTGTTTACATGCAATTTCACGGTTGCCCTCGCCTAAATTAGGGTTAAATTTTATATTAAAATGTTCAGAAAATTTCACGCGTTTTTCTAAAATACCTGTTTTGTACTGGATCTTTTGTATTTAGCAACAATTTAATAATTTTACTAAAACTCTTCTAAATGAACACACGTGCAAGTTATTTTCGGTATTCTTTCAGCGCTTGGTGTTAGGGCGTGTCTTCTTTTAAGAAACCACTTGACCGTCAGCTTTATCTTTGACAAAATTTAAATTCCAGATTTCCTGTTACAATCGCCCAATATATTTGTGAATATTTAGAATAATGATTTTGACAAATTAGCAGATTTGCGTTAATTTAAAAGTATTATGCTATGAGTGTAGCTTTTTTTTAAATTTAAATTATTGAAAGTTTTATTATGCATCTAATAACTACAAATTTTGTGCCTCTGACCGAATTTATTTCTCAAATTGTGTATCTTCATTAAACTTATAATTACCTTTCAGCTACGGATTAATAAGTATTTTCAAAATAGGACTATTAATTGATTATAAAATTTTAGTTTTAATTTCTTCATTAACATTAAACAATAATAGGATTATTTGTATTTTTATGTGGTGTGCAATATTTCTCTGAACGACTAGCTTGGTGTGTGGCGATAACGCTATTCCTACCGCTTGAAACATCCCCCGTTACCATGTGGCCCTTTTAAAACATGGCTTTGCAATTTGTAATCACTTAAAATTCTCGGAAGAATTTCGTGGGAACGGTCGTTTTCTAAACATTTCAATATTTACAAAACACGTGTGAATTTAAACTAAATCTAAATTTGGTTGTTTCTTTTAATTTTCACGAAACAAATCGATCGTGATAAAATTTATCTAATAAATTACTAATTTGAAATTACTTTCTTGCCCGATTATTAATAAATAAGGTTTATAAATACCGCGTTCATCACATTCGCCCCCTGTCTTGCGTTGCTTCGTAGATGCGGCGTAAGACATCGCGTGGTAGGTTGGAGGAAGTTTGCTGCTGTTAGGGATGGTGGATGCGTCTTGGTGGATGCGCCTTGGTGGATGCGCCATGGTGGATGCGCCATGGTGGATGCGCCATGGTGGATAGACCCCTTTGGTTTTGGTGGATGCGCCAGCCAGGTGGATGCGCTAGCTTGGTGGAAGCACTATAAACCCTTTCTTGAGGTACACCTCGTAGATTTATTCGTCTCGTCGGTGGTAGAACTTTAAGTTTGTCATATTGTACACCCCTTTTACTTCATTCGACACTGGATCGGCAATTTGGTACGTGTTGGGATGTGGTTTAGCAATTATTTTGTACGGTCCACTGTATAATGGCATAAACTTGGCAAACTGTTGATTTCTCGTGTCCGAAGTAACTTTGTTTTTCAACAATACCCAATCGTCGATTTCCAGTAGCGTGATTTCACCCTTTTGGTTTTGTTGACGGAGATTAGCGTGATGTCGTAAATTTTCACGAACCTTTTCATGAATGTCTTCTATGGCTAGTGGTTCTCGATGTGGAAGCAAACCATTTGTAACGGCGTCTAACGGAGTTGGCGGTTTTCTGCCGTACAGGATTTCGTATGGAGAAAACCCTGTACTAATGTGTGGTACGTAGTTCAAACAATCTTCAATATTGTTCAGATGGCTGGCCCAACTTGCGTGATTTTCTCGACAATAAGCCCGGAAAATTCTACCTAGCTCCCGCATTACACGCTCGCTAGGATTTGATTGTGGATGCCGAATTGATGAAAGTGTTGTTTGGATACCTGCAGCTCTCAAACTATTCTGCCAGGTGTTGGAAATAAACTGTGTGCCATGATCACTCAACACGCATTTCGGTTTGATATATTCTGCGTAATTTTCGATAATTCGTTTGGCAGCGACTTTGGCGGTGGCTTTTCTCAATGGATAGAGTTTGAGAAATTTGCTGAAGGCGTCGATTACCACAAACACATACGACGCTCCTAGTTGAGAGGTCGGTAAGGGCCCATAGAAGTCGACACTCACTAAGTCTCCAACATGGTCGTACAGGATTGGTGTAAGTGGCCCTTGATGTGGACGGTTTGAACATTTGGTTTTCTGACAAAGGTCGCAACTTCGGAGGCGTTTTTTGATGGAACGGTACATGTTTGGCCAATAATATTCATTCTTCATTGCGTTGTACACTTTGGTTGCCCCAAAATGCCCCAGGAGTTGATGGTGGTAGTCTACCAGTTTGTTAACTAGACTTTCAGGCACGGCAAGGCAGTCCTCGTTAGGATTCTGAGACCTGTGAACTAACACATTATTTGATAAATGAAATTGTGCCCAAACCCGTTGCGTTCTCAAATCTGGAGCAGGTTTTCCGGATTCTTTATTTTCGATGATTTGTTTCAATATGGGGTCTTCCAATTGATGTTGTTTGAAATCGGTCATCAGTTGCAACATTTCGGGTGTGTTGTGGACTTCAAACATTGCAACTATTGGCTGTTCACGTGGGTATTCATAGCTAGCTTCACCGTCACATGGATAACGTGAAAGAATATCGGCAGCTACGTTATCTTTCCCTTTCACTAACTCGATTTCGTAGTCAAATTGGCTTAACACCAATGTCCATCGAGTTAGGCGTTCACTGAGCAATCGACAACGACTCAGAAATTTTAACGCTTGATGATCTGTGCGAATGACGATTTTTGTGGCTTGAATGTAAATTCGAAATTTGTGTAACGCAAAAATGACACCCAGTAGTTCCTTTTCAGTTGTCGTGTAGTTTAATTCTGGACCTTTCAAGGAACGACTTGCAAATGCGATTACACCTCGTGATCCATCGTCTTGGATTTGGTACAATTCCGCCCCCAATCCATAGCCGGAACTGTCAGTTTGGACGTAGAATACCTTATTTTGATCGGGGTAACGTAACAGCACTGCTTTGAGGAACAAATCTTTAATAGAATCAAACGCTTCCTGTTCCTTGCGCCCCCATCTCCATTTTTCGCCCTTTCGCAGTAGTTTATTGAGGTCTTGTGTTGCTGCACTGTACTGAGCACAAAATTTTCTGTAGAAATTGCAGAGTCCGAGAAATGCTCGTACGTGTTTCGTTTTCTGAGGGACCGGAAAATTGCGGATGGCACTGACTTTTTCCGGGTCTGCTTTAATACCGTCTGTCGTGAGAATGTGCCCCAGAAATTTCACTTCCTTTTGGATAAAACTTGATTTCTCAAGATTTACCGTCATTCTGGCCTGTTTCAATTTTTCAAACACTTGTCGAAGGTGTTCTAAGTGCTCGTCTAGATTTTTGGAAGCCACTAATAAGTCGTCAATGTAATTTACGACAAATTCGCGAACTTCTGTGCCCAAAACTACGTCCATTGCGCGACTAAATGACCCCACGGCAGTTTTCAGTCCAAACGGTAGAACTTGGTATGTGTAACTTCGGCCCTTGTATAAAAACGCAGTGTACTGTCTGCTTTCTGGCGACAAAGGAATTTGCCAATACGAAGACCTTAAATCGATGGTGGACATGAATCGAATCCCATAAAATCGGCGTAATAATTCATCGGCTGCGGGTGGAGATTCGCAATCAGCAACCATTTTTGAATTGATCATCCTAGCATCGAGACAAATTCTCACCGATCCATCTTTCTTTTTCACTACTGTCATTGGGCTCGCATATGGTGAAGCTTCCCGCTTTATGACTCCCAAATCTAACATTTCCTGAATTGTCGTATCAACGGCAGGACGAAGAGCGAAAGGCACTGGGTACGGCCTTTTTAAGAATGGAGTTTTGTCGTGTAATTTTATTTCATGCGTGTATTTCTGTGTTAGTCCTGGACGTGAACTAAAAACACACCTGTAATCTTGCAGCAGGTGTTTCAACCTTGTTTTTGATGTTTCAGAAATTTTGAGAGAGTCAACTTTTTCATGAAGTGCGTTGATTGGCTCTAAATAGTTCTCGTTTCTATGATTTGTAGTTGGAGTGTTTGTTTCGATATGTCCGATGAGCTCTTCTACGTAATCTTCTGGCCCAGGTTGGAATTCCACGGTGTTTTTGAAAGAAAAAATGTGATTTCCCGTTTCCCCTTTCAAAATGACTTTGTTGTTATCAAAATCAATAACAGCACGCTGTTCATTCAGCCAATCCGCTCCCAAAATTGCAGGTTTAATTAAATTTTTCACGACTAACGCCACGACAGTATAAGCGTGTTCGTCGATTATTATCTCCAAGAAACATTGGATGATGACTTGGCAGCTTCGTTGTCCGATGGCTCCGCGAAGATGGATTGACGTAACAGGTAATGTTGGAGGTTTGTTTCCGGTTGTAATTAGCTTTGACCAAACTTCTTCCGAGATACAGCTGACTTCACTTCCGGTGTCTAATAACGCTACGATTGACTGTTGGCCGATTTGGATGCTCATTTCTGGTATAACCCTTTTCTTGTTTGTCTGATTACCTGTAACATTCGATTTAATTAGAGAACCGATGTTTTTTGTTACCTGAGATGCTCGTTGAGCATCTAGTTTTTTCTCTGTTTGATGTGCTGAAAGAGAACGTTTCCGTTTTCTTTCTTGTCTCCTCTCCTGATTATCGTCGCTTTGAGGGCCTTCGCGCTGTTGGGAGTACATTAGGCCCCGTTTTGTACTCCGCCCCCGTTTCCCGAATCCTTTGGACGGTGTGTGTCATTCTGCGGCCTCACGTTGTTGTGATGTTGGGCGTGACGCCATTGATTGTTTTCCGGACGTCGTTGGAATCGATTCGTTGCAAATCTGTTTGCCGAAGTCGATTGACCTGAGTTTCCAGAAAATCGCTTTTCCACGTTTCGGTCTTTTGGAACTGGTTGTCTAGTCCCCTCGAAACGGCTGTCGTACGGCCTCGAGTGCTTTGCCCCCTTGTTGGTCTGGTGGCGGTGGGTGACAACACGGCCCTTGTCTCTAGAGGTGGTTTCTTTGACCTCCGGATTTTGCCCTGGAATTTCCTGACCTGACAGGAATTCCGCAGCCTCAGTGATGGTGCTGATTTTTTCTAGAACCCACAAAGACTGGACGTTTTCTGGAAAATGTCTAATTAACTCATCAAGTAAAACTTCCTCCGACAGAGGCGTCGTCAGCATCTTTGCCATGTCCACGAAGTAGGCAAAGTGCGACAACATTGTTCCCTTTGTGTCGTCGTAACGCCCTGTAGCAATCTGGAACCGAATATCTCGTTGTCGCTTGGCTGACCAGAACGTCTTGAGGAAGTCTCGCTTGAAATCCTCGTAGACATGCCAATTTTCTCGGTAAATCCCGGTCCAATGTTTGGCATTCCCTTTGAGGCAATCAATCGCCACACCCAGAAGTCGGTGAGAATCTAACCCGAAAGAACGTCCGTATTCTTCCACGGCTCTCACAAATTTCATTGGATTTTGTCTCCTCAGTCCTTCGAAAGAAGGTCGTTCGGGTGCAGGAAGTGGACGGTCCAACAAGTTCCGAAGTACCCCGGAAAGCGCGGCCACATTGTCGGTGAGTGTTAAATCCACTGAAGTTCCTGCTGATGTTCTTGCCGAGGTTCCTGCTGATGATGTGGAACTCTCCGGTGTTTGGATGACAGGTTGTGCGACGGATTCTGGTTGAGAAATTCCCAGGCTGCTGCTTGGCATCAGCGTTATTTCCCAACCATCGTTTTTGGCGGTAGCTCTGGTCCTCGGTACTGCCGGTATAGGAACAGCTGGGCGTTGCGTCGCTGGCGGCGTCGGTGCTGACGGCATTGAAAAGGTTGGCTGCTGCGCGTTCAACCAGCGGATGAACCAAACTGGCATTTCTTCTGATGCTGTTCCGGAGCTTCCGGGATTATTTTTGTTGTTCTCCATGACGTCGACAACCTTTAATTTCGGGTATCGAACCGAGTAAAATTGGGATCCTAGAAAATTAAATAACCCAGCAGTATCTTTTTTTTGACTATTTTTCCCCTCGGAAATGACACTTTATGACTTTGAATCCTGGTCACGGCACCAAAAAATTTTTATGTAATGAGATTGTCGTTGAGGAAAGGTGTTAAATAATAACCAAAATTAAATATTAAATATTTTCTTTTAAATTTTAAACCATTTTGGTTTAATTCGGCTCGCCTACGTTGTGTTTAATCGTCTAGAGTAATCACTCTCATAGTGATAATTAATTTAACCCTTTCTGTAAGAACAGAAGGGATAAGTGGTAACTCAAATTCGAATTCAAAGTAGTGTCAAACGCGTGGGGGAAGAAATTAAAAGTCAAGTTTCCTCAAAACTAAATTTATTACATATCTTCAAAATGTTTATTACAACAATACAAGAATTATGAGGGTTAATCCAAATTTGCCATTTATTCAAATTTCCATTTATATTATTTAGTCAAATTTTTTAACATCTGTAACCACAAATCTGTTCAAATTTGAGACTATAATTTTATAAATCTCTAGTCGCAGATTTAAGTAATAGATAAATTTATTATTAACATTATTATTTAGAATTTACTTTTTCTGTTTCAATGGTCCTAATTCTGTGTTGTACATCTACCCTAAATTTCAATTTATATTTGCTCAGATTTATAATTTCAAGGCAAAGTTTAAGAATACGTTTGAATAAGCTACTCTTGTACCTGAGTTAGCGGGTTACATGCTCACGGCTCTCTTTTTTTTATACGTGCATCGCAATTACTATTTCGCCCTATCGCCGCCCACCGACCCTGGTAAAAGTCAGGTGCCTAAACCCCTCTTGCAAAATCCGAGCAAAACCAGGATATACAAATCTTTGCAAAATAAACTGAATTACTGTAGAAATCATTTCTCTCACAAATTTCGGTCACGAGCTTGGATAAAGACTTTTCAGAACTTCACCCTTTTGCGATACCAGTTTATTACAGGTAACCCGGGGATGGTTATTTTTTTCTCGTTTGTCTCGTAATAGCCTGCATATACGTATATGCCGTTGGGACGGGTCTACTACGTCCAGTCTAAGTTCAACTGTCGGAAGCTACGACCTGACACAGTGAATTAGATCCGGTAAAGTTGGAAGAAAGGGTTCCCGGGAACCACGACTTTCCTCTTCGAAGATGGCCGACAAACGAGCCTATAATTTCAGGTGTAATCTCGCCTAACACGACGCGAGAGAGGAACAACCCTACGCTACCCTAATTTCAAATATGCAGCAAATTCAACCTCACGGGATTTTGTAACAACAAAACTTTGCACTGATTTGAAGTGACCATTTGACGTAATTGTTGAGAACCCTTTTTGTAATAGATTGATGATAGACATCTTAGATTTTAATTATTTGGGTTGATAGTCACATCCAGATCGAGCAAAATAAAGAAAGAATACAAGTTAAAATTCATTTCAAAAGTGACCGCAAGTTGTTGCATTTTTCACCAAAATTTTATTTATAATTAACTTTTCTAAATTCTGAATATTTATTTTAAACCAATTAAGCTAAAATTATTTTTGAAAATGAAATTTCCAAAACCAAATTAAAAGTAATACAATTAATAAATTTCAATAAAATGATTTAAATAAATTTGTGGTCACGATGAAGATTAAATAGTGTAAATTTAATCAAATGATTTGAAGAAACTCGGATTAAATTAAATAAAATCTTCGTATGAAATTAATTAATTCAAATAATAAATAGATAGAAAACCCTTTGTGGGCTTACCTAGAAAATTAATCCCTTTGATTGTCCTGGGAGCCCTTGTGGTTAAATTGCCAAGTTGGTTGGTTTTTCTTTTAACACAAACCGTCACAATTTAATTTAAATTATTAAATAAAAAAAATATTATTACTCCTTCACACTAGCACGAAAACAAAAAAATATTTGATGATGAAATAATATTAAATTTTAAAATAAACCCAAAGGGTTGAAATTGGACTTTGTTAAATTAAATAAATTTAAACAAAGAGAATAATTCGAAAATTAACTATCTCGAAAGACCGTCAAGAATCGACTCCTAAAATCCATGCGAAATCTGTTTTTATGAAATAGGGACGCTCCCTGAACCACCCCCTCTGGTACTCTCTTTCCACATATGTATGATTATGCAAATTTGACTCTTAAACGTTTTGGCATTAAGATCAACCCTCGTTTAACCCTCCTAAACAAAATATTATTTACTAGTAAGGGTATTTTTGATTCGATTTTTCCCTATATTATTTAACATACAATTTATAAATTTCTTTGATGACCGAATATAATACAATCACAATGTCGAATCAACCCCTATTTACCTGAAAGAGAAATTAAACTCCAAAGTTTGTTGCCGTTTTGTCTGAACTTATTTTTAAGCATTATCGTGGCAAATACATGCAGCAACAAATTTCGTTTGTTTAAATTTTATGGAAATGTAGAATTAAATTCGGAAAGAAAGCTGTAATTTCGCGGTACTACCCTCCGCTTGGTGTCGCCACCGGTATTATCTTCGTACGATTTTTCCGAATTTATTCGAAAAATTTACGAAAATCCATCTATATTTCTTTCTATCACTATGTTAGTAATTTGGACAACCATTGTGTCGTACCAAATTGGTTTACAATGAGTTTAAATAATTTAAACTGTTTACATGCAATTTCACGGTTGCCCTCGCCTAAATTAGGGTTAAATTTTATATTAAAATGTTCAGAAAATTTCACGCGTTTTTCTAAAATACCTGTTTTGTACTGGATCTTTTGTATTTAGCAACAATTTAATAATTTTACTAAAACTCTTCTAAATGAACACACGTGCAAGTTATTTTCGGTATTCTTTCAGCGCTTGGTGTTAGGGCGTGTCTTCTTTTAAGAAACCACTTGACCGTCAGCTTTATCTTTGACAAAATTTAAATTCCAGATTTCCTGTTACAATCGCCCAATATATTTGTGAATATTTAGAATAATGATTTTGACAAATTAGCAGATTTGCGTTAATTTAAAAGTATTATGCTATGAGTGTAGCTTTTTTTTAAATTTAAATTATTGAAAGTTTTATTATGCATCTAATAACTACAAATTTTGTGCCTCTGACCGAATTTATTTCTCAAATTGTGTATCTTCATTAAACTTATAATTACCTTTCAGCTACGGATTAATAAGTATTTTCAAAATAGGACTATTAATTGATTATAAAATTTTAGTTTTAATTTCTTCATTAACATTAAACAATAATAGGATTATTTGTATTTTTATGTGGTGTGCAATATTTCTCTGAACGACTAGCTTGGTGTGTGGCGATAACGCTATTCCTACCGCTTGAAACATCCCCCGTTACCATGTGGCCCTTTTAAAACATGGCTTTGCAATTTGTAATCACTTAAAATTCTCGGAAGAATTTCGTGGGAACGGTCGTTTTCTAAACATTTCAATATTTACAAAACACGTGTGAATTTAAACTAAATCTAAATTTGGTTGTTTCTTTTAATTTTCACGAAACAAATCGATCGTGATAAAATTTATCTAATAAATTACTAATTTGAAATTACTTTCTTGCCCGATTATTAATAAATAAGGTTTATAAATACCGCGTTCATCACAGTACTTATCAAGGAATAACGACTATCTTTAAACTTGCGCATTTTTTAAATTTTTTTTATATTTACATTGCTGGGACGTTATCAAAGTAAAATGTATTTGATAGAAAATTTTTTGCTTAATCGAATGGTGCTTAATTCAACTATCTACAGTTAATAGCAAGCTCAGGAATGAAGTTTGAATTTGGTACTTATCAAGAAATAACGACTATTTTTAAACTTGGGTCTTTTTTTAATTTTTTTTATATTTACATTGCTAAAACTTTATAAAACTAAAATGTGTTTGATAGAAAATATCCTGCTTAATCGAACAGTACTTGCTTCAACCATCTACAATCAATAGCAAGCTCAAGAATGAAGTTTGAAATTGGTGTTTATCAAGAAATAACAACTCTCTTTAAACTTGCAAATTTTTTTGATTTTTTTTATATTTACATTGCTGAAACGTAATAAAAATAGTATATATTTAACAGAAAATTTTCTGCTCAATTGAATAGTACTTGCGTCAACCATCTAGAATTAATAGCAAGCTCAAGAATAAAGTTTGAAATTGGTACTTATCAAGAAATAACGACTATCTCTAAACTTGCGCATTTTTTTTATTTTTTTTTATTTTCATTGCTGCAACGTTTAAAAAGTAAAATGTATTTGATAGAAAATTTTCTGCACAATCGAACGGTACTTGTTTCAACCATCTATAATTAATAGCAAGCTCAAAAATGAAGTTTGAAATTGGTACTTATCAAGGAATAACGACTATCTTTAAACTTGCGTATTTTTTTGATTTTTTTTATATTTACATTGCTGAAACTTTATAAAACTAAAATGTGTTTGATAGAAAATATCCTGCTTAATCGAACAATACTTGCTTCAACCATCTACAATCAATAGCAAGCTCAAGAATGAAGTTTAAAATTGGTGTTTATCAAGAAATAACAACTCTCTTTAAACTTGCAAATTTTTTTAATTTTTTTTATATTTACATTGCTGAAACGTAATAAAAATAGTATATATTTAACAGAAAATTTTCTGCTCAATTGAATGGTACTTGCGTCAACCATCTACAATTAATAGCAAGCTCAAGAATAAAGTTTGAAATTGGTACTTATCAAGGAATAACGACTATCTTTAAACCTGCAAATTTTTTTAATTTTTTATATATTTACATTGCAGAAATTTTATTAAACTAAAATGTGTTTGATAGAAATTATTCTGCTCAATAGAATAATATTTGCTTTAACCATCTACAATCAATATCAAGCTCAATAATGAAGATTGAAATTGGTATTTATCAAGAAATAACGACTCTCTTTAAACTTGCGTATTTTTTTGATTTTTTTTATATTTACATTGCTTAAACGTTATAAAAGTAAAATATATTTGATAGAAAATATCCTCCTAAATTAAACAGTTCTTGCTTCAACTATCTGCAATTAATAGCAAGCTCAAGAATAAAGTTTGAAATTGGTACTTATCAAAGAATAACGACTACCTTTAAACTTGCGAATTTTTTTAATTTTTTTTATATTTACATTGCTAAGACGTTATGAAGGTAGGATGTATTTGATAGGAAGTCTTCTGCTTAATCGAACGGTATTTGCTTTAACTATCTACAATTAATAGCAAGCTCTAGAATGAAGTTTGAAATTGGTACTTATCAAAGAATAACAACTCTCTTTAAACTTGCGTATTTTTTTGATTTTTTTTATATTTACATTGCTAAGACGTTATAAAGGTAGAATGTATTTAATAGGAAATTTTCTGCTTAATTGAATGGTACTTGTTTTAACCATATACAATTAATAGCAAGCTCAAGAATAAAGTTTAAAATTGGTACTTATCAAGGAATAACGACTATCTTTAAACTTGCGCATTGTTTTAATTTTTCTATATTCAAATTGCTAAAACGTTATAAAATTAAGATGTATTTAATAGAAAATTTTTTGCTTAATCAAATGGTATTTGCTTTAACCATCTACAATTAATAGCAAACTCAAGAATGAAGTTTGAAATTGGTACTTATCAAGGAATAACGACTATCTTTAAACTTGCGAATTTTTTAAATTTTTTCTAAATTTACATTGCTGAAACATTATAAGGATAGAACGTATTTAATAGGAAATTTTTTGCTTAATCAAACGGTATTTGCCCCAGTTATTTACAGTTAACAGCAAGCTCAAAAATAAAGTTTAAAATTGGTACTTATCAAGGAATAACGACTATCTTTAAACTTGCGCATTTTTTTATTTTTTTTTATATTTACATTGCTGAAACTTTATAAAACTAAAATGTGTTTGATAGAAAATATTCTGCTTAATCAAATAATACTTGCTTCAACTATTTACAATCAATAGCAAGCTCAAAAATGAAGTTTGAATTTGCTACTTATCAAGGAATAACGACTATCTTTAAACTTACGAATTTTTTTAATTTTTTCTATATTTACATTGTTGAAACGTTATAAAGATAAGATGTATTTGATAAAAAATTTTTTGCTTAATTAAACGGTATTTGCTTAAACGATCTACAATTAATAGCAAGCTTAAGAATGAAGTTTGAAATTGGTATTTATCAAGAAATAACGACTCTTTTTAAACTTGCGTATTTTTTTGATTTTTTTTATATTTACATTGCTGAAACTTCATAAAACTAAAACGTGTTTGATAGAAAATATTCTGCTTAATTGAATAATACTTGCTTCAACTATTTACAATCAACAGCAAGCTCAAGAATGAAGTTTGAAATTGGTACTTATCAAGGAATAACGACTATTTTTAAACTTGCGCATTTTTTTGATTTTTTTTATATTTACATTGCCTAAACGTTATAAAGGTATAATGTATTTGATAAGAAATTTTCTACTTAATAGAATGGTACTTACCACAACCATTTACAATTAATAGCAAGCTCAAAAATAAAGTTTGAAATTGGTACTTAACAAGAAATAAGGACTATTTTTAAACTAGCGTATTTTTTTAATTTTTTTTATATTTACACTGCTGAAACTTTATAAAACTAAAACGTGTTTGATAGAAAATATTCTGCTCAATTGTATAGTACTTGCTTCAACTATTTACAATCAATATCAAGCTCAAGAATAAAGTTTGAAATTGGTTCTTATCAAGGAATAACGACTATCTTTAAACTTGCGTATTTTTTTAATTTTTTTTATATTTACATTGCCGATACGTTATAAAAATAGAATGTATTTGATAGAAAATTTCCTGCTCAATTAAATGGTATTTATTTCAACTATCTGCAATTATTAGCAAGCTCAAGAATGAAGTTTGAAATTGGTATTTATCAAGAAATAACGACTCTTTTTAAACTTGCGTATTTTTTTGATTTTTTTTTATATTTACATTGCTGAAACTTTATAAAACTAAAATGTGTTTGAAAGAAAATATTCTGCTCAATTGAATAGTACTTGCTTCAACTATTTACAATCAATATCAAGCTCAAGAATAAAGTTTGAAATTGGTACTTATCAAGGAATAACGACTATCTCTAAACTTGCGCATTTTTTAATTTTTTTTTTATTTACATTGCTGAAACGTTTAAAAAGTAGAATGTATTTGATGGAAAATTTTTTGCTCAATCGAATGGTACTTGTTTCAACCATCTACAATTAATAGCAAGCTCAAGAATGAAGTTTGAAATTGGTACTTATCAAGGAATAACGACTATCTTTAAACGTGCAAATTTTTTTAATTTTTTTTATATTTACATTGCTGAAACGTTATAAAAGTAAAATGCATTTGATAGGAAATTTTCCGCTCAATCGAATGGTATTTGCTCTAACCATCTACAATTAATAGCAAGCTCAAGAATGAAGTTTGAAATTGAAACTTATCAAGGAATAACGACTATCTTTAAACTTGCGAATTTTTTTAATTTTTTTTATGTTTTCATAGCCGAAACGTTATAAAGATAGAATGTATTTGATAGAAAATTTCCTGCTCAATCGAATGGTACTTGTTCTAACCATCTGCGATTAATAGCAAGCTCAAGAATAAAGTTTGAAATTGGTACTTATCAAGAAATAACGACTATCTTTAAACTTGAGCATTTTTTAAATTTTTTTATATTTAAATTGCTAAAACGTTATTAAAGTAAGATGTATTTGATAGAAGTTTTCCTGCTTAATCGAATGGTGTTTGCTCTAAGCATCTACAATTAATAGCAAGCTCAAGAATGAACTTTGAAATTTGTACTTATCAAGGAATAACGACTATCTTTAAACTTGCGCATTTTTTTAATTTTTTTTATATTTTCATTGCTGAAACGTTATAAAAGTAAAATGTATTTGATAGAAAATTTTCTGCTCAATCGAACGGTACTTGTTTTAACTATCTACGATTAATAGCAAGCTTAAGAATAAAGTTTGAAATTGGTACTTATCAAGAAATAACGACTATCTTTAAACTTGCGCCTTTTTTTAATTTTTTTATATTTAAATTGCTAAAACGTTATAAAAGTAAGATGTATTTGATAGAAATTTTCCTGCTTAATTGAATGGTATTTGCTTTAACCATCTACAATTAATAGCAAGCTCAAGAATAAAGTTTGAAATTGGTACTTATCAAGGAATAACGACTATCTTTAAACTTGCGTATTTTTTTGATTTTTTTTATATTTAGATTGCTGAAACGTAATAAAAGTAAGAAATATTTAATAGGAAATTTCTTGCTCAATTGAATGGTATTTGTCTCAACTATCTACATTTAATAGCAAGCTCAAGAATGAAGTTTGAAATTGGTATTTATCAAGAAATAACAACTCTCTTTAAACTTGCAAATTTTTTTGATTTTTTTTATATTTAGATTGCTGAAACGTAATAAAAGTAAGAAATATTTAATAGGAAATTTCTTGGTCAATTGAATGGTATTTGTCTCAACTATCTACATTTAATAGCAAGCTCAAGAATGAAGTTTGAAGTTGGTACTTATCAAGGAATAACGACTATCTTTAAACTTGCGCCTTTTTTTAATTTTTTTATATTTAAATTGCTAAAACGTTATAAAAGTAAGATGTATTTGATAGAAATTTTCCTGCTTAATTGAATGGTATTTGCTTTAACCATCTACAATTAATAGCAAGCTCAAGAATAAAGTTTGAAATTGGTACTTATCAAGGAATAACGACTATCTTTAAACTTGCGTATTTTTTTGATATTTTTTATATTTAGATTTCTGAAACGTAATAAAAGTAAGAAATATTTAATAGGAAATTTCTTGCTCAATTGAATGGTATTTGTCTCAACTATCTACATTTAATAGCAAGCTCAAGAATGAAGTTTGAAATTGGTATTTATCAAGAAATAACAACTCTCTTTAAACTTGCAAATTTTTTTGATTTTTTTTATATTTAGATTGCTGAAACGTAATAAAAGTAAGAAATATTTAATAGGAAATTTCTTGCTCAATTGAATGGTATTTGTCTCAACTATCTACATTTAATAGCAAGCTCAAGAATGAAGTTTGAAGTTGGTACTTATCAAGGAATAACGACTATCTTTAAACTTGCGCATTTTTTTAATTTTTTGATGTTTAAATTGCTAAAACGTTATAAAAGTAAAATGTATTTGATAGAAAATTTTTTGCTTAATTGAATGGTATTTACCCCAACTATCTACAGTTAATATCAAGCTCAAGAATGAAGTTTAAACTTGGTACTTATCAAGGAATAACGACTATCTCTAAACTTGCGTATTTTTTTGATTTTTTTTATATTTATTTTGCTGAAACTTTATAAAACTAAAATGTGTTTGATAAAAAATATCCTGCTCAATTAAATAATATTCGCGTCAACCATCTACAGTCAATAGCAAGCTCAAGAATGAAGTTTGAAATTGGTACTTATCAAGAAATAACGACTATATTTAAACTTGCAAATTTTTTTATTTTTTTTTCATATTGCATTGTTGAAACGTTATAAAAGTAAGATGCATTTAATAGAAAATTTTTTGTTCAATTGAATGATATTTGTTTCAACCATCTGCAATTAATAGCAAGCTCAAAAATGAAGTTTGAAGTTGGTACTTATCAAGGAATAACGGCTATCATTAAACTTGCGTATTTTATAATTTTTTCTATATTTACGTTGCTAAAACTTTATAAAACTAAAATGTGTTTAATAGAAAATATCCTGCTTAATCGAACAGTACTTGCTTCAACCATCTACAATCAATAGCAAGCTCAGGAATGAAGTTTGAAATTGGTATTTATCAAGAAATAACAACTATCTTTAAACTTGCGAATTTTTTTGATTTTTTTTATATTTAGATTGCTGAAACGTAATAAAAGTAAGAAATATTTAATAGGAAATTTCTTGCTCAATTGAATGGTAATTGTCTCAACCATCTACAATTAATAGCATGCTCAAGAATGAAGTTTGAAGTTGGTACTTATTAAGGAATAACGACTATCTTTAAACTTGCAAATTTTTTTGATTTTTTATATTTTTACATTGCAGAAACTTTATAAAACTAAAATGTGTTTGATAGAAAATATCCTGCTTAATCGAATAGTACTTGCTTCAACCATGTACAATCAATATCAAGCTCAAGAATGAAGTTTGAAATTGGTATTTATCAAGAAATAACGACTCTCTTTAAACTTGCGTATTTTTTTGATTTTTTTATATTTACATTGCTAAAACGTTATAAAAGTAAAATTTATTTGATAGAAAATTTCCTGCTCAATCGATTGGTACTTGTTTTAACTATCCACAGTTAATAGCAAGCTCAAGACCGAAGATTGAAATTGGTACTTATCAAGGAATTACGACTATCTTTAAACTTGCGCATTTTTTAAATTTTTTTTATATTTACATTGCTGAAACGTTATAAAGATAGGATGTATTTGATAGAAAATTTTCTGCTTAATTGAATAGCATTTGTGTCAAAGATCTACAATCAATATCAATTTTTTGATTTTTTTTACATTTACATTGCTGAAACTTTATAAAACTAAAATGTGTTTGATAGAAAATATCCTGCTTAATCGAACAATACTTGCTTCAACCATCTACAATCAATAGCAAGCTCAAGAATGAAGTTTGAAATTGGTACTTATCAAGGAATAACGACTATTTTTAAACTTGCAACTTTTTTTAATTTTTTATATATTTACATTGCAGAAACTTTATAAAACTAAAATGTGTTTGATAGAAAATGTTCTGCTCAATCGAATAGTACTTGCTTCAACCATCTACAATCAATATTAAGCTCAAGAATGAAGTTTGAAATTGGTATTTATCAAGAAATAACGACTCTCCTTAAACTTGCGAATTTTTTTGATTTTTTTTATATTTACATTGTTGAAACGTTATAATGGTAAAATTTATTTGATAGAAAATTTTCTGCTCAATCGAACGGTGCTTGTTTTAACCACCCACAGTTAATAGCAAGCTCAAGACCGAAGATTGAAATTGGTACTTATCAAGAAATTACGACTATTTTTAAACTTGCGCATTTTTTTTATTTTTTTTTTTACATTGCTAAAACGTTATAAAAGTTGAATGTATTTAATAGAAAATTTCTTATTTAATTAAATGGTTTTTTCTTTAACTATTTACAAATAATAGTAAGCACAAAAATGAAGTTTGAAATTGGTAGTTATCAAGAAATAACGACTCTCTTTAAACCTGCGTAATTTTTTGATTTTTTTTGTATTTACATTGCCGAAACGTTATAAAAGTAGAATGTATTTGATAGGAAATTTTGTGGTTAATAGAACGGTACTTGCTTAAACCATCTGCAATTAACAGCAAGCTCAAGAATAAAGTTTGAAATTGGTACTTGTCAAGGAATAACGACTTTTTTTAAACTTGGTAATTTTTATGATTTTTTTTATATTTACATTACTGAAACGTTATAAAAGTAAAATGTATTTGATAGGAAATTTCCTGTTTAATCGAATGGTATTTGCTTCAACCATCGACAATTAATAGCAAGCGCAAGAGTAAAGTTTGAAATTGGTACTTATCAAGGAATAACGACTCTCTTTAAACTTGCGAATTTTTTTAATTTTTTTTATATTTACATTGCTAAAACTTTATAAAACTAGAATGTGTTTGATAGAAAATTTTCTGCTTAATCGAATGGTATTTGCTTAAACCATTTACAATTATTAGCAAGCTCAAGAATAAAGTTTGGAGTTGGTATTTATCAAGGAATAACGACTCTTTTTAAACTTGGTAATTTTTATAATTTTTTTTATATTTACATTGCTGAAACGTTATAAAAGTAAAATTTATTTTATAGGAAATTACCTGTTTAATCAAATGGTATTTGCTTCAACCATCTACAATTAATAGCAAGCTCAAGAATAAAGTTTGAAGTTGGTACTTATCAAGGAAAAACGACTCTATTTAAACTTGCGTATTTTTTTGATTTTTTTTTATATTTACATTGCTAAAACTTTATAAAGCTAGAATGTGTTTGATAGAAAATATCCTGCTTAATTAAATAGTACTTGCTTCAACCATCTGCAATCGATAACAAGCTCAAGAATGAAGTTTGAAATTGGTATTTATCAAGAAATAACGACTCTCCTTAAACTTGCGTATTTTTTTGATTTTTTTTATATTTACGTTGCTGAAACTTTATAAAACTAGAATGTGTTTGATAGAAAATATCTTGCTCAATCAAATAATATTTGCTTTAACCATTTGCAATCAATAGCAAGCTTAAAAATGAAGTTTGAAATTGGTACTTATCAAGGAATAACGACTCTTTTTAAACTTGGTAATTTTTATGATTTTTTTTATATTTACATTGCTGAAACTTTATACAACTAGAATGTGTTTGCCAGAAAATATCTTGCTCAATCAAATAATATTTGCTTTAACCATTTGCAATCAATAGCAAGCTTAAAAATGAAGTTTGAAATTGGTAGTTATCAAGAAATAACGATTCTCTTTAAACATGCGTATTTTTTTGATTTTTTTATATTTACATTGCTAAACCGTCATAAAAGTAGGATGTGATTGATAGAAAATTTCCTGCTTAATCAAATGATATTTGTTTCAACCATCTACAGTTAATAGCAAGCTTAAGCATGAAGTTTGAACATGATATTTATCAAGAAATAACGACTATTTTTAAACTTGCGCATTTTTTTGATTCTTTTTATATTTACATTGCTAAAACGTTATAAAGGTAGGATGTATGTGATAAAAAAATTCCTGCTTAATTGAATGGTTTATCCTTCAACTATTTAGAAATAATAGCAAGCTCAAAAATAAAGTTTGAAATTGGTATTTATCAAGAAATAACGACTCTCTTTAAACTTGCGTATTTTTTTAATTTTTTTCTGTATTTACAATGCTAAAACGTTATAAAAATAAAATGTATTTGAAAGAAAATTTTTTGTTTAATAAAACGGTACTTGTTTCAAGCATCTGCAATTAACAGCAAGCTCAAGAATGAAGTTTGAAATTGGTACTTATCAAAGAATAACGACTCTTTTTAAACTTGCGTATTTTTTTAATTTTTTTTTATTTACATTGCTGAAACTGTATAAAACTAGAATGTGTTTGATAGAAAATATCCTGCTCAATCGAATATTATTTGCCTCAGCCATTTAAAATCAATAGCAAGCTCAAGAATGAAGTTTGAAATTGGTACTTATCAAGGAATAACGACTATTGTTATACTTGCGCATTTTTTTAATTTTTTTTATATTTACATTGTCGAAACGTAATAAAGGTAAGATTTGTTTGATAAAAAATTTTTTGCTTAATCGAATGGTATTTGCTTTAACCACATACAGCTTAGAGCAAGCTGAAGAATGAAGTTTGAAATTGGTACTTATCAAGGAATAACGACTATTTTTAAACTTGCGGGTTTTTTTAATTTTTTTTATATTTACATTGTTGAAACGTTATAAAAGTAAAATGGATTTGATAGAAAATTTTCTGCCTATTCGAATGGTATTTGTTTCAACTATCTACAGTTAATAGCAAGCTTAAGAATGAAGTTTGAAATTGGTACTTATCAAGAAATAACGACTATTTTTAAACTTGCGAATTTTTTTAATTTTTTTTATATTTACATTGCTGAAACGTTTTAAAAAAAAGATGTGTTTGATAGAAAATATCCTGTTTAATCGAATAATACTTGCTTCAGCCATCTACAGTCAATAGCAAGCTCAAGATTAAAGTTTGAAATTGGTACTTATCAAGGAATAACGACTATTTATAAACTTGCGCATTTTTTTAATTTTTTTTATCTTTACATTGCTGAAACGTTATAAAAGTAAGATTTATTTGATAGAAAATTTTCTGCTTAATCGAACGGTCTTTGCTTTAACCATTTACAATTAATAGCAAGCTCAAGAATAAAATTTGAAGTTGGTACTTACCAAGGAATAACGACTATTTTTAAACTTGCTTATTTTTTTAATTTTTTTTATATTTACATTGCTGCAACGTTATAAAAAAAAGATGTGTTTGATAGAAAATATCCTGCTCAATCGAATAATACTTGCTTCAACCATCTACAACCAATAGCAAGCTCAAGAATAAAGTTTGTAATTGGTATTTATCAAGAAATAACGACTCTTTTTAAACTTGCGTATTTTTTTGATTTTTTTTTATTTACACTGCTAAAACTCTATAAAACTAGAATGTGTTTAATAGAAAATATCCTGCTCAATCGAATAGTACTTGCCCCAACCGTTTAAAATTAATAGCAAGCTCAAGAATAAAGTTTGAAATTGGTACTTATCAAGGAATAACGACTATTTTTAAACTTGCTCATTTTTTTAATTTTTTTTATATTTACATTGCTGAAACGTTATAAAAGTAAAATATATTTGATAGAAAATTTCCTGCTTAATCGAATAATATTTGTTTCAACTACCTACAATTAACAGCAAGCTCAAGAATTAAATTTGAAATTGGTACTTATCAAGGAGTAACGACTATTTTTAAACTTGTGCATTTTTTAATTTTTTTTATATTTGCATTGCTGAAACGTTATAAAAATAGATGTGTTTGACAAAAAATATCCTGCTTAATCAAATAATACTTGCTTCAGCCATCTACAATCAATAGCAAGCTCAAGAATGAAGTTTGAAATTGGTATTTATCAAGAAATAACGACTCTTTATAAACTTGCGTATTTTTTTTGTTTTTTTTATATTTACATTGCTGAAACTTTATAAAACTAGAATGTGTTTGATAGAAAGTATCCTGCTTAATCGAATAGTACTTGCCTCAGCCATTTAAAATCAATAGCAAGCTCAAGAATGAAGTTTGAATTTGGTACCTATCAAGGAATAACGACTATCTTTAAACTTGCGTATTTTTTTGATTTTTTTGTATTTACATTGCCGAAACTTTATAAAACTAGAACGTGTTTGATAGAAAATATTCTTCTCAATTGAATAATACTTGCTTCAGCCATCAACAATCAACAGCAAGCTCAATAATGAAGTTTGGAATTGGTATTTATCATGAAATAACGACTCTTTTTAAACTTGCGTATTTTTTTAAATATTTTTAAATTTACATTGCTGAAACTTTATAAAACTAGAATGTGTTTGATAGAAAATATCCTGTTCAATCGATTAGTATTTGCTTTAACCACATACAGCTTAGAGCAAGCTGAAGAATGAAGTTTGAAATTGGTACTTATCAAGGAATAACGACTATCTTTAAACTTGCGGGTTTTTTTAATTTTTTTTATATTTACATTTCTGAAACGTTATAAAAGTAAGATTTATTTGATAGAAAATTTCCTGCTTAATCGAATGGTATTTGCTTCAGCCATCTACAATTAACAGCAAGTTCAAAAATGAAGTTTGAAATTGGTACGTATTAAGGAATAACAACTATCTTTAAACTTGCGTATTTTTTTAATTTTTTTTATATTTACATTGCTGAAACGTTCTAAAGTTAAGATTTATGTAATAGAAAATTTTCTGCTTAATCGAATGGTAATTGCTTCAATCATCTACAATTAACAGCAAGCTCAAAAATGAAGTTTGAAATTGGTACTTATTAAGGAATAACAACTATCTTTAAACTTTCGTATTTTTTTGATTTTTTTTATATTTACATTGTTGAAACGTTATAAGAGTAAAATACATTTAATAGAAAATTTCTTGCTTAATCGAATGGTATTTGTTTCAGCTATCTAAAATTAATAGCAAGCTCAAGAATAAAGTTTGAAATTGATACTTATCAAGAAATAACGACAATCTTTAAACTTGCGTATTTTTTTGATTTTTTTGTTACAAACGTTGAAACGTTACAAAAATAAAAAATATTTGATAGAAAATTTTCTGCTTAATCGAACGGTATTTGTTTCAACCATCTACAATTAATAGCAAGCTCAAGAATAAAGTTTGAAATTGGTACTTATCAAGGAATAACGACCATGTTTAAACTTGCGCATTTTTTTGATTTTTTTTATATTTACATTGCTGAAACTTTATAAAACTAGAATGTGTTTAATAGAAATTTTTTGGCTCAATCGCATGGTACTTGCTTTAATTATCTACAATCAATGGCAAGCTTAAGAATGAAGTTTGTAATTAGTACTTATCAAGAAATAACGACTATCTTTAAACTTGCGCATTTTTTTAATTTTTTTTTATTTACATTGCTGAAACGTCATAAAACTAGAATGTGTTTGATAGAAAATATCCTGCTCAATCGAATAGTACTTGCCTCAGCCATTTAAAATCAATAGCAAGCTCAAGAATAAAGTTTAAAATTGGTACTTATCAAGGAATAACGACTATATTTAAACTTGCGTATTTTTTTAATTTTTTTTATATTTACATTGCTGAAACGTTACAAAAGTAAAATCCATTTGATAAAAAATTTCCTGCTTAATCGAACCGTATTTGTTTCAACCATCTACAATAAATAGCAAGCTCAAAGATGAAGTTTGAATTTGGTACTTATCAAGGAATAACGACTATCTTTAAACTTGCGAATTTTTTTAATTTTTTTTAAATTTGCATTGTTGAAGCGTTATAAAAGTAGGTTGTATTTGATAGGAAATTTTCTGCTTAATCTAATAATACTTGTGTCAACCATCTACGATTAATAGCAAGCTCAAGAATAAAGTTTGTAATTGGTATTTATCAAGAAATAACGACTCTTTTTAAACTTGCGTATTTTTTTGATTTTTTTTTATTTACACTGCTAAAACTCTATAAAACTAGAATGTGTTTAATAGAAAATATCCTGCTCAATCGAATAGTACTTGCCCCAACCGTTTAAAATTAATAGCAAGCTCAAGAATAAAGTTTGAAATTGGTACTTATCAAGGAATAACGACTATTTTTAAACTTGCTCATTTTTTTAATTTTTTTTATATTTACATTGCTGAAACGTTATAAAAGTAAAATATATTTGATAGAAAATTTCCTGCTTAATCGAATAATATTTGTTTCAACTACCTACAATTAACAGCAAGCTCAAGAATTAAATTTGAAATTGGTACTTATCAAGGAGTAACGACTATTTTTAAACTTGTGCATTTTTTAATTTTTTTTATATTTGCATTGCTGAAACGTTATAAAAATAGATGTGTTTGACAAAAAATATCCTGCTTAATCAAATAATACTTGCTTCAGCCATCTACAATCAATAGCAAGCTCAAGAATGAAGTTTGAAATTGGTATTTATCAAGAAATAACGACTCTTTATAAACTTGCGTATTTTTTTTGTTTTTTTTATATTTACATTGCTGAAACTTTATAAAACTAGAATGTGTTTGATAGAAAGTATCCTGCTTAATCGAATAGTACTTGCCTCAGCCATTTAAAATCAATAGCAAGCTCAAGAATGAAGTTTGAATTTGGTACCTATCAAGGAATAACGACTATCTTTAAACTTGCGTATTTTTTTGATTTTTTTGTATTTACATTGCCGAAACTTTATAAAACTAGAACGTGTTTGATAGAAAATATTCTTCTCAATTGAATAATACTTGCTTCAGCCATCAACAATCAACAGCAAGCTCAATAATGAAGTTTGGAATTGGTATTTATCATGAAATAACGACTCTTTTTAAACTTGCGTATTTTTTTAAATATTTTTAAATTTACATTGCTGAAACTTTATAAAACTAGAATGTGTTTGATAGAAAATATCCTGTTCAATCGATTAGTATTTGCTTTAACCACATACAGCTTAGAGCAAGCTGAAGAATGAAGTTTGAAATTGGTACTTATCAAGGAATAACGACTATCTTTAAACTTGCGGGTTTTTTTAATTTTTTTTATATTTACATTTCTGAAACGTTATAAAAGTAAGATTTATTTGATAGAAAATTTCCTGCTTAATCGAATGGTATTTGCTTCAGCCATCTACAATTAACAGCAAGTTCAAAAATGAAGTTTGAAATTGGTACGTATTAAGGAATAACAACTATCTTTAAACTTGCGTATTTTTTTAATTTTTTTTATATTTACATTGCTGAAACGTTCTAAAGTTAAGATTTATGTAATAGAAAATTTTCTGCTTAATCGAATGGTAATTGCTTCAATCATCTACAATTAACAGCAAGCTCAAAAATGAAGTTTGAAATTGGTACTTATTAAGGAATAACAACTATCTTTAAACTTTCGTATTTTTTTGATTTTTTTTATATTTACATTGTTGAAACGTTATAAGAGTAAAATACATTTAATAGAAAATTTCTTGCTTAATCGAATGGTATTTGTTTCAGCTATCTAAAATTAATAGCAAGCTCAAGAATAAAGTTTGAAATTGATACTTATCAAGAAATAACGACAATCTTTAAACTTGCGTATTTTTTTGATTTTTTTGTTACAAACGTTGAAACGTTACAAAAATAAAAAATATTTGATAGAAAATTTTCTGCTTAATCGAACGGTATTTGTTTCAACCATCTACAATTAATAGCAAGCTCAAGAATAAAGTTTGAAATTGGTACTTATCAAGGAATAACGACCATGTTTAAACTTGCGCATTTTTTTGATTTTTTTTATATTTACATTGCTGAAACTTTATAAAACTAGAATGTGTTTAATAGAAATTTTTTGGCTCAATCGCATGGTACTTGCTTTAATTATCTACAATCAATGGCAAGCTTAAGAATGAAGTTTGTAATTAGTACTTATCAAGAAATAACGACTATCTTTAAACTTGCGCATTTTTTTAATTTTTTTTTATTTACATTGCTGAAACGTCATAAAACTAGAATGTGTTTGATAGAAAATATCCTGCTCAATCGAATAGTACTTGCCTCAGCCATTTAAAATCAATAGCAAGCTCAAGAATAAAGTTTAAAATTGGTACTTATCAAGGAATAACGACTATATTTAAACTTGCGTATTTTTTTAATTTTTTTTATATTTACATTGCTGAAACGTTATAAAAGTAAAATCCATTTGATAAAAAATTTCCTGCTTAATCGAACCGTATTTGTTTCAACCATCTACAATAAATAGCAAGCTCAAAGATGAAGTTTGAATTTGGTACTTATCAAGGAATAACGACTATCTTTAAACTTGCGAATTTTTTTAATTTTTTTTAAATTTGCATTGTTGAAGCGTTATAAAAGTAGGTTGTATTTGATAGGAAATTTTCTGCTTAATCTAATAATACTTGTGTCAACCATCTACGATTAATAGCAAGCTCAAGAATAAAGTTTCAAATTGGTACTTATCAAGGAATAACGACTATCTTTAAACTTGCGAATTTTTTTGATTTTTTTTATAATTACATTGCTAAAACTTCATAAAACTAAAATGTGTTTGATAGAAAATATCCTGGTCAATCCAATAGTATTTGCTTCAACTATCTACAACCAATAGCAAGCTCAAGAATGAAGTTTGAAATTGGTATTTATCAAGAAATGACGACTCTCTTTAAACTTGCAAATTTTTTTAATTTTTTTCATATTTACATTGCTGAAACGTTACAAAAGTAAGATATATTTAACAAAAAATTTCCTGCTTAATCGAATGGTATTTGCTTCAACCATCTACAATTAACAGCAAGCTCAAAAATGAAGTTTGAAATTGGTTCTTATTAAGGAATCGCGACTATCTTTAAACTTGCGTATTTTTTTAATTTTTTTTATATTTACATTGCTGAAACGTTACAAAAGTAGGATATATTTGATAGAAAATTTTCTGCTCAATCGAATGGTACTTTATTCAACCATCTGCAATTAATAGCAATTGCGTATTTTTTTGATATTTTTTATAATTACATTGCTAAAACTTGATGAAACTAAAATGCGTTTGATAGAAAATATCCTGCTCAATCAAATAGTGTTTGCTTCAACTATCTACAACCAATAGCAAGCTCAAGAATAAAGTTTGAAATTGGTACTTATCAAGGAATAACGACTATCTTTAAACTTGCGTATTTTTTTGAATTTTTTTATATTTACAATGCTGAAACAATATAAAACTAAAATGTGTTTGATATAAAATATCCTGCTTAATCAAATAGTACTTGCTTCAACCATCTACAATCAATAGCATACTCAAAAATGAAGTTTGAAATTGGTATTTATTAAGGAATAACGACTATCTTTAAGCTTGCGTATTTTTTTAATTTTTTTTATATTTACATTGCTGAAACGTTATAAAAATATAATGTATTTGATAGAAAATATCCTGCTTAATCGAACGGTATTTGCTTCAACCACATACAGCTAATAGCAAGCTCAAAAATGAAGTTTGAAATTGGTACTTATCAAGAAATAAAGACTATCTCTAAATTTGCGTATTTTTTTGATTTTTTTTATATTTACATTGCTGAAACGTTATAAAAATAAAATATATTTGATCGAAAATTTCCTGCTTAATCGAATGGTATTTGTTTCAACCATCTACAATTAATAGCAAGCTCAAGAATGAAGTTTGAAATTGGTATTTATCAAGAAATAACGACTCTTTTTAAACTTGCGTATTTTTTTAATTTTTTTTTATTTACATTGCTGAAACGTTATAAAAGTAAATTGAATTTAATAGAAAATATCCTGCTTAATCGAATGGTATTTGTTTCAGCTATCTACATTTAATAGCAAAATCAAGAATAAAGTTTGAAATTGGTACTTATCAAGAAATAACGACTATTTTTAAACTTGTGCATTTTTTTAATTTTTTTTATATTTACTTTGCTGAATCGTTATAAAAGTAAGATTAATTTGACAGACAATTTCCTGCTTAATCGAACGGTATTTGCCTCAACCACATACAGCTAAGAGCAAGCTCAAGAATGAAGTTTGAAATTGCTACTTATCAAGGAATAACGACTATCTTTAAACTTGCGTATTTTTTTTATATTTACATTGCTAAAACTTCATAAAGCTAGAATGATTTTGATAGAAAATATTCTGCTCAATCGAATAGTACTTGCTTCAACCATTTAAAATCAATAACAAGCTCAAGAATGAAGTTTGAAATTGGTACTTATCAAGGAATAACGACTATTTTTAAACTTGCGCTTTTTTTTAATTTTTTTTATATTTACATTGCTGAAACGTTATAAAAGTAAGATCTATTTGCCAGAAAATTTCCTGTTTAATCGAATAATACTTGCTTCAACCATCTACAATCAAGCTCAATAATGAAGTTTGAAATTGGTATTTATCAAGAAATAACGACTCTTTTTAAACTTGCGTATTTTTTTGATTTTTTTTATATTTACATTGCTGAAACTTTACAAAACTAGAATGTGTTTGATAGAAAATTTCCTGCTCAATTAAATAATATTTGCTTCAACCATTTATAATTAATAGCAAGCTCAAGAATAAAGTTTGAAATTGGTACTTATCAAGAAATAACGACTATTTTTAAACTTGAGCATTTTTTTAATTTTTTTTTTATTTACATTGCTGAAACGTTATAAAAGTAAGATATATTTGATACAAAATTTCCTGCTTAATCGAATAGTACTTGCCTCAACCATCTAGAATCAATAGCAAGCTCAAGAATGAAGTTTGAAATTGGTACTTATCAAGGAATAACGACTATTTTTAAACTTGCGCATTTTTTTAATTTTTTTTATATTGTCATTGCTGAAACGTTATAAAAGTAAGATCTATTTGATAGAAAATATCCTGCTTAATCAAACAGTACTTGCTTCAACTATTTACAATCAATAGCAAGCTCAAGAATAAAGTTTGAAATTGGTACTTATCAAGGAATAACGACTATCTCTAAACTTGCGCATTTTTTAATTTTTTTTTATTTACATTACTGAAACGTTAAAAAAGTAGGATGTATTTGATAGAAAATTTTCTGCTCATGGTACTTGTTTCAACCATCTACAATTAATAGCAAGCTCAAGAATGAAGTTTGAATTTAGTACTTATCAAAGAATAACAACTATCTTTAAACTTGCGCATTTTTTTAATTTTTTTATATTTAAATTGCTAAAACGTTATAAAAGTAAGATGTATTTGATAGAAAATTTTTTGTATAATCGAATGGTATTTGCCTTAACTATTTACAATCAATAGCAAGCTCAAGAATAAAGTTTGAAATTGGTATTTATCAAGAAATAACAACTCTTTTTAAACTTGCGTATTCTTTTATATTTACATTGCTAAGACGTTATAAAGGTAGGATGTATTTAATAGAAAAATTTCTGCTCAATTAAATGGTATTTGCTTCAACTATCTACAAGTATTAGCAAGCTCAAGAATGAAGTTTGAAATTGGTATTTATCAAGAAATAACGACTCTTTTTAAACATGCGTATTTTTTTTTTATGTTTACATTGCTGAAACTTTATAAAACTAAAATGTGTTTGATAGAAAATATTTTGCTCAATAATAGTACTTGCTTCAACTATTTACAATCAATAGCAAGCTCAAGAATAAAGTTTGAAATTGGTACTTATCAAGGAATAACGACTATCTCTAAACTTGCGCATTTTTTAATTTTTTTTTATTTACATTACTGAAACGTTAAAAAAGTAGGATGTATTTGATAGAAAATTTTCTGCTTAATCGAATGGTATTTGCCTTAACTATCTACAATCAATAGCAAGCTCAAGAATAAAGTTTGAAATTGGTATTTATCAAGAAATAACAACCCTTTTTAAACTTGCGTATTTTTTTTATATTTACATTGCTAAGACGTTATGAAGGTAAGATGTATTTAATAGGAAATTTTCTGCTTAATTGAATGGTATTTGTTTTAACCATCTACAATTAATAGCAAGCTCAAGAATAAAGTTTCAAATTGGTACTTATCAAGGAATAACGACTATCTTTAAACTTGCGCATTTTTTTAATTTTTTTATATTTAAATTGCTAAAACGTTATAAAAGTAAGATGTATTTGATAGAAAATTTTCTGCTTAATCGAACGGTATTTGCTTTAACCATTTACAATCAATATCAAGCTCAAGAATGAAGTTTGAAATTGGTATTTATCAAGAAATAACAACTCTCTTTAAACTTGCGTATTTTTTTGATTTTTTTTATATTTACATTGCTGAAATGTTACAAAAGTGGATGTATTTGATAGAAAATTTTCTGCTTAATGGAATGGTATTTGCTTCAACTATCTACAATTAATAGCAAGCTCAAAAATAAAGTTTGAAATTGGTACTTATCAAAAAATAACGACTTTTTTTAAACTTGCGTATTTTTTTGATTTTTTTTATATTTACATTGCTAAAACTTCATAAAGCTAGAATGATTTTGATAGAAAATATTCTGCTCAATCGAATAGTACTTGCTTCAACCATTTAAAATCAATAACAAGCTCAAGAATGAAGTTTGAAATTGGTACTTATCAAGGAATAACGACTATTTTTAAACTTGCGCTTTTTTTTAATTTTTTTTATATTTACATTGCTGAAACGTTATAAAAGTAAGATCTATTTGCCAGAAAATTTCCTGTTTAATCGAATAATACTTGCTTCAACCATCTACAATCAAGCTCAATAATGAAGTTTGAAATTGGTATTTATCAAGAAATAACGACTCTTTTTAAACTTGCGTATTTTTTTGATTTTTTTTATATTTACATTGCTGAAACTTTACAAAACTAGAATGTGTTTGATAGAAAATTTCCTGCTCAATTAAATAATATTTGCTTCAACCATTTATAATTAATAGCAAGCTCAAGAATAAAGTTTGAAATTGGTACTTATCAAGAAATAACGACTATTTTTAAACTTGAGCATTTTTTTAATTTTTTTTTTATTTACGTTGCTGAAACGTTATAAAAGTAAGATATATTTGATACAAAATTTCCTGCTTAATCGAATAGTACTTGCCTCAACCATCTAGAATCAATAGCAAGCTCAAGAATGAAGTTTGAAATTGGTACTTATCAAGGAATAACGACTATTTTTAAACTTGCGCATTTTTTTAATTTTTTTTATATTGTCATTGCTGAAACGTTATAAAAGTAAGATCTATTTGATAGAAAATATCCTGCTTAATCAAACAGTACTTGCTTCAACCATTTAAAATCAATAGCAAGCTCAAGAATAAAGTTTGAAATTGGTACTTATCAAGAAATAACAACTCTTTTTAAACTTGCGTATTTTTTTGATTTTTTTTATATTTACATTGCTGAAACGTTATAAAAGTAAAATGTATTTGATAGAAAATATCCTGCTCAATCGAATAATACTTGCTTCAACCATTTAAAATCAATAGCAAGCTCAAGAATGAAGTTTGAAATTGGTACTTATCAAGGAATAACGACTATTTTTAAACTTGCGAATTTTTTTAATTTTTTTTATATTTACATTGCTGAAACGTTATAAAAGTAAGATTTATTTGATAGAAAATTTTCCGTTTAATCAAATGGTGCTTGCTTCAACCATCTTCAATTGATAGCAAGCTCAAGAAAAAAAGTTTTAAATTGGTACTTATCAAGGAATAACGACTATTTTTAAACTTGCGCATTTTTTTAATTTTTTCATATTTAAATTGTTGAAACGTTATAAAAGTAAAATGTATTTGATAGAAAATTTTCTGCTTAATCAAATGGTATTCGCTTTAACTATCTACAGCTAATAGCAAGCTCAAGAATGAAGTTTGAAATTGGTACTTATCAAGGAATAACTTGCAAATTTTTTTGATTTTTTTTATATTTACATTGCTGAAACGTTATAAAAATAAGATATATTTGATAGAAAATTTCCTTCTTAAGCGAATGGTATTTGCTTCAACTATCTGCAATTAATAGCAAGCTCATGAATGAAGTTTGAAATTGGCATTTATCAAGAAATAACAACTCTTTTTAAACTTGCGTATCTTTTTAATTTTTTTTATATTTACATTGCTGAAGCTTTATAGAACTAGAATGTGTTTGATAGAAAATTTCCTGCTTAATCGAATAGTACTTGCTTCAACCATTTAAAATCAATAGCAAGCTCAAGAATGAAGTTTGAAGTTGGTACTTATCAAGGAATAACGACTATTTTTAAACTTGCGTATTTTTTGATTTTTTTTATATTTACATTGCTGAAACTTTATAAAACTAAAATGTGTTTGATAGAATATTTCCTGCTTAATCGAATGGTATTTGCTTCAACCATTTAAAATCAATAGCAAGCTTAAGAATGAAGTTTAAAATTGGTACTTATCAAGGAATAACGACTATTTTTAAACTTGCGAATTTTTTTAATTTTTTTTATAGTTACATTGCTGAACGTTATAAAAATAAAATATATTTAATAGAAATTTTCTTGCTTAATCGAACGGTATTTGCTTGAACCATCTACAATTAACAGCAAGCTCAAAAATGAAGTTTGAAATTGGTACTTATTAAGGAATAACGACTATCTTTAAACTTGCGTATTTTTTTGATTTTTTTTTATTTACATTGCTGAAACCTCATGAAACTAAAATGTGTTTGATAGAAAATATCTTGCTTAATCAAATAGTACTTGCCTCAACCATCTACAACTAATAGCATACTCAAAAATGAAGTTTGAAATTGGTATTGATCAAGAAATAACGACACTATTTAAACTTGCGTATTCTTTTATATTTACATTGCTAAGACGTTATAAAGGTAGGATGTATTTAATAGAAAAATTTCTGCTCAATTAAATGGTATTTGCTTCAACTATTTACAATTATTAGCAAGCTCAAGAATGAAGTTTGAAATTGGTATTTATCAAGAAATAACAACTCTTTTCAAACTTGCGTATTTTTTGTTTTTTTTTTATATTTACATTGCTGAAACTTTATAAAACTAGAATGTGTTTGATAGAAAATATCCTGCTCAATCAAATAATATCTGCTACAAGCCATCTACAATCAATAGCAAGCTCAAGAATGAAGTTTGAAATTGGTATTTATCAAGAAATAACGATTCTTTTTAAACTTGCGTATTTTATTGTTTTTTTTTATATTTACATTTCTGAAACTTTATAAAACTAGAATGTGTTGATAGAAAATATCCTGCTCAATCGAATAGTACTTGCCTCAGCCATCTACAATCAATAGCAAGCTCAAGAATGAAGTTTGAAATTGGTATTTATCAAGAAATAACGACTCTTTTTAAACTTGCGTATTCTTTTATATTTACATTGCTAAGACGTTATAAAGGTAGGATGTATTTAATAGAAAAATTTCTGCTCAATTAAATGGTATTTGCTTCAACTATCTACAATTATTAGCAAGCTCAAGAATGAAGTTTGAAATTGGTATTTATCAAGAAATAACGACTCTTTTTAAACATGCGTATTTTTTTTTATGTTTACATTTCTGAAACTATATAAAACTAAAATGTGTTTGATAGAAAATATTTTGCTCAATAATAGTACTTGCTTCAACTATTTACAATCAATAGCAAGCTCAAGAATAAAGTTTGAAATTGGTACTTATCAAGGAATAACGACTATCTCTAAACTTGCGCATTTTTTAATTTTTTTTTATTTACATTACTGAAACGTTAAAAAAGTAGGATGTATTTGATAGAAAATATCCTGCTCAATCGAATAGTACTTGCCTCAGCCATCTACAATCAATAGCAAGCTCAAGAATGAAGTTTGAAATTGGTATTTATCAAGAAATAACGACTCTTTTTAAACATGCGTATTTTTTTTTATGTTTACATTTCTGAAACTATATAAAACTAAAATGTGTTTGATAGAAAATATTTTGCTCAATAATAGTACTTGCTTCAACTATTTACAATCAATAGCAAGCTCAAGAATAAAGTTTGAAATTGGTACTTATCAAGGAATAACGACTATCTCTAAACTTGCGCATTTTTTAATTTTTTTTTATTTACATTACTGAAACGTTAAAAAAGTAGGATGTATTTGATAGAAAATTTTCTGCTCAATTGAATGGTACTTGTTTCAACCATCTACAGTTAATAGCAAGCTCAAGAATGAAGTTTGAATTTAGTACTTATCAAAGAATAACAACTATCTTTAAACTTGCGCATTTTTTTAATTTTTTTATATTTAAATTGCTAAAACGTTATAAAAGTAAGATGTATTTGATAGAAAATTTTTTGTATAATCGAATGGTATTTGCCTTAACTATTTACAATCAATAGCAAGCTCAAGAATAAAGTTTGAAATTGGTATTTATCAAGAAATAACAACTCTTTTTAAACTTGCGTATTCTTTTATATTTACATTGCTAAGACGTTATAAAGGTAGGATGTATTTAATAGAAAAATTTCTGCTCAATTAAATGGTATTTGCTTCAACTATCTACAATTATTAGCAAGCTCAAGAATGAAGTTTGAAATTGGTATTTATCAAGAAATAACGACTCTTTTTAAACATGCGTATTTTTTTTTTATGTTTACATTGCTGAAACTTTATAAAACTAAAATGTGTTTGATAGAAAATATTTTGCTCAATAATAGTACTTGCTTCAACTATTTACAATCAATAGCAAGCTCAAGAATAAAGTTTGAAATTGGTACTTATCAAGGAATAACGACTATCTCTAAACTTGCGCATTTTTTAATTTTTTTTTATTTACATTACTGAAACGTTAAAAAAGTAGGACGTATTTGATAGAAAATTTTCTGCTTAATCGAATGGTATTTGCCTTAACTATCTACAATCAATAGCAAGCTCAAGAATAAAGTTTGAAATTGGTATTTATCAAGAAATAACAACTCTTTTTAAACTTGCGTATTTTTTTTATATTTACATTGCTAAGACGTTATGAAGGTAAGATGTATTTAATAGGAAATTTTCTGCTTAATTGAATGGTATTTGTTTTAACCATCTACAATTAATAGCAAGCTCAAGAATAAAGTTTCAAATTGGTACTTATCAAGGAATAACGACTATCTTTAAACTTGCGCATTTTTTTAATTTTTTTATATTTAAATTGCTAAAACGTTATAAAAGTAAGATGTATTTGATAGAAAATTTTCTGCTTAATCGAATGGTATTTGCTTTAACCATTTACAATCAATATCAAGCTCAAGAATGAAGTTTGAAATTGGTATTTATCAAGAAATAACAACTCTCTTTAAACTTGCGTATTTTTTTGATTTTTTTTATATTTACATTGCTGAAATGTTATAAAGATAAAATGTATTTAATAGAAAATTTTTTGCTCAAACAAATGGTATTTGCTTGAACCATCTACAATTAATAGCAAGCTCAAAATAAAGTTTGAAATTGGTATTTATCAAAAAATAACGACTCTTTTTAAACTTGCGTATTTTTTTGATTTTTTTTTTATATTTACATTGCTGAAACTTTATAAAACTAAAATGCTTTGATAGAAAATATCCTGCTCAATCGAATAGTACTTGCTTCAGCCATTTACAATCAATAGCAAGCTCAAGAATGAAGTTTGAAGTTGGTACTTATCAAAATAACGACTATCTTTAAACTTGCGCATTTTTTTAAATTTTTTTTATATTTAAATTGCTAAAACGTTATAAAAGTAAAATGTATTTGATAGAAAATATCCTGCTCAATCGAATAATACTTGTTTTAACCATCTGCAATCAATAGCAAGCTCAAGAATAAAGTTTGAAATTGGTACTTATCAAGGAATAACGACTATCTTTAAACTTGCGCATTTTTTTAATTTTTTTTATATTTGCATTGCTAAGACGTTATAAAAGTAAAATGTATTTGATAGAAAATATCCTGCTCAATCGAATAATACTTGTTTTAACCATCTGCAATCAATAGCAAGCTCAAGAATAGAGTTTGAATTTAGTACTTATCAAAGAATAACAACTATCTTTAAACTTGCGTATTTTTTTTATTTTTTTTATATTTACAATGCTGAAACTTTATAAAGCTAAAATGTTTTAATAGAAAATATCCTGCTCAATCAAATAGTACTTGTTTTAACCATCTACAATCAATAGCAAGCTCAGGATTGAAGTTTGAAGTTGGTATTTATCAAGAAATAACAACTCTCTTTAAACTTGCGTATTTTTTTGATTTTTTTTATATTTACATTGCTGAAACGTTATAAAAGTAAGATGTATTTGATAGAAAATTTTCTGCTCAATCAAATGGTACTTGTGTCGACCATCTACAATTAATAGCAAGCTCAAGAATATAGTTTGAAATTGGTACTTATCAAGGAATAACAACTATCTTTAAACCTGCGTATTTTTTTAATTTTTTTTATATTTACATTGCTAAAACTCTATAAAACTAAAATGTGTTTATTAGAAAATATCCTGCTCAATCGAATGGTATTTACTTTAACCATCTACAATCAATAGCAAGCTCAAGAATGAAGTTTGAAGTTGGTACTTATTAAGGAATAACGACTATATTTAAACTTGCAAATTTTTTAATTTTTTCTATATTTACATTGCTGAAACGTTATAAAAATAGAATGTATTTGATAGGAAATTTTTTGCTTAATCGAATGGTATTTGCCCCAACTATTTACAGTTAATAGCAAGCTCAATAATGAAGTTTAAAGTTGGTACTTATCAAGGAATAACGACTACCTTATAACTTGCGTATTTTTTTGATTTTTTTTATATTTACATTATTGAAACTTTATAAAACTAGAATGTGTTTGATAGAAAATATTCTGCTCAATCGAATAATATTTGCCTCAACTATTTACAATCAATAGCGAGCTCAAGAATGAAGTTTTAAATTGGTACTTATCAAGGAATAACGACTACCTTTAAGCTTGCGCATTTTTTTAATTTTTTTTATATTTACATTGCTAAAGCGTTTTAAAGATAGGATGTATCTGATAGAAATTTTCCTGCTCAATTAAATGGTGTTTGTTTCAACTATCTACAACTATTAGCAAGCTCAAGAATGAAGTTTGAAATTGGTATTTATCAAGAAATAACGACTCTTTTTAAACTTGCGTATTTTTTTTTTTATATTTACATTGCTGAAACTTTATAAAACTAAAATGTGTTTGATAGAAAATATCCTGCTCAATCAAATAATGCTTGTTTTAACCATCTACAATCAATAGCAAGCTCAAGAATGAAGTTTGAAATTGGTACTTATCAAGGAATAACGACTATCTTTAAACTTGCGTATTTTTTTGATTTTTTTTATATTTACATTGCTGAAACTTTATAAAACTAAAATGTTTTGATAGAAAATATCCTGCTCAATCAAATAATACTTGTTTTAACCATCTACAATCAATAGCAAGCTCAAGAATAAAGTTTGAAATTGGTACTTATCAAGGAATAACGACTATCTTTAAACTTGCGCATTTTTTTTAATTTTTTTTATATTTACATTGCTAAAACGTTATAAAAGTAAAATGTATTTGATAGAAAATATCCTGCTCAATCGAATAATACTTGTTTTAACCATCTGCAATCAATAGCAAGCTCAAGAATGAAGTTTGAAATTGGTACTTATCAAGGAATAACGACTATCTTTAAACTTGCGCATTTTTTTAATTTTTTTTATATTTACATTGCTAAGACGTTACGAAAGTAGGATGTATTTGATAGGAAATTTTCTGCTTAATTGAACAATGTTTGCTTTAACCATCTACAATTAATAGCAAGCTCAAGAATGGAGTTTGAATTTAGTACTTATCAAAGAATAACAACTATTTTTAAACTTGCGTATTTTTTTGATTTTTTTTATATTTACATTGTTGAAATGTTATAAAAATAAAATGTATTTAATAGAAAATTTTTTGCTCAATTAACTGGTATTTGCTTCAACCATCTACAATTAATAGCAAGCTCAAAATAAAGTTTGAAATTGGTATTTATCAAAAAATAATGACTCTTTTTAAACTTGCGTATTTTTTTGATTTTTTTTATATTTACATTGCTGAAACTTTATAAAACTAAAATGTTTTGATAGAAAATATCCTGCTCAATCGAATAGTACTTGCTTCAACCATTTACAATCAATAGCAAGCTCAAGAATGAAGTTTGAAATTGGTACTTATCAAGGAATAACGACTATCTTTAAACTTGCGCATTTTTTTTAATTTTTTTTATATTTACATTGCTAAAACGTTATAAAAGTAAAACGTATTTGATAGAAAATATCCTGCTCAATCGAACAATGCTTGTTTTAACCATCTGCAATCAATAGCAAGCTCAAGAATGAAGTTTGAAATTGGTACTTATCAAGGAATAACGACTATCTTTAAACTTGCGCATTTTTTTAATTTTTTTTATATTTACATTGCTAAGACGTTACGAAAGTAGGATGTATTTGATAGGAAATTTTCTGCTTAATCGAACAATGTTTGCCTTAACCATCTACAATTAATAGCAACCTCAAGAATGGAGTTTGAATTAAGTACTTATCAAAGAATAACAACTATCTTTAAACTTGCGTATTTTTTTTATTTTTTTTATATTTACATTGCTGAAACTTTATAAAACTAAATTGTTTTGATAGAAAATATCCTGCTCAATCGAATAGTACTTGCTTCAACCATTTACAATCAATAGCAAGCTCAAGAATGAAGTTTGAAATTGGTACTTATCATGGAATAACGACTATCTTTAAACTTGCGTATTTTTTTGATTTTTATTATATTTACATTACTGAAACTTTATAAAACTAGAATGTGTTTGATAGAAAATATTCTGCTCAGTCGAATAATACTTGCTTCAACTATTTACAATCAATAGCAAGCTCAAGAATAAAGTTTTAATTTGGTACTTATCAAGGAATAACGACTATCTTTAAGCTTGCGCATTTTTTTAATTTTTTTTATATTTACATTGCTAAAACGTTTTAAAGATAGAATGTATTTGATAGAAATTTTCCTGCTCAATTAAATGGTGTTTGTTTCAACTATCTACAATTATTAGCAAGCTCAAGAATGAAGTTTGAAATTGATATTTATCAAGAAATAACGACTCTTTTTAAACTTGCGTATTTTTTTTTATATTTACATTGCTGAAACTTTATAAAACTAAAATGTGTTTGATAGAAAATATCCTGCTCAATCGAATAATACTTGTTTTAACCATCTACAATCAATAGCAAGCTCAAGAATGAAGTTTGAAATTGGTATTTATCAAGAAATAACAACTCTCTTTAAACTTGCGTATTTTTTTGATTTTTTTTATATTTACATTGCTAAAACTTTATAAAACTAAAATGTGTTTATTCGAAAATATTTCGCTCAATCGAATAGTATTTGCTTCAACCATTTACAATCAATAGCAAGCTCAAGGATGACGTTTGAAGTTGGTATTTATCAAGAAATAACGACTCTTTTTAAACTTGCGTATTTTTTTGATTTTTTTTATATTTATTTTGCTGAAACTTTATAAAACTAAAATGTGTTTGATAGAAAATGTCCTGCTCAATTAAATAGTATTTGCTTCAACCATCTACAGTCAATAGCAAGCTCAAGAATGAAGTTTGAAATTTGTACTTATCAAGAAATAACGACTATATTTAAACTTGCAAATTTTTTTTATATTTACATTGTTGAAACGTTATAGAGGTAAGATGCATTTGATAGAAAATTTTTTGTTCAATTGAATGATATTTGTTTCAACCATCTGCAATTAATAGCAAGCTCAAGAATGAAGTTTGAATTTGGTACTTATCAAGGAAAAACGACTATCTTTAAACTTGCAAATTTTTTTGATTTTTTATATATTTACATTGCAGAAATTTTATAAAACTAAAATGTGTTTGATAGAAAATATTTTGCTCAATCAAATAGTACTTGCTTCAACCATCTACAATCAATATCAAGCTCAAGAATAAAGTTTGAAATTGGTATTTATCAAGAAATAACGACTCTCTTTAAACTTGCGTATTTTTTTGATTTTTTTTATATTTACATTGTTAAAACGTTATAAAAGTAAAATCTATTTGATAGAAAATTTCCTGCTCAATTGAATGGTATTTGCTTCAACTATCTACAATTAATAGCAAGCTCAAGAATGAAGTTTGAACTTGGTATTTATCAAGAAATAACAACTCTCTTTAAACTTGCGCATTTTTTTAATTTTTTTTTATTTACATTGCTGAAACGTTAAAAAAGTAAGATATATTTGATAGAAAATTTTCCGCTCAATCGACTGGTATTTGTGTCGAGCATCTACAATTAATAGCAAGCTCAAGAGTATAGTTTGAAGTTGGTACTTATCAAGGAATAACAACTATCTTTAAACTTGCGTATTTTTTTAATTTTTTTATATTTACATTGCTGAAACGTTATAAAAGTAAGACTTATTTGATAGAAAATTTTTTGCTTAATCGAATGGTATTTGCTTCAACCACATACAGCTAAAAGCAAGCTGAAGAATGAAGTTTGAAATTGATACTTATCAAGGAATAACGACTATCTTTAAACTTGCGCATTTTTTTAATATTTTTTATATTTACATTGCCGAAACGTTATAAAAGTAAAATATATTTATTAGAAAGTATCCTGCTCAATCGAGTAGTACTTGCTTTAACTATCTACAATCAATAGCAAACGCAAGAATGAAGTTTGAAATTGATATTTATCAAGAAATAACGACTTTCTTTAAAATTGAGTATTTTTTTGATTTTTTTTATATTTACATTGCTGAAACGTTATAGAAGTAAAATTTATTTGATAGAAAATTTCCTGTTTAATCAAATAGTATTTGCTTCAACTATCTACAGTTAATAGCAAGCTCAAGAATAAAATTTGAAATTGGTATTTATCAAGAAATAACGACTATTTTTAAATTTGCGCATTTTTTTTTTTATATTTACATTGCTGAAACGTTATAAAAGTAAAAGACATTTGATAGAAAATTTCCTGCTTAATCGAATGGTATTTGCTTTAGCCATTTACAATTAATAGCAAGCTCAAGAATGAAGTTTGAAATTGGTACTTACCAAGGAATAACGACTATTTTTAAACTTGCGCATTTTTTTAACTTTTTTATATTTACATTGCCGAAACATTATAAAAGTAAAATTTATTTGATAGAAAATTTCCTGCTTAATCGAATGGTATTTGCTTTATTCCTTTACAATTAACAGCAAGCTCAAGAAGGAAGTTTGAAATTGGTGCTTATCAAAGAATAACGACTATTTTTAAACTTGCGCTTTTTTTAATTTTTTTTATATTTACATTGCTAAAACGTTATAAAAGTAACTTGTAATTGATAGAAAATTTCTTGCTTAATCAAACGGAATTTGTATCAACCACATACAGCTAATAGCAAGCTCAAAAATGAAGTTTGAAGTTGGTACTTATCAAGAAATAACGACTATCTTTAAACTTGCGTATTTTTTTAATTTTTTTTATATTTACATTGCTGAAACGTTATAAAAATAAAATACATTTGATAGAAAATTTCCCGTTTAATTGAATGGTATTTGTTTTAACCATCTACAATTAATAGCAAGCTCAAGAATGAAGTTTGAAATTGGTACTTATCAAGGAATAACGACTATCTTTAAACTTGCGTATTTTTTTGAGTTTTTTTTATATTTACATTGTTGAAACGTTATAAAAATAAAATACGTTTGATAGAAAATTTCCTGTTTAATTGAATAGTATTTGCTTCAACCACCTGCAATTAATAGCAAGCTCAAGAATGAAGTTTGAAGTTGGTACTTATCAAGGAATAACGACTATCTTTAAACTTGCGTATTTTTTTGAGTTTCTTTATATTTACATTGCTGAAACTTTATAAAACTAAAACGTGTTTGATAGAAAATATCCTGCTCAATCAAATAGTATTTGCTTCAACCATTCAAAATCAATAGCAAGCTCAAGAATGAAGTTTGAATTTGATACTTATCAAGGAATAACGACTATTTTTAAACTTGCGAATTTTTTTGATTTTTTTTATATTTACAATGCTGAAACGATATAAAAATAAAATACATTTAATAGAAAATTTCCTGTTTAATTAAATGATATTTGTTTCAACCATCTACAATTAATAGCAAACTCAAGAATGAAGTTTGAAATTGGTATTTATCAAGAAATAACAACTCTTTTTAAACTTGCGTATTTTTTTAATTTTTTTTATATTTACATTTCTCAAACGTTATAAAAGTAGGATCTATTTGATAGAAAATTTTCTGCTCAATCAAATGGTATTTGTTTCAACCATCTGCAATTCATAGCAAGCTCAAGTATAAAGTTTAAAATTGGTATTTATCAAGAAATAACAACTCTCTTTAAACTTGCGTATTTTTTTAATTTTTTTAATATTTACATTGCTGAAACGTTTTAAAAGTAACTTGTAATTGATAGAAAATTTTTTGCTTAATAAAACGGAATTTGCTTCAACCATATACAGCTAATAGCAAGCTCAAAAATGAAGTTTGAAATTGGTACTTATCAAGGAATGACGACTCTTTTTAAACTTGCGCATTTTTTTAATATTTTCTATATTCACGTTGCTGAAACGTTATAAAAGTAGAATGTATTTGATAGAAAATTTACTGCTTAATCGAATGGTATTTGCTTCAGCCATCTACAATTAATAGCAAGCTCAAGAATGAAGTTTGAAATTGGTATTTATCAAGAAATAACGACTCTTTTTAAACTTGCGTATTTTTTTAATTTTTTTTATATTTACATTGCTGAAACGTTATAAATATAAGATATGTTTGATAAAAAATTTCCTGCCTAATCAAATGGTATTTGCTTCAACCATTTAAAATCAATAGCAAGCTTAAGAATGAAGTTTGAATTTGGTACTTATCAAGGAATAAAGACAATTTTTAAACTTGCGCATTTTTTTACTTTTTTTTATATTTACATTGCTGAAACGTTATGAAGGTAAAATTTATTTGATAGAAAATTTCCGGCCTAATCGAATTGTATTTGCTTCAACCATTCAAAATCAATAGCAAGCTCAAGAATGAAGTTTGAATTTGAAACTTATCAAGGAATAACGACTATTTTTAAACTTGCGTATTTTTTTGATTTTTTTTATATTTACAATGCCGAAACGATACAAAATAAAATACATTTGATAGAAAATTTCTTGTTTAATTGAATGGTATTTGCTTCAACCATCTACAATTAATAGCAAGCTCAAGAATGAAGTTTGAAGTTGGTACTTATCAAGGAATAACAACTCTTTTTAAACTTGCGTATTTTTTTAATTTTTTTAATATTTACATTGCTGAAACGTTATAAAAAAATGTATTTGATAGAAAATTTTCTGCTCAATTAAATGGTATTTGTTTCAACTATCTGTAGTTAATAGCAAGCTCAAGAATAAAGTTTGAAATTGGTACTTATCAAGAAATAACGGCTATTTTTAAACTTGCGCATTTTTTTATTTTTTTTTTTATATTTACATTGCTGAAATGTTATAAAAATAAAATTCATTTGATAGAAAATTTCCTGCTTAATCGAATGGTATTTGCTTTAACCCTTTACAATTAACAGCAAGCTCAAGAATGAAGTTTGAATTTGGTGCTTATCAAGGAATAACGACTATTTTTAAACTTGCGCATTTTTTTAATTTTTTTATATTTATATTGCTGAAACGTTATAGAGGTAAAATGTATTTTATAGAAAATTTTCTGCCTAATCGAATGGTATTTGCTTTTACCATCTACAATTAATAGCAAGCTCAAGAATAAAGTTTGAAGTTGGTACTTATCAAGGAATAACGACTATCTTTAAACTTGCGCATTTTTTTAATTTTTTTATATTTATATTGCTGAAACGTTATAGAGGTAAAATGTATTTTATAGAAAATTTTCTGCCTAATCGAATGGTATTTGCTTTTACCATCTACAATTAATAGCAAGCTCAAGAATAAAGTTTGAAGTTGGTACTTATCAAGGAATAACGACTATCTTTAAACTTGCGCATTTTTTAAATTTTTTCATATTTAGATTGTTGAAACGTTATAAAAGTAAGAAATATTTGATAAAAAATTTTCTGCCTAATCAAATGGTATTTGCTTTAACTATCTACAGTTAATAGCAAGCTCAAGAATGAAGTTTGAAATTGGTACATATCAAGGAATAGCGACTATCTTTAAACTTGCGTATTTTTTTAATTTTTTTTATATTTACATTGCTGAAACGTTATAGGTTTAAGATATGTTTGATAAAAAATTTCCTGCCTAATTAAATGGTATTTGCTTCAACCATTTAAAATCAATAGCAAGCTCAAGAATGAAGTTTGAATTTGGTACTTATCAAGGAAGAACGACTATATTTAAACATGCGAATTTTTTTAATTTTTTTTATATTTACATAGCTGAAACGTTATGAAAGTAAAAAGCATTTGATAGAAAATTTTCTGCCTAATCAAATAGTATTTGCTTTAACTATCTACAGTTAATAGCAAGCTCAAGAATGAAGTTTGAAATTGGTATTTATCAAGAAATAACGACTCTTTTTAAACTTGCGTATTTTTTTTATATTTACATTGCTGAAACGTTATAAATTTAAGATATGTTCGATAAAAAAATTCCTGCCTAATCAAATGGTATTTGCTTCAACCATTTAAAATCAATAGCAAGCTCAAGAATGAAGTTTGAATTTGATGCTTATCAAGGAATAACGACTATTTTTAAACTTGCGCATTTTTTAATTTTTTTTTATATTTACATTGCTGAAACGTTATAAAGGTAATTTGTAGTTAATAGAAAATTCCCTGCTTAATCAAACGGAATTTGCTTCAACCACATACAGCTAATAGCAAGCTCAAAAATAAAGTTTGAAATTAGTACTTATCAAGGAATAACGACTATCTTTAAACTTGCGTATTTTTTTGATTTTTTTTATATTTACATTGTTGAAACGTTATAAAAATAAAATACATTTGATAGAAAATTTCCTGTTTAATTGAATGGTATTTGCTTCAACCATCTACAATTAATAGCATACTCAAAAATGAAGTTTGAATTTGGCATTTATCAAGGAATAACGACTATTTTTAAACTTGCGTATTTTTTGATTTTTTTTATATTTACATTGCTGAAACGTTATAAAAATAAGACACATTTGATAAAAATTTTCCTGTTTAATTGAATGGTATTTGTTTCAATCATCTACAATTAATAGCAAGCTCAAGTATGAAGTTTGAAATTGGTATTTATCAAGGAATAACGACTATCTTTAAACTTGCGTATTTTTTTGATTTTTTTTATATTTACATTGCTGAAACGTTATAAAGATAATATATATGATAGAAAATTCTCTGTTTAATCGAACGGTATTTGTTTCAACTATCTACAATTAATAGCAAGCTCAAGAATGAAGTTTGAAATTGGTATTTATCAAGAAATAACAACTCTCTTTAAACTTGCGTATTTTTTTGAGTTTCTTTATATTTACATTGCTGAAACTTTATAAAACTAAAACGTGTTTGATAGAAAATATCCTGCTCAATCAAATAGTACTTGCCTCAACTATCTACAATTAATAGCAAGCTCAAGAATGAAGTTTGAAGTTGGTACTTATCAAGGAATAACGACTATCCTTAAACTTGCGAATTTTTTAGATTTTTTTTATATTTACATTGCTGAAACATTATAAAGCTAAAATTTGTTTGATAGAAAATATCCTGCTTAATCAAATAGTATTTCCTTCAACCATCTGCAATCAATAGCATACTCAAAAATGAAGTTTGAATTTGGCATTTATCAAGGAATAACGACTATTTTTAAACTTGCGTATTTTTTGATTTTTTTTATATTTACATTGCTGAAACGTTATAAAAATAAGACACATTTGATAAAAATTTTCCTGTTTAATTGAATGGTATTTGTTTCAATCATCTACAATTAATAGCAAGCTCAAGTATGAAGTTTGAAATTGGTATTTATCAAGGAATAACGACTATCTTTAAACTTGCGTATTTTTTTGATTTTTTTTATATTTACATTGCTGAAACGTTATAAAGATAATATATATGATAGAAAATTCCCTGTTTAATCGAACGGTATTTGTTTCAACTATCTACAATTAATAGCAAGCTCAAGAATGAAGTTTGAAATTGGTATTTATCAAGAAATAACAACTCTCTTTAAACTTGCGTATTTTTTTAATTTTTTTTATATTTACATTTCTCAAACGTTATAAAAGTAGGATGTATTTGATAGAAAATTTTCTGCTCAATCAAATGGTTCAACTATCTACAATTAATAGCAAGCTCAAGAATGAAGTTTGAAATTGGTATTTATCAAGAAATAACAACTATCTTTAAACTTGAGTATTTTTTTAATTTTTTTAATATTTACATTGCTGAAACGTTATAAAAGTAACTTGTAGTTGATAGAAAATTTTTTGCTTAATTAAACGGAATTTGCTTCAACCATATACAGCTAATAGCAAGCTCAAAAATGAAGTTTGAAATTGGTACTTATCAAGGAATAACGACTATCTTTAAACTTGCGCATTTTTTTAATATCTTCTATATTCACGTTGCTGAAACGTTATAAAAGTAGAATGTATGTGATAGAAAATTTACTGCTTAGTCGAATGGTATTTGCTTCAGCCATCTACAATTAATAGCAAGCTCAAGAATGAAGTTTGAAATTGGTATTTATCAAGAAATAACGACTTTTTTTAAACTTGCGTATTTTTTTAATTTTTTTTATATTTACATTGCTGAAACGTTATAAATATAAAATATGTTTGATAAAAAATTTCCTGCCTAATCAAATGGTATTTGCTTCAACCATTTAAAATCAATAGCAAGCTCAATAATGAAGTTTGAATTTGGTACTTATCAAGGAATAACGACTATTTTTAAACTTGCGAATTTTTTTAATTTTTTTTATATTTACATTGCTGAAACGTTATAAAAATAAAATTTATTTGATATTAAATTTCCTGCCTAATCGAATAGTATTTGCTTCAACCATTTAAAATGAATAGCAAGCTTAAGAATGAAGTTTGAATTTGGTACTTATCAAGGAATAAAGACAATTTTTAAACTTGCGCATTTTTTTACTTTTTTTTATATTTACATTGCTGAAACGTTATGAAGGTAAAATTTGTTTGATAGAAAATTTTCGGCCTAATCGAATTGTATTTGCTTCAACCATTCAAAATCAATAGCAAACTCAAGAATGAAGTTTGAATTTGGTACTTATCAAGGAATAACGACTATTTTTAAACTTGCGTATTTTTTTGATTTTTTTTATATTTACAATGCTGAAACGATATAAAAATAAAATACATTTAATAGAAAATTTCCTGTTTAATTAAATGATATTTGTTTCAACCATCTACAGTTAATAGCAAGCTCAAGAATGAAGTTTGAAATTGGTATTTATCAAGAAATAACAACTCTTTTTAAACTTGCGTATTTTTTTAATTTTTTTTATATTTACATTGTTGAAGCGTCATAAAAGTAGGACGTATTTGATAGGAAATTTCCTGCTCAAGCGAATGGTATTTGTATAAACTATCTACAATTAATAGCAAGCTCAAGAATAAAGTTTGAAATTGGTACTTATCAAGGAATAACAACTATCTTTAAACTTGCGAATTTTTTTAATTTTTTTTATATTTACATTGCTGAAACGTTATAAAAGTAAGATGTATTTGATAGAAAATTTTTTGCTTAATCGAATGGTATTTGCTTTTACCATCTACAATTAATAGCCAGCTCAAGAATAAAGTTTGAAGTTGGTACTTATCAAGGAATAACGACTATCTTTAAACTTGCGCATTTTTTTAATTTTTTCATATTTAAATTGTTGAAACGTTATAAAAGTAAGATGTATTTGATAAAAAATTTTCTGCTTAATCGAATGGTATTTGCTTTTACCATCTACAATTAATAGCTAGCTCAAGAATAAAGTTTGAATTTGGTACTTATCATGGAATAACGACTATCTTTAAACTTGCGCATTTTTTAAATATTTTTTATATTCACATTGCTGAAACGTTATAAGAGTAGAATGTATTTGATAGAAAATTTACTGCTTAATCGAATGGTGTTTGCTTCAGCTATCTACAATTAATAGCAAGCTCAAGAATGAAGTTTGAATTTGGTACTTATCAAGGAATATCGACTATTTTTAAACTTGCGAATTTTTTTAATTTTTTTTATATTTACATTGCTAAAACGTTATGAAAGTAAAATATATTTGATAGAAAATTTCCTGCTTAATCGAATGGTATTGGTCTCGACCATCTACAATTAATAGCAAGCTTAAGAATGAAGTTTGAATTTGGTATTTATCAAGAAATAACAACTTTTTTTAAACTTGCGTATTTTTTTAATTTTTTTTTATTTACATTGCTAAAACTTTATAAAACTAGAATGTGTTTGATAGAAAATATCCTGCTCAATTAAATAATACTTGCTTCAACCATTTAAAATCAATAGCAAGCTCAAGAATTAAGTTTGAAGTTGGTACTTATCAAGAAATAACGACTATTTTTAAACTTACGAAATTTTTTAATTTTTTTCATATTTACATTGCTGAAACGTTACAAAAGTAACTATCGGTTAATAGAAAATTTTCTGCTTAATCAAACGAAATTTGTTTCAACCACATACAGCTAATAGCAAGCTCAAGAATGAAGTTTGAAATTGGTACTTATCAAGGAATAACGACTATCTTTAAACTTGCGTATTTTTTTGAGTTTTTTTTATATTTACATTGTTGAAACGTTATAAAAATAAAAACGTTTGATAGAAAATTTCCTGTTTAATTGAATAGTATTTGCTTCAACCACCTGCAATTAATAGCAAGCTCAAGAATGAAGTTTGAAGTTGGTACTTATCAAGGAATAACGACTATCTTTAAACTTGCGTATTTTTTTGAGTTTCTTTATATTTACATTGCTGAAACTTTATAAAACTAAAACGTGTTTGATAGAAAATATCCTGCTCAATCAAATAGTATTTGCTTCAACCATTCAAAATCAATAGCAAGCTCAAGAATGAAGTTTGAATTTGATACTTATCAAGGAATAACGACTATTTTTAAACTTGCGTATTTTTTTGATTTTTTTTATATTTACAATGCTGAAACGATATAAAAATAAAATACATTTAATAGAAAATTTCCTGTTTAATTAAATGATATTTGTTTCAACCATCTACAATTAATAGCAAACTCAAGAATGAAGTTTGAAATTGGTATTTATCAAGAAATAACAACTCTTTTTAAACTTGCGTATTTTTTTAATTTTTTTTATATTTACATTTCTCAAACGTTATAAAAGTAGGATCTATTTGATAGAAAATTTTCTGCTCAATCAAATGGTATTTGTTTCAACCATCTGCAATTCATAGCAAGCTCAAGTATAAAGTTTAAAATTGGTATTTATCAAGAAATAACAACTCTCTTTAAACTTGCGTATTTTTTTAATTTTTTTAATATTTACATTGCTGAAACGTTTTAAAAGTAACTTGTAATTGATAGAAAATTTTTTGCTTAATAAAACGGAATTTGCTTCAACCATATACAGCTAATAGCAATTTCAAAAATGAAGTTTGAAATTGGTACTTATCAAGGAATAACGACTATCTTTAAACTTGCGCATTTTTTTAATATTTTCTATATTCACGTTGCTGAAACGTTATAAAAGTAGAATGTATTTGATAGAAAATTTACTGCTTAATCGAATGGTATTTGCTTCAGCCATCTACAATTAATAGCAAGCTCAAGAATGAAGTTTGAAATTGGTATTTATCAAGAAATAACGACTCTTTTTAAACTTGCGTATTTTTTTAATTTTTTTTATATTTACATTGCTGAAACGTTATAAATATAAGATATGTTTGATAAAAAATTTCCTGCCTAATCAAATGGTATTTGCTTCAACCATTTAAAATCAATAGCAAGCTCAATAATGAAGTTTGAATTTGGTACTTATCATGGAATAACGACTATTTTTATACTTGCGAATTTTTTTAATTTTTTTTATATTTACATTGCTGAAACGTTATGAAAATAAAATTTATTTGATATTAAATTTCCTGCCTAATCGACTAGTATTTGCTTCAACCATTTAAAATCAATAGCAAGCTTAAGAATGAAGTTTGAATTTGGTACTTATCAAGGAATAAAGACAATTTTTAAACTTGCGCATTTTTTTACTTTTTTTTATATTTACATTGCTGAAACGTTATGAAGGTAAAATTTATTTGATAGAAAATTTCCGGCCTAATCCAATTGTATTTGCTTAAACCATTCAAAATCAATAGCAAGCTCAAGAATGAAGTTTGAATTTGATACTTATCAAGGAATAACGACTATTTTTAAACTTGCGTATTTTTTTGATTTTTTTTATATTTACAATGCTGAAACGATACAAAATAAAATACATTTGATAGAAAATTTCTTGTTTAATTGAATGGTATTTGCTTCAACCATCTACAATTAATAGCAAGCTCAAGAATGAAGTTTGAAGTTGGTACTTATCAAGGAATAACAACTCTTTTTAAACTTGCGTATTTTTTTAATTTTTTTAATATTTACATTGCTGAAACGTTATAAAAAAATGTATTTGATAGAAAATTTTCTGCTCAATTAAATGGTATTTGTTTCAACTATCTGTAGTTAATAGCAAGCTCAAGAATAAAGTTTGAAATTGGTACTTATCAAGAAATAACGGCTATTTTTAAACTTGCGCATTTTTTTATTTTTTTTTTATATTTACATTGCTGAAATGTTATAAAAATAAAATTCATTTGATAGAAAATTTCCTGCTTAATCGAATGGTATTTGCTTTAACCCTTTACAATTAACAGCAAGCTCAAGAATGAAGTTTGAATTTGGTGCTTATCAAGGAATAACGACTATTTTTAAACTTGCGCATTTTTTTAAGTTTTTTATATTTATATTGCTGAAACGTTATAGAGGTAAAATGTATTTTATAGAAAATTTTCTGCCTAATCGAATGGTATTTGCTTTTACCATCTACAATTAATAGCAAGCTCAAGAATAAAGTTTGAAGTTGGTACTTATCAAGGAATAACGACTATCTTTAAACTTGCGCATTTTTTTAATTTTTTTATATTTATATTGCTGAAACGTTATAGAGGTAAAATGTATTTTATAGAAAATTTTCTGCCTAATCGAATGGTGTTTGCTTTTACCATCTACAATTAATAGCAAGCTCAAGAATAAAGTTTGAAGTTGGTACTTATCAAGGAATAACGACTATCTTTAAACTTGCGCATTTTTTAAATTTTTTCATATTTAGATTGTTGAAACGTTATAAAAGTAAGAAATATTTGATAAAAAATTTTCTGCCTAATCAAATGGTATTTGCTTTAACTATCTACAGTTAATAGCAAGCTCAAGAATGAAGTTTGAAATTGGTACATATCAAGGAATAGCGACTATCTTTAAACTTGCGTATTTTTTAAATTTTTTTTATATTTACATTGCTGAAACGTTATAAGTTTAAGATATGTTTGATAAAAAATTTCCTGCCTAATTAAATGGTATTTGCTTCAACCATTTAAAATCAATAGCAAGCTCAAGAATGAAGTTTGAATTTGGTACTTATCAAGGAAGAACGACTATATTTAAACATGCGAATTTTTTTAATTTTTTTTATATTTACATTGCTGAAACGTTATGAAAGTAAAAAGCATTTGATAGAAAATTTTCTGCCTAATCAAATGGTATTTGCTTTAACTATCTACAGTTAATAGCAAGCTCAAGAATGAAGTTTGAAATTGGTATTTATCAAGAAATAACGACTCTTTTTAAACTTGTGTATTTTTTTTATATTTACATTGCTGAAACGTTATAAATTTAAGATATGTTCGATAAAAAAATTCCTGCCTAATCAAATGGTATTTGCTTCAACCATTTAAAATCAATAGCAAGCTCAAGAATGAAGTTTGAATTTGATGCTTATCAAGGAATAACGACTATTTTTAAACTTGCGCATTTTTTAATTTTTTTTATATTTACATTGCTGAAACGTTATAAAGGTAATTTGTAGTTAATAGAAAATTCCCTGCTTAATCAAACGGAATTTGCTTCAACCACATACAGCTAATAGCAAGCTCAAAAATAAAGTTTGAATTTGGTACTTATCAAGGAATAACGACTATCTTTAAACTTGCGTATTTTTTTGATTTTTTTTATATTTACATTGCTGAAACGTTATGAAGGTAAAATTTATTTGATAGAAAATTTCCGGCCTAATCGAATTGTATTTGCTTCAACCATTCAAAATCAATAGCAAGCTCAAGAATGAAGTTTGAATTTGATACTTATCAAGGAATAACGACTATTTTTAAACTTGCGTATTTTTTTGATTTTTTTTATATTTACAATGCTGAAACGATACAAAATAAAATACATTTGATAGAAAATTTCCTGTTTAATTGAATGGTATTTGCTTCAACCATCTACAATTAATAGCAAGCTCAAGAATGAAGTTTGAAGTTGGTACTTATCAAGGAATAACAACTCTTTTTAAACTTGCGTATTTTTTTAATTTTTTTAATATTTACATTGCTGAAACGTTATAAAAAAATGTATTTGATAGAAAATTTTCTGCTCAATTAAATGGTATTTGTTTCAACTATCTGTAGTTAATAGCAAGCTCAAGAATAAAGTTTGAAATTGGTACTTATCAAGAAATAACGGCTATTTTTAAACTTGCGCATATTTTTATTTTTTTTTTATATTTACATTGCTGAAATGTTATAAAAATAAAATTCATTTGATAGAAAATTTCCTGCTTAATCGAATGGTATTTGCTTTAACCCTTTACAATTAACAGCAAGCTCAAGAATGAAGTTTGAATTTGGTGCTTATCAAGGAATAACGACTATTTTTAAACTTGCGCATTTTTTTAATTTTTTTATATTTATATTGCTGAAACGTTATAGAGGTAAAATGTATTTTATAGAAAATTTTCTGCCTAATCGAATGGTATTTGCTTTTACCATCTACAATTAATAGCAAGCTCAAGAATAAAGTTTGAAGTTGGTACTTATCAAGGAATAACGACTATCTTTAAACTTGCGCATTTTTTTAATTTTTTTATATTTATATTGCTGAAACGTTATAGAGGTAAAATGTATTTTATAGAAAATTTTCTGCCTAATCGAATGGTATTTGCTTTTACCATCTACAATTAATAGCAAGCTCAAGAATAAAGTTTGAAATTGGTACTTATCAAGGAATAACGACTATCTTTAAACTTGCGCATTTTTTAAATTTTTTCATATTTAGATTGTTGAAACGTTATAAAAGTAAGAAATATTTGATAAAAAATTTTCTGCCTAATCAAATGGTATTTGCTTTAACTATCTACAGTTAATAGCAAGCTCAAGAATGAAGTTTGAAATTGGTACATATCAAGGAATAGCGACTATCTTTAAACTTGCGTATTTTTTTAATTTTTTTTATATTTACATTGCTGAAACGTTATAAGTTTAAGATATGTTTGATAAAAAATTTCCTGCCTAATTAAATGGTATTTGCTTCAACCATTTAAAATCAATAGCAAGCTCAAGAATGAAGTTTGAATTTGGTACTTATCAAGGAAGAACGACTATATTTAAACATGCGAATTTTTTTAATTTTTTTTATATTTACATTGCTGAAACGTTATGAAAGTAAAAAGCATTTGATAGAAAATTTTCTGCCTAATCAAATGGTATTTGCTTTAACTATCTACAGTTAATAGCAAGCTCAAGAATGAAGTTTGAAATTGGTATTTATCAAGAAATAACGACTCTTTTTAAACTTGCGTATTTTTTTTATATTTACATTGCTGAAACGTTATAAATTTAAGATATGTTCGATAAAAAAATTCTTGCCTAATCAAATGGTATTTGCTTCAACCATTTAAAATCAATAGCAAGCTCAAGAATGAAGTTTGAATTTGATGCTTATCAAGGAATAACGACTATTTTTAAACTTGCGCATTTTTTAATTTTTTTTATATTTACATTGCTGAAACGTTATAAAGGTAATTTGTAGTTAATAGAAAATTCCCTGCTTAATCAAACGGAATTTGCTTCAACCACATACAGCTAATAGCAAGCTCAAAAATAAAGTTTGAAATTGGTACTTATCAAGGAATAACGACTATCTTTAAACTTGCGTATTTTTTTGATTTTTTTTATATTTACATTGTTGAAACGTTATAAAAATAAAATACATTTGATAGAAAATTTCCTGTTTAATTGAATGGTATTTGCTTCAACCATCTACAATTAATAGCATACTCAAAAATGAAGTTTGAATTTGGCATTTATCAAGGAATAACGACTATTTTTAAACTTGCGTATTTTTTGATTTTTTTTATATTTACATTGCTGAAACGTTACAAAATAAGACACATTTGATAAAAATTTTCCTGTTTAATTGAATGGTATTTGTTTCAATCATCTACAATTAATAGCAAGCTCAAGTATGAAGTTTGAAATTGGTATTTATCAAGGAATAACGACTATCTTTAAACTTGCGTATTTTTTTGATTTTTTTTATATTTACATTGCTGAAACGTTATAAAGATAATATATATGATAGAAAATTCCCTGTTTAATCGAACGGTATTTGTTTCAACTATCTACAATTAATAGCAAGCTCAAGAATGAAGTTTGAAATTGGTATTTATCAAGAAATAACAACTCTCTTTAAACTTGCGTATTTTTTTGAGTTTCTTTATATTTACATTGCTGAAACTTTATAAAACTAAAACGTGTTTGATAGAAAATATCCTGCTCAATCAAATAGTACTTGCCTCAACTATCTACAATTAATAGCAAGCTCAAGAATGAAGTTTGAAATTGGTACTTATCAAGGAATAACGACTATCCTTAAACTTGCGAATTTTTTAGATTTTTTTTATATTTACATTGCTGAAACATTATAAAGCTAAAATTTGTTTGATAGAAAATATCCTGCTTAATCAAATAGTATTTCCTTCAACCATCTGCAATCAATAGCATACTCAAAAATGAAGTTTGAATTTGGCATTTATCAAGGAATAACGACTATTTTTAAACTTGCGTATTTTTTGATTTTTTTTATATTTACATTGCTGAAACGTTATAAAAATAAGACACATTTGATAAAAATTTTCCTGTTTAATTGAATGGTATTTGTTTCAATCATCTACAATTAATAGCAAGCTCAAGTATGAAGTTTGAAATTGGTATTTATCAAGGAATAACGACTATCTTTAAACTTGCGTATTTTTTTGATTTTTTTATATTTACATTGCTGAAACGTTATAAAGATAATATATATGATAGAAAATTCCCTGTTTAATCGAACGGTATTTGTTTCAACTATCTACAATTAATAGCAAGCTCAAGAATGAAGTTTGAAATTGGTATTTATCAAGAAATAACAACTCTCTTTAAACTTGCGTATTTTTTTAATTTTTTTTATATTTACATTTCTCAAACGTTATAAAAGTAGGATGTATTTGATAGAAAATTTTCTGCTCAATCAAATGGTTCAACTATCTGCAATTCATAGCAAGCTCAAGAATAAAGTTTAAAATTGGTATTTATCAAGAAATAACAACTATCTTTAAACTTGCGTATTTTTTTAATTTTTTTAATATTTACATTGCTGAAACGTTATAAAAGTAACTTGTAGTTGATAGAAAATTTTTTGCTTAATTAAACGGAATTTGCTTCAACCATATACAGCTAATAGCAAGCTCAAAAATGAAGTTTGAAATTGGTACTTATCAAGGAATAACGACTATCTTTAAACTTGCGAATTTTTTTAATATCTTCTATATTCACGTTGCTGAAACGTTATAAAAGTAGAATGTATGTGATAGAAAATTTACTGCTTAGTCGAATGGTATTTGCTTCAGCCATCTACAATTAATAGCAAGCTCAAGAATGAAGTTTGAAATTGGTATTTATCAAGAAATAACGACTTTTTTTAAACTTGCGTATTTTTTTAATTTTTTTTATATTTACATTGCTGAAACGTTATAAATATAAAATATGTTTGATAAAAAATTTCCTGCCTAATCAAATGGTATTTGCTTCAACCATTTAAAATCAATAGCAAGCTCAATAATGAAGTTTGAATTTGGTACTTATCATGGAATAACGACTATTTTTAAACTTGCGAATTTTTTTAATTTTTTTTATATTTACATTGCTGAAACGTTATAAAAATAAAATTTATTTGATATTAAATTTCCTGCCTAATCGAATAGTATTTGCTTCAACCATTTAAAATGAATAGCAAGCTTAAGAATGAAGTTTGAATTTGGTACTTATCAAGGAATAAAGACAATTTTTAAACTTGCGCATTTTTTTACTTTTTTTTATATTTACATTGCTGAAACGTTATGAAGGTAAAATTTGTTTGATAGAAAATTTTCGGCCTAATCGAATTGTATTTGCTTCAACCATTCAAAATCAATAGCAAGCTCAAGAATGTAGTTTGAATTTGGTACTTATCAAGGAATAACGACTATTTTTAAACTTGCGTATTTTTTTGATTTTTTTTATATTTACAATGCTGAAACGATATAAAAATAAAATACATTTAATAGAAAATTTCCTGTTTAATTAAATGATATTTGTTTCAACCATCTACAGTTAATAGCAAGCTCAAGAATGAAGTTTGAAATTGGTATTTATCAAGAAATAACAACTCTTTTTAAACTTGCGAATTTTTTTAATTTTTTTTATATTTACATTGCTGAAACGTTATAAAAGTAAGATGTATTTGATAGAAAATTTTTTGCTTAATCGAATGGTATTTGCTTTTACCATCTACAATTAATAGCCAGCTCAAGAATAAAGTTTGAAGTTGGTACTTATCAAGGAATAACGACTATCTTTAAACTTGCGCATTTTTTTAATTTTTTCATATTTAAATTGTTGAAACGTTATAAAAGTAAGATGTATTTGATAAAAAATTTTCTGCTTAATCGAATGGTATTTGCTTTTACCATCTACAATTAATAGCTAGCTCAAGAATAAAGTTTGAATTTGGTACTTATCAAGGAATAACGACTATCTTTAAACTTGCGCATTTTTTAAATATTTTTTATATTCACATTGCTGAAACGTTATAAGAGTAGAATGTATTTGATAGAAAATTTACTGCTTAATCGAATGGTGTTTGCTTCAGTCATCTACAATTAATAGCAAGCTCAAGAATGAAGTTTGAATTTGGTACTTATCAAGGAATATCGACTATTTTTAAACTTGCGAATTTTTTTAATTTTTTTTATATTTACATTGCTAAAACGTTATGAAAGTAAAATATATTTGATAGAAAATTTCCTGCTTAATCGAATGGTATTTGTCTCGACCATCTACAATTAATAGCAAGCTTAAGAATGAAGTTTGAATTTGGTATTTATCAAGAAATAACAACTTTTTTTAAACTTGCGTATTTTTTTAATTTTTTTTTATTTACATTGCTGAAACTTTATAAAACTAGAATGTGTTTGATAGAAAATATCCAGCTCAATTAAATAATACTTGCTTCAACCATTTAAAATCAATAGCAAGCTCAAGAATGAAGTTTGAAATTGGTACTTATCAAGAAATAACGACTATTTTTAAACTTACGAAATTTTTTAATTTTTTTCATATTTACATTGCTGAAACGTTACAAAAGTAACTAGCAGTTAATAGAAAATTTTCTGCTTAATCAAACGAAATTTGTTTCAACCACATACAGCTAATAGCAAGCTCAAAAATGAAGTTTGAAATTGGTACTTATCAAGGAATAACGACTATATTTAAACTTGCGTATTTTTTTGATTTTTTTTATATTTACATTGCTGAAACGTTATAAAAATAAAATTCATTTGATAGAAAATTTCTTGTTTAATTGAATGGTATTTGCTTCAACCATCTACAATTAATAGCAAGCTCAAAAATGAAGTTTGAAATTGGTATTTATTAAGAAATAACGACTCTCTTTAAACTTGCGCATTTTTTTGATTTTTTTTAAATTTACATTATTGAAACGTTATAAAAGTAAGATGTATTTGATAGAAAATTTCCTGCTTAATCGAATGGTATTTGCTTTTACCATCTACAATTAATAGCCAGCTCAAGAATAAAGTTTGAAGTTGGTACTTATCAAGGAATTACGACTATCTTTAAACTTGCGCATTTTTTTTAATTTTTTATATTTATATTGCTGAAACGTTATAAAAGTAAAATGTATTTTATAGAAAATTTTCTGCCTAATCAAATGGTTATTGCTTTTACCATCTACAATTAATAGCAAGCTCAAGAATAAAGTTTGAAGTTGGTACTTATTAAAGAATAACAACTACCTTTAAACTTGCGCATTTTTTTAATTTTTTCATATTTAAATTGTTGAAACGTTATAAAAGTAAGATGTAGTTGATAGAAAATTTTCCGCCTAATCGAATGGTATTTGCTTTTGCCATCTACAATTAATAGCTAGCTCAAGAATAAAGTTTGAAATTGGTACTTATCAAGGAATAACGACTATCTTTAAACTTGCGCATTTTTTAAATATTTTCTATATTCACATTGCTGAAACGTTATAAGAGTAGAATGTATTTGATAGAAAATTTACTGCTTAATCGAATGGTATTTGCTTCAGCGATCTACAATTAATAGCAAGCTCAAGAATGAAGTTTAAAATTGGTATTTATCAAGAAATAACGACTCTTTTTAAACTTGCGTATTTTTTTAATTTTTTTTATATTTACTTTGCTGAAACGTTGCAAATATAAGATATGTTTGATAAAAAATTTCCTGCCTAATCAAATGGTATTTGCTTCAACAATTTAAAATCAATAGCAAGCTCAATAATGAAGTTTGAATTTGGTACTTACCAAGGAATAACGACTATTTTTAAACTTGCGAACTTTTTTAATTTTTTTTATATTTACATTGCTGAAACGTTATGAAAGTAAAATTTATTTGATATAAAATTTTCTGCCTAATCGAATGGTATTTGCCTCAACCATTTAAAATCAATAGCAAGCTCAAGAATGAAGTTTGAATTTGGTATTTATCAAGAAATAACAACTCTTTTTAAACTTGCGTATTTTTTTAATTTTTTTTATTTACATTGCTGAAACTTTATAAAACTTGAATGTGTTTGATAGAAAATATCCTGCTCAATAGAATAGTACTTGCTTCAACCATTTAAAGTCAATAGCAAGCTCAATAATGAAGTTTGAATTTGGTACTTATCAAGGAATAACGACTATTTTTAAACTTGCGAACTTTTTTATTTTTTTTTATATTTACATTGCTGAAACGTTATGAAAGTAAAATTTATTTGATATAAAATTTTCTGCCTAATCGAATGGTATTTGCCTCAACCATTTAAAATCAATAGCAAGCTCAAAAATGAAGTTTGAAATTGGTACTTATCAAGGAATAACGACTATCTTTAAACTTGCGTATTTTTTTGATCTTTTTTATATTTACATTGCTGAAACGTTATCAAAATAAAATACATTTGACAAAAAATTTCCTGCTTAATCGAATGGTATTTGTCTCAACCATCTACAATTGATAGCAAGCTCAAGAATGAAGTTTGAAATTGGTATTTATTAAGAAATAACGACTCTCTTTAAACTTGCGTAATTTTTTGATTTTTTTTAAACTTACATTGTTGAAACGTTATAAAAGTAGGATGTATTTGTTAAAAAATTTCCTGCTAAAGCGAATGGTACTTGTGCCAACCGTCTACAATTAATAGCAAGCTCAAGAATAAAGTTTGAAATTGGTACTTATCAAGGAATAACGACTATCTTTAAACTTGCGTATTTTTTTGATTTTTTTTATAATTACATTGCTAAAACTTCATGAAACTAAAATGTGTTTGATAGAAAATATCCTGCTCAATCGAATAGCATTTGCTTCAACCATCTACAACCAATAGCAAGCTCAAGAATAAAGTTTGAAATTGGTATTTATCAAGAAATGACGACTCTCTTTAAACTTGCGTATTTTTTTGACTTTTTTTATATTTACGTTGACGAAGCGTCATAAAAGTAGGACGTATTTAATAGAAAATTTGCTGCTCAATAGGATGGTACTTGTGTGAACTATCTACAATTAATAGCAAGCTCAAGAATAAAGTTTGAAATTGGTACTTATCAAGGAATAACGACTATCTTAAAACTTGCGCAATTTTTTAATTTTTTTTTATATTTACATTGCTGAAATGTTATAAAGGTAATATGTATTTGATAGAAAATTTTCTGCTTAATCGAACGGTATTTGCTACAGCTACATACAGCTAATAGCAAGCTCAAAAATGAAGTTTGAATTTGGTACTTATCAAGGAATAACGACTATCTTTAAACTTGCGCATTTTTTTAATTTTTTTATATTTAAATTGTTGAAACGTTATAAAAATAATATGTATTTGATAGAAAATTTTCTGCTTAATCGAATGGTATTTGCTTCAGCCATCTACAATTAATAGCAAGCTCAAGAATGAAGTTTGAAATTGGTTTTTATCAAGGAATAACGACTATTTTTAAACTTGCTAATTTTTTTAATTTTTTTTATATTTACATTGCTGAAACGTTATAAAAATAAGATACATTTGATGAAAAATTTCCTGCTTAATCAAATGGTATTTGCTTTAACCCTTTACAATTAACAGCAAGCTCAAAAATGAAGTTTGAAATTGGTACTTATCAAGGAATAACGACTATCTTTAAACTTGCGTATTTTTTGATTTTTTTTATATTTACATTGCTGAAACGTTATAAAAATAAAATACATTTGATAAAAAATTTCCTGTTTAATTGAATGGTATTTGTCTCAACCATCTACAATTAATAGCAAGCTCAAGAATAAAGTTTGAAATTGGTACTTATCAAGGAATAACGACTATCTTTAAACTTGCGCATTTTTTTAATTTTTTTATATTTAAATTGTTGACACGTTATAAAAGTAATATGTATTTGATAGAAAATTTTCTGCTTAATCGAATGGTATTTGTCTCAACTATCTACAATCAATAGCAAGCTCAAGAATGAAGTTTGAAATTGGTACTTATCAAGGAATAACGACTATTTTTAAATTTGCGCAATTTTTTATTTTTTTTTATATTGACATTGCTGAAACGTTATAAGACTAAAATTTGTTTGAAAGACAATATCCAGCTTAATCAAATAGTACTTGCTTCAACCATCTGCAATCAATAGATTACTCAAAAATGAAGTTTGAAATTGGTATTTATCAAGAAATAACAACTCTTTTTAAACTTGCGTATTTTTTTGATTTTTTTTTATTTACATTGCTGAAACGTTATAAAGATAAAATATATATGATAGAAAATTCTCTGTTTAATTGAATGGTATTTGTTTCAACCATCTACAATTAATAGCAAGCTCAAGTATGAAGTTTGAAATTGGTATTTATCAAGGAATAACGACTATCTTTAAACTTGAGTATTTTTTTGATTTTTTTTATAATTACATAGCTAAAAATTTATGAAACTAAAATGTGTTTGATATAAAATATCCTGCTCAATCGAATAGTATTTGCTTCAACCATTTACAACCAATAGCAAGCTCAAGAATGAAGTTTGAAATTGGTGTTTATCAAGAAATGACGACTCTCTTTAAACTTGCGTATTTTTTTGATTTTTTTTATATTTACATCGTTGAAGCGTTATAAAGGCAAGATGTATTTAATAGGAAATTCCCTGCTCAATAGAATGGTACTTGTGTCAACTATCTACACTTAATAGCAAGCTCAAAAATAAAGTTTGAAATTGGTAATTATCAAGGAATAACGACTATCTTAAAACTTGCGAATTTTTTTAATTTTTTTTATATTTCCATTGCTGAAACGTTATAAAAGTAAGATGTATTTGATAGAAAATTTTCTGTTTAATCGAACGGTATTTGCTATAACTACATACAGCTAATAGCAAGCTCAAAAATGAAGTTTGAATTTGGTACTTATCAAGGAAAAACGACTACCTTTAAACTTGCGCATTTTTTTATTTTTTTTATATATATATTGCTGAAACGTTATAAGAGTAAAATGTATTTTATAGAAAATTTTCTGCCCAATCAAATGGTATTTGCTTTAACTATCTACAGTTAATAGCAAGCTCAAGAATGAAGTTTAAAATTGGTACTTATCAAGGAATAACGACTATCTTTAAACTTGCACATTTTTTTAATTTTTTCTATATTCACATTGCTGAAACGTTATGAAAGTAAAATTTATTTGATAGAAAATTTCCTGCTTAATCGAATGGTATTTGCTTCAACCATTTAAAATCAATAGCAAGCTCAAGAATGAAGTTTGAATTTGATACTTATCAAGGAATAACGACTATTTTTAAACTTGCACATTTTTTTAATTTTTTTATATATACATTGCTAAAACGTTATGAAAGTAAAATTTATTTGATAGAAAATTTCCTGCTTAATCGAATGGTATTTGCCTCAACCATTTAGAATCAATAGCAAGCTCAAGAATGAAGTTTGAAATTGGTACTTATCAAGGAATAACGACTATTTTTAAACTTGCGCATTTTTTTAATTTTTTTATATTTACATTGCTGAAACGTTATAAAAGTAAAATTTATTTGATAGAAAATTTTCTGCTTAATCGAATAGTATTTGCTTCAACCATTAAAAATCAATAGCAAGCTCAAGAATAAAGTTTGAATTTGGTACTTATCAAGGAATAACGACTACTTTTATACTTGCGAATTTTTTTAATTTTTTTTATATTTACATTGCTGAAACGTTATGAAAATAAAATATATTTGATAGAAAATTTCCTGCTTAATTGAATGGTATTTGTGTCAACCATCTACAATTAATAGCAAGCTCAAGAATGAAGTTTGAAATTGGTACTTATCAAGGAATAACGACTATCTTTAAACTTGCGCATTTTTTTAATTTTTTTTATATTTACATTGCTCAAACGTTATAAATATAAGATGTGTTTGATAGAAAATTTCCTGCTTAATTGAATCGTATTTGCTTCAACCATTTAAAATTAATAGCAAGCTCAAGAATGAAGTTTGAATTTGGTACTTATCAAGGAATAACGACTATTTTTAAACTTGCGCATCTTTTTAATTTTTTTATATTTACGTTGCTGAAACGTTATGAAAGTAAAATCAATTTGATAGAAAATTTCCTGCTTAATCAAATAATATTTCCTTCAGCCATCTACAATTAATAGCAAGCTCAAGAATAAAGTTTAAATTTGATATTTATCAAGAAATAACAACTCTCTTTAAACTTGCGTATTTTTTTGATTTTTTTAATATTTACATTGCTAAAACTTTATAAAAAAAACGTGTTTGATAGAAAATTTCCTGCTCAAATAAATGGTATTTGTTTCAACCATCTACAATTTATAGCAACCTCAAGAATAAAGTTTGAAATTGGTACTTATCAAGGAATAACGACTATCTTTAAACTTGAGCATTTTTTTATTTTTTTTTATATTTACATTGCTTAAACGTTACAAAAGTAAGACGTATTTGATAGAAAATTTTCTGCTTAATCGAATAATATTTGCTTCAGCCATCTACAATTAATAGCATGCTCAAGAATGAAGTTTGAAATTGGTATTTATCAAGAAATAACGACTCTTTTAAAACTTGAGTATTTTTTTAATTTTTTTAATATTTACATTGCTAAAACGTTATAAATATAAGATACGTTTGATAGAAAATTTTCTGCTTAATTGAATGGTATTTGCGTCAACCATTTAAAATCAATAGCAAGCTCAAGAATGAAGTTTGAATTTGGTACTTATCAAGGAATAACGACTATTTTTAAACTTGCGCATTTTTTTAATTTTTTTATATTTACATTGCTGAAGCGTTATAAAAATAAGATACATTTGATAAAAAAATTTCTGTTTAATTGAATGGTATTTGTTTCGACTATCTACAATTAATAGCAAGCTCAAGTATGAAGATTGAAATTGGTATTTATCAAGGAATAACAACTATCTTTAAACTTGCGTATTTTTTTGATTTTTTTTATATTTACATTGCTGAAACGTTATAAAGATAAAATATATGTAATAGAAAATTTCCTGTTTAATCGAATGGTATTTGTTTCAACCATCTACAATTAATAGCAAGCTCAAGAATGAAGTTTGAAATTGGTATTTATCAAGAAATAACAACTCTTTTAAACTTGCGTATTTTTTTAATTTTTTTTATATTTACATTGCTGAAACGTTTTAGGAGTAGGATGTATTTGATAGAAAATTTCCTGCTCAAATAAATGGTTTTTGCTTCAACTATCTATATTTAATAGCAAGCTCAAGAATGAAGTTTGAAATTGGTGCTTATCAAGGAATAATGACTATTTTTAAACTTGCGCATTTTTTAATTTTTTTTATATTTACATTGCTGAAACGTTATAAAAGTAACATGTATTTGATAGAAACTTTTCTGTTTAATTGAATAATATTTGCTTCAACCATCTACAATTAATAGCAAGCTCAAGTACAAAGTTTGAAATTGGTACTTATCAAGGAATAACGACTATCTTTAAACTTGCGTATTTTTTTGAGTTTCTTTATACTTGCAATGCTGAAACTTTATAAAACTAAAACGTGTTTGATAGAAAATGTCCTGCCCAATTGAATGGTACTTGCCTCAACCATCTACAATCAATAGCAAGCTCAAGAATAAAGTTTGAAATTGGTATTTATCAAGAAATATCGACTTTCTATAAACTTGCGTATTTTTTTGATTTTTTTTATAATTATATTGCTAAAACTTTATAAAACTAAAATGTGTTTGATAAAAAGTATCCTGCTCAATCAAATGGTATTTGCTTCAACCATCTACAGCCAATAGCAAGCTCAAGAATGAAGTTTAAAATTGGTATTTATCAAGAAATGACGACTCTCTTTAAACTTGCGTATTTTTTTGATTTTTTTTATATTTACATTGTTGAAGGGTTATGAGAGTAGGATGTATTTGATAGGAAATTTTCTGCTCAATAAAATAGTATTTGTGTCAACTATCTACAATAAATAGCAAGCTCAAGGATAAAGTTTGAAAATGGTACTTATCAAGGAATAACGACTATCTTTAAACTTGCGCATTTTTTTAATTTTTTCTATATTCACATTGCTGAAACGTTATAAAAATAAAACATGTTTTATAGAAAATTTCCTGCTTAATTGAATGGTATTTGTTTCAACCCTCTACAATTAATAGCAAGCTCAAGAATGAAGTTTGAAATTGGTATTTATCAAGAAATAACGACACTATTTAAACTTGAGTATTTTTTAAATTTTTTTTATATTTACATTGTTGAAACGTTATGAAGGTAAGATGTATTTGATAGGAAATTTCCTTCTCAATCGAATGGTACTTGCTTCAACTATCTGCAATTAATAGCAAGCTCAAGAATAAAGTTTGAAATTGGTATTTATCAAGAAATAACAACTCTCTTTAAACTTGCGTATTTTTTTGATTTTTTTAATAATTACATTGCTGAAACGTTATAAAAAAAAGATGTATTTGATAGAAAATTTCCTGTTTAATCAAATGGTATTTGTTGCAACCATCTATAATTAGCAAGCTCAAGAATGAAGTTTGAAATTAGTACTTATTAAGGAATAACGACTATTTTTAAACTTGCGCATTTTTTTAATTTTTTTATATTTACGTTGCTGAAACGTTATAAAAGTAGAATGTATTTGATAGGAAATTTTGTGCTTAATAAAACGGTACTTGCTTGAACCATCTGCAATTAACAGCAAGCTCAAGAATAAAGTTTGAAATTGGTACTTGTCAAGGAATAACGACTTTTTTTAGACTTGGTAATTTTTATGATTTTTTTTATATTTACATTACTGAAACGTTATAAAAGTAAAATGTATTTGATAGGAAACTTCCTGTTTAATCGAATGGTATTTGCTTCAACCATCGACAATTAATAGCAAGCGCAAGAATAAAGTTTGAAATTGGTACTTATCAAGGAATAACGACTATTTTTAAACTTGCTCATTTTTTTAATTTTTTTTATATTTACATTGCTAAAACGTTATAAAAGTAAAATATATTTGATGGAAAATTTCCTGCTTAATCGAATGGTATTTGCTTCAATCATCTACAATTAACAGCAAGCTCAAAAATGAAGTTTGAAATTGGTACTTATTAAGGAATAACAACTATCTTTAAACTTTCGTATTTTTTTGATTTTTTTTATATTTACATTGTTGAAACGTTATAAAAGTAAAATACATTTGATAGAAAATTTCTTGCTTAATCGAATGGTATTTGTTTCAGCTATCTACAATTAATAGCAAGCTCAAGAATAAAGTTTGAAATTGATACTTATCAAGAAATAACGAATATTTTTAAACTTGTGCATTTTTTTAATTTTTTTTATATTTACTTTGCTGAAACGTTATAAAGGTAAAATTTATTTGATAGAAAATTTCCTGCTTAATCGAACTGTATTTGCTTCAACTACATACAGCAAAGAGCAAGCTCAAGAATTAAGTTTGAAATTGCTACTTATCAAGGAATAACGACTATATTTAAACTTGCGTATTTTTTTGATTTTTTTTATATTTACATTGCTGAAACGTTATAAAAATAAGATACATTTGATAGAAAATTTTCTGCATAATCGAATGGTATTTGTTTTAACTATCTACAAATAATAGCAAGCTCAAATATAAAGTTTGAAATTGGTATTTATCAAGAAATAACGACTCTTTTTAAACTTGCGTTTTTTTTTAATTTTTTTTTTATTTACATTGCTGAAACTTTATAAAACTAAAACGTGTTTGATAGAAAATATCATCCTCAATCGAATAATACTTGCCTCAACCATTTAAAATCAATAGCAAGCTCAAGAATATAGTTTGAAATTGGTACTTATCAAGGAATAACGACTATTTTTAAACTTGCGAATTTTTTTAATTTTTTTTATATTTACATTGCTAAAACGTTATAAAAATAAGATTTATTTGATAGAAAATTTCCTGCCTAATCGAATAGTATTTGCTTCAACCACATACAACTAAGAGCAAGCTCAAGATTGAAGTTTGAAATTGCTACTTATCAAGGAATAACGACAATCTTTAAACTTGCGTATTTTTTTGATTTTTTTTATATTTACATTGCTGAAACGTTACAAAAATAAGATATATTTGATAGAAAATTTTCTGCTTAATCGAACGGTATTTGCTTCAACCATCTACAATTAATAGCAAGCTCAAGAATAAAGTTTGAAGTTGGTATTTATCAAGAAATAACGACTCTTTTTAAACTTGCGTATTTTTTTAATTTTTTTTTTATTTACATTGCTGAAACGTTATAAAAATAAGATATATTTGATAGAAAATTTTCTGCTTAATCGAACGGTATTTGTTTCAACCATCTACAATTAATAGCAAGCTCAAGAATAAAGTTTGGAATTGGTATTTATCAAGAAATAACGACTTTTTTTAAACTTGCGTATTTTTTTAATTATTTTTATATTTACATTGCTAAAACTTTATAAAACTAAAATGTGTTTGATAGAAAATATCCTGTTCAATCGAATAGTACTTGCTTCAAAATATTTAAAATCAATAGCAAGCTCAAGAATGAAGTTTGAAATTGGTACTTATCAAGGAATAACGACTATATTTAAACTTGCACATTTTTTTAATTTTTTTTATATTTACATTGCTGAAACGTTATAAAAGTAAGATTTTTTTGATAGAAAATTTTTTGCTTAATTGAATGGTATTTGCTTTAACCACATACAGCTAAGAGCAAGCTGAAAAATGAAGTTTGAAATTGGTACTTATCAAGGAATAACAACTCTTTTTAAACTTGCGTATTTTTTTAATTTTTTTTTTTATTTACATTGCTAAAACGTTATAAAAATAAGATATATTTGATAGAAAATTTCCTGCTTAATCGAATGGTATTTGCTTCAACCATCTACAATTAACAGCAAGTTCAAAAATGAAGTTTGAAATTGGTATTTAACAAGAAATAACGATTCTCTATAAAATTGCGACTTTTTTTGATGATTTTTGTATTTTTATTGCTGAAACGTTTTGAAAATAAAATGTAAGAGCTTAAGAAAATTTTTTGCTTAATCGAATAATATTTTCTTCAACCATCTAAGATAAATAGCAAGCTCAAGAGTTAAGTTTGAAATTAATACTTATCAAGGAATAACGACTCTTTTTAAACTTGCGTATTTTTTTGATTTTTTTTATATTTACATTGCTGAAATTTTATAAAACTAAAATACGTTTGATAGGAAATATCCTGCTCAATCGAATAGTATTAGCTTCAACCATCTACAATCAATAGCAAGCTCAAGAATAAAGTTTGAAGTTAATACTTATCAAGGAATAACGACTCTTTTTAAACTTGAGTATTTTTTTGACTTTTTTTATATTTACATTGCTGAAACCTCATAAAACTAGAATGTGTTTGATATAAAATATCCTGCTTAATCGAATAGTACTTGCTTCAACTATTTGCAATCAATAGCAAGCTTAAGAATGAAGTTTGAAGTTGGTACTTATCAAGGAATAACGACTATCATTAAACTTGCGCATTTTTCTAATTTTTTTTATATTTACATTGTTAAAACGTTATAAAAGTAAAATGTATTTGATAGAAAAATTCCTGTTTAATTAAATGGTATTTGCTTCAACCATCTACAGTTAATATCAAGCTCAAGAATAAAGTTTGAAATTGGTACTTATCAAGGAATAACGACTATGTTTAAACTTGCGCATTTTTTTGATTTTTTTTATATTTACATTGCTGAAACTTTATAAAACTAGAATGTGTTTAATAGAAATTTTTTGGCTCAATCGAATGGTACTTGCCTTAATTATCTACAATCAATAGCAAGCTTAAGAATGAAGTTTGTAATTAGTACTTTTCAAGAAATAACGACTATCTTTAAACTTGCGCATTTTTTTAATTTTTTTTATATTTATATTGCTGAAACTTTATAAAGCTAAAATGTGTTTGATAGAAAATATTCTGCTCAATCGAATAATACTTGCTTCAGCCATCTACAACCAATAGCAAGCTCAAAAATGAAGTTTGAAGTTGGTATTTAACAAGAAATAACGACTCTCTTTAAAATTGCGATTTTTTTGATGATTTTTGTATTTTTATTGCTGAAACGTTTTGAAAATAGGATGTGTTTGATAGAAAATTTTTTGCTTAATCGAATGATATTTTTTTCAACCATCTAATATTAATAGCAAGCTCAAGAATCAAGTTTGAAATTAATACTTATCAAGGAATAACGACTCTTTTTAAACTTGCGTATTTTTTTGATTTTTTTTATATTTACATTGCTGAAACGTTTTAAAACTAAAATGTGTTTGATAGAAAATATTCTGCTTAATCGAATAGTACTTGTCTCAACCATTTACAATCAATAGCAAGCTCAAGAATGAGCAGAAACAGGAAATTTTCTGCTCAATCGAATGGTACTTGTATCAATCATTTACAATTAATATCAAGCTCAAGAATAAAGTTTGAAATTGGTACTTATTAAGTAATAACGACTACCTTTAAACTTTCGCATTTTTTTGATTTTTTTTATATTTACATTGTTGAGACTTTATAAAACTAAAAGGAATTTGATAAAAAATATTTTACTCAATCGTGTAGTACTTGCTTCAAGTATTAACAATCAACAGCAAGCTCAAGAATAAAGTTTGAAATTGGTATTTATCAAGACATAACGACTTTCTTTAAACTTGCGACTTTTTTTGATTTTTTTATATTTACATTGCTGAAACGTTTTGAGAGTAGGATGTATTTGATAGGAAATTTTTTGCTTAATTAAATGATATTTTCGTCAACTATCTACAAATAATAGCAAGCTCAAGAATGAAGTTTGAAATTGGTACTTATCAAGTAATAACGATTCTTTTTAAACTTGCGTATTTTTTTGATTTTTTTTATATTTTCATTGTTTAAACTTTATAAAACTAAAATGTGTTTGATTGAAAATATTCTGCTCAATCGAATAGTACTTGTCTCAAACATTTACAATCAATAGCAAGCTCAAGAATAAAGTTTGAAATTGGTACTTATCAAGAAATAACGACTATCTTTAAACTTGCGCATTTATTTGATTTTTTTTATATTTGCATTGCTGAAACGTTCTAAAAGTAAAATGTATTTGATAGTAAATTTCCTGCTTAATCGAATGGTATTTGCTTTAACCATCTACAATTAATAGCAAGCTCAAGAACAAAGTTTGAATTTGGAACTTATCAAGGAATAACGACTCTCTTTAAACTTGCGTATTTTTTTAATTTTTTTTATATTGACATTGCTGCAACGTTACAGAACTAAAATGTATGCAATAGGAAACTTTCTGCTTAATCGAATGGTATTTGTTTCAACCATCTACAATGAATAGCAAGCTCAAGAATAAAGTATGAAATTGGTACTTATCAAGGAATAACGACTCTCTTTAAACTTGCGCATTTTTTTGATTTTTTTTATATTTACATTGCTGAAACTTTATAAAGCTAAAGTGTGTTTGATAGAAAATATTCTGCTTAATTGTAGAGTCTTTGTTTTAACCATCTACAATCAATAGCAAGCTCAAGAATAAAGTTTGAAATTGGTATTTATCAAGAAATAACAATTCTCTTTAAACTTGCGTAATTTTTTCATTTTTTTTATATTTACATTGCTAAAACGTTATAAAAGTAGAATGTATTTAATAGAAATTTTTCTGGTGAATCAAATGGTACTTGTCTCAACTATCTACAATTAATAGCAAGCTCAACAATAAAGTTTGAATTTGGTACTTATCAAGGAATAACGACTATTTTTAAACTTGCGTATTTTTTTGATTTTTCTTACATTTACATTGCTGAAACTTTACAAAACTAAAATGTGTTTGATATAAAATATCCTGCTCAATCGAATAATATTTGCTACAGTTATCTACAATCAATAGCAAGCTCAAGAATAAAGTTTGAAATTGGTATTTATCAAGAAATAACGACTCTTTTTAAACTTGCGTATTTTTTTAATTTTTTTTATATTTACATTGCTAAAACTTTATAAAACTAAAATGTGTTTGATAGAAAATATCCTGCTCAATCAAATAGTACTTGCTTCAACCATTTAGAATCAATAGCAAGCTCAAGAATGAAGTTTGAAATTGGTACTTAGCAAGGAATAACGACTCTCTTTAAACTTGCGAATTTTTTTGATTTTTTTTACATTTACGTTATGGAAAAGTTATAAAAGCAGGATGTATTTAATAGGAAATTTTCTGCTCAATCGAATGGTTCTTGTGTCAACAATCTACAATTAATATCAAGCTCAACAATAAAGTTTGAAATTGGTATTTATCAAGAAATAACGACTATTTTTAAACTTGCGCATATTTTTAATTTTTTTTATATTTACATTGCTGAAACGTTATAAAAGTAAGATTTATTTGATAGAGACTTTTCTGCTTAATCAAATGGTATTTGCTTTAACCACATACAGGTAAGAGCAAGCTCAAGAATGAAGTTTGAATTTGCTACTTATCAAGGAATAACGACTATCTTTAAACTTGCGTATTTTTTGTTTTTTTTTATATTTACATTGCTGAAACGTTATAAAAATAAGATATATTTGATAGAAAATTTCCTGCTTAATCGAATAGTATTTGTTTCAACTATCTACAATTAACAGCAAGCTCAAAAATGAAGTTTGAAATTGCTACTTATTAAGGAATAACGACTATCTTTAAACTTGCGTATTTTTTTGATTTTTTTTATATTTACATTGCTGAAACGTTATAAATAAAATATATTTGATAGAAAATTTCCTGCTTAATCGAATGGTATTTGCTTCAACTATCTACAATTAATAGCAAGCTCAAGAATGAAGTTTAAAATTGGTATTTATCATGAAATAACGACTCCTTTTAAACTTGCGTATTTTTTTAATTTTTTTTTATTTACATTGCTGAAACTATATAAAACTAGAATTTGTTTGATAGAAAATATCCTGCTCAATCAAATAGTATTTGTCTCAGCCATTTAAAATCAATAGCAAGCTCAAGAATGAAGTTTGAAATTGGTACTTATCAAGGAATAACGACTATTTTTAAACTTGCGTATTTTTTTAATTTTTTTTATATTTACATTGTTGAAACGTAATAAAAGTAAGACTTATTTGATAGAAAATTTTTTGCTTAATCGAACGGTATTTGCTTCGACCTCATACAGCTGAGAGCAAGCTCAAGAATGAAGTTTGTAATTGCTACTTATCAAGGAATAACGACTATCTTTAAACTTGCGTATTTTTTTGTTTTTTTTTATATTTGCATTACTGAAACGTTATAAAAATAAGATATATTTGATAAAAAATTTCCTGCTTAATCGAATGGTATATGCTTCAAACACATACAGCTAAGAGCAAGCTCAAAAATGAAGTTTGAAATTGCTACTTATCAAGGAATAACGACTATCTTTAAACTTGCTTTTTTTTGATTTTTTTTATATTTACATTGCTGAAACATTATAAATAAGATATATTTGATAGAAAATTTTTTGCTTAATCGAATAATATTTGCTTTAACTATCTACAATTAATAGCAAGCTCAAGAATGAAGTTTGAAATTGGTATTTATCAAGAAATAACGACTCTTTTTAAACTTGCGTATTTTCTTATTTTTTTTATTTACATTGCTGAAACTCTATAAAACTAGAATGTGTTTGATAGAAAATATCCTGCTCAATCGAATAGTACTTGCCTCAACCATTTAAAATTAATAGCAAGCTCAAGAATAAAGTTTGAAATTGGTACTTATCAAGGAATAACGACTATTTTTAAACTTGCTCATTTTTTTTATTTTTTTTATATTTAAATTGCTGAAACATTATAAAACTAAAATGTGTTTGATAGAAAATATCCTGCTTAATCAAATGGTACTTGCTTCAACCATCTGCAATTAATGGCAAGCTCAAGAATAAAGTTTGAAATTGGTATTTATCAAGAAATAACAACTCTCTTTAAACTTGCGTATTTTTTTGATTTTTTTAATATTTACATTGTTGAAACGTTATAAAAGAAAAAATGTATTTGATAGAAAATTTCCTGCTTAATCAAATGGTATTTGTTTCAACCATCTGTAATTAATAGCAAGCTCAAGAATAAAGTTTGAAATTGGTACTTATCAAGAAATAAAGACTATTTTTAAACTTGCGCATTTTTTTAAATTTTTTTATATTTACGTTGCCAAGACGTTATAAAACTAAAATGTGTTTGATAGAAAATATTTTGCTTAATCAAATAATACTTGCTTCAGCCATCTACAATCAATAGCAAGCTCAATAATGAAGTTTGAAATTGGTATTTATCAAGAAATAACGACTTTTTTTAAACTTGCGTATTTTTTTGATTTTTTTTATATTTACATTGCTGAAACGTTATAAAAATAAAACATATTTGATAGAAAATTTCCTGCTTAATCGAACGGTATTTGTTTCAACTATCTACAATTAATAGCAAGCTCAAGAATGAAGTTTGAAATTGGTATTTATCAAGAAATAACGACTCCTTTTAAACTTGCGTATTTTTTTTATTTTTTTTTATTTACATTGCTGAAACTTTATAAAGCTAGAATGTGTTTGATAGAAAATATCCTGCTCAATCGAATAGTACTTGCCGCAGCCATTTAAAATCAATAGCAAGCTCAAGAATAAAGTTTGAAATTGGTACTTATCAAGGAATAACGACTATTTTTAAACTTGCTCATTTTTTTAATTTTTTTTATATTTACATTGCTGAAACGTTAAAAAAGTAAGATACATTTAATGGAAAATTTCCTGCTTAATCGAACGGTATTTGCTTCAACCATCTACAATTAATAGCAAGCTCAGAAATGAAGTTTGAAATTGGTACTTATTAAGGAATAACAACTATCTTTAAACTTTCGCATTTTTTTGATTTTTTTTATATTTACATTGTTGAAACGTTATAAGAGTAAAATATATTTGATAGAAAATTTCTTGCTTAATCGAATGGTATTTGTTTCAGCTATCTACAATTAATAGCAAGCTCAAGAATAAAGTTTGAAATTGATACTTATCAAGAAATAACGACTATTTTTAAACTTGTGCATTTTTTTAATTTTTTTTATATTTACTTTGCTGAAACGTTATAAAGGTAAAATTTATTTGATAGAAAATTTCCTGCTTAATCGAACGGTATTTGCTTCAACTACATACAGCTAAGAGCAAGCTCAAGAATGAAGTTTGAAACTGCTACTTATCAAGGAATAACGACTATATTTAAACTTGCAAATTTTTTTGATTTTTTTTATATTTACATTGCTGAAACGTTATAAAAATAAGATACATTTGATAGAAAATTTTCTGCATAATCGAACGGTATTTGTTTCAACTATCTACACTTAATAGCAAGCTAAAGAATGAAGTTTGAAATTGGTATTTATCAAGAAATAACGACTCTCTTTAAACTTGCGTATTTTTTTAATTTTTTTAATATTTACATTGCTGAAACGTTATAAAAAAATGTATTTGATAGAAAATTTTCTGCTCAATTAAATGGTATTTGTTTCAACTATCTGTAGTTAATAGCAAGCTCAAGAATAAAGTTTGAAGTTGGTACTTATCAAGAAATAACGACTATTTTTAAACTTGCGTATTTTTTTAATTTTTTTTATATTTACATTGCTAAAACGTTATAAAAGTAAGATATATTTGATAGAAAATTTCCTTCTAAATCGAATGGTATTTGCCTCAACCATCTAAAATTAACAGCAAGCTCAAAAATAAAGTTTGAAATTGGTTCTTATTAAGGAATAACGACTATCTTTAAACTTGCGTATTTTTTTGATTTTTTTTATATTTACATTGTTGAAACATTATAAAACTAAAATGTGTTTGATAGAAAATATTTTGTTTAATCAAATAGTACTTGCTTCAACTATCTGCAATCAATAGCATACACAAAAATGAAGTTTGAAATTGGTATTTATTAAGAAATAACGACTCTCTTTAAACTTGCGTATTTTTTTGATTTTTTTTAAATTTACATTATTGAAACGTTATAAAAGTAAGATGTATTTGATAGAAAATTTCCTGCTCAAGCGAATGGTATTTGCTTCAGCGGTCTACAATTAATAGCAAGCTCAAGAATAAAGTTTAAAATTGGTATTTATCAAGAAATAACGACTCTTTTTAAACTTGCGTATTTTTTTAATTTTTTTTATATTTACATTGCTGAAACGTTACAAATATAAGATACGTTTAATAAAAAATTTCCTGCCTAATCAAATGGTATTTGCTTCAAACATTTAAAATCAATAGCAAGCTCAATAATGAAGTTTGAATTTGGTACTTATCAAGGAATAACGACTATTTTTAAACTTGCGAACTTTTTTAATTTTTTTTATATTTACATTGCTGAAACGTTATGAAAGTAAAATTTATTTGATATAAAATTTTCTGCCTAATCGAATGGTATTTGCTTCAACCATTTAAAATCAATAGCAAGCCTAAGAATGAAGTTTGAATTTGGTACTTATCAAGGAATAACGACTATTTTTAAACTTGCGCATTTTTTTAATTTTTTTTATATTTACATTGCTGAAACGTTATGAAAGTAAAATATATTTGATAGAAAATTTCTTGGTTAATCGAATGGTATTTGTCTCAACCATCTACAATTAATAGCAAGCTCAAGAATGAAGTTTGAATTTGGTATTTATCAAGAAATAACAACTCTTTTTAAACTTGCGTATTTTTTTAAATTTTTTTTATTTACATTGCTGAAATTTTATAAAACTTGAATGTGTTTGATAGAAAATATCCTGCTCAATAGAATAGTACTTGCTTCAACCATTTAAAATCAATAGCAAGCTCAAGAATGAAGTTTGAAATTGGTACTTATCAAGAAATAACGACTATTTTTAAACTTGCGCAATTTTTTAATTTTTTTTATATTTACATTGCTGAAACGTTATAAAAGTAAAATATGTTTGATAGAAAATTTCCTGCTTAATCGAATGGTATTTGCTTCAACCATCTACAATTAACAGCAAGCTCAAAAATGAAGTTTGAAATTGGTATTTATCAAGGAATAACGACTATCTTTAAACTTGCGTATTTTTTTGATTTTTTTTATATTTACATTGCTGAAACATTATAAAACTAAAATTTGTTTGATAGAAAATATCCTGCTTAATCAAATAGTACTTGCCTCGACCATCTACAACCAATAGCAAGCTCAAGAATAAAGTTTGTAGTTGGTATTTATCAAGAAATGACGACTCTCTTTAAACTTGCGTATTTTTTTAATTTTTTTTATATTTACATTGACTAAGCGTCATAAAAGTAGGATGTATTTAATAGAAAATTTTCTGCTCAATAGGATGGTACTTGTGTGAACTATCTACAATTAATAGCAAGCTCAAGAATAAAGTTTGAAATTGGTACTTATCAAGGAATAACGACTATCTTAAAACTTGCGCATTTTTTTAATTTTTTTTTATATTTACATTGCTGAAACGTTATAAAAGTAAGATGTATTTGATAGAAAATTTTCTGCTTAATTGAATGGTATTTGCTTCAACCATTTATAATCAATAACAAGCTCAAGAATGAAGTTTGAATTTGGTACTTATCAAGGAATAACGACTATTTTTAAACTTGCGCATTTTTTTAATTTTTTTATATTTATATTGCTGAAGCGTTATAAAAATAAGATACATTTGATAAAAAAATTTCTGTTTAATTGAATGGTATTTGTTTCGACCATCTACAATTAATAGCAAGCTCAAGTATGAAGTTTGAAATTGGTATTTATCAAGGAATAACAACTATCTTTAAACTTGCGTATTTTTTTGATTTTTTTTATATTTACATTGCTGAAACGTTATAAAGATAAAATATATATAATAGAAAATTTCCTGTTTAATCGAATGGTATTTGTTTCAACCATCTACAATTAATAGCAAGCTCAAGAATGAAGTTTGAAATTGGTATTTATCAAGAAATAACAACTCTTTTTAAACTTGCGTATTTTTTTAATTTTTTTTATATTTACATTGCTGAAACGTTTTAAAAGTAGGATGTATTTGATAGAAAATTTCCTGCTCAAATAAATGGTTTTTGCTTCAACCATCTATAATTAATAGCAAACTCAAGAATAAAGTTTGAAATTGGTACTTATCAAGAAATAACGACTATTTTTAAACTTGCGCATTTTTTTAATTTTTTTTATATTTACATTGCTGAAACGTTATAAAAATAAAAAAAATTTGATCGAAAATTTTCTGCTTAATCGAATGGTATTTGCTTTGACTATTTATAATTAATGGCAAGCTCAAGAATGAAGTTTGAAATTGGTATTTATCAAGAAATAACGATTCTTTTTAAACTTGCGTATTTTTTTGTTTTTTTTTTATATTTACGTTGCTGAAACTTTATAAAACTAAAACGTGTTTGATAGAAAATATCCTGCTCAATGGAATAGTACTTGCCTCAACCATCTACAATTAATAGCAAGCTCAAGAATGAAGTTTGAAATTGGTATTTATCAAGAAATAACAACTCTCTTTAAACTTGCGTATTTTTTTGATTTTTTTAATGTTTATATTGTTAAAACGTTATAAAAAAAAGATGTGTTTAATAGAAAATTTTCTGCTCAATCAAATGGTATTTGTTTCAGCCACCTATAATTAATAGCAAACTTAAGAATAAAGTTTGAAATTGGTACTTATCAAGGAATAACGACTATTTTTAAACTTGCGTATTTTTTTAATTTTTTTTTATCTACATTGCTGAAACGTTAAAAAAGTAAAATGTATTTGATAGAAAATTTTTCGCTTAATCGAATGGTGCTTGTTTCAACTATCTACAGTTAATAGCAAGCTCAAGAATGAAGTTTGAATTTGGTACTTATCAAGAAATAACGACTATTTTTAAACTTGGGTATTTTTTTAATTTTTTTTATATTTACATTGCTAAAACTTTATAAAACTAAAATGTGTTTGTTAGAAAATTTTTTGCTCAATCGAATGGTACTTGTTTCAACTATCTACAGTTAACAGCAAGCTTAAGAATAAAGTTTGAAATTGGTACTTATCAAGGAATAACGACTATATTTAAACTTGCGAATTTTTTTAATTTTTTTTATATTTACATTGCTGGTACGTTATAAAGATAGAATGTATTTGATAGGAAATTTCTTGCTTAATCAAATGGTATTTGCTTCAACCATCTACAATTAACAGCAAGCTCAGGAATGAAGTTTGAAATTGGTATTTATCAAGAAATAACAACTCTCTGTAAACTTGCGTATTTTTTTGATTTTTTTAATATTTATATTGTTAAAACGTTATAAAAAAAAGATGTGTTTAATAGAAAATTTTCTGCTCAATCAAATGGTATTTGTTTCAGCCACGTATAATTAATAGCAAGCTTAAGAATAAAGTTTGAAATTGGTACTTATCAAGGAATAACGACTATTTTTAAACTTGCGCATTAATTTAATTTTTTTTATATTTACATTGTTGAAACATTATAAAACTTAAATGTGTTTGATAGAAAATATCCTGCCTAATCAAATAGTACTTGCTTCAACCATCTACAATCAATAGCATACTCAAAAATGAAGTTTGAAATTGGTATTTATCAAGAAATAACGACTCTATTTAAACTTGCGTATTTTTTTAATTTTTTTTATATTTACATTGCTGAAACGTTATGAAAATAAGATTTATTTGATAAAAAATTTCCTGCTTAATCAAATGGTATTTGCTTTAACCATCTACAATTAATAGCAAGCTCAAGAATAAAGTTTGAAATTGGTATTTATCAAGAAATAAAAACTCTTTTTAAACTTGCGTATTTTTTTGATTTTTTTTAAATTTACATTGCTGAAACGTTATAAAAGTAAAATGTATTTGATAGAAAATTTTCTACTTATTAGAATGGTATTTACTTCAACCATCTACAATTAATAGCAAGCTCAAGAATAAAGTTTGAATTTGGTACTTATCAAGAAATAACGACTATCTTTAAACTTGCAAATTTTTTTAATTTTTTTTATATTTTCATTGTTGAAACGTTATTAAGATAAAATGTATTTGATAGGAAATTTCCTGCTCAATCAAATGGTATTTGTTTTAACCATCTACGATTAACAGCAAGCTCAAGAATAAAGTTTGAAATTGGTACTTATCAAGGAATAACGACTATCTTTAAACTTGGGCATTTTTTTAATTTTTGTATATTTAAATTGCTAAAACGTTATAAAAGTAAGATGTATTTGATAGAAAACTTCCTGCTTAATCGAATGGTATTTGCTTTAAGCATCTACAGTCAATAGCAAGCTCCAGAATGAAGTTTGAATTTGGTACTTATTAAGGAATAACGACTATCTTTAAACTTGCGAATTTTTTTAATTTCTTTTATATTTTCATTGCTGAAACGTTATAAAAGTAAGATGCATTTGATAGAAAACTTTTTGTTCAATTGAATAATATTTATTCCAACCATCTGCAATTAATAGCAAGCTCAAAAATGAAGTTTGAAATTGGTACTTATCAAGGAATAACGACTATCTTTAAACTTGCATATTTTTTTGATTTTTTTTATATTTACATTGCTGAAACTTTATAAAGCTAAAATGTGTTTGATAAAAAATATCCTGCTTAATCGAACAATACTTGTTTTGACCATCTACAATCAATATCAAGCTCAAGAATGAAGTTTGAAATTAGCATTTATCAAGAAATAACGACTCTCTTTAAACTTGCGTATTTTTTTGATTTTTTTTTATATTTACATTGCTAAAACGTTAAAAAAATAAAATGTATTTGATAGAAAATTTTCTGTTTAATCGAATGGTATTTGTCTTAACTATCTACAAGTAATAGCAAGCTCAAGAATAAAGTTTAAAATTGGTACATATCAAGGAATAACGACTATCTTTAAACTTGCGGATTTTTTAAATTTTTTTATATTTAAATTGCTAAAACGTTACAAAAATAAAATGTATTTGATAGAAAATTTTTTGCTAAATCGAATGGTATTTGCTCTAACCATCTACAATCAATAGCAAGCTCAAGAATGAAGTTTGAAATTGGTACTTATCAAGAAATAACGACTATATTTAAACTTGGGTATTTTTTTGATTTTTTTTATATTTACATTGTTAAAACTTAATAAAAATAGAATGTATTTGATAGGAAATTTTTTGTTTAATTGAATGGTATTTGTTTTAACTATCTGCAATTAATAGCAAGCTCAAGAATAAAGTTTAAAATTGGTACTTATCAAGGAATAACGACTATCTTTAAACTTGCGCATTTTTTTAATTTTTTTATATTTAAATTGCTAAAACGCTATAAAAATAAAATGTATTTGATAGAAAATTTTTTGCTAAGTTGAATGGTATTTGCTTTAACCATCTACAATCAATAGCAAGCTCAAGAATGAAGTTTGAAATTGGTACTTACCAAGGAATAACGACTATATTTAAACTTGCGTATTTTTTTGTTTTTTTTTATATTTACATTGCTGAAACTTTATAAAGCTAACATGTGTTTGATAAAAAATATCCTGCTTAATCGAACAATACTTGCTTTAACCATCTACAATCAATAGCAAGCTCAAGAATAAAGTTTGAAATTGGTATTTATCAAAAAATAACAACTCTCATTAAACTTGCGAATTTTTTTGATTTTTTTTATATTTACATTGCTGAGACGTAATGAAGGTAGGATATATTTAATAGGAAATTTCCTGCTCAATCGAATGGTACTTGTGCCAACCATCTACAATTAATAGCAAGCTCAAGAATGAAGTTTGAATTTGATACTGATCAAGGAATAACGACTATCTTTAAACTTGCAAATTTTTTTGATTTTTTATATATTTACATTGCAGAAACTTTATAAAACTAAAATGTGTTTGATATAAATTATCCTGCTCAATCGGATAGTGCTTGCTTTAACCATCTACAATCAATATCAAGCTCAAGAATGAAGTTTGAAATTGGTATTTATCAAGAAATAACGACTCTCTTTAAACTTGCGTATTTTTTTGATTTTTTTTATATTTACATTGCTAAAACGTTATAAAAATAGAATGTATTTGATTGGAAATTTTTTGTTTAATCGAATAGTATTTGTTTTAACTATCTACAATTAATAGCAAGCTCAAGAATAAAGTTTAAAATTCGTACTTATCAAGGAATAACGACTATCTTTAAAGTGGCGCAATTTTTTAATTTTTTTATATTTAAATTGCTAAAACGTTATAAAAATAAAATGCATTTGATAGAAATTTTTTGCTAAATTGAATGGTATTTGCTTTAACCATCTACAATCAATAGCAAGCTTAATAATGGAGTTTGAAATTGGTACTTATCAAGGAATAACAACTATATTTAAACTTGCGTATTTTTTTGTTTTTTTTTATATTTACATTGCTGAAACTTTATAAAGCTAACATGTGTTTGATAAAAAATATCCTGCTCAATCGAATAGTACTTGCTTTAACCATCTACAATCAATATCAAGCTCAAGAATGAAGTTTGAAATTGGTATTTATCAAGAAATAACGACTCTCTTTAAACTTGCGTATTTTTTTGATTTTTTTTATATTTACATTGCTAAAACGTTATAAAAATAGAACGTATTTGATAGGAAATTTTTTGCTTAATTGAATGGTATTTGTTTTAACTATCTACAATTAATAGCAAGCTCAAGAATAAAGTTTCAAATTGGTACTTATCAAGGAATAACGACTATCTTTAAACTTGCGCATTGTTTTAATTTTTCTATATTCAAATTGCTAAAACGTTATAAAAGTAAGATGTATTTAATAGAAAATTTTTTGCTCAATTAAATGGTATTTACTTCAACTATCTGCAATTATTAGCAAGCTCAAGAATGAAGTTTGAAATTGGTATTTATCAAGAAATAACGACTCTTTTTAAACTTGCGTATTTTTTTGATTTTTTTTATATTTACATTGGTGAAACGTTATAAAAATAGAATGTATTTGATAGAAAATTTCCTGCTCAATTAAATGGTATTTACTTCAACTATCTACAATCAGCAGCAAGCTCAAGAGTGAAGTTTGAAATTGGTATTTATCAAGAAATAACAACTCTATTTAAACTTGCGTATTTTTTTGATTTTTTTTATATTTACATTGCTAAAATTCTATAAAACTAAAATGTGTTTAATAGAAAATATCCTGCTCAATCGAATAGTATTTGCTTCAACCATTTACAATTAATAGCAAGCTCAAGAATGAAGTTTGAAGTTGGTATTTATCAAGAAATAACGACTCTTTTTAAACTTGCGCATTTTTTAAATTTTTTTTATGTTTTCATTGCTGAAACTTTATAAAACTAAAATGTGTTTGATAGAAAATATTCTGCTCAATTGAATAGTATTTGCTTCAACTATTTACAATCAATATCAAGCTCAAGAATAAAGTTTGAAATTGGTACTTATCAGGGAATAACGACTATCTCTAAACTTGCGCATTTTTTTAATTTTTTTTATATTTAAATTGCTTAAACGTTATAAAGATAGAATGTATTTGATAGAAAATTTCCTGCTCAATTAAATGGTATTTGTTTCAACTATCTACAATTATTAGCAAGCTCAAGAATGAAGTTTGAAATTGGTATTTATCAAGAAATAACGACTCTTTTTAAACTTGCGTATTTTTTTGATTTTTTTTTATTTACATTGCTGAAACTTTATAAAACTAGAATGTGTTGGATAGAAAATATTTTGCTCAATCGAATAATACTTGCTTCAACTATTTACAATCAATAGCAAGCTCAAGAATGAAGTTTGAAATTGGTACTTATCAAGGAATAACGACTATCTTTAAACTTGCGCATTTTTTTGATTTTTTTTATATTTAAATTGCTTAAACGTTATAAAAATAAAATGTATTTGATAAAAAATTTCCTGCTCAATTAAACGGTATTTGTTTCAACCATCTTCAATCAATAGCAAGCTCAAGAATAAAGTTTGAAATTGGTACTTATCAAGGAATAACGACTATCTCTAAACTTGCGCATTTTTTTAATTTTTTTTATTTACATTGCTGAAACGTTAAAAAAGTAGGATGTATTTAATAGAAAGTTTTCTGCTCAATCGAATAGTATTTGCTTCAACCATTTACAATTAATAGCAAGCTCAAGAATGAAGTTTGAATTTGGTATTTATCAAGAAATAACGACCCTCTTTAAACTGGCGCATTTTTTTAATTTTTTTTATGTTTTCGTTGCTGAAACGTTATAAAAGTAAAATGTATTTGATAGGAAATTTTCCGCTCAATCGAATGGTATTCGCTCTAACCATCTACAATCAATAGCAAGCTTAAGAATGAAGTTTGAAATTGAAACTTATCAAGGAATAACGACTATCTTTAAACTTGCGAATTTTTTTAATTTTTTTTATATTTTCATAACCGAAACGTTATAAAAATAGAATGTATTTGATAGAAAATTTCCTGCTCAATCAAATAGTGTTTGTTTTAACCATCTACGATTAATAGCAAGCTCAAGAATAAAGTTTGAAATTGGTACTTATCAAGAAATAACGACTATCTTTAAACTTGCGCATTTTTTTAATTTTTTTATATTTAAATTGCTAAAACGTTATAAAAGTAAGATGTATTTGATAGAAATTTTCCTGCTTAATCGAATGGTATTTGCTTTAACCATCTACATTTAATAGAAAGCTCAAGAATAAAGTTTAAAATTGGTACTTATCAAGCAATAACGACTATCTTTAAACTTGTGCATTTTTTTGATTTTTTTTATATTTACATTGCTTAAACGTTATAAAAATAAGATGTATTTGATAAGAAATTTTCTACTTAATAGAATGGTACTTACCGCAACTATCTACAATTAATAGCAAGCTCAAAAATAAAGTTTGAAATTGGTACTTAACAAGAAATAAGGACTATTTTTAAACTAGCGTATTTTTTTAATTTTTTTTATATTTACATTGCTGAAACATTATAAAAAAAAATGTATTTGATAGAAAATTTTTTGTTCAATTAAATGGTATTTGTTTTAACCATCTACAATTAATAGCAAGTTCAAGAATGAAGTTTGAAGTTGGTACTTATCAAGGAATAACGACTATCTTTAAACTTGCGCATTTTTTTAATTTTTTTTATATTTACATTGCTGAAACGTTATAAAGGTGAAAGAAAATTTCCTGCTCAATTAAATGGTATTTGCTTCAACTATCTACAATTATTAGCAAGCTCAAGAATGAAGTTTGAATTTGATACTTATCAAGGAATAACGACTATCTTTAAACTTGCAAATTTTTTTGATTTTTTATATATTTACATTGCAGAAACTTTATAAAACTAAAATGTGTTTGATATAAATTATCCTGCTCAATCGGATAGTGCTTGCTTTAACCATCTACAATCAATATCAAGCTCAAGAATGAAGTTTGAAATTGGTATTTATCAAGAAATAACGACTCTCTTTAAACTTGCGTATTTTTTTGATTTTTTTTATATTTACATTGCTAAAACGTTATAAAAATAGAATGTATTTGATTGGAAATTTTTTGTTTAATCGAATAGTATTTGTTTTAACTATCTACAATTAATAGCAAGCTCAAGAATAAAGTTTAAAATTGGTACTTATCAAGGAATAACGACTATCTTTAAACTGGCGCAATTTTTTAATTTTTTTATATTTAAATTGCTAAAACGTTATAAAAATAAAATGCATTTGATAGAAATTTTTTGCTAAATTGAATGGTATTTGCTTTAACCATCTACAATCAATAGCAAGCTTAATAATGAAGTTTGAAATTGGTACTTATCAAGGAATAACAACTATATTTAAACTTGCGTATTTTTTTGTTTTTTTTTTATATTTACATTGCTGAAACTTTATAAAACTAAAATGTGTTTGATAGAAAATATTCTGCTCAATCGAATAGTACTTGCTTCAACTATTTACAATCAATATCAAGCTCAAGAATAAAGTTTGAAATTGGTACTTATCAAGGAATAACGACTATCTCTAAACTTGCGCATTTTTTTAATTTTTTTTATATTTACATTGCTAAAACGTTATAAGGATAGGATGTATTTGATAGAAAATTTCCTGTTCAATCAATGGTATTTGTTTCAACTATCTACAATTATTAGCAAGCTCAAGAATGAAGTTTGAAGTTGGTATTTATCAAGAAATAACGACTTTTTCTAAACTTGCGAATTTTTTTGATTTTTTTTGATTTACATTGCTGAAACTTTATAAAACTAGAATGTGTTTGATAGAAAATATTTTGCTCAATCAAATGGTACTAGTTTCGACTATTTATAATCAATAGCAAGCTCAAGAATGAAGCTTGAATTTGGTACTTATCAAGGAATAACAACTATCTTTAAACTTGCGTATTTTTTTTTTTTTCTATTTACATTGCTTAAACGTTATAAAAATAAAATGTATTTGATAGAAAATTTTCTGCTCAATTAAATGGTATTTGTTTCAACCATCTTCAATCAACAGCAAGCTCAAGAATAAAGTTTGAAATTGGTACTTATCAAGGAATTACGACTATCTCTAAACTTGCGCATTTTTTTAATTTTTTTTTATTTATATTGCTGAAACGTTAAAAAGGTAGGATCTATTTAATAGAAAATTTTCTGTTCAATCGAATGGTGCTTCTTTCAACCATTTACAGTTAATAGCAAGCTCAAGAATGAAATTTGAAATTAGTACTTATCAAAGAATAACAACTATTTTTAAACTTGCGTATTTTTTTGATTTTTTTTTATATTTCCAATGCTGAAACTTTATAGAACTAAAATGTGTTTGATAGAAAATATCCTGCTCAATCGAATAATATTTGTTTTAACCATCTACAATCAATAGCAAGCTCAAGAATAAAGTTTGAAATTGGTATTTATCAAGAAATAACAACTCTCTTAAAACTTGCGTATTTTTTTGATTTTTTTATATTTACATTGCTGAAACGTTATAAAAGTAAGATGTATTTGATAGAAAATTTTCTGCTCAATCGAATAGTATTTGTGTCAACCATCTACAATTAATAGCAAGCTTAAGAATATAGTTTGAAATTGGTACTTATCAAGGAATAACAACTATCTTTAAACTTGCGTATTTTTTTGATTTTTTTTATATTTCCAATGCTGAAACTTTATAAAACTAAAATGTGTTTGATAGAAAATATCCTGCTAAATCGAATAATATTTGTTTTAACCATCTACAATCAATAGCAAGCTCAAGAATAAGGTTTTAAATTGGTATTTATCAAGAAATAACAACTCTCTTTAAACTTGCGTATTTTTTTGATTTTTTTTATATTTACATTGCTGAAACGTTATAAAGGTAAGATGTATTTGATAGAAAATGTTCTGCTCAATCGAATAGTATTTGCTTCAACCATTTACAATTAATAGCAAGCTCAAGAATGAAGTTTGAAATTGAAACTTATCAAGGAATAACGACTATCTTTAAACTTGCGCATTTTTTTAATTTTTTTATATTTAAATTGCTAAAACGTTATAAAAGTAAAATGTATTTGATAGAAAATTTTTTGCTTATTCGAATGGTATTTGCCCTAACCATTTACAATCAATAGCAAGCTCAAGAATGAAGTTTGAATTTGGTACTTATCAAGGAATAACGACTATCTTTAAACTTGCGAATTTTTTTAATTTTTTTTATATTTTCATAGCTGAAACGTTATTAAGATAGAACGTATTTGATAGAAAATTTCCTGCTCAATCGAATGGTATTTGTTTTAACCATCTACAATTAATAGCAAGCTTAAGAATAAAGTTTGAAATTGGTACTTATCAAGAAATAACGACTATCTTTAAACTTGCGCATTTTTTTAATTTTTTTATATTTAAATTGCTAAAACGTTATAAAAGTAAGATGTATTTGATAGAAATTTTCCTGCTTAATCTAACGGTATTTGCTTTAGGCATCTACAATTAATACCAAGCTCAAGAATGAAGTTTGAAATTGGTACTTATCAAGGAATAACGACTATCTTTAAACTTGCGCATTTTTTTAATTTTTTGATATTTAAATTGCTAAAGCGTTCTAAAAGTAAGATGTATTTGATAGAAAATTTCCTGTTTAATCGAGTGGTATTTGCTTTAAGCATTTACAATCAATAGCAAGCTCAAAAATGAAGTTTGAAATTGGTACTTATCATGGAATAACGACTATCTTTAAACTTGCAAATTTTTTTAATTTTTTTTATATTTTTGTTGCTAAAACGTTATAAGGATAAAACGTATTTGATAGGAAATTTTCTGGTCAATCAAATGGTATTTGTCTTAACCATCTACGATTAATAGCAAGCTCAACAATAAAGTTTGAAATTGGTACTTACCAAGGAATAACGACTATCTTTAAACTTGCAAATTTTTTTAATTTTTTTTGTATTTTAATTGCTGAAAGGTTATAAAGATAGAAGGTATTTGATAGAAAATTTCCTGCTCAATCGAATTATATTTGTTTTAACCATCTACAATCAATAGCAAGCTCAAGAATGAAGTTTGAAATTGGTACTTATCAAGGAATAACGACTATTTTTAAACTTGCAAATTTTTTTAATTTTTTTTATATTTACATTCCTAAGAAGTTATAAAAGTAGGATGTATTTGATAGGAAATTTTTTGTTTAATCGAATAATATTTGCTTCAACCATTTACAATTAATAGCAATCTCAAGAATGAAGTTTGAAATTGGTATTTAACAAGAAATAACGACTCTTTTTAAACTTGCGAATTTTTTTAAATTTTTATATTTAAATTACTAAAACGTTATAAAAGTAAGATGTATTTGATAGAAAATTTTTTGCTTAATCGAATGGTATTTGCCTTAACCATCTACAATTAATAGCAAGCTCAAGAATAAAGTTTGAAATTGGTACTTATCAAGGAATAACGACTCTCTTTAAACCTGCGTATTTTTACGATTTTTTTTTATATTTACATTACTAAGACGTTATGAAGGTAGAATGTATTTAATAGAAAATTTTTTGCCTAATCAAATGGTATTTGCCCCAACTATCTACAGTTAATAGCAAGCTCAAGAATAAAGTTTAAATTTGGTACTTATCAAGAAATTTTTTTATTTTTTTTTATATTTTTATTGCTGAAATGTTATAAAGATAGAATGTGTTTGATAGGAAATTTCCTGCTCAATCGAATTATATTTGTTTTAACCATCTACGGTTAATAGCAAGCTCAAGAATGAAGTTTGAAATTGGTACTTATCAAGGAATAACGACTATCTTTAAACTTTCGCATTTTTTTAATTTTTTTATATTTAAATTGCTAAAACGTTATAAAAGTAAAATGAATTTGATAGGAAAATTCCTGCTCAATCGAATGGTACTTGTTTTAACCATCTACAATCAATAGCAAACTCAAGAATAAAGTTTGAAATTAGAATTTATCAAGAAATAACAACTATCTTTAAACTTGAGTATTTTTTTGATTTTTTCATATTTACATTGCGAAAACATTATAAAACTAAAATGTGTGTAATAGAAAATATCCCGCTTAATCAAATAGTATTTGCTTCAACTATTTACAATCAATAGCAAGCTTAAGAATGAAGTTTGAATTTGATATTTATCAGGAAATAACGACTCTTTTTAAACTTGCGCATTTCTTTAATTTTTTTTATATTTTTATTGCTAAAACGTTATAAAGATAGAATGTATTTGATAGGAAATTTCCTGCTCAATCGAATGGTACTTGTTTTAGCTATCTACGATTAATAGCAGGCTCAAGAATAAAGTTTGAAGTTAGTACTTATCAAGGAATAAAGACTATCTTTAAACTTGAAAATTTTTTTAATTTTTTTTATATTTTTATTGCTGAAACGTTATAAAGATAGAATATATTTGATAGGAAATTTCCTGCCTAATCAAATAGTATTTGCTTTAACCATCTACGCTTAATAGCAAGCTCAAGAATAAAGTTTGAAATTGGTATTTATCAAAGAATAACGACTATCTTTAAACTTGCGCATTTTTTTAATTTTTTATGTTTAAATTGCTAAAACGTTATAAGAATAAAATGTATTTGATAGAAAATTTTTTGCTTAATCGAATGGTATTTACCACAACTATCTACACTTAATAGCAAGCTCAAGAATGAAGTTTAAACTTGGTACTTATCAAGGAATAACGACTATCTTTAAACTTGCGTATTTTTTTGATTTTTTCTATAATTACATTGCTAAAACTTTATAAAACTTAAAATGTGTTTGATAGAAAATATCCTGCTTAATCGAACAATATTTGCTTCAACCATCTACAGTCAATAGCAAGCTCAAGAATGAAGTTTGAAATTGGTATTTATCAAGAAATAACAACTCTCTTTAAACTTGCGAATTTTTTTGATTTTTTTTATATTTATATTGCTGAAACGTTTCAAAAGTGGTATCCATTTGATAGAAAATTTTCTGCTCAATCGAACGGTACTTGCTTCAACCATCTACAGTTAATAGCAAGCTCAAGACCGAAGTTTGAAGTTGGTATTTATCAAAGAATAACGACTATCTTTAAATTTGCGCATTTTTTTAATTTTTTTTATATTTACAATGCTGAAACTTTATAAAACTAAAATGTGTTTGATAGAAAAAATCCTGTTCAATCGAATATTACTTGTTTTAACTATTTACAATCAATAGCAAACTCAAGAATAAAGTTTGAAATTAGTATTTATCAAGAAATAACAACTCTCTTTAATCTTGCGTATTTTTTTGATTTTTTTTATATTTACATTGCTGAAACGTTATAAAAGTAAAATGTATTTGATAGAAAATTTTCTGCTCAATCGAACGGTACTTGTGTCGACTATCTACATTTAATAGCAAGCTCAAGAATATAGTTTGAAGTTGGTACTTATCAAGAAATAACAACTATCTTTAAACTTGAGTATTTTTTTGATTTTTTCATATTTACATTGCGAAAACTTTATAAAACTAAAATGTGTGTAATAGAAAATATCCTGCTTAATCAAATAGTATTTGCTTCAACTATTTACAATCAATAGCAAGCTTAAGAATGAAGTTTGAATTTGATATTTATCAGGAAATAACGACTATCTTTAAACTTGCGAAATTTTTTGATTTTTTTCATATTAACATTGCTAAAACTTTATAAAACTAAAATGTGTTTGATAGAAAATATCCTGCTCAATCGAATAATATTTGCTTCAGCCATCTACAATCAATAGGAAGCTCAAGAGTGAAGTTTGAAATTGGTATTTATCAAGAAATAACGACTCTCTTTAAACTTGCGTATTTTTTTAATTTTTTTTATATTTACATTGCTGAAACTTTATAAAACTAGAATGTGTTTGATAGAAAATATTCTGTTCAATCAAATAGTATTTGCTTCAACCATTTAAAATCAATAGCAAGCTCAAGAATGAAGTTTGAAATTGGTACTTATCAAGGAATAACGACTATTTTTAAACTTGCGTATTTTTTTGATTTTTTTTATATTTACATTGCTGAAACTTTATAAAACTAAAATGTGTTTGATATAAAATATCCTGCTCAATCGAATAATATTTGCTACAGTTATCTACAATCAATAGCAAGCTCAAGAATAAAGTTTGAAATTGGTATTTATCAAGAAATAACGACTCTTTTTAAACTTGCGTATTTTTTTAATTTTTTTTATATTTACATTGCTGAAACGTTATAAAAGTAAAATTTATTTGATAGAAAATTTTCTGCCTAATCGAATGGTATTTGCTTTAACCACATACAGCTAAGAGCAAGCTCAAGAATGAAGTTTGAAATTGCTACTTATCAAGGAATAACGACTATCTTTAAACTTGCGAAATTTTTTGATTTTTTTCATATTTACATTGCTAAAACTTTATAAAACTAAAATGTGTTTGATACAAAATATCCTGCTCAATCAAATAGTACTTGCTTCAACCATTTAGAATCAATAGCAAGCTCAAGAATGAAGTTTGAAATTGGTACTTAGCAAGGAATAACGACTATTTTTAAACTTGCGAATTTTTTTAATTTTTTATATATTTACATTGCTGAAACGTTATAAAAGTAAAATTTATTTGATAGAAAATTTTCTGCCTAATCGAATGGTATTTGCTTTAACCACATACAGCTAAGAGCAAGCTCAAGAATGAAGTTTGAAATTGCTACTTATCAAGGAATAACGACTATCTTTAAACTTGCGAAATTTTTTGATTTTTTTCATATTTACATTGCTAAAACTTTATAAAACTAAAATGTGTTTGATAGAAAATATCCTGCTCAATCAAATAGTACTTGCTTCAACCATTTAGAATCAATAGCAAGCTCAAGAATGAAGTTTGAAATTGGTACTTAGCAAGGAATAACGACTATTTTTAAACTTGCGAATTTTTTTAATTTTTTATATATTTACATTGCTGAAACGTTATAAAAGTAAAATCTATTTGATAGAAAATTTTCTGCTTAATCGAATGGTATTTGCCTTAACCACATACAGCTAAGAGCAAGCTCAAGAATGAAGTTTGAAATTGCTACTTATCAAGGAATAACGACTATCTTTAAACTTGCGAAATTTTTTGATTTTTTTCATATTTACATTGCTAAAACTTTATAAAACTAAAATGTGTTTGATAGAAAATATCCTGCTCAATCGAATAATATTTGCTTCAGCCATCTACAATCAATAGGAAGCTCAAGAGTGAAGTTTGAAATTGGTATTTATCAAGAAATAACGACTCTCTTTAAACTTGCGTATTTTTTTAATTTTTTTTATATTTACATTGCTGAAACTTTATAAAACTAGAATGTGTTTGATAGAAAATATTCTGTTCAATCAAATAGTATTTGCTTCAACCATTTAAAATCAATAGCAAGCTCAAGAATGAAGTTTGAAATTGGTACTTATCAAGGAATAACGACTATTTTTAAACTTGCGTATTTTTTTGATTTTTTTTATATTTACATTGCTGAAACTTTATAAAACTAAAATGTGTTTGATATAAAATATCCTGCTCAATCGAATAATATTTGCTACAGTTATCTACAATCAATAGCAAGCTCAAGAATAAAGTTTGAAATTGGTATTTATCAAGAAATAACGACTCTTTTTAAACTTGCGTATTTTTTTAATTTTTTTTATATTTACATTGCTAAAACTTTATAAAACTAGAACGTGTTTGATAGAAAATATCCTGCTCAATCAAATAGTACTTGCTTCAACCATTTAGAATCAATAGCAAGCTCAAGAATGAAGTTTGAAATTGGTACTTATCAAGGAATAACGACTATTTTTAAACTTGCGTATTTTTTTGATTTTTTTTATATTTACATTGCTGAAACTTTATAAAACTAAAATGTGTTTGATATAAAATATCCTGCTCAATCGAATAATATTTGCTTCAGCCATCTACAATCAATAGGAAGCTCAAGAGTGAAGTTTGAAATTGGTATTTATCAAGAAATAACGACTCTCTTTAAACTTGCGTATTTTTTTAATTTTTTTTATATTTACATTGCTGAAACTTTATAAAACTAGAACGTGTTTGATAGAAAATATTCTGCTCAATTGAATAATACTTGCTTCAGCCATCAACAATCAATAGCAAGCTCCAGTATGAAGTTTGGAATTGGTATTTATCAAGAAATAACGACTCTTTTTAAACTTGCGTATTTTTTTAAATATTTTTATATTTACATTGCTGAAACTTTATAAAACTAAAATGTGTTTGATAGAAAATATCCTGTTCAATCGAATAGTACTTGCTTCAACCATTTAAAATCAATAGCAAGCTCAAGAATGAAGTTTGAAATTGGTACTTATCAAGGAATAACGACTATCTTTAAACTTGCGTATTTTTTTGTTTTTTTTTATATTTGCGTTACTGAAACGTTATAAAAATAAGATATATTTGATAAAAAATTTCCTGCTTAATCGAATGGTATTTGCTTCAAACACATACAGCTAAGAGCAAGCTCAAGAATGAAGTTTGAAATTGCTACTTATCAAGGAATAACGACTATTTTTAAACTTGCACATTTTTTTAAATTTTTTTATATTTACGTTGCCAAAACGTTATAAAACTAAAATGTGTTTGATAGAAAATATTTTGCTCAATCAAATAATACTTGCTTCAGCCATCTACAATCAATAGCAAGCTCAATAATGAAGTTTGAAATTGGTATTTATCAAGAAATAACGACTTTTTTTAAACTTGCGTATTTTTTTGATTTTTTTTATATTTACATTGTTGAAACCTTATAAAACTAAAATGTGTTTGATAGAAAATATCCTGCTCAATCAAATAGTACTTACTTCAACCATTTAGAATCAATAGCAAGCTCAAGAATGAAGTTTGAAATTGGTACCTATCAAGAAATAACGACTATTTTTAAACTTGCGCATTTTTTTAATTTTTTCATATTTACATTGCTGAAACGTTATAAAAGTAAAATTTATTTAATATAAAATTTCTTGCTTAATCGAATGGTATTTGCTTCAGCCACATACAGCTAAGAGCAAGCTCAAGAATGAAGTTTGAAATTGCTACCTATCAAGGAATATCGACTATCTATAGACTTGCGTATTTTTTTTATTTTTTTTATATTTACATTGCTGAAACGTTATAAAAATAAAACATGTTTGATAGAAAATTTCCGCTTAATCGAACGGTATTTGTTTCAACTATCTACAATTAATAGCAAGCTCAAGAATGAAGTTTGAAATTGGTATTTATCAAGAAATAACGACTCCTTTTAAACTTGCGTATTTTTTTAATTTTTTTTTATTTACATTGCTGAAACTTTATAAAGCTAGAATGTGTTTGATAGAAAATATCCTGCTCAATCGAATAGTACTTGCCGCAGCCATTTCAAATCAATAGCAAGCTCAAGAATAAAGTTTGAAATTGGTACTTATCAAGGAATAACGACTATTTTTAAACTTGCTCATTTTTTTAATTTTTTTTATATTTACATTGCTGAAACGTTATAAAGGTAAAATATATTTGATGGAAAATTTCCTGCTTAATCGAACGGTATTTGCTTCAACCATCTACAATTAACAGCAAGCTCAAAAATGAAGTTTGAAATTGGTACTTATTAAGGAATAACAACTATCTTTAAACTTTCGTATTTTTTTGATTTTTTTTATATTTACATTGTTGAAACGTTATAAGAGTAAAATATATTTGATAGAAAATTTCTTGCTTAATCGAATGGTGTTTGTTTCAGCTATCTACAATTAATAGCAAGCTCAAGAATAAAGTTTGAAATTGATACTTATCAAGAAATAACGACTATTTTTAAACTTGTGCATTTTTTTAATTTTTTTTATATTTACTTTGCTGAAACTTTATAAAACTAAAATGTGTTTGATATAAAATATCCTGCTCAATCGAATAATATTTGCTACAGTTATCTACAATCAATAGCAAGCTCAAGAATAAAGTTTGAAATTGGTATTTATCAAGAAATAACGACTCTTTTTAAACTTGCGTATTTTTTTAATTTTTTTTATATTTACATTGCTGAAACGTTATAAAAGTAAAATTTATTTGATAGAAAATTTTCTGCCTAATCGAATGGTATTTGCTTTAACCACATACAGCTAAGAGCAAGCTCAAGAATGAAGTTTGAAATTGCTACTTATCAAGGAATAACGACTATCTTTAAACTTGCGAAATTTTTTGATTTTTTTCATATTTACATTGCTAAAACTTTATAAAACTAAAATGTGTTTGATACAAAATATCCTGCTCAATCAAATAGTACTTGCTTCAACCATTTAGAATCAATAGCAAGCTCAAGAATGAAGTTTGAAATTGGTACTTAGCAAGGAATAACGACTATTTTTAAACTTGCGAATTTTTTTAATTTTTTATATATTTACATTGCTGAAACGTTATAAAAGTAAAATTTATTTGATAGAAAATTTTCTGCCTAATCGAATGGTATTTGCTTTAACCACATACAGCTAAGAGCAAGCTCAAGAATGAAGTTTGAAATTGCTACTTATCAAGGAATAACGACTATCTTTAAACTTGCGAAATTTTTTGATTTTTTTCATATTTACATTGCTAAAACTTTATAAAACTAAAATGTGTTTGATAGAAAATATCCTGCTCAATCAAATAGTACTTGCTTCAACCATTTAGAATCAATAGCAAGCTCAAGAATGAAGTTTGAAATTGGTACTTAGCAAGGAATAACGACTATTTTTAAACTTGCGAATTTTTTTAATTTTTTATATATTTACATTGCTGAAACGTTATAAAAGTAAAATCTATTTGATAGAAAATTTTCTGCTTAATCGAATGGTATTTGCCTTAACCACATACAGCTAAGAGCAAGCTCAAGAATGAAGTTTGAAATTGCTACTTATCAAGGAATAACGACTATCTTTAAACTTGCGAAATTTTTTGATTTTTTTCATATTTACATTGCTAAAACTTTATAAAACTAAAATGTGTTTGATAGAAAATATCCTGCTCAATCGAATAATATTTGCTTCAGCCATCTACAATCAATAGGAAGCTCAAGAGTGAAGTTTGAAATTGGTATTTATCAAGAAATAACGACTCTCTTTAAACTTGCGTATTTTTTTAATTTTTTTTATATTTACATTGCTGAAACTTTATAAAACTAGAATGTGTTTGATAGAAAATATTCTGTTCAATCAAATAGTATTTGCTTCAACCATTTAAAATCAATAGCAAGCTCAAGAATGAAGTTTGAAATTGGTACTTATCAAGGAATAACGACTATTTTTAAACTTGCGTATTTTTTTTGATTTTTTTTATATTTACATTGCTGAAACTTTATAAAACTAAAATGTGTTTGATATAAAATATCCTGCTCAATCGAATAATATTTGCTACAGTTATCTACAATCAATAGCAAGCTCAAGAATAAAGTTTGAAATTGGTATTTATCAAGAAATAACGACTCTTTTTAAACTTGCGTATTTTTTTAATTTTTTTTATATTTACATTGCTAAAACTTTATAAAACTAGAACGTGTTTGATAGAAAATATCCTGCTCAATCAAATAGTACTTGCTTCAACCATTTAGAATCAATAGCAAGCTCAAGAATGAAGTTTGAAATTGGTACTTATCAAGGAATAACGACTATTTTTAAACTTGCGTATTTTTTTGATTTTTTTTATATTTACATTGCTGAAACTTTATAAAACTAAAATGTGTTTGATACAAAATATCCTGCTCAATCGAATAATATTTGCTTCAGCCATCTACAATCAATAGGAAGCTCAAGAGTGAAGTTTGAAATTGGTATTTATCAAGAAATAACGACTCTCTTTAAACTTGCGTATTTTTTTAATTTTTTTTATATTTACATTGCTGAAACTTTATAAAACTAGAACGTGTTTGATAGAAAATATTCTGCTCAATTGAATAATACTTGCTTCAGCCATCAACAACCAATAGCAAGCTCAAGTATGAAGTTTGGAATTGGTATTTATCAAGAAATAACGACTCTTTTTAAACTTGCGTATTTTTTTAAATATTTTTATATTTACATTGCTGAAACTTTATAAAACTAAAATGTGTTTGATAGAAAATATCCTGTTCAATCGAATAGTACTTGCTTCAACCATTTAAAATCAATAGCAAGCTCAAGAATGAAGTTTGAAATTGGTACTTATCAAGGAATAACGACTATCTTTAAACTTGCGTATTTTTTTGTTTTTTTTTATATTTGCGTTACTGAAACGTTATAAAAATAAGATATATTTGATAAAAAATTTCCTGCTTAATCGAATGGTATTTGCTTCAAACACATACAGCTAAGAGCAAGCTCAAGAATGAAGTTTGAAATTGCTACTTATCAAGGAATAACGACTATTTTTAAACTTGCACATTTTTTTAAATTTTTTTATATTTACGTTGCCAAAACGTTATAAAACTAAAATGTGTTTGATAGAAAATATTTTGCTCAATCAAATAATACTTGCTTCAGCCATCTACAATCAATAGCAAGCTCAATAATGAAGTTTGAAATTGGTATTTATCAAGAAATAACGACTTTTTTTAAACTTGCGTATTTTTTTGATTTTTTTTATATTTACATTGTTGAAACCTTATAAAACTAAAATGTGTTTGATAGAAAATATCCTGCTCAATCAAATAGTACTTACTTCAACCATTTAGAATCAATAGCAAGCTCAAGAATGAAGTTTGAAATTGGTACCTATCAAGAAATAACGACTATTTTTAAACTTGCGCATTTTTTTAATTTTTTCATATTTACATTGCTGAAACGTTATAAAAGTAAAATTTATTTAATATAAAATTTCTTGCTTAATCGAATGGTATTTGCTTCAACCACATACAGCTAAGAGCAAGCTCAAGAATGAAGTTTGAAATTGCTACCTATCAAGGAATATCGACTATCTATAGACTTGCGTATTTTTTTTATTTTTTTTATATTTACATTGCTGAAACGTTATAAAAATAAAACATGTTTGATAGAAAATTTCCGCTTAATCGAACGGTATTTGTTTCAACTATCTACAATTAATAGCAAGCTCAAGAATGAAGTTTGAAATTGGTATTTATCAAGAAATAACGACTCCTTTTAAACTTGCGTATTTTTTTAATTTTTTTTTATTTACATTGCTGAAACTTTATAAAGCTAGAATGTGTTTGATAGAAAATATCCTGCTCAATCGAATAGTACTTGCCGCAGCCATTTCAAATCAATAGCAAGCTCAAGAATAAAGTTTGAAATTGGTACTTATCAAGGAATAACGACTATTTTTAAACTTGCTCATTTTTTTAATTTTTTTTATATTTACATTGCTGAAACGTTATAAAGGTAAAATATATTTGATGGAAAATTTCCTGCTTAATCGAACGGTATTTGCTTCAACCATCTACAATTAACAGCAAGCTCAAAAATGAAGTTTGAAATTGGTACTTATTAAGGAATAACAACTATCTTTAAACTTTCGTATTTTTTTGATTTTTTTTATATTTACATTGTTGAAACGTTATAAGAGTAAAATATATTTGATAGAAAATTTCTTGCTTAATCGAATGGTGTTTGTTTCAGCTATCTACAATTAATAGCAAGCTCAAGAATAAAGTTTGAAATTGATACTTATCAAGAAATAACGACTATTTTTAAACTTGTGCATTTTTTTAATTTTTTTTATATTTACTTTGCTGAAACGTTATAAAGGTAAAATTTATTTGATAAAAAATTTCCTGCTTAATCGAACGGTATTTGCTTCAACTACATACAGCTAAGAGCAAGCTCAAGAATGAAGTTTGAAATTGCTACTTATCAAGGAATAACGACTATATTTAAACTTGCGAATTTTTTTGATTTTTTTTATATTTACATTGCTGAAACGTTATAAAAATAAGATGTATTTGATAGAAAATTTTCTGCATGATCGAACGGTATTTGTTTCAACTATCTACAATTAATAGCAAGCTAAAGAATGAAGTTTGAAATTGGTATTTATCAAGAAATAACGACTCTTTTTAAACTTGAGTATTTTTTTAATTTTTTTTTATTTACATTGCTGAAACGTTATAAAAGTAAAATCTATTTGATAAAAAATTTCCTGCTTAATCGAATGGTATTTGTTTCAATCATCTACAATTAACAGTAAGCTCAAAAATAAAGTTTGAATATGGTACTTATTAAGGAATAACGACTATCTTTACACTTGCGTATTTTTTTGATTTTTTTATTTTTATATTGCTGAAACATTATAAAACTAAAATGTGTTTGATAGAAAATATCCTAATTAATCAAATGGTATTTGCTTTAACTATCTGCAATTAATAGCATACTCAAGAATGAAGTTTGGAATTGGTATTTTTCAAGAAATAACGACTCTCTTTAAACTTGCGTATTTTTTTGATTTTTTTTATATTTACATTGCTGAAACGTTATAAAAGTAAGATGTGTTTGATAAAAAATTTTTTGCTTAATCGAACGGTATTTGCTTCAGCCACATACAGCTAATAGCAAGCTCAAGAATGAAGTTTGAATTTGGTACTTATCAAGGAATAACGACTATCTTTAAACTTGCGCATTTTTTTAATTTTTTTATATTTATATTGCTGAAACGTTATAAAAATAAAATGTATATGATAGAAAATTTTCTGCTCAATTAAATGGCATTTGCTTTTACCATCTACAATTAATAGCAAGCTCAAGAATAAAGTTTGAAATTGGTACTTATCAAGGAATAACGACTATCTTTAAACTTGCGCATTTTTTTAATTTTTTTATATTTATATTGCTGAAACGTTATAAAAATAAGATGTATTTGATAGAAAATTTTTTGTTCAATCAAATGGTACTTGCTTCAACCATCTTCAATTAATAGCAAGCACAAGAATAAAGTTTGAAATTGGTACTTATCAAGAAATAACGACTACTTTTAAACTTGCGCATTTTTTTAATTTTTTCTAATTTAAATTGCTGAAACGTTATAAAAGTAAAATGTATTTGATAGAAAATTTTTTGCCTAATCAAATGGTATTTGCTTTAACCATCTACAGTTAATAGCAAGCTCAAGAAAGAAGTTTTAAATTGGTACTTATCAAGGAATAACGACTATCTTTAAACTTGCGCGTTTTTTTAATTTTTTTTATACTCACATTGCTGAGACGTTATAAAAGTAAGATGTATTTAACACAGAATTTCCTGCTCAATCAAATGGTACTTGTTTTAACCATCTACAATTTATAGCAAGCTCAATAATAAAGTTTGAAATTGGTACTTATCAAGGAATAACGACTATCTTTAAACTTGCGCATTTTTTAAATTTTTTTTATATTTACTTTGCTGAAACGTTATAAAAGTGTAATGTATTAGATAGAAAATTTCCTGCTTAATCAAACGGTATTTGTCTTAACTATCCACAATTAATATCATGCTCAAGAATGAAGTTTGAATTTGGTATTTATCATGAAATAACGACTCTTCTTAAACTTGCGTATTTTTTTAATTTTTTTTATATTTACATTGCTGAAACGTTATAAAAGTAAGTCACAATTAATAGAAAATTTTCTGCTTAATCAAATGGTTTTTGCTTCAATCACATACAGCTAAGAGCAAGCTCAAGAATGAAGTTTGAAATTGCTACTTATCAAGGAATAACGACTATCTTTAAACTTGCGTATTTTTTTGATTTTTTTAAATTGCATTGCTGAAACGTTAAAAAAATAAGATATATTTGATAGAAAATTTCCTGCTTAATCGAATGGTATTTGTTTCAACCAGCTACAATTAATAGCAAGCTCAAAAATAAAGTTTGAATTTGGTATTTATCAAGAAATAACAACTCTTTTTAAACTTGCGAATTTTTTTAATTTTTTTAATATTTACATTGCTGAAACGTTATAAAAGTAAGATATAATTAATAGAAAATTTCCTGCTTAATCGAATGGTATTTGCTTCAACCATCTACAATTAACAGCAAGCTCAAAAATGATGTTTGAAATTGGTTCTTATTAAGGAATAACGACTATCTTTAAACTTGCGTATTTTTTTGATTTTTTTTATATTTACATTGCTAAAACATTATAAAACTAAAATGTGTTTGTTATAAAATATCCTGCTTAATCAAATAGTACTTGCTTCAACCATCTACAATCAATAGCATACTCAAAAATGAAGTTTGAAATTGGTATTTATTAAGGAATAACGACTATATTTAAACTTGCGTATTTTTTTAATTTTTTTTATATTTACATTGTTGAAGCTTTATAAAACTAGAACGTTTTTGATAAAAAATATCCTGTTCAATCGAATAGTACTTGCTTCAATCATCTAAAATCAATAGCAAGCTCAAGAATGAAGTTTGAATTTGGTACTTATCAAGAAATAACGACTATTTTTAAACTTGCAAATTTTTTTAATTTTTTTTATATTTACATTGTTGAAACGTTATAAGAGTAAGATATATTTGATAGAAAATTTCCTGCTTAATCGAACGGTATTTGCTTCAACCATCTACAATTAATAGCAAGCTCAAAAATGAAGTTTGAAATTGGTTCTTATTAAGGAATAATATAAAACTATAATGTGTTTGATAGAAAATATCCTGCTTAATCAAATAGTATTTGCTTCAACCATGTGCAATCAATAGCGTACTCAAAAATGAAGTTTGAAATTGGTATTTATTAAGGAATAACGAATATCTTTAAACTTGCGTATTTTTTTGATTTTTTTTATATTTACATTGCTGAAACGTTTTAAAAGTAGGATGTATTTGATAGAAAATTTCCTGCTCAAATAAATGGTATTTGTTTCAACCATCTGTAGTTAATAGCAAGCTCAAGAATAAAGTTTGAAGTTGGTACTTATCAAGGAATAACGACTATCTTTAAACTTGCGTATTTTTTTGATTTTATTTATATTTACATTGTTGAAACTTTATAAAACTAAAATGTGTTGGATATAAAATATCCTGCTCAGTCGAAAAATACTTGCTTCAACCATTTAAAATCAATAGCAAGCTCAAGAATGAAGTTTGAAATTGGTACTTATCAAGGAATAACGACTATCTATAACTTGCGTATTTTTTTGATTTTTTTTATATTTACATTGCTGAAACGTTATAAAATTAAGATACATTTGATAGAAATTTTTTTGCTTAATCGAATGGTATTTGTTTCAACCATCTACAATTAATAGCAAGCTCAAGAATGAAGTTTGAATTTGGTATTTATCAAGAAATAACAACTCTTTTTACACTTGCGTATTTTTTTAATTTTTTTTATTTACATTGCTGAAATGTTATGAAAGTAAAATTTATTTGATATAAAATTTCCTGCCTAATCGAATGGTATTTGCTTTAACCCTTTACAATTAACAGCAAGCTCAAGAATAAAGTTTGAAATTGGTGCTTATCAAGGAATAACGACTACTTTTAAGCTTGCGTAATTTTTTAATTTTTTTTTATTTACATTGCTGAAACGTTATGAAAGTAAAATTCATTTGATATAAAATTTCCTGCCTAATCGAATGGTATTTGCTTTAACCCTTTACAATTAACACAAGCTCAAGAATAAAGTTTGAAATTGGTGCTTATCAAGGAATAACGAATACTTTTAAACTTGCGCATTTTATAATTTTTTTTATATTTACATTGCTGAAACGTTATAAAAGTAAGATATAGTTGATAGAAAATTTCCTGTTTAATCAAACAGTATTTGCTTCAACCACATACAGCTAATAGCAAGCTCAAGTTAAAGTTTGAAGTTGGTACTTATCAAGGAATAACGACTATTTTTAAACTTGCGTATTTTTTTGAGTTTCGTTATATTTACATTGCGGAAACTTTATAAAACTAAAACGTGTTTGATAGAAAATATCCTGCTTAATCGAATAGTACTTGCCTCAGCCATTTACAATTAATAGCATACTTAAAAATAAAGTTTGAAATTGGTATTTATCAAGGAATAACGACTACTTTTAAACTTGCGTATTTTTTTGATTTTTTTTATATTTACATTGCTGAAACGTTATAAAGATAAAATATAATTGATAGAAAATTTCCTGTTTAATTGAATGGTATTTAATTCAACAATCTACAATTAATAGCAAGCTCAAAAATAAAGTTTAAAATTGGTACTTATCAAGGAATAACGACTATCTTTAAACTTGCGTATTTTTTTGATTTTTTTTATAATTACATTGCTAAAACTCCATAAAACTAAAATGTGTTTGATAGAATATTTCCTGTTTAATTGAACGGTATTTGTTTCAACCATCTACAATTAATAGCAAGCTCAAGAATGAAGTTTAAAATTGGTTCTTATTAAGGAATAACGACTATCTTTAAACTTGCGTATTTTTTCAATTTTTTCTATATTCACATTGCTGAAACGTTATTAAAGTAAAATGTATTTAATAGAAAATTTCTTGCTCAATGGAACGGTATTTGCTTTAACTACATACAGCTAATAGCAAGCTCAAGAATAAAGTTTGAAATTGGTACTTATCAAGTAATAACGATTATCTTTAAACTTGCGTATTTTTTTGATTTTTTTTATATTTACATTGTTAAAATGTTATAAAAATAAGATATATATAATAGAAAATTTCCTGCTTAATCGAATGGTATATGTTTCAACTATCTACAATTAATAGCAAGCTCAAGAATAAAGTTTGAAATTGGTATTTATCAAGAAATAAGGACTCTTTTTAAACTTCCGTATTTTTTTTTATTTACATTGCTGAAACGTTATGATAGTAAAATTTATTTGATATAAAATTTCCTGCCTAATCGAATGGTATTTGCTTTAACCTTTACAATTAACAGCAAGCTCAAGAATAAAGTTTGTAATTGGTGCTTATCAAGGAATAACGACTACTTTTAAACTTGCGCATTTTATAATTTTTTTTATATTTACATTGCTGAAACGTTATAAAAGTAAGATATATTTAATAGAAAATTTCCTGCTAAATCGAATGGTATTTGCTTTAACCCTTTACAATTAACAGCAAGCTCAAGAATGAAGTTTGAATTTGGTGCTTATCAAGGAATAACGACTATTTTTAAACTTGCGCAATTTTTAATTTTTTTTATATTTACATTGCAGAAACGTTATAAAAGTAACCTGTAGTTGATAGAAAATTTCCTGCTTAATCAAACGGAATTTGTTTCAACCACATACAGCTAATAGCAAGCTCAAAAATGAAGTTTGAAATTGGTACTTATCAAGGAATAACGACTATCTTTAAACTTGCGTATTTTTTTGATTCTTTTTATATTTGCATTGCTGAAATGTTATAAAAATAAAATTCATTTGATAGAAAATTTTTTGTTTAATTGAATGGTGTTTGCTTCAACCATCTAGAATTAATATCAAGCTCAAAAATGAAGTTTGAAATTGGTACTTATCAAGGAATAACGACTATCTTTTAACTTGCGTATTTTTTTGAGTTTCTTTATATTTACATTGCTGAAACTTTATAAAACTAAAACGTGTTTGATAGAAAATATCCCACTTAATCGAACAGTACTTGCGTCAACCATCTACAATTAATAGCAAGCTCAAGAATGAAGTTTGAAATTGGTATTTATTAAGAAATAACGACTCTCTTTAATCTTGCGTATTTTTTTGATTTTTTTATCTTTACATTGTTGAAACGTTATAAAAGTAGAATGTATTTGATAGAAAATTTCCTGTTCAAGCGAATGGTACTTGTGCCAACTATCTACAATTAGTAGAAAGCTCAAGAATAAAGTTTGAAATTGGTACTTATCAAGGAATAACGACTATCTTTAAACTTGCGTATTTTTTTGATTTTTTTTATAATTACATTGCTAAATCTTTACGAAACTAAAATGTGTTTGATAGAAAATATCCTGCTCAATCGAATATTATTTGCTTCAACCATCTACAACCAATAGCAAGCTCAAGAATGAAGTTTGAAATTGGTATTTATCAAGAAATGACGACTCTCTTAAAACTTGCGTATTTTTTTGATTTTTTTTATATTTACATTGTTGAAGCGTCATAACAGTAGAATGTATTTGATAGAAAATTTCCTGCTCAAGCGAATGGTACTTGTGCCAACTACCTACAGTGAATAGCAAGCTCAAGAATAAAGTTTGAAGTTGGTACTTATCAAGGAATAACGACTATATTTAAACTTGTGCATTTTTTTAATTTTTTTATATTTATATTGCCGAAACGTTATAAAAGTAAAATGTATTTTATAGAAAATTTTCTGCCTAATCGAATGGTATTTGCTTTTACCATCTACAATTAATAGCAAGCTCAAGAATAAAGTTTGAAATTGGTACTTATGAAGGAATAACGAATATCTTTAAACTTGCGTATTTTTTTGATTTTTTTTATATTTGCATTGCTGAAACAATATACAAATAAAATACATTTGATAGAAAATTTCCTGTTTAATTGAATGGTATTTGTTTCAACCATCTACAATTAATAGCAAGCTCAAGAATGAAGTTTGAAATTGGTATTTATCAAGAAATAACAACTCTTTTTAAACTTGCGTATTTTTTTAATTTTTTTTATATTTACATTGCTGAAACGTTATAAAGGTAAAATGTATTTGATAGAAAATTTTCTGCTCAATCGAATGGTACTTGTTTCAACCATCTGCAATTAATAGCAAGCTCAAGAATGAAGTTTGAAATTGGTATTTATCAAGAAATAACGACTATTTTTAAACTTGCGCATTTTTTTATTTTTTTTTATATTTACATTGCTGAAACGTTATAAAAGTAAGATATATTTGATAGAAAATTTTCTGTTTAATCAAATGGTATTTGCTTTAACCCTTTACAATTAACAGCAAGCTCAAGAATAAAGTTTGAATTTGGTGCTTATCAAGGAATAACGACTATTTTTAAACTTGCGCATTTTTTAATTTTTTTTATATTTACATTGCTGAAACGTTATAAAAGTAACTTGTGGTTGATAGAAAATTTCCTGCTTAATCAAACGGAATTTGCTTCAAGCACATACAGCTAATAGCAAGCTTAAAAATGAAGTTTGAAATTGGGACTTATCAAGGAATAACGACTATCTATAAACTTGCGTATTTTTTAGATTTTTTTTATATTTACATTGTTGAAACGTTATAAAAATAAAATACATTTGATAGAAAATTTTTTGTTCAATTGAATGGTATTTGCTTCAACCATCTACAGTTAATAGCAAGCTCAAGTATAAAGTTTGAAGTTGGTACTTATCAAGGAATAACGACTATTTTTAAACTTGCGTATTTTTTTGAGTTTCGTTATATTTACATTGCTGAAACTTTATAAAACTAAAACGTGTTTGATAGAAAATATCCTGCTCAATCGAATAGTACTTGCCTCAACCATTTACAATTAATAGCATACTTAAAAATAAAGTTTGAAATTGGTATTTATCAAGGAATAACGACTATTTTTAAACTTGCGTATTTTTTTGATTTTTTTTATATTTACATTGCTGAAACGTTATAAAGATGAAATATAATTGATAGAAAATTTCCTGTTTAATTGAATGGTATTTAATTCAACAATCTACAATTAATAGCAAGCTCAATAATAACGTTTAAAATTGGTACTTATCAAGGAATAACGACTATCTTTAAACTTGCGTATTTTTTTGATTTTTTTTATAATTACATTGCTAAAACTCCATAAAACTAAAATGTGTTTGATAGAAAATTTCCTGTTTAATTGAACGGTATTTGTTTCAACCATCTACAATTAATAGCAAGCTCAAGAATGAAGTTTAAAATTGGTTCTTATTAAGGAATAACGACTATATTTAAACTTGCGTATTTTTTTAATTTTTTCTATATTCACATTGCTGAAACGTTATTAAAGTAAAATGTATTTAATAGAAAATTTCTTGCTCAATGGAACGGTATTTGCTTTAACTACATACAGCTAATAGCAAGCTCAAGAGTAAAGTTTGAAATTGGTACTTATCAAGTAATAACGATTATCTTTAAACTTGCGTATTTTTTTGATTTTTTTTATATTTACATTGTTAAAATGTTATAAAAATAAGATATATATAATAGAAAATTTCCTGCTTAATCGAATGGTATATGTTTCAACTATTTACAATTAATAGCAAGCTCAAGAATAAAGTTTGAAATTGGTATTTATCAAGAAATAAGGACTCTTTTTAAACTTCCGTATTTTTTTAATTTTTTTTTATTTACATTGCTGAAACGTTATGATAGTAAAATTTATTTGATATAAAATTTCCTGCCTAATCGAATGGTATTTGCTTTAACCCTTTACAATTAACAGCAAGCTCAAGAATAAAGTTTGTAATTGGTGCTTATCAAGGAATAACGACTACTTTTAAACTTGCGCATTTTATAATTTTTTTTATATTTACATTGCTGAAACGTTATAAAAGTAAGATATATTTAATAGAAAATTTCCTGCTTAATCGAATGGTATTTGCTTTAACCCTTTACAATTAACAGCAAGCTCAAAAATAAAGTTTGAAATTGGTACTTATTAAGGAATAACGACTATCTTTAAACTTGCGCATTTTTTTAATTTTTTTATATTTAAATTGTTGAAACGTTATAAAAGTAAGATGTATTTGATAGAAAATTTTCTGCCTAATCGAATGGTATTTGCTTTTACCATCTACAATTCATAGCAAGCTCAAGAATAAAGTTTGAAATTGGTACTTATCAAGAAATAACGACTATTTTTAAACTTGCGCAATTTTTTAATTTTTTTTATATTTACATTGCTGAAACGTAATAAAAGTAAAATATGTTTGATAGAAAATTTTCTGCCTAATCGAATGGTATTTGCTTCAACCATCTACAATTAACAGCAAGCTCAAAAATGAAGTCTGAAATTGGTTCTTATTAAGGAATAACGACTATCTTTAAACTTGCGTATTTTTTTGATTTTTTTTTATATTTACATTGTTGAAACATTATAAAGCTAAAATTTGTTTGATAGAAAATATCCTGCTTAATCAAATAGTACTTGCTTCAACTATCTATAGTTAATAGCAAGCTCAAGAATGAAGTTTGAATTTGGTACTTATCAAGAAATAACGACTATTTTTAAACTTGCGCATTTTTTTAATTTTTTTTTATATTTACATTGCTGAAACGTTATAAAAGTAAGATACATTTGATAGAAAATTTCCCGCTTAATCAAATGGTATTTGCCTCAACTATCTACAATCAACAGCAAGCTCAAAAATGAAGTTTGAATTTGGTACTTATTAAGGAATAACGACTATCTTTAAACTTGAGTATTTTTTTGATTTTTTTTATATTTACGTTGATGAAACATTATAAAGCTAAAATGTGTTTGATAGAAAAAATCCTGTTCAATCAAATAGTATTTGCTTCAACCATCTACAATCAATAGCATACTCAAATATAAAGTTTGAAATTGGTATTTATCAAGGAATAACGACTATCTTTAAACTTGCGTATTTTTTTGATTTTTTTTACATTTACATTGCTGAAACGTTATAAAAATAAGATATATTTGATAGAAAATTTCCTGCTTAATTGAATGGTATTTGTTTTAACCATCTACAATTAATAGCAAGCTCAAGAATAAAGTTTGAAATTGGTATTTATCAAGAAATAACAACTCTTTTTAAACTTGCGTATTTTTTTGTTTTTTTTTATATTTACATTGCTGAAACTTTATAAAGCTAGAATGTGTTTGATAGAAAATATCCGGCTTAATCGAATAGTGCTTGCTTCAACCATTTAAAGTCAATAGCAAGCTCAAGAATGAAGTTTGAAATTGGTACTTATCAAGAAATAACGACTATTTTTAAACTTGGGTATTTTTTTAATTTTTTTTATATTTACATTGCTGAAACGTTATAAAAGTAAGATATATTTGACAGAAAATTTCTTGCTTAATCAAATGGTGTTTGCTTCAACCTTCTGCAGTTAATAGCAAGCTCAAGAATAAAGTTTGAAATTGGTACTTATCAAGGAATAACGACTATCTTTAAACTTGCAAATTTTTTTGAATTTTTTTGTTTACATTGTCGAAACGTTATAAAAGTAGAATGTATTTAATAGAAAATTTTCTGCTCAGTCGAATGGTACTTGTGCCAACCATCTACAATTAATAGCAAGCTCAAGAATAAAGTTTGAAATTAGTTTTTATCAAAAAATAACGACTATCTTTAAACTTGCGCATTTTTTTAATTTTTTTTTATTTACATTGCTGAAACGTTAAAAAACATGTATTTGATAAAAAAATTTATGCTTAATTGAGTGGTGTTTGTTTCAACCATCTACAGTTAATAGCAAGCTTAAGAATGAAGTTTGAAATTGGTACTTATCAAGGAATACCGACTACTTTTAAACTTGCGCATTTTTTTAATTTTTTTTATATTTACATTGCTGAGACGTTATAAGAATTAAATGTATTTAATGGGAAATTTTTTGCTTAATCGAACGGTATTTACTTCAACTATCTACAATTAATAGCAAGCTCAAGAATAAAGTTTGAGATTGGTACTTATCAAGAAATAACAACTATCTTTAAACTTGCGCATTTTTTTAATTTTTTTTATTTACATTGCTGAAACGTTAAAAAAGTAGAATTTATTTGATAGAAAATTTTCTGTTTAATCGAATGGTGCTTGTTTCAACCATCTACAATTAATAGCAAGCTCAAAAATAAAGTTTGAATTTGGTACTTATCAAGGAATAACAACTATATTTAAACCTGCGCATTTTTTTAATATTTTTTATATTTACGTTGCTAAAACGTTATAAAAGTAAAATGTGTTTGATGAAAAGTTTTCTGCTTAATCGAATGGTATTTGCTTTAACCATCTACAATTAATAGCAAGCTTAAGAATGAAGTTTGAAATTGGTACTTATCAAAATTTCCTGCTCAATCGATTGGTACTTGTGTCGACCATCTACAATTAATAGCAAGCTCAAGAATATTGTTTGAAATTGGTACTTATCAAGAAATAACAACTATCTTTAAACTTGCGTATTTTTTTGATTTTTTTTATATTTACATTGCTAAAACTCTATAAAACTAAAATGTGTTTGATAGAAAATATCCTGCTTAATCGCATAATACTTGTCTTAACTATCTAAAATTAATAGCAAGCTCAAGAATGAAGTATGAAATTGGTATTTATCAAGAAATAACGACTCTTTTTAAACTTGCGATTTTTTTAATTTTTTTTATATTTTCATTGCTGAAATGTTATAAAAGTAAAATGTATTTGATAGGAAATTTTCCGCTCAATCGAATGGTACTGGCTTTAACCATCTACGATTAATAGCAAGCTCAAGAATAAAGTTTGAAATTGGTACTTATCAAGGAATAACAACTATCTTTAAACTTGCGCATTTTTTTATTTTTTTTTATATTTACATTGCTGAAACGTTATAAAAGTAAAATGTATTTGATAGAAAATATCCTGCTCAATCGAATAATACTTGTTTTAACCATTTGCAATCAATAGCAAGCTCAAGAATGAAGTTTGAAATTGGTACTTATCAAGGAATAACGACTATCTTTAAACTTGCGCATTTTTTTAATTTTTTTTATATTTACATTGCTAAGACGTTACGAAAGTAGGATATATTTGATAGGAAATTTTCTGCTTAATTGAACAATATTTCCTTTAACCATCTACAATTAATAGCAAGCTCAAGAATGGAGTTTGAATTTAGTACTTATCAAAGAATAACAACTATCTTTAAACTTTCGTATTTTTTTCATTTTTTTTATATTTACAATGCTCAAACTTTATAAAACTAAAATGTTTTCATAGAAAATATCCTGCTCAATCAAATAATACTTGTTTTAATTATCTACAATCAATAGCAAGCTCAGGAATTAAGTTTGAAATTGGTATTTATCAAGAAATAACAACTCTTTTTAAACTTGCGTATTTTTTTGATTTTTTTTACATTTACATTGCTGAAACGTTATAAAAATAAGACATATTTGATAGAAAATTTCCTGCTTAATTGAATGGTATTTGCTTTAACCATCTACAGTTAATAGCAAGCTCAAGAATGAAGTTTGAAATTGGTATTTATCAAGAAATAACCACTCTTTTTAAACTTGCGTATTTTTTTTTATATTTACATTGCTGAAACTTTATAAAACTAAAATGTGTTTGATAGAAAATATCCCGCTCAATCGAATAATACTTGTTTTAACCATCTACAATCAATAGCAAGCTCAAGAATGAAGTTTGAAATTGGTATTTATCAAGAAATAACAACTCTCTTTAAACTTGCGTATTTTTTTGATTTTTTTTATATTTACATTGCTAAAACTCTATAAAACTAAAATGTGTTTAATAGAAAATATTTTGCTCAATCGAATAGTATTTGCTTCAACCATTTACAATCAATAGCAAGCTCAAGAATGAAGTTTGAAATTGGTATTTATCAAGAAATAACGATTCTTTTTAAACTTGCGCAATTTTTTAATTTTATTTATGTTTTCATTGCTGAAACGTTATAAAAGTAAAATGATGTATTTGATAGAAAATTTTCTGCTTAATCGAACGGTATTTGCCTTAACCACCTGCAATCAATAACAAGCTCAAAAATGAAGTTTGAAATTGGTACTTATCAAGGAATAACGACTACTTGATAAGTACCAATTTCAAACTTTATTGTTGAGCTTGCTGTGTTGACACAAATACAATTCGATTGAGCAGAAAATTTCCTATTAAATTTATCTAACTTTTATAACGTTTCAATAATGTAAATATAAAAAAAATCAAAAAAATACGCAAGTTTAAAGAGAGTCGTTGTTTCTTGATAAATACCAATTTCAAACTTCATTCTTGAGCTTGCTATTGATTGTAGATGGTTGAGGCAAGTACTATTCGATTGAGCAGGATATTTTCTATCAAACACATTTTAGCTCCATAATGTTTCAGCAATGTAAATAAAAAAAAAATTAAAAAAATACGCAAGTTTATAGATAGTCGTTATTCCTTAATAAGTACCAATTTCAAACTTTATTTTTGAGCTTGCTGTTAATTGTAGATGGTTGAAGCAAATACCATTTGATTAAGCGAGAAAATTTCTATTAAATATATCTTACTTTTATAACCTTTCAGCAATGTAAATATAAAAAAAATTTTAAAAATGCGCAAGTTTAAAAATAGTCGTTATTCCTTGATAGGTACCAATTTTAAACTTCATTTTTGAGCTTGCTATTGATTTTAAATGGTTGAAGCAAGTAATATTTGATTGAGCAGGATATTTTCTATCAAACACATTTAAGTTTTATAAAGTTTCAACAATGTCAATATAAAAAAAAATCAAAAAAATATGCAAGTTTAAAAAGAGTGGTTATTTATTGATAAATACCAATTTCAAACTTCATTCTTGAGCTTGCTATTGATTGTACATGGCTGAAGCAAGTATAATTCGATTGAGCAGAATATTTTTTATCAAACACATGTTAGTTTTATAACGTTTCGGCAATGTAAATATAAAAAAAATTAAAATAATGCGCAAGTTTAAAAATAGTCGTTATTCCTTGAAAAGTACTAATTTCAAACTTCATTCTTGAGCTTGCTATTGATTTTAAATGGTTGAAGCAAGTAACATTCGCTTGACCAGGATATTTTCTATCAAACGCATTCTAGCTTTATAAAGTTTCAGCAATGTAAATATAAAAAAACTCAAAAAAATACGCAAGTTTAAAAAGAGTCGTTATTTATTGATAAATACCAATTTCAAACTTCATTCTTGAGCTTGCTATTGATTGTAGATGGCTAAAGCAAGTATTATTCAATTAAGCAGGATATTTTTTATCAAACACATTTCAGTTTTATAACGATTGAACAATGTAAATATAAAAAAAATTAAAATAATGCGCAAGTTTAGAAATAGTCGTTATTTCTTGATAAGTACTAATTTCAAACTACATTCATGAGCTTGCTATTGATTTTAAATGGTTAAAGCAAGTAATATTTGATTGAGCAGGATATTTGCTATCAAACACATTCTAGTTTTATGAAGTTTCAGCAATGCAAATATAAAAAAAATCAAAAAAATACGCAAGTTCATAGATAGTCGATATTCCTTGATAAGTAGCAATTTTAAACTTCATTTTTGAGCTTGCTCTTAGCTGTATGTGGTTGAAGCAAATATCATTCGATTAAGCAGGAAATTTTCTATTAAATTAATTTTACTTTTATAACGTTTCAGCAATGTAAATATAAAAAAAATTAAAAAAATGCGCAAGTTTAAAAATAGTCGTTATTACTTGATAAGTACCAATTTCAAACTTCATTCTTGAGCTTGCTATTGATTTTAAATGGTTAAAGCAAGTAATATTTGATTAAGCAGTATATTTTCTATTAAACACATTTTAGTTTTATAATGTTTTAGCAATGTAAATATAAAAAAAATCAAAAAAATACGCAAGTTTATAGATAGTCGATATTCCTTTATAAGTAGCAATTTCAAACTCCATTCTTGAGCTTGCTCTTAGCTGTATGTGTTTGAAGCAAATACCATTCGATTAAGCAGGAAATTTTCTTTCAAATAAATTTTACTTTTATAACGTTTCAGCAATATAATATAAAAAAAATTAAAAAAATGCGCAAGTTTAAAAGTAGTCGTTATTCCTTGATAAGTACCATATTCAAACTTCATTCTTGAGCTTGCTATTGAATTTAAATGGTTGAAGCAAGTAATATTAGATTGAGCAGAATATTTTCTATTAAACACATTTTAGTTTTATAAAGTTTCAGCAATGTAAATATAAAAAAAATCAAAAAAATTTGCAAGTTTAAAAAGAGTCGTTATTTCTTGATAAGTACCAATTTCAAACTTCATTCTTGAGCTTGCTATTGACTGTAGATGGTTGAGGCAAGTACTATTCGATTGAGCAGGATATTTTCTATCAAACGCATTTTAGCTTTATAAAGTTTCAGCAATGTAGATATAAAGAAACTCAAAAGAATACGCAAGTTTAAAGATAGTCGTTATTCCTTGATAAGTACCAATTTCAAACTTCATTCTTGAGCTTGCTATTAATTGTAAATGGTTGAAACAAATACCATTCAATTAAGCAAAAAATTTTTTATCAAATGTATCTTATTTTTATAACGTTTCAACAATGTAAATATAAAAAAAATCAAAAAAATACGCAAGTTTAAAAATAGTCGTTATTCCTTGATAAGTACCAATTTCAAACTTCATTCTTGAGCTTGCTATTAATTGTAAATGGTTAAAGCAAATACCACTCGATTGAGCAGGAAATTTTCTATCAAATACATTCTACTTTTATAACAATTTAGCAATGTAAATAGAAAAAAAATTAAAAAAATACGCAAGTTTAAATAGAGTCGTTATTTTTTGATAAATACCAAATTCAAACTTCATTTTTGAGTATGCTATTAATTGCAGATGGCTAAAGCAAGTACCATTTGATTAACCAGGATTGTTTTTATCAAACACATTTTAGTTTTATAATGTTTCAGCAATGTAAATATAAAAAAATTAAAATAATTCGCAAGTTTAAAAATAGTCGTTATTCCTTGATAAGTACCAATTTCAAACTTCATTCTTGAGCTTGCTATTGATTTTAAATGGTTGGAGCAAGTAATATTGGATTGAGCAGGATATTTTCTATCAAACACATTTTAGTTTTATAAAGTTTCAGCAATGTAAATATAAAAAAAATCAAAAAAATATGCAAGTTTAAAAAGAGTCGTTATTTATTGATAAATACCAATTTCAAACTTCATTCTTGAGCTTGCTATTAATGAAGCAAATACTATTTGATTAGGCAGAAAATTTTCTATCAAACACATTTTAGTTTTATAAAGTTTCAGCAATGTAAATATAAAAAAAATTAAAAAAATACGCAAGTTTAAAAAGAGTCGTTATTCCTTGATAAGTACCAAATTCAAACTTCATTCTTGAGCTTGCTATTAATTGTAGATGGTTGAAGCAAATACTATTTGATTAGGCAGAAAATTTCCTATCAAACACATTTTAGTTTTATAAAGTTTTAGCAATGTAAATATAAAAAAAATTAAAAAAGTACGCAAGTTTAGAAAGAGTCGTTATTCCTTAATAAGTACCAAATTCAAACTTCATTCTTGAGCTTGCTATTGATTGTAAATAGTTGAAGCAAGTTCTTTTCGATTAAGCAAGATATTTTCTATCAAACACATTTTAGTTTTATTAAGTTTCAGCAATGTAAATATAAAAAAAATAAAAAAAATACGCAAGTTTAAAAAGAGTCGTTATTCCTTGATAAGTACCAATTTCAAACTTCATTATTGAGCTTGCTATTAACTGTAGATGGTTAAAGCAAATACCATTTGATTAAGCAGAAATTTTTCTATCAAACACATTTTAGTTTTATAAAATTTCAGCAATGTAAATATAAAAAAAAATTAAAAAAATACGCAAGTTTAATAAGAGTCGTTATTCCTTGATAGGTACCAAATTCAAACTTCATTCTTGAGCTTGCTATTGATTGTAAATAGTTAAAGCAAGCACTATTCGATTAAGCAAGATATTTTCTATCAAACACATTTTAGTTTTATTAAGTTTCAGCAATGTAAATATAAAAAAAATAAAAAAAATACGCAAGTTTAAAAAGAGTCGTTATTCCTTGATAAGTACTAAATTCAAACTTCATTCTTGAGCTTGCTATTAACTGTAGATGGTTAGAGCAAATACCATTTGATTAAACAGAAATTTTTCTATCAAACACATTTTAGTTTTATAAAGTTTCAGCAATGTAAATATAAAAAAAATTAAAAAAATACGCAAGTTTAAAAAGAGTCGTTATTCCTTGATAAGTACCAAATTCAAACTTCATTCTTGAGCTTGCTATTGATTGTAAATGGTAGAAGCATTAAACAGAAAATTTCCTATCAAACACATTCTATTTTTATAATGTTTCAGCAATGTGAATATAAAAAAAATTAAACACATTTTAGTCTTATAAAGTTTTAGCAATGTAAATATAAAAAAAAATCAAAAAAATACGCAAGTTTAAAGATAAACACCAATTTTAAACTTCATTCATGATCTTGCTATTAATTGTAGATGGTTGAAACAAATACCACTTAATTGAGCAGAAAATTTTCTATCAAACACATTCTATTTTATAACGTTTCAGCAATGTAGATATTAAAAAAATTAAAAAAATGCGCAAGTTTAAAGATAGTCGTAATTCCTTGATAAGTACCAATTTCACTCTTCGGTCTTGAGCTTGCTATTAATTGTGGATGGTAAAAACAAGTACCATTCGATTGAGCAGGATATTTTATATTAAATAGATTTTACTTTTATAACGTTTTAGCAATGTAAATATAAAAAAAATCAAAAAAATACGCAAGTTTAAAGAGAGTCGTTATTTCTTGATAAATACCAATTTCAAACTTCATTCTTGAGCTTGATATTGATTGTAGATGGTTGAAGCAAGTACTATTCGATTGAGCAGGATATTTTCTATCAAACACATTTTAGTTTTATAAAGTTTCTGCAATGTATTTATATATAAAATATCAAAAAAATTTGCAAGTTTAAAGATAGTCGTTATTCCTTGATAAGTACCAACTTCAAACTTCTTTCTTGAGCTTGCTATTAATTGTAGATGGTTGACACAAGTACCATTTGATTGAGCAGGAAATTTCCTATTAAATGTATCCTACCTTTATTACGTTTCAGCAATGCAAATATAAAAAAAATCAAAAAAATTCGCAAGTTTAAAGATAGTTTTTATTCCTTGATAAATACCAATTTCAAACTATATTCTTGAACTTGCCATTAATTGTAGATGGTCGACACAAATACCATTCGATTAGGCAGAAAATTTTCTTTTTGAGCTTGCTATTAGTTGTAGGTGGTTGAAGCAAATACCGTTCGATTTAACAGGAAATTTCCTATCAAACATGTTTTATTTTTATAACGTTTCAACAATGTAAATATAAAAAAAATTAAAAAAATTCGCAAGTTTAAAGATACTCGTTATTCCTTGATAAGTACCAATTTCAAACTTTATTCTTAAGCTTGCTGTTAACTGTAGATGGTTTAAACAAGTACCATTCGATTGAGCAAAGAAATTTCTAACAAACACATTTTAGTTTTGTAAAGTTTTAGCAATGTAAATATAAAAAAAATCAAAAAAATACGCAAGATTAAAGATAGTCGTTATTCCTTGATAAGTACCAACTTCAAACTTTATTCTTGAGTTTGCTATTAATTGTAGATGGTTAAAGCAACTACCATTTTAATTGAACAAAAAATTTTTTATCAAATACATTCTATTCTTATAACGTTTTAGCAATGTAAATATAAAAAAAATTAAAAAATTGCGCAAGTTTAAAGATAGTCGTTATTCCTTGATAAGTACCAAATTTAAACTTCATTCTTGAGCTTGCCATTAACTGTAGATAGTAGGGGCAAATACCATTCGATTAAGCAGAAAATTTCCTATCAAATACATTCTATATTTATGACGTTTCAGCAATGTGAATATAAAAAAAATTAAAAAAATACGCAAGTTTAAAGATAGTCGTTATTCCTTGATAAGTACCAATTTCAAACTTCATTTTTGAGCTTGCTATTAATTGCAGATGGATAAAGCAAATACCATTCGATTAAGCAGAAAATTTTCTATTAAGTACATTTTACTTTTATAACGTTTTAGCAATTTAAATATAAAAAAATTAAAAAAATGCGCAAGTTTAAAGATAGTCGTTATTCCTTGATAAGTACCAATTTCAAACTTTATTCTTGAGCTTGCTATTGATTGTAGATGGTTAAAACAAGTATTATTCAATTGAGCAGAATATTTTCTATCAAACACTTTTTAGTCTTATAAAGTTTCAGCATTGTAAATATAAAAAAAATCAAAAAAATACGCAAGTTTAAAGAGAGTTGTTATTTCTTGATAAATACCAACTTCAAACTTCATTCTTGAGCTTGCTATTGATTGTAGATGGTTAAAACAAATACTATTCGATTAAACAGGATATTTTCTATCAAACACATTTTAGCTTTATAAAGTTTCAGCATCGTAAATATAAAAAAAATTAAAAAAATACACAAGTTTAAAGATAGTCGTTATTCCTTGATAAGTACCAACTTCAAACTTTATTCTTGAGTTTGCTATTAATTGTAGATGGTTAAAGCAACTACCATTTTAATTGAACAAAAAATTTTTTATCAAATACATTCTATTCTTATAACGTTTTAGCAATGTAAATATAAAAGAAATTAAAAAATTGCGCAAGTTTAAAGATAGTCGTTATTCCTTGATAAGTACCAAATTTAAACTTCATTCTTGAGCTTGCCATTAACTGTAGATAGTAGGGGCAAATACCATTCGATTAAGCAGAAAATTTCCTATCAAATACATTCTATATTTATGACGTTTCAGCAATGTGAATATAAAAAAAATTAAAAAAATACGCAAGTTTAAAGATAGTCGTTATTCCTTGATAAGTACCAATTTCAAACTTCATTTTTGAGCTTGCTGTTAATTGCAGATGGTTAAAGCAAATACCATTCGATTAAGCAGAAAATTTCCTATCAAATACATTCTATATTTATGACGTTTCAGCAATGTGAATATAAAAAAAATTAAAAAAATACGCAAGTTTAAAGATAGTCGTTATTCCTTGATAAGTACCAACTTCAAACTTTATTCTTGAGTTTGCTATTAATTGTAGATGGTTAAAGCAACTACCATTTTAATTGAACAAAAATTTTTTTATCAAATACATTCTATTCTTATAACGTTTTAGCAATCTAAATATAAAAAAAATTAAAAAATTGCGCAAGTTTAAAGATAGTCGTTATTCCTTGATAAGTACCAAATTTAAACTTCATTCTTGAGCTTGCCATTAACTGTAGATAGTAGGGGCAAATACCATTCGATTAAGCAGAAAATTTTCTATAAATACATTCTATTTTTATAACGTTTCAGCAATGTAAATATAAAAAAATTAAAAAAATGCGCAAGTTTAAAAATAGTCGTTATTCCTTGATAAGTACCAATTTCAATCTTTAGTCTTGAGCTTGCTTTTAAATGTGGATGGTTAAAACAAGTACTATTCGATTGAGCAGGAAATTTTCTATCAAATGCATTTTACTTTTATAACGTTTTAGCGATTTAAATATAAAAAAATTAAAAAAATGCGCAAGTTTAAAGATAGTCGTTATTCCTTGATAAGTACCAATTTCAAACTTCATTCTTGAGCTTGATATTGATTGTAGATGGTTAAAACAAGTATTATTCAATTGAGCAGAATATTTTCTATCAAACACTTTTTAGTTTTATAAAGTTTCAGCATTGTAAATATAAAAAAAATCAAAAAAATACGCAAGTTTAAAGAGAGTTGTTATTTCTTGATAAATACCAATTTCAAACTTCTTTTTTGAGCTTGCTATTGATTGTAGATGGTTAAAGCAAATACCATTCGATTAAGCAAAAAATTTTCTATCAAATACATCTTACTTTTATAACGTTTTAGCGATTTAAATATAAACAAATTTAAAAAATTCGCAAGTTTAATGATAAGTACCAATTTTAAACTTTATTCTTGAGCTTGCTATTAATTGCATATGGTTAAAACAAGTACCGTTCGATTAAACAGGATATTTTCTATCAAATACATTCTAACTTTTTGACGTTTCAGCAATGTAAATATAAAAAAAATTAAAAAAATTCGCAAGTTTAAAAAGAGTCGTTATTTCTTGATAAATACCAACTTCAAACTTTATTCTTGAGCTTGCTATTAATTGCAGATGGTCGACAGAAGTACCATTTGATTGACCAGGAAAATTTCTATCAAATACATTTTACTTTTATAACGTTTCAGCAATGTAAATATAAAAAAAATCAAAAAAATACGCGAGTTTAAAGAGAGTTGTTAATTCTTGATAAATACCAATTTCAAACTTTATTCTTGAGCTTGCTATTAATTGTAGATGGTTGAAGCAAATACCATTTAATTGAGCAGAAAATTTTCTATCAAATACATTTTTTTTTATAATGATTCAGCAATGTAAATATAAAAAAAATAAAAAAAATACGCAAGTTTAAAAATAGTCCTTATTTCTTGTTAAGTACCAATTTCAGACTTTATTTTTGAGCTTGCTATTAATTGTAGATGGTTGAAGTAAATACCATTCTATTAAGTAGAAAAATTTCTATCAAATACATTTTACTTTTATAACGTTTCAGCAATGTAAATATAAAACAAATCTAAAAAATGCAGATAGTCGTTATTCCTTGATAAGTACCAATTTCAAACTTCATTCTTGAGCTTGCTATTGATTGTAAATGGCTGAAGCAAATACTATTCGATTGAAAAAAATTATTTCTATTAAACACATTCTAGTTTTGTAATGTTTCAGCAATGTAAATATAAAAAAAATTAAAAAAATGCGCAAGTTTAAAGAGAGTCCTTATTTCTTTTTAAGTACCAATTTCAGACTTTATTTTTGAGCTTGCTATTAATTGTAGATGGTTGAAGTAAATACCATTCTATTAAGTAGAAAAATTTCTATCAAATACATTTTACTTTTATAACGTTTCATCAATGTAAATATAAAAAAAATCTAAAAAATGCAGATAGTCGTTATTCCTTGATAAGTACCAATTTCAAACTCCATTCTTGAGCTTGCTATTGATTGTAAATGGTTGAAGCAAGTACTATTCGATTGAAAAAAATTATTTCTATTAAACACATTCTAGTTTTATAATGTTTCAGCAATGTAAATATAAAAAAAATTAAAAAAATGCGCAAGTTTAAAGAGGGTCCATATTTCTTTTTAAGTACCAATTTCAGACTTTATTTTTGAGCTTGCTATTAATTGTAGATGGTTGAAGTAAGTACCATTTTATTAAGTAGGAAAATTTCTATCAAATACATTTTACTTTTATAACGTTTCAGCAATGTAAATATAAAAAAAATCAAAAAAATGCAGATAGTCGTTATTCCTTGATAGGTACTGTGATGAGCGCGGTATTTATAAACTTTATTTATTAATAATCGGGCAAGAAAGTAATTTCAAATTAGTAATTTGTTAGATAAATTTTATCACGATTGATTTGTTTCCGTGAAAATTAAATGAAACAACCAAATTTAGATTTAGTTTAAATTCACACGTGTTTTGTAAATATTGAAATGTTTAGAAAACGACCGTTCCCACGAAATTCTTCCGAGAATTTTAAGTGATTACAAATTGCAAAGCCATGTTTTAAAAAGGCCACATGGTAACGGGGGATGTTTCAAGCGGTAAGAATAGCGTCATCACCACACACCAAGCTAGCCGTTCAGAGAAATATTGCACACCACATAAAAAATACAAATAATCCTATTATTGTTTCAAGTTAATGAAGAAATTAAAACTATAATTTTATAATCAAATAATAGTCCTATTTTGGAAATACTTATTAATCCGTAGCTGAAAGATAATTATAAATTTAATGAAGATTCACAATTTCAGAAATAAATTCGGTCAGAGGCACAAAATTTGTAGTTATTAGATGCATAATAAAACTTTCAATAATTTAAATTTAAAAAAAAGCTACACTCATAGCATAATACTTTTAAATTAACGCAAATCTGCTAAATTGTCAAAATCATTATTCTAAATATTTACAAATATATTGGACGACTGTAACAGGAAATCTGGAATTTAAATTTGTCAAAGATAAAGCTGGCGGTCAAGTGGTTTCTTAAAAGAAGACACGCCCTAACACGAAGCGTTGGGAGAATACCGAAATTTACTTGCACATGTGGTCATTTAGAAAAGTTTTAGTAAAATTATTAAATTGTTGCTAAATACAAAGGATCCAGTACAAAACGATTATTTTCGAAAAACGCGTGAAATTTTCTGAATATTTTGATATAAAATTTAACCCTAATTTAGGCGGGGGCAACCGTGAAATTGCATGTAAACAATTTAAATTATTTAAACTCATTGTAAACCAGTTTGGTACGACACAATGGTTGCCAATTACTAACATAGTGATAGAAAGAAATGTAGATGGATTTTCGTAAATTTTTCGAATAAATTTGGAAAAATCGTACGAAGATAATACTGGTGGCGACACCAAGTGGAAGGTAGTACCGCGACATTACAGTTTTCTTTCCGAATTTAATCCTACATTTCCATAAAATTTAAACAAACGAAATTTGTTGCTGCATGTATTTGCCACAATAATGTTTAAAAATAAGTTCAGACAAAACGGCAACAAACTTTGGAGTTTAATTTCTCTTTTAGGTAAATAGGGGTGGATTCGACATTGTGATTGTATTATATTCGGTTATCAAAGAAATTAATAAATTGCATGTTAAATAATATAGGGAAAAATCGAATCAAAAATACCCTTACTATTAAATAATATGTTGTTTAGGAGAGTTAAACGAGGGTTGATCTTAATGACAAAACGTTTAAGAGTCAAATTTGCATAATCTTAGATATGTGTAAAGTGAGTACCAGAGGGGGTTGGTTCAGGGAGCGTCCCTATTTCATAAAAACAGATTTCGCGTGGATTTTCGACAGTCGATTCTTGACGGTCTTTCGAGATAGTTAATTTTCGAATTATTCTCTTTGTTTAAATTTATTTAATTTAACAAAGTCCAATTTCAACCCTTTGGGTTTATTTTAAAATTTAAAATTATTTCATCATTAAATATTTTTTTGATTTCGTGCTAGTGTGAAGAAGTAATAATTTTTTTTTATTTAATAATTTAAATTAAATTGTGACGGCTTGTGTTAAAAGAAAAACCAACCAACTTGCCAATTTAACCACAGTGGCTCCAAGGACAATCAAAGGGATTAATTTTGTAGGTAAGCCCACAAAGGGTTTTCTATCTATTTATTATTTGAATTAATTAATTTTATACGTAGATTTTATTTAGTTTAATCCGAGTTTCTTCAAATCATTTGATTAAATTTACACTATTTAATCGTCATCGTGACCACAAATTTATTTAAATCATTTTATTGAAATTTATTAATTGTATTACTTTTAATTTGGTTGTGGAAATTTCATTTTCAAAAATAATTTTAGCTTAATTGGTTTAAAATAAATATTCAGAATTTAGAAAAGTTAATTATAAATAAAATTTTGGTGAAAAATGCAACAACTTGCGGTCACTTTTGAAATGAATTTCAACTTGTATCCTTTCTTTATTTTGCTCGATCTGGATGTGACTATCAACCCAAATAATTAAAATCTAAGATATCTATCATCAATCTATTACAAAAAGGGTTCTCAACAATTACGTCAAATGGTCACTTCGAATCAGTGCAACGTTTTGTTGTTACAAAATCTCGTGAGGTTGAATTTGCTGCATATTTTGAAATTAGGGTAGCGTAGGGTTGTTTCTCTCTCGCGTCGTGTTAGGCGAAATTACACCTGAAATTATAGGCTCGTTTGTCGGCCATCTTCAAGAGGAAAGTCGTGGTTCCCGGGAACCCTTTCTTCCAACTTTACTGGATCTAATTCACTGTGTCAGGTCGTAGCTTCCGACAGTCGAACTTAGATAGAACGTAGTAGACCCGTTCCAACGGCATATACTTATATGCAGGCTGTTACGAGACAAACGAGAAAAAATAACCATCCTGGTTACCTGTAATAAACTGGTATCGTGAAAGGGTGAAGTTCTGAAAAGTCTTTGTCCAAGCTCGTGACCGAAATTTGTGAGAGAAATGATTCCTACAGTAATTCAGTTTATTTTGCAAAGATTTGTATATCCTGGTTTGCTCGGATTTTGCAAGAGGTGTTTAGGCACCTGACTTTTACCAGGGTCGGTGGTCGGCGATAGGGCGAAATAGTAATTGCGATGCACGTATAAAAAAAAGAGCCGTGAGCATGTAACCCGCCAACTCAGGTACAAGAGTAGCTTATCAAACGTATTATTAAACTTTGCCTTAAAATCATAAATCTGAGCAAATATAAATTGAAATTTAGGGTAGATTTACAACACCGAATTAGGACCATTGAAACAGGAAGAGTAAATTCTAAATAATAATGTTAATAATAAATTTATCTATTACTTAAATCTGCGACTAGAGATTTATAAAATTATAGTCTCAAATTTGAACAGATTTGTGGTTACAGATGTTAAAAATTTGACTAAATGATATAAATGAAAACTTGAATAAATGGCAAATTTGGATTAACCCTCAAAATTCTGGTATTGTTGTAAAAACCATTTTGAAGATATGTAATAAATTTTGTTTGGGGAAATTTGACTTTTAATTTCTTCCCCCACGCGTTTGACACTACTTTGGATTCGAATTTGTGTTACCACTTATCCCTTCTTACAGATTTCTGTTCTTACAGAAAGGGTTAAATTAATTATCACTATGAGAGTGATTACTTTAGACGATTAAACACAACGTAGGCGAGCCGAATTAAACCAAACGGGTTTAAAATTTAAAAGAAAATATTTAATATTTAATTTTGGTTATTATTTAACACCTTTCCTCAACGACGATCTCATTACAGTACCAATTTCAAACTTCATTCTTGAGCTTGATATTACTTGTTGATGGTTAAAGCAAATACCATTTGATTTAGCAGAAAATTTTCTATTAAATATATCTTACTTTTACAACGTTTCATCAATGTAAATATAAAAAAATATTAAAAAAATACGCAAGTTTAAAGATAGTCGTTATTCCTTGATAAGTACCAATTTCAAACATCATTCTTGAGCTTGCTATTAATTGTAGATGGTTGAAGCAAATACCATTCAATTTAGCAAAAATTTTCCATCAAATACATTCTACCTTTATAACGTTTTGGCAATGTAAATATAAAAAATATTAAAAAAATTCGCAAGTTTAAAGATAGTCGTTATTCCTTGATAAGTACCAATTTCAAACTTCATTCTTGAGCTTGCTATTAATTGTAGATGGTTGATACAAGTACCATTCAATTAAGCAAAAAATTTTCTTTTAAATACATCCTATTTTTATAACGTTTCAGCAATTTAAATATAAAAAAAATTAAAAAAATATTCATGTTTAAAGAGAGTCGTTATTTCTTGATAAATACCAATTTCAAACTTCATTCTTGAGCTTGCTGTTGACTGTGGATGGTTGAGGCAAATACTATTCGATTGAGCAGTAAATTTTCTATCAAACACATTCTAGTTTTATAAAGCTTCAGCAATGTAAATATAAAAAAATCAAAAAAATACTCAAGTTTAAAGAGAGTCGTTATTCCTTGATAAGTACCAATTTCAAACTTCATTCTTGAGCTTGCTATTAATTGTAGATGGTTGTAGCAAATACCATTCGATTAAGCAAAAAATTTTCTATCAACTACATCTTACTTTTATAACGTTTTAGCAATTTAAATATAAAAAAATTTAAAAAATACGCAAGTTTAAAAAGAGTCGTTATTTCTTAATAAATACCAATTTCAAACTTCATTCTTGAGCTTGCTATTGATTGTAAATGGTTAAGGCAAATACTAATCGATTAAGCAAAAAATTTTCTATCAAATACATCTTACTTTTATAACGTTTTAGCAATTTAAATATAAAAAAATTTAAAAAATACGCAAGTTTAAAAAGTGTCGTTATTTCTTAATAAATACCAATTTCAAACTTCATTCTTGAGCTTGCTATTAATTGTAGATGGTTGAAGCAAATACCATTCGATTAAGCAGAAAATTTTCTATCAATTACATCTTACTTTTATAACGTTTTAGCAATTTAAATATAAAAAAATTTAAAAAATACGCAAGTTTAAAAAGAGTCGTTATTTCTTAATAAATACCAATTTCAAACTTCATTCCTGAGCTTGCTATTGATTGTAAATGGTTAAGGCAAATACCATTCGATTAAGCAAAAAATTTTCTATCAAATACATCTTACTATTATAACGTTTTAGCGATTTAAATATAAAAAAATTAAAAAAATACGCAAGTTTAAAGATAGTCGTTATTCCTTGATAAGTACCAATATCAAACTTCATTCTTGAGCTTGCTATTAACTATAGATGGTTGAAACAAGCACTATTCGATTAAGCAAAAAATTTTCTATCAAATACATTCTACTTTTTTAACTTTTCAGCAATGCAAATAAAAAAAAATTAAAAAAATGCGCAAGTCATAATAATAATAATAATAATAATAATAATAATAATAATAATAATAATAATATTTATTGATGTGAAGAAACCAAGAAGGTATACATAAGTCAGAAATAAAAAATAAAATAGAAATACAAAATATCAATTACAAAAGCTGAGAGAAATCACAATTAGAATAATCATCATAGGAATACAAACAAATAGAAATAAGAAAACACTTTAATTTTTTTCTAAAAATGGTTAAAGGCAAGTTTCTGAAACTGATGGGCAAATAGTTAAAAAAGTTTATGCAGAAGTATCTTGTACCAGTTTGAGTTCTGGATAATCTTAGAGATGCGGGAAGAATATTTTCCTTACCGCGCGTGTTATGATCATGTCTATCTAGAAATTGCGAAAAGTCACTGATATTCTTTTTAACGTAAACTAAGCAATGGTATACAAAAAGTGATGGGAAAGTTAATATTTTATTATTGATAAAGCATGCACGACAGTCCGCACGATATTGAAGTCCAAATATCACTCGAATGGCCCTACGTTGTAATGAAAATATTCTGTGGCGACACGAGGAGTGTCCCCACACAAGAATACTATAAGACATTACAGACTGAAACCAACCAAAGTATGCTGATACTAGACACTTGATAGACACACATGTTGAAAGCTGACGCAATAAAAAAACCTTTTTACAAAGTTTGTTAGCCAGTGTCTCCTCTTGAACATTAAATAGAAGTTTATTGTCAATATCAACGCCCAGATACTTAGCACTTAATGCGTATTCAGACGGTAAGTTGCTGTTTTTAAGTGTAAAAACTAAGTTGGCAGTTTTTGTGTCATTTAGGCTCAACTGGTTACAGCAGAACCACTCAAAAGCTTTCGACTGCGCCTCACTGTTTAAATCTATAACATCAGATAAATTAGCACCTTGATTGATAATTGTTGCATCATCTGCATACAATATAATCTGGTTTGCTTTAAGGTGAGCCGGAAGATCATTAATAAAAATTAGGAATAACAGGGGACCAAGAATTGACCCCTGAGGAACACCATATTTTACAGGAAGAAAACTGGAGGTCTTATCATTGACTTTGATTTGTTGTACTCTATTTGTAAGGTAGGAAGAAAGGAGTCTACAGCTTACAGGATGTAAATTATAAGTGTAAAGTTTACGAAGCAAAATAGTATAAGACACGCAATCAAAAGCCTTTGAGAGGTCTAAAAGGAAGCAGCGGCATAATTTTTGTTATCAAAGCAGTCACATATTTCGTCTACCAAATGTAGCATTGCATGAGTTGTGCTGCGACCTGATCTAAAAGCATATTGTTTCAAGCTGAACAGTAGATTTTCTTCAAAATAGTTACATAACTGAATTGACAATACTTTTTCTAATACTTTGGAAAATACAGGTAAGAGCGATATTGGACGATAATTTTCGGCGGCATTTTGATTACCTTTTTTGAAAAGCGGAACGACAATAGCCTTTTTTAAGCAGTCTGGAAATACAGACTTCCTGATACATGCATTTATTAAAATCGTAAGTGGACTAATGACTTTATCAATAATGCCTTTCAGTATTTCAACGCTTAGACCAAAAACATCACGAGATCTGCCATTTCTTAGACTCATAATAACATCATGCACTTGAATACAAGATACTTCGCTGAAACAAAAATATTTACTATCACATTTAAAATTACTATCACAGTTTTTACACATTAAAAAAATATGATCACAGTTACAATGAGGTATTTTGTTTACAATATTTTCGGGTATACTAATAAAATATTGATTAAAATCACAGGGGGTTATATCACTATTTGTAGTATCACAGACATTTTGTTTCTTTTTAGAATTTATAATAGACCACATCGTTTTTGCAGAATTTTTGGAACGGTTGATGAGATTATCATTGGCTGCAATTTTGGCATCCATTATAGCTTTACGATATAACTTACGCAGTGAGTTGCGCGCTAATCTCATCTCCTCACTGTGCGTTTTTATAAAAAGTACATTTAAATGTTGGAGTCTTTCTCTCATAATTCTCAGCTTAGGCGTAAACCAATGAACAGGATTAAATCTTTTAGTGCTGATAGTTTTGGTTGGAAAAGCAATGTTAACATAATGTTCAACGGTGTTGATAAAATTTAAAAAAGCAGATTCTAAATCCTGTTCATGATTTTTAATTACATAGTTCCAATCGACTAAATCTAAATATTGATACAAACAGAATTTTCCCGTTTGTGTGATTGGTTTAATTATTTTAAAAACATCATTAATAACAGTGTTGTTTATATTCGAATGTTCCAAGCAGACACCCACATGGTCAGAAATAATTGAATTAAAAGGATTAACTTTAAAATTAATATCATTTGTAGCAATTTCTCGTGGAACGAAAACGTTATCCAAGCAAGAGTCTCCCCTAGTTTTAAATTTCACAGCAGGTATCATGTTGTAAGAATAAAACAAATCTAACAAAGAGTCTTTTTTGGAATTTACTGAATTAAAATTTATATTAAAATCACCACCCAAAATGATATATACTGACTGCTTGATGTCATTTAAAATAGATTCAACGATTAGTAAAAATTCATCAAAGTTTGATTGAGGAGGACGGTAAATAGATATAATAATAAAATTTTTGAAACGAATTGCTGCAATCTCACAAACTTTATAAACGAAAAGATCTGATACTTTAGGAAGTCCAGTGGCAACCAGGTCACAGTGAGAGTAGATGACAGATCCTCCATATCCTTCAGGTCGTGCATAATATGATTTTATGTCGAAGTTTTCTAAAATTGACACTTTGCATTCACTTTCACTTAACCAATGCTCCGAAAAACACAGTATAGCTGGTGAGTCCTCTGCTTCTAAACAAGATTCGATTTCGTTGGTTTTGCTTCTGATGGATTGTATGTTGAGAAATAATATTTTAAGATTGGAACTGGAAACATGTTGTTGATATTCTAGATTAGAAGCTTTCTTCTTATTATTCTTATCCTTTGGTTGCTATGACAGGAAATATGTTTCATATTTATTTTTTTGTAGTTTTTTAATTCTGTTGTATGTGGCACGCTCTTTGCTGAAGACATCGTGATCAATGTTTAATTGCAACTTATATTTTTCATTTGCTTTCATACAGTTAATACATTTTTTAATTTCTTTTTTACAATCAGTTGTCTTGTGCTGCTCACCACAGTGAGGACATGCCAAAGTATTTTTGCAATTATTAATTTTGTGGCCATATTGATTGCAATTATAACATCTAACAATTCCGTAATCTGAAAAACATCTACAACGCGAAAAACCAATATAGGTTTTTTCCTTTCCTAGTAAATTTTTGAGCACGTATTCGTTGACTTCAAGAAATAGATTGAATCTTTTTGCGACGATTTTTGTTTTAAACAACACTCGAATTTGTGACAGCTCGCCATCCAAATCGTTTTGTTTTAAAAATTTTTCGATTAAGTCTTCATCCGATTCGTTATGCTCGGATTGATGGACCCCCATTAATTTGATTCGATTTTTGAACAACTGTTTTTCGACGACTTCATAATCCTTGCCTAGATTTTCTTGAATTTTATTCTGAATATCAGTAAGGTTTTTCTTTTGATTCACACAATTTAATAAAACGCCTCCAGATTTGGTTTGTTTCCCGATGGTGATGCCAATGCCAATATCAACCGGATTTATTTTTTTTCTTAACTCATCTTTCATTTTATTTACATCATTTGTTTTTTCCTTCGGAGTGACAACTAGTAATTTGGGCTTCTGTGATTTGGGTTTATTTAAAACAGCTGATGCATAATTTTTATTCGACGGAAATTCCAGCACTTTTCTGACTTCAACGATAAGATTTCTTCACGTAGTCTTTTATTATCTGCAAGGACGAGATCTAATTTGGTATTAATTTGTTCGGTAAATTCATTAAGTTTGGACCCAGAAGACAGCAATTGATTAATCACGTCTTGTTGTACTTCAATTATCTCAGCGTTGGCATGCGATTTTTTATTATTACACTTCTTGCACTCCCATGATGATTTTTTCATATGAAAACCTCTCATTTCGACACCGGCACATGTTCCATGAAAGTAATTACCACAAACTATACATTGAATTACCCCTTTTACGTCATCACAAACGTTTGTACACAGAGCGCAAACCGACACGTCTTCACCCATAGTAGCCATGAACCTGACTGAGTCTAAAGATAGTCGTTATTTCTTGATAAGTACCAATTTCAAACTTTATTCTTGAGCTTACTATTAATTGCAAATGGTTGAAATAAATACCATTTGATTAAGCAAAAAATTTTCTATCAAATACATCCTTTTTTTATAATGTTTCAGCAATGTAAATATAAAAAAAAAATAGCAAGTTTAAAGATAGTCGTTATTTCTTGATAAATAATAAATTCAAACTTCATTCTTGAGTTTGCTATTAACTGTAGATGGTTGAAACAAGCACCATTCAATTGAGCAAAAAATTTTCTATTAAATGCATTTTTTTTATAACGTTTCAGCAATGTAAATATTAAAAAAATTAAAAAAATGCGCAAGTTTAAAGATAGTCGTTATTCCTTGATAAGTACCAATTTTAAACTTTATTCTTGAGCTTGCTATTAATTGTACATGGTTAAAACAAGTACCATTTAATTAAACAGGAATATTTCTATCAAATACATTCTATTTTTATAACGTTTCAGCAATGTAAATATAGAAAAATTAAAAAAATGCGCAAGTTTAAAAAGAGTCGTTATTTCTTGATAAATACCCATTTCAAACTTCATTCTTGAGCTTGCTATTTATTGTAGATGGTTGAAGCAAATACCATTCGATTTAGCAGAAAATTTTCTATTAAATATATCTTACTTTTATAACGTTTCATTAATGTAAATATAAAAAAAATCAAAAAAATACGCAAGTTTAAAGATAGTCGTTATTCCTTGATAAGTACCAATTTCAAACATCATTCTTGAGCTTGCTATTAATTGTAGATGGTTGATACAAGTACCATTCAATTAAGCAGAAAATTTTCTATCAAATACATCTTACTTTTATAACGTTTTAGCAATTTAAATATAAAAAAATTTAAAAAATACGCAAGTTTAAAAAGAGTCGTTATTTCTTAATAAATACCAATTTCAAACTTCATTCTTGAGCTTGCTATTGATTGTAGATGGTTGATGCAAATACCATTCGATTAAGCAAAAAATTTTCTATCAATTACGTCTTACTTTTATAACGTTTTGGCAATTTAAATATAAAAAAATTTAAAAAATACGCAAGTTTAAAAAGAGTCGTTATTTCTTAATAAATACCAATTTCAAACTTCATTCTTGAGCTTGCTATTGATTGTAAATGGTTAAGGCAAATACCATTCGATTAAGCAAAAAATTTTCTATCAAACACATCTTACTATTATAACGTTTTAGCGATTTAAATATAAAAAAATTAAATAAATTCGCAAGTCATAATAATAATGATAATAATAATAATAATAATATTTATTGATGTGAAGAAACCAAGAAGGTATACATAAGTCAGAAATGAAAAATAAAATAGAAATACAAAATATCAATTACAAAAGCTGAGAGAAATCACAATTAAAATAATCATCATAGGAATACAAACAAATAGAAATAAGAAAACACTTTAATTTTTTTCTAAAAATGGTTAAAGGCAAGTTTCTGAAACTGATGGGCAAATAGTTAAAAAAGTTTATGCAGAAGTATCTTGTACCAGTTTGAGTTCTGGATAATCTTAGAGATGCGGGAAGAATATTTTCCTTACCGCGCGTGTTATGATCATGTCTATCTAGAAATTGCGAAAAGTCACTGATATTCTTTTTAACGTAAACTAAGCAATGGTATACAAAAAGTGATGGGAAAGTTAATATTTTATTATTGATAAAGCATGCACGACAGTCCCCACGATATTGAAGTCCAAATATCACTCGAATGGCCCTACGTTGTAATGAAAATATTCTGTGGCGACACGAGGAGTGTCCCCACACAAGAATACCATAAGACATTACAGACTGAAACCAACCAAAGTATGCTGATACTAGACACTTGATAGACACAAATGTTAAAAGCTGACGCAATAAAAAAACATTTTTACAAAGTTTGTTAGCCAGTGTCTCCCCTTGAACATTAAATAGAAGTTTATTGTCAATATCAACTCCCAGATACTTAGCACTTAATGCGTATTCAGACGGTAAGTTGCTGTTTTTAAGTGTAAAAACTAAGTTGGCAGTTTTTGTGTCATTTAGGCTTAACTGGTTTCAGCAGAACCACTCAAAAGCTTTCGACTGCGCCTCACTGTTTAAATCTATAACATCAGATAAATTAGCATCTTGATTGATAATTGTTGTATCATCTGCATACAATATAATCTGGTTTTCTTTAAGGTGAGCCGGAAGATCATTAATAAAAATTAGGAATAACAGGGGACCAAGAATTGACCCCTGAGGAACACCATATTTTACAGGAAGAAAACTGGAGGTCTTATCATTAACTTTGATTTGTTGTACTCTATTTGTAAGGTAGGAAGAAAGGAGTCTACAGCTTACAGGATGTAAATTATAAGTGTAAAGTTTACGAAGCAAAATAGTATGAGACACGCAATCAAAAGCCTTTGAGAGGTCTAAAAAGGAAGCAGCGGCATAATTTTTGTTATCAAAGCAGTCACATATTTCGTCTACCAAATGTAGCATTGCATGAGTTGTGCTGCGACCTGATCTAAAAGCATATTGTTTCAAGCTGAACAGTAGATTTTCTTCAAAATAGTTACATAACTGAATTGACAACACTTTTTCTAATACTTTGGAAAATACAGGTAAGAGCGATATTGGACGATAATTTTCGGCGGCATTTTGATTACCTTTTTTGAAAAGCGGAACGACAATAGCCTTTTTTAAGCAGTCTGGAAATACAGACTTCCTGATACATGCATTTATTAAAATCGTAAGTGGACTAATGACTTTATCAATAATGCCTTTCAGTATTTCAACGCTTAGACCAAAAACATCACGAGATCTGCCATTTCTTAGACTCATAATAGCATCACGCACTTGAATACAAGATACTTCGCTGAAACAAAAATATTTACTATCACATTTAAAATTACTATCACAGTTTTTACACATTAAAAAAATAGGATCACAGTTACAATGAGGTATTTTGTTTACAATATTTTCGGGTATACTAATAAAATATTGATTAAAATCACAGGGGGTTATATCACTATTTGTAGTATCACAGACATTCTGTTTCTTTTTAGAATTTATAATAGACCACATCGTTTTTGCAGAATTTTTGGAACCGTTGATGAGATTATCATTGGCTGCAATTTTGGCATCCATTATAGCTTTACGATATAACTTACGCAGTGAGTTGCGCGCTAATCTCACCTCCTCACTGTGCGTTTTTATAAAAAGTACATTTAAATGTTGGAGTCTTTCTCTCATAATTCTCAGCTTAGGCGTAAACCAATGAACAGGATTAAATCTTTTAGTGCTGATAGTTTTGGTTGGAAAAGCAATGTTAACATAATGTTCAACGGTGTTGATAAAATTTAAAAAAGCAGATTCTAAATCCTGTTCATGATTTTTAATTACATAGTTCCAATCGACTAAATCTAAATATTGATACAAACAGAATTTTCCCGTTTGTGTGATTGGTTTAATTATTTTAAAAACATCATTAATAACAGTGTTGTTTATATTCGAAAGTTCCAAGCAGACACCCACATGGTCAGAAATAATTGAATTAAAAGGATTAACTTTAAAATTAATATCATTTGTAGCAATTTCTCGTGGAACGAAAACGTTATCCAAGCAAGAGTCTCCTCTAGTTTTAAATTTCACAGCAGGTATCAAGTTGTAAGAATAAAACAAATCTAACAAAGAGTCTTTTTTGGAATTTACTGAATTAAAATTTATATTAAAATCACCACCCAAAATGATATATACTGACTGCTTGATGTCATTTAAAATAGATTCAACGATTAGTAAAAATTCATCAAAGTTTGATTGAGGAGAACGGTAAATAGATATAATAATAAAATTTTTGAAACGAATTGCTGCAATCTCACAAACTTTATAAACAGAAAGATCTGATACTTTAGGAAGTCCAGTGGCAACCATGTCACAGTGGGAGTAGATGACAGATCCTCCATATCCTTCGGGTCGTGCATAATATGATTTTATGTCGAAGTTTTCTAAAATTGACACTTTGCATTTACTTTCACTTAACCAATGCTCCGAAAAACACAGTATAGCTGGTCAGTCCTCTGCTTCTAAACAAGATTCGATTTCGTTGGTTTTGCTTCTGATGGATTGTATGTTGAGAAATAATATTTTAAGATTGGAACTGGAAACATGTTGTTGATATTCTAGATTAGAAGCTTTCTTCTTATTATTCTTATCCTTTGGTTGCTATGACAGGAAATTTGTTTCATATTTATTTTCTTGTAGTTTTTTAATTCTGTTGTAGGTGGCACACTCTTTGCTGAAGACATCGTGATCAATGTTTAATTGCAACTTATATTTTTCATTTGCTTTCATACAGTTAATACATTTTTTAATTTCTTTTTTACAATCAGTTGTCTTGTGCTGCTCACCACAGTGAGGACATGCCAAAGTATTTTTGCAATTATTAATTTTGTGGCCATATTGATTGCAATTATAACATCTAACAATTCCGTAATCTGAAAAACATCTACAACGCGAAAAACCAATATAGGTTTTTTCCTTTCCTAGTAAATTTTTGAGCACGTATTCGTTGACTTCAAGAAATAGATTGAATCTTTTTGCGACGATTTTTGTTTTAAACAACACTCGAATTTGTGACAGCTCGCCATCCAAATCGTTTTGTTTTAAAAATTTTTCGATTAAGTCTTCATCCGATTCGTTATGCTCGGATTGATGGACCCCCATTAATTTGATTCGATTTTTGAACAACTGTTTTTCGACGACTTCATAATCCTTGCCTAGATTTTCTTGAATTTTATTCTGAATATCAGTAAGGTTTTTCTTTTGATTCACACAATTTAATAAAACGCCTCCAGATTTGGTTTGTTTCCCGATGGTGATGCCAATGCCAATATCAACCGGATTTATTTTTTTTCTTAACTCATCTTTCATTTTATTTACATCATTTGGTTTTTTCTTCGGAGTGACAACTAGTAATTTGGGCTTCTGTGATTTGGGTTTATTTAAAACAGCTGATGCATAATTTTTATTCGACGGAAATTCCAGCACTTTTTCTGACTTCAACGATAAGATTCCTTCACGTAGTCTTTTATTATCTGCAAGGACGAGGTCTAATTTGGTATTAATTTGTTCGGTAAATTCATTAAGTTTGGACACAGAAGACAGCAATTGATTAATCACGTCTTGTTGTACTTCAATTATCTCAGCGTTGGCATGCGATTTTTTATTATTACACTTCTTGCACTCCCATGATGATTTTTTCATATAAAAACCTCTCATTTCGACACCGGCACAAGTTCCATGAAAGTAATTACCACAAACTATACATTGAATTACCCCTTTTACGTCACCACAAACGTTTGTACACAGAGCGCAAACCGACAAGTCTTCACCCATAGTAGCCATGAACCTGACTGAGTCTAAAGATAGTCGTTATTTCTTGATAAGTACCAATTTCAAACTTTATTCTTGAGCTTGCTATTAATTGCAAATGGTTGAAATAAATACCATTTGATTAGGCAGAAAATTTTCTATCAAGTACATCCTTTTTTTATAATGTTTCAGCAATGTAAATATAAAAAAAAAATACGCAAGTTTAAAGATAGTCGTTATTTCTTGATAAATAATAACTTCAAACTTCATTCTTGAGTTTGTAATTAACTGTAGATGGTTAAAACAAGCACCATTCAATTGAGCAAAAAATTTTCTATTAAATGCATTTTTTTTATAACGTTTCAGCAATGTAAATATTAAAAAAATTAAAAAAATGCGCAAGTTTAAAAATAGTCGTGTGTTCCTTGTTAAGTACCAACTTCAAACTTCATTTTTGAGCTTGCTATTGATTGTAGATGGTTAAAGCAAATACCGTTCGATTAGCCAGAAAATTTTCTATTAAATACATCTTACTTTTGTAACGTTTTAGCGATTTAAATATAAAAAAATTTAAAAAATGCGCAAGTTTAAAGATAGTCGTTATTCCTTGATAAGTACCAATTTTAAACTTTATTCTTGAGCTTGCTATTAATTGTACATGGTTAAAACAAGTACCATTTAATTAAACTGGAAATTTTCTATCAAATACATTCTATTTTTATAACGTTTCAGCAATGTAAATATAAAAAAAATCAAAAAAATACGCAAGTTTAAAGATAGTCGTTATTCCTTGATAAGTACCAATTTCAAACACCATTCTTGAGCTTGCTATTAATTGTAGATGGTTGAAGCAAATACCATTCAATTAAGCAAAAAATTTTCCATCAAACACATTCTACTTTTATAACGTCTCAACAATGTAAATATAAAAAAAATTAAAAAAGTGCGCAAGTTTAAGATATTCGTTATTTCTTGATAAGTACCAATTTCAAACTTCATTCTTGAGCTTGCTGTTAATTGTAGATCGTTGATACAAGTACCATTCAATTAAGCAGAATATTTTCTATCAAATACATCCTACTTTTATAACGTTTCAGCAATTTAAATATAAAAAAAATTAAAAAAATACGCATGTTTAAAGAGAGTCGTTATTTCTTGATAAATACCAATTTCAAACTTCATTCTTGAGCTTGCTGTTGACTGTAGATGGTTGAAGCAAGTATTATTCGATTAAGCAGGATATTTTCTATCAAACACATTTTAGCTTTATAAAGTTTCAGCAATCTAAATATAAAAAAAATTAAAAAAATACTCAAGTTTAAAGATAGTCGTTATTCCTTGATAAGTACCAAATTCAAACTTTATTTTTGAGCTTGCCATTAATTGCAGATGGTTGAAGCAAATACTATTTGATTGAGCAGTAAATTTTCTATCAAACACATCCTAGTTTTATAAAGCTTCAGCAATGTAAATATAAAAAAAATCAACAAAATACTCAAGTTTAAAGAGAGTCGTTATTCCTTGATAAGTACCAATTTCAAACTTCATTCTTGAGCTTGCTGTTAATTGTAGATGGTTGAAGCAAACACCATTCGATTAAGCAAAAAATTTTCTATCAACTATATCTTACTTTTATAACGTTTTAGCAATTTAAATATAAAAAAATTTAAAAAATACGCAAGTTTAAAGATAGTCGTTATTCCTTGATAAGTACCAATTTTAAACTTTTTTCTTGAGCTTGCTATTAATTATAGATGGTTAAAGCAAATACCATATGATTAAACAGAAAATTTTCTATCAAATACATTCTATTTTTATAACGTTTCAGTAATGTAAATATAAAAAAAATTAAAAAAATTCGCAAGTTTAAAAAGAGTCGTTATTTCTTGATAAATACCAACTTCAAACCTCATTCTTGAGCTTGCTATTGATTGTAAATGGTTGCAGCAAATACTATTCAATTGAGCAGGATATTTTCTATTAAAAACATTTTAGTTTTATAAAGTTTTAGCAATGTAAATATAAAAAAAATCAAAAAAATACGCAAGTTTAAAGACAGTTGTTATTCCTTGATAAGTACCAAATTTAAACTATATTCTTGAGCTTGCTATTGATTGTAGATGGTTAAAACAAGTATTATTCAATTAAGCAGGATATTTTCTATCAAACACTTTTTAGTTTTATAAAATTTTAGGAATGTAAATATAAAAAAAACAAAAAAATACGCAAGTTTAAAGATAGTTATAATAATAATAATAATAATAATAATAATAATAATGTTTATTGCAGCCATAAATCATACAAAAGAAATAGATACAAAATAAATAAATAAATTACAAAAGCAAATAAAAAAGAGGCTACAAAAGGACTAAAAATCAGTTCTGCGAACTGTTTTTCATTTTATTCCATTATTATATTCTAATAATACTAATTCTAATTACTATTCTAATAAAGTTATTTTTAATTTCCTTTGAAAAGTTTTAAAATTATCATTTTTAAATTCATTATCAAGGCCATTGTAAATCCTAGGACATAAATAGGAAAATGATGACTTATATAATTCCGTGCTATGCTTTGGAATGTGCAAAAATTCGTTGTATCTAGTTGTGCGATCATGAATATCTTTTCGGAGTACAATTTTATTATATAAGTTATCAGGTGTTTTATTTTTGACAATACTAAAAATTAAGCAACTTAAAAAGAACTTATATCTATTTTTGATGCTAAGCCAGCCAGACTTACGCAGATAAGGTGTTATATGCTCTTGACGTTTTACATTATAACAATATCTTAAACAAGAATTTTGAATTTTTTGTAATTTATAAAAATTAGCATTAGTTATAAAAGATCCATAAAATACAAGACAATAGTTAATATGGCTTAAAATTAAGCTATCACAAATTTGTATTTTTAACTTTGTAGTAAGAGTATTCTTTAAAAAATATATCGATTTCAATATACCATAACATGTTTTGCAAATTTTATTAACATGGCTAGAAAAGTCCAGATCGTTGTCAATGTTGCTATATAGTTGCTATTCTTTGATAAGTACTAATTTCAAACTTCATTCTTGAGTTTGCTATTGATTGTAGATGGTTGAAGCAAATACTATTCGATTGAAAAAAATATTTTATATTAAACACATTTTAGTTTTATAAAGTTTTAGCAATGTAAATATAAAAAAAATTAAAAAAATACGCAAGTTTAAAAAGAATCGTTATTTCTTAATAAATACCAATTTCAAACTTCATTCTTGAGCTTGCTATTAATTGTTGATGGTTAAAACAAATACCATTTAATTGAGCAGAAAATTTTCTATCAAATACATCCTATCTTTATAACATTTCAGCAATGTAAATATAAAAAAAATTAAAAAATTGCGCAAGTTTAAAGATAGTCGTTATTCCTTGATAAGTATCAATTTCAATCTTTAGTCTTAAGCTTGCTATTAACTGTGGATGGTTAAAACAAGTACCATTCGAGTTAGCAGGTAATTTTCTATCAAATAGATCTTATTTGTATAACGTTTCAACAATGTAAATATAAAAAAAATCAAAAAAATACGCAAGTTTAAAGAGAGTCGTTATTTCTTGATAAATACCAAATTTAAACTTTATTCTTGAGCTTGCTATTGATTGTAGATGGTTGAAGCAAGTACTATTCGATTGAGCAGGATATTTTCTATCAAACACATTTTAGCTTTATAAAGTTTCAGCAATCTAAATATAAAAAAAATCAAAAAAATTCTCAATTTTAAAGATAGTCGTTATTCCTTGATAAGTACCAATTTCAAACTTTATTTTTGAGCTTGCTATTATTTGTAGGTGGTTGAAGCAAATGTTATTCTATTAAGTAAAAAATTTCCTATCAAATACGTTTTACTTTTATAACGTTTCAGCCATGTAAATGTAAAAAAAATCAAAAAAATTCGCAAGTTTAAAGATAGTCGTTATTCCTTGTTAAGTACCAACTTCAAACTTTATTTTTGAGCTTTCTATTAATTGTAGATGGTTAAACCAAGTATTATTCTATTAAGTAAAAAATTTCCTATCAAATACGATTTGCCCTTATAACGTTTTAGCAATGTAACTATAAAAAAAATCAAAAAAATGCGCAAGTTTAAAGATAGTCGTTATTCCTTGATAAGTACCAATTTCAAACTTCATTCTTGAGCTTGCTATTAATTGTAGATAGTTAAAGCAAATACCATTTGATTGAGCAAAAAATTTTCTATCAAATACATTTTTTTTATAATGTTTTAGCAATGTAAATATAAAAAAAATTAAAAAAATACTCAAGTTTAAAGAGAGTTGTTATTTCTTGATAAATACCAACTTTAAACTTCATTCTTGAGCTTGCTATTGATTGTAGATGGTTAAAGCAAGTACTATTTGTTTGAGCAGGATATCTTCTAATAAACACATTTTAGCTTTATAACGTTTCAGCAATGTAAATATAAAAAAAAATAAAAAAATGCGCAAGTTTAAAAATAGTTGTTATTCCTTGTTAAGTACCAACTTAAAACTTTATTTTTGAGCTTGCTATTATTTGTAGATAGTTGAAACAAACACCATTCTATTAAGTAGAAATATTCCTATCAAATACATTTTCAATAACGTTTCAGCAATGTAAATATAAAAAAAATCAAAAAAATGCGCAAGTTTAAAGATAGTCGTTATTTCTTGATAAGTACCAATTTCAAACTTCATTCTTGAGCTTGCTATTGATTGTAGATGGTTGAGGCAAGTACTATTCGATTGAGCAGGATATTTTCTATCAAACACATTTTAGTTTTATGAAGTTTCAGCAATGTAAATATAAAGAAACTCAAAAAAATACGCAAGTTTGAAGATGGTCGTTATTCCTTGATAAGTACCAATTTCAAACTTTATTCTTGAGCTTACTATTAATTGAAGGTGGTTGGAGCAAGTACCATTTGATTGAACAGGAAATTTTCTATTAAAAATATCTTACTTTTATAAAGCTTCATTAATGTAAATATAAAAAAAATCAAAAAAATACGCAAGTTTAAAGATAGTCGTTATTCCTTGATAAGTACCAATTTCAAACTTTATTCTTGAGCTTTATATTAATTTTTGATGGTTGAAACAAGTACTATTCTATTAAGCAAAAAATTTCCTAACAAATACATTTTACTTTTATAACGTTTTAGCAATGTAAATATAAAAAAAATCAAAAAATACGCAAGTTTAAAGATAGTCGTTATTCCTTGATAAGTACCTATTTCAATCTTTATTTTTGAGCTTTCTATTAATTGCAGATGGTTGAAGCAAGTACCATTCGATTGAGCAGGAAATTTCCTGTCAAATACATCTTATTTTCATAACGCTTTGGCAATGTAAATATAAAAAATATTAAAAAAATTCGCAAGTTTAAAGATAGTCGTTATTCCTTGATAAGTACCAATTTCAAACTTTATTCTTGAGCTTGCTATTGATTGTAGATGGTTGAGATAAGTACTATTCGATTGAACAGGATATTTTCTATCAAACACGTTTTAGTTTTATAAAGTTTCGGCAATGTAAATATAAAGAAACTCAAAAAAATACGCAAGTTTAAAGATGGTCGTTATTCCTTGATAAGTACCAATTTCAAACTTCATTCTTGAGCTTGCTATTAATTGTAGATAGTTAAAGCAAATACCATTTGATTGAGCAAAATATTTTCTATCAAATACGTTTTTTTTTATAATGTTTTAGCAATGTAAATATAAAAAAAATTAAAAAAATACTCAAGTTTAAAGAGAGTTGTTATTTCTTGATAAATACCAATTTCAAACTTCATTCTTGAGCTTGCTATTGATTGTAGATGGTTGAGGCAAGTACTATTCGATTTAGCAGGATATTTTCTATCAAACACATTTTAGTTTTATAAAGTTTCAGCAACAGAATAACAGTTGTTATTCCTTGATAAGTACCAAATTTAAACTATATTCTTGAGCTTGCTATTAATTGTAGATGGTCGACACAAATACCATTCGATTGAGCAGGAAATTTTCTATCAAATACATTCTACCTTTATAACGTTTCAGCAATGTAAATATAAAAAAAATCAAAAAATACGCAAGTTTAAAGAGAGTTGTTATTTTTTGATAAATACCAATTTCAAACTTCATTCTTGAGCTTGCAATTGATTGTAGATGGTTAAAACAAGTATTATTTAATTAAGCAGGATATTTTCTATGAAACACTTTTTAGTTTTATAAAATTTTAGCAATGTAAATATAAAAAAAAACAAAAAAATACGCAAGTTTAAAGATAGTTGCTATTCTTTGATAAGTACTAATTTCAAACTTCATTCTTGAGCTTGCTATTGATTGTAGATGGTTGAAGCAAATACTATTCGATTGAAAAAAATATTTTATATTAAACACATTCTAGTTTTATAAAGTTTTAGCAATGTAAATATAAAAAAAATTAAAAAAATACGCAAGTTTAAACAGAGTCGTTATTTCTTAATAAATACCAATTTCAAACTTCATTCTTGGGCTTGCTATTAATTGTAGATGGTTAAAACAAATACCATTTTTTTGAGCAGAAAATTTTCTATCAAACACATCCTATCTTTATAACATTTCAGCAATGTAAATATAAAAAAAATTAAAAAATTGTGCAAGTTTAAAGATAGTCGTTATTCCTTGATAAGTACCAATTTCAATCTTTAGTCTTAATCTCTAGTCTTAAACCGGTATATAACTCATTTTTAGTTAAAATTTAATTTTTAAATAATGTAATCAAAGATTGCCGATTTTTATTACTTATCATATAATTAATTTATTTAACAATGGAGATAAGCAAGTTTTTTTTTTTTCTATAAAATATTTATGTACATTATTAATTAAATTAATTGTAGTATAATCTACATTATTATTTATATATCTATAAATAATAATGTCTTATTGAAATATATAAGTTTATATTAAAATAAATAAACTATTAATTTATCATTAATTTTAAATTAAACAATTTTTAATTTCTCTCTTTCAGTAGCAAGCAATTATTAATTCCAGTAATATTTATATATCATATACTTTCTATTTAATTAATTAAATACCATTATATATATATATAATTATAATATATATATAGCTTTTATTAATATATATATAACATATATTTAGCCTCTTATTATATAATTCAATAATATATACTTATACGATAATTACTTATTTAATATATAATTATATATCCTATTATAATTCAATAATTTTTATTATAGAGCCCATTTTTATGAAATTTTTAGCCAAATTTATAGCCTCTGGTAAAACACCTCAAGTTAATTTTTTTTTAGGAAAAATCACGATGCACAAAATGTGCAAATTTTTCACTTTTTTTTGAAAAATCAAAACTTCCTACTAAACAAAAATAACTAAACTAAAAAAAATTAAATCATTATAACAAAATCAACCCCTACAAATTTACAAAATAAGTTTTAATGAAGTGCCTGAAAAAGGAGTATTTTGATAGAATAAATCATGTAAGAAATTACCTTCATTATATTTAACAGAATTAAACTATTACCTAGAGCATCAAAAACCCTAATACATCTTATACTAAAATATAAAAAGATAAGCTAACAAAGCTAATAGGTTCATACCCTGTCCATGAAAGTAAAATCTTTCTCTTTTTAATAAAAATTTATAAAATCATCTTCCTCAACTCTATAGTACTAGGGACCTTGATTTCAGTATCCTCTTATTCGTGAATAAGAATATAGATAGGATTGGAAATTAACTTACTATCGATTATCCCCCTATTTTCTAATAGTAAAAACATTTTCGCCTCCGAATCATCACTGAAAGATTTTATTACCCAAGCACTTGCATCACTTATCCTCCTAATAAGAATTACAATATTATTATTAACAGATGAATTCATCCATCCCCTGATGAATTTAAACCTTAAAATAATACTAAATTCAGCATTATTAACAAAATTAGAAGCAGCTCCCTTCCATTTCTGATTCCCTGAAGTAATAGAGGGTCTTAGATGAATAAATACTTTAATTCTATTAACTTGACAAAAAATTGCCCCAATCCTACTCCTTATAAATAACAAAATCAACACAAATTTCCTAATAACGATCATTATTCTATCATTAACAATTAGAGCTATCAGAAGAATAAATCAAATCAGAATACGGAAAATTCTAGCCCTATCCTCAATTAATCATATTGGTTGAATATTATCAAGATTAATAACATCCATTTCACTATGACTAATCTATTTCCTAATCTACTCATTAATCAACTTAAATATCATCTTAATTTTTAACAAAACTAAAACTTTTTATCTAAACCAATTAAACAATATCACTTCAATAAATAAACTAACTAAATTTATTGTAATACTAAACTTTCTTTCACTAGGAGGTCTTCCCCCATTCATCGGATTTATACCAAAATGATTTGTTATCAACACCTTATCATCTGAAAAAATGTTATTACTTACGTTAACAATAATCATAAGCACTTTAATTATACTGTTCATCTACACTCGAATCATAATTTCCTCCTCAACTCTAACAACAAATGAACCCAAAATCAAAACCAGAGTAAAAACGCCCTTAATTATTAACTTAATCAACTCAATCACATTAATCAGATTACCATTATGCTCCCTTATGTTTAACTTCTTTTAACAAGGATTTAAGTTAAACAAACTAACAACCTTCAAAGTTGTAAATAGAAATGATTCTAAGCCTTAGGCTTAAGAACTAACTTCACCTTCAGATTTGCAATCCAATGTCATAATTGACTACTAAACCATAAACGAGATGGCAAGAGAAATCACTTTCGTATGTAAATTTACAATTTACCGCTTAAACCTCAGCCATCTCACCGAACAAATGATTATTTTCAACTAACCACAAAGACATTGGAACTCTTTATTTCATATTTGGCGCATGATCAGGAATAGTAGGAACCTCACTTAGATTACTAATCCGAGCTGAACTGGGAAATCCTGGTTCACTAATTGGTGATGATCAAATCTATAACGTTATTGTTACAGCCCATGCATTTATTATAATTTTCTTCATAGTAATACCAATTATAATTGGAGGTTTTGGAAATTGATTAGTACCACTAATACTAGGAGCCCATGATATAGCATTCCCCCGAATAAATAACATAAGATTCTGGCTCCTACCACCCTCATTAAGACTTCTTATCATAAGAAGAGTAGTAGAAAGAGGGGCAGGAACAGGATGAACTGTTTACCCCCCTTTATCATCCAATATCGCTCACGGAGGAGCTTCAGTTGACCTAGCAATTTTTAGGTTACACTTAGCTGGTATTTCTTCAATCCTAGGAGCTGTAAATTTTATTACTACAGTAATTAATATACGACCTACAGGAATATCATTTGAACGAATACCTTTATTTGTTTGAGCAGTAGTAATTACTGCTATTTTACTTCTCTTATCACTACCAGTTCTAGCAGGAGCTATTACTATACTTTTAACTGATCGAAACATCAATACATCGTTTTTTGACCCTGCAGGTGGGGGAGACCCAATTCTATATCAACACCTATTCTGATTTTTTGGACACCCAGAAGTTTACATTCTAATTCTTCCTGGATTCGGGATAATCTCCCATATTATTAGACAAAAAAGAGGAAAAAAAGAAGCATTTGGCACTTTAGGAATAATTTATGCTATAATAGCAATTGGATTACTAGGGTTCGTTGTATGAGCACACCACATATTCACTGTAGGAATAGATGTTGACACTCGAGCCTATTTCACATCAGCAACTATAATTATTGCAGTTCCCACTGGAATTAAAATTTTCAGATGACTAGCCACCCTTCACGGAACTCAATTAAATTATAGACCCTCACTAATTTGAGCTCTAGGATTTGTATTCCTATTTACAGTAGGAGGTCTTACAGGTGTAGTATTAGCCAACTCATCAATCGATATTATACTTCATGACACTTATTATGTTGTAGCCCACTTCCATTACGTTCTATCTATAGGAGCTGTATTTGCTATTATAGCAGGACTAGTTCACTGATTCCCCCTATTTACTGGAGTAGCAATAAACCCAAAACTATGTAAAATCCAATTTCTAGTAATATTCATAGGAGTAAACCTGACATTCTTTCCCCAACATTTCCTAGGATTAAGAGGAATACCTCGACGATACTCTGACTATCCTGATGCTTTCACAACTTGAAATATTATCTCCTCTGTAGGATCAATCATTTCAATAATCGGAGTACTATTCCTCATTTTCATAATATGAGAAGCAATATCATCTTCACGAAAAACTATTATTCCATTAAACATAACTTCATCCATCGAATGATTACAAAATATACCACCTGCAGATCATAGATATTCTGAACTTCCTATGTTATCTCAAGAATTATGTTATCTATGAATCTCTCAAGATTCTAATATGGCAGACTAGTGCAGTGGATTTAAATTCCTCCAATAAAGTTAAACACTTTTTTTAGAAATAGCAACCTGAAAATTACTAATACTTCAAGATAGTGCTTCCCCTTTAATAGAACAACTCTCATTTTTCCACGACCACACTTTACTAATTCTAGTAATTATTACTATTCTAGTAGGTCAAATAATAAGAGGTTTATTTTTCAATAAACTAACTCATCGATTCTTACTAGAAGGTCAAATAATTGAACTAATTTGAACTGTGTTACCGGCAATCACACTAATTTTTATTGCCCTACCGTCACTTCGATTAATTTATATTCTTGATGAAACTAACAATCCAACAATTACAATTAAAACCATTGGGCACCAATGGTATTGATCATATGAATATTCAGACTTCAAAAACATTAAATTTGATTCATACATAACACCACAAAATGAACTTAACAAATTCAATTTCCGTCTACTAGATGTAGATAACCGTATAATTATTCCATTCCTCTCACAAATTCGAATACTTGTCTCAGCAGCAGATGTAATCCACTCTTGAACAATCCCATCACTAGGAGTTAAAATTGATGCAACCCCAGGTCGATTAAACCAAACAAGATTTATTCCCACTCGATCTAGATTAATATACGGCCAATGTTCAGAAATCTGTGGTGCAAATCATAGGTTCATGCCAATTGTTGTAGAAAGAATTTCCCCTAAATTCTTCAATAAATGAATTTCAAAAATAATTCAATCATTAGATGGCTGAAAAGTAAGCACTGGTCTCTTAAACCATATTATAGTAATTAACAAATACTTCTAATGGAACCCCCCCCCGCCTCAGTCACGCGACTCAGTCGCGTTTCCTCGGTACCAAGGAGTTAGTTAAACTAATAACGTTAGCTTGTCGTGCTTAAATTAATAAATATTATTACTCCTTAATACCTCAAATAGCCCCATTAAACTGATTATTACTTATAATTATCTTCATCACCATTCTAGTTACATTTAACATTATAAATTATTATACTGTTACTTATCAAACACTTACGAAACCTTCTCAAAACCTAAAACTAGAAATTAAAACCAATTGAAAATGATAGCAAATCTATTTTCATCATTCGACCCCTCTACAAATTGAAGAACTTCTTTAAATTGAATAAGAACTCTTTTAGGAATTCTTATTATTCCACCAATATTTTGACTAATCCCATCACGAATCAATTTCATATGAAACAAAATCCTAATATCTCTTCATAAAGAATTCCTAACCCTTCTCGGCCCTAAAAACAAAACCGCAGCCCTTACATTCATTGCAATCTTCAGACTAATTTTATTTAATAACTTCTTAGGATTATTTCCATATATTTTTACTAGAACTAGACATATAGTCTTAACATTAACACTAGCCTTACCATTATGATTATCATTTATATTATTTGGTTGATTAAACAATTCCATTCATATACTCGCTCATCTAGTTCCCCAGGGAACTCCTCCCGTATTAATACCTTTTATAGTATGTATTGAAACTATTAGAAACCTAATTCGACCAGGAACTCTGGCAATTCGATTATCTGCTAACATAATTGCAGGTCACTTACTAATAACCTTACTCGGTAATACAGGAACAATACTATCAACCTTAATGCTAAATATCCTTATTATTGTTCAAATTTTACTCCTAACTTTAGAAAGAGCTGTAGCAATTATTCAATCTTATGTATTTGCAGTTCTAAGAACTCTATACTCCAGAGAAGTAAACTAATGCATAAAAATCACCCTTATCATTTAGTAGATATTAGACCATGACCTATTTTAAGATCATTAAGAGCTATAATTATAATATCAGGTTTAATTAAATGGTTCCACATATTTGACTCATCACTTATAATAATTGGTTCAATCTCAATAATTCTAATCATATACCAATGATGACGAGATATTTCTCGAGAAGGAACATTTCAAGGTCAACACACCTTTACTGTAACATTAGGATTAAAATGAGGAATAATTTTATTTATTACATCTGAAGTATTTTTTTTCCTTTCATTTTTTTGAGGATTTTTCCATAACAGTCTTGCTCCCGCAATTGATATTGGAATAATATGACCACCTAAAGGAATCGAAACTTTCAATCCTATTCAAATTCCCCTCTTAACTACGCTAATCCTTCTAACTTCAGGATTAACTGTCACATGAGCACATCACAGATTAATAGAAAATAATTTCAAACAAACTTCCCAAGGCTTAATATTAACAGTAATTCTAGGTTTATATTTTACCATTCTCCAAGGATATGAGTATATTGAATCGCCCTTCACTATCTCAGATGCAGCTTACGGTTCATCATTTTTTATAGCAACAGGATTCCACGGAATCCATGTAATCATTGGGACTACATTCCTAGCAATTTGTCTAGCTCGACATTTAAATAATCACTTTTCCCCTATTCATCACTTCGGATTTGAAGCAGCAGCATGATATTGACACTTTGTAGACGTAGTATGACTATTCCTATATATTACTATTTACTGATGAGGTAGTTATTTATATAGTATAAAAATTATTTTTGACTTCCAATCAAAAGATCTACACCAATAGTATAAATAATAACAACACTAACTATTATATCTCTAGTAATTATAATAATCAGATCAATTCTGATCGTCTTACTAAATCTAACCTCAAAAAAATCAATTTCTGATCGAGAAAAAAGATCCCCATTTGAATGTGGTTTCGATCCAAAATCCTCTACCCGTCTACCTTTCTCACTTCATTTTTTTTTAATTGCTATTATTTTTCTAATCTTTGATGTTGAAATCACCTTACTATTTCCATTAATCGTAACCCTTAAAATTAACTCACCAATCTCATACATACCTACCTTAACATTATTTATTATCATTTTAATAATCGGTCTAATTCATGAATGAAAGCAAGGTGCTTTAAATTGAACTTATTAAATAGGATAATAGTTAAATAATAACATTTAATTTGCATTTAAAAATTATTGAAAATCAATTTATCTTAAATAAGAAGTAAAAAATTTACATTTAGTTTCGACCTAAAATTCTGATTAATAATTAATCCTTATTTTTAATTGAAACCAAAATAGAGGTATATCACTGTTAATGATAAAATTGAAGTCTAATTCCAATTAAAGAAATATATAAAAAATAAGCTTCTAACTTAATTTAAAGCATTAGTAATGTTTATATTTCTAATTCATATAGTTTAACTAAAACATTACATTTTCAATGTAAAAATAATTCATAATTTATGAATACTCAAAGATTAAATTAATCTCCCTAATATCTTCAATATCATGCTCTAAATAAGCTATTTAAGTAAATAACAACACCAATTAATATTAACCAAACAATTATTAAAATAAAAAAAATCTTAATTCTATTAAATATAAAAACTTGAGAAATCTTAGTTCCACTAATTAAAGTACCATAAATTCCCTGAGAACCAAAAACTTCAGATCACCCTTGATCTATAGTTTTATAGACATAGGAACCTAAATAAATTGGATAAAAATTAACACCATAAGTAGAAATAATAGGTATATTTCATATCCCAGATAAAAACCATGTTAAATTATAATTATGCAAAGATAAATTAATATACCTAATATAAAATTTAGATATAACATAACCAATTCAAGCACCTAAAATTACTATAATTAAAGTTATTATCTTTATATAAAAAGGTAAAACAATAACATAAGGATAAGGAAAAATTAATCAACTTCCCACGCTTCCTATAAAAATTACTAGAAAAATTAATCCTCCTATACCTTTCAACATTACAATTCCCCTCTCGAATAATCCATTAATAGATAAAAAATTAAAATCACCAACAAAAGAATAATAAACCAAACGAAATCTATAACAAACCGTCAAACCAATAGACAAATAAAAAACAATATATACATACAAACTTAGATAGCCCATTCTTAAAACTTCAGCAATCAAGTCCTTTGAATAAAATCCACTCAAAAATGGAATTCCACATAAAGATAAATTTCTTACATTAAAATATACACAAGTTAAAGGTATAAATCTCACCAAACCTCCTATGAAACGAATATCTTGACAATTCCTTAAACTATGAATAATATTCCCAGCACATATAAAAAGAAGAGCCTTAAACAAAGCATGTGTTAAAAGATGGAAAAAAGCCAACTCATAACTTCCTAATGACAAAATTATTATTATCAACCCTAATTGACTTAAAGTCGACAAAGCAATAATTTTCTTTAAATCAAATTCAAACCTAGCCCCTAAACCAGATATAAATATTGTTATTCTTGAAATAAATAACAACAAATAAAGTAAAATTTCCCTAAAACAAAAATTAAAACGAATAAGTAAATAAACCCCGGCAGTAACCAAAGTTGAAGAATGAACTAAAGAAGATACTGGAGTAGGGGCCGCTATAGCAGCAGGCAATCAAGAAGAAAAAGGAATTTGAGCTCTCTTTGTTATAGCAGCCAATACAATTAAATAAGAAATAACACACATATAAAAATCAGAACCTAATTCAAATAAATAAAACACATAATTTCATCTCCCGTAATTTAATATTCACGCAATAGCTATTAGTAAAGCAACATCCCCAATCCGGTTTCTTAAAGCTGTTAACATACCTGCATTAAATGATTTAACATTCTGATAATAAATTACTAAACAGTAAGAAACTAAACCTAACCCGTCTCATCCTAATAAAATTCTAATCAAATTAGGGCTAATAATAAGCAATATTATTGAAAAAACAAACATAACTACTAATAAAATAAATCGATTAACATTTAAATCACCCCTTATATACTCACGCCTATAAAAAATCACTATTCTTGAAATAAATAATACAAATCTCATAAATAATAATGATATTCAATCAAATAAAAACGTTATTACCACAGAGCTTGAATTAATAACAATTAAATTATACTCTAAAAAATAAGTTAAATCTAATAATATTAAATAAACTCTAACACAAAAAAATCTAAACCCCAAAAAAAGGAAAAATCCTGAATAAATTAAACAAATATGAATTACTTAGAATACTATAAATATATCTCTGACACCACAAATCAAAATTTTAATTAAACTATCTAAATAAATCCACAACATAAAAAACTCACCTCTTAAAACAAATAAATTTAAAGGCAATCAGTGTAAAATCAATAATAAAAATTCACGAATTCTACAAGGAAAAAATGAATAAACACCAGAATAAATCATTCCATGTTGTCTATAAGAATATAAAAATAAAGAATAAACAGCTCTAAAAAAAGATAGTAATATTAATATTAACATACTAAAACTACTAAAACCTATTAATCTATTAATCAAAGCAATTTCCCCTAATAAATTCAACGAAGGAGGAGCAGCTATATTAGAAGACAATAAAAGAAATCAAAACAATGATAGGCTAGGAATTAAATTAATTAAACCTTTATTAATATATAAACTTCGACTCCCTAACCGCTCATAAGAAATATTAGCCAAACAAAATAAACCAGACGAACATAATCCATGAGCAACCATTATCGTTAAAGAACCTGCTAACCCTCAATAATTCATAGTTATAACACCTGATAAAACAAGTCCTATATGAGATACAGAAGAATAAGCAATTAAAGACTTTATATCTCTTTGACGTAAACAAATTAACGAAACATAAAATCCCTCTACTAATCTTAAACCAATAAAAATCAAATTAATTCTAACACCTAAACCTATAAATACTACTATCAGACGAGCTATACCATAACCACCTAATTTAAGTATAATTCCAGCCAAAATCATTGACCCAGCAACTGGGGCCTCAACATGTGCCTTTGGTAATCATAAATGAACAAAAAACATAGGAATCTTAACAAAAAATACAAAATTTATAAGTACATAAATCAATAAACTGTCAATTTCACTAACAAAAAAAAAATAATGCAAAGAATTAAAATGATCATAACAAAAAAACAATGAAATCATTATTGGTAAAGAAGCAAATAATGTATAAAACAACAAATAAATACCAGCCTGTAAACGCTCTGGCTGATAGCCCCAACCAACAATTAAAATTAATGTAGGAATTAACCTAATCTCAAAAAACACATAAAATAAAAATAAATTCATAAAACCAAAAGCCAAAAACAGCGAAATCATTAATACTAAAACAATAAATAAAAAATAAGAAGTAAAACTCCCAGCTAAATAAATTTTATTTCTAGCCAATAATATCAACCTACAAATTCAAAAACTTAAAAAAATCATCATATAAGATAATAAATCAACCCCTAATTCATAAGAAATACAAACAAATAATCTACTAAAAGCAAAACAAGAAAAAAATAAAAAAACTAAAACAAACCAAATAAACTGATTTAATCAAAACGATCTTATAAAACATAAAGGAATCATAAATACCAAAGAAAATAAAAACTTTATCATAACAAACTAAAACTTTGAAAATAATCATTTCCATGTCTGCGAATTAAAGATACCAAAATTGATAGTCCCAAAACACCTTCGCAAACTCTAAATGTCAAGAAAACCATTGAGAAAAAAATTCTTCCCCCAAAAACCTTAAATAGATAAATAAAATTAAATAAATTGATAAAACAATAAATTCCAATCTTAATAATATCAAAAGTAAATGCTTACGTTTTATTCTAAATACTAACAAACCCCTAATAAACATAAACAATCCAATAAATTTATATATTAACATAAGTTTTTATAATTTAAATAAAATATTAGTCTTGTAAACTAAAAATAAGCCTAGCTTTAAAAACATCAAGAAAAAACTACTAAATTTATCATTAATCTCCAAAATTAATATTTTAATTAAACTATTTCTTGAAATAATCACTCTACTCTTATCATCAAGAATAATAATCTCAACTATGTTCATTTTAATAAATCACCCCTTATCAATAGGGATAACACTTCTAATTCAAACAATTTTAATTAGCTTAATTACAGGAAATTTCATTAGAAGATTCTGATTCTCTTATATCCTATTCTTAATTCTAATTGGTGGAATATTAATTCTATTCATATATATAACCAGAATTGCATCAAATGAAAAATTCAAACCACAAATTAAAGAATTAATTCCACTAATATTATTACCAATATTCTATTTAACAATTAAACCCTACTGTAACAATTTAACCTCAAACAATGAATTAAATGTAATAAACAAAACCAATTGCATCAGAAACTCCCTTGCTAAATATGCCTTTATACCTACAAGACTAATTTTAACACTAATAATTATATATTTATTAATTACCTTAGTAGCAACTGTAAAAATTACTCAATTTAAAAAAGGCCCTATTCGTCAAATAAACTAATGAAAATACCAATCCGAAAATATTCACCTTTACTAAAAATCGTAAATAACTCCTTAGTTGATCTACCAACACCTTCAAGAATTTCTACATTATGAAATTTTGGCTCCCTCCTAGGACTATGCTTAGGAATTCAAATCATTACAGGAATTTTTTTAGCAATACACTATTGCCCAAATGTTAATCTTGCATTCAACAGAGTTGCTCATATTTGCCGAGATGTAAACAATGGTTGATTAATCCGAACTCTTCACGCTAACGGAGCCTCATTCTTTTTCATTTGCATCTACCTCCATATTGGCCGAGGAATTTATTACAGTTCATATAACCTAATTCACACATGAATAGTCGGAGTAACAATCTTATTCCTAGTAATAGCAACAGCCTTCTTAGGTTATGTATTACCGTGAGGGCAAATATCATTTTGAGGAGCTACAGTTATTACAAATTTACTATCAGCAATCCCTTATTTAGGAACTACTATTGTACAATGAGTATGAGGGGGTTTTGCTGTTGACAATGCAACATTAACTCGGTTTTTTTCATTTCATTTCCTCCTCCCTTTCATTGTAGCTGCTATAGTAATAATTCATTTACTATTTCTCCATCAAACAGGATCAAATAATCCTTTAGGAATAAACAGAAATATTGACAAAATTCCATTCCATCCTTATTTCTCTTTCAAAGACATCGTGGGATTTTTAATTATAACAATTTCACTAGTTCTTCTATCTTTAATAAATCCCTACCTGTTAGGAGATCCAGATAATTTTATCCCAGCCAATCCTTTGGTAACTCCAGTTCATATTCAACCAGAATGATATTTTTTATTTGCCTATGCAATTCTCCGATCAATTCCTAATAAACTAGGAGGAGTTGTAGCCCTAGCTATATCAATTGCAATTCTCTATATTATACCATTCACAGGAAAAAAAAACTTCCTAAGAAATCAATTTTACCCAATTAATAAAACTTTATTTTGAAGAATAGTTACTACCGTCTGCTTATTAACATGAATTGGAGCCCGACCAGTAGAAGACCCTTACATTATAACAGGACAAATCTTAACCGTACTTTATTTCACTTTTTATTTAATTAATCCTATCATATACACAAGATGAAATAAAATAATTAATTAACTAATGAACTTGAACAAGTTTATATTTTGAAAATATAAGAAAGAAATAATACTTTCTATTAGTTTGTACTAAATTTTATTAACTAAATTAAAATGACAAAAATAGCTAGCTTAAAACAAAAATAATAAAGTAAAAAATTTAAAGAACTAGGTAAAAAACTCTTTCAAGCCAAGTACATAAGCTTATCATACCGGAAACGAGGTAAAGTACCAAGTACTCAAATTCAAAAAAAAGAAAAAAAAACCAACTTAACAAAAAATAAATAAGAAATTAAATCAGCCCCCAAAAACAATATAACGCAAATCATTCTTATAAATAAAATACTAGCATACTCAGCCAAAAAAATTATAGCAAAACCTCCTCTTCTATATTCCACATTAAAACCTGATACCAACTCTGATTCACCCTCAGCAAAATCAAATGGAGTTCGATTAGTTTCTGCTAAACTAGAAATAATTTATATAAATCCTAATGGAAAACATATAAAAATAAATCACCTATAAAACTGATATCCAGAAAAATCAATAAGTCTTAACCTCAAAATAAGAAAAACAAAAGATATTAAAATTAAAGCCAAACTCACCTCATAAGAAATTGTTTGAGCTACAGCTCGCAATCTCCCTAATAATGCATAAGAAGAATTAGAAGACCATCCAGCTATTATAACTGTATAAACACTTAAACTAGACACAGCCAAAAAAAACAATAATGATAAATTAAAATTCAAATAAACTGTAACAAAAGGTATTACCATTCATAATAACAAAGAAATAAAAAAATTAAAAACAGGAGAAAAATAATAAATATTTAAATTAGATATATAAGGAAAAGTCTGCTCTTTAGTAAAAAGTTTGATTGCATCACTAAAAGGTTGTAATAAACCCACAAATCCTACCTTATTAGGACCCTTTCGAATCTGGATATACCCTAAAACCTTTCGCTCTAATAAAGTCAAAAATGCCACCCCTACTAATACACAAACAACCAAAATAATCGTTGAAAATCCTAACAAAATTATATCTTTTAAAATCAATGTTATTTGTAAAATAAATTTACATAAAAAGATTCTAAATCTATAGCACTAATCTGCCAAAACAACAATCATAATCAACTATAAAAATATAATTCAAACACCTGGTCCTTTCGTACTAAAATGCTTCAAAATTTAAAGGATAGAAACCAACCTGGCTCACACCGGTTTAAACTCAGATCATGTAAAATTTTAAAGGTCGAACAGACCTAATTTTATAGCTACTGCACCATAAATAAATTTTAATCCAACATCGAGGTCGCAAACTTTTTTTTCAATAAGAACTTTCAAAAAAAATTACGCTGTTATCCCTAAGGTAATTAAATCTTATAATCCAAAATTCAGGATCATCAATTCAATAATTATTGTGTAATAAAATAAAAAGTTTTTCTAATTTTCACATCACCCCAACAAAATTTCAAATTTAATAAATTCAAATTAAATCTTACATAAAACTAAAAAATTTAAAATAAAACTCTATAGGGTCTTCTCGTCCTCATAAAACATTTAAGCATTTTCACTTAAAATTTAAGTTCTAATTCAATTAAAATGAGACAGTCAATTTCTCATCGAACCATTCATTCCAGCTTCTAATTAAGAAACTAATGATTATGCTACCTTTGCACAGTCAAAATACTGCGGCTATTTAAAAATCATGGAGCAGGCCTGACCTTAAATAATACTCAAAAAGCCATGTTTTTAATAAACAGGTGAAAATTATTTTGCCGAATTCCTTAAAATAACCTGACAATAAAACATAAAATTACATAAAATTATACTAATTCAATCATAATTAATTATCAATTAAAAATAAAAACAACATTCTAATAAAAAATTTAATAAAAAATTAAATCAACCTAAATAAATAATAAAATATAACATACTTACAAAAATGGAAAATTCTAATCCTATTTATTATTAGTAATTAATTATATATAAAACAAATTCAAAAGCTTATCCCCTTGAATATTTAATGTTAACATCACATAATTTAAACATATATAAATAATACTAACAATTAAATTAAACTTATTTCTTAGAAAACTAGATATATCTATAAACGAATAACATTTCATTTCCATAATAATATTATAAATAATTATTCTACATTAATATAAATATTATTATAACTCTTATAGATTCGAGAAAATTAAATCATTAAACTATTTTTAATAAACCCTGATACAAAAGGTACAACTAATAAAATTTACTTTTACAGAAAAAAAGAACTTCCTTCACAGTACAATAAGCTATAATAAAAAAAATTTATTCAAATAAAATTAATAAAAACAAATATATTTCTTACAAAAATAAAATAACCTTAGATAATACAATAACCCTCAAATTTCAAATTAAATTGAATTTCACAATTAACTTTTTAGTGTAAATAAAACGCTTAACCAAGCTCTAATTTGATCATTCCAGGCTCATTTTCCAATAAACCTACTCTGTTACGACTTATTTCACCTTAAAGTGAAAGCGACGGGCGATATGTGCATATTTTAGAGCTAAATCAAGTTGCATAAATAACAACATTACTTTCAAATCCAATTTATATATTATTTTCAATAAAATAACCATATATAAATACAATGTAACCCATTTTAACTTTTATATTAACTACACCTTGATCTGAACTCAATTTTAATTAAAAAATCAAAAATTATAATTCTAATAAAATCTTTATAAACGACGATATATAAATTAAAAACAAAAGTAAAACTTATCGTGGATTATCAATCAAAAAACAGGTTCCTCTGAAAAGACTAAAATACCGCCAAATTCTTTAACTTTAAAGAACATAACTAATAATCATTTTAAGTAAAAAATTCACATTTGTAATAATAGGGTATCTAATCCTAGTTTATAAATCAAATTTCCTAACTTCAGAAGCATTAAACAAAATATTCAAAAATATAAAATTTCACCTAAAAATTATTTCTTCATTTTCTAATTAACACCTAATTATACTAAAAAAAATTAGCTTGCATAGTTTGTATAACCGCAACTGCTGGCACAAACTTAGTCCATACAAAAAAAATTCCTAAATCTACAATTACGTAAAACTTAAAAGTAAATACTGCAACTAAAATCAATTTTTATAAAATTGAACCTTACTATTATTCACATATACAAAAATTCAGTAGCTAATCTCAAAGCTATAATAAAACTTTATAGAAAATATAATTTTAACTAACACAATTTGGTTTCCTTCCCGAGAAACCAGCAAAAATCTAGTTCAATCAATACTTTTAAAATTATTATCTTAACCTTTAAAACTTTACTAAATCTATATCCCCTGTTTGCTAGTAAAATTTTCCCCTTAAAAATTAAGAATAATATTTTAATTGTATGTCTGAATTTCCTTAACCAGCAAGTGATTTTTACCGAAAAATACCAATTTTTTTTTAACCAAACTGAAATTTCAAACTAAAATTTCTATGAATGGCTTCCCCTACCAAAAAAACCAGTACTAACATTAGTTCATTAAATAAAACCCTGAGAAAAAAAGAATTTTTTTCGCCTTTTTTTTGCCCTTTTTTTACTTTTTGGATAAATTCGCCGGAACAAACCCTAAACCGGTATATAATAATAATAATAATAATAAAGTTTATTGCAAATTAAAACAAAAATGTACAAAAGGTTAAATGGCAGACACAAATCTGATTAACTGTGGATGGTTAAAACAAGTACCATTCGATTTAGCAGGAAATTTTCTATCAAATAGATCCTATTTGTATAACGTTTCAACAATGTAAATATAAAAAAAATCAAAAAAATACGCAAGTTTAAAGAGAGTCGTTATTTCTTGATAAATACCAAATTTAAACTTTATTCTTGAGCTTGCTATTGATTGTAGATGGTTGAAGCAAATACTATTCGATTGAGCAGGATATTTTCTATCAAACACATTTTAGCTTTATAAAGTTTCAGCAATCTAAATATAAAAAAAATCAAAAAAATTCGCAAGTTTAAAGATAGTCGTTATTCCTTGATAAGTACCAATTTCAAACTTTATTTTTGAGCTTGCTATTATTTGTAGGTGGTTGAAGCAAATGTTATTCTATTAAGTAAAAAATTTCCTATTAAATACGTTTTACTCTTATAACGTTTCAGCAATGTAAATATAAAAAAAAATCAAAAAAATGCGCAAGTTTAAAGATAGTCGTTATTCCTTGATAAGTACCAATTTCAAACTTCATTCTTGAGCTTGCTATTGATTGTAGGTGGTTGAGGCAAGTACCATTTGATTAAACAGGAAATTTTCTATCAAATACATCTTACTTTTATAACGTTTCAATAATTTAAATATAAAAAAAATTTAAAAAATGCGCAAGTTTAAAGATAGTCGTTATTCCTTGATAAGTACCAATTTCAAACTTTATTTTTGAGTTTGCTATTAATTGTAGATGATAAAAGCAAAGACCATTCGATTGGGCAGAAAATTTTCTATCCAATGCATTTTATTTTTATAACGTTTCAGCAATATAAATATAAATAAATTAAAAAAATGCGCAAGTTTAAAGATAGTCGTTATTCCTTGATAAGTACCAATTTTAAACTTTATTCTTGAGCTTGCTATTAATTGTAGATGGTTTAAAGCAAGTACCATATGATTAAGCAGGAAATTTTCTATCAAATACATTCTATTTTTATAACGTTTCAGTAATGTAAATATAAAAAAAATTAAAAAAATGCGCAAGTTTAAAAAGAGTCGTTATTTCTTGATAAATACCAACTTCAAACCTCATTCTTGAGCTTGCTGTTAATTGTAAATGGTTGCAGCAAATACTATTCAATTGAGCAGGATATTTTCTATTAAAAACATTTTAGTTTTATAGAGTTTTAGCAATGTAAATATAAAAAAAATCAAAAAAATACGCAAGTTTAAAGACAGTTGTTATTCCTTGATAAGTACCAAATTTAAACTATATTCTTGAGCTTGCTATTAATTGTAGATGGTCGACACAAATACCATTCGATTGAGCAGGAAATTTTCTATCAACTACATTCTACTTTTATAACGTTTCAGCAATGTAAATATAAAAAAAATCAAAAAAATACGCAAGTTTAAAGAGAGTTGTTATTTTTTGATAAATACCAATTTCAAACTTCATTCTTGAGCTTGCTATTGATTATAGATGGTTAAAACAAGTATTATTCAATTAAGCAGGATATTTTCTATGAAACACTTTTTAGTTTTATAAAATTTTAGCAATGTAAATATAAAAAAAAAAACAAAAAAATACGCAAGTTTAAAGATAGTTGCTATTCTTTGATAAGTACTAATTTCAATCTTCATTCTTGAGCTTGCTATTGATTGTAGATGGTTGAAGCAAATACTATTCGATTGAAATTTGATTTACCAGGAAATTTTCTATTAAATATATCTTACTTTTATATGGCTTCAGTAATGTAAATATAAAAAAAAAATCAAAAAAATACGCAAGTTTAAAGATAGTCGTTATTCCTTGATAAGTACCAATTTCAAATTTTATTCTTGAGCTTGCTATTAATTGTTGATAGTTAAAGCAAATACCATTTGATTGAGCAGAAAATTTTCTATCAATTACATTTTTTTTATAATGTTTTAGCAATGTAAATATAAAAAAAATTAAAAAAATACTCAAGTTTAAAAGAGAGTTGTTATTTCTTGATAAATACCAATTTCAAACTTCATTCTTGAGCTTGCTATTGATTGTAGATGGTTGAAGCAAGTACTATTCGTTTGAGCAGGATATTTCCTAATAAACACATTTTAGCTTTATAACCTTTCAGCAATGTAAATATAAAAAAAATTAAAAAAATGCGCAAGTTTAAAGATAGTCGTTATTCCTTGATAAGTACCAATTTCAAACTTTATTCTTGAGCTTGCTATTATTTGTAGATGGTTGAAACAAGTACCGCTCGATTGAGCAAAAAATTTTCTATTAAATATTTTTTTTTTATAATGTTTTAGCAATGTAAATATAGAAAAAATTTAAAAAATACGCAAGTTTAAAAATAGTCCTTATTTCTTGTTAAGTACCAATTTCAAACTTTATTTTTGAGCTTGCTATTAATTGTAGATGGTTGAAGTGAGTACCATTCTAATAAGTAGAAAATTTTCTATCAAATAGGTTTTACCTTTATAACGTTTCAGCAATGAAAACATAAAAAAAATTAAAAAAATTGGCAAGTTTAAAAAGAGTCGTTATTTCTTGATAAATACCAATTTCAAACTTCATTTTTGAGCTTGCTATCGATTGTAAATGGTTGAAGCAAATACTTTTCGATTAAGCAGGATCTTTTCTATTAAACACATTTTAATTTTATAGAGTTTTAGCAATGTAAATATAAAAAAAATTTAAAAAATACGCAAGTTTAAAGATAGTTGTTATTCCTTGATAAGTACCAAATTCAAACTATATTCTTGAGCTTGCTATTAATTGTAGATGGTCAACACAAGTACCATTCGATTGAACAAAAAATTTTCTATCAAATTCATTTTACTTTTATAACGTTTCAGCAATGTAAATATAAAAAAAATTAAAAAAATACGCAAGTTTAAAGATAGTTTTTATTCCTTGATAAGTACCAATTTCAAACTTCATTCTTGAGCTTGCTATTAATTGTAGATAATTGAAGCAGAAAATTTTCTATTAAATACATCTTTTTTTATAATGTTTCTGCAATGTAAATATAAAAAAAATTAAAAAAATACGCAAGTTTAAAAATAGTCCTTATTTCTTTTTAAGTACCAATTTCAAACTTTATTTTTGAGCTTGCTATTAATTGTAGATGGTTGAAGTGAGTACCATTCTAATAAGTAGAAAATTTTCTATTAAATACATTTTACTTTTATAACGTTTCAGCAATGTAAATATAAAAAAAAACAAAAAAATTCACAAGTTTAAATATAGTCGTTATTCCTTGATAAGTACCACTTTCAGACTTCATTCTTGAGCTTGCTATTGACTGTAAGTAGTTGAGGCAAGTACTATTTGATTGAGCAGGAAATTTCCTATTAAATTTATCCTACCTTCAATACGTTTCAGCAATGTAAATATAAAAAAAATCAAAAAAATTCGCAAGTTTAAAGATAGTTTTTATTCTTTGATAAATACCAATTTCAAACTATATTCTTGAACTTGCTATTAATTGTAGATGGTCGACACTAGTACCATTCGATTAGGCAGAAAATTTTCTATCAAACACATTATAGTTTTATAGAGTTTTAGCAATGTAAATATAAAAAAAATTAAAAAAATACGCAAGTTTAAAGATAGTTGTTATTCCTTGATAAGTACCAATTTCAAACTATATTCTTGAGCTTGCTATTAATTGTGGATGGTCGACACAAGTACCATTCGATTTAGCAAGAAATTTTCTATCAAATACATTCTACATTTATGACGTTTCAGCGATGTAAATATAAAAAAAATCAAAAAAATGAGCAAGTTTAAAGAGAGTTGTTATTTCTTGATAAATACCAATTTCAAACTTCATTCTTGAGCTTGCTATTGACTGTAAATGGTTGCAGCAAACACTATTCGATTGAGCAGGATATTTTCTATTAAACACATTTTAGTTTTATAGAGTTTTAGCAATATAAATATAAAAAAAATTAAAAAATGCGCAAGTTTAGAGATAGTCGTTATTCCTTGATAAGTACCAATTTCAAACTTCATTCTTGAGCTTGCTATTGACTGTAAATAGTTGAAGCAAGTACTGTTTGATTGAGCAGAATATTTTTTATCAAACACGTTCTAGTTTTATAAAGTTTCATCAATGTAAATATAAAAAAAATCAAAAAAATACGCAAGTTTAAAAAGAGTCGTTATTTCTTGGTAAATACCAATTTCAAACTTCATTCTTGAGCTTGCTATTGATTGTAGATGGCTGAAGCAAGTATTGTTCGATTAAGCAGGATGTTTTCTATCAAACACATTTTAGTTTTATAAAGTTTCAGCAATGTAAATATAAAAAAAAATCAAAAAAATACGCAAGTTTAAAGATAGTCGTTATTCCTTGATAAGTACCAACTTCAAACTTCATTTTTGAGCATGCTATTAATTGCAGATGGTTGAAATAAATATCATTCAATTGAACAAAAAATTTTCTATTGAATGCATTTTACTTTAATAACGTTTCAACAATGTAAATATAAAAAAAATTAAAAAAATTTTTAAGTTTAAGAAGAGTCGTTATTTCTTGATAAATACCAATTTCAAACTTCATTCTTGAGCTTGCTATTAATTGTAGATGGTTAAAACAAATATTATTCGATTGAGCAGGACATTTTCTATCAAACACATTTTAGTTTTATAAAGTTTCAACAATGTAAATATAAAAAAAATTAAAAAAATTTGCAAGTTTAAATATAGTCGTTATTTCTTGATAAGTACCAATTTCAAACTTCATTCTTGAGCTTGCTATTAACTGTAGATACCATTCACTTCATTCCATCAACTTAAATACCATTCAATTAAGCGGGAAATTTTCTATCAAATACATCTTACTTTTATAACGCTTCAGCAATATAAATATAAAAAAATTAAAAAAATGCGCAAGTTTATAGATAGTCGTTATTCCTTGATAAGTGCCAATTTCAAACTTTATTCTTGAGCTTGCTATTAATTGAAGATGGTTGAAGCAAATACAATTTGATTGAACAGGAAATTATCTATCAAATACATTTTACTTTTATAACGTTTTGGCAATATAAATATAAAAAAATTAAAAAAATGCGCAAGTTTAAAGATAGTCGTTATTCCTTGATAAGTACCAATTTCAAACTTTATTCTTGAGCTTGCTATTAATTGTAAATGGTAAAAGCAAATACCATTCGATTAAGCTGAAAATTTTTTATCAAATACATCTTACTTTTATAACGTTTCAGCAATATAAATATAAATAAATTAAAAAAATTCGCAAGTTTAAAGATAGTCGTTATTCCTTGATAAGTACCAAATTCAAACTTCATTTTTGAGCTTGCTATTAACTGTAGATTGTTAAAGCAAATACCACTCGATTAAGCAAAAAATTTTCTATCAAATACATTTTACTTTTATAACGATTTAGCAATTTAAAAAAAATCAAAAAAATACGCAAGTTTAAAGAGAGTCGTTATTTCTTGATAAGTACCAATTTCAAACTTTATTCTTGAGCTTGCTATTGATTGCAGATGGTTGAAGCAAATACTATTCAATTGAGCAGGATATTTTCTATTAAACACGTTTTAGCTTCATAAAGTTTTAGCAATGTAATTATTAATAATGTCGTTATTTCTTAATAAGTACCAATTTTAAATTTCATTTTTGAGCTTGCTTGGTTGAATCAAATACCATTCGAATAAACAGAAAATTTTTTATCAAATATATTTTACTTTTATAACGTTTCAGCAATGTAAATATAAAAAAAATTAAAAAAATACGCAAGTTTAAAAAGAGTCGTTATTTCTTGATAAATACCAAATTCAAACTTCATTCTTAAGCTTGCTATTAATTGTAGATGTTTGAAGCAAATACTATTTGATTAAACAGAAAATTTTTTATTAAATATATTTTTTCCTTACAACGTTTCAGCAATGTAAATATAAAAAAAAATCAAAAAAATACGCAAGTTTAAAGATAGTCGTTATTCCTTGATAAGTAGCAACTATTAACTTCATTCTTGAGCTTGCTCTTAGCTGTATGTGGTTGAAGCAAATACCATTCGATTAAGCTGGAAATTTTCTATCAAATAAATCTTAATTTTGTAACGTTTCAGCAATGTAAATATAAAAAAAATTAAAAAAATGCGCAAGTTAAAAAATAGTCGTTATTCCTTGATAAGTACTAATTTCAAACTTCATTCTTGAGCTTGCTATTGATTTTAACTGGTTAAAGCAAGTACTATTTGATTGAGCAGGATATTTTCTATCAAACACGTTCTAGTTTTATAAAATTTCAGCAATGTAAATATAAAAAAAATCAAAAAATTACGCAAGTTTAAAAAGAGTCGTTATTTCTTGATAAATACCAAATTCAAACTTCATTCTTGAGCTTGCTATTAATTGTAGATGGCTGAGGCAAGTATTATTCGATTAAGCAGGATAATTTTTCTCAAACACATTTTAGTTTTATAACGTTTCAGCAATGTAAATATTAAAAAAATCAAAAAAATACGCAAGTTTAAAGATAGTCGTTATTCCTTGATAAGTAGCAACTATTAACTTCATTCTTGAGCTTGCTCTTAGCTGTATGTGGTTGAAGCAAATACCATTCGATTAAGCTGGAAATTTTCTATCAAATAAATCTTAATTTTGTAACGTTTCAGCAATGTAAATATTAAAAAAATCAAAAAAATAAGCAAGTTTAAAACGAGTCGTTATTTCTTGATAAATACCAATTTCAAACTTCATTCTTGAGCTTGCTATTAATTGTAAATGGTTAAAGCAAATACCATTTGATTAAGCAAAAAATATTCTATCAATTGTATTTTACTCTTATAACGTTTCAACAATGTAAATATTAAAAAAATTAAAAAAATGCGCAAGTTTAAAGATAGTCGTTATTCCTTGATAAGTACCAATTTCAAACTGTATTCTTGAGCTTGCTATTAATTGAAGATGGTTGAAGCAAATACAATTTGATTGAACAGGAAATTATCTATCAAATACATCTTACCTTTATAACGTTTTAGCAATATAAATATAAAAAAATTAAAAAAATGCGCAAGTTTAAAGATAGTCGTTATTCCTTGATAACTACCAATTTCAAACTTTATTCTTGAGCTTGCTATTAATTGTAGATGGTAAAAGCAAATACCATTCGATTAAGCAAAAAATTTTCTATCAAGTGCATTTTATTTTTATAACGTTTCAGCAATATAAATATAAACAAATTAAAAAAATGCCCAAGTTTAAAGATAGTCGTTATTCCTTGATAAATACCAAATTCAAACTTCATTCTTGAGCTTGCTATTAGCTGTATGTGGTTAAAGCAAATACCGTTCGATTAAGCAGAAAATTTTCTATCAAATACATTATACTTTTATAACGTTTCAACAACGTAAATATAAAAAAATGCAAAGAAATACGCAAGTTTAAAGAGAGTCGTTATTTCTTGATAAATACCAATTTCAAACTTCATTTTTGAGCTTGCTGTTAATTGTAGATGGTTGAAGAAATATCCCTTCGATTGAGCAGGAAATTTTTTATCAAATATATTTTACTTTCATAACGTTTCAACAATGTAAATATAAAAAAAATTAAAAAAATGCGCAAGTTTAAAAATAGTCGTTATTCCTTGATAAGTACCAATTTCAAACTTCATTCTTGAGCTTGCTATTGATTCTAAATGGTTGAGGCAAGTACCATTCGATTGAGCAGAATATTTTCTATCAAACATATTCTAGCTTTATAAAATTTCAGCAATGTAAATAAAAAAAAATAAAAAAATACGCAAGTTTAAAAAGAGTCGTTATTTCTTAATAAATACCAACTGCAAACTTCATTCTTAAGCTTGCTATTAATTGTAGATGGTTGAAACAAATACCATTTGATTAAACAGAAAATTTTCTATTAAATATATTTTTTTCTTATAACGTTTCAGCAATGTAAATTGAAAAAAAATCAAAAAAATACGCAAGTGTAAAGATAGTCGTTGTTCCTTGATAAGTAGCAATTTCAAACTTCATTCTTGAGCTTGCTCTTAGCTGTATGTGGTTGAAGCAAATACCATACGATTAGGCAGAAAATTTTCTATTAAATAAATCTTGCCTTTATAACGCTTCAGCAATGTAAATATAAAAAAAATTAAAAAATTGCGCAAGTTTAAAAATAGTCGTTATTCCTTGATAAGTACTAAATTCAAACTTCATTCTTGAGCTTGCTATTGTTTTTAAATAGTTAAAGCAAGTACTATTCGATTGAACAGGATATTTTCTATCAAATACATTCTAGTTTTATAAAGTTTCAGCAATGTAAATATAAAAAATATCAAAAAAATACGCAAGTTTAAAAAAAGTCATTATTTCTTGATAAATATCAATTTCAAACTTCATTCTTGAGCTTGCTATTGATTGTAGATGGCTGAAGCAAGTATTATTCGATTAAGCAGAAAATTTTCTATCAAAAAAATTTTATTTTTATAACGTTTCAGCAATGTAAATATAAAAAAAATAAAAAAAAATACGCAAGTTTAAATAGAGTCGTTTTTTCTTGATAAATACCAACTTCAAACTTTATTTTTGAGTATGCTATTCATTGTAGATAGTTGAAGCAAGCACTATTTGATTAAGCAGGATATTTTCTATCAAACACATTTTAGTTTTATAATGTTTCAGCAATGTAAATATAAAAAAAATCAAAAAAATACGCAAGTTTAAAGATAGTCGTTATTCCTTGATAAGTACCAATTTCTAACTTTATTCTTGAGCTTGCTATTGATTTTAAATGGTAGAAGCAAGTACTATTCGATTGAACAGGATATTTTCTATCAAACACATTCTAGTTTTATAATGTTTCAGCAATGTAAATATAAAAAAAAATCAAAAAAATACGCAAGTTTAAAAAGAGTCGTTATTTCTTGATAAATACCAATTTCAAACTTCATTCTTGAGCTTGCTCTTACCTGTATGTGGTTGAAGCAAATACCATTCGAATAAGCAGGAAATTTTTTATCAAATAAATCTTACTTTTATAACGTTTTAGCAATGTAAATATAAAAAAAAATAAAAAAATGCGCAAGCTTAAAAATAGTCGTTATTCCTTGATAAGTACCAATTTCTAACTTTATTCTTGAGCTTGCTATTGATTTTAAATGGTTGAAGCAAGTACTATTCGATTGAACAGGATATTTTCTATCAAACACATTCTAGTTTTATAAAGTTTCAGCAATGTAAATATAAAAAAAAAATCAAAAAATTACGCAAGTTTAAAAAGAGTCGTTATTTCTTGATAAATACCAATTTCAAACTTCATTTTTGAGCTTGCTATTAATTGTAAATGGTTAAAGCAAATACCATTCGATTAAGCAGAAAATTTTCTATTAAATACATCTAACTTTTATAACATTTTAGCAATTTAAATATAAAAAAATTAAAAAAATGCGCAAGTTTAAAAATAGTCGTTATTCGAAATTTGGTTTTACGGGGAAGTGGACGACAAGGCAAGAAAAAAAATTTATTAGGAGCCTTGAAGAAGAATCAATAAAGGATTCGAAACGTTGGCCTCATAAAACAGTTTTTTTTTTTCTTGCCTTGTCGTCCACTTCCCCGTAAAACCAAATTTCGAATTTAATAAAAAAATGGACGTAATCCACCAAAATAAAAATAGTCGTTATTCCTTGATAAGTACCAATTTCAAATTTTATTCTTGAGCTTGCTATTAAGTGAAGATGGTTGAGGCAAGTACAAATTGATTGAACAGGAAATTTTCTATCAAATACATCTTACCTTTATAACGTTTTAGCAATATAAATATAAAAAAATTAAAAAAATGCGCAAGTTTAAAGATAGTCGTTATTCCTTGATAACTACCAATTTCAAACTTTATTCTTGAGCTTGCTATTAATTGTAGATGGTAAAAGCAAATACAATTCAAATAAGCAGAAAATTTTCTATCAATCACATCTTACTTTTATAACATTTTAGCAATTTAAATATAAAAAAATTAAAAAAATGCGCAAGTTTAAAAATAGTCGTTATTCCTTGATAAGTACCAATTTCAAATTTTATTCTTGAGCTTGCTATTAAGTGAAGATGGTTGAGGCAAATACCATTTAATTAAGCAAAAAACTTTCTATCAATTACATCTTACTTTTATAACGTTTCAGCAATATAAATATAAAAAAATTAAAAAAATGCGCAAGTTTAAAGATAGTCGTTATTCCTTGATAACTACCAAATTCAAACTTTATTCTTGAGCTTGCTATTAATTGTAGATGGTAAGAGCAAATACCATTTGATTGAGCAGAAAATTTTCTATCAAATACATCTTACCCGGATAACGTTTTAGCAACATAAATATAAACAAATTAAAAAAATGCGCAAGTTTAAAGATAGTCGTTATTCCTTGATAAGTACCAAATTCAAACTTCATTCTTGAGCTTGCTATTAGCTGTATGTGGTTAGAGCAAATACCGTTCGATTAAGCAGAAAATTTTCTATCAAATACATTATACTTTTATAACGTTTCAACAATGTAAATATAAAAAAATGCAAAAAAATACGCAAGTTTAAAGAGAGTCGTTATTTCTTGATAAATACCAATTTCAAACTTCATTTTTGAGCTTGCTGTTGATTGTAGATGGTTGAAGCAAATACTATTCGATTGAGCAGGATATTTTCTATTAAACACATTTTAACTTCATAAAGTTTTAGCAATGTAATTATTAATAATGTCGTTATTTCTTAATAAGTACTAATTTCAAACTTCATTTTTGAGCTTGCTGTTAATTCTAGATGATTGAAGCAAATACCATTCGATTGAGCAGGAAATTTTTTATCAAATCTATTTTACTTTTATAACGTTTCAGCAATGTAAATATAAAAAAAATTAAAAAAATGCGCAAGTTTAAAGATAGTCGTTATTCCTTGATAAGTACCAAATTCAAACTTCATTCTTGAGCTTGCTATTGACTGTAAATGTGTTGAAGCAAGTACTATTCGATTGAGCAGAACATTTTCTATCAAACACATTTTAGTTTTATAAAGTTTCAGCAATGTAAATATGAAAAAAATCAAAAAAATACGCAAGTTTAGAAAGAGTCGTTATCTCTTGATAAATACCAATTTCAAACTTCATTCTTGAGCCTTCTATTAATTGTAGATGGTTGAAACAAACATCATTTAATTGAGCAAAAAATTTTCTATCGAATACATCCTATCTTTATAACGTTTCAGCAATGTAAATATAAAAAAAATTAAGAAAATGTGCAAGTTTAAAGATAGTAGTTATTCCTTGATAAGTACCAATTTCAATCTTTAGTCTTGAGCTTGCTATTAACTGTGGATGGTTAAAACAATTACTGTTCGATTAAGCAGGAAATTTTCTATAAAACAAATTCTAGTTTTATAACGTTTCAGCGATATAAATATAAAAAAAATAAAAAAATACGCAAGTTTAAAGAGAGTTGTTATATCTTGATAAGTACCAAATTCAAACTTCGTTTTTGAGCTTCCTATTAATTGGAGATAATTGAAACAAGTACCATTCGATTGAGCAGGAAACTTTTTATCAAATACATTTTACTTTTATAACGTTTTAGCAATGTAAATATAAAAAAAATCAAAAAAATACGCAAGTTTAAAGAGAGTCGTTATTTCTTGATAAATACCAATTTCAAACTTTATTCTTGAGCTTGCTATTGATTGTAGATGGTTGAAGCAAGTACTATTCGATTGAGCAAGATATTTTCTAGCAAACACATTTTAGTTTTATAAAGTTTTACCAATGTAATTATAAAAAAAATCAAAAAAATACGCAAGTTTAAAGATAGTTGTTATTACTTGATAAATACCAATTTCAAACTTCATTCTTGAGCTTGCTATTAATTGCAGATGGTTGAAGCAAATACCATTCGATTAAGCAAAAAATTTTCTATCAAATATATCTTACTTTTATAACGTTTTAGCAATGTAAATATAAAAAAAAATAAAAAAATACGCAAGTTTAAATATAGTCGTTATTCCTTGATAAGTACCAATTTCAAACTTTATTCTTGAGCTTGCTATTAGCTGAAGATGGTTGAAGCAAATACCGTTCGATTAAGCAAAAAATTTCCCATCAAATACATTTTATTTTTATAACGTTTCAGCGATGTAAATATAAAAAAAATTAAAAAAATGCGCAAGTTTAAAGATAATCGTTATTCCTTGATAAGTACCAACTTCAAACTTTATTCTTGAGCTTGCTATTAATTGTAGATGGCCGAAGCAAATACCTTTTGATTAAGGAAAAAATTTTCTATCAAATATATCTTACTTTCATAACGTTTCAGCAATGTAAATATAAAAAAAATTAAAAAAATACGCAAGTTTAAATATAGTCGTTATTTCTTGATAAGTACCAATTTCAAACTTTATTCTTGAGCTTGCTATTAACTGTAGATGGTTAAAACAAATACCATTTGATTAGGCAGAAAATTTCCTATTAACTACATTTTTTTATAATGTTTTAACAATGTAAATATAAAAAAAATTAAAAAAATTCGCAAGTTTAAAGAGAGTCTTTATTTCTTGATAAATAATAATTTCAAACTTTATTCTTGAGCTTGCTATTAATTGTAGATGGTTGAGGCAAGTACTATTCGATTGAGCAGGATATTTTCCATCAAACACATTTTAGTTTTATAAAGTTTCAGCAACGTAAATATAAAGAAACTCAAAAAATACGCAAGTTTAAAGATAGTCCTTATTCCTTGATAAGTACTGTAATATCCTCATCCAAAACATCAAAATTAAGAGATGAGTAAATATTTTATTATTTCTTGAAAAAGATCGTTTCGTGCACGTGTTTCAATACGGAATTTTTCTGTGAAATTTAGACAAACCTGACCGGATACATAAATCCATAAATTCAATTTTACCAAAGAGACCGCTTTACAGTCGTTTAGAAAGTTTCTACGAAAGACCTAAAGTACCCTTAAAAATAACAATCTGGCGACCAGATGTCCGAAAACTGAAATGTACAGTTCGTACAAAATAATTTTCACTAAATTGTTATGATAAAATGCCAAAACGTTAGATTTTCAAATTCAACCTCGTTAAATTCGCGTTGTGTCAAAACCACAAAAAACTGTATGTCTAGTTTTAAGTTAATTAGGCTTTAATTAAATTTTGGGACGAATCTCTCTAATTTTCTAATTTTCTTAACAATCTATTTACCTATTTTATTAATTCTGTTGCAAATTATTTTCTACTTATTTTGGTGCATGTGTCTTGCAAATTATGGCTATAAAAGTCATTTGTTTATTAAAGAAATAGCATTATTAAAGATTTGGTTTTCACAAACAGACAGGCAGGGACATCTAGTGCCCTTTTGTCGAAATTCAAAAAGGGTAGATTTCATTTTTTTTTTGAAATAGATTTAATAATTTTGTAATAAAAATGGGTAACACATTAAGCACAAAAACAGTTCAGATGCATGAATTATTTGACAAGACTAACCCTTTCTTTTATTGCTTGAACTTTCAACTCTTTTCTTCTGGCTCGTAATTAGAGAGACCCAAAAAGATCATTTAGTTAGGATTTATTTAGGTAATTTGGATCCAGTGAGATTTGTTGTAAACCAGATTGGTATTAAATCATCGCAATTAAATTGTTATAACTAGAGAGGCGGTGTCTGGATTCTATTTAATTTTAAGCTTTATTTATTGTATTATTTTTTATTCATTTTTGGTTTCATTATTCCCAGAACTTGGTACTTCTTTTCTTATTAGTTTATTTAGTAACAATTTAGAGAATATTTTAAACAAACAATAAGTAGTTAAGATTTTGACCAATCAAAAGACCATGTAGCGGGTGTAGAGTGGGGTAGATACCCTTGTGGAAACAAATTTGGTAACTGGAGGGGAGTACGAACTGAGCTTTCTTTGAGAACAGACGTGCTTTTTTTTGAGCTTTGCTTAAATTTGATAATCTGTAATTTTTATTACATTCTGTTAATTCAATTTGATTTGGTTTAAAGTTACTAGTGTAAATTTAAATTCAGTTAAGTTCGAATTAAATTCTGTGTCCAGTGCTTCCTTCCTGGAACCAGTCGAGATAAGTACCTTTCTTTTCCTAATTAGCGAAAAGCTAATTAATCTCGTCAAATTCTTTGTTTGCTTGCATGTAACATTAACTATTTCTATAACTACCTATTTACGGGTGTCTATAAATTTAATTCTTTGATTCTTAAATTAATTGAAAATTAATAACTTTGAATTTATTTAATTAATTAGACCTTTGTTAGATTTCGGAAAATTTAACTAAATATTTTCCTACGTTTTTTTGAGTTTTTCTCAGAACATTTAAATTCATTGTTAGTTTTATTTTAATTTTTTTGATTTTTTAATTTTAAAGCTGTTTATTTGGATCATGCTATTAAGTTAATTATTATTTTTATTATTATTATTAAATTAATTTGTTTCGTGATTTGGAGTTAATCGCAAGTCCATTCAACAATTTTAGTCTGGTTTAACAGGCAAGTCATAGTTAATTAATTGATTTAACTTCAAAAAATTCTAAATTAAAGGATTTTGTCCACATTATCCAAAGTTAACCTAATTAACCTGAATTTCGACTAGACGGGACAGTTGCCACAGCGGCCACCCCCCTCCCATAAGAGGAGGAAAAGTCATTAATACAGTTGAATCCATCGCTAATTACGTATTAGTAATTAACCTTTGCTCTGTACCTTCCTGCATCAGTGAGAGGGGTGCAACAACCTGGTCCATCTCTCCAACAAAATCCGATGGTTGCTAAATTCATTTAAATTGCAATCATTTAAATTTAAATTTTCATTTATTACGCAATTATTTAATTAATTTTTTTTTATTTATTTTTTTTATTTTACTTGAACCTCATTACTAAATTTTGTCTCTTTAGCTTTAAGTATCAATTAAATTTTAAAAGGTAATAACTACTAAAGTTTATTAATAAGTTTATTAACACCTTTTTTTGTTTTAAATCGTGAATACAAATTCTAGCACTTTCTTCACTGCATGATTTCTTCTTCTTTGTTCAAATTACCAAAGTATTAGTAAACTTCTTAACCAAGTTCTGGGTTGATTAGTTTAGAATATTTTTTTTTTGTTTGTTAAATACAAGTTATTTATTTTTTTTCTGTTGTTCATTTTTTTTTTGTTAATAAATTTAAGTGTAGTGTGAATTGATTTTTATTTCACTAGTCCTTTTATTATCTTGCAACTCGGCCTCACTATACGACTGAGTTTGATTTGAATTTTGTTTTATTTTGTTTCTGCCGTGAATTTTTTTTTCTCTTTTCCGGTCCCCTCACAAACAAAACACAACGTAGGGCCAATCCAAAAATACCAAGTGGGGACTGAGCATTACATCAAAGAATATCACATAATTTTTGGTGCCGTGACCAGGATAGTGAGGAGACCACGCGTTGCAAGATGTCTTCACGACGGGGAAGAGGTCAGAAAAGGACCAACCCCAACACAACTCCCACGAGAGCACCCAGACGACGGAAGGTGCCAGCTACGGTGCATGCGCCAGCAACACCCACCGCAGCGCCTCCAGCAGTTCCTGAATGGTTCCGGGTCTGGGCCCGCGAACAACAGCAGCAAAATCTTCAACAACAACGAAACCTCGTCCACGAAATGGGGGCGATGTTACAAACCGTGCTTCAGCAGGTGGTACCCAGGGCCCCAATTACCACCGAGCCAACCGCATCCACTTCAACAGCTGCTGAAATCGTCGTCGTTCCCGTCTCGCCGCGAGAGCCATCATCTTCATCAGCTGGGGCATCGACCTCAGCCGAACCACCGACACCACCTCCGAAGAGTGAGCTGGTGGAATTGGCTCAAATCTTAAAAGGCATCGGCCAGGCCCCTGAAAAGCCAACTTTTGAAGGAGACACGAAAAATCCAATTGTTTTCCTCCAGAAACTGGAAGCTTACTGTAAAGCTGTCCGGTTAAGCGAACCAGAGATATTAGAAACGGCTATCGGATGTTTAAAAAGAGGCGCCGAACGTTGGGCCAGCATTTTTAGGAAAAATTGGGCGTCCTATCACGATTTCAAAAGAGACTTCCTGCATTATTATTGGTCGGAAGACCACCAGCAGAGACTACGTCAGAAAATCGCTAACGGGCAATACGATCCATCCCGAGGGAGTATGACAGAACACTTCTCCTACTTCATCCACAAATCGAGTCAGCTAACGGTACCAATCAACGAAGAAGATCTGGTGAAACAAATAATGCATCATTTCCCGTTGGCAATCCAACAATTGTGGGTTCTTAGAGAAGGTGAAACCATTGCCGAAGCCGCCACGTTTCTGATGAAACAAGATTCCACCATCCAATGTGTTCGAGGTCGTTCAGGAAACACTAGAAGCTCGCCGCACTCGCAGCCGCAAGAACCACCACAAAATTCGCGAGGTCATCCAAGTAAACGAAGGGTTTACAGAGGAAATACTCATTCCAGCAAAAATTTAAGTAACGGGGGCGTGTCCCAAAACAGAGCTTGATGAAGACTCCAATACCAAAGAAAGTCAACGAGGAATAGTGAAGTGGGACCTATCGGCCAGTTCCATCCGAGGATATTCCTAGGAGTTGTTTCCGGCATCTCCAGGAGCGTACCGAAAACAAGGGGGCGGATGTAATATCCTCATCCAAAACATCAAAATTAAGAGATGAGTAAATATTTTATTATTTCTTGAAAAAGATCGTTTCGTGCACGTGTTTCAATACGGAATTTTTCTGTGAAATTTAGACAAACCTGACCGGATACATAAATCCATAAATTCAATTTTACCAAAGAGACCGCTTTACAGTCGTTTAGAAAGTTTCTACGAAAGACCTAAAGTACCCTTAAAAATAACAATCTGGCGACCAGATGTCCGAAAACTGAAATGTACAGTTCGTACAAAATAATTTTCACTAAATTGTTATGATAAAATGCCAAAACGTTAGATTTTCAAATTCAACCTCGTTAAATTCGCGTTGTGTCAAAACCACAAAAAAACTGTATGTCTAGTTTTAAGTTAATTAGGCTTTAATTAAATTTTGGGACGAATCTCTCTAATTTTCTAATTTTCTTAACAATCTATTTACCTATTTTATTAATTCTGTTGCAAATTATTTTCTACTTATTTTGGTGCATGTGTCTTGCAAATTATGGCTATAAAAGTCATTTGTTTATTAAAGAAATAGCATTATTAAAGATTTGGTTTTCACAAACAGACAGGCAGGGACATCTAGTGCCCTTTTGTCGAAATTCAAAAAGGGTAGATTTCATTTTTTTTTTGAAATAGATTTAATAATTTTGTAATAAAAATGGGTAACACATTAAGCACAAAAACAGTTCAGATGCATGAATTATTTGACAAGACTAACCCTTTCTTTTATTGCTTGAACTTTCAACTCTTTTCTTCTGGCTCGTAATTAGAGAGACCCAAAAAGATCATTTAGTTAGGATTTATTTAGGTAATTTGGATCCAGTGAGATTTGTTGTAAACCAGATTGGTATTAAATCATCGCAATTAAATTGTTATAACTAGAGAGGCGGTGTCTGGATTCTATTTAATTTTAAGCTTTATTTATTGTATTATTTTTTATTCATTTTTGGTTTCATTATTCCCAGAACTTGGTACTTCTTTTCTTATTAGTTTATTTAGTAACAATTTAGAGAATATTTTAAACAAACAATAAGTAGTTAAGATTTTGACCAATCAAAAGACCATGTAGCGGGTGTAGAGTGGGGTAGATACCCTTGTGGAAACAAATTTGGTAACTGGAGGGGAGTACGAACTGAGCTTTCTTTGAGAACAGACGTGCTTTTTTTTGAGCTTTGCTTAAATTTGATAATCTGTAATTTTTATTACATTCTGTTAATTCAATTTGATTTGGTTTAAAGTTACTAGTGTAAATTTAAATTCAGTTAAGTTCGAATTAAATTCTGTGTCCAGTGCTTCCTTCCTGGAACCAGTCGAGATAAGTACCTTTCTTTTCCTAATTAGCGAAAAGCTAATTAATCTCGTCAAATTCTTTGTTTGCTTGCATGTAACATTAACTATTTCTATAACTACCTATTTACGGGTGTCTATAAATTTAATTCTTTGATTCTTAAATTAATTGAAAATTAATAACTTTGAATTTATTTAATTAATTAGACCTTTGTTAGATTTCGGAAAATTTAACTAAATATTTTCCTACGTTTTTTTGAGTTTTTCTCAGAACATTTAAATTCATTGTTAGTTTTATTTTAATTTTTTTGATTTTTTAATTTTAAAGCTGTTTATTTGGATCATGCTATTAAGTTAATTATTATTTTTATTATTATTATTAAATTAATTTGTTTCGTGATTTGGAGTTAATCGCAAGTCCATTCAACAATTTTAGTCTGGTTTAACAGGCAAGTCATAGTTAATTAATTGATTTAACTTCAAAAAATTCTAAATTAAAGGATTTTGTCCACATTATCCAAAGTTAACCTAATTAACCTGAATTTCGACTAGACGGGACAGTTGCCACAGCGGCCACCCCCCTCCCATAAGAGGAGGAAAAGTCATTAATACAGTTGAATCCATCGCTAATTACGTATTAGTAATTAACCTTTGCTCTGTACCTTCCTGCATCAGTGAGAGGGGTGCAACAACCTGGTCCATCTCTCCAACAAAATCCGATGGTTGCTAAATTCATTTAAATTGCAATCATTTAAATTTAAATTTTCATTTATTACGCAATTATTTAATTAATTTTTTTTTATTTATTTTTTTTATTTTACTTGAACCTCATTACTAAATTTTGTCTCTTTAGCTTTAAGTATCAATTAAATTTTAAAAGGTAATAACTACTAAAGTTTATTAATAAGTTTATTAACACCTTTTTTTGTTTTAAATCGTGAATACAAATTCTAGCACTTTCTTCACTGCATGATTTCTTCTTCTTTGTTCAAATTACCAAAGTATTAGTAAACTTCTTAACCAAGTTCTGGGTTGATTAGTTTAGAATATTTTTTTTTTGTTTGTTAAATACAAGTTATTTATTTTTTTTCTGTTGTTCATTTTTTTTTTGTTAATAAATTTAAGTGTAGTGTGAATTGATTTTTATTTCACTAGTCCTTTTATTATCTTGCAACTCGGCCTCACTATACGACTGAGTTTGATTTGAATTTTGTTTTATTTTGTTTCTGCCGTGAATTTTTTTTTCTCTTTTCCGGTCCCCTCACAAACAAAACACAACGTAGGGCCAATCCAAAAATACCAAGTGGGGACTGAGCATTACATCAAAGAATATCACAGTACCAACTTCAAACTTTATTCTTGATCTTGCTATTAATTGTAGATAGTTGAAACAAATACCATTTAATTTAACAGGAAATTTTTTATCAAATGTATCTTATTTTTATAACGTTTTAGCATTGTAATTATAAAAAAAATCAAAAAAATACGCAAGTTTAAAGATAGTCGTTATTCCTTGATAAGTACCAATTTCAAACTTTATTCTTGAGTTTGCTATTAATTGTAAATGGTTGAAACAAATACCATTTAATTAAGCAAATTTTTTTACCAATTACATCCTCTTTTTATAATGTTTCAGCAATGTAAATATAAAAAAAATTAAAAAAATACGCAAGTTTAAAGAGAGTCGATATTTCTTGATAAATAATAATTTCAAATTTCATTCTTGAGCTTGCTATTAATTGTAGATAGTTGAAGCTAACATCATTCAATTGAGCTGGAAATTTTCTATCAAATACATAATATTTTTATAACGTTTCAGCAATGTAAATACTAAAAAAATCAAAAAATACGCAAGTTTAAAGAAAGTTTTATTTCTTGATAAATACTAATTTCAAACTTTATTCTTGAGTTTGCTATTAATTGCAGATGGTTGAAGTAAGTACCATTCGATTAAGCGGAAAATTTTCTATCAAATACATCTTACTTTTATAACGTTTCAGCAATATAAATATAAAAAAAATTAAAAAAATGCGCAAGTTAACGTAGAGTCGTTATTTCTTGATAAATACCAATTTCAAACTTCATTTTTGAGTATGCTATTGATTGTCGATGGTTGAAGCAAGTACTATTCGATTAAGCAGGAAATTTTCTATCAAATATATCTTAGTTTTATAACGTTTTAACAATGTAAATATAAAAAAAATTAAAAAATAGGCAAGTTTAAAGATAGTCGTTATTCCTTGATAAGTACCATTTTCACACTTCATTCTTGAGCTTGCTATTAGCTGTATGTAGTTAAAGCAAATACCGTTCGATTAGGCAAAAAATTTTCTATCAAATACATCTTACTTTTATAACGTTTCAACAATGAAAATATAAAAAAATAAAAAAAATGCCCAAGTTCAAAGATAGTCGTTATTCCTTGATAAGTACCAATTTCAAACTTTATTTTTGAGCTTGCTATTAATTGTAGATGGTTGGCACAATCACCATTCGATTGAGCAGGAAATTTCCTATTAAGTACATTTTACTTTTATAGCGTTTCAATAATGTAAATATAAAAAAAAATAAAAAAATACGCAAGTTTAAAGTGAGTGGTTATTTCTTGATAAATACCAATTTCAAACTTTATTCTTGAGATTGCTATTAACTGTCGATGGTTAAAACAAGTATTATGCGATTAAGCAGGAAATTTTCTATCAAACACATTTTAGTTTTATAAAGTTTCAGCATTGTAAATATAAAAGAAATCAAAAAAATACGCAAGTTTAAAGATAGTTGTTATTCTTTGATAAGTACCAATTGCAAACTTCATTCTAGAGCTTGCTATTAATTGTAGATAGTTGAAGCAAATACCGTTCGATTAAGCAGAAAATTTCCTATCAAATACATCCTACCTTTATAACGCCTTAGCAATGTAAATATAAAATAAAAATAAAAAAATTCGCAAGTTTAAAGATAGTCGTTATTCTTTGATAAGTACCAATTTCAAACTTTATTCTTGAGCTTGCTATTAATTGCAGATAGTTGAAGCAAGTACCGTTCAATTTAGGAGGATATTTTCTATCAAATAGATTTTACTTTTATAACGTTTTAGCAATGTAAATATAAAAAAAATCAAAAAAATGCGCAAGTTTAAAGAGAGTTGTTATTTCTTGATAAATACCAATTTCAAACTTCAATCTTGAGCTTGCTATTAATTGTCGATGGTTAAAGCAAGTATTATGCGATTGAGCAGGATATTTTTTATCAAACGCATTTTAGTTTTATGAAGTTTCAGCATTGTAAATATAAAAAAAATCAAAAAAATACACAAGTTTAAAGAGAGTCGTTATTTTTTGATAAATACCAATTTCAATCTTCATTCTTGAGCTTGATATTGATTGTAGATGGTTGAAGCATTGAGCAGAAAATTTTCTATCAAATACATTTTACTTTTTAAACGTTTCAGCAATGTAAATAAAAAAAAATTAAAAAAATGCGCAAGTTTAGAGATAGTCGTTATTCCTTGATAAGTACCAATTTCAAACTTTATCTACAAGTACTATTCTATTAGGTAAAAAATTTTCTATCAAATACGTTTTACTTTTATATCGTTTTAGCAATGTAAATATAAAAAAAACAAAAAAATACGCAAGTTTAAAGATAGTCGTTATTCCTTGATAAGTACCAATTTCAAACTTCATTCTTGAGCTTGCTATTAATTATATATTATATATATATATATATATTAATTATAGATGGTTGAACAAGTACCGTTCGATTGAGCAGAAAATTTTCTATCAAATACATTTTACTTTTTAAACGTTTCAGCAATGTAAATAAAAAAAAATTAAAAAAATGCGCAAGTTTAGAGATAGTCGTTATTCCTTGATAAGTACCAATTTCAAACTTTATTCTTGAGCTTGCTAATAATTGTAGATGGTTGAAACAAATACCATTTAATTGAACAAAAAATCTATCAAATACATTTTTTTTATAATGTTTCAGCAATGTAAATATAAAAAAAATTAAAAAATACGCTAGTTTAAATATAGTCCTTATTTCTTGTTAAGTACCAATTTCAAACTTTATTTTTGAGCTTGCTATTAATTGTAGATGGTTGTGGTAAGTACCATTCTATTAAGTAGAAAATTTCTCATCAAATACATTATACTTTTATAACGTTTAAGCAATGTAAATATAAAAAAAATCAAAAAAATGCGCAAGTTTAAAGATAGTCGTTATTCCTTGATAAGTACCAATTTCAAACTTCATTTTTGAGCTTGCTATTAATTGCAGATGGTTGAAACAAATATCGTTCAATTGAACACAAAATTTTCTAATAAATGCATCTTACTTTTATAACGTTTCAACAATGTAAATATAAAAAAAATTAAAAAAATTTGCAAGTTTAAATATAGTCGTTATTTGTTTATAAGTACCAATTTCAAACTTTATTCTTGAGCTTGCTATTAATTGTAGATGTTTAAAGCAAATACCATTCGATTAAGCAGGAAAATTTCTATCAAATACATTTTACTTTTATAACGTTTCAGCAATGAAAATATAAAAAAAATTAAAAAAATGCTCAAGTTTAAAGATAGTCGTTATTTCTTGATAAGTACCAATTTCAAACTTCATTCTTGAGCTTGCTATTAATTGTAGATGCTTAAAGCAAATACCATTCGATTAGGCAGGAAAATTTCTATCAAATACATCTTACTTTTATAACGTTTTAGCAATTTAAATATAAAAAAATTAAAAAAAAGCGCAAGTTTAAAGATAGTCGTTATTTCTTGATAAGTACCAATTTCAAACTTTATTCTTGAGCTTGCTATTAACCGTAGATAGTTAAAACAAATACCGTTTGATTGAGCAGGAAATTTTCTATCAAATACATTTAATCTTTATAACGTTTCGGCTATGAAAATATAAAAAAAATTAAAAAAATGCGCAAGTTTAAAAAGAGTCGTTATTTCTTGATAAATACCAATTTCAAACTTCATTCTTGAGCTTGCTATTGATTGTAAATGGTTGAAGCAAATACTATTCGATTGAGCAGGATATTTTCTATTAAACACATTTTAGTTTTATAGAGTTTCAGCAATGTAAATATAAAAAAAATCAAAAAAATACGCAAGTTTAAAAAAAGTCGTTATTTCTTGATAAATACCAATTTCAAACTTCATTTTGAGCTTGCTATTAATTGTAGATGGTTGAAGCAAATACCATTTAATTGAGCAGAAAATTTTCTATTAAATACATTCTAGCTTTATAGAGTTTTAGCAATGTAAATATAAAAAAAAAATCAAAAAAATACGCAAGTTTAAAGATAGTTGTTATTTTTTGATAAGTAACAATTTCAAACTTCATTCTTGAGCTTGCTATTAACTGTAAATAGTTGGGGCAAATACCGTTTGATTAAGCACAAAATTTCCTATCAAACACATTCTATCTTTACAAAGTACCAGCAATGTAAATATAAAAAAATTAAAAAATATCGCAAGTTTAAAGATAGTCGTTATTCCTTGAAAAGTACCAATTTTAAACTTTATTCTTGAGCTTGCTATTAATTGTATATGGTTAAAACAAGTACCATTCAATTAAGCAGAAAATTTCCTATTAAATACATTCTACCTTTATAACCTCTTAGCAATGTAAATATAAAAAAAATCAAAAAAATACGCAAGTTTAAAGAGAGTTGTTATTTCTTGATAAATACCAATTTCAAACTTTATTCTTGAGATTGCTATTAACTGTCGATGGTTAAAACAAGTATTATGCGATTAAGCAGGAAATTTTCTATCAAACACATTTTAGTTTTATAAAGTTTCAGCATTGTAAATATAAAAGAAATCAAAAAAATACGCAAGTTTAAAGATAGTTGTTATTCTTTGATAAGTACCAATTGCAAACTTCATTCTAGAGCTTGCTATTAATTGTAGATAGTTGAAGCAAATACCGTTCGATTAAGCAGAAAATTTACTATCAAATACATCCTACCTTTATAACGCCTTAGCAATGTAAATATAAAATAAAAATAAAAAAATTCGCAAGTTTAAAGATAGTCGTTATTCTTTGATAAGTACCAATTTCAAACTTTATTCTTGAGCTTGCTATTAATTGCAGATAGTTGAAGCAAGTACCGTTCAATTTATGAGGATATTTTCTATCAAATAGATTTTACTTTTATAACGTTTTAGCAATGTAAATATAAAAAAAATCAAAAAAATACGCAAGTTTAAAGAGAGTTGTTATTTCTTGATAAATACCAATTTCAAACTTCAATCTTGAGCTTGCTATTAATTGTCGATGGTTAAAGCAAGTATTATGCGATTGAGCAGGATATTTTTTATCAAACGCATTTTAGTTTTATGAAGTTTCAGCATTGTAAATATAAAAAAAATCAAAAAAATACACAAGTTTAAAGAGAGTCGTTATTTTTTGATAAATACCAATTTCAATCTTCATTCTTGAGCTTGATATTGATTGTAGATGGTTAAAGCAAGTATTATTCTATTGAGCAGAATAATTTCTATCAAACACATTTTAGTTTAATAAAATTTCTGCAATGTAAATATATAAAAAATTAAAAAAATTTACAAGTTTAAAGATAGTCGTTATTCCTTGATAAGTACCAATTTCAAACTTTATTCTTGAGCTTGCTATTAATTGTAGATGGTTGACGCAAGTACCATTCGATTGAGCAGGAAATTTCCTGTTAAATATATACTATTTTTATTACGTTTCAGCAATGTAAATATAAAAAAAATCAAAAAAATTTGCAAGTTTAAAGAGAGTTGTTATTTCTTGATAAACACCAATTTCAAACTTCATTCTTGAGCTTGCTATTGATTGTAGATTGTTGAAGCATTGAGCAGAAAATTTTCTATCAAATACATTTTACTTTTTAAACGTTTCAGCAATGTAAATAAAAAAAAATTAAAAAAATGCGTAAGTTTAGAGATAGTCGTTATTCCTTGATAAGTACCAATTTCAAACTTTATCTACAAGTACTATTCTATTAGGTAAAAAATTTTCTATCAAATACGTTTTACTTTTATATCGTTTTAGCAATGTAAATATAAAAAAAACAAAAAAATACGCAAGTTTAAAGATAGTCGTTATTCCTTGATAAATACCAATTTCAAACTTCATTCTTGAGCTTGCTATTAATTATATATTATATATATATATATATATATATATATATATATATATTCCACGTGTATAAAGTGAGCCCCGGCTGTGGAAAAACTGCGTTTGAAGTGAGGTCCGCTACAAAGTGAGGTCCGATATACGGACCTCACTTTGACAATCCTGTACAATTCATTCCAGCACCTTCCCCTACCACTACATAGGCATATCTGTTAAATTTAGCTGGACCTCACTTTCATCACACTATGGTCCAAGTTGTATATTTTAGTTCAACAGTTATGTGAGTGGTGGCGCTCTCCACGGTGTATAAATTCTAGACGTATACTTTGCAGATCGTGGCCATTACCTAGTGAGGACCGATGATGCGGCAACCGCGCATGGTCCTCACTTTCCGCATAGTATATGTTTGAGGGTTTCACTTAACGGTGCATTTCTAAATACAATTATCAAACATTCCAAAGCATTGCAAGGTCACATTTAGACTTGTAGTTGCTGGCGGATTTTGTCCTTTCTGTATTATCAAACGGAGGACAGAATGTAATTCTTTCTTTCTTTTTCGTTTCTTATACAATAAGCGGCAAAAGTATGGAATATCCAAGATAACTTTAAAACTATTTATTTATTTAAAAATCGCTAAGACAGGTCAATTTTATTTTTAAATTGGGCATTTTTTAAAATAACAATTTTTATACAAGGTATTTTAAAAATGATATACACATCAACTTTGTTTTTTTAAATAGAATCTTGTATTATTTATTGCATTTTAAATACTATGACAAATTCTGGACATATCTTATAAATAATGTTTTATACCTATTTTCAACTGTTTTCGAAATATTGACAGTTAAATAAAAACAAAAAAAAATATATTTAATTTTTTCTTCAGTTAATTGTTTAAATAACTACTCACAGATCATTTTGTAGTTAGATGTCTGTCTGTCTTTAACTTATTAAAGGTTGAAATAATATAAAAATTAAGAAAAATGGATATTTATTATTATTGAACTCATTTTAAAAATCTATAGCATCCTAGAACTTTTTGGCAAATTACAAAATAGTGACAGTTAAAAACTTGTTGAAAACAATAAAATGAAAAAATTTAAAAATAAAATTGACCTGTATAAACATTTTTTTTTTATGTTCCATAATTTTGCCGCTTTTTGAAAACTTGTTTGTATCGGGTGTAAAAAATATTAGGCTTACCCCTTTTTCTAATAGTACCTTTTTAAATAAAAACACGAGACTTGGAGAACTTATTATGTTAAAAAATCCTCATTAATTAAGTAAAAAATAAACTTTCGATCACTTCCGGTTTTAACGGAAACAACCGTAACTTTGGATTTTTAAATAGAATACTATTATATTTTTATACTTTTAGAATCTACGTTAAATTCTGAGTCTCATACACTAATTTAAAAAAAAAATGTGATAATTTTTTTTGTAATTTTTGTTTTTTTATCTAGAAGGCTGTGATAATAAAAAAATATTAAATAATGTAGGCAATCATTAAAAAATAAAACCTATCCCACAAATGATCTAATTTAGAAAAAACACGAATTTAAATTAGCATGAATTAGCTTTTCTGATTTAATTCATTTTTTTGAGATGAAACAATAGTGGCTCACTTTGCTTTTAAAATTAACGTTTTATTTGTCAATTTGTTTAAAATTTGAAAAAAAAATTATGTTAAGAAAATATTTTAAACAAGTTAACATTTTAACAATAAAATAAAATTAACAGTTATAAAACATAATTTGTTACTTTTCTTCTGTTTTACATTCTGCTTAAATTTAGATTAATTTTTAAGAATTTTTCCAAATATTTTAAATTTTTGTTTTTTTTTATTATCAGAAAAAATGTATTTAAAATGTCGAAGAGCCACTATTATTCTATTTGAAAAAATTGAGTAAGACGAGAAAAACTAATTTATTTCAGTTTAAACTCCTGTATTTTCTAAATTAAAATATTTATGGCACTGGTTTTATTTTTTAGTTGTTGTCTTTTTATTTAGAAATATTTTTTAACCATCACAGCCTTCTAGATAACAATAAAAATTACCAAAAATTTTTTTTATCTTACAAAAAGTTATAAAGAGTAGTGTATTAAATTCGGAATTTACTGTGGATTTTAAAAATATAAAAACATGCACAGTATTTTATTTAGAAATCCAATGTTACAGTCGTTTTCCGTAAAACCGGAAGTGATAAAAGTTATTTTTCATTTACTTAATGGGGATTTTCTAACATCATATGTTTACTAAATATCATTGTTTTATTTAAAAGAAAATACTACTAACAAAAAGAGTGAGCCTAATTTCGTTTACACCCGGTATATGTTTTTTTCCCTAGTTGGCTCCTAATTGGGATAGCCTGTAAGCCATCTTAATACGAATAATAGCATTATTAGTATTATTGTTATTGATAATTTATAAAATTATAATAACGATAAATTTAAAATCGTTTTATTATTAATAAAAAAAAATCGTTTTAAAATAAAAATAAAAAATATATTTAAAAATGTATTGGTTTTTGTGGGCGTTTCAAACTTTAAAAACCAATATCTCCGTTCAACATTGAACAAAATTTAAGTGACTTTATAGTTTTTTGTCACTTTTCAGCAATTAGGTATCGCAACAACTAAACCTTAACTTAAAAACTATGTTTTTAGAAAAACAAATTGTCACAGTATTTGTGATTAGAATGACGTTACATTTATATTTTTTGTCGTTTTTGCAAATATAAATAATATAATAAATAAACTCTTAGGAAGAAATATCTAAAAGTTATGCTATCTATAATAAATGCATTTGTGTTTTATTTTGCAATGAAAGTGTCTTGTAGGTCTTAGACAAACAATGCAGGTATAAAGTAATAAAAGTAGGTAGACGCCCGGCCAGGCATCAGGCATTCCCTTCTGCTGGAATTTTTAGAGACCTTCGGTTCTTTATTTTAATTTTTATCAAATAAATAAATAATAACTCTTAAATAATGCATCGGAAAATGTAAAACGGAAAAAAACTAAATTACCAAAGTATGCTCATATTGTTTAATGTATGGAATTAAGGTAAAATTTTGTTTTTCCGATCAAACACAAAATTAATTTATAAAACATTGTGTTAGTTTTTAAAAAAACATTATAAAAATTTTCATAATTTTCAATAAATTTTAGTCAAAAAATAGCAAGTTTTTTCATGCAGCGCAAATTGAAATTAAAAGTTTTAATCTGTTTAAGTGCTATTTCTGGTCAAATTTTTCATTTATTCTTTCTTACTTATAGAAGAAAGTATTACAAAACGAAAAATAGAGTGCTGCTTTTAAAAATAAAAGCTAGAAAATTTAAGTAAAAGCTGTTTAATATATGGTTCATTATGTTTTATTAAATATAGTAGTTATTATTGTAATTAAAAATTAACGTAATAAAAAAGATTTATAATAATTGTCTTTGGTATAAATTCGAACATTTAGCTTATGCGCAATAAATAAATTGAAATTGTGACTGAATATTTATTATTGATTATTTCAATACTTTTTGGAAAAAAATTTGGAAAACTTATTTTTAAAATGTATTTTATAATTTTTGATAAATTTTGCCCACACAGGAAAGCAGGTGCTTTTATATAGTCAAAACCGCAATAAATTTTTTTTATTTGTTTACAAGTCAAAAATTGCATTGATTTTATGATTGAAAATGAGACTGTCTTAAGACATCTAATCTGTAGAGATAACACAAAAAAAATGTTTGCCAATTTTTATCATTTGTAATGCTATATTTCAAACTAAAATTTTGACACCTAATTTTAAATCATCCCGTAAAAATTTGTTTACTTTTGAGATATATTGTTAAAGTTTTTCGTCAAAAACTTCGTTGTAATACGCTGTGTATTTAAAAAAAAAAACAGCAACAAAGTCTTACACCAGGCAAAATTTATGCACATATTTCAATCATAAGAAACTGAGATAACACATTGGGTTTAGTACAAAAACAACTCTTTATTTTTATTATTTCGCATTTCTTCTACAAGGACGATCATTTGTTAAAATTTCTAAACTAATTGCAAAAACACCTTGTATATTTACTAATTTTTGGAGACACTTTTTATTATTTATTTAATTGTTACTAATAGTATAAAAATATGTATTTGTTATTTAGTTTAAAATTTCATTCTGATTCTTTATTTAGTCGAAATTATTTACTTCTTATTATTTTTCTATTATTTTACTTTTTACTATATTTACTTCATATAATATTATAGAGTAAAATCCCAGAGCGATCAGACATAACTTATTTTCAAATAGACAAAACCTTAGGTTTTCAGTAGCTTCTCATGTGCTTTGAATACCTGTGTGTTTGTGGAGCTCGCCTTGGAGCACCTGGGCAGGTACCAGGTGAGAAAGGTAACTAAAAATAAGAGTAACTTAACTGAAATTTGTATGGCTGATTTTTATATATGTTTTTTAGAATATTATTTTAAAACAGTATCATAAGTGTCAGACACTTTCCATGGGCCAAAACTTTTGTCAGACGCTTTAAAGCTCCACAAAATATAAATAAACTTTATTTATTTTTAAATGTCTGACTTTCAAATATGTTATTAAGATAACTATTATAAAGTTATATTCCATCAGTCAGACAAATTGTTATGGCCCAACAGCCCCAAAACACAAAAATATCTGCTCATACTTCTGGCTGATATTTTTGTGTTTTGGGGCTGTTGGGCCATAACAATTTGTCTGACTGACGGAATATAACTTTATAATAGTTAACTTAATAACATATTTGAAAGTCAGACATTTAAAAATAAATAAAGTTCATTTATATTTTGTGGAGCTTTAAAGCGTCTGACAAAAGTTTTGGCCCATGGAAAGTGTCTGACACTTATGATACTGTTTTAAAATAATATTCTACAAAACATATATAAAAATCAGCCATACAAATTTCAGTTAAGTTACTCTTATTTTTAGTTATCTTTCTCACCTGGTACCTGCCCAGGTGCTCCAAGGCGAGCTCCACAAACACACAGGTATTCAAAGCACATGAGAAGCTACTGAAAACCTAAGGTTTCGTCTATTTGAAAATAAGTTATGTCTGATCGCTCTGAGATCTTAGACTATTAGGAAATCTTGATATCCCTAGAGCAGCGTTTCCCAATTAATTTTAGCCGCGGAACCCTTTTAGATTTGGAACATCAAGACGGAACCCGGTATAAAAGTAAAATACAAAAAATCAAGTTACATTTTAATGGGAGAAATGTGATTTTTTCTTTCTTTGGCAAATTCTTTTTATATCTGTTTTATATCTGGACCAAACGTTGGCCCTCGTCTCGGAGTAATTTAATTTGTACATTTATTTATTTTATTTTTTCTATTCGTGTGTTTTTTTAATCGTGGTTTTGTCTTTTCGCGGAACCCCTGCTTTTATCTCGCGGAACCCCAAGGTTCCGCAAAACCCAATTGAGAAACGCTGCCCTAGAGTAACACTTTGAATACGGCCAGCACACGGCCCAGACGCCAAGCAAAACTTGGCAACATCGCATGGACCTCACTTTAATCATTTGATAAACATATACACACAAATCGGTCCTCACAAGAATCAGAGACTGAAACGTAAATATACGGTCCTCGCTTTGTTAACAAGACGATAAGGACCTCACTTTGACACGATATACACCGAAAAATTATATCCGCCACCTGTAATTCTTTAAGTGTATATTTGCGAGGAATCTATGAACTTTGATGTAGGAAACTGTAATCAACCTAGCGCGCCGCTGTATATCTGGTCCTTTTAGTAGTCCTCACTTGATACACGCTACGGTTGGTCCTCACTTTGGTATCTGGCCATATATATATATATATATATATATATATATATTAATTATAGATGGTTGAACAAGTACCGTTCGATTGAGCAGAAAATTTTCTATCAAATACATTTTACTTTTTAAACGTTTCAGCAATGTAAATAAAAAAAAATTAAAAAAATGCGCAAGTTTAGAGATAGTCGTTATTCCTTGATAAGTACCAATTTCAAACTTTATTCTTGAGCTTGCTAATAATTGTAGATGGTTGAAACAAATACCATTTAATTGAACAAAAAATCTATCAAATACATTTTTTTTATAATGTTTCAGCAATGTAAATATAAAAAAAATTAAAAAATACGCTAGTTTAAATATAGTCCTTATTTCTTGTTAAGTACCAATTTCAAACTTTATTTTTGAGCTTGCTATTAATTGTAGATGGTTGTGGTAAGTACCATTCTATTAAGTAGAAAATTTCTCATCAAATACATTATACTTTTATAACGTTTAAGCAATGTAAATATAAAAAAAATCAAAAAAATGCGCAAGTTTAAAGATAGTCGTTATTCCTTGATAAGTACCAATTTCAAACTTCATTTTTGAGCTTGCTATTAATTGCAGATGGTTGAAACAAATATCGTTCAATTGAACACAAAATTTTCTAATAAATGCATCTTACTTTTATAACGTTTCAACAATGTAAATATAAAAAAAATTAAAAAAATTTGCAAGTTTAAATATAGTCGTTATTTGTTTATAAGTACCAATTTCAAACTTTATTCTTGAGCTTGCTATTAATTGTAGATGTTTAAAGCAAATACCATTCGATTAAGCAGGAAAATTTCTATCAAATACATTTTACTTTTATAACGTTTCAGCAATGAAAATATAAAAAAAATTAAAAAAATGCTCAAGTTTAAAGATAGTCGTTATTTCTTGATAAGTACCAATTTCAAACTTCATTCTTGAGCTTGCTATTAATTGTAGATGCTTAAAGCAAATACCATTCGATTAGGCAGGAAAATTTCTATCAAATACATCTTACTTTTATAACGTTTTAGCAATTTAAATATAAAAAAATTAAAAAAATGCGCAAGTTTAAAGATAGTCGTTATTTCTTGATAAGTACCAATTTCAAACTTTATTCTTGAGCTTGCTATTAACCGTAGATAGTTAAAACAAATACCGTTTGATTGAGCAGGAAATTTTCTATCAAATACATTTAATCTTTATAACGTTTCGGCTATGAAAATATAAAAAAAATTAAAAAAATGCGCAAGTTTAAAAAGAGTCGTTATTTCTTGATAAATACCAATTTCAAACTTCATTCTTGAGCTTGCTATTGATTGTAAATGGTTGAAGCAAATACTATTCGATTGAGCAGGATATTTTCTATTAAACACATTTTAGTTTTATAGAGTTTCAGCAATGTAAATATAAAAAAAATCAAAAAAATACGCAAGTTTAAAAAAAGTCGTTATTTCTTGATAAATACCAATTTCAAACTTCATTTTGAGCTTGCTATTAATTGTAGATGGTTGAAGCAAATACCATTTAATTGAGCAGAAAATTTTCTATTAAATACATTCTAGCTTTATAGAGTTTTAGCAATGTAAATATAAAAAAAAAATCAAAAAAATACGCAAGTTTAAAGATAGTTGTTATTTTTTGATAAGTAACAATTTCAAACTTCATTCTTGAGCTTGCTATTAACTGTAAATAGTTGGGGCAAATACCGTTTGATTAAGCACAAAATTTCCTATCAAACACATTCTATCTTTACAAAGTACCAGCAATGTAAATATAAAAAAATTAAAAAATATCGCAAGTTTAAAGATAGTCGTTATTCCTTGATAAGTACCAATTTCAAACTTCATTCTTGAGCTTGCTATTGATTGTAGATGGTTAAAACAAGTACTATTCGATTAAGCAAAAAATTTTCTATCAAATACATCTTACTTTTATAACGTTTTAACAATTTATATAAAAAAAATTAAAAAAATGCGCAAGTTTAAAGGTAGTCGTTATTCCTTGATAAGTACCAATTTTAAACTTTATTCTTGAGCTTGCTATTAACTGTAGATAGTTAAAACTAGTACCATTCGATTAAACAGAAAATTTCCTATCATCATTTCCTATCCAAATATATTCTATTTTTATAACGTTTCAGCAATGTAAATATAAAAAAAATTAAAAAAATACGCAAGTTTAAAAAGAGTCGTTATTTCTTGATAAATACCAAATTCAAACTTCATTCTTGAGCTTGCTATTGACTGTAAATGGTTGCAGCAAATACTATTTGATTGAGCAGGATAGTTTCTATTAAACACATTTTAGTTTTATAGAGTTTTAGCAATGTAAATATAAAAAAGATCAAAAAAATGCGCAAGTTTAAAGATAGTCGTTATTCCTTGATAAGTACCAATTTTAATCTTTATTCTTGAGCTTGCTATTAATTGTAGATAGTTAAAACAAGTACCATTCGATTAAACAAAAAATTTCCTATCAAATACATTCTACTTTTATAACGTTTCAGCGATGTAAATATAAAAAAAATCAAAAAAATACGCAAGTTTAAAGATAGTTGTTATTCTTTGATAAATACCAATTTCAAACTTCATTCTTGAGCTTGCTATTTATTGTAGATGTTTGAAGCAAATACCGTTTGATTAGGCAAAAAATTTCCTATTAAATACATCCTACCTTTATAACGTCTTAGCAATTTAAATATAAAAAAATCAAAAAAATACGCAAGTTCAAAGATAGTTGTTATTCTTTGATAAGTACTAATTTCAAACTTCATTCTTAAGCTTGCTATTAATTGTAGATGGTTGAAGCAAATATTGTTTGATTAAGCAGAAAATTTCCTATCAAATACATTCTACTTTCATAAGTTTAAAGATAATCGTTATTCCTTGATAAGTACCAATTTAAAACTTTATTCTTAAGCTTGCTATTAATTGTAGATGGTTAAAACAAATACCATTCAATTAAGCAGGAAATTTCCTATTAAATACGTCCTACCTTCATAACGTCTTAGCAATGTAAATATAAAAAAAATCAAAAAAATACGCAAGTTTAAAGAGAGTTGTTATTTCTTGATAAATACCAATTTCAAACTTCATTCTTGAGCTTGCTATTGATTGTAGATGGTTAAAGCAAATACCATTCGATTAAGCAGAAAATTTTCTATAATACGTCTTACTTTTATAACGTTTTATAAATTTAAATATAAAAAAATTAAAAAAATGCGCAAGTTTAAAGATAGTCGTTATTCCTTGATAAGTACCAATTTGAAACTTTATTCTTGAGCTTGCTATTAATTGTAGATGGTTAAAACAAATACCATTCAATTAAGCAGGAAATTTCCTATTAAATACATCCTACCTTCATAACATCTTAGCAATGTAAATATAAAAAAAATGCGCAAGCTTAAAAAGAGTTGTTATTTCTTGATAAATACCAATTTCAAACTTTATTCTTGAGTTTGCTATTGATTAGAGATAGTTAAGGCAAATACCGTTCGATTAAGCAGAAAATTTTCTATCAAATACATCTTACTCTTATAACGTTTTAGCAATTTAAATATAAAAAAATTAAAAAAATTCGCAAGTTTAAAGATAGTTGTTATTCTTTGATAAGTACCAACTTCAAACTTCATTCTTGAGCTTGCTATTAATTGTAGATGGTTAAAGCAACTACCGTTTGATTAAGCAAAAAATTTCCTATCAAATGCATCTTAACTTTATAACGTCTTAGCAATGTAAATATAAAAAAAAATTAAAAAAATTCGCAAGTTTAAAGATAGTCGTTATTCCTTGATAAATACCAATTTCAAACTTTATTCTTAAGCTTGCTATTAATTGCAGATAGTTGAAGCAAATACTATTTAATTGAGCAGGATATTTTCTATCAAACACATTTTAGTTTTATAAAGTTTCAGCAAAATAAATATAAAAAAAATCAAAAAAATACGCAAGTTTAAAAATAGTTGTTATTCCTTGATAAGTACCAAGTTTAAACTACATTCTTGAGCTTGCTATTAACTGTAGATAGTTGGGGCAAATAACATTCGATTAGGCAGAAAATTTTCTATCAAACACATCTTACTTTTATAACGTTTTTGCAATTTAAATATAAAAAAATTAAAAAAATGCGCAAGTTTAAAGATAGTCGTTATTCCTTGATAAGTACCAATTTCAAACTTTATTTTTGAGCTTGCTATTTATCGAAGATGGTTAAAACAAGTACCATTCAATTAAGCAGAAAATTTTCTATTAAATACATTCTACCTTTATAACGTCTTAGCAATGTAAATATAAAAAAAAAATAAAAAAATAAGCAAGTTTAAAGATAGTTGTTATTCTTTGATAAGTACCAATTTCAAACTTCATCCTAGAGCTTGCTATTAATTGTAGATAGTTGAAGCAAATACCGTTCGATTAAGCAGAAAATTTTCTATCAACTACATCCTACCTTTATAACGTTTTAGCAATGTAAATATAGAAAAAAATTAAAAAAATTTGCAAGTTTAAAGATAGTCGTTATTCCTTGATAAATACCAATTTCAAACTTTATTCTTAAGCTTGCTATTAATTGTAGATAGTTGAAGCAAGTACCATTCGGTTGAGTAGGATATTTTCTATCAATTAGATTTTACTTTTATAACGTTTTAACAATGTAAATATAAAAAAAATCAAAAAAATACGCAAGTTTAAAAATAGTCGTTATTCCTTGATAAGTACCAAGTTTAAACTTCATTCTTGAGCTTGCTATTAACTGTAGATAGTTGGGGCAAATACCATTTGATAAGGCAGAAAATTTTCTATCAAATACATCTTACTTTTATAACGTTTTAGCAATTTAAATATAAAAAAATTAAAAAAATGCGCAAGTTTAAAGATAGTCGTTATTCCTTGATAAGTACCAATTTCAAACTTCATTCTTGAGCTTGCTATTGATTGCAAATGGTTGAAGCAAATACTATTCGATTGAGCAGGATATTTTCTATTAAACACATTTTCGTTTTGTAGAGTTTCAGCAATGTAAATATAAAAAAAATCAAAAAAATACGCAAGTTTAAAAAAGTCGTTATTTCTTGATAAATACCAATTTCAAACTTCATTTTGAGCTTGCTATTAATTGTAGATGGTTGAAGCAAATACCATTTAATTGAACAAAAAAAAAAATTTTCTATTAAATACACCTTATCTTTATAACGTTTCAGCAATGTAAATATAAAAAAAATTAAAAAAATTCGCAAGTTTAAAAAGAGTCGTTATTTCTTGATAAATACCAATTATAAACTTCATTCTTGAGCTTGCTATTGACTGTAGATGGTTAAAATAAGTATTACTCGATTGAGCAGGATATCTTCTATCAAACACATTTTAGTTTTATAAAGCTTCAGCATTGTAAATATAAAAAAAATCAAAAAAATACGCAAGTTTAAAGATAGTCGTTATTCCTTGATAAGTATCCAATTTCAAACTTTATTCTTGAGCTTACTATTAACTGTAGATAGTTGAAACAAGTACCATTTAATTGAGCAGAAAATTTTCTATCAAATACATCCTATCCTTATAACGTTTCAGCAATGTAAATATAAAAAAAATTAAAAAAATGCGCAAGTTTAAAGATAGTCGATATTTCGTGATAACTACTAACTTCAAACTTCATTCTTGAGTTTACTATTAACTGTAGATAATTGAAGCAAGTACCATTCGATTGAGCAGGAAATTTTTTATTAAACGCATTTTAGTTTTATAAAGTTCTAGCAATGTAAATATAAAAAAAGTGCGCAAATTTAAACATAGTCGTTATTTCTTGATAAGTACCAATTTCAAACTTCATTCTTAAGCTTGCTATTAGTTGTAGATGGTTAAAGCAAATAAAATTCGGTTAAGCAAAAAAATTTCTATTAAATACATCCTACTTTTTTAACGTTTTAGCAATGTAAATATAAAAAAAATTTAAAAAATGCGCAAGTTTAAAGATAGTCGTTATTCCTTGATAAGTACCAATTTCAAACTTCATTCTTGAGCTTGCTATTAATTGTAGATGGTTGAAACAAATACCATTTAATTGAACAAAAAATTTTCTATCAAATACATTTTTTTTTATAATGTTTCAGCAATGTAAATATAAAAAAAATTAAGTTTAAAGATAGTCGTTATTCCTTGATAAGTACCAAATTCAAACTTTATTCTTGAGCTTGCTATTAATTGTAGATGGTTAAAGCAAATACTATTCGATTGAGCAGAAAATTTTCTATCAAATACATTTTACTTTTATAACGTTTCAGCAATGAAAATATAAAAAAAATTAAAAAAATTCGCAAGTTTAAAGATAGTCGTTATTCCTTGATAAGTTTCAATTTCAAACTTCATTCTTGAGCTTGCTATTGATTGTAGATGGTTAGAGCAAATACCATTCGATAGAGCGGAAAATTTCCTATCAAATACATTTTACTTTTATAACGTTTCAGCAATAAAAACATAAAAAAAATTTAAAAAATCCGCTAGTTTAAAAAGAGTCGTTTTTTCTTGATAAATACCAATTTCAAACTTTATCCTTGAGCTTGCTATTAATTGTAAATGGTTGAAGCAAATACTATTCGATTGAGCAAAAAATTTTCTATCAGATACATTTTACTTTTATAACGTCTTAGCAATGTAAATATAAAAAAAATCAAAAAAATACGCAAGTTTAAAGATAGCTGTTTTTCCTTGATAAGTACCAATTTCAAAATTTATTCTTGACCTTGCTATTAATTGTAGATAGTTAAAACAAGTACCATTCAATTAAGCAGAATATTTTCTATTAAATACATTCTACCTTCATAACGTCTTAGCAATGTAAATATAAAAAAAATTAAAAAAATTCGCAAGTTTAAAGATAGTCGTTATTCTTTGATAAGTACCAATTTCAAACTTTATTTTTGAGCTTGCTATTAATTGCAGATAGTTGAAGCAAGTACCGTTTAATTTAGGAGGATATTTTCTATCAAATAGATTTTATTTTTATAACGTTTAGGCAATGTAAATAAAAAAAAATCAAAAAAATACGCAAGTTTAAAGATAGTCGTTATTCCTTGATAAGTACCAATTTCAAACTTTATACTTGAGCTTGATATTGATTGCAAATAGTTGAAGCAAGTACTATTTGATTTAGCAGGATATTTTCTAACAAACACATTTTAGCTTTATAAAGTTTCAACGATGTAAATATAAAAAAAATCAAAAAAATACGCAAGTTTAAAAAGAGTCGTTATTTCTTGATAAATACTAATTTCAAACTTCATTCTTGAGCTTGCTAATAATCGTAGATAGTTGAAACAAATACCATTTAATTGAGCAGGAAATTTTCTATCAAATACATTTTCTTTTTGTAACGTTTCAGCAATGTAAATATAAAAAAAATTAAAAAAATTCGCAAGTTTTAAGATAGTTGTTATTCTTTGATATGTACCAATTTCAAACTTCATTCTAGAGCTTGCTATTAATTGAAGATAAATGAAGCAAATACCGTTCGATTAAGCAGAAAATTTCCTACTAAATACATCCTACCTTTATAACGCGTTAGCAATGTAAATATAAAAAAAAATAAAAAAATTCGCAAGTTTAAAGATAGTCGTTATTCTTTGATAAGTACCAATTTCAAACTTTATTCTTGAGCTTGCTACTAATTGCAAATAGTTGAAGCAAGTACCGTTCAATTTAGGAGGATATTTTCTATCAAATAGATTTTACTTTTATAACGTTTTAGCAATGTAAATATAAAAAAAATCAAAAAAATGCGCAAGTTTAAAGAGAGTTGTTATTTCTTGATAAATACCAATTTCAAACTTCATTCTTGAGCTTGCTATTAATTGTCGATGGTTAAAACAAGTATTATGCGATTGAGCAGGATATTTTTTATCAAACACATTTTAGTTTTATAAAGTTTCAGCATAGTAAATATAAAAAAAATCAAAAAAATACGCAAGTTTAAAGATAGTCGTTATTCCTTGATAAGTACCAATTTTAAACTTTATTCTTGAGCTTGCTATTAATTGTAGATAGTTAAAACAAGTACCATTCAATTAAGCAGAATATTTTCTATTAAATACATTCTACTTTCATAACGTTGTAGCAATGTAAATATAAAAAAAATTAAAAAAATTCGCAAGTTTAAAGATAGTCGTTATTCTTTGATAAGTACCAATTTCAAACTTTATTTTTGAGCTTGCTATTAATTGCAGATAGTTGAAGCAAGTACCGTTTAATTTAGGAGGATATTTTCTATCAAATATATTTTATTTTTATAACGTTTAGGCAATGTAAATATAAAAAAAATCAAAAAAATACGCAAGTTTAAAGATAGTCGTTATTCCTTGATAAGTACCAATTTCAAACTTTATTCTTGAGCTTGATATTGACTGTAAATAGTTGAAGCAAGTACTATTTGATTGAGCAGGATATTTTCTATCAAACACATTTTAGTTTTATAAAGTTTCAACAATGTAAATATAAAAAAAATCAAAAAAATACGCAAGTTTAAAAAGAGTCGTTATTTCTTGATAAATACTAATTTCAAACTTCATTCTTGAGCTTGCTAATAATTGTAGATAGTTGAAACAAATACCATTTAATTGAGCAGGAAATTTTCTATCAAATACATTTTCTTTTTATAACGTTTCAGCAATGTAAATATAAAAAAAATTAAAAAAATTCGCAAGTTTTAAGATAGTTGTTATTCCTTGATAAGTACCAACTTCAAACTTCATTCTTGAGCTTGCTATTAATTGTAGATGGTTGAAACAAATACCATTTAATTGAACAAAAAATTTTCTATCAAATACATTTTTTTATAATGTTTCAGCTATGTAAATATAAAAAAAATTTAAAAAATACGCTAGTATAAATATAGTCCTTATTTCTTGTTAAGTACCAATTTCAAACTTTATTTTTGAGCTTGCTGTTAATTGTAGATGGTTGTGGTAAGTACCATTCTATTAAGTAAAAAATTTCTTATCAAATACATTATACTTTTATAACGTTGCAGCAATGTAAATATAAAAAAAATCAAAAAAATACGCAAGTTTGAAGAGAGTTGTTATTTCTTGGTAAATACCAATTTCAAACTTTATTCTTGAGCTTGCTATTGATTGTAGATGGTTAAAGCAAATATTATTCGATTGAGCAGGATATTTTGTATCAAACACATTTTAGTTTTATAAAGTTTCAGCATTGGAAATATAAAAAAAATTAAAAAAAACGCAAGTTTAAAGATAGTTGTTATTCTTTGATAAGTACTAATTTCAAATTTCATTCTTGAGCTGGCTATTAATTGTAAATAGTTAAAGCAAATACTGTTCGATTAAGCAGAAAATTTCCTATCAAATACATTCTATTCTTATAACGTCTTAGCAATGTAAATATAAAAAAAATTAAAAAAATTTGCAAGTTTAAAGATAGTCGTTATTCCTTGATAAGTACCAAGTTCAAACTTCATTCTTGAGCTTGCTATTAATTGTAAATAGTTGAAACAAGCACCATTCGATTGAGCAGAGAATTTTCTATCAAATACATCCTACTTTTTTAACGTTTCAACAATGTAAATATAAAAAAAATTAAAAAAATTCGCAAGTTAAAGATAGTCGTTATTCCTTGATAAATACCAATTTCAAACTTTATTCTTAAGCTTGCTGTTAATTGTAGATAGTTGAAGCAAGTACCATTCAATTGAGCAGGATATTTTCTATCAAATAGATTTTACTTTTATAACGTTTTAACAATGTAAATATAAAAAAAATCAAAAAAATACGCAAGTTTAAAGAGAGTCGTTATTTCTTGATAAATACCAATTTCAAACTTTATTCTTGAGCTTGCTATTGATTGCAAATGGTTGAAGCAAATATTATTCGATTGAGCAAAATATTTTCTAATAAACACATTTTAGTTTTATAGAGTTTTAGCAATGTAAATAAAAAAAAATCAAAAAAATACGCAAGTTTAAAAAGAGTTGTTATTTCTTGATAAATACCAATTTCAAACTTCCTTCTTGAGCTTGCTAATAATTGTTGATAGTTGAAACAAACACCATTTAATTGAGCAGGAAAATTTCTATCAAATACATCCTATCTTTATAACGTTTTAGCAACGAAAATATAAAAAAAATTAAAAAAATTTGCAAGTTTAAAAATAGTCGTTATTCCTTGATAAGTACCAATTTCAAACTTCATTCTTGAGCTTGCTATTAATCGTGGATGGTTAAAACAAGTACCATTTGATGGAACAGGAAATTTTTTATCAAATATATTTTATCTTTATAACGTTTTAGCAACGAAAATATAAAAAAAATTAAAAAAATTTGCAAGTTTAAAGATAGTCGTTATTCCTTGATAAGTACCAATTTCAAACTTCATTCTTGAGCTTGCTATTAATTGTAGATGGTTAAGGCAAATACCATTCGATTAAGCAGAAAATTTTCTATCAAATGCATCTTACTTTTATAACGTTTTAGCAATTTAAATATAAAAAATTAAAAAAATGCGCAAGTTTAAAGATAGTCGTTATTCCTTGATAAGTACCAATTTCAAACTTCATTCTTGAGCTTGCTATTGATTGTAAATCGTTGAAGCAAGTATTATTCGATTGAGCAGAATATTTTCTATCAAAAACATTTTAGTTTTATAAAGTTTCAGCAATGTAAATATAAAAAAAATCAAAAAAATACGCAAGTTTAAAGAGAGTTGTTATTTCTTGATAAATACCAATTTCAAACTTCATTCTTGAGCTTGCTATTAATTGTCGATGGCTAAAACAAGTATTATGCGATTGAGCAGGATATTTTCTATCAAACACATTTTAGTTTTATAAAGTTTCAGCATTGTAAATATAAAAGAAATCAAAAAAATACGCAAGTTTAAAGATAGCTGTTATTCTTTGATAAGTACCAATTTCAAACTTCATTCTAGAGCATGCTATTAAATGTAGATTGTTGAAGCAAATACCGTTCGATTAAGCAGAAAATTTCCTATCAAATACATCCTACTTTCATAACGTCTTAGCAATGTAAATATAAAAAAAATTAAAAAAGTTCGCAAGTTTAAAGATAGTCGTTATTCTTTGACAAGTACCAATTTCAAACTTCATTTTTGAGCTTGCTATTAATTGCAGATGGTTGAAACAAATATCGTTCAATTGAACACAAAATTTTCTATTAAATGCATTTTTTTTATAATGTTTCAGCAATGTAAATATAAAAAAATTAAGTTTAAAGATAGTCGTTATTCCTTGATAAGTACCAACTTCAAACTTTATTCTTGAGCTTGCTATTAATTGTAGATGGTTAAAGCAAATACCATTCGATTGAGCAGAAAATTTTCTATTAAAAACATCTTACTTTTATGACGTTTCAAAATTGTAAATATAAAAAAAAATCAAAAAAATACGCAAGTTTAAAGAGAGTCGTCATTTCTTAATAAATACCAATTTCAAACTTTATTCTTGAGCTTGCTGTTGATTAAAGATGGTTCAAACAAAAACCATTTAATTGAGCAGAAAATTTTCTATCAAATACATTTTATTTTTATAACGTTTAAGCAATGTAAATATAAAAAAAAATAAAAAAATGCGCAAGTTTAAAGATAGTTGTTATTCCTTGATAAGTACCAATTTCAAACTTCATTCTTGAGCTTGCTATTGATTGTAAATAGTCGAAACAAGTACTGTTCAATTGAGCAAAATATTTTCTATCAAACACATTCAGTTTTATAAAGTTTCAGCAATGTAAATAAAAAAAAATCAAAAAAATACGCAAGTTTAAAAAGAGTCGTTATTTCTTGATAAATATCAATTTCAAACTTCATTCTTGAGCTTGCTAATAATTGTAGATAGTTGAAACAATTACCGTTTAATTAAGCAGGAAATTTTCTATCAAATGCATTCTATCTTTATAACGTTTCAACAATGTAAATATAAAAAAAATTTAAAAAATGCGCAAGTTTAAAGATAGTCGTTATTCCTTGATAAGTACCAATTTCAAACTTCATTCTTGAGCTTGCTATTGATTGTAGATGGTTAGAGCAAATACCATTCGATAGAGCGGAAAATTTCCTATCAAATACATTTTACTTTTATAACGTTTCAGCAATAAAAACATAAAAAAAATTAAAAAAATCCGCTAGTTTAAAAAGAGTCGTTATTTCTTGATAAATACCAATTTCAAACTTTATTCTTGAGCTTGCTATTAATTGTAAATGGTTGAAGCAAATACTATTCGATTGAGCAAAAAATTTTCTATCAGATACATTTTACTTTTATAACGTCTTAGCAATGTAAATATAAAAAAAATCAAAAAAATACGCAAGTTTAAAAAGAGTCGTTATTTCTTGATAAATATCAATTTCAAACTTCATTCTTGAGCTTGCTAATAATTGTAGATAGTTGAAACAATTACCGTTTAATTAAGCAGGAAATTTTCTATCAAATGCATTCTATCTTTATAACGTTTCAGCAATAAAAATATAAAAAAAATTAAAAAAATTCGCAAGTTTAAAGATAGTCGTTATTCCTTGATAAGTTTCAATTTCAAACTTCATTCTTGAGCTTGCTATTGATTGTAGATGGTTAGAGCAAATACCATTCGATAGAGCGGAAAATTTCCTATCAAATACATTTTACTTTTATAACGTTTCAGCAATAAAAACATAAAAAAAATCAAAAAAATACGCAAGTTTAAAGAGAGTTGTTATTTCTTGATAAATACCAATTTCAAACTTCATTCTTGAGCTTGCTATTAATTGTCGATGGTTAAAACAAGTATTATGCGATTGAGCAGAATATTTTTTATCACACACATTTTAGTTTTATAAAGTTTCAGCATTGTAAATATATAAGAAATCAAAAAAATACGCAAGTTTAAAGATAGCTGTTTTTCCTTGATAAGTACCAATTTCAAAATTTATTCTTGACCTTGCTATTAATTGTAGATAGTTAAAACAAGTACCATTCAATTAAGCAGAATATTTTCTATTAAATACATTCTACCTTCATAACGTCTTAGCAATGTAAATATAAAAAAAATTAAAAAAATTCGCAAGTTTAAAAATAGTCGTTATTCTTTGATAAGTACCAATTTCAAACTTTATTTTTGAGCTTGCTATTAATTGCAGATAGTTGAAGCAAGTACCGTTTAATTTAGAAAGATATTTTCTATCAAATAGATTTTATTTTTATAACGTTTAGGCAATGTAAATCAAAATCAAAAAAATACGCAAGTTTAAAGATAGTCGTTATTCCTTGATAAGTACCAAATTCAAACTTTATTCTTGAGCTTGATATTGATTGCAAATAGTTGAAGCAAGTACTATTTGATTGAGCAGGATATTTTCTATCAAACACATTTTAGTTTTATAAAGTTTCAACAATGTAAATATAAAAAAAATCAAAAAAATACGCAAGTTTAAAAAGAGTCGTTATTTCTTGATAAATACTAATTTCAAACTTCATTCTTGAGCTTGCTAATAATTGTAGATAGTTGAAACAAATACCATTTAATTGAGCAGGAAATTTTCTATCAAATACATTTTCTTTTTGTAACGTTTCAGCAATGTAAATATAAAAAAAATTAAAAAAATTCGCAAGTTTTAAGATAGTTGTTATTCTTTGATATGTACCAATTTCAAACTTCATTCTAGAGCTTGCTATTAATTGAAGATAAATGAAGCAAATACCGTTCGATTAAGCAGAAAATTTCCTACTAAATACATCCTACCTTTATAACGCGTTAGCAATGTAAATATAAAAAAAAATAAAAAAATTCGCAAGTTTAAAGATAGTCGTTATTCTTTGATAAGTACCAATTTCAAACTTTATTCTTGAGCTTGCTACTAATTGCAGATAGTTGAAGCAAGTACCGTTCAATTTAGGAGGATATTTTCTATCAAATAGATTTTACTTTTATAACGTTTTAGCAATGTAAATATAAAAAAAATCAAAAAAATACGCAAGTTTAAAGAGAGTTGTTATTTCTTGATAAATACCAATTTCAAACTTCATTCTTGAGCTTGCTATTAATTGTCGATGGTTAAAACAAGTATTATGCGATTGAGCAGGATATTTTTTATCAAACACATTTTAGTTTTATAAAGTTTCAGCATAGTAAATATAAAAAAAATCAAAAAAATACGCAAGTTTAAAGATAGTCGTTATTCCTTGATAAGTACCAATTTTAAACTTTATTCTTGAGCTTGCTATTAATTGTAGATAGTTAAAACAAGTACCATTCAATTAAGCAGAATATTTTCTATTAAATACATTCTACTTTCATAACGTTTTAGCAATGTAAATATAAAAAAAATTAAAAAAATTCGCAAGTTTAAAGATAGTCGTTATTCTTTGATAAGTACCAATTTCAAACTTTATTTTTGATCTTGCTATTAATTGCAGATAGTTGAAGCAAGTACCGTTTAATTTAGGAGGATATTTTCTATCAAATATATTTTATTTTTATAACGTTTAGGCAATGTAAATATAAAAAAAATCAAAAAAATACGCAAGTTTAAAGATAGTCGTTATTCCTTGATAAGTACCAATTTCAAACTTTATTCTTGAGCTTGATATTGACTGTAAATAGTTGAAGCAAGTACTATTTGATTGAGCAGGATATTTTCTATCAAACACATTTTAGTTTTATAAAGTTTCAACAATGTAAATATAAAAAAAATCAAAAAAATACGCAAGTTTAAAAAGAGTCGTTATTTCTTGATAAATACTAACTTCAAACTTCATTCTTGAGCTTGCTAATAATTGTAGATAGTTGAAACAAATACCTTTTAATTGAGCAGGAAATTTTCTATCAAATACATTTTCTTTTTATAACGTTTCAGCAATGTAAATATAAAAAAAATTAAAAAAATTCGCAAGTTTTAAGATAGTTGTTATTCCTTGATAAGTACCAACTTCAAACTTCATTCTTGAGCTTGCTATTAATTGTAGATGGTTGAAACAAATACCATTTAATTGAACAAAAAATTTTCTATCAAATACATTTTTTTATAATGTTTCAGCTATGTAAATATAAAAAAAATTTAAAAAATACGCTAGTATAAATATAGTCCTTATTTCTTGTTAAGTACCAATTTCAAACTTTATTTTTGAGCTTGCTGTTAATTGTAGATGGTTGTGGTAAGTACCATTCTATTAAGTAAAAAATTTCTTATCAAATACGTTATACTTTTATAACGTTTCAGCAATGTAAATATAAAAAAAATCAAAAAAATACGCAAGTTTGAAGAGAGTTGTTATTTCTTGGTAAATACCAATTTCAAACTTTATTCTTGAGCTTGCTATTGATTGTAGATGGTTAAAGCAAATATTATTCGATTGAGCAGGATTTTTTGTATCAAACACATTTTAGTTTTATAAAGTTTCAGCATTGGAAATATAAAAAAAATTAAAAAAAACGCAAGTTTAAAGATAGTTGTTATTCTTTGATAAGTACTAATTTCAAATTTCATTCTTGAGCTGGCTATTGATTGTAGATAGTTAAAGCAAATACTGTTCGATTAAGCAGAAAATTTCCTATCAAATACATTCTATTCTTATAACGTCTTAGCAATGTAAATATAAAAAAAATTAAAAAAATTTGCAAGTTTAAAGATAGTCGTTATTCCTTGATAAGTACCAAGTTCAAACTTCATTCTTGAGCTTGCTATTAATTGTAGATAGTTGAAACAAGTACCATTCGATTGAGCAGAAAATTTTCTATCAAATACATCCTACTTTATAACGTTTCAGCAATGTAAATAAAAAAAAAATTAAAAAAATGCGCAAGTTTAGAGATAGTCGTTATTCCTTGATAAGTACCAAGTTCAAACTTCATTCTTGAGCTTGCTATTAATTGTAAATAGTTGAAACAAGCACCATTCGATTGAGCAGAGAATTTTCTATCAAATACATCCTACTTTTTTAACGTTTCAACAATGTAAATATAAAAAAAATTAAAAAAATTCGCAAGTTAAAGATAGTCGTTATTCCTTGATAAATACCAATTTCAAACTTTATTCTTAAGCTTGCTGTTAATTGTAGATAGTTGAAGCAAGTACCATTCAATTGAGCAGGATATTTTCTATCAAATAGATTTTACTTTTATAACGTTTTAACAATGTAAATATAAAAAAAATCAAAAAAATACGCAAGTTTAAAAAGAGTCGTTATTTCTTGATAAATACCAATTTCAAACTTCATTCTTGAGCTTGCTATTAATTGTAAATAGTTGAAGCAAATATAGTTTATTTGAGCAAAAAATTTTCTATCAAATACATCTTATCTTTATAACGTTTCAGCAATGTAAATATAAAAAAAATTAAAAAAATGCGCAAGTTTAAAGATAGTCGTTTTTCCTTGTTAAGTACCAACTTTAAACTTTATTCTTGAGCTTGCTGTTAACTGTAAATAGTTGGAGCGAATACCATTTGATTAAGCAAAAAATTTCCTATCACACACATTCTATCTTTATAAGGTTTCAGCAATGTAAATATAGAAAAAATTAAAAAAAGTCGCAAGTTTAAAGATAGTCGTTATTTCTTGATAAGTACCAATTTCAAACTTCATTCTTGAGCTTGCTATTGATTGTAGATGGTTAAAGCAAATAGCAGTTGATTAAGCAAAAAATTTTCTATCAAACTTTTATAACGTTTTAACAATTTAAATATAAAAAAATTAAAAAAATGCGCAAGTTTAAAGATAGTCGTTATTCCTTGATAAGTACCAATTTTAAACTTTATTCTTGAGCTTGCTATTAATTGTAGATGGTTAAAACAAGTACCATTCGATTAAGCAGAAAATTTCCTAATAAATACATTCTACCTTCATAACGTTTTAGCAATGTAAATATTAAAAAGATCAAAAAAATACGCAAGTTTAAAGAGAGTCGTTATTCCTTGATAAGTACCAATTTCAAACTTCATTCTTGAGCTTGCTATTGATTGCAGATGGTTAAAGCAAATACCGTTCGATTGAGCAGAAAGTTTCCTATCAAATACATTTTACCTTTATAACGTTTCAGCAATGAAAACATAAAAAAAATTAAAAAAATGCGCAAGTTTAAAAAGAGTCGTTATTTCTTGATAAATACCAATTTCAAACTTCATTCTTGAGCTTGCTATTAATTGTAAATGGTTGAAGTAAATATTATTCGATTGAGCAGGATATTTTCTATTAAACACATTATAGCTTTATAGAGTTTTAGCAATGTAAATATAAAAAAAATCAAAAAAATACGCAAGTTTAAAGATAGTTGTTATTCCTTGATAAGTACCAAATTCAAACTATATTCTTAAGCTTGCTATTAATTGTAGATGGTCGACACAAGTACCATTCGATTGGGCAAAAAATTTCCTATTAAATACATCCTACCTTCATAACGTCTTAGCAATGTAAATATAAAAAAAATCAAAAAAAATACGCAAGTTTAAAGAGAGTTGTTATTTCTTGATAAATACCAATTTCAAACTTCATTCTTGAGCTTGCTATTAATTGTCGATGGTTAAAACAAGTATTATGCGATTGAGCAGGATATTTTCTATCAAACACATTTTAGTTTTACAAAGTTTCAGCATTGTAAATATAAAAGAAATCAAAAAAATACGCAAGTTTAAAGATAGCTGTTATTCTTTGATAAGTACCAATTTCAAACTTCATTCTAGAGCATGCTATTAATTGTAGATTGTTGAAGCAAATACCGTTCGATTAAGCAGAAAATTTCCTATCAAATACATCCTACTTTCATAACGTCTTAGCAATGTAAATATAAAAAAAGTTAAAAAAGTTCGCAAGTTTGTAAATGTAAATATAGAAAAAGTTAAAAAAATTTGCAAGTTTAAAGATAGTCGTTATTCCTTGATAAGTACCAATTTCAAACTTCATTCTTGAGCTTGCTATTGATTGTGGATGGTTAAAACAAGTACCATTCGATTGAGCAGGAAATTTGCTATCAAATACATTCTACTTTTATAACGTTTTAGCAAATTAAATATAAAAAAATTAAAAAAATGCGCAAGTTTAAAGATAGTCGTTATTCCTTGATAAGTACCAATTTTAAACTTTATTCTTGAGCTTGCTATTAATCGTAGATGGTTAAAGCGAGTACCATTAGATTGAGCAGAAAATTTCCTATTAAATATATCTTACCTTCATCACGTTTCAGCAATGTAAATATAAAAAAAATCAAAAAAATTCGCAAGTTTAAAGAGAGTTGTTATTTCTTGATAAATACCAATTTCAAACTTCATTCTTGAGCTTGCTATTGATTGTAGATGGTTGACACAAGTATTATTCGATTGAACAGAAAATTTCCTGTTAAATATATACTATTTTTATTACGTTTCAGCAATGTAAATATAAAAAAATCAAAAAAATTTGCAAGTTTAAAGAGAGTTGTTATTTCTTGATAAATACCAATTTCAAACTTCATTCTTGAGCTTGCTATTGATTGTAGATGGTTGAAGCAAGTATTGTTCGACTAAGCAGGATATTTTCTATTAAACACATTTTAGTTTTATAAAGTTTCAGCAATGTAAATATAAAAAAAATCAAAAAAATACGCAAGTTTAAAGATAGTCGTTATTCCTTGATAAGTACCAAGTTTAAACTTCATTCTTGAAGATAGTTGGGGCAAATACCATTTGATTAGGCAGAAAATTTTCTATCAAATACATCTTACTTTTATAACGTTTTAACAATTTAAATATAAAAAAATTAAAAAAATGCGCAAGTTTAAAGATAGTCGTTATTCCTTGATAAGTACCAATTTCAAACTTTATTCTTAAGCTTGCTATTAATCGTAGATAGTTAAAACAAGTACTATTCGATTGAGCAGAAAATTTTCTATCAAATACATTTTACTTTTATAACGATTCAGCAATGAAAATATAAAAAAAATTAAAAAAATTCGCAAGTTTAAAGATAGTCGTTATTCCTTGATAAGATTCAATTTCAAACTTCATTCTTGAGCTTGCTATTGATTGTAGATGGTTAGAACAAATACCATTCGATAGAGCGGAAAATTTCCTATCAAATACATTTTACTTTTATAACGTTTCAGCAATAAAAACATAAAAAAAAATTAAAAAAATGCGCTAGTTTAAAAAGAGTCGTTATTTCTTGATAAATACCAATTTCAAACTTCATTCTTGAGCTTGCTATTAATTGTAAATGGTTGAAGCAAATACTATTCGATTGAGCAAAAAATTTTCTATCAGATACTATCAATTTTACTTTTATAACGTCTTAGCAATGTAAATATAAAAAAAATTAAAAAAATTTGCAAGTTTAAAGATAGTCGTTATTCCTTGATAAATACCAATTTCAAACTTCATTCTTGAGCTTGCTAATAATTGTACATAATTGAAACAAATACCATTTAATTGAGCAGAAAATTTTCTATCAAATACATCCTATCTTTATAACGTTTCAGCAATGCAAATATAAAAAAAATTAAAAAAATGCGCAAGTTTAAAGATAGTCGTTATTCCTTGATAAGTACCAATTTCAAACTTCATTCTTGAGCTTGCTAATAATTGTAGATAGTTGAAACAAATACCATTCATTGAACAGGAAATTTTCTATCAAATACATCCTATTTTTATAACGTTTTAGCAATGTAAATATAAAAAAAATTAAAAAAATGCGCAAGTTTAGAGATAGTCGTTATTCCTTGATAAGTACCAATTTCAAACTTTATTCTTGAGCTTGATATTGATTGTAAATAGTTGAAGCAAATACTATTCAATTGAGCAGAATATTTTCTATCAAACACATTTTAGTTTTATAAAGTTTCAGCAATCTAAATATAAAAAAAATCAAAAAAATTCGCAAGTTTAAAAAGAGTCGTTATTTTTGATAAATACCAATTTCAAACTTCATTCTTGAGCTTGCTGTTAATTGTAGATAGTTGAAGCAAGTACCATTCAATTAAGCAGGATATTTTCTATCAAATAGATTTTACTTTTATAACGTTTTAACAATGTAAATATAAAAAAAATCAAAAAAATAGGCAAGTTTAAAGAGAGTCGTTATTTCTTGATAAATACCAATTTCAAACTTTATTCTTGAGCTTGATATTGATTGTAGATGGTTAAAGCAAGTACTATTCGATTGAGCAGAATATTTTCTATCAAACACATTTTAGCTTTGTAAAATTTCTGCAATGTAAATATATAAAAAATCAAAAAAATTTGCAAGTTTAAAAATAGTCGTTATTCCTTGATAAGTACCAAATTCAAACTTCATTCTTGAGCTTGCTATTGATTGTAGATGGTTAAAGCAAATAGCAATTGATTAAGCAAAAAATTTTCTATCAAACTTTTATAACGTTTTAACAATTTAAATATAAAAAAATTAAAAAAATGCGCAAGTTTAAAGATAGTCGTTATTCCTTGATAAGTACCAATTTTAAACTTTATTCTTGAGCTTGTTATTAATTGTAGATGGTTAAAACAAGTACCATTCGATTAAGCAGAAAATTTCCTAATAAATACATTCTACCTTCATAACGTCTTAGCAATGTAAATATTAAAAAGATCAAAAAAATACGCAAGTTTAAAGAGAGTCGTTATTCCTTGATAAGTACCAATTTCAAACTTTATTCTTGAGCTTTCTATTAAATGTAGATGGTTAGAGCAAGTACCATTTGATTGAGCACGAAATTTCCTATCAAATACGTTCTACTTTTATAACGTTTTAGCAATGAAAATATAAAAAAAATTAAAAAAATTCTCAAGTTTAAAGATAGTCGTTATTCCTTGATAAGTACCAAATTCAAACTATATTCTTAAGCTTGCTATTAATTGTAGATGGTCGACACAAATACCATTCGATTGGGCAGAAAATTTCCTATTAAATACATCCTACCTTTATAACGTCTTAGCAATGTAAATATAAAAAAAATCAAAAAAAATACGCAAGTTTAAAGAGAGTTGTTATTTCTTGATAAATACCAATTTCAAACTTCATTCTTGAGCTTGCTATTTATTGTCGATGGTTAAAACAAGTATTATGCGATTCAGCAGGATATTTTCTATCAAACACATTTTAGTTTTATAAAGTTTCAGCATTGTAAATATAAAAGAAATCAAAAAAATACGCAAGTTTAAAGATAGTTGTTATTCTTTGATAAGTACCAATTTCAAACTTCATTCTAGAGCTTGCTATTAATTGCAGATAGTTGAAGCAAATACCGTTCCATTAAGCAAAAAATTTCCTATCAAATACATCCTACCTTTATAACGTCTTAGCAATGTAAATATAAAAAAAATTAAAAAAATTCGCAAGTTTAAAGATAGTCGTTATTCTTTGATAAGTACCAATTTCAAACTTTATTTTTGGGCTTGCTATTAATTGCAGATAGTTGAAGCAAGTACCGTTCAATCTAGGAGGATATTTTCTATCAAATAGATTTTACTTTTATAACGTTTCAGCAATGTAAATATAAAAAAAATCAAAAAAATACGCAAGTTTAAAGAGAGTTGTTATTTCTTGATAAATACCAATTTCAAACTTCATTCTTGAGCTTGCTATTGATTGTAGATGGTTAAAGCAAATACCAATTGATTAAGCAAAAAATTTTCTATCAAATACATCTTACTTTTATAACGTTTTAACAATTTAAATATAAAAAAATTAAAAAAATGCGCAAGTTTAAAGATAGTCGTTATTCCTTGATAAGTACCAATTTTAAACTTTATTCTTGAGCTTGCTATTAATTGTAGATGGTTAAAACAAGTACCATTCGATTAAGCAGAAAATTTCCTAATAAATACATTCTACCTTCATAACGTTTTAGCAATGTAAATATTAAAAAGATCAAAAAAATACGCAAGTTTAAAGAGAGTCGTTATTCCTTGATAAGTACCAACTTCAAACTTTATTCTTGAGCTTTCTATTAAATGTAGATGGTTAGAGCAAGTACCATTTGATTGAGCACGAAATTTCCTATCAAATACATTCTACTTTTATAACGTTTTAGCAATGAAAATATAAAAAATTAAAAAAATGAGCAAGTTTAAAGATAGTCGTTATTCCTTGATAAGTACCAATTTCAAACTTCATTCTTGAGCTTGCTATTGATTGCAGATGGTTAAAGCAAATACCGTTCGATTGAGCAGAAAGTTTCCTATCAAATACATTTTACCTTTATAACGTTTCAGCAATGAAAACATAAAAAAAATTAAAAAAATGCGCAAGTTTAAAAAGAGTCGTTATTTCTTGATAAATACCAATTTCAAACTTCATTCTTGAGCTTGCTATTAATTGTAAATGGTTGAAGTAAATATTATTTGATTGAGCAGGATATTTTCTATTAAACACATTATAGCTTTATAGAGTTTTAGCAATGTAAATATAAAAAAAATCAAAAAAATACGCAAGTTTAAAGATAGTTGTTATTCCTTGATAAGTACCAAATTCAAACTATATTCTTAAGCTTGCTATTAATTGTAGATGGTCGACACAAGTACCATTCGATTGGGCAGAAAATTTCCTATTAAATACATCCTACCTTCATAATGTCTTAGCAATGTAAATATAAAAAAAATCAAATAAAATACGCAAGTTTAAAGAGAGTTGTTATTTCTTGATAAATACCAATTTCAAACTTCATTCTTGAGCTTGCTATTAATTGTAGATTGTTGAAGCAAATACCGTTCGATTAAGCAGAAAATTTCCTATCAAATACATCCTACTTTCATAACGTCTTAGCAATGTAAATATAAAAAAAGTTAAAAAAGTTCGCAAGTTTAAAGATAGTCGTTATTCTTTGACAAGTACCAATTTCAAACTTCATTTTTGAGCTTGCTATTAATTGCAGATGGTTGAAACAAATATCGTTCAATTGAACACAAAATTTTCTATTAAATGCATCTTACTTTTATAACGTTTCAACAATGTAAATATAAAAAAAATTAAAAAAATTTGCAAGTTTAAATATAGTCGTTATTCCTTGATAAGTACCAAGTATAAACTTCATTCTTCAGCTTGCTATTAATTGTAAATGGTTGAAGCAAATACCATTCAATTGAGCAGAAAATTTTCTATTAAATACATCCTACTTTTATGACGCTTCAAAAATGTAAATATAAAAAAAAATCAAAAAAATACGCAAGTTTAAAAGAGTCGTCATTTCTTAATAAATACCAATTTCAAACTTTATTCTTGAGCTTGCTGTTGATTGAAGATGGTTGAAACAAAAACCATTTAATTGAGCAGAAAATTTTTTATCAAATACATTTTACTTTTATAACGTTTAAGCAATGTAAATATAAAAAAAATTAAAAAAATGCGCAAGTTTAAAGATAGTTGTTATTCCTTGATAAGTACCAACTTCAAACTTCATTCTTGAGCTTGCTATTGATTGCAAAAAGGTCGAAACAAATACTATTCAATTGAGCAAAATATTTTCTATCAAACACATTCTAGTTTTATAAAGTTTCAGCAATGTAAATAAAAAAAAATCAAAAAAAATACGCAAGTTTAAAAAGAGTCGTTATTTCTTGATAAATACCAATTTCAAACTTCATTCTTGAGCTTGCTAATAATTGTAGATAGTTGAAACAAATACCATTCATTGAACAGGAAATTCTCTATCAAATACATCTTATCTTTATAACGTTTTAGCAATGTAAATATAAAAAAAATTAAAAAAATGCCCAAGTTTAGATATAGTCGTTATTCCAATTTCAAACTTTATTCTTGAGCTTGATATTGATTGTAAATAGTTGAAGCAAGTACTATTCGATTGAGCAGAGTATTTTCTATCAAACACATTTTAGTTTTATAAAGTTTCAGCAATGTAAACATAAAAAAAATCAAAAAAATACGCAAGTTTAAAAAGAGTCGTTATTTCTTGATAAATACCAACTTCAAACTTCATTCTTGAGCTTGCTAAGAATTGTAGATAGTTGAAACAATTACCATTTAATTGAGCAGGAAATTTTCTATCAAATGCATTCTATCTTTATAACGTTTCAGCAATGTAAATATAAAAAAAATTAAAAAAATGCGCAAGTTTAAAGATAGTCGTTATTCCTTGATAAGTACCAATTTCTAACTTCATTCTTGAGCTTGCTATTAATTGTAGATGGTTGAAACAAATACCATTTAATTGAACAAAAAATTTTCTATCAAATACATTTTTTTTATAATGTTTCAGCAATGTAAATATAAAAAAAATTAAAAAAATGCGCAAGTTTAAAAATAGTCGTTATTCCTTGATAAGTACCAATTTCAAACTTCATTCTTGAGCTTGCTATTGATTGTAGATACTTAAGGCAAATACCGTTTGATTAAGAAAAAAATTTCCTTTTAAATACATTTTATCTTTATAACGTTTCAGCAATGTAAATATAGAAAAAATTAAAAAAATTTGCAAGTTTAAAGATAGTCGTTATTCCTTGATAAGTACCAATTTCAAACTTCATTCTTGAGCTTGCTATTGATTGTGGATGGTTAAAACAAGTACCATTCGATTGAGCAGGAAATTTGCTATCAAATACATTCTACTTTTATAACGTTTCAGCAAACTAAATATAAAAAAATTAAAAAAATGCGCAAGTTTAAAGATAGTCGTTATTCCTTGATAAGTACCAATTTTAAACTTTATTCTTGAGCTTGCTATTAATCGTAGATGGTTAAAGCGAGTACCATTAGATTGAGCAGAAAATTTCCTATTAAATATATCTTACCTTCATCACGTTTCAGCAATGTAAATATAAAAAAAATCAAAAAAATTCGCAAGTTTAAAGAGAGTTGTTATTTCTTGATAAATACCAATTTCAAACTTCATTCTTGAGCTTGCTATTGATTGTAGATGGTTGACACAAGTATTATTCGATTGAACAGAAAATTTCCTGCTAAATATATACTATTTTTATTACGTTTCAACAATGTAAATATAAAAAAATCAAAAAAATTTGCAAGTTTAAAGAGAGTTGTTATTTCTTGATAAATACCAATTTCAAACTTCATTCTTGAGCTTGCTATTGATTGTAGATGGTTGAAGCAAGTATTGTTCGACTAAGCAGGATATTTTCTATTAAACACATTTTAGTTTTATGAAGTTTCAGCAATGTAAATATAAAAAAAATCAAAAAAATACGCAAGTTTAAAGATAGTCGTTATTCCTTGATAAGTACCAAGTTTAAACTTCATTCTTGAAGATAGTTGGGCCAAATACCATTTGATTAGGCAGAAAATTTTCTATCAAATACATCTTACTTTTATAACGTTTTAACAATTTAAATATAAAAAAATTAAAAAAATGCGCAAGTTTAAAGATAGTCGTTATTCCTTGATAAGTACCAATTTCAAACTTTATTCTTGAGCTTGCTATTAATTGTAGATGGTTAAAGCAAATACCATTCGATTAGGCAAGAAAATTTATATCAAATACATCTTACTTTTATAACGTTTTAGCAATTTAAATATAAAAAAATTAAAAAAATGCGCAAGTTTAAGATAGTCGTTATTTCTTGATAAGTACCAATTTCAAACTTTATTCTTAAGCTTGCTATTAATCGTAGATAGTTAAAACAAGTACTATTCGATTGAGCAGAAAATTTTCTATCAAATACATTTTACTTTTATAACGTTTCAGCAATGAAAATATAAAAAAAATTAAAAAAATTCGCAAGTTTAAAGATAGTCGTTATTCCTTGATAAGTTTCAATTTCAAACTTCATTCTTGAGCTTGCTATTGATTGTAGATGGTTAGAACAAATACCATTCGATAGAGCGGAAAATTTCCTATCAAATACATTTTACTTTTATAACGTTTCAGCAATAAAAACATAAAAAAAATTAAAAAAATGCGCTAGTTTAAAAAGAGTCGTTATTTCTTGATAAATACCAATTTCAAACTTCATTCTTGAGCTTGCTATTAATTGTAAATGGTTGAAGCAAATACTATTCGATTGAGCAAAAAATTTTCTATCAGATACATTTTACTTTTATAACGTCTTAGCAATGTAAATATAAAAAAAATAAAAAAATTTGCAAGTTTAAAGATAGTCGTTATTCCTTGATAAATACCAATTTCAAACTTCATTCTTGAGCTTGCTAATAATTGTACATAATTGAAACAAATACCATTTAATTGAGCAGAAAATTTTCTATCAAATACATCCTATCTTTATAATGTTTCAGCAATGCAAATATAAAAAAAATTAAAAAAATGCGCAAGTTTAAAGATAGTCGTTATTCCTTGATAAGTACCAATTTCAAACTTCATTCTTGAGCTTGCTAATAATTGTAGATAGTTGAAACAAATACCATTCATTGAACAGGAAATTTTCTATCAAATACATCCTATTTTTATAACGTTTTAGCAATGTAAATATAAAAAAATTAAAAAAATGCGCAAGTTTAGAGATAGTCGTTATTCCTTGATAAGTACCAATTTCAAACTTTATTCTTGAGCTTGATATTGATTGTAAATAGTTGAAGCAAATACTATTCAATTGAGCAGAATATTTTCTATCAAACACATTTTAGTTTTATAAAGTTTCAACAATCTAAATATAAAAAAAATCAAAAAAATTCGCAAGTTTAAAAAGAGTCGTTATTTTTGATAAATGCCAATTTCAAACTTCATTCTTGAGCTTGCTGTTAATTGCAGATGGTTGAAACAAATATCATTCAATTGAACAAAAAATTTTCTATCAAATGCATCTTACTTTTATAACGTTTCAACAATGTAAATATAAAAAAAATTAAACAAATTTGCAAGTTTAAATATAGTCGTTATTTCTTGATAAGTACCAATTTCAAACTTCATTCTTGAGCTTGCTATTGACTGTAGATGGTTGAAGCAAATACTATTTAATTGGGCAGGATATTTTCTATTAAACACATTTTAGTTTTATAGAGTTTTAGCAACGTAAATAAAAAAAAAATCAAAAAAATACGCAAGTTTAAAGAGAGTTGTTATTTCTTGATAAATACCAATTTCAAACTTCATTCTTGAGCTTGCTATTGATTGCGGATGGTTAAAACAAGTATTATTCGATTGAGCAGGATATTTTCTATCAAACACATTTTAGTTTTATAAAGTTTCAGCAATGTAAATATAAAAAAAATACGCAAGTTTAAAAAGAGTGGTTATTTCTTAATAAATACCAATTTCAAACTTCATTCTTGAGATTGCTATTAATTATAGATGGTTGAAGCAAATACCGTTTAATTGAACAAAAAATTTTCTATCAAATGCGTCTTATCTTTGTAACGTTTCAGCAATGTAAATATAGAAAAAATTAAAAAATTTGCAAGTTTAAATATAGTCGTTATTCCTTGATAAGTACCAATTTCAAACTTCATTCTTTAGCTTGCTATTGATTGTAGATGGTTAAGGCAAATACCATTCGATTGAGCAGAAAATTTCCTATCAAATACATTTTACTTTTATAACGTTTCAGCAATGAAAACATAAAAAAAATTAAAAAAATGCGCAAGTTTAAAAAGAGTCGTTATTTCTTGATAAATACCAATTTCAAACTTCATTCTTTAGCTTGCTATTGATTGCAAATGGTTGAGGCAAATACTATTCGATTGAGCAGGATATTTTCTATTAAACACATTTTAGTTTTATAGAGTTTTAGCAATGTAAATATAAAAAAAATTAAAAATATGCGCAAGTTTAAAGATAGTTGTTATTCCTTGATAAGTACCAATTTCAAACTATATTCTTGAGTTTGCTATTAATTGTAGATAGTCGACACAAGTACCATTCGATTGAGCAGAAAATTTTCTATCAAATACATCTTACTTTTATAACGTTTCAGCAATGTAAATATAAAAAAAATCAAAAAAATTTGCAAGTTTAAAGAGAGTTGTTATTTCTTGATAAATACCAATTTCAAACTTCATTCCTGAGCTTGCTATTGATTGTAGATGGTTAAAACAAATATTATTTGATTGAGCAGGATATTTTCTATCAAAACATTTTAGTTTTATCAAGTTTCAGCATTGTAAATATAAAAAAAATAAAAAAAATACGCAAGTTTAAAGATAGTTGTTATTCTTTGATAAGTACTAAATTCAAACTCCATTCTTGAGCTTGCTATTAATTGTAGATGGTTGAAGCAAATACTATTCGATTGAGCAGGATATTTTCTATTAAACACATTCTAGCTTTATAGAGTTTTAGCAATGTAAATATAAAAAAAAATCAAAAAAATACGCAAGTTTAAAGAGAGTCGTTATTCCTTGATAAGTACCAATTTCAAACTTCATTCTTGAGCTTGTTATTGATTGTAGATGTTTAAAGCAAATACCATTCGATTGAGCAAATAATTTCCTATCAATTACATTTTACTTTTATAACGTTTCAGCAACGAAAACATAAAAAAAATTAAAAAAATGCGCAAGTTTAAAAAGAGTCGTTATTTCTTGATAAATACCAATTTCAAACTTCATTCTTGAGCTTGCTATTGACTGTAGATGGGTAAAACAAATATTATTTGATTAAACAGGATATTTTTTGTTAAACACATTTTAGCTTTATAAAGTTTCAGCATTGTAAATATAAAAAAAATTAAAAAAATACGCAAGTTTAAAGATAGTTGTTATTCTTTGATAAGTACTAATTTCAAACTTCATTCTTGAGCTTGCTATTAATTGTAGATGGTTGAAGCAAAAACTATTTAATTAAGCAGGATATTTTCTGTTAAACCCATTTTAGTTTTATAAAGTTTCAGCAAAGTAAATATAAAAAAAATCAAAAAATGCGCAAGTTTAAAAATAGTCGTTATTCCTTGATAAGTACCAAGTTTAAACTTTATTCTTGAGCTTGCTATTAACTGTAGATAGTTGGGGCAAATACCATTCGATAAGGCAGAAAATTTTCTATTAAATACATTTTACTTTTATAACGTTTTAGCAATTTAAATATAAAAAAATTAAAAAAATTCGCAAGTTTAAAGAAAGTCGTTATTCCTTAATAAGTACCAATTTCAAACTTTATTCCTAAGCTTGCTATTGATTGTAGATGGTTAAGGCAAATACCATTCGATTAAGCAAGAAATTTTCTATCAAATACATCTTACTTTTATAACGTTTTAGCAATTTAAATATAAAAAAATTAAAAAAATGCGCAAGTTTAAAGATAGTCGTTATTCCTTGATAAGTACCAATTTCAAACTTCATTCTTGAGCTTGTTATTGATTGCAGGTGGTTAAAGCAAATACCGTTCGATTAAGCAGAAAATTTTCTATCAAATACATTTTACTTTTATAACGATTCAGCAATGAAAACATAAATAAAATTAAAAAATTGCGCAAGTTTAAAAAGAATCGTTATTTCTTGATAAATACCAATTTCAAACTTCATTCTTGAGCTTGCTATTGATTGTAAATGGTTGAAGCAAATACTATTCGATTGAGCAAAATATTTTCTATTAAACACATTTTAGCTTTATAGAGTTTTAGCAATGTAAATATAAAAAAAATCAAAAAAATACGCAAGTTTAAAGAGAGTTGTTATTTCTTGATAAATACCAATTTCAAACTTCATTCTTGAGCTTGCTATTGATTGTAGATGGTTAAAACAAGTATTATTCGATTGAGCGGGATATTTTCTATCAAACACATTTTAGTTTTTTAAAGTTTCAGCAATGTAAATATAAAAAAAATCAAAAAAATACGCAAGTTTAAAAAGAGTCGTTATTTCTTGGTAAATACCAATTTCAAACTTCATTTTGAGCTTGCTATTAATTGTAGATGGTTGAAGCAAATACCATTTACTTGAGCAGAAAATTTTCTATTAAATACATTTTATCTTTATAACGTTTCAGCAATGTAAATATAAAAAATATTAAAAAAATGCGCAAGTTTAAAGATAGTCGATATTCCTTGATAAGTACCAATTTCAAACTTCATTCTTGAGCTTGCTATTGACTGTAGATGGTTGAAGCAAAAACTATTTAATTAAGCAGGATATTTTCTGTTAAACCCATTTTAGTTTTATAAAGTTTCAGCAAAGTAAATATAAAAAAAATCAAAAAATGCGCAAGTTTAAAAATAGTCGTTATTCCTTGATAAGTATCAACTTCAAACTTCATTCTTGAGCTTGCTATTGATTTTAAATGGTTTAAGCAAATATTATTCGATTAAGCAGGATATTTTCTATTAAACACATTTTAGTTTTATAAAGTTTTTGCAATGTAAATATAAAAAAAAACAAAAAAATACGCAAGTTTAAAGAGAGTTTTTATTTCTTGATAAATACCAATTTCAAACTTTATTCTTGAGTTTGCTAGTAATTGTAGATGGTTGAAACAAATACCATTCGATTAAGCAGGAAATTTTCTATCAAATGTATCTTATTCTTATAACGTTTCAGCAACGCAAATGTAAAAAAAATCAAAAAAATACGCAAGTTTAAAGATAGTCGTTATTCCTTGATAAATACCAATTTCAAACTTTATATTTGAGTATGCTATTAATTGTAGATGGTTGAAGCAAATACTATTTGATTGAACAGGATTTTTTCTATCAAACACATTTTAGCTTTATAATGTTTCATCAACCTAAATATAAAAAAAATCACAAAAATACTCAAGTTTAAAAATAGTCGTTATTCCTTAATAAGTACCAACTTCAAACTTCATTATTTAGCTTGCTGTTGATTGTAGATAGTTGAGGCAAATACCATTTGATTAAGCGGGAAATTTTCTATCAAATATATCTTACTTTTATAACGTTTCAGCAATGTAAATATAAAAAAAATTAAAAAAATACGCAAGTTTAAAAAGAGTCGTTATTTCTTGATAAATACCAATTTCAAACATCATTCTTGAGCTTAGTATTAACTGTAGATGGTTAAAACAAATACTATTTGAAATAGCAAGAAATTTTTTATCAAATGTATCTTATTTTGTAACCTTTCAGCAATGTAAATATAAAAAAAATCAAAAAAATACGCAAGTTTAAAGATAGTCGTTATTCCTTGATAAGTACCAATTTCAAACTTCATTCTTGAGCTTGCTATTAGCTGTATGTAGTTAAAGCAAATACCGTTCGAATAAGCAGGAAATTTTCTATCAAATATATCTTACTTTTATAAGTTTCAGCAATGTAAATATAAAAAAAATTAAAAAAATGCGCAAGGTTAAAAATACTTGTTATTCCTTGATAAATACCAATTTCAAACTTCATTCTTGAGCTTGCTATTAATTGTAGATGGTTGAAACAAATACCATTTAATTGAGCAGAAAATTTTCTATTAAATACATTTCACTTTTACAACGTTTCGACAATGTAAATATAAAAAAAATTAAAAAAATTCGCAAGTTTAAAGAGAGTCGTTATTTCTTGATAAATACCAATTTCAAACTTTATTCTTGAGCTTCCTATTAATTGCAGAAGGTTGAAACAAGTACCATTCGATTGAGCAGAAAATTTTCTATCAAATATATTTTACTTTTATAACGTTTCAGCAATGTAAATATAAAAAAAATTAAAAAAATACGCAAGTTTAAAAATAGTCGTTATTTCTTGATAAGTACCAAATTCAAACTTCATTCTTGAGCTTGCTATTGATTTTGAATGGTTGAAGCAAGTACTATTCGATTGAGCAGGATATTTTCTATCAAACACATTCTAGTTTTATAAAGTTTCAGCAATGTAAATATAAAAAAAATTAAAAAAATACGCAAGTTTAAATAGAGTCGTTATTTCTTGATAAATACCAATTTCAAACATCATTCTTGAGCTTACTATTAATTGTAGATGGTTGAAACAAATACTATTCAATTAAGCAGAAAGTTTTTTATCACATATATCTTTTTTTTCTAACGTTTCAGCAATGTAAATATAAAAAAAATTAAAAAAATACGCAAGTTTAAAGATAGTCGTTATTCCTTGATAAGTACTAACTTCAAACTTCATTCTTGAGCTTGCTATTAATTGTAGATGGTTGAAGCAAATATTACTCGATTGAGCAGGATATTTTCTATCAAACACATTTTAGCTTTATAAAGTTTCAACATTGTAAATATAAAAAAAATCAAAAAAATACTCAAGTTTAAATATAGTTGTTATTCTTTGATAAGTACTAATTTCAAACTTCATTCTTAAGCTTGCTATTAATTGTAGAAGGTTGAAGCAAATATTGTTCGATTAAGCAGAAAATTTCCTATCAAATACATCCTACCTTCATAACGTCTTAGCAATGTAAATATAAAAAAAATTAAAAAAATTCGCAAGTTTAAAGATAGTCGTTATTCCTTGATAAGTACCAATTTCAAACTTCATTCTTGAGCTTGCTATTAATTGTAGATGGTTGGAACAAATACCATTTGATTGAACCAAAAATTTTCTACCAACACATCATACTTTTTTAATTTCAGCAATGTAAATAAAAAAAAATTTAAAAAATGCGCAAGTTTCAAGATAGTCGTTATTCCTTGATAAGTACCAATTTCAAACTTTATTTTTGAGCTTGCTATTAATTGAAGATGGCTGAAGCAAGTACCATTTGATTAAACAAAAAATTTTCTATCAAATACATCTTACTCTTATAACGTTTCAAAAATGTGAATAAAAAAAAAATTAAAAAAATGCGCAAGTTTAAAGATAGTCGTTATTCCTTGATAAGTACCAAATTCAAACTTCATTCTTGAGCTTGCTATTGATTTTAAATGGTTGAAGCAAGTACTATTTGATTAAGCAGAATATTTTCTATCAAACACATTCTAGTTTTATAAAGTTTTAGCAATGTAAATAAAAAAAAATTAAAAAAATACGCAAGTTTAAAAAGAGTTGTTATTTCTTGATAAATACCAAATTCAAACTTCATTCTTGAGCTTGCTGTTAATTGTAGATGGTTGAAACAAATACCATTCGATTAAGCAGGAAATTTTCTTTTAAATATATTTTATTTTCATAGCATTTCAGCAATGTAAATATAAAAAAAATCAAAAAAATACGCAAGTTTAAAAATAGTCGTTATTCCTTGATAAGTAGCAACTTCAAACTTTATTCTTGAGCTTGCTCTTAGCTGTATGTGGTTGAAGCAAATACCATTCGATTAAGCAGGAAATTTTCTATCAAACATATCTTATTTTAAAAACGTTTCAGCAATGCAAATATAAAAAAAATCAAAAAAATACGCAAGTTTAAAGATAGTCGTTATTCCTTGATAAGTAGCAATTTCAAACTTCAATCTTGAGCTTGCTCTTAGCTGTATGTGATTGAAGCAAATACCATTCGATTAAGCAGGAATTTTTCTATCAAATAAATCTTACTTTTATAACGTTTCAGCAATGTAAATATAAAAAAAATTAAAAAAATACGCAAGTTTAAAAAGAGTCGTTATTTTTTGATAAATACCAATTTCAAACTTCATTCATGAGCTTGCTATTAATTGCAGATGGTTGAAACAAATACCATTCGATTAGCCAGGAACTTTTCTATTAAATATATTTTATTTTTATAACGTTTCAACAATGTAAATATAAAAAAAATCAAAAAAATGCGCAAGTTTAAATATAGTCGTTATTCCGTGAAAAGTACCAATTTCAAACTTCACTCTTGAGCTTGCTATTAGCTATATGTATTAAGCAAATACCGTTTGATTAAGCAGGAAATTTTCTATCAAATACATTTTACTTTTATAATGTTTCAGCAATGTAAATAAAAAAAAAATAAAAAAATGCGCAAGTTTAAATATAGTCGTTATTCCTTGATAAGTACTAACTTCAAACTTCATACTTGAGCTTGCTATTAACTGTAGATAGTTAAAGCAAATACCAATTGATTAAGCAGAAAATTTTCTATCAAATACATCTTACTTTTTTAACGCTTAAACAATCTAAATATAAAAAAATTAAAAAAATGCGCAAGTTTAAAAATAGTCGTTATTCCTTGATAAGTACCAATTTCAAACTTCATTCTTGAGCTTGCTATTGATTTTAAATGGTTGAAGCAAGTACTATTCGATCGAGCAGGATATTTTCTATCAAACACATTTTAGTTTTATGAAGTTTCAGAAATAAAAATATAAAAAAAATCAATAAAATACGCAAGTTTAAAAAGAGTCGTTATTTCTTGATAAATACCAATTTTAAACTTCATTCTAGAGCTTGCTATTAGCTGTATGTAGTTGAAACAATAACGTTCGATTAAGCAGGAAATTTTCTATCAAATACATCTTACTTTTATAACGTTTCAACAATTTAAATATAAAAAAATTAAAAAAATGCGCAAGTTTAAAGATAGTCGTTATTCCTTGATAAGTACCAACTTCAAACTTTATTCTTGAGCTTGCTATTAATTGCAGATGGTAAAAGCAAATATCATTCAATTAGGCAAAAAATTTTCTATAAAATACATTTTACTTTTATAACGTTTCAGCAATATAAATATAAAAAAATTAAAAAAATGCGCAAGTTTAAAGATAGTCGTTATTCCTTGATAAGTACCAATTTCAAACTTCATTTTTGAGCTTGCTATTAGCTGTATGTGGTTGAAACAAATTCCGTTTGATTAAGCAGGAAATTTTCTATTAACTACAAGTTACTTTTATAACGTTTCAGCAATGTAAATATAAAAAAACTTAAAAATTGCGCAAGTTTAAAAATAGTCGTTATTCCTTGATAAGCACCAATTTCAAACTTCATTCTTGAGCTTGCTGTTAATTGTAAAGGGTTAAAGCAAATACCATTCAATTAAGCAGGAAATTTTTTATCAAATGTATCTTATCTTTATAACGTTTCAGCAATGTAAATATAAAAAAAATTAAAAAATGCGCAAGTTTAAACATAGTCGTTATTACTTGATAAGTACCAAATTCAAATTTCATTTTTGAGCTTGCTATTAGCTGTATGTGGTTGAAGCAAATTTCGTTTGATTAAGCAGGATATTTTCTATCAACTACAAGTTACTTTTATAACGTTTCAGCAATGTAAATATTAAAAAAATTAAAAAAATACGCAAGTTTAAAGAAAGTTGTTATTTCTTGATAAATACCAATTTTAAACTTTATTCTTGAGCTTGCTATTAACTGCAGATGGTTGAAACAAGTACCATTTGATTGAGCAGAAAATTTTCAATCAAATACATCCTACCCTTATAACGTTTCAGCAATGTAAATATAAAAAAAATTAAAAAAATACGCAAGTTTAAAAAGAGTTGTTATTTCTTGATAAATACCAACTTCAAACTTCATTCTTGAGCTTGCTATTGATTGTAGATGGTTGTGGCAAGTACTATTCGATTCAGTAGGATATTTTCTATCAAACACATTTTAGTTTTATTAAGTTTTAGCAATGTAAATATAAAGAAACTCAAAAAAATACGCATGTTTAAAGATAGTCGTTATTCTTTGATAAGTACCAATTTCAAACTTCATTCTTGAGCTTGCTATTGATTTTAAATGGTTAAAGCAAGTACTATTCGATTGAGCAGGATATTTTCTATCAAACACATTCTAGCTTTATAAAGTTTCAACAATGTAAATATAAAAAAAAAATTAAAAAAATACGCAATTTTATAAAGAGTAGTTATTTCTTGATAAATACCAATTTCAAACTTTATTCTTGAGCTTGCTATTAATTGTAGATGGTTGAAACATATACCATTCGATTAAGCAGAAAATTTTCTATCAAATACATTGTATTATATCGTTTCAGCAATGTAAATATTAAAAAAATTAAAAAAATACGCAAGTTTAAAAAGAGATGTTATTTCTTGATAAATACCAAATTCAAACTTCATTCTTGAGCTTGCTATTAATTGTAGATGGTTGAAACAAATACCATTTGATTAAGCAAAAAATTTTCTATTAAATGTATCTTAATTTTATAACGTTTTAGCAATGTAAATATAAAAAAAAACAAAAAAATACGCAAGTTATATATAGTCGTTATTCCTTGATAAGTACCAATTTCAAACTTCATTCTTGAGCTTGTTATTAATTTTAAATGGTTGAGGCAAGTATTATTCGATTGAGCAGGATATTTTCTATCCAACACATTTTAGTTTTATAAAGTTTCATCAATGTAAATATAAATAAAATTAAAAAAATTCGCAAGTTTAAAGATAGTCGTTATTCCTTGGTAAGTACCAATTTCAACTTTATTGTTGAGCTTGCTATTAATTGTAGATGGTTGGCACAAGTACCATTCGATTAAGCAAAAAATTTCCTAATAAATACATCCTATTTTTATAACGTTTCAATAATGTAAATATAAAAAAAATCAAAAAAATACGCAAGTTTAAAGAGAGTTGTTATTTCTTGATAAATACCAAATTTAAACTTTATTCTTGAACTTGCTATTAATTGCAGATGGTTGAAACAAGTACCATTCGATTGAGCGAAAAATTTTCTATCAAATTCATCTTACTTTTAAAACGTTTCAGCATTGTAAATATAAAAAAAATCAAAAAAATACGCAAGTTTAAATTTAGTTGTTATTCCTTAATAAATACCAATTTCAAACTTCATTTTTGAGTATGCTATTGATTGTAGATGGTTGAAGCAAGTACTATTTGATTAGGCAGGATATTTTCTATCAAACACATTTTAGCTTTATAATGTTTCAGCAATGTAAATATAAAAAAAATTAAAAAAATACGCAAGTTTAAAGATAGTCGTTATTCCTTAATAAGAACCAATTTCAAACTTCATTTTTGAGCTTACTGTTAATTGTAGATGGTTGAAGCAAATACCATTCGATTAAGCAGGAAATTTTCTATCAAATATATCTTACTCTTATAACGTTTCAACAATGTAAATATAAAAAAAATTAAAAAAATTTGCAAGTTTAAAAATAGTCGTTATTTCTTGATAAGTACCAAATTCAAACTTCATTCTTGAGCTTGCTATTGATTTTAGATGATTGAAGCAAGTACTATTCGATTGAACAGGATATTTTTTATTAAAAACGTTCTAGTTTTATAAAGCTTCAGCAATGTAAATATAAAAAAAATTAAAAAAATACGCAAGTTTAAAGATAGTCGTTATTCCTTAATAAGAACCAATTTCAAACTTCATTTTTGAGCTTGCTGTTAATTGTAGATGGTTGAAGCAAATACCATTCGATTAAGCAGGAAATTTTCTATCAAATATATCTTACTCTTATAACGTTTCAGCAATGTAAATATAAAAAAAATTAAAAAAATGCGCAAGTTTAAAAAGAGTTGTTATTTCTTGATAAATACCAAATTCAAACTTTATTTTTGAGCTTGCTATTAATTGTAGATGGTTGAAACAAATACCATTCGATTAAGCAGGAAATTTTCTATCAAATATATCTTATTTTTTTAACGTTTCAGCAATGCAATTTAAAAAAAATCAAAAAAATAGGCAAGTTTAAAGATAGTCGTTATTCCTTGATAAGTAGCAATTTCAAACTTCATTCTTGAGCTTGCTCTTAGCTGTATGTGATTGAAGCAAAAACCATTCGATTAAGCAGAAAATTTTCTATTAATTGTAACTTACTTTTATAACGTTTCAGCAATGTAAATATAAAAAAAATTAAAAAAATGCGCAAGTTTAAAAATAGTCGTTATTCGTTGATAAGTACCAATTTCAAACTTCATTCTTGAGCTTGCTATTGATTTTAAATGGTTGAAGCAAATACTATTTGATTAAGCAGGATATTTTCTATCAAACACATTTTAGTTCTATAAAGCTTCAGCAATGTAAATATAAAAAAAATTAAAAAAATACGCAAGTTTAAAGATAGTCGTTATTCCTTGATAAGTACCAATTTCAAACTTCATTCTTGAGCTTGCTATTAATTACAGATGGTTGAAGCAAATACCATTTGATTAAGCAGGAAATTTTCTATCAAATACATTTTTTCTTTTATAGCGTTTCAACAATGTAAATATTAAAAAAATCAAAAAAATACGCAAGTTTAAAGAGAGTTGTTATTTCTTGATAAATACCAATTTCAAACTTTATTCTTGAGCTTGCTATTAATTGCAGATGGCTGAAGCAAGTACCATTTGATTAAACAGGATATTTTCTATCAAACACATTTTAGTTTTATAATGTTTCAGCAATTTAAATATAAAAAAAATAAAAAAAATATGCAAGTTTAAAGATAGTCGTTATTCCTTAATAAGTACCAATTTCAAACTTTATTTTTGAGCTTGCTGTTAATTGTAGATAGTTGAAGCAAATAGCATTCGATTAAGCAGAAAATTTTTTATTAAATATATTTTACTTTTATAACGTTTCAGCAATGTAAATAAAAAAAAATTAAAAAAATACGCAAGTTTAAAAAGAGTCGTTATTTCTTGATAAAAACCAATTTCAAACTTTATTCTTGAGCTTGCTATTAATTGTAGATGGTTGAAACAAATACCGTTCGATTAAGCAGAAAATTTTCCGTCAAATATATCTTACTTTTATAACGTTTCAGCAAAGTAAATATAAAATAAATTAAAAAAATGAGCAAGTTTAAAAATAGTCGTTATTCCTTGATAAGTACCAATTTCAAACTTTATTCTTGAGCTTGCTATTAATTTTAAATGGTTGAGGCAAGTACTATTCGATTGAGCAGGATATTTTCTATCAAACGCATTCTAGCTTTATAGAGTTTCAGCAATGTAAATAAAAAAAATAAAAAAATAAGCAAATTTAAAAAGAGTCGTTATTTCTTGATAAATACCAATTTTAAACTTCATTCTTGAGCTTGCTATTAACTGTAGATAGTTGAAGCAAATACCATTCGATTAAGCAGAAAATTTTCTATCAAATATATCTTATTTATAATGTTTCAGCAATGTAAATATAAAAAAAATCAAAAAAAAGCAAGTTTAAAGATAGTCGTTATTCCTTGATAAGTAGCAATTTCAAACTTCATTCTTGAGCTTGCTCTTAGCTGTATGTGTTTGAAGCAAATACCATTCGATTAAGCAGGAAATTTTTTATCAAATATATCTTATTTTTATAACGTTTCAGTAATGCAAATATAAAAAAAAACAAAAAAATACGCAAGTTTAAAGATAGTCGTTATTCCTTGATAAGTAGCAATTTCAAACTTCATTCTTGAGCTTGCTCTCAGCTGTATGTGGTTGAAACAAATACCATTCGATTAAGCAAAAAATTTTCTATCAACTAAATCTTACTTTTATTACGTCTCAACAATGTAAATATGAAAAAAATTAAAAAAATGCGTAAGTTTAAAAATAGTCGTTATTCCTTGATAAGTACCAATTTCAAACTTCATTCTTGAGCTTGCTATTGATTTTAAATGGCTGAGGCAAATACTATTCGATTGAGCAGGATATTTTCTATCAAACACATTCTAGTTTTATATAGTTTCAGCAATGTAAATAAAAAAAATTAAAAAAATACGCAAGTTTAAAAGGAGTCGTTATTTCTTGATAAATACCAATTATAAACTTCATTCTTGAGCTTGCTATTAACTGTAGATAGTTGAAGCAAATACCATTCGATTAAGCAGGAAATTTTCTATCAAATATATTTTATTTATAACGTTTCAGCAATGTAAATATAAAAAAAATCAAAAAAATACGCAAGTTTAAAGATAGTCGTTATTCCTTGATAAGTAGCAATTTCAAACTTCATTTTTGAGCATGCTCTTAGCTGTATGTGGTTGAAGCAAATACCATTCGATTAAGCAGAAAATTTTCTATCAAATAAATCTTACCTTTATAACGTTTCAGCAATGTAAATATAAAAAAAATTAAAAAAATACGCAAGTTTGAAGATAGTTGTTATTCCTTAATACGTACCAATTTCAAACTTCATTTTTGAACTTGCTGTTAATTGTAGATGGTTGAAGCAAATACCATTCGATTAAGCAGGAAATTTTCTATCAAATAAATCTTACTTTTATAACGTTTCAGCAATGTAAATATAAAAAAAATTAAAAAAACCCGCAAGTTTAAAAATAGTCGTTATTACTTGATAAGTACCAATTTCAAACTTTATTCTTGAGCTTGATATTGATTGTAGATCTTTAACACAAATATTATTCAATTAAGCAGGAAATTTTGTATCAAATACATCCTACTTTTATAACGTTTCAGCGATGTAAATATAAAATAAATCAAAAAAATACGCAAGTTTAAAAATAGTCGTTATTCCTTGATAAGTACCAACTTCAAACTTTATTCTTGAGCTTGCTATTAATTGTAGATGGTTGAAACAATTACCATTTAATTGAGCAGAAAATTTTCTATCAAATACATTCTATCTTTATAACGTTTCAGCAATGTAAATATAAAAAAAATTAAAAAAATGCGCAAGTTTAAAGATAGTCGTAATTCCTTGATAAGTACCAATTTCAATCTTTGGTCTTGAGCTTGCTATTAACTGTGGATGGTTAAAGCAAATACCAATCGATTGAGCAGGAAATTTTCTATGAAATAAATTTTACTTTTATAACGTTTTAGTAATGTAAATATAAAAAAAATCAAAAAAATACGCAAGTTTAAATAGAGTCGTTATTTCTTGATAAATACCAATATCAAACTTTATTCTTGAGCTTGATATTAATTGTAGATGGTTGAAGCAAATACTATTCGATTGAGCAGGATATTTTCTATCAAACACATTTTAGCTTTATAATGTTTCTGCAATGTAAAAATATAAAAAATCAAAAAAATTTGCAAGTTTAAATATAGTCGTTATTCCTTGATAAGTACCAACTTCAAACTTCATTCTTGAGCTTGCTATTAATTGTAGATGGTTGAGACAAGTACCATTCAATTGAGCAAGAAATTTCCTATTAAATATTTTTTACTTTTATTACGTTTCAGCAATCTAAATATAAAAAAAATCAGAAAAATTTGCGAGTTTAAAGAGAGTTGTTATTTCTTGATAAATACCAATTTCAAACTTCATTCTTGAGCTTGCTATTGATTGTAAATGGTTGAAGTAAGTACTGTTCGATTAAGCAGGATATTTTCTATTAAACGCATTTTAGTTTTATAAAGTTTTAGCAATGTAAATATAAAAAAAATTATAAAATACGCAAGTTTAATGATAGCCGTTATTCCTTGATAAGTACCAAATTCAAACTTCATTTTTGAACTTGCTATTAATTGCAGATGGTTGAAACAAATATCATTCAATTGAACAAAAAATTTTCTATTAAATGCATATTACTTTTATAACGTTTCAACTATGTAAATATGAAAAAAAAATAAAAAAATTTGCAAGTTTAAATATAGTCGTTATTTCTTGATAAGTAACAATTTCAAACTTCATTCTTGAGCTTGCTATTGACTGTAGGTGGTTGACGCAAATACTATTGAATTAAGCAGGATATTTTTTATCAAACACATTTTAGTTTTATAAAGTTTCAGCAAAATAAATATAAAAAATATCAAAAAAATACGCAAGTTTAAAGATAGTCGTTATTCCTTGATAAGTACCAAGTTTAAACTTCATTCTTGAGCTTGCTTTTAACTGCAGATAGTTGGGGTAAATACCATTCGATTAAGCAAAAAATTTTCTATCAAATACATTTTACTCTTATAACGTTTTAGCAATTTAAACATAAAAAATTAAAAAAATGCGCAAGTTTAAAGATAGTCGTTATTCTTTGATAAGTACCAATTTCAAACTTTATTCTTGAGCTTGCTATTAACCGCAGATGGTTAAAACAAATACCATTTGATTAGGCAGGAAATTTCCTATCAAATATATTCTATCTTTATAACGTTTTAGCAATAAAAATATAAAAAAAATTAAAAAAATTCGCAAGTTTAAAGATAGTCGTTATTCCTTGATAAGTACTAATTTCAAACTTTATTCTTGAGCCTGCTATTAATCGTAGATAGCTAAAACAAGTACCGTTCGATTGAACAGAAAATTTTCTATCGAATACATTTTACTTTTATAACGTTTCAGCAATGTAAATATAAAAAAAATCAAAAAAATACGCAAGTTTAAAGAGAGTTGTTATTTCTTGATAAATACTAATTTCAAACTTCATTCTTGAGATTGCTATTGATTGTAAATAGTTAATACAAGTAACATTCGATTGAGCAGGATTTTTTCTATCAAACACATTTTAGTTTTATAAAGTTTCAGCATTGTAAATATAAAAAAAATTAAAAAAATTCGCAAGTTTAAAGATAGTCGTTATTCCTTGATAAGTACCAAGTTTAAACTTTATTCTTGAGCTTGCTATTAAGTGTAGATAGTTGGGGTAAATACCATTCGATTAAGCAAAAAATTTTTTATCAAATACATTTTATCCTCATAACGTTTTAGCAATTTAAACATAAAAAATTAAAAAAATGCGCAAGTTTAAAGATAGTCGTTATTCTTTGATAAATACCAATTTCAAACTTTATTCTTGAGCCTGCTATTAATCGTAGATAGCTAAAACAAGTACCATTCGATTGAGCAGGAAATTTCCTATCAAATACATTCTATCTTTATAACGTTTTAGCAATAAAAATATAAAAAAATTGAAGAAATGCACAAGTTTAAAAAGAGTCGTTATTTCTTGATAAATACCAAATTCAAACTTCATTCTTGAGCTTGCTATTGATTGTAAATAGTTGAAGCAAATACTATTTGATTAAGCAGGATATTTTCTATTACACACATTTTAGTTTTATAAAGTTTTCGCAATGTAAATATGAAAAAATCAAAAAAATACGCAAGTTTAAAAATAGTTGTTATTTCTTGATAAGTACCAATTTCAAACTATATCCTTGAGCTTGCTATTAAATGTAGATAGTCGACACAAGTACCGTTCGATTGAGCAGAAAATTTTCTATCAAATACATTTTACTTTTATAACGTTTCAGCAATGTAAATATAAAAAAAATCAAAAAAATACGCAAGTTTAAAGATAGTTGTTATTCTTTGATAAGTACTAAATTCAAACTTCATTCTTGAGCTTGCTATTAATTTTAGATGGTTGAAGCAAATATTGTTCGATTAAGCAGAAAATTTCCTATCAAATACATCCTATCTTTATAACGTTTATGCAATGTAAATATAAAAAAAATTACAAAAATGCGCAAATTTAAAGATAGTCGTTATTCTTTGATAAATACCAATTTTAAACTTCGGTCTTGAGCTTGCTATTGACTGTAGATGGTTGAAGCAAGTATTGTTCGATTAAGCAGGATATTTTCTATCAAACACATTTTAAGTTTTATAAAGTTTTAGCAATGTAATTATAGAAAAAATCAAAAAAATACGCAAGTTTAAAGATAGTCGTTATTCCTTGATAAGTACCAAGTTTAAACTTCATTTTTGTGCTTGCTATTAACTGTAGATAGTTGGGGCAAATACCATTCAACTAAGCAAAAAATTTTCTATCAAATACATTTTACTTTTATAACATTTTAGCAATTTAAACATCAAAAAATTAAAAAAATGCGCAAGTTTAAAGAAAGTCGTTATTCCTAGATAAGTACCAATTTCAAACTTCATTCTTGAGCTTGCTATTGATTGTAGATGGTTGAAGCAAATACCATTTCATTAAGCAAAAAATTTTCCATCAAATACATTCTATTTTTATAACGTTTCAGCAATGTAAATATAGAAAAAATTTAAAAAATTCGTAAGTTTAAAGATAGTCGTTATTCCTTGATAAGTACCAATTTCAAACTTCATTCTTGAGCTTGCTATTAACCGTAGATGGTTAAAACAAATATAATTCGATTGAGCAGGAAATTTCCTTTCAAACACATTCTATCTTTATAACCTTTCAGCAATAAAAATATAAAAAAAATTAAAAAAATTTGCAAGTTTAAAGATAGTCGTTATTTCTTGATAAGTACCAACTTTAAACTTTATTCTTGAGCTTGCTATTAACTGTAGATAGTTGGGGCAAATACCATTTGATTAAGCAAAAAATTTCCTATTAAATACATTCTACCTTCATAACGTCTTAGTAATGTAAATATAAAAAAAAATCAAAAAAATACGCAGGTTTAAAGAGAGTCGTTATTCCTTGATAAGTACCAATTTCAAACTTTATTCTTGAGCTTTCTATTAAATGTAGATGGTTAGAGCAAGTACCATTCAATTAAACAGGAAATTTCCTATCAAATACATTTTACTTTTATAACGTTTCAGCAACGAAAATATAAAAAAAATTAAAAAAATGCGCAGGTTTAAAGATAGTCGTTATTCCTTGATAGGTACCAATTTCAAACTTTATTCTTGAGCTTGCTATTGATTGTAGATGGTTAAAACAAATACCATTTGATTGAGCAGGAAATTTCCTATCAAATACATTTTATCTTTATAACGTTTCAGCAATGAAAATATAAAAAAAATTAAAAAAATTCGCAAGTTTAAAGATAGTCGTTATTCCTTGATAAGTACCAATTTCAAACTTCATTCTTGAGCTTGCTATTAATTGTAGATGGTTAAGGCAAACACCATTCGATTAAGCAGAAAATTTTCTATCAAATACATCTTACATTTATAACGTTTTAGCAATTTAAATATAAAAATTTAAAAAAATGCGCAAGTTTAAAAAGATTCGTTATTTCTTGTTAAATACCAATTTCAAACTTTATTCTTGAGCCTGCTATTAATTGTAGATAGCTAAAACAAGTACCATTCGATTGAGCAGAAAATTTTCTATCAAATACATGTTACTTTTAGAACGCTTTAGCAATTTAAATATCAAAAAATTAAAAAAACGCGCAAGTTTAAAGATAGTCGTTATTCCTTGATAAGTACCAACTTTAAACTTTATTCTTGAGCTTGCTATTAACTGTAAATAGTTGAAGCAAATACCATTTCATTAAGCAAAAAATTTTCTATCAAATACATTCTATTTTTATAACGTTTCAGCAATGTAAATATAGAAAAAATTTAAAAAATTCGCAAGTTTAAAGATAGTCGTTATTCCTTGATAATTACCATGTTTAAACTTCATTCTTGAGTTTGCTATTAACTGTAGATAGTTGGGGCAAATACCATTCGATTAAGCAGAAAATTTTCTATCAAATACTTCTTACTTTCATAACGTTTCAGCAATGTAAATATAAAAAAAATCAAAAAAATACGCAAGTTTAAAGAGAGTTGTTATTTCTTGATAAATACCAATTTAAAACTATATTCTTGAGCTTGCTATTGATTGTAGATGGTTAAAACAAATATTATTCGATTGAGCAGGATATTTTCTATCAAACACATTTTAGTTTTATAAAGTTTCAGCATTGGAAATATAAAAAAAATCAAAAAAATACGCAAGTTTAAAGATAGTTGTTATTCCTTGATAAGTACCAACTTCAAACTATATTCTTAAGCTTGCTATTAATTGTAGATGGTTGACACAAATACTATTCGATTGAGCAGAAAATTTTCTATCAAATACATCTTACTTTTATAACGTTTCAGCAATGTAAATATAAAAAAAATCAAAAAAATACGCAAGTTTAAAGAGAGTTGTTATTTCTTGATAAATACCAATTTCAAACTTTATTCTTGAGCTTACTATTGATTGTAGATGGTTAAAGCAAATATTATTCGATTAAGCAGGATATTTTCTATCAAACACATTTTAGTTTTATAAAGTTTCAGCATTGGAAATATAAAAAAAATCAAAAAAATACGCAAGTTTAAAGATAGTTGTTATTCTTTGATAAGTACTAATTTCAAATTTCATTCTTGAGCTTGCTATTACTTGTAGATAGTTAAAGCAAATATTGTTCGATTAAGCAGAAAATTTCCTATCAAATACATTCTACTTTCGTAACGTCTTAGCAATGTAAATATAAAAAAAATTAAAAAAATTTGCAAGTTTAAAGATATTCGTTATTCCTTGATAAGTACCAAGTTCAAACTTCATTCTTGAGCTTGCTATTAATTGTAAATGGTTGAAAGAAACACCATTCGATTGAGCAGAAAATTTTCTATTAAATACATCCTACTTTTTTAACGTTTCAGCAATATAAATAAAAAAAAATTAAAAAAATGCGCAAGTTTAGAAATAGTCGTTATTTCTTGATAAGTACCAACTTCAAACTTTATTCTTGCGCTTGCTGTTGATTGAAGATGGTTGAAACAAATACCATTTAATTGAGCAGAAAATTTTCTATCAAATACATTTTATTTTTATAACGTTTAAGCAATGTAAATATAAAAAAAATTAAAAAAATACGCAAGTTTAAAGATAGTTGTTATTCCTTGATAAGTACCAATTTCAAACTTTATTCTTGAGCTTGATATTGACTGTAAATAGTTGAAGCAAGTACTATTCAATTGAGCAAAATATTTTCTCTCAAACACATTTTAGCTTTATAAAGTTTAAGCAATGTAAATATAAAAAAAATCAAAAAAATACGCAAGTTTAAAAAGAGTCGTTATTTCTTGATAAATACCAATTTCAAACTTCATTCTTGAGCTTGCTAATAATTGTAAATAGTTGAAATAAATACCATTTAATTGAGTAGGAAATTTTCTATCAAATACATTCTATTTTTATAACGTTTCGGCAATGCAAATATAAGAAAAATTAAAAAAATACGCAAGTTTAAAGATAGTCGTTATTCCTTGATAAGAACCAATTTCAAACTTTATTCTTGAGCTTGATATTGATTGTAAATAGTTGAAGCAAGTACTATACAATTGAGCAAAATATTTTCTATCAAACACATTTTAGTTTTATAAAGTTTCAGCAGTGTAAATATAAAAAAAATTTAAAAAATGCGCTAGTTTAAAAATAGTCCTTATTTCTTGTTAAGTACCAATTTCAAACTTTATTTTTGAGCTTGCTATTAATTGTAAATGGTTGTGGTAAGTACCATCCTATTAAGTAGAAAATTTCTTATCAAATACATTATACCTTTATAACGTTTAGGCAATGTAAAAAAAAAATACGCAAGTTTAAAGAGAGTCGTTATTTCTTGATAAATACCAATTTCAATCTTCATTCTTGAGCTTGATATTGATTGTAGATGGTTAAAGCAAATATTATTCTATTGAGCAGAATAATTTCTATCAAACACATTTTAGTTTAATAAAATTTCTGCAATGTAAATATATAAAAAATTAAAAAAAATTGCAAGTTTAAAGATAGTCGTTATTCCTTGATAAGTACCAATTTCAAACTTTATTCTTGAGCTTGCTATTAATTGTAATTAGTTGACGCAAGTACCATTCGATTGAGCAGGAAATTTCCTGTTAAATATATACTATTTTTATTACGTTTCAGCAATTTAAATATAAAAAAAAACAAAAAAATTTGCAAGTTTAAAGAGAGTTGTTATTTCTTGATAAACACCAATTTCAAACTTCATTCTTGAGCTTGCTATTGATTGTAGATAGTTGAAGCAAGTATTGTTCAATTAAGCAGGATATTTTCTATCAAACACATTTTAGTTTTATGAAGTTTCAGCAATGTAAATATAAAAAAAATCAAAAAAATACGCAAGTTTAAAGATAGTCGTTATTCCTTGATAAGTACCAATTTCATACTTCATTTTTGAGCTTGCTATTAATTATAGATGGTTGAAACAAGTACCGTTCGATTGAGCAGAAAATTTTCTATCAAATACATTTTACTTTTTAAACGTTTCAGCAATGTAAATAAAAAAAATTAAAAAAATGCGCAAGTTTAGAGATAGTCGTTATTCCTTGATAAGTACCAATTTCAAACTTTATTCTTGAGCTTGCTAATAATTGTAGATAGTTGAAACAAACACCATTTAATTGAGCAGGAAATTTTCTATCAAATACATTTTATCTTTATAACGTTTCAGTAATGTAAATATAAAAAAAATTAAAAAAATGCTCAAGTTTAAAGATAGTCATTATTCCTTGATAAGTACCAATTTCAAACTTCATTCTTGAGCTTGCTATTAATTGTAGATGGTTGAAATAAATACCATTTAATTGAACAAAAAATCTTCTATTAAATACAATTTTTTTATAATGTTTCAGCAATGTAAATATAAAAAAATTAAAAAATACGCTAGTTTAAATATAGTCCTTATTTCTTGTTAAGTACCAATTTCAAACTTTATTTTTGAGCTTGCTATTAATTGTAGATGGTTGTGGTAAGTACCATTCTATTAAGTAGAAAATTTTTCATCAAATACATTATACCTTTATAACGTTTAAGCAATGTAAATATAAAAAAAATCAAAAAAACGCGCAAGTTTAAAGATAGTCGTTATTCCTTGATAAGTACCAATTTCAAACTTCATTTTTGAGCTTGCTGTTAATTGCAGATGGTTGAAACAAATATCGTTCAATTGAACACAAAATTTTCTATTAAATGCATCTTACTTTTATAACGTTTCAACAATGTAAATATAAAAAAAATTAAAAAAATTTGCAAGTTTAAATATAGTCGTTATTTCTTGATAAGTACCAATTTCAAACTTTATTCTTGAGCTTGCTATTAATTGTAGATGTTTAAAGCAAATACCATTCAATTAAGCAGGAAAATTTTCTATCAAATACATTTTACTTTTATAAAGTTTCAGCAATGAAAATATAAAAAAAATGCTCAAGTTTAAAGATAGTCGTTATTTCTTGATAAGTACCAATTTCAAACTTCATTCTTGAGCTTGCTATTAATTGTAGATGCTTAAAGCAAATACCATTTGATTAAGCAGGAAAATTTCTATCAAATACATCTTACTTTTATAACGTTTTAGCAATTTAAATATAAAAAAATTAAAAAAATGCGCAAGTTTAAAGATAGTCGTTATTTCTTGATAAGTACCAATTTCAAACTTTATTCTTGAGCTTGCTATTAATCGTAGATAGTTAAAACAAGTACCATTTGATTGAGCAGGAAATTTTCTATCAAATGCATTTAATCTTTAGAACGTTTCGGCTTTGAAAATATAAAAAAAATTAAAAAAATTCGCAAGTTTAAAGATAGTCGTTATTCCTTGATAAATACCAATTTCAAACTTCATTCTTGAGCTTGCTATTGATTGTAAATGGTTAGGGCAAATACCATTTGATTAAGCAAGAAATTTCCTATCACATACGTTTTACTTTTATAACGTTTCAGCAATGAAAACATAAAAAAAATTAAAAAAATGCGCAAGTTTAAAAAAAAGAGTCGTTATTTCTTAATAAATATCAATTTCAAACTTCATTCTTGAGCTTGCTATTAATTGTAAATGGTTGAAGCAAATACTATTCGTTTGAGCAGGATATTTTCTATCAAACACATTTTAGTTTTATAAAGTTTCAGCATTGGAAATATAAAAAAAATCAAAAAAAAACGCAAGTTTAAAGATAGTTGTTATTCTTTGATAAGTACTAATTTCAAATTTCATTCTTGAGCTTGCTATTAATTGTAGATAATTAAGACAAATATTGTTCGATTAAGCAGAAAATTTCCTATCAAATACATTTTACTCTCATAACGTCTTAGCAATGTAAATATAAAAAAATTAAAAAAATTTGCAAGTTTAAAGATAGTCGTTATTCCTTGATAAGTACCAAATTCAAACTTCATTCTTGAGCTTGCTATTGACTGTAGATAGCTGAAGCAAAAACTATTTAATTGAGCAGGATATTTTCTATCAAACACATTTTAGTTTTATAAAGTTTCAGCAAAATAAATATAAAAAAAATTAAAAAAATACGCAAGTTTAAAAATAGTTGTTATTCCTTGATAAGTACCAAGTTTAAACTTCATTTTTGAGCTTGCTATTAACTGTAGATAGTTGGGGCAAATACCATTTAATTGAGCAGAAAATTTTCTATCAAATGCATCTTACTTTTATAACGTTTTAGCAATTTAAATATAAAAAAATTAAAAAAATGCGCAAGTTTAAAGATAGTCGTTATTCCTTGATAAGTACCAATTTCAAACTTTATTCTTGAGCTTGCTATTGATCGCAGATGGTTAAAACAAGTACCGTTCGATTAAGCAGGAAATTTTCTATCAAATGCATTTTACTTTTATAACGTTTTAGCAAATTAAATATAAAAAAATTAAAAAAATTCTCAAGTTTAAATATAGTTGTTATTCTTTGATAAGTACCAACTTCAAACTTCATTCTTGAGCTTGCTATTAATTGTAGATGGTTGAAGCAAATACCGTTCGATTAAGCAAAAATTTTTTTATCAAATACATCTTAACTTTATAACGTCTTAGCAATGTAAATATAAAAAAAAATTAAAAAAATTTGCAAGTTTAAAGATAGTCATTATTCCTTGATAAATACCAATTTCAAACTTTATTCTTAAGCTTGCTATTAATTGCAGATAGTTGAAGCAAGTACCATTCAATTGAGCAGGATATTTTCTATCAAATAGATTTTACTTTTATAACGTTTTAACAATGTAAATATAAAAAAAATCAAAAAAATACGCAAGTTTAAAGAGAGTCGTTATTTCTTGATAAATACCAATTTCAAACTTCATTCTTGAGCTTGCTATTGACTGTAGATAGTTGGGGCAAATAACATTCGATTAGGCAGAAAATTTTCTATCAAATACATCTTACCTTTATAACGTTTTAGCAATTTAAATATAAAAAAATTAAAAAAATGCGCAAGTTTAAAGATAGTCGTTATTCCTTGATGAGTACCAATTTCAAACTTTATTCTTGAGCTTGCTATTTATCGAAGATGGTTAAAACAAGTACCATTCAATTAAGCAGAAAATTTTCTATTAAATACATTCTACCTTTATAACGTCTTAGCAATGTAAATATAAAAAAAATTAAAAAAATAAGCAAGTTTAAAGATAGTTGTTATTCTTTGATAAGTACCAATTCCAAACTTCATCCTTGAGCTTGCTATTAATTGTAGATAGTTGAAGCAAATACCGTTCGATTAAGCAGAAAATTTTCTATCAAATACATCCTACCTTTATAACGTTTTAGCAATGTAAATATAAAAAAAAATTAAAAAAATGCGCAAGTTTAAAGATAGTCGTTATTCCTTGATAAGTACCAATTTCAAACTTTATTCTTGAGCTTGCTATTAATTGAAGATGGTTAAAACAAATACCGTTCGATTGAGCAGGAAATTTCCTATCAAATACATCTTACTTTCATAACGTTTTAGCAATTTAAATATAAAAAAATTAAAAAATTCGCAAGTTTAAAGAAAGTCGTTATTCCTTGATAAGTACCAATTTCAAACTTCATTCCTGAGCTTGCTATTGATTGTAGATAGTTAAGGCAAATACCATTCGATTAAGCAAGAAATTTTCTATCAAATACATCTTACTTTTATAACGTTTTAGCAATTTAAATATAGAAAAAATTAAAAAAATTCGCAAGTTTAAAGATAGTCGTTATTCCTTGATAAGTACCAACTTTAAACTTCATTCTTGAGCTTGCTATTAACTGTAAATATTTGGGGCAAATACCATTTGATTAAGCAAAAAATTTCCTATCAAATACATTTTATTTTTATAACGTTTCAGCAATGTAAATATAGAAAAAATTAAAAAATTTGCAAGTTTAAATATAGTCGTTATTCCTTGATAAGTACCAGTTTCAAACTTCATTCTTGAGCTTGCTATTGATTGTAGATGGTCGACACAAGTACCATTCGATTGAGCAGAAAATTTTCTATCAAACACATTTTATCTTTATAACGTTTCAGTAATAAAAATATAAAAAAAATTAAAAAAATTCGCAAGTTTAAAGATAGTCGTTATTCCTTGATAAGTACCAATTTCAAACTTCATTCTTGAGTTTGCTATTGATTGTAGATGGTTAAGGCAAAAACCATTAAATTAAGCAAAAAATTTTCTATCAAATTCATCTTACTTTTATAACGTTTTAGCACTTTGAATATAAAAAAATTAAAAAAATGCGCAAGTTTAAAGATAGTCGTTATTTCTTGATAAGTATCAATTTCAAACTTTATTCTTGAGCTTGCTATTGACTGTAGATGGTTAAAGCTAATACTATCCTATTGAGCGGAAAATTTCCTATCAAATACTATCTACCTTCATAACGTTTCAGCAATGAAAACATAAAAAAAATTAAAAAAATGCGCAAGTTTAAAAAGAGTCGTTATTTCTTGATAAATACCAATTTCAAACTTCACTCTTGAGCTTGCTATTGATTGTCGATGGTTAAAACAAGTATTATGCGATTGAGCAGAATATTTTCTATCAAACACATTTTAGTTTTATAAAGTTTTAGCATTGTAAATATAAAAAAAATCAAAAAAATACGCAAGTTTAAAGATAGTTGTTATTCTTTGATAAGTACCAATTTCAAACTTTATTCTTGAGCTTGCTATTAATTGTAGATGGTTGAAGTAAATACCCTTCGATTGAGCAAAAAATTTCATATCAAATACATCCTACCTTTATAACGTCTTAGGAATGTAAATATAAAAAAAATTAATAAAAAATTCGCAAGTTTAAAGATAGTCGTTATTCCTTGATAAGTACCAATTTCAAACTTTATTCTTGAGCTTGCTATTAACTGTAAATAGTTGAAGCAAGTATTATTCGATTGAGCAGGATACTTTCTATCAAATAGATTTTACTTTTATAACGTTTTAGCAATGTAAATATAAAAAAAATCAAAAAAATACGCAAGTTTAAAGAGAGTCGTTATTTCTTGATAAATACCAATTTCAAACTTCATTCTTAAGCTTGATATTGATTGTAGATGGTTGAAGCAAGTACTATTCGATTGAGCGGGATATTTTCTATCAAACAGATCTTAGTTTTATGAAGTTTCTGCAATGTAAATATAAAAAAAATCAAAAAAATTTGCAAGTTTAAAGATAGTCGTTATTCCTTGATAAGTACCAATTTTAAACTTCATTCTTGAGCTTGCTATTGATTGTAGATTGGTTAAGGCAAATACCGTTTGATTAAGCAAAAAATTTTCTATCAAATACATCTTACTTTTATAACGTTTTAGCAATTTAAATATAAAAAATTAAAAAAATGCGCAAGTTTAAAAAGAGTCGTTATTTCTTGTTAAATACCAATTTCAAACTTCATTCTTGAGCTTGCTATTAATTGTAAATGGTTGAAGCAAATATTAATCGATTAAGCAAAAAATTTTCTATCAAATACATCCTACTTTCATAACGTCTTAGCAATGTAAATATAAAAAAAATTAAAAAAATGCGCAAGTTTAAAAATAGTCGTTATTCCTTGATAAGTACCAATTTCAAACTTTATTCTTGAACTTGATATTGTTTGTAAATAGTTGAAGCAAGTACTATTCGATTGAGCAGAATATTTTTTATCAAACACATTTTAGTTTTATAAAGTTTCAGCAATGTAAATATAAAAAAAATCAAAAAAATACGCAAGTTTAAAAAGAGTCGTTATTTCTTGATAAATACCAATTTCAAACTTTATTCTTGAGCTTGCTAATAACTGTAGATAGTTGAAACAATTACCATTGAATTGAGCAGGAAATTTTCTATCAAATACATTCTATCTTTATAACGTTTCAACAATGTAAATATAAAAAAAATTAAAAAAATGCGCAAGTTTAAAAATAGTCGTTATTCCTTGATAAGTACCAATTTCAAACTTCATTCTTGAGCTTGCTATTAATTGTAGATGGTTGAAACAAATACCATTTAATTGAACAAAAAATTTTCTATCGAATACATTTTTTTTATAATGTTTCAGCAATGTAAAAATAAAAAAAATTAAAAAAATACGCTAGTTTAAAAATAGTCCTTATTTCTTGTTAAATACCAATTTCAAACTTTATTTTTGAGCTTGCTATTAATTGTAGATGGTTGCGGTAAGTACCATTCTATTAAGCAAAAAATTTCCTATCAAATACATTTTACCCTTATAACGTTTCAGCAATGCAAATATAAAAAAAATCAAAATAATTTGCAAGTTTAAAGATAGTCGTTATTCCTTGATATCTACCAATTTCAAACTTCATTCTTGAGCTTTCTATTAATTGTAGATAATTGAAACAAGTACTATTCTATTAAGTAAAAAATTTTCTATCAAATACGTTTTACTTTTATATCGTTTTAGCAATGTAAATACAAAAAAAACAAAAAAATACGCAAGTTTAAAGATAGTCGTTATTCCTTGATAAGTACCAATTTCAAACTTCATTCTTGAGCTTGCTATTAACTGTAGATAGTTAAGGCAATTACCATTCGATTAGGCAGAATATTTTCTATTAAATACATCCTATCTTTATAACGTTTGTGCAATGTAAATATAAAAAAAATTAAAAAAATGCGCAAATTTAAAGATAGTCGTTATTCCTTGATAAATACCAAATTTAAACTTCGGTCTTGAGCTTGCTATTAATTGTCGATGGTTAAAACGAGTATTATGGGATTGAGCAGGATATTTTCTATCAAACACATTTTAGTTTTATAAAGTTTTAGCATTGTAAATATAAAAAAAATCAAAAAAATACGCAAGTTTAAAGATAGTTGTTATTCCTTGATAAGTACCAAGTTCAAACTATATTCTTAAGCTTGCTATTATATGTAGATGGTCGGCACAAATACTATTCGATTGGGCGAAAAATTTTCTATTAAATACATTCTACCTTCATAACGTTTTAGCAATGTAAATATAAAAAAAATCAAAAAAATACGCAAGTTAAAAAAAGTTGTTATTTCTTGATAAATACCCATTTCAAACTTCATTCTTGAGCTTGCTATTAATTGTCGATAGTTAAAACAATTATTATGCGATTGAGCAGGATATTTTTTATTAAACACATTTTAGTTTTATAAAGTTTCAGAATTGTAAACATAAAAGAAATCAAAAAAATACGCAAGTTTAAAGATAGTTGTTATTCTTTGATAAGTACCAATTTCAAACTTCATTCTAGAGCTTGCTATTAATTGTAGATAGTTGAAGCAAATACCGTTCGATTAGGCAAAAAATTTCCTATTAAATACATCCTACCTTCATAACGTCTTAGCAATGTAAATATAAAAAAAATAAAAAAATTCGCAAGTTTAAAGATAGTCGTTATTCTTTGATAAGTACCAATTTCAAACTTTATTCTTGAGCTTGCTATTAATTGCAGATAGTTGAAGCAAGTACCGTTCAATTTAGGACGATATTTTCTATCAAATAAATTTTACTTTTATAACGTTTTAGCAATGTAGATATAAAAAAAATCAAAAAAATACGCAAGTTTAAAGAGAGTCGTTATTTCTTGATAAATACCAAGTTCAATCTTCATTCTTGAGCTTGATATTGATTGTAGATGGTTGAAGCAAGTATTATTCTATTAGGCAGAATAATTTCTATCAAACACATTTTACTTTAATAAAATTTCTGCAATGTAAATATATAAAAAATTAAAAAAATTTGCAAGTTTAAAGATAGTCGTTATTCCTTGATAAGTACCAACTTCAAACTTTATTCTTGAGCTTCCTATTAATTGTAGATGGTTGACGCAAGTACCGTTCGATTGAGCAGAAAATTTCCTATTAAATATATCTTACTTTCATTACGTTTCAGCAATGTAAATATAAAAAAAATCAAAAAAATTCGCAAGTTTAAAGAGAGTTGTTATTTCCTGATAAATACCAAGTTCAAACTTCATTCTTGAGCTTGCTATTGATTGTAGATGGTTGACACTAGTACCATTCGGTTAAGCAGGAAATTTCCTGTTAAATATATACTATTTTTATTACGTTTCAGCAATGTAAATATAAAAAAAATCAAAAAATTTTGCAAGTTTAAAGAGAGTTGTTATTTCTTGATAAATACCAATTTCAAACTTCATTCTTGAGCTTGCTATTTATTGTAGATGGTTGAAACAAGTATTGTTCGATTAAGCAGTATATTTTCTATCAAACACATTTTAGTCTTATAAAGTTTCAGCAATGTAAATATAAAAAAAATTAAAAAAATACGCAAGTTTAAAAAGAGTCGTTATTTCTTGATAAATACCAATTTCAAAATTCATTCTTGAGCTTGCTAATAATTGTAAATAGTTGAAACAAATACCATTTAATTGAGCAGGAAATTTTCTATCAAATACATTTTATTTTTATAACGTTTCAGCAATGTAAATATAAAAAAAAATAACAAAATGCGCAAGTTTAAAGATAGTCGTTATTCCTTGATAAGTACCAATTTCAAACTTCATTCTTGAGCTTGCTATTGATTGTAAATGATTAGGGCAAATACCATTCGATTAAGCAAGAAATTTTCTATCAAATACATCTTACTTTTATAACGTTTTAGCAATTTAAATATAAAAAATTAAAAAAATGCGCAAGTTTAAAAAGAGTCGTTATTTCTTGTTAAATACCAATTTCAAACTTCATTCTTGAGCTTGCTATTAATTGTAAATGGTTGAAGCAAATATTAATCGATTAAGCAAAAAATTTTCTATCAAATACATCCTACTTTCATAACGTCTTAGCAATGTAAATATAAAAAAAATTAAAAAAATGCGCAAGTTTAAAAATAGTCGTTATTCCTTGATAAGTACCAATTTCAAACTTTATTCTTGAACTTGATATTGTTTGTAAATAGTTGAAGCAAGTACTATTCGATTGAGCAGAATATTTTCTATCAAACACATTTTAGTTTTATAAAGTTTCAGCAATGTAAATATAAAAAAAATCAAAAAAATACGCAAGTTTAAAAAGAGTCGTTATTTCTTGATAAATACCAATTTCAAACTTTATTCTTGAGCTTGCTAATAACTGTAGATAGTTGAAACAATTACCATTGAATTGAGCAGGAAATTTTCTATCAAATACATTCTATCTTTATAACGTTTCAACAATGTAAATATAAAAAAAATTAAAAAAATGCGCAAGTTTAAAAATAGTCGTTATTCCTTGATAAGTACCAATTTCAAACTTCATTCTTGAGCTTGCTATTAATTTTAGATGGTTGAAACAAATACCATTTAATTGAACAAAAAATTTTCTATCGAATACATTTTTTTTATAATGTTTCAGCAATGTAAAAATAAAAAAAATTAAAAAAATACGCTAGTTTAAAAATAGTCCTTATTTCTTGTTAAATACCAATTTCAAACTTTATTTTTGAGCTTGCTATTAATTGTAGATGGTTGCGGTAAGTACCATTCTATTAAGTAAAAAATTTCCTATCAAATACATTTTACCCTTATAACGTTTCAGCAATGCAAATATAAAAAAAATCAAAATAATTTGCAAGTTTAAAGATAGTCGTTATTCCTTGATATCTACCAATTTCAAACTTCATTCTTGAGCTTTCTATTAATTGTAGATAATTGAAACAAGTACTATTCTATTAAGTAAAAAATTTTCTATCAAATACGTTTTACTTTTATATCGTTTTAGCAATGTAAATACAAAAAAAAACAAAAAAATACGCAAGTTTAAAGATAGTCGTTATTCCTTGATAAGTACCAATTTCAAACTTCATTCTTGAGCTTGCTATTAACTGTAGATAGTTAAGGCAATTACCATTCGATTAGGCAGAATATTTTCTATTAAATACATCCTATCTTTATAACGTTTGTGCAATGTAAATATAAAAAAAATTAAAAAAATGCGCAAATTTAAAGATAGTCGTTATTCCTTGATAAATACCAAATTTAAACTTCGGTCTTGAGCTTGCTATTAACTGTAGATGGTTGAAACAAGTACCATTCGATTGAGCAAAAAATTTTCTATCAAATAGAACTCACTTTTAAAACGTTTCAGCAATGTAAATATAAAAAAAATTAAAAAAATACGCAAGTTTAAATAGAGTTGTTATTTCTTGATAAATACCAATTTCAAACTTCATTCTTGAGCTTGCTATAATTGTCGATGGTTAAAACAAGTATTATGGGATTGAGCAGGATATTTTCTATCAAACACATTTTAGTTTTATAAAGTTTTAGCATTGTAAATATAAAAAAAATCAAAAAAATACGCAAGTTTAAAGATAGTTGTTATTCCTTGATAAGTACCAAGTTCAAACTATATTCTTAAGCTTGCTATTATATGTAGATGGTCGGCACAAATACTATTCGATTGGGCGAAAAATTTTCTATTAAATACATTCTACCTTCATAACGTTTTAGCAATGTAAATATAAAAAAAATCAAAAAATACGCAAGTTAAAAAAAGTTGTTATTCTTGATAAATACCCATTTCAAACTTCATTCTTGAGCTTGCTATTAATTGTCGATAGTTAAACAATTATTATGCGATTGAGCAGGATATTTTTTATCAAACACATTTTAGTTTTATAAAGTTTCAGAATTGTAAACATAAAAGAAATCAAAAAATACGCAAGTTTAAATATAGTTGTTATTCTTTGATAAGTACCAATTTCAAACTTCATTCTAGAGCTTGCTATTAATTGTAGATAGTTGAAGCAAATACCGTTCGATTAAGCAAAAAATTTCCTATTAAATACATCCTACCTTCATAACGTCTTAGCAATGTAAATATAAAAAAAATAAAAAAATTCGCAAGTTTAAAGATAGTCGTTATTCTTTGATAAGTACCAATTTCAAACTTTATTCTTGAGCTTGCTATTAATTGCAGATAGTTGAAGCAAGTACCGTTCAATTTAGGACGATATTTTCTATCAAATAAATTTTACTTTTATAACGTTTTAGCAATGTAGATATAAAAAAAATCAAAAAAATACGCAAGTTTAAAGAGAGTCGTTATTTCTTGATAAATACCAAGTTCAATCTTCATTCTTGAGCTTGATATTGATTGTAGATGGTTGAAGCAAGTATTATTCTATTAGGCAGAATAATTTCTATCAAACACATTTTACTTTAATAAAATTTCTGCAATGTAAATATATAAAAAATTAAAAAAATTTGCAAGTTTAAAGATAGTCGTTATTCCTTGATAAGTACCAACTTCAAACTTTATTCTTGAGCTTCCTATTAATTGTAGATGGTTGACGCAAGTACCGTTCGATTGAGCAGAAAATTTCCTATTAAATATATCTTACTTTCATTACGTTTCAGCAATGTAAATATAAAAAAAATCAAAAAAATTCGCAAGTTTAAAGAGAGTTGTTATTTCCTGATAAATACCAAGTTCAAACTTCATTCTTGAGCTTGCTATTGATTGTAGATAGTTGACACTAGTACCATTCGGTTAAGCAGGAAATTTCCTGTTAGATATATACTATTTTTATTACGTTTCAGCAATGTAAATATAAAAAAAATCAAAAAATTTTGCAAGTTTAAAGAGAGTTGTTATTTCTTGATAAATACCAATTTCAAACTTCATTCTTGAGCTTGCTATTTATTGTAGATGGTTGAAACAAGTATTGTTCGATTAAGCAGGATATTTTCTATCAAACACATTTTAGTCTTATAAAGTTTCAGCAATGTAAATATAAAAAAAATTAAAAAAATACGCAAGTTTAAAAAGAGTCGTTATTTCTTGATAAATACCAATTTCAAACTTCATTCTTGAGCTTGCTAATAATTGTAAATAGTTGAAACAAATACCATTTAATTGAGCAGGAAATTTTCTATCAAATACATTTTATTTTTATAACGTTTCAGCAATGTAAATATAAAAAAAAATAACAAAATGCGCAAGTTTAAAGATAGTCGTTATTCCTTGATAAGTACCAATTTCAAACTTCATTCTTGAGCTTGCTATTGATTGTAAATGATTAGGGCAAATACCATTCGATTAAGCAAGAAATTTTCTATCAAATACATTTTACTTTTATAACGTTTTAGCAATTTAAATATAAAAAAATTTAAAAAATGCGCAAGTTTAAAGATAGTCGTTATTCCTTGATAAGTTTCAAATTCAAACTTCATTCTTGAGCTTGCTATTAATTGTAAGTGGTTGAAGCAAATACTATTCGTTTGAGCAGAAAAATTTCTATCAAATACATTTTACTTTTATAACGTTTTAGAAATTTAAATATAAAAAAATTAAAAAAATGCGCAAGTTTAAAAATAGTCGTTATTTCTTGATAAGTACCAAGTTCAAACTTTATTCTTGAGCTTGCTATTAATCATAGATAGTTAAGACAAGTGCCATTCGATTGAGCAAAAAATTTTCTATCAAATACATTTTACTTTTATAACGTTTCAGCAATGAAAATATAAAAAAAATTAAAAAAATTCGCAAGTTTAAAGATAGTCGTTATTCCTTGATAAGTTTCAATTTCAAACTTCATTCTTGAGCTTGCTATTAATTGTAGGTGCCTAAGGCAAATACCATTCGATTAAGCAGGAAAATTTCTATCAATTACATCTTACTTTTATAACGTTTTAGCAATTTAAATATAAAAAAATTAAAAAAATTCGCAAGTTTAAAGATAGTCGTTATTCCTTGATAAGTACCAAGTTTAAACTTCATTCTTGAGTTTGCTATTAACTGTAGATAGTTCAGGCAAATACCATTCGATTAAGCAGAAAATTTTCTATCAAATACATCTTACTTTTATAACGTTTTAACAATTTTAATATAAAAAAATTAAAAAAATTCGCAAGTTTAAAGATAGTCGTTATTCCTTGATAAGTACCAATTTCAAACTTCATTCTTGAGCTTGCTATTGATTGTAGATGGTTGGCACAAGTACCATTCGGTTGAGCAAAAAATTTTCTATCAAATACACTTTACTTTTATAACGTTTCAGCAATGAAAATATAAAAAAAATTAAAAAAATTCGCAAGTTTAAAGATAGTCGTTATTCCTTGATAAGTACCAATTTCAAACTTCATTCTTGAGCTTGCTATTAATTGTAGATGCCTAAAGCAAATACCGTTCGATTAAGCAAGAAATTTTCTATCAAAGACATCTTACTTTTATAACGTCTTAGCAATTTAAATATAAAAAAAATAAAAAAATGCGCAAGTTTAAAGATAGTCGTTATTCCTTGATAAGTTTCAATTTCAAACTTCATTCTTGAGCTTGCTATTGATTGTAGATGGTTAAAACAAATATTATTCGATTGAGCAGGATATTTTCTATCAAACACATTTTAGTTTTATAAAGTTTCAGCATTGGAAATATAAAAAAAATCAAAAAAATACGCAAGTTTAAAGATAGTTGATATTCTTTGATAAGTACTAAGTTCAAATTTCATTCTTGAGCTTGCTATTAATTGTAGATAGTTAAAGCAAATATTGTTCGATTAAGCAGAAAATTTCCTATCAAATACACTCTACTTTCATAACGTTTTAGCAATGTAAATATAAAAAAAATTAAAAAAATTTGCAAGTTTAAAGATAGACGTTATTCCTTGATAAGTACCAAGTTCAAACTTTATTCTTGAGCTTGCTATTATTTGTAAATGGTTAGAGCAAGTACCATTCGATTGAGCAGAAAATTTTCTATTAAATACATTTTACTTTTTTAACGTTTCAGCAATGTAAATAAAAAAAATTAAAAAAATGCGCAAGTTTAGAGATAGTCGTTATTCCTTGATAAGTACCAATTTCAAACTTCATTTTTGAGCTTGCTATTGATTGTAGATACTTAAGGCAAATACTGTTTGATTAAGCAAAAAATTTCCTTTCAAATACATTTTATCTTTATAACGTTTCAGCAATGTAAATATAGAAAAAATTAAAAAAATTTGCAAGTTTAAAGATAGTCGTTATTCCTTAATAAGTACCAATTTCAAACTTCATTCTTGAGTTTGCTATTGATTGTAAATGGTTAAAGCAAATACCATTCGATTAAGCAAAACATTTTCTATTAAATACATCTTACTTTTATAACGTTTTAGCAATTTGAATATAAAAAAATTAAAACAATGCGCAAGTTTAAAGATAGTCGTTATTCCTTGATAAGTACCAATTTTAAACTTTATTCTTGAGCTTGCTATTAATTGTAGATGGTTACGACAAGTACCATTCAATTAAGCAGAAAATTTCCTATTAAATACATTCTACCTTCATAACGTCTTAGCAATGTAAATATAAAAAAAATCAAAAAAATACGCAAGTTTAAAGAGAGTTGTTATTTCTTGATAAATACCAATTTCAAACTTCATTCTTGAGCTTGCTATTAATTGTCGATGATTAAAACAAGTATTATGCGATTGAGCAGGATATTTTCTATCAAACACATTTTAGTTTTATAAAGTCTTAGCATTGTAAATATAAAAAAAATCAAAAAAATACGTAAGTTTAAAGATAGTTGTTATTCTTTAATAAGTACCAATTTCAAACTTCATTCTAAAGCCTGCTATTAATTGTAGATAGTTAAAGCAAATACCGTTCGATTAAGCAGAAAATTTCCTATCAAATACATCCTACCTTCATAACGTCTTAGCAATGGAAATATAAAAAAAGTTAAAAAAATTCGCAAGTTTAAAGATAGTCGTTATTCTTTGATAAGTACCAATTTCAAACTTTATTCTTGAGCTTGCTATTAATTGCAGATAGTTGAAGCAAGTACCGTTCAATTTAGGACGATATTTTCTATCAAATAAATTTTACCTCTATAACGTTTTAGCAATGTAGATATAAAAAAAATCAAAAAAATACGCAAGTTTAAAGAGAGTCGTTATTTCTTGATAAATACCAAGTTCAATCTTCATTCTTGAGCTTGATATTGATTGTAGATGGTTGAAGCAAGTATTATTCTATTAGGCAGAATAATTTCTATCAAACACATTTTACTTTAATAAAATTTCTGCAATGTAAATATATAAAAAATTAAAAAAATTTGCAAGTTTAAAGATAGTCGTTATTCCTTGATAAGTACCAATTTCAAACTTCATTCTTGAGCTTGCTATTAATTGCAGATGGTAAAAGCAAATACCTTTCGATTAAGCAGAAAATTTTCTATAAAATACATTTTACTTTTATAACGTTTTAACAATATAAATATAAAAAAATTAAAAAAATGCACAAGTTTAAATATAGACGTTATTCCTTGATAAGTACCAACTTCAAACTTTATTCTTGAGCTTGCTATTAATTCTAGATGGTTAAAGCAAATACCATTTGATTAAGCAGGAAATTTTCTATCAAATACATCTTACTTTTATAACGTTTCAGCAATGTAAATATAAAAAAAATTAAAAAAATGCGCAAGTTTAAAAATAGTCGTTATTCCTTAATAAGTACCAAATTCAAACTTCATTCTTGAGCTTGCTATTAATTGTAAATAGTTAAGGCAAATACCATTTGATTAAGCAAGAAATTTTCTATCAACTATATCTTACTTTTATAACGTTTTAGCAATGTAAATATAAAAAAAATCAAAAAAATTCGCAAGTTTAAAGATAGTCGTTATTCCTTGATAAATACCAATTTCAAACTTTATTTTTGAGTATACTATTGATTGTAGATGGTTGAAGCAAGTACTATTTGATTAAGCAGGATATTTTCTATCAAACACATTTTAGTTTTATAATGTTTCAGCAATGTAAATAAAAAAAAATTAAAAAAATACGCATGTTTAAAGATAGTCGTTATTCCTTAATAAGTACCAACTTCAAACTTCATTTTTGAGCTTGCTGTTTATTGTAGATGGTTGAAGCAAATACCATTCGATTAAACAAAAAATTTCCTATCAAATATATTTTACTTTTATAACGTTTCAGCAATGTAAATATAAAAAAAAATTAAAAAAATGCGCAAGTTTAAAAATAGTCGTTATTCCTTGATAAGTACAAATTTCAAACTTTATTCTTGAGCTTGCTATAAATTGCAGATGGTTAAAGCAAGTACAATTTGATTGAGCAGAAAATTTTCTATTAAACACATCCTACTTTTATAACGTTTCAGCAATGCGAATATAGAAAAAATTTAAAAAATGCGCAAGTTTAAAAATACTCGTTATTTCTTGATAAGTACCAACTTTAAACTTTATTTTTGAGCTTACTATTATATATAGATGGTTGGAACAAATACCATATGATTGAGCAGAAAATTTTCTATCAAATACACTTTTTTTTATAACGTTTCAACAATGTAAATATTAAAAAAATCAAAAAAATACGCAAGTTTAAAGAGAGTTGTTATTTCTTGATAAATACTAATTTCAAACTTTATTCTTGAGCTTGCTATTAATTGCAAATGGTTGAGACAAGTACCATTCGATTGAGCAGGAAATTTTTTATTAAATACATTTTACTTTTATAACGTTTCAACAATGTAAATATAAAAAAAATTAAAAAAATACGCAAGTTTAAATAGAGTCGTTATTTCTTGATAAATACCAATTTCAAACTTCATTTTTGAGTATGCTATTGATTGTAGATGGTTGAAGCAAGTACTATTTGATTAAGCAGGATATTTTCTATCAAACAAATTCTAGTTTTATAAAGTTTTAGCAATGTAAATATAAAAAAAATTAAAAAAATAAGCAAGTTTAAAAAGAGTTGTTATTTCTTGATAAATACCAACTTCAAACTTTATTTTTGAGCTTGCTATTAATTGTAGATGGTTGAAACGAATACCGTTCAATTAAGCAGGAAACTTTCTATCAAATATGTTTAATTTTTATAACATTTCAGCAATGTAAATATAAAAAAAATCAAAAAAATTCGCGGGTTTAAAGATAGTCGTTATTCCTTGATAAATACCAATTTCAAACTTTATTTTTGAGTATACTATTGATTGTAGATGGTTGGAGCAAGTACTATTTGATTAAGCAGAATATTTTCTATCAAACACATTTTAGCTTTATAATGTTTCAGCAATGTTAATAAAAAAAAAAACAAAAAAATACGCAAGTTTAAAGATAGTCGTTATTCCTTAATAAGTACCAATTTCAAACTTCATTTTTGAGCTTGCTGTTAATTGTAGATGGTTAAAGCAAATACCATTCGAGTGAGCAGGATATTTTTTATCAAACAGATTCTAGTTTTATAAAGTTTCAGCAATGTAAATATAAAAAAAATCAAAAAAATACGCAAGTTTATAAATAGTCGTTATTCCTTGATAAGTACCAATTTCAAACTTCATTCTTGAGCTTGCTATTAGCTGCATGTGTTTGAAGCAAATACCGTTCGATTAAACAAAAAATTTTTTATCAAACAAATTTTACTTTTATAACGTTTCAACAATGTAAATATAAAAAAAAATCAAAAAAATACGCAAGTTTAAAGAGTTACATTCTACTTTTATAACGTTTCAACAATATAAATATAAAATAAATCAAAAAAATATGCAAGTTTAAAGAGAGTCGTTATTTCTTGATAAATACCAAATTCAAACTTCATTCTTGAGCTTGCTATTAACTGCAGATAATTGAGGCAAGTACTATTTGATTAAGCAGAATATTTTCTATCAAACACATTTTAGCTTTATACAGTTTTAGCAATGTAAATATAAAGAAACTCAAAAAATACGCAAGTTTAAAGATATTCGTTATTCCTTGATAAGTACCAATTTCAAACTTTACTGTTGAGCTTGCTATTAATTGTAAATGGTTGACGCGAATACCATTCAATTGAGCAGAAAATTTTCTATTAAACGCATTTTACTTTTATAACGTTTTAACAATGTAAATATAAAAAAAATCAAAAAAATTCGCAAGTTTAAAGAGAGTCGTTACTTTTTGATAAATACCAATTCCAAACTTCATTTTTGAGCTTGCTATTAATTGTAGATGGTTGAAACAAATACTATTTGATTAAACAGAAAATTTCCTATCAAATATGTTTTACTTTCATAACGTTTCAGCAATGTAAATATAAAAAAAATTAAAAAAATACGCAAGTTTAAAGATAGTCGTTATTCTTTGATAAATACCAATTTCAAACTTCACTTTTGAGTATGCTATTGATTGCAGATGGTTGAAGCCAATATTATTTGATTAAGCAAAATATTTTCTATCAAACACATTTTAGTTTTATAATGTTTCAGCAATGTAAATATAAAAAAAATCAAAAAAATACGCAAGTTTAAAGATAGTCGTTATTCCATAATAAGAACCAATTTCAAACTTCATTTTTGAGCTTGCTGTTATTTGTAGATGGTTGAAGCAAATACCATTCGATTAAGCAGAAAATTTTCTCTTAAATGTATCTTACTTTTATAACGTTTCAGCAATGTAAATATAAAAAAAATTAAAAAAATGCGCAAGTTTAAAAATATTCGTTATTTCTTGATAAGTACCAAATTCAAACTTCATTCTTGAGGTTGCTATTGATTTTAGATGATTGAAGCAAGTACTATTTGATTGAGCAGGATATTTTCTATCAAACGCATTCTAGTTTTATAAAGTTTCGGCAATGTAAATTAAAAAAAGTTAAAAAAATACGCAAGTTTAAAAAGAGTTGTTATTTCCTGATCAATACCAAATTCAAACTTCATTCTTGAGCTTGCTCTTAGCTCTATGTGGTTGAGGCTAATACCACTCGATTAAGCAAAAAAATTTCTATTAAATAAGTCTTACTTTTATAACGTTTTGGCAATGTAAATATAAAAAAAATTAAAAAAATTTGCAAGTTTAAATATAGTCGTTATTCCTTGATAAGTGCCAATTTCAAACTTCATTCTTGAGCTTGCTATTGATTCTAAATGGTTGAAACAAGTACTACTCGATCAAGCAAGATATTTCCTATCAAACACATTCTAGTTTTATAAAGTTTCGGAAATGTAAATATTAAAAAAATCAAAAAAATACTCAAGTTTAAAGAGTGTCGTTATTTCTTGATAAATACCAATTTCAAACTTTATTCTTGAGCTTGCTATTGATTGTAGATAGTTGAGGCAAGTACTATTCGATTGAGCAGGATATTTTCTATTAAACACATTTTAGTTTTATAAAGTTTTAGCAATGTAAATATAAAGAAACTCAAAAAATACGCAAGTTTAAAAATAGTCGTTATTCCTTTATAAGTACCAACTTCAAACTTTATTGTTGAGCTTGCTATTATCTGTAGATGGTTGACACAAATACCACTTGAATAAGCAGAAAATTTCCTATTAAATACATTCTACTTTTATAACGTTTCAACAATATAAATATAAAATAAATCAAAAAAATATGCAAGTTTAAAGAGAGTCGTTATTTCTTGATAAATACCAATTTCAAACTTCATTCTTGAGCTTGCTATTGGTTGCAGATGGTTGAGGCAAGTACTATTCAATTGAGCAGAATATTTTTTATCAAACACATTTTAGTTTTATAAAGCTTTAGCAATGTAAATATAAAGAAACTCAAAAAATGCGCAAGTTTAAAGATAGTCGTTATTCCTTGATAAGTACCAATTTTAAACTTCATTCTTGAACTTGCTATTAAATTGTAAATAGTTAAAGCAAATACCATTCAATTAAGCAAAAAATTTTCTATCAAATATTCTATCAAAACTTTTATAACGTTTCAGCAAAGTAAATATAAAAAAAATTAAAAAAATGCGCAAGTTTAAAAATAGTCGTTATTTCTTGATAAGTACCAATTTCAAACTTTATTCTTAAGCTTGCTATTATATGTAGATGGTTGAAACAAATACCATTTGATTGAGCAGGAAATTTTCTATCAAATACATCTTTTTTTTATAACGTTTCAGCAATGTAAATATTAAAAAAATCAAAAAAATACGCAAGTTTAAAGAAAGTTGTTATTTCTTGATATATACCAATTTCAAACTTTATTCTTGAGCTTGGTATTAATTGTAAATAGTTAAAGCAAACACCATTTGATTAAGCAGGACATTTTCTATCACATACATTTTTTTTTATAACGTTTCAGCAATGTAAATATTAAAAAAATTAAAAAATTACGCAAGTTTAAATAGAGTCGTTATTTCTTGATAAATACCAATTTCAAACTTCATTTTTGAGTATGCTATTGATTGTAGATGGTTGAAGCAAGTATTATTTGATTAAGCAGGATATTTTCTATTAAACACATTTTAGTTTTATAATGTTTCAGCAATGAAAATAAAAAAAAATCAAAAAAATACGCAAGTTTAAAGATAGTCGTTTTTCCTTAATAAGTACCAAATTCAAACTTCATTTTTGAGCTTGCTGTTAATTGTACATGGTTAAAGCAAATACCATTCGAGTGAGCAGAATATTTTTTATCAAACACATTCTAGTTTTATAAAGTTTCAGCAATGTAAATATAAAAAAAATCAAAAAAATACGCAAGTTTAAAGGGAGTCGTTATTTCTTGATAAATACCAATTTCAAACTTCATTCTTGAGCTTGTTATTGACTGTAGATGGTTGAGGCAAGTACTATTTAATTGAGCAGGATATTTTCTATTAAACACGTTTTAGTTTTATAAAGTTTCAGCAATGTAGATATAAAAAAACTCAAAAGAATACGCAAGTTTAAAGATAGTCGTTATTCCTTGATAAGTACCAATTTCAAACTTCATTCTTGAGGTTGCTATTAATTGTAGGTGGTTGAAACAAATACCATTCAATTAAACAGAAATTGTTTTATTAAATGTATCTTATTTTTATAACGTTTCAGCAATGTAAATATAAAAAAAATTAAAAAAATACGCAAATTTAAAGATAGTCGTTATTCCTTGATAAGTAACAATTTCAAACTTTATTTGTGAGCTTGCTATTAGCTGTATGTGGTTGAAGCAAGTACCGTTTGATTAAGCAAGAAATTTTCTATCAAATACATCTTACTTTTATAACGTTTCAGCAATGTAAATATAAAAAAAATTAAAAAAATGCGCAAGTTTAAAAATAGTCGGTATTCCTTGATAAGTACCAATTTCAAACTTCATTCTTGAGCTTGCTATTAATTGCTAATGGTTAAAGCAAATACCATTCAATCAAACAAAAAAATTTTTATCAAATATATCTTACTTTTATAACGTTTCAACAGTGTAAATATAAAAAAAATTAAAAAAATGCGCAAGTTTAAAAATAGTCGTTATTTCTTGATAAGTACCAATTTCAAACTTTATTCCTGAGCTTGCTGTTTGGAAGTGAATAAGCGTGCTAGTTTTTTAATACTTTATTTTGCTAACAGTTGATGAAACTACATTCGGCGTCTTGTCGACGTCTTTCTAGACACACTACTCTTTCTCGACTTCACTTGAACTCTCTGTTCCAGGGTGGCTCTCCTCCTCTCAGGGTGGTGAGAGGAGTTTGGAGTCTCTTTAGGGTGTGGGTGGTAACGTTGGTACCAAACATCCCGGCCCCCTTAAACCGATGTGTTCAAATTAACAAAAAAGACATAAATAAAAAAATGGTGAAATAAATTGAGCAGTAAAACCTAACAATACAACCAGAATAAATATATAAAATAAACAGAGTCAAGTGAGCTAAATTACACCTTTTAGTTTTTATTGCACTGACACTTGTTAAACTGTCACTGGGAGTATGCACAATTTTCGAACGGCGCGTCGCGTAAGTCCATTGGAAGTGCGGACAGTAGCGACCCTTGCTACGCCGTCATCTCCGGGGTGTAATTCCGTGACTCGACCCAACTTCCAGGTCAGTGGTGGGAAAGTCTCCTTGAGGATGACGATATCTCCCACTGCTAAGGACTGGTCGCGAGACTTGAACCATTTTTGTCTTTGCTGGAGCTGCCCCAGGTACTCGTGACGCCAGCGATTCCAGAAGCTTTGGTAAATTTGAGTGATGAGTTGCCAGCGTGTTAACCTGTTGGTGGCTGTGTCTGAAACATCGTGTTCTGGGATTGCGGTTAGAGGAGCCCCAATCAAAAAATGACCTGGGGTCAGTACGGAATGCTTGTTTGGGTCGTCTGAGAGGGGACACAGCGGTCGCGAGTTGAGGCAAGCCTCTATACAAGCTAATAGTGTTTGCATCTCCTCGTACTTTAATATGGTATTTCCGATTACCCGTTTAAGATGGAATTTTGTTGATTTAACAGCTGCTTCTTGCAGTCTGGTCATGTGTGGCGAACGAGCGGGTATGAAGTGCCATTTTAAATGCAAGTTGCCGCAGTGATTGAGTACTATATTTTTGAATTGTGATGATTCGAACAGATTTTTTAATTCATTATTAGCGCCTACAAAATTTGTCGCGTTGTCACTGTAAATATTAGATGGCATTCCTCGTCGACTTGTGAATCTCTTGAGGGTATTTAAAAAATTTACCGCTGTCAGGTCCGTGACTAATTCTAAATGTACCGATTTTGTTGACAGACAAACAAATACCGCTACGTAGCCCTTTGAGGTTCGTTTACTTCTGGTATTACCTTCTCGTAATATTAGAGGTCCAGCGTAATCGACCGCGCAGTTGTTGAATGGTCGCGTAATTCTAAGGCGGTTTGATGGTAGATTGCCCATGATGGGTTCGAAATTGTGCGGTTTGGCTCGAACACAAGTTACGCAATTTCGTGTTATTTTTCTCGTTTGATTACGTCCGTCGATCGGCCAATATGTTTGTCGAACTGATGATAGTGTTGCCGTTGGTCCGGCATGTAATTGTTTTGTGTGGTGCATTCTGATAATTAATTCAGTAACCTGGTGTTTCGGTAGGACAATCGGGTGTTTTTGGCTGTATTCTAAATCGGCGTTTTCTAGTCTGCCCCCGACGCGTATTATTTCGTTTGAATCGAGGAAGGGATTTAACGTTTTTAGCTTGCTGGATAACTTGACGTTTTTTTTGGAGCGTAGTGCATTGAATTCGTCCGCGAATGCTAATTGTTAGTTTTTTGACAATGATTAGTTCGGCCTTTGATATTTCTTCGGCGCTTAATATCGAGGTGTTGCGGGTTTTGGTTTTACAATTGTTGAAGAATCTGCAACAAGTAGCTATAACGCGACAAAGTTTAATGAATGAAGAAAATTTTGTCAGATACTAAACATCCGTGGATTTAATAATTGTTATAAAATTTAAGCTGGACTTTCGTTTTTCAGGTAGTTCGTTTAATGAGTTAGAATTTGAGAGTTTTGGCCATAGATCCTTGTTGTGTTTTAGCCAACCTGGACCGTGAAACCAAAGCTCATTCATAATTAGTTCGTTAGGATATGCTCCGCAGGATATTATATCTGCTGGATTGTCATTGGAACTTACATACCCCCAATTGTTGTTAGCTGTCAATCTTTGCACTTCAGCAACTCGGTTCGCTACAAATGTTTTTAATGTATTTGGTATTGACGAAAGCCACGCGAGCGTAATCGTGGAATCCGTCCAATAATATATTTCGTCGAATGTAATTGGTACGATTTTTGATAAGTTTAGTATTAATTTTGCTAATAACGTGCAAGCCATTAGCTCTAATTTTGGGATAGTGTGTGACTGTAATGGAGCAACGCGCGACTTAGCGCATAATAGTCGCACATCTACATCATTGTTAAAATCTTAAATTCGCACGTAAACACTGCAGCCATAAGCTGATTGCGAGGCGTCCGCGAAACCGTGCAATTGAATAGTCTTGTATGGAAATTTTGAAATTACTTTACGAGGTATGTTAATGTTATTGAGAGTTTAAATATTTTCTGTTATTTTACGCCAGATATTTAATAATTCTTTCGGAATGGGTTGGTCCCATCCTATTTTTAGTTTCCAAAGTTCTTGCATAATTAATTTTGCCCGTACCGTAACTGGTCCTAATAAATTTAGTGGATCATAGATTTTTGATATTTCCGAAAGTAATTTACGTTTTGTTATTGACGATTCGTTTAAAATTACAGAAAAGTTTGTTTTATAGTTTAAAACGTCGTTCCGACAATTCCAATGTAACCCTAGCGCCGTGGTGTTACCTTCTTTATCAAAGTTAATGATGTGAGAATCGTTTTGATTTTTATGCGTGACCGGAAGAATTCTGTTGTCGTTGGAAGCGAATTTTCTTAGCTCGAAGCATCCTTTTGATAATAATGCTATGAGTTCGTCCCGTATAAAATCCGTTTCTTTTATTTCGTTTGCGCCTGTTATTACGTCGTCCATGTAGAAATCTCTCTTTAAAATATGGCTGGCATTAGGGTATGCACTCCCTTCGTCATCCGCTAATTGGTGAAGCGTTCGAACTGCGATGTAGGGTGAACAATTGAAACCATATGTGACTGTAGTAAGCTGATAATGTTTTAAATCGTCGCCCGGATTGTCTCGCCAGACAATTGTTTAATATTTGCGATCTTCTTCCGCAATTAATATTTGTCGAAACATTTGTTTTGCGTCTGCCGTAAAAACAAATTGATATGTACGAAATCGAATTATAATATCGAATAAATCATCTTGTAGTTTAGGTCCTGTCATGATTGTATCATTAATTGATATACCGGTTGATGACTTTAGTGAAGGATTGAAAACAACACGTAACTTTGTTGTCTCGCTTGATTCGCGAATTACGCTATGATGAGGTAAATAAATACGTTCGTTTCTACATGTGTCAATTTGTGGAACTTCTTCCGCATGTTTGAGATTAATGTACTCATGCATGAAGTTAGTATAATCACGTTTTAATTGGGTGTCCTTTTTGAATTTGCGTTCCATATTAAAAAATTGTTTGATCGCGATTTGTTTTGTTTCTCCGACGCTTTCAGCCTTTGTTATCGGATCCTTGAATGGAATTCTCGCGATGTATCTACCGTTTGAATTTCTGGAAAAGGTGTGTTTAAAGTGATTTTCGCATTATTCGTCTTCCAGCGATTTAAATTTTGTTTTATTGTCGACAGTCGCCGTCGCTTGTTCCTCTACCTGCCAGAACCGTTCAATTTGTTTACTAAGAGCATTAAGGGATAAGTTGCAGTTCGATGAGTTTATTAGTTTATTGGGTGTTTTTCCTGTTACAATATACCCGAATTTTGTCTCTTGGTAATATACAGAAGTATTGTTTGGGTCACGAATTCGGTCGCTTTTGAGAACGTCCCAAAAGATATCAGCCCCTAATAAAAGGTGCACATTTCCAGGTTTGTAAAATTCTTTGTCGGCAAGTAAATTGTTATAAGGTGTCGTAAACAGAGATGGATCTAAGTAGACTGTCGGCAAGCAATTAGTGATGGTAGGCACGACTAAACAAGTTATTGAAAAAGAAGATTTGTCGTAAAGTGATTGAATACGTACGTTTACGATTTTCGTGCACTGACCGTTTAGACCCATTATACCGGTTAATTTCCAATTGATTGGTTTTGTGTTTAACTTTAATTGATCACATAATTCTTGCGTTATTAAGTTAGTTTGTGATCCACTCTCTAAAAATCCGCGAGTTTTAAATGGAACATTGAGGTAGTCTTCAATTAGAAATTCGACAGTGGTTAGCAATACGTTTGAATTATCGTTTAAATTAGCGCTATGCGTAGCATGTGAGGTGTGCGTATTTACTGAATTAGGGTTGTACTCGTCGATATGAATCAATGAATTATGTTTTTTCTTACATTTGCGACACACGCCCATTTTGCATGATTCCGCTGTGTGTTTGTTATTTTTTAGACAATTTGCACATAGTTTTAGGCGGTTAATTTCAGAAATTCGTTCCTGAACTGATAAATCTAGAAATATTAGACATTGATATATATTAGACATTGCTCACCTTGGCAACATGGGCATAGATATTTACTTATTATGGTGTGATTGCAAGATGAAGATTTCTTAGGCGGATTGTTAAAATTTCGAATGAATTTGGATTTGGACTGATTCTGAGATTTATTAGTCTGCGTTTGTTCGCTAGCATTCAATGATTCCAACAAAGTTACCTTTTTTTGTAAGAATTCAATCAGGTTTTTATAGGTTGGTAACTCGCTATTTAACGTTGATAGTAGATAAGCTATGCGGGTTCTGGACCAAAATCCCATGTATTTTCTTATGGAGGTTAAAGTTAGCGTTTCAAGGTCGGTGTCGCTACGGGACCATAGTCGCTACGGGACCACAGTGTCGTTACGGGACCACAGCGGATTCTAGACCAAAGATGTCGGATGGCCCTTGTGGCTCATGGCATGCTGAAGACATCTCTCGCGGCCATTTTGTTAAGAATAAAGAGGGGCGTATTATTATTATAAATGAAGGGATGCGGATGAAGGGATGCGGGGTGTATTATGTCGCTTCTGGATCACAGCGGATTCTAGACCAAAGATGTCGGATGGCCCTTGTGGCTCATGGTTTAAAGGGTGTATTATTATAAATGAAGGGATGCGGGGTGTATTATTATAAATGAAAGGATGCGGGGTGTATTATTATAAATTAAGGGATGTAGGTGTGTTGCGAATTATGAAAGGGGTGTATTATTATAAATGAAGGAATGCGGGGTGTATTATTATAAATGAAGGGATGCGGGGGTGTATTATTATAAATGAAGGGATGCGGGGTGTATTATTATAAATGAAGGGATGCGGGGTGTATTATTATAAATTAAGGGATGTAGGGGTGTTGCATAATATTTGTTGGGTGTTTTTTACGATGATGATGATAGTGTTACTGGGGGGGTGTAATATTTTTGGTGGTTTCGTGTGGTTGTCTTAAGAAGGTGTATCTATTACCTGTAATTAGAGTTAGGTAAAAAAAAAAACTTCATGAATAATAATTATTGATTTAAAAAAACAATTTATTTGATACAACAACATGATGAGTAATGATGATGACTACTACGAAACTGCAAAATAGGATATGGAACGGAAATGACGCCTACTTGTGTGTGTGTAGATAAGAGCTAAATATAAAAGCGATAAGTCTTGTTTATTAGCAAAATAAATTTAGTAAGCTTTAAACTCTTTCAAGAAGAAGAAGGTAACGAGCAAAAATAAACAAAGTAAGTTAAAATTTTTGTATGATTTTTTGTTTTTCTTTTTAAACAAATATTTTTTGTTTTAATCAGTAAAATGGATCTTAGTCAAATCAATTTGGCAGGAGCCGCTACTTCCATTAGTAAAAAGGCAGTTCATCTAGAAGATTTAATTCTTGGAGTACCATATCCAATCCTAAATGTGAAAGTGATTAAAGGGACCTTTGGAGAAAGCATTCTATTAGAACTGGATGAAGTTAGCGTGTGGTTGCCCAAAAGAAGTGCTCTTGTGTGGAAGCAAATCTTAAAAAATTTTGTACCTCAAAAATACAGTGTAACATATACTGGATCAAAAACTTTGGAAAATTCGAAGCTAAAACCATTGCAATTATTTGAGATCAAAGAAGCTTAAAAATTCTCCATAAAAAATGAGTATAAAATTAGAAGAAGTCTTGTTTGTTAATAATTTATTAATAATAATTTTACATGATGATTAAGAAACTGCAAAACAAGAAAATACAATACTTGTCAATACTTATCGATATAAATAGGATTGTAATTATTTAATGTTGCTCAGTTGTTGCACTGCGCGCAAAGGTGATGGAAGGTGCCTTCTAAGAATAATTTTGGGTCAGTATGGTGAAGATTTGTTATTACTCCAGTTCGAATGCGTCCCTTGAATGCTGATTCAACATCGCTCCATTTCACATTGTCTTAAGCTGAGGCGTTTTTCCCCAGAATAATGACCTTCACCAGTAATTTGCATGGATCGGAATATTTCTTTAAAACTTTTTATTTGTCCAATTGCTGCAGTAATTTTTATTTTTTCGCCGATAGTAGTAGCTTTCAGTAGTAAATCGTTAAGTGTACGGTGTGCTTGATAGCACTTTTTTCAACCTGGATGTAACATCTGGATTAGCACTGAACACTGCTGATTTAATTTCGCTCACAAATTCCATTGTATAGGATTATAGAGAGAAAAAAATAGTGTGGCACTTAGTTCGCGTACAAACTAACTAATGAAACAATTGTGAATGATGTCTAAAATAAAAATATTATGTACGATTTATTTTATGTTTTATTTTAATAAACCCTTTTTCCCCTCCTAAAGTGATGATTGATTACGTAATACATATTAAAAATAGAATATAACGATGATAAGGAAGAAATCTGTGAATAATGAGTAATTGTTATTTATATATATTATCTATTTATAATTTGAATGGATTTCTCTAAAACAAAAAATTTATGATATAAATTAGAGTGTAATTTTTTAATATTACTCATTTGTTATGTTAGTGTCAGAGCATAAAGGTGAAGGAAATATCAATTCTTTGATTAATAAATTACTTTTTGAATTACATCTTCCTACATATCAATATTGTGGACCAGGAACAAAACTAGAAAAAAGATTACAGAGAGGGGATCCTGGAATTAATAAACTTGATTCTTATTGTAAAGAACATGATATTAGTTATTCACAAAATAAATCTTTAGAAGAACGACATAAGGCAGATCAAATTTTAGAAAATAAAGCTTGGTAAAGAGTAAAATCAAAAGACGCTAAACTTGGAGAAAAAGCAGCTGCTTGGTTTGTTACAACAACTATGAAAGCAAAAAGAAAACTTGGAATGAGTATTAAAAAAACAGGAAAAGGTGGTTGTAACCGTCAACGTATACGGCAAAAGAAGAGAAAAATTAATGGAACTCATAGTATGTCTTTTAAGCGTAATATTCTTGATTATGTTAAAAATAATGTTGCAACCGATAATTATAATATCAAAAATCGAACAGATTTAAAAAAAGCTTCAACAGCAGCTCTTAAAGCAGCTCGTATTGCTGTTAAAAAAGCAGGAGGTCGAAAAAATATACGTGTCCCTAGAATAATTCCATTTGATTCGACTAAAGAAGGAGGATTTTTACCTCTATTACCTATACTAGCAGGATTAGGAAGTCTAGGCTCACTAGCAGGTGGCGCTAGTGCAGTAGCAAAAACAATCATAGATGCAAAAAATGCAAAAAAGAAATTAGAAGAATTAAGTCGTCATAATAAAGCAATGGAAGAAATTGGTAAAAAAGGATCTGGACTATACATGAGAAAAAATGGTCATGGAGGTTATGGATTGTTTTTAAAAAAACCAGTATCAAAAAACTACCAATAAAGCTACCTAATAAAGCACTTTCTAATGTAGATTTAAATAAGTATGTAAAAATATTAAAAATACCAAATTTTAGAGGTGTTTTTATGCGTGACACATTACCAAAAAAATCAAATAAAAATGAATGTGCAATACTTAATTTAGATAGTAATGAACATTGCGGTACACATTGGGTAGCTTATATTAAAAGAAATAATGTTGTTACTTACTTTGATAGTTTTGGAGCTCTTAAACCACCTCAAGAGCTTGTTAATTATTTAGGTCAAAAAATAAAAATTTATTATAATTATGGAAAGTTTCAAAACTATAATCAAATTAATTGTGGACATTTATGTTTAAAATTTTTGTATAAAAATAAATAAAATTCATAAAATGCATCAGTTAACTTAATGGTATGACACATGAAGGATGTCTAATATTTTTACGTTAATAAGTAATAATAACGTGCTTTCTAGTAATTTTATACATCCTATTGAACTTGATCCTAATTTTGATTACGGTTTAGCATTAATTGATTTTCATTCATTCAATAGTATTCCAAATATTGAAGAAGGTGAAAATAAGTTTTATTTTACTGATAAGCAGCAGCAAAATCAATCAAAAGTAGTTACAATACCTACAGGATCTTACGAAATTGCTGATTTAGAAACATATTTAAGACGTCAAATTATTCCTAAATCAGTTAAAAACAAAGAAGAGTATAACAGATATTTTTCATTGAAACCAAATAACAATACACTAAAGTGTGAAATTGAAAGTGAATTTTATTCTATAGATTTTACATCAACAGATAGTATTGGTAGACTACTAGGATTTTTAAAAACTCGTATTTTAGAACCAAAGAAATTGCATGAATCTGACCTTCCGGTAGATATAGTAAAAGTTAGAACTATTCAAATTAATTGTAATATAACTAGTGGTGCATTTTAAAATCATAAGCCTTCTCATAGTATTTACGAATTTGCTATAGGTGTTAATCCAGGTTTTGCTATAGACGAAGTACCAAAAAATTTATATTACTTACCTGTAATTAATAAACATCAAATTCCGAATATAACTTTAAATATTGTAGATCAAGATTTTAAGCCGGTGAATTTTCGTGGAGAAAAAGTTATTGTTCGATTAGAATTTAAGAAATTAGTATAATAATGGGTTTAGTATTTACAGATGATAATGATTCAAATGATAGTAATGAAAAATCAATTCATCAAATTACTGCTGATTATAAAAAGGTTGGCGGTAACATTCATACTTCAGTCTTTAAAAGACAATTACCAAAGCTGAAAGCTTTAACGAAAGCAAATTGTTTATTTCTTAAATCTTTAGGCTACGATGTCATTAAGTCAAGCAATTCATATTTTTAAAAGACCTCGGTTAGATGAAACAATCAAAAAAGTAGAAATTCGATCGTACCATCCTTTTATACAATCATTTAAGGCTACTGATGTTATAAACATTGAAATAACTAAGTCTGATTTATTTTACTTAATGTATGATAATGCATTAATTACAAAAGGTAAATTAGTGAAAAAAACGGGTACTGGAAATGTGGAATTAGTAAATAATGCTCCTGCTTTTTTCTTTGATTCAATGGAATATTCCATACATGAGCAAGTAGTGGAAAGTGTTCGCAATCCTGGAATTGTAAGCACTATAAGAGGTTATCTTTGCTATAGTGCTGAAGATTCTAAACATTTACAAATTGGTGGATGGAATTTTCCACATAAACAAATTATAAACGATGATGGATCCTTTGTTTATCGCGTTCCATTAAAACATATATTTGGAGTTTTTAATAGTTATCAATTAGCATCTTTTGGTACACAAAAACTACGTCTTGTTAGAGCAAATAATGATCAAAATTGTATGAAAATAACGGAAGTTGATAACGAACCGCAAGATGCGACAACAGCTGAATTAATAATTGAAAAAATTTATTTAAAAGTTGGAATTGTTACTCCTAATGATATACCAAAACTTCAGTTATATCGAGCAATAAAAAAAGATACACCAATACTTATACCTTTCCGACAATGGACATATCATGAAAATCCTGAATTAACACCTGGAGCATTTAAAGAAATTTGGAGAATTGGTAAACATAAGACCTTAGAATGTCCAAGATTTGTGATTATAGATTTTCAAACTGTTAGAAATACAAAAGAAAAAGATATAACATATTTCGATCATGTTTATATAAGAAACATTCAGATTATGTTTGATCAAGACTATTATCCTAAAGAACAAATGCAACTAAATTTTGAGAATCATAATTACATTGAAGCACATCATAATTATACCGAATTTCATAAGAGTTATAAAGATAATCGCCAACATAATAAACAGCCTCTACTAGATTATGTAACATTTAAAAATCATACATTATTTGTAATAGATTGCTCTCAACAAAATGAGTTGCTAAAATCTGATAATATAGATCTTCAAATTGTTATTGAATCTGACAAAGGTTTTCCTGCTAAAACTAAAGCATATTGTATTGTTATTCATGATCGACTTGTTGAGCAGTTACCGTTTAGTGAAAAAGTAAGCACTATATCATAAACAAAGATATCTAGTAAAAATGGAAGGTGTTAAAAGTATTTACATAAAAGCAAAGCAAAAAATCCTATCTAGTCAGTTCTTTAGAAGTACTTCAAACTATCAACAAGTGCAAGATGAAAATAGTGTGTGTAGATATTCAAGGATTTAATTTGAAGAACGCTCATTATAAATGGGAATTTTATCCTAAAGAACTCACCATTTACGATGGTCGCCTTTTAACACATCATTTATTTAAACCATCTTTACGTTTTCGGTGTCTATCTGACATAAATAAACAACAAGTTAAACTGGAAGAAGGAAAAATTTACAATTTGAGATATTCCCAGGGTTACACCGACTGCTACGCTATTAAAGAGATATTATCAGTGTTAAACAGATATGATCGAATATATGTCAAAGGTCATCAGAAGTATAATGTAATCTACAATATAATAAAGGAGATTGAAATAATTAATGTTGAAGAGTTGGAAGATGCACCCAAATTTGAGAAGCAGTTGGTATCATGTTTTTATCATTCCAAAAATTTTGCTAAATGTAGTACAACTAATTGTATAGATTTATATAATTGGGTGAATGAAAAATATTGTAAAAATGAAAAATAAATAAATAAATAAATTTAATAATAGTGTTTTAATTCTTATTCTTTCTTTCTTTTCTACTCATAAATATGGTTTAGAAGGTGTGTGTGTGTGTGTGTAATTTAAATAAACCTAAAATATTTTTATATTTAATAATGTTCTTTTACAAATTTATTTTAGTTGTTTTCTAACTTTCACCATCTCATTAGTAAATTTTATAAAATGTTAAGTAATAGTAATAGTGAACAAAAAGATCAAGTGCTACCTAGTACTTCTGTAAAAGAGAAGAAAAAAATATATAATAAAAAATATGGATGGCATTATAGTTCATGTGCCTGGTCAAATCCTAAAGCAACGTCTGGACCTGATACTTGTCGATGTATGTTAGAAAAATTAGCAGAAATAAGACAAGAAGAAGAAGAAGAAAAAGAAGGAGAAATACCAGATTCAGACTTTACACATACTAATGTAAAAATTAATTGTTGTGTATTAATGTAAAGAACATGAGTATAATAAAATTACTTTTTAGAAAGCACATACATATTTTATTAAAACATGTTTTAACTTTTAGTTTATGTAAAGATGCATAGCAATAAACATCAACAACAACAACAAGAGATATTACCTATAATCAATTTTGATTTTTTTGAAAATACAACTTATGATAGTAAACATGGCAAGTTATTACCAAATTCATTTCGAGCAATTTTTTGTGGTCCTAGTGGTTGCGGAAAAACAAATGCATTGTTAAGTTTAATATTTAGTCCTAATGGTCTTAAATTGAAAATGTTTATGTTATTCAAAATCACTTTTTCAACCTAAATATGAATTACTAAAATTAGTATTAAAACGTGTAAAAGGTATTAAATATTTTTCATTTGCAAATAATGATGATGTAATTGATCCTAAAGAAGCTCGTAATAATTCTCTTTTTATATTTGATGATGTGGCATGTGATAAACAAAATAAAATTAGAGAATACTATTCAATGTGTAGACATAAATCTATTGATGTAGCATATTTATGTCAAACCTATTCTAAAATACCTAAACAATTAATACGTGATAATTGTAATTTTATTGTATTATTTAGACAGGATGAAAAAAATTTGAAATATATTTTTAATGAACATGTTTCACCTGATATGTCTTATGATCAATTTAAAGAAGTATGTGTAAGTTGTTGGAGCGAAAATTATGGATGCTTAGTAATTGCTAAAGATTTCTCAATAAATTATGGGCGTTATCGTAAAAAGTTTGATAAATATATAAAAATATAGTTTTATTCTTTTATAATCAGTATTCAAAATGGATTCTATAGATCCGCATGTTACAAAAGCACTTTATAAATTATCGCAAGATATTCGAAAAAAGTATAAAGCTCTTAAATTAGGTAGAGCAAAAGAAGATATTGCATTAAATAAGTTTTTTAAGCCTATTATAGAATTTTTAACTAAAATTAGTAATTCATCATCATCATCATCAAGCAATTTAACAAAAACTATATCAAAAAAATCTGCAAAGCATAAAAAAGTAAAAAAATCTTCAACACCATCACCATTACATCTAAAAGATAATAATGATGATGATTTTTCTAGTAAAGAAATTGATAACGAAAACAATCTTAGTTTTCCAACGTTTATTTCATCATCATCACCGCAAAAAAATATTGAAGAAGGGAATGTGTTTGAAGATGCTATGTCCGATACTTCTGAAATTTCAGAACCTGCAAAATTGGTTGAGGAATACACAAAAGGATACCTAAATGATTCGCATAAAGAAAAATACGATACGGAGTATGGTTTAAAATATAATCCTAAAAAAAATCAATGGTTATTAGGTAATGCATCAATCAAATTTGATACAGATAGTGATGATTTTATTATTGATAGTACTGATACAAAAAGTTCTAGAGGTACTCAAGGAGTAACTAAAACATTTAAAGGTACTAAAGGATTATATGAATTACTATTTAAAAAAGAACCTGACCCGCTTTCGTATACTAAAGATGATGAAAAAAATTATGATGAAATATTAAAATTAACAAATGTATATAAAAGAAATTTTGAGCCAACAGGTTATACAAAATACAGCAATTTACCTAAATATCGAAATATAATAAGACCACTTGTTGTTAAAACTTCTAAAAAAAGACGTAGTAAGTCATTTGCTGGAAGTGGAATCAAGAATAGTATGTTAGAATATAATTCTAACGCTATAGATTATAGATATTGGGATGATCCAAATGAACTTGTTGATAGGTTAAAATTATTCATGGCCTCAACACAAGCTGGTAATACCTCACTTACTAATGAAATGTTATCAATTATTGAAGAATTAATTGAAGCTGGTATTATTAAAGAAGCTAATTCCGGTATTACCTTTTAGTCTTAAAATGCCCCTCAACAAATTTGGTCAATCTATAGATAATTCTAATTATAATTCGATTTTACAAAAAGTGCAATTTAGTTCTGGTGTTGGTTTAAAACATACTCAAACTGGAGATATTGATGTAGAAAATTTAAAAATATCAAACGTTAAAGAACCAACTTTAGATACTGATGCGACAAATAAAAAATATGTGGATACTTCTATAAAAGAATTATATACGACAAATAAAAAATATGTGGATACTTCTATAAAAGAATTATCAACTACTGTTTTAGAAACTATTACTAAAATATCAGAAAAATTAACTAAGTCTATAAACAATTGTTATAAAATTATAAAGCAAAATACAAAAAATATTGAACATTTAGAAAATCAAGTAAAGACTATTACTATAAAAGTGGCTGAAGATATAAAATCACTTGATACTACTATTTCAAACAAAATTGATGAAACATCAACAGCACTACAACTTTTAAGAAATAATCATTTTCAACAACTACAAGAACATGAAAAAAGTATTAACAATTTGGTGCTTGAATTGAAAACGTTCAAAACAAAAACATTGCAAGATTTCCAGACACAAAAAAACCAAGAAAAAAATATTAATGCTGAAATTGATAATCAAGAAACAAATTAAGAATAATGATCTAACTAACGTGGACCATATTATGAAGTAGTATTATCTAAAACACGAAAATATATTGTAAAAAAGTATGTTTTGCAGAAGAACAAAATAAAACATATTATATATATACATGGAATTTTGCTTATTGGCAAGCACGTCAAAGTAACTGGGAACAACAGTATTTAGATCGCTTACGATTTACAGATAGAATTAGTAGATGTCAAGACATCTTAAAAAAAGTATTAAATTCTAAGCATAGAGATCAGGTTTACAAAGAAAGATTTCAAGATTATGAATAAGCAACATTCTAAAGAAAAACTTCAGCTTATTAATGAGCTTCATAAACCTATTCGTAGAAATTTTAAAAGACGTTCAACAATAATTAAAGGTTTAGATGATTTATGGCAAGCCGATTTAGCACAAATGGATTTATATTCATCGTCTAATAAGAATCATAAATTTATATTAGTTGTTATTGATTGTTTTTCAAAGTATGCTTGGGCTAGAGCACTAAAAATTAAAACTTCTCATGAAGTAACAAAAAAAAAAAAAAAAAGGAGGTGCCACAAGGGCACATTAAGCAATACAAGAGCGCCAAATTGGGCGCATAAAAAAAAACAATGGTACATAGTACAATAAGAAGGATATACACCTAACTGGACAACAGAATTATTTAAAATTGTTAAAATAAATATTACAGATCCTGTAACATATATTTTAGAAAATTTACAAGGAAACCCTATAATGGGTGCATTTTATAAAGAAGAATTACAGAAAACTGAAACTCCAGATGTATATCTTATTGAAAAAATTTTGAAACGACGTGGTAATAAAGTTTTTGTTAAATGGCTTGGTTTTGATAATAATCATAACGGTTGGATAAATAAAACAAATATTCTATGACATGTGTGGCCTTGAAAAATTATTTGTTAAAAAGTGAAATTTATTGAAAAATTTTTAGTTCCATTTAAAATGTTCATGAACGCAGACCGTTATCTTAACCTTGTAAACAGCGAAAAAACAGAAAAATTAAAAAATATTCAATGTGATTCTAAATTAATAAGTGCATCTAATCGATATGAAGAAGAAGTAGAAGAAGCAATACAAAAAGAAAAATCAGAAAAAATAGAAAATATTCAATGTGATTCTTCAGTAATAAGTGCATGTAATCGATATGAAGAAGCAATACAACAAGAAACAAAACTTATTCTCAATACCAAATATGACCTTGACCAGCTTTATTTTTGTATCTACTTTATTGAATGTGGTCTAAGCCCAGCAAGAAATTCTCAACCTGTTATACGAATTAATACTGGTTGTAATCAACATATTTCTTTTACTCTATATGAATGGACTGAATTTATTAGAACACTCATCAGCATTACCGAGGAAGAAGACAAAGAAAAAGAAATTACCACTAGTTTTTGGGAAAATTTTACAATTAATGTTGTTCCAGTTGATGTTCTTATGGATCGTAAAATAAGAAGGATTACGTTAACTAAAAACTCCATAAATCTACTATTAATGGATGCAGATGTTTTGGAAATTTTACGAATGAATACAGTTTTGACTTCAAAACTTTATATGTTACATAAACTAGATTTTTTTGTGTATTATTACAATGTTTTAAAAAGTGTTAATCAAATAATGATAGAAAATAATTATAATAATTATAATAATTTGTCTGTAATTGATATTGCTAAAATTATTTGTAATTCTAATAATAGTATTGAAAATTATTGTATGCAAGAATGTTTATTTTATTGTAGTGAACAAGTTTTAGTTGATTTTAATACTTATCAAATAAACTTTTAATTACTTTATTTATCGTGTGTATGTTTTTGTTTTTTTTTATGAGAGGGGAAAGATAAGCAGAAATATAAAACTATATCTACTATGCGTTTTACATTATTTTAATACTTACAATCTGTGTGTCTCTGTGTGTATGTATATATGTAAAAACATGGCTTTTTTAAAATTATCGTACATTGTGTTGGTTGCATTAGTGAATAATGTGCTTTATGTACAACGTCCAAAAAACGTTATTGAAAGTTTTGTTTGTTTTACTAAAGAAAATGACACTTGGCCCGATAAATGGTATCGATTGAATTTAAAATATATCGAAGACAACCAAATGGAGATGTTTCAAGCGGAAATACCACCATCAGTTTTAATGAGAAAAAATGATACAATCCATCAAAAAATGTTATGGTATAAGATAAAATTTGTGTTTTTTGATAGAACTGTAGGTGATACAGATTGGGAAGTACTTTTAACTTCTAGTAATGTTAATAATTTAGAAAATAATTATTCATTAGTTATAAATGATAATAATAATAATAAACTTAATAAAACATTTTTTGAAGCATGTTTTGATGATCCTTATGTAAAATTATTAATAGTAAGTAGTAATTTTACAACATTTTTGATACTTGCTGTTCTTTTCACCTGTTACATGTATTTATCACTTCTCTCAAAAGTAATTCAATAAAAAAATAAATGTATATATTTATTAAAAACAAGTGTTTTATTGTCCCTAAAACCACAATTTGTGATAAGAAAAAGTTAACGGAAATATGAGACAAAAGAATTCAAAGAAATGATAAGAAAAATAATGAATCACTTAATGACACATACTTATTTTAGTTGTTTTATGAGAAGGGAAAAAGGTTTATTAATAAAATAAAAACAAAAAATGAAGCGTACATAATATTTTATTTTAGTCATCTTTCACAATTGTTTTATCTAAGTCCTAATCACTATCAGGAATCTCTTCCTTACAATACAGAAAAACCTTAATGTTCTTATCTGGTTTTGTTAGATGTAATTTTATTTAATTTAATTGAAAGTTATTGAATGTTTACAAAAACAAAAAAATTTAGAACAGAAAAAACAAAATAATGTACCATTTTGGTCTTCTGACGGTGATGATGATGATGAAAATATTGTTGTTGCCGTTGTTGTTGTTGTTATTGTTGTTGATGATGATAATAAATTGTGAAAGATAGCTAATTTTTCTTCTTCTTCTTTTTCTTCTTTGTTATTCTCCATTATAATAAATATAAAATTAGTTTTTATAGTAACCATGAGGATAGGTATCAAAGAGTTGTTTATTAAAACTCTTTTGTCATCAAAATCAGTTAAACCAATTTTATGCTGTTTAATACTGTAAACTTTATGTGCAAATGATCTTATTGTATTTTGAGTAATTTCTTTAACTGCATGATTCTTTAAACAATCTACATAGTCTTGAAAAGTAATTTGATTTTTAACTACAGATGATTTAATTCCCTTTGATTTCTTAATACATTTTCCTCCTTGAATTTTATATGAATACATTTTAGATCTTAAACCAACAAAATGAGTCATTAAGTTACTGTTTAGTTCATCTTTCATTAAACCAGGTACTTTTTTATTAACCAAGGGTAGTCGCTTAAAGGGTAGTCGCTTGTATCAAATTTATGAATATCAGTTTTAATCACATCTTGATATATGTCATCACACTGAATTTCATATATAAGACTATCTGTATCTGTGTACAACAATTTGCAATCATTTAAATTGAATTTGTTTAACATATATGAATAATGAAAGTCATATACACAAAGTTTTGAAATATCTAATATTGCCATACCAATATACATTGGTTTGTTAAATATAAGTTGTTTTTTTGATAATTCGATTGCCATAAGAGTTTCATTAAAAATTGTACGATTTTGAAAAAGAGGACTTGCTAATAAATTTTTTGCACCATAACGACCTTCCCATTGTCGAACCAATTTTACTGTTCTATGTTTTCGTATATTTTCCATTGTTTTACCAAATACAGCATTGTTAGCTAATTTAAATTTATCTTTTTCAAAAGTTGTTTTTGCTTGAGCACGCAATTTTGTATTTAACTCAATGTAGGGTCTTAACCATGGAGCTTGTTTAAAACTTAATATTTTATAAATTTTCGTCAAAACTAAACCATTAGATAAAGCTTGTTTTAAATTACGATAATGAATAATATATTTACTTTTATTATGTAATGTTGTCATTAGTTTCGAAATTTTTGAATTTGGAGGTTTTCTATGTTCACAACAAAAGGGTAAATCTTTATGACAATCATGAATATTATATGGGTATTCCAAATCTACTTCTAAAATATAACCAATATCAGAAGTATCAGAAATAGTGGTGACATCAAACTCATGTATATTTTCAACCCATTGAAAATCATCATATGGTAAATATTCCATCATAGCCCAGCCATACAAATTGTTAACATCGAAATAAATTATAAATTTACTAGGCTCTAAGGGATTATAATTTTTTAAATATTTATTGTTTGCTTCAGAATAACGATTACAACATTGACATATACCACCACGAATACCTCGCTCTATAAATAATAATTTATCAACATCTTTAATAATACAAAGTTTACATCCGGTATATTTCAACATACTATCCCATGAATAACCAGGTAACGTATAATACCAAGCAGGATCTAAACCATATGTTTTATGCATTACCTGACGAAAATTTTCAAAAACATCTGCTAAAAGCAAAATATCTCTTTTCATATATAAATCTGAATATTCACCTAAAGTTTGTAAATTAAATTTAGACCAAACATTTTGAGCATGTTGATAATTTTCTAAAGAAATGTGAGTATCGTTTAATTTGTTATCAAATTGTTCGAGAGATGGCAAACTTGTTTCTTCTAATTTATCAAAGCTAGTAATATAGTCATATGGAAAAATACCTTTGCGAGTTAATAATTTAAAACTATCATCATCTAAATGTTTAAATTCTTGTTTTAAAATATTTAAATTTGAACATTTAAAGAAGAAGATAGTTCATCTAAAAAAGCATTCATAAATCTAAGAGAATCAATAAATCTAAATTGTATATCAGTATCATCATCAATTAATGTAAAAGATATATACTTTTCTTGATTGATTGGTAATACACTTATTTTTCAAATCTTTGAAATATCTTCAATAAGAAAATGACTATCATATCCAGACAAATTATGAAAAACTATTGGTACAAAAAATTTCTTTTTATAATTTAAGTTACATTGTGCATGTACAAATCCTCTAAATGTTCCTGTAAAATAATCATGATCTTCTACAATGTTTTTAGTATTTAAATCATTAGGATTTAAAGATTTATTACATATATGACATATTCCTGCTAAATTACTATTGGAAGTATCATGTGTTTGCATTAAAATTCCTTCTTGTATTTTCCTATAAAGTAATTTTGCAATATCTTTAAGCTTCTCTGTAAACCATAATGTAGCATTATTTCCTCGAAATGAAGTGTAAAATGATAAACTATTATCGTATGAACATTTAAAATATAAACCTGCACTGTATGTTTCATGTTTTTGATATTTCATAGTTTTACCTAAAACATTATTGCCAATAGGTACTAGTATAGACTCAAAATCAGAATAAATTACAAATGGTACAGTTTGTTGATGAACATAATTTTTAAATTCAATAAAATCATATTTTGGAAAAGAAATTTTACATTTATTTATTTGTTGACAATGTTCTATATGTTCTGTTAAAACAGCTTCATTCATAAAATAATTTAGACAGCGATCACACAAATGTAATTTTCTTTTACTTTTACTTAATTGTGCTGAAACTAAACGTGACATATTTTTAATCCAACAATAATGATATTTTATTTCTGTATTATCGTTATCAATAGTTGGTGCCTCATAATCATTTAAATTTACAAAATATGTATCTTGTATTTGCAATAAATTTACATGCTTATCAAGTTTTCGTTTTGTTAATCGAGCAGGAACTACATTAAAAAATGTATTAGGATTTTTTTCATTTTGAATTAATTCTAACATATATACATTAATAGAAATATTATTCAATTTTTCAAATTTTGAAATTTGATTTATACTAATAGGAAACTCAATATTATCAGTTTTCAATACTGTTTTCCAATGTGGATAGGATGATATTCTATCAGAATGTGTATCTGCGGGAAATAAACTTGACATCACACTCCATGCAAAACATTCATTATCGTCATAATTTTTTACATTAATACATGCTTGCTTTCTCGCAATACTTTCTGGTAGTTTAATATAAGATGAACCATTACCAATTTCAAATTTATTAATATTAATTTCTAATGAAAGTATTTTATATAAAGCCCAACCAGACTCATTAAGTTGAAATTCTTCTAACTTTGCTAATATTTTATCTAAAATATAATCTTTATACCATTTTTTAATATTTGTACCTTTATCTATTATACCAGTTTTTGTATTAAAATATTTTTTTTAAATAATTTCTTCATTATTTCCTTTTCTTTTTATAAATTCACCACAAAAACATGAATAAACTTTAATAGTTAGCATTTCTTTTAAAATATTGTTAATACGGATTTTAAATAAATAAAAAGCATCATTTAAAAATTGTAAGATATCTGTATGAGTTAAATTAAAAATGACACCTGTACGAACTCTAGTTTTAAAAGCTGACTGCAAATCTTCCCATTTAACTCGATCACTACGTTTTTGTTTAAAGCCTTCACTTATAGCTATCTGTCTATTTGCACATAATCGTTTAAGCAGTATCTGTATATGTTTTAAATAACTATAATTTGTTATTAATTTTCTTTGACCACCAACACTTAATTTTACATTGTTTATAGCTTTTTTAAAAAGTCTAATATTTGATTTAATATGTTTTAACCAAACAGAAACATTCTGATGACAAAAGTTTTTTTGCAAAATTTGAAAAGCATCTCTAACATTATTAACAATTTGGGTACTTACTTCAGCCACTTCTTCTAATTTTATACTCATTTTTTATGGAGAATTTTTAAGCTTCTTTGATCTAAAATAATTGCAATGGTTTTAGCTTCGAATTTTCCAAAGTTTTTGATCCAGTATATGTTACACTGTATTTTTGAGGTACAAAATTTTTTAAGTTTTGCTTCCACACAAGAGCACTTCTTTTGGGCAACCACACGCTAACTTCATCCAGTTCTAATAGAATGCTTTCTCCAAAGGTCCCTTTAATCACTTTCACATTTAGGATTGGATATGGTACTCCAAGAATTAAATCTTCTAGATGAACTGCCTTTTTACTAATGGAAGTAGCGGCTCCTGCCAAATTGATTTGACTAAGATTCATTTTACTGATTAAAACAAAAAATATTTGTTTAAAAAGAAAAACAAAAAATCATACAAAAATTTTAACTTACTTTGTTTAATTTTGTTCGTTACCTTCTTCTTCTTGAAAGAGTTTAAAGCTTACTAAATTTATTTTGCTAATAAACAAGACTTATCGCTTTTATATTTAGCTCTTATCTACACACACACACACACAAGTAGGCGTCATTTCCGTTCCATATCCTATTTTGCAGTTTCGTAGTAGTCATCATCATTACTCATCATGTTGTTGTATCAAATAAATTGTTTTTTTAAATCAATAATTATTATTCATGAAGTTTTTTTTTTTACCTAACTCTAATTACAGGTAATAGATACACCTTCTTAAGACAACCACACGAAACCACCAAAAATATTACACCCCCCCAGTAACACTATCATCATCATCGTAAAAAACACCCAACAAATATTATGCAACACCCCTACATCCCTTAATTTATAATAATACACCCCGCATCCCTTCATTTATAATAATACACCCCGCATCCCTTTATTTATAATAATACACCCCTGCATCCCTTCATTTATAATAATACACCCCGCATCTCTTCATTTATAATAATACACCCCTTTCATAATTCGCAACACACCTACATCCCTTAATTTATAATAATACACCCCGCATCCCTTCATTTATAATAATACACCCCGCATCCCTTCATTTATAATAATACACCCTTTAAACCATGAGCCACAAGGGCCATCCGACATCTTTGGTCTAGAATCTGCTGTGGTCCAGAAGCGACATAATACACCCCGCATCCCTTCATCCGCATCCCTTCATTTATAATAATAATACACCCCTCTTTATTCTTAACAAAATGGCCGCGAGAGATGTCTTCAGCATGCCATGAGCCACAAGGGCCATCCGACATCTTTGGTCTAGAATCCGCTGTGGTCCCGTAGCGACTATGGTCCCGTAGCGACACTGTGGTCCCGTAGCGACTATGGTCCCGTAGCGACACCGACCTTGAAACGCTAACTTTAACCTCCATAAGAAAATACATGGGATTTTGATCCAGAACCCGCATAGCTTATCTACTGTTGATTCCCATTCCTTTCTTGTTATGTAGTCGAATTTTGTGATAACTACCGGAACAATTATCGCTTCCCATTGATCGACGGGTAAGTTTAATGATGTACGTAATGATTCAATATTTATAGAGACATCATCGAGTAATTTGCGTGTAGATGAATGCGAATTTTTAATTAGCCCGGGTGATTTTAAAATTGTAAGAACGTGTTCTTGCACAATTAATCGTTTATTGTTGAATCTTTTTTCTAATGTGTCCCAAGCCGTTTTGTAATTGGATTCGGTAATGGCGATACCGTCAATTGATTTATATGCCTCATCCTTTAGGATTGACTTTAAGTAATGAAACTTTTCAACATTTGTATACAGCGGATTGTCGTGAACGAGCGATTTAAATGTGTCCGCGAAGGTATTCCAAGTTAAGTAATTTCCCGAAATTGTAGGTAATTCGAGAGTCGGTAGTTTTACATTGTTTGGACGGGTTTGCGGGAGATTTGTTTCAGTGTTTGTTTGATTTGATGTACCGGTTTGTTCGCCTTTTTCGATTAGACTAATTATGGTGGACTGTAGTGTGTAGTAATCGCTTTCAAAGGACTCGCGTTCAGTTATTCGTTCGTCTGAGTCATCAAGTATTCCAATTTCGTCCTGTACAGCGTTAAATTCTCTAAAGGCCGTTTGTAGATTTGGTAGTCGCGATTTTAATTGATTTATGTTACCGTTATCAGCGTCAAATTTTTGGTTAACATACGTTTGGATCCGCGTTACCGTTGCCTTAATCTGACCGCGTCTTGCAATTAACTTGGCAAATTCTTCTCTGTTATTCGGCATTTTATTTTCGCGTTGGCTTGTATAAAGGCTCACTCACCTCGTTTCCTTTCTCTGTCTGTATGCCCTCGGCTGTGGTGCTGGTCGATCTCCCCGTCTGTGGTGCAGGTTGATGTCCCCGGCTGTAGTGCCACTTCCTGGAGCTGGATTATGATCGATTTGTTACGATCCGGTTGTGGTGCTGGTGGATCTCCCCGGCTTCGGTGCAGGTGGATGTCCCCGGCTGTAGTGCCACTCCCTGGAGCTGGATTGTTTTGTTACGATCCGGTTGTGGTGCTGGTGGATCTACCCGGCTTCGGTGCAGGTGAATGTCTCCAGCTGTAGTGCCACTTCCTGAAGTTTGATCGTTTTGTTAGTTTCGGTCGCTGTGATGCGATTCGGTTCGAAGGACCATTTTTTGTTTGGAAGTGAATAAGCGTGCTAGTTTTTTAATACTTTATTTTGCTAACAGTTGATGAAACTACATTCGGCGTCTTGTCGACGTCTTTCTAGACACACTACTCTTTCTCGACTTTACTTGAACTCTCTGTTCCAGGGTGGCTCTCCTCCTCTCAGGGTGGTGAGAGGAGTGGGGAGTCTCTTTAGGGTGTGGGTGGTAACGTTGGTACCAAACACTTGCTATTAATCATAGATGGTTGAAACAAGTACCATTCGATTGAGCAGGAAATTTTCTATCAAATACATTCTACTTTTATAACGTTTTAGCAATGTAAATATAAAAAAATTAAAAAAATACGCAAGTTTAAATAGAGTCGTTATTTCTTGATAAATACCAATTTCAAACTTCATTTTTGAGTATGCTATTAATTGTAGATGACTGAAGCAAGTACCATTTGATTAACCAGGATATTTTCTATCAAACACATTTTAGTTTTATAATGTTTCAGTAATGCAAATATAAAAAAAATTAAAAAAATACGCAAGTTTAAAGATAGTCGTTATTCCTTAATAAGTACCAATTTCAAACTTCATTTTTGAGCTTGCTGTTAATTGTAGATGGTTGAAGCAAATACCATTCAATTAAGCAGGAAATTTTTTATCAATTATATCTTACTTTTATAACGTTTCAGTAATGTAAATATAAAAAAAATTTAAAAAATGCGCAAGTTTAAAAATAGTCGTTATTCCTTGATAAGTACCAATTTTAAACTTCATTCTTGAGCTTGCTATTAAATGTAAAGGGTTAAAGCAAATACCGTTCAAATGAGCAGGAAATTTTCTATCAAATATTTCTTACTTTTATAACGTTTCAGCAATGTAAATGTTAAAAAAATCAAAAAAATACGCAAGTTTAAAGAAATTTGGTATTTCTTGATAAATATTAATTTTAAACTTTATTCTTGAGCTTGCCATTAACTGCAGATGGTTGAAACAAGTACCATTCGATTAAGCGGAAAATTTTCTATCAAATACGTCCTACCTTTGTAACGTTCTAGCAATGTAAATATAAAAAAAATCAAAAAAATACGTAAGTTTAAAAAGAGTTGTTATTTCTTGATAAATACCAACTTCAAACTTCATTCTTGAGCTTGCTATTAATTGTGGATGGTTGAAACAAATATCGTTCGACTAAGCAAAAAATTTTCTATCAAATATATCTTATTTTTATAACGTTTCAGCAATGTAAATATAAAAAAAATCAAAAAAATACGCAAGTTTAAAGATAGTCGTTATTCCTTGATAAGTACCAATTTCAAAATTTATTCTTGAGCTTTCTATAAATTGTAGATGGTTAAAACAAAAACCATTCGATTGACCGAAAAATTTTGTATTAAATACTATAATAAGTTTAAAAATAGTTGTTATTTCTTGATAAGTACCAATTTCAAACTTTATTCTTGAGCTTGCTATTAACTATAGATGGTTGAAACAAATACCATTTGATTGAGCAGGAAATTTTCTATCAAATACATTTTTTTTATAACGTTTCAACAATGTAAATATTACAAAAATCAAAAAAATACGCAAGTTTAAAGAGAGTTGTAATTTCTTGATAAAAACCAATTTTAAACTTTATTCTTGAGCTTGCTATTAATTGCAGATTGTTGAAATAAGTACCATTTGATTGAGCAGAAAATTTTCTAGCAAATACAGCTTACCTTTATACCGTTTCAGCAATGTAATTATAAAAAAAATCAAAAAAATGCGCAAGTTTAAAAAGAGTTGTTATTTCTTGATAAATACCAATTTCAAATTTCGTTTTTGAGTATGCTATTGATTGTAGATGGTTGAAGCCAGTACTATTTAATTAAACAAGATATTTTCTATCAAACACATTTTAGTTTTAAGTCGTTTTTCCTTAATAAGTACAAATTTCAAACTTCATTTTTGAGCTTGCTGTTAATTGTAGATGGTTAAAGCAAAAACCATTCGATTAAGCAGAAAATTTTTTATTAACTATATCTTACTTTTATAACGTTTCAGCAATGTAAATATAAAAAAAATTTAAAAAATGCGCAAGTTTAAAAATAGTTGTTATTTCTTGATAAGTACCAACTTTAAACTTCATTCATGAGCTTGCTATTGATTTTAAATGGTTAAAGCAAGTAATATTTTCTATCAAACACATTCTAGTTTTATAAAGTTTCAGAAATGTAAATATAAAAAAAATTAAAAAAATACGCAAGTTTAAAAAGAGTCGTTATTTCTTGATAAATACCAATTTCAAACTTCATTCTTGAGCTTGCTATTGACTGTAGATGGCTGAAGCAAGCATTATGCGATTAAGCAGGATATTTTCTATTAAACACATTTTAGTTTTATAATGTTTCAGCAATGTAAATATAAAAAAAATTAAAAAAATGCGCAAGTTTAAAAATAGTCGTTATTCCTTGATAAGTACCAATTTCAAACTTCATTCTTGAGCTTGCTACTGATTTTAAATGGTTGAAGCAAGTAATGTTTGATTAAGCAAGATATTTTCTATTAAACACGTTCTAGTTTTGTAAAGTTTCAGCAATGTAAATATAAAAAAAATCAAAAAAATACGCAAGTTTAAAAAGAGTCGTTATTTCTTGATAAATACCAATTTCAAACTTCATTCTTGAGCTTGCTATTGATTGTAGATGGCTGAAACAAGTATTATTCGATTGAGCAGGATATTTTTTATTAAACACATTTAATTTTTACAACGTTTCAGCAATGTAATTATTAAAAAAATCAAAAAAATACGCAAGTTTATATATAGTCGATATTCCTTGATAAGTAGCAATTTTAAACTTCATTCTTGAGCTTGCTCTTAGCTGTAAGTGGTTGAAGCAAATACCATTCGATTAAGCAGGAAATTTTCTATCAAATAAATTTTACTTTTATAACGTTTCAGCAATGTAAATAAAAAAAAAATTAAAAAAATGCGCAAGTTTAAAAATAGTCGTTATTTCTTGATAAGTACCAATTTCAAGCTTTATTCTTGAGCTTGCTATTGATTTTAAATGGTTGAAGCAAGTAACATTCGATTGAGCAAAATATTTTCTATTAGACACTTTCTAGTTTTATAAAGTTTCAGCAATGTAAATATAAAAAAAATCAAAAAAATACGCAAGTTTATAAAGAGTCGTTATTTCTTGATAAATACCAATTTCAAACTTCATTCTTGAGCTTGCTATTGATTGTAGATGGCTGAAGCAAGTACTGTTCAATTGAACAAGACATTTTCTATCAAACACATTTTAGTTTTATAACGTTTCAACAATGTAATTATAAAAAAAATTAAAAAAATGCGCAAGTTTAAAAATAGTCGTTATTCCTTGATAAGTACCAATTTCAAACTTCATTCTTGAGCTTGCTATTAATTGTAGATGGTTAAAGCAAAAACCATTCGATTAAGCAAAAAATTTTCTATCAAATATATTTTACTTTTATAACGTTTCAGCAATGTAAATATAAAAAAAATTAAAAAAATGCGCAAGTTTAAAAATAGTCGTTATTTCTTGATAAGTACCAAATTCAAACTTTATTCTTGGGCTTGCTATTAATTATAGATGGTTGAAACAAATACCATTTGATTGAGCAGAAAATTTTCTATCAAATACATTTTTTTCATAACGTTTCAGCAATGTAAATATTAAAAAAATCAAAAAAATACGCAAGTTTGAAGAAAGTTGTTATTTCTTGATAAATACCAAATTCAAACTTTATTCTTTAGCTTGCTATTAATTGCAGATGGTTGAAACAAGTACCATTCGATTGAGCAAAGAATTTTCTATCAACTGTATTCTACTTGTATAACGTTTTAACAATGTAAATATAAAAAAAAATTAAAAAAATACGCAAGTTTAAATAGAGTCGTTTTTTATTGATAAATACCAATTTCAAACTTCATTTTTGAGTATGCTTTTGATTGTAGATTGTTGAAGCAACTACCATTTGATTAGGCAGGATATTTTCTATTAAACACATTTTAGTTTTATAATGTTTCAGCAATGTAAATATAAAAAAAATCAAAAAAATACGCAAGTTTAAAGATAGTCGTTATTCCTTAATAAGTACCAATTTCAAACTTTATTTTTGAGCTTGCTGTTAATTGGAGATAGTTGAAGCAAATACCATTCGATTAAACAGAAATTTTTTTATCAAAAACATCTTACTTTTATAACGTTTCAGCAATGTAAATAAAAAAAAATTAAAAAAATACGCAAGTTTAAAAAGAGTCGTTATTTCTTGATAAATACCAATTTCAAACTTTATTTTTGAGCTTGCTAATAATTGTAGATGGTTGAAGCAAATACCATTCGATTAAGCGAAAAATTTTCTATCAAATGTATTTTATTTTTATAACGTTTCAGCAATGTAAATATAAAAAAAATTAAAAAATGCGCAAGTTTAAAAATAGTCGTTATTCCTTGATAAGTACCAAATTCAAACTTCATTCTTGAGCTTGCTATTGATTGTAAATGATTGAAGCAAGCACTATTCGATTGAGCAGAATATTTTCGATCAAACACATTCTAGTTTTATAAAGTTTCAGCAATGTAAATATAAAAAAAATCAAAAAAATACGCAAGTTTATAAAGAGTCGTTATTTCTTGATAAATACCAATTTCAAACTTCATTCTTGAGCTTGCTATTAATTGTAGATGGCCGAAGCAAGTATTATTCGATTGAGCAGGATATTTTTTATCAAACACAATTTTTTTTATAACGTTTCAGCAATGTAAATATTAAAAAATCAAAAAAATACGCAAGTTTAAAGAGAGTTGTTATTTCTTGATAAATACCAATTTCAAACTTTATTCTTGAGCTTGCTATTAATTGCAGATGGTTGAAACAAGTATTATTCGATTGAGCAGGAAATTTTCTATTCGCGAATGAGATGACCGGTGAGGCCGCCACTGTCGCATTAAACACATGTTTTAAAAGAGAGTCATTCATTCTCAAATTTACTACTTTCTTACATGATTATTTATTCTTCTTTATGCTTTTGTGTTTAGTAATAATAAAAAGGAAGTAAGAATAATATTGAATACTCAATTTTGTGTGTTTTGACTAGTTGTGCTATCGTAATGTGCAAAAAGTAAACTAAAACAAGTGTTAATATTATAATTATAATATTATAATTAGTAAGAGGTAGGGGCACCCACCCGGCGACATTGGCCGAGTCCACTTGAACCAAGGGGTGAGTCGCCGAGGTGGGTGGTTGAATAGTCATAAGTGACAAAACACTCAAGACAGACAGTAGCAGTAGCAAGTAAGCATCCAACCGATTGTAAAGCTCAAATGTTATAAACTCAACAATAAATACTAAATAAACTGAAACAAGCATCCGGGGAGTTTTATTACAAGCAACAACTCCCAAACATTGGTCCTTCGAGCCGGATTTATTTCATTAATCAACCTCAGCTTCGAGAAAAAGTGTTACTTTCAAAGCGGCAGGCAGCATTGCGCTCCCCCAGGTGATCCAAATATATTATTCAACACCAGGCTTTCCAATCAACCTCAGCTTCGAGGAAAAAGGTTGATTTCAAAGCGGCAGGCAGCATTGCGCTCCCCCAGGTGATCCAAATATATTATTCAACATCAGGCTTTCCAATCAACCTCAGCTTCGAGGAAAAAGGTTTATTTCAATGCGGCAGGCAGCATTGCGCTCCCCCAGGTGAATCTCCAACAACAAACTTATATGGTGGTACCATCCTCTAAGTCAACACAGTCTTCAGTAGAATCGCCGTCGTCTTCGTGCCCTTCCGTCGCGTCGTCCAGATTTTTGATCAAGGTGCCAACCTACTTCAGGTTAAAGGTTAGTGGTTGCACGTTCCCAATTCATAAATCCCGTCTTTTCTAACTTATTTTCAATTTATTCTCTCCATTGTTTTGCGCGTATTTCTAATTACCACTTTATTTGCAAATATGGCGAAATTAGAACATCTCACGTCGGAAAGAGAAGTTGTAAAGAATAAAGTAGCGCGAATTAAATCATTTGTCTCTAGTTTTAATCCGGATAGCCAGAGTATAAATCAAATCAAAACGCGGCTAGAAATTCTTAACGACGCGCGAAAGGAATTTGACGGAATTCAGTCTAACATTGAAAAAACGGATAAAACGACGAACTTTGACAGCCACATGAATGCTCGGGCCGAATTTGAAGAAACATACTGCGATTTAGTTAGCAAAATCAAAGACTTAATAGATTCAAAAAATGTTGCTATTCACAATACCAATCAATCTAATAATTCAGCCGGGATTCAATCTACATCTAATGAAAGCATTAACAATTCTTATTCTGCCTTTAACTTGCCTACATTGAATCTTAAAACATTTAATGGTGATTTTAAAGAATGGACTAATTTTGAAAACACTTTCAAGTCTATCATTGATGAAAACGCAAATCTAAATAAAAGACAAAAGCTTCAATATTTAAAATCTTGTTTAAGGGATGATGCGTTACGCGCGATTGAATCTTTGAGTATTGAAGAAAATAATTATGACACGGCATGGACTATTTTAGAGAATCGTTTTAAAAATACAAGACTAATTGTACAAGATCATATCTATGCAATCTTTAATGCCCATTCAATTAATAAAGCCACTTCAGCTTCCCTGCGAGAATTATTAGACATCATAACGACAAATTTAGAAGCATTAAAAAATTTTAATCAGCCAGTTGATAGCTGGGATGCGCTAATAGTTCCGCTAATAGTAGAAAAACTAGATTTTCACACCAAACGCGAATGGCAGATGACTCTTGATAAAAATGTACCCACTTATGAATGCTTCAAATCATTCTTAAATAAAAGATGCGAGATTTTGCAATCTTTAAATGCTATGCCAAATACCAAATCGAATCCAATCAATACTAAAATTAATTACAATAATACTAATCAGCCCAAAACTCGCAATGTGACTCATACATTTGCAATTAATAATTCTAATGTCGTGTGTAATCTTTGCAAAAGTTCCCTGCATAAAATAACTTAATGCGAAGAATTTAATAATCTAAATGTCGAAGAAAGAATCAAAATCGTGGATAATTATAAACTGTGTAAAAATTGTTTACGAGCTAATCATCGTGTGACTAATTGTCGAATTAATACAAAATGTCGCCATTGTAATAAAAAACATCACTCATTGCTACATATTTCCGTCCAAATGTCGACTCAGGTAACAAACTCAGGTAATAATCCTAGCAATGCAATTAATAATTTAGTAACTTTGAATAATCATTCCACAAATCTTAACCATATTACTGATCAAAAACATGTATTGTTATCTACAGCAAAAATTTTGATTAAAGACTCTAAAAATCAATTCCATACGTGTCGAGCTTTCTTAGATCAGGCCTCTATGTCTAATTACATAACACATGAATTATCCAAAAAATTGAATTTGGTACATATACCCGCGAACGTATCTATCACCTGTCTTGGAGGTATGTCATCGCAAACAAATAAACGAACCAATTTCCAAATCAAATCCTGTGTGAATAAATTTTCCGCTAATTTAGATGCCTTAATCGTTGATAAAATAACCGATAATTTGCCACTCGTTTCGATTAATACCGAAAATTTCAAAATTCCGAGAAATTTGCAATTGGCTGACCCGAATTTCTTCAAAAGCGACAAGATCGATTTATTATTAGGTGCCGCCGTATTCTGGGAACTTTTATGCGTAGGTCAAATAAAACTTGAAAACGGGCTTATATTTCAAAGGACCCAACTGGGGTTTATAGCTGGTGGAACTGTTGGTCACTCATTGTCACTGTCACGTACATCCTGTAATTTCGCTTTGACAACTTCCGAATATTCCAACACTTCACCAGATGTTTTATTACACGAGCAGGTTAAAAGATTTTGGGATTTGGAAAATAACCTAAATTACACCCCCGACCATAAACATCACTCAATTGAAGAAATCGCCGCTGAAACCCATTTTAAGGAAACCGTTAAACGCGATTTTGATGGACGTTTTATTGTCAAATTGCCTGTTAAAAATAACAAAATCAACGTTGGTAACACTCGACAAATTGCGTTAAAAAGACTTTTTAGTATGGAAAGAAAGTTCAAAAGAAACCAATCCTTAAAATTAGAATACACAAATTTTATGCGTGAATACTTGCAACTTAATCATATGGAACCTTCTTTTGATACCTCATTTAATAGTAATTTATACGTGTACTTACCTCATCACGCAGTTATTAAGGAGTCTAGCACAACAACAAATTTGAGAGTAGTTTTTGACGTGAGTGCCGTAAGCGATAATGGTAAAAGCCTCAATGATAATTTGAATCTCGGTCCGGTAATTCAACATGATTTATTTAACATCATAATTTGTTTCCGAATTTATCAACTTGTATTAAATGGTGATATAGCCAAAATGTATCGTCAGATAGTAGTGCATCCTGAAGACACTAATTATCAATTAATTCTCTGGCGAGAAAATGATAACGAGCCTGTACAAACATACAAACTAAAAACTTTAACCTACGGCACAAAACCCGCAAGCTTTCTGGCTACCAGATGCTTGAAAGAATTAGCTATTTTACATAAATCCGAATTTCCGGAAGTATGTCAAATAATTGAAAACGACTTTTATATGGACGATTTATTAACGGGCGCGGACACAGTCGAAAAATTACTGCAATTAAAACGAGATATAATGCATATATTAGATAAAGCAAAATTTGAATTGAGAAATATTCAGTCAAATAACAAAGAAATTGTATTTAATGAAAGGAATAATAATTTAGCTTCGAATATTGATCTAAACAAAAACGAATTGTCCAAAACTTTAGGTTTATATTGGAATTCTTACGAGGACTCATTAAACTTTAAAATCAATCTTAGAGATTTGTCTAAAAGGGTAACAAAAAGGACTATATTAAGTGTTATTGCGCAAATATTTGATCCGTTAGGTTTGATCAGCCCACTTATAATGAAAGCGAAAATTTTGTTGCAGCAACTTTGGCAATTAAAGTTAGGTTGGGATGAATCGGTGCCCCAACACATCTTTTCAATGTGGATGTCATTTGTTAATCAGCTTCATCAGGTAGAAAATTTAAAATTTCCGAGAAAAATCATACCTCATTTACCGATAAATAAGTCAGAAATACACGGATTTTGCGATGCGTCTTTACAAGGTTACGGGGCCGTTGTTTATTTAAGGACTGCAAATTCTGCAGGACATTTCGAATCACGCATACTTTGTTCAAAATCTCGCGTGGCGGCGTTGAAACCAACAACTATCCCGTGTTTAGAATTGTGCGGTGCGCTTCTACTTGCCGAATTAATAAAAAAAATCCGCGATACTTTAAATATTAACATCTGCAAAGAATATTTATGGACAGACTCCACTATTGTGTTAGCGTGGATACATACACCACCTTCGTCATTACAAACTTTCATATGTAATAGAGTCACCAAAATCATCTCGCTAAGCGATAAAAAGTGTTGGCATCATGTTAAATCTGAAAACTACGCTGCCGATTTAATTAGTAGAGGTTGCATGCCTTCTGAAATAATTATAAATCAATCTTGGCTAAATGGTCCTCAATTTTTAAAATTACCTGAAGAAAATTGGCCGATATCGACTATTAACATTTTAAAAGAAATTCCGGAATCCAAAACAACCTTTTCAACTCTCAATAAAAATAAACCACAACTTGATGTCTTTAACTCATTCTCCAATTTTACAAAAATGCAAAGAGTTGTAGCTTGGATCTTACGTTTTGGTCATAATTCACGTAAAAACAGCTCTAAATTAACTGGCGCATTAAGTGTATCCGAATTAAATAACGCTTTATATAAAATCGCACGCATAGTACAGACAGAAAGCTTTGAAGAATATGAATTGCTCAACAAAAAATTGCCGCTTACCTCAAACTCAAAATTATTACAGTTGGATCCATTTATTGATCATAATGGGTTAATTCGGGTTGGGGGGAGAATAAATAAATCACTGATGCGTTGCGACGTTAAACATACAATAATATTACCGAAAAATCATAACGTAGTCGACCTAATTATCAGAGGCGAACATGAGAGACAGTTACATGCGGGTCATCAAGCTACATTAGCGGCACTTCGCCAACGATTTTGGATAATCTCAGCAAAAAATAATATCAAAAATGTCATCCATAAATGCATAAAATGTTTTAAGGTTCAACCTAGGCGACCGGAATATAAAATGGGCGATTTACCTGATCACAGAATAATTGTATCACCTCCTTTTGCAAAAACTGGGATTGATTATGCTGGCCCATTTTTAGTTAAAGAAAATCGTGGTCGCGGAAAAAAGCTCGTCAAAGCATACGTCGCTATATTTATTTGTTTAATTGCAAAGGCAATTCATATCGAATTGGTACATGACTTAACGACTCAAGAATTTCTGGCCGCGTTAAAACGTTTTATTGGTAGACGTGGATACCCCACTGACATTTTTTCAGACAACGCTACAACCTTTACTGGAGCTAATAATGAGCTAAAACAATTTATAAAAAAGGCAAACTTATTAATTTCTTGGAGACTGAGTTAACCAAATTTTCTATTAAATGGCACTTTATTCCCCCAAAGTCGCCCCGTATGGGTGGCTTATGGGAGGCAAATATAAAACAAGTCAAAAATCATTTAAAAAGGGTAATTGGAAATGCGCGTTTGACTTTTCCGGAGATGAATACCCTGTTAATAAGTATTGAAGCCTGCTTAAACTCACGGCCAATTACACCCATATCCTCAGACCCTAACGATCTCCAACCCTTAACCCCAGCCCACTTTCTTATCGGGCAACCATTAACAGCACTTCCAGAACCAGACGTCAGTGATGTTGCCATTAATCGAATCTCCAGATGGGAACATGTTCAAAGATTGCGGGGGCATTTTTGGAAACGATGGTCCCGGGAATATTTAACTTCTTTACAACAAAGAAGCAAATGGAAACAAGGCTCTAAGGAAGAAATCAAAGTCGGCACCCTAGTGATTATTAGTGACGAAAATACGCCACAATTGTATTGGAAAACTGGTAGGATAGTCAATGTTCATCCCGGAAATGACGGCATCGTCCGAGTGGTGACTCTCCGCACGGCCCAAGGGCTCTGTAAGCGATCAGTGCGGGGACTGTGTGTGTTGCCAGTTAATGTGGATTAAAAGTGAATAGTGAAATAAAAACAAGTGCCTAACTTTAAAAAGTTTAAGTTAATGTAGGTTAAGTGCATTTTACCTAATTATGTCTAATTTATACATTTTTTTTTCTTTCTCTCTCTTTTTTTTTATTATGTTATAATTTTTAGTTCTAAGTAATGGTTTAAATATTGTGTAGTCCATAAATGTAAATAATTTGTTGAAGTTTGATAACTTCAAGGGGGGAGCAATATTAATATTATAATTATAATATTATAATTAGTAAGAGGTAGGGGCACCCACCCGGCGACATTGGCCGAGTCCACTCGAACCAAGGGGTGAGTCGCCGAGGTGGGTGGTTGAATAGTCATAAGTGACAAGACACTCAAGACAGACAGTAGCAGTAGCAAGTAAGCATCCAACCGATTGTAAAGCTCAAATGTTATAAACTCAACAATAAATACTAAATAAACTGAAACAAGCATCCGGGGGTTTTATTACAAGCAACAACTCCCAAACAACAAGTTGAAGGTTAATACTTTGTTCATGTTTTAAATTGTAGTACCCGGTAAGCAGCCGTGGAAGGCACACGTTGCTCGCTTTTGTGCGCGCTATCTCTTGTGTTATCAGTCGTCGAACCGGACAGCCTACAAAAACCGACTAGCGGCCACTCAACCAACTTTTATTATTTTTTCCAAATTAACAGAGGCTAAGGTAAGCAGCTTGGGCGTCTAAAACTACCCTTGGGGGTTCCATCCCCCAAGAAATGTTCCCTCCTAATCAACAATACCCGCCTCTGGAATACACACAATCTAACCCCCAAAACTCACAATGCTGGCAAAACTCACAATTTTTCACACAAAATCCATCACAAGTGCAAATGAACCTGCAAACCCAGCAAATACTCCCTCAAACACAACAACCTTCAATACTCATGCAACCAACGTATCAGAATTTTTATCCACCAACATATCAACCAGGCCAAAATTTATACAACCCAAATCATCCGCGACAGGTTCTTAAACCACCTAAACTACACTTTAATTCCCCATCAAACACAGCAGCAGATGTAGACCCCAGTGACCTCGAAAATTACCCTGACGATGAAGATCCCAATAAAAAAAACCCGTGGCAGCAATACTCACCTCGACACAAGCGGAAAAGAGCCAAACTATGTAACGAATCCAACACCCCGTTATCCTCGCCAGTTAAGCTACAAAACAGTTTTAACCCATTGTCCGAAATGGACACAGGCGATCAAACTCAACCAGATGAAACAATTCGGCCAGAAAAAGCGCCAAAGCCTCCCCCTATTTTTATATACGGCGTTAAAAATTTTAAAGAAATGATCAACAGCTTATCTGCAGCAACAGAAAAAGAAACATACTACAGTAAAACCCTACCAAACGAAACTGTTAAAATCTCTGCCAACTCCGTCGAAATATATCGGAAATTAATAAGACATCTGAGAGAAGAGAACATAATTCACCATACCTGTCAACTTAAGGAAGAACGAGCATACAGAATTGTTATACGGCACCTTCATCACTCTACTCCTCCCGCAGATATTAAAGAAGAACTGGAAATATCAGGACACAAAGTTCGTAACATAATGAATGTGAAACATAGAGTCACCAAGGAACCACTAGCACTATTTTTTATTGATCTCGAACCTCAAAAAAACAACAAAGATATATATAAAACCGAGTTTTTATGTAACACTAAAATTGCTGTAGAACCTCCAAAAATAAAGCGTGATGCCATACAGTGCACAAGATGTCAAGCATATAACCACTCCAAATCCTATTGCACTAAGCCGTTCCGCTGTGTCAAGTGTGGAGAATTCCACGACTCTAAACTATGCAAAAAGCCCAAAGATACTCCTGCTAAATGCGCACTATACAATGGAGACCACTCTGCCAGCTATAAGGGATGCAAAGTCTACAAAGAACTAGTTGCATCTAGCAACAACACTACACGAGGATATCGACAACAAAATCTACCCCAAATAAACTCAGCTCAACTCCCACCTGTACAAAATAACGCAAACCTCCACCACACTTATGCCCAAGCAACCCAAGCTAGCAATACAACAAATAACACGCGGACGCTGGAACAGCCATACAATATAGAAAATCAGTTAACATCATTTTTAAACGAATTCAAAAGTATGTTCTCCCAGCTAATCAGTCAAAACAGCATGATGATGAACCTTCTCACGACACTGATCAATAAGCTAAGTTCATAAACTTACTGCGTATTGCCACCTGGAACGCCAACGGTCTGCTAAATCATAAGCAGGAGCTTATATTATTCCTTAACTTAAATAAGATAGACGTTTTGCTAGTTTCTGAAACACACTTTACCAATCTAACTGAATTTAAACTTCCACTATACTTCACTTACAGTACCCCTCACCCAGATGGAACAGCTCATGGTGGGGCAGCGATATTAATTCGCAAGTCTATACCACACCATGAACTACAAGAATATCAAACAGACAAAATTCAAGCAGCCAGTGTAGAAATAACAGCTCTGCCCTGGAATATTGTTGTTACAGCAGTATACAGTCCTCCAAGACATACGATCACTACTGAAGATTACAAAAATTTCTTACAAACTCTTGGTAATCGTTTCATTGCAGGTGGCGACTGGAATGCCAAACATACTCATTGGGCCTCTAGACTCACTACAACAAAAGGGCGAAATCTTTGGAAAGTAATGACAGAAAAGAACTACGACTACCTCTCCAGCGGTGCCCCTACCTATTGGCCCAGTGACCCAAGAAAACTCCCTGATCTTTTAGACTTCTTCATAATAAACGGTATATCAAAAAATAATTGTACAATAGAAGCTAATAACGACTTAAACTCTGACCACACTCCTGTTATAACGAGTATAAGTACCAAAACTATCAAAAAAACGCTGCGGCCCCAACTGTTCACAAAATATACAAATTGGACTAGCTTTCGCAACAGTCTAGATGAAAATATTAAACTTAACCTACCACTAAAATATCCGGAAGATTTGGACAAAGCTGCACAATACATCACAAATCTGATACAGGAAGCTGCCTGGAAAGCCACACCGCAAAGTAAAGAGTCCGCAAAAATGTCCACAAACGTGCCACTGCATATTCGACAACTTATAGCCGACAAAAGGCATGCTAGACGAACTTGGCAAAGGACTAGAAACGTTATTAACCAGCACGCGTACAACAGACTGAGCAACAACAAGAACACAACAACAACAAGCTCAAAACAACTCCTTCGAAAATTATTTATCCAAGCTATCGGTAAATGACAACACGTTGTGGAAAGCAACAAAACACATGAAAAGACCGCAAACTCCCGTACCCCCCATACGCAAACCAAACGGCAGGTGGGCAAGATCAGACAAAGAAAAAGCTGATTTATTCGCTAAGCACCTGTATGAAGTTTTTAGAACTGAACCAGAAGACGAAGATCAGGAAGTTGAAGAATTTATTAATTCGCCCTGTTAATTATCTCCTCCTATAAAATCTTTTTCTCCAACAGAGGTCAAACTAGAAATAGACAAACTCAACACTCGGAAAACTCCTGGATTTGATCTAATAAATGGACAAATATTGAAGCAACTTCCACGTAAAGCTATAGTTCTCTTAACAGTCATATTCAACCGCATATTAAGTATAGGCTATTTCCCAACAATCTGGAAATACGCAGAGATAATAATGATACAAAAACCAGGGAAAACTCCTAATGAAACCAACTCCTACAAACCAATCAGTTTGCTACCAACAATAAGCAAAGTCCTGGCAAGACTTATACAAAGTAGGATACATAAAGACCATAACCTCTCAGAAATAATACCGACTCACCAATTCGGATTTCGAGAGCATCATTCAACCACCCAACAGGTCCACAGATTAGTAAACAAAATATCCAAATCACTCGAGGAAAAAAGTACTGTCACGCAGCTTTCCTTGATATCTCTCAAGCCTTTGATAAAGTGTGGCACAGGGGTCTACTTCTGAAACTAAAAAAATGTCTATCAAGCAACTACTACCTTCTCCTCAAATCATATTTATCAAATAGACACTTCTCTGTCAAATTCTCAGACCAGCAATCCATTTTCTACCCTATCAAATCTGGAGTTCCCCAAGGTAGTGTCCTTGCGCCACTGCTTTTCCTTATCTACACAGCAGACATACCAGTAACTCACAATACCGATATAGCCTCTTTTGCTGATGATGTAGCTATCCTAGCTTCTCATGATGATCCACATGTCGCCTCGAACAATTTACAAAATCACCTTGATCAACTCCACGAATGGTATACGAAATGGAGAACTAAGATCAACCACACCAAGTCGGTACAAGTTACCTTCACCATGCGGCGTAACACCTGTCCTCCTGTAACTATGAACAACCAGAGAATACCAGCTGCTACCGAAACTAAATATCTTGGTCTACATCTGGATCAACGACTAACCTGGAAAAAACATATCGAGGCTAAAAGAAAGCAACTGGATCTCAAATTCCGGCAAATGTATTGGCTCCTTGGACGAAAATCAAAACTTTCTCTAGCCAACAAACTCTTACTGTACAAAGCAGTTTTAAAGCCTATATGGTTGTACGGTATACAGCTTTGGGGATGTGCCAAATTGTCAACCGTTAATATAATTCAAAGGTTTCAATCAAAAGTTCTAAGAAGTCTAGCCGACGCCCCTTGGTTCGTCAGCAACCACACTCTCCACACTGACCTTCATGTGCCCTATGTTAAAGACGAGATCACTCGTATGGCTTCGCTATATAATCTACAAACGTTAAACCACGAGAACAACCTAATAGACGAATTATTTGCTAACGGACCCCAAGTGAGAAGACTCCAGCGCACCTGGACCCACGATCTTGTACTACAACAATGAAAAAAAAAAATAGTAACCCGGCCATAAGGAGATGCATCACTGGATGCTTCCCTTCCAAGCAAAACTAATTCAACAAATTTGCTTAATACTCTATTTTTTGATGTAGATTGCAAATACGCAAATAAGACAAATAAAAAAAAATGTTTTAAATACGATTTTTGTAACAATTATTTGAAATATAGTGAATGAGAGTTATGTCTGTGCTTCTAAATTTGTTTTTCTGTAACTTGTGATAAAAATTTGTGATTTTACGGCGATTTATAGTCACTTTTGTCAGTTTTTCACTTGTTTGGAGAGCTATTATTGTGATTAAAAATGATTTATCAAAAAATTCTAAAGGTTTTATCTAGAATGGCTTTAAGACAACACTGTAATGTGTCTGTGGTTTATTCTAATTCACAGTTTTTCTATAATCAAAAGCTGTTATAATAATTTTGGAGCTTCGTCATGATGAAGATTTTGACAACATTTCAGAGCAGCTAAAAAGGATCAAATACAAGGGCAAATACCACAATAATTGAATTTATATTAAGGTAAGGACTTGATTTTATATTAACAACTAATATTTTATTAAATCAATGATAAAGAAAATCATAAAATAACATAAACAACACGGATAGTGTTGACAAGGAGGAATCATTTAAAAATTGATCAAACTCTAAGATTCTTATTACAGGTAAGAAAAAATAATATTTGGAACCTAAAATATAACTTTTTTCACTGTTTTTCAAACAAACTTTAAAAAGAAACGTATCCAAAATTTAATTACGATATTAATATTCTAGTATGTTGAGGTTAGTTTCAGTTCGTTTTATTATTCAACGGTTGAATAGCTGGTCAAATGCTCGTAACATATTGTTTAACAGTCATCTTACTTCGTTTTTATTATAATAAAACCACCAAAATCCTCAAATAAAGTCACAAATTAAACGTTTTTTCAGTAAGCGATCGCATGAATTCTGTTAACGACTCTCTTTGGTTAGTTCGTATTTGTACCGCGTAGTGGCGTTTAGTCTATCTCAGTCGCCTATTAAATACATTCTACTTTTATAATGTTTTAGCAATGTAAATATAAAAAAAATTAAAAAAATACGCAAGTTTAAATAGAGTCGTTATTTCTTGATAAATACCAATTTCAAACTTCATTTTTGAGTATAATATTAATTGTAGATTGTTGAAGCAATTACCATTTGATTAGGCAGGATATTTTCTATCAAACACATTTTAGTTTTATAATGTTTCAGCAATGTAAATATAAAAAAAATTAAAAAAATACGCAAGTTTAAAGATAGTCGTTATTCCTTAATAAGTACCAATTTCAAACTTCATTTTTGAGCTTGTTGTTAATTGTAGATGGTTGAAACAAGTACCATTCGATTGAGCAGAAAATTTTCTATTAAATACATTCTATTTTTATAATGTTTTAGCAATGTAAATATAAAAAAAATTAAAAAAATACGCAAGTTTAAATAGAGTCGTTATTTATTGATAAATACCAATTTCAAACTCCATTTTTGAGTATGCTATTGATTGTAGATTGTTGAAGCAATTACCATTTGATTAGGCAGAATATTTTCTATCAAACACATTTTAGTTTTATAATGTTTCAGCAATGTAAATATAAAAAAAATCAAAAAAATACGCAAGTTTAAAGATAGTCGTTATTCCTTAATAAGTACCAATTTCAAACTTTATTTTTGAGCTTGCTGTTAATTGTAGATAGTTGAAGCAAATACCATTCGATTAAACAGGAAATTTTTTATCAAATATATCTTACTTTTATAACGTTTCAGCAATGTAAATAAAAAAAAAATTAAAAAAATACGCAAGTTTAAAAAGAGTCGTTATTTCTTAATAAATACCAATTTCAAACTTCACTTTTGAGCTTGCTAACAATTGTAGATGGTTGAAACAAATACCGCTCGATTAAGCAGAAAATTTTCTATCAAATGTATTTTATTTTTATAACGTTTCAACAATGTAAATATAAAAAAAATCAAAAAAATACGCAATTTTATAAAGAGTTGTTATTTCTTGATAAATACCAATTTCATACTTCATTCTTGAGCTTGCTATTAATTGTAGATGTCTGAAGCAAGTATTATTCGATTAAGCAGGATATTTTCTATCAAACATATTTTTTTCATGACGTTTTAGCAATGTAAATATTAAAAAAATCAAAAAAATACGCAAGTTTAAAAAGAGTTGTTATTTCTTGATAAATACCAATTTCAAACTTTATTCTTGAGCTTGCTATTAATTGCAGATGGTTGAAACCAGTACCATTTGATTGAACAGGAAATTTTCTGTTAAATACATTCTACCTTTATAATGTTTTAGCAATGTAAATATAAAAAAAATTAAAAAAATACGCAAGTTTAAATAGAGTCGTTATTTCTTGATAAATACCAATTTCAAACTTCATTTTTGAGTATGCTATTAATTGTAAATGACTGAAGCAAGTACCATTTGATTGAGCAGGATATTTTCTATCAAACACATTTTAGTTTTATAATGTTTCAGCAATGTAAATATAAAAAAAATTAAAAAAATACACAAGTTTAAAGATAGTCGTTATTCCTTAATAAGTACCAATTTCAAACTTCATTTTTAAGCTTGCTGTTAATTGTAGATGGTTGACGCAAATACCGTTCGATTAAGCAGGAAATTTTTTATCAATTATATCTTACTTTTATAACGTTTCAGCAATGTAAATATAAAAAAAATTTAAAAAATGAGCAAGTTTAAAAATAGTCGTTATTTCTTGATAAGTACCAACTTTAAACTTCATTCTTGAGCTTGCTATGTATTTTAAATGGTTAAAGCAAATAATATTCGATTGAACAGGATATTTTCTATTAAACACATTCTAGTTTCATAAAGTTTCAGCAATGTAAATATAAAAAAAATTGAAAAAATACGCAAGTTTAAAAATAGTCGTTATTCCTTGATAAGTACCAAATTCAAACTTCATTCTTGAGCTTGCTATTGATTTTAAATGATTGAAGCAAGCACTATTCGATTGAGCAGGATATTTTCTATCAAACACATTTTTTTTATAACGTTTCAGCAATGTAGATATTAAAAAAATCAAAAAAATACGCAAGTTTAAAGAGAGTTATTATTTCTTGATAAATACCAATTTCAAACTTTATTCTTGAGCTTGTTATTAATTGCAGATGGTTGAAACAAGTACCATTCGATTGAGCAGGAAATTTTCTATTAAATACATTTTACTTTTATAATGTTTTAGCAATGTAAATATAAAAAAAATTAAAAAAAAAACGCAAGTTTAAAGATAGTCGTTATTCCTTAATAAGTACCAATTTCAAACTTTATTTTTGAGCTTGCTGTTAATTGCAGATGGTTGAAACAAATACTATTCGATTAAACAGAAAATTTTCTATCAAATATATTCTACTTTTATAACGTTCTAACAATGTAAATATAAAAAAAATTAAAAAAAAACGCAAGTTTAAATAGAGTCGTTATTTATTGATAAATACCAATTTCAAACTTCAGTTTTGAGTATGCTATTGATTGTAGATTATTAAAGCAATTACCATTTGATTAGGCAGGATATTTTCTATCAAACACATTTTAGTTTTATATTGTTTCAGCAATGTAAATATAAAAGAAATCAAAAAAATACGTAAGTTTAAAGATAGTCGTTATTCCTTAATAAGTACCAATTTCAAACTTCATTTTTGAGTATGCTATTAAGTGCAGATGACCGAAGCAAGTATTATTTAATTAACCAGGATATTTTCTATCAACCACATTTTAGTTTTATAATGTTTCAGCAATGTAAATATAAAAAAAATTAAAAAAATGCGCAAGTTTAAAAATAGTCGTTATTCCTTGATAAGTGCCAATTTCAAACTTCATTCTTGAGCTTGCTATTAATTTTAAATGGTTGAGGCAAATACTATTCGATTAAACAAGATATTTTTTATCAAACACATTTTAGTTTTATAAAGTTTCAGCAATGTAAATAAAAAAAAATTAAAAAAATGCGCAAGTTTAAAAATAGTCGTTATTTCTTGATAAGTACCAATTTCAAACTTCATTTTTGAGTATGCTATTAATTGTAGATGACTGTTTGATTAATCAAAATATTTTCTATCAAACACATTTTAGTTTTATAATGTTTCAGCAATGTAAATATAAAAAAAATCAAAAAAATACGCAAGTTTATAAAGAGTCGTTATTTCTTGGTAAATACCATATTCAAACTTCATTCTTGAGCTTACTATTAATTGTAGATGGCTGAAGCAAGTATTATTCGATTGAGCAGGAAATTTTCTATTAAATACATTCTACTTTTATAATGTTTTAGCAATGTAAATATAAAAAAAATTTAAAAAATACGCAAGTTTAAATAGAGTCGCTATTTCTTGATAAATACCAATTTCAAACTTCATTTTTGAGTATGCTATTAATTGTAGATGACTGAAGCAAGTACCATTTGATTAACCAGGATATTTTCTATCAAACACATTTTAGTTTTATAATGTTTCAACAATGTAAATATAAAAAAATTAAAAAAATACGCAAGTTTAAAGATAGTCGTTATTCCTTAATAAGTACCAATTTCAAACTTCATTTTTGAGCTTGCTGTTATTGTAGATGGTTGAAGCAAATACCATTCGATTAAGCAGAAAATTTTTCATCTACTATATTTTACTTTTATAACGTTTCAGCAATGTAAATATAAAAAAAATTTAAAAAATGCGCAAGTTTAAAAATAGTCGTTATTTCTTGATAAGTACCAATTTTAAACTTCATTCTTGAGCTTGCTATTGATTTTAAATGGTTAAAGCAAGTAGTATTCGATTGAGCAGGATATTTTCTATCAAACACATTCTAGTTTTATAAAGTTTCAGCAATGTAAATATAAAAAAAATTAAAAAAATACGCAAGTTTAAAAAGAGTCGTTATTTCTTGATAAATACCATATTCAAACTTCATTGTTGAGCTTGCTATTGATTGTAGATGGCTGAAGCAAGTATTATGCGATTAAGCAGGATATTTTCTATCAAACACATGTTAGCTTTATAACGTTTCTGCAATGTAAATATAAAAAAAATTAAAAAAATGCGCAAGTTTAAAAATAGTCGTTATTCCTTAATAAGTACCAACTTCAAACTTCATTCTTGAGCTTGCTACTGATTTTAAATGGTTGAAGCAAGTAATATTTGATTAAACAAAATATTTTCTATTAAACACATTTTAGTTTCATAAAGTTCCAGCAATGTAAATATAAAAAAAATTTAAAAAAAACCCAAGTTTAAAAAGAGTCGTTATTTCTTGATAAATGCCAATTTCAAACTTCATTCTTGAACTTGCTATTGATTGCAGATAGCTGAAGCAAGTATTATTCGATTGAGCAGGATATTTTCTATTAAACACATTTAATTTTTATAACGTTTCTGCAATGTAATTATTAAAAAAATCAAAAAAATACGCAAGTTTATAGATAGTCGATATTTCTTGATAAGTAGCAATTTTAAACTTCATTCTTGAGCTTGCTCTTAGCTGTATGTGGTTGAAGCAAATACCATTCGATTAAGCAGGATATTTTCTATCAAATAGATTTTACTTTCATAACGTTTCAGCAATGTAAATATAAAAAAAATTAAAAAATGCGCAAGTTTAAAAACAGTCGTTATTCCTTGATAAGTACCAATTTCAAACTTCATTCTTGAGCTTGCTATTGATTGTAGATGGCTGAAACAAGTATTATTCGATTGAGCAAGATATTTTCTATTAAACACATTTAATTTTTATAACGTTTTAGCAATGTAAATATTAAAAAAATCAAAAAAATACGCAAATTTATAGATAGTCGATATTCCTTGATAAGTAGCAATTTTAGTAGCAATTTAACAATTTTACTTTTATAATGTTTCGGCAATGTAAATATAAAAAAAATTAGAAAAATGCGCAAGTTTAAAAATAGTCGTTATTCCTTGATAAGTACCAATTTCAGACTTCATTCTTGAGCTTGCTATTGATTTTAAATGGTTAAAGCAAGTAATATTTGATTGAAGAGGATATTTTATATGAAACACATTCTAGTTTTGTAAAGTTTCAGCAATGTAAATATAAAAAAAATCAAAAAAATACGCAAGTTTAAAAAGAGTCGTTATTTCTTGATAAATACCAATTTCAAACTTCATTCTTGAGCTTGCTATTGACTGTAGATGGCTGAAGCAAGTACTATTCGATTAAACAGGACATTTTCTATCAAACACATTTTAGCTTTATATCGTTTCAGCAATGTAATTATAAAAAAAATTAAAAAAATGCGCAAGTTTATAAATAGTCGTTATTTCTTGATAAATACTAACTTCAAACTTCATTCTTGAGCTTGCTATTGATTGTAGATGGCTGAAGCAAGTATTATGCGATTAAGCAGGATATTTTCTATCAAACACATTTTAGTTTTATAACGTTTCAGCAATATAAATATAAAAAAAATTAAAAAAATGCTCAAGTTTAAAAATAGTCGTTATTCCTTGATAAGTACCAATTTCAAACTTTATTCTTGAGCTTGCTACTGATTTTAAATGGTTAAAGCAAATAATATTTGATTAAGCAAAATATTTTCTATTAAACACATTTTAGTTTTGTAAAGTTTCAGCAATGTAAATATAAAAAAAATCAAAAAAATACGCAAGTTTAAAAAGAGTCGTTATTTCTTGATAAATACCAATTTCAAACTTCATTCTTGAGCTTGCTATTGATCGTAGATGGCTGAAGCAAGTATTATTCGATTGGGCAAGATATTTTCTATTAAACACATTTAATTTTTATAACGTTTTAGCAATGTAAATATTAAAAAAATCAAAAAAATACGCAAGTTTATAGATAGTCGATATTTCTTGATAAGTAGCAATTTTAGTAGCAATTTAACAATTTTACTTTTATAATGTTTCGGCAATGTAAATATAAAAAAAAATTAGAAAAATGCGCAAGTTTAAAAATAGTCGTTATTCCTTGATAAGTACCAATTTCAGACTTCATTCTTGAGCTTGCTATTGATTTTAAATGGTTAAAGCAAGCAATATTTGATTGAAGAGGATATTTTATATCAAACACATTCTAGTTTTGTAAAGTTTCAGCAATGTAAATATAAAAAAAATCAAAAAAATACGCAAGTTTAAAAAGAGTCGTTATTTCTTGATAAATACCAATTTCAAACTTCATTCTTGAGCTTGCTATTGACTGTAGATGGCTGAAGCAAGTACTATTCGATTAAACAGGACATTTTCTATCAAACACATTTTAGTTTTATATCGTTTCAGCAATGTAATTATAAAAAAAATTAAAAAAATGCGCAAGTTTATAAATAGTCGTTATTTCTTGATAAGTACCAATTTCAAACTTCATTCTTGAGCTTGCTATTAATTGTAAATGGTTAAAGCAAACACCATTTGATTAAGCAGAAAATTTTCTATCAAATATATTTTACTTTTATAACGTTTCAGCAATGTAAATATAAAAAAAATTAAAAAAATACGCAAGTCTATATAGAGTCGTTATTTCTTGATAAATACCAATTTCAAACTTCATTTTTGAGTATGCTATTGATTGTAGATGGTTGAAGCAAGTACTATTTGATTCAGCAAGATATTTTCTATCAAGCACATTTTAGTTTTATAACGTTTCAGCAATGTAAATATAAAGAAAATCAAAAAAATACGCAAGTTTAAAGATAGTCGTTATTTCTTGATAAGCAGCAACTTCAAACTTCATTCTTGAGCTTGCTCTTAGCTGTATGTGGTTGAAGCAAATACCATTCGATTAAGCAGGAAATTTTCTATCAAATAGATTTTACCTTTATAACGTTTCGGCAATGTAAATATAAAAAAAATTAGAAAAATGCGCAAGTTTAAAAATAGTCGTTATTCCTTGATAAGTACCAATTTCAAACTTCATTCTTGAGCTTGCTATTGATTTTAAATGGTTGAAGCAAGTACTATTCGATTGAACAGGATATTTTCTATTAAACACGTTTTAGTTTTATAAAGTTTCAGCAATGTAAATATAAAAAAAATCAAAAAAATACGCAAGTTTAAAAAGAGTCGTTATTTCTTGATAAATACCAATTTCAAACTTCATTCTTGAGCTTGCTATTGACTGTAGATGGTTGAAGCAAATACTATTTAATTGAGCAGGATATTTTCTATCAAACACGTTTTTTTTTAACGTTTCAGCAATGTAAATATAAAAAAATTAAAAAAATGCGCAAGTTTAAAAATAGTCGTTATTCCTTGGTAAGTACCAATTTCAAACTTCATTCTTGAGCTTGCTATTAATTGTAAATGGCTAAATGACTTAATTAATTGTAAATGGCTTAATCAAATACCATTCGATTAAGCAGGAAATTTTTTATCAAAGATCTTTTACTCTTATAACGTTTCAGCAATGTAAATATAAAAAATAAAATAAAAAAATGCGCAAGTTTAAAAATAGTCGTTATTTCTTGATAAATACCAATTTCAAATTTTATTCTTGAGCTTGCTATTAACTGTAGATAGTTGAAGCAAATACCATTTGATTAAACAGGAAATTTTCTATCAAATATTTCTTAATTTTATAACGTTTCAGCAATGTAAATATAAAAAAAAAACAAAAAAATACGCAAGATTAAAGATAGTCGTTATTCCTTGATAAGTAGCAATTTCAAACTTCATTCTTGAGCTTGCTCTTAGCTGTATGTGGTTGAAGCAAATACCATTCGATTAAGCAGGAAATTTTCTATCATATAAATTTTACTTTTATAACGTTTCAGCAATGTAAATATAAAAAAAAATTAAAAAAATTCGCAAGTTTAAATATAGTCGTTATTCCTTGATAAGTACCAATTTCAAACTTCATTCTTCAGCTTGCTATTGATTCTAAATGGTTGAAGCAAGCACTATTTGATTAACCAAGATATTTTCTATCAAACACATGCTAGTTTTATGAAGTTTTAGCAATGTAAATGTAAAAAAAATACGCAAGTTTAAAAAGAGTCGTTATTTCTTGATAAATACAAATTTCAAACTTCATTCTTGAGCATGCTATTGACTATAGATGGTTAAAGCAAATACTATTTAATTAAGCAGGATATTTTCTATCAAACTCATTTTAGCTTTATAGTTTCAGCAATGTAAATATAAAAAAAATTAAAAAAATACGCAAGTTTAAAAATAATCGTTATTCCTTGATAAGTACCAACTTCAAACTTTATTCTTAAGCTTGCTATTAGCTGTACATAGTTGGGGCAAATACCGTTCGATTAAGCAGAAAATTTTTTATTAAATACATTTTATTTTTATAACGTTTCAGCAATTTAAATATAAAAAAAATTAAAAAAATGCGCAAGTATAAAAAGTCGTTATTCCTTGGTAAGTACCAACTTAAAACTTCATTCTTGAGCTTGCTGTTAATTGTAGATAGTTGAAGCAAATACCATTCGATTAAACAGAAATTTTTTTATCAAATATATTTTACTTTTATAACGTTTCAGCAATGTAAATATAAAAAAAATTAAAAAAATGCGCAAGTTTAAAAAGTCGTTATTCCTTGGTAAGTACCAACTTCAAACTTCATTCTTGAGCTTGCTATTGATTTTAAATGGCTGAGGCAAGTACTATTCGATTGAGCAGGATATTTTCTATCAAACACGTACTAGTTTTATATAGTTTTTGAAATGTAAATATAAAAAAAAATAAAAAAATGCGTAAGTTTAATAATAGTCGTTATTCCTTGATAAGTACCAATTTCAAACTTCATTCTTGAGCTTGCTATTTATTGTAGATGGCTAATGTAAGTATTATTCGATTAAGCAAGATATTTTCTATCAAACACATTTTAGTTTTATAACGTTTCAGCAATGTAAATATAAAAAAATTTAAAAAATGCGCAAGTTTAAAAATAGTCGTTATTCCTTGATAAGTACCAATTTTAAACTTCATTCTTGAGCTTGCTATTGATTTTAAATGGTTAAAGCAAGTAATATTCGATTGAGCAGAATATTTTCTATTAAACACATTCTAGTTTCATAAAGTTCCAGCAATGTAAATATAAAAAAAATTAAAAAAATACCCAAGTTTAAAGGGAGTCGTTATTTCTTGATAAATACCAATTTCAAACTTCATTCTTGAGCTTGCTATTGATTGTAGATGGCCGAAGCAAGTATTATGCGATTAAGCAGGATATTTTCTATCAAACACATTTTAGTTTTATAACGTTTCAACAATGTAAATATAAAAAAAATTAAAAAAATACGCAAGTTTAAAAATAGTCGTTATTCCTTGATAAGTACCAAATTCAAACTTCATTCTTGAGCTTGCTACTGATTTTAAATGGTTGAAGCAAGTAATATTTAATTAAACAAGATATTTTCTATTAAACACATTCTTGTTTTGTTAAGTTTCAGCAATGTAAATATAAAAAAAATCAAAAAAATCCGCAAGTTTAAAAAGAGTCGTTATTTCTTGATAAATACCAATTTCAAACTTCATTCTTGAACTTGCTATTGATTGTAGATGGCTGAAGCAAGTATTATTCGATTGAGCAGGATATTTTCTATTAAACACATTTAATTTTTATAACGTTTCAGCAATGTAATTATTAAAAAAATCAAAAAAATACGCAAGTTTATAGATAGTCGATATTCCTTGATAAGTAGCAATTTTAAACTTCATTCTTGAGCTTGCTCTTAGCTGTATGTGGTTGAAGCAAATACCATTCGATTAAGCAGGAAATTTTCTATCAAATAAATTTTACTTTTATAATGTTTCGGCAATGTAAATATAAAAAAATTAGAAAAATGCGCAAGTTTAAAAATAGTCGTTATTCCTTTATAAGTACCAACTTCAGACTTCATTCTTGAGCTTGCTATTGATTTTAAATGGTTGAAGCTAGTAATATTTGATTGAGCAGGATATTTTATATCAAACACATTCTAGTTTTGTAAAGTTTCAGCAATGTAAATATAAAAAAAATCAAAAAAATACGCAAGTTTAAAAAGAGTCGTTATTTCTTGATAAATACCAATTTCAAACTTCATTCTTGAGCTTGCTATTAATTGTAGATTGCAGAAGCAAGTACTTTTCAATTAAAGAGAACATTTTCTATCAAACACATTTTAGTTTTATAACGTTTCAGCAATGTAATTATAAAAAAAATTAAAACAATGCGCAAGTTTATAAATAGTCGTTATTTCTTGATAAGTACCAATTTCAAACTTCATTCTTGAGCTTGCTATTAATTGTAAATGGTTAAAGCAAATACCATTTGATTAAGCAGAAAATTTTCTATCAAATATATTTTACTTTTATAACGTTTCAGCAATGTAAATATAAAAAAAATTAAAAAAATACGCAAGTTTAAATAGAGTCGTTATTTCTTGATAAATACCAATTTCAAACTTCATTTTTGAGTATGCTATTGATTGTAGATGGTTGAAGCAAGTACTATTTGATTCAGCAAGATATTTTCTATCAAGCACATTTTAGTTTTATAACGTTTCAGCAATGTAAATATAAAGAAAATCAAAAAAATACGCAAGTTTAAAGATAGTCGTTATTTCTTGATAAGCAGCAATTTCAAACTTCATTCTTGAGCTTGCTATTGACTGTAGATGGTTGAAGCAAATACTATTTAATTGAGCAGGATATTTTCTATCAAACACGTTTTTTTTATAACGTTTCAGCAATGTAAATATAAAAAAATTAAAAAAATGCGCAAGTTTAAAAATAGTCGTTATTCCTTGGTAAGTACCAATTTCAAACTTCATTCTTGAGCTTGCTATTAATTGTAAATGGCTAAAACAAATACCATTCGATTAAGCAGGAAATTTTTTATCAAAGATCTTTTACTCTTATAACGTTTCAGCAATGTAAATATAAAAAATAAAATAAAAAAATGCGCAAGTTTAAAAATAGTCGTTATTTCTTGATAAATACCAATTTCAAATTTTATTCTTGAGCTTGCTATTAACTGTAGATAGTTGAAGCAAATACCATTTGATTAAACAGGAAATTTTCTATCAAATATTTCTTAATTTTATAACGTTTCAGCAATGTAAATATAAAAAAAAAACAAAAAAATACGCAAGATTAAAGATAGTCGTTATTCCTTGATAAGTAGCAATTTCAAACTTCATTCTTGAGCTTGCTCTTAGCTGTATGTGGTTGAAGCAAATACCATTCGATTAAGCAGGAAATTTTCTATCATATAAATTTTACTTTTATAACGTTTCAGCAATGTAAATATAAAAAAAATTAAAAAAATTCGCAAGTTTAAATATAGTCGTTATTCCTTGATAAGTACCAATTTCAAACTTCATTCTTCAGCTTGCTATTGATTCTAAATGGTTGAAGCAAGTACTATTTGATTAACCAAGATATTTTCTATCAAACACATGCTAGTTTTATGAAGTTTTAGCAATGTAAATGTAAAAAAAATACGCAAGTTTAAAAAGAGTCGTTATTTCTTGATAAATACCAATTTCAAACTTCATTCTTGAACTTGCTATTGATTGTAGATGGCTGAAGCAAGTATTATTCGATTGAGCAGGATATTTTCTATTAAACACATTTAATTTTTATAACGTTTCAGCAATGTAATTATTAAAAAAATCAAAAAAATACGCAAGTTTATAGATAGTCGATATTCCTTGATAAGTAGCAATTTTAAACTTCATTCTTAAGCTTGCTCTTAGCTGTATGTGGTTGAAGCAAATACCATTCGATTAAGCAGGAAATTTTCTATCAAATATATTCTACTTTTATAACGTTTTAACAATGTAAATATAAAAAAAAATTAAAACAATACGCAAGTTTAAATAGAGTCGTTATTTATTGATAAATACCAATTTCAAACTTCATTTTTGAGTATGCTATTGATTGTAAATTTTTGAAGCAATTACCATTTCATTAGGCAGGATATTTTCTATCAAACACATTTTAGTTTTATAATGTTTCAGCAATGTAATTATAAGAAAAATTAAAAAAAAGCGCAAGTTTAAAGATAGTCGTTATTCCTTAATAAGTACCAACTTCAAACTTTATTTTTGAGCTTGCTGTTAATTGTAGACAGTTGAAGCAAATACCATTCGATTAAACAGGAAATTTTTTATCAAATATATCTTACTTTTATAACGTTTCAGCAATGTAAATAAAAAAAAAAATTAAAAAAATACGCAAGTTTAAAAAGAGTCGTTATTTCTTGATAAATACTAATTTCAAACTTCATTTTTGAGCTTGCTAACAATTGTAGATGGTTGAAACAAATACTATTCGATTAAGCAGAAAATTTTCTATTAAATACATTTTACTTTTATAACGTTTTAACAATGTAAATATAAAAAAAAATTAAAAAAATACGCAAGTTTAAATAGAGTCGTTATTTATTGATAAATACCAATTTCAAACTTTATTTTTGAGTATGCTATTGATTGTAAATTTTTGAAGCAATTACCATTTGATTAGGCAGGATATTTTCTATCAAACACATTTTAGTTTTATAATGTTTCAACAATGTAAATATAAAAAAAATTTAAAAAATGCGCAAGTTTAAAAATAGTCGTTATTCCTTGATAAGCACCAATTTCAAACTTCATTCTTGAGCTTGCTATTAAATGTAAAGGGTTAAAGCAAATACTATTCGATTAAGGAAGAAATTTTCTATCAAATATATCTTACTTTTATAACGTTTCAGCAATGTAAATATAAAAAAAATTAAAAAATGCGCAAGTTTAAAAATAGTCGTTATTCTTTGATAAGCACCAATTTCAAACTTCATTTTTGAGCTTGCTATTAAATGTAAAGGGTTAAAGCAAATACCGTTCAAATGAGCAGGGAATTTTCTATCAAATATTTCTTACTTTTATAACGTTTCAGCAATGTAAATGTTAAAAAAATCAAAAAAATACGCAAGTTTAAAGAAATTTGGTATTTCTTGATAAATATTAATTTTAAACTTTATTCTTGAGCTTGCCATTAATTGCAGATGGTTGAAACAAGTACCATTCGATTAAGCGGAAAATTTTCTATCAAATACGTCCTACCTTTGTAACGTTCTAGCAATGTAAATATAAAAAAAATCAAAAAAATACGTAAGTTTAAAAAGAGTTGTTATTTCTTGATAAATACCAACTTCAAACTTCATTCTTGAGCTTGCTATTAATTGTGGATGGTTGAAACAAATATCGTTCGACTAAGCAAAAAATTTTCTATCAAATATATCTTATTTTTATAACGTTTCAGCAATGTAAATATAAAAAAAATCAAAAAAATACGCAAGTTTAAAGATAGTCGTTATTCCTTGATAAGTACCAATTTCAAAATTTATTCTTGAGCTTTCTATAAATTGTAGATGGTTAAAACAAAAACCATTCGATTGACCGAAAAATTTTGTATTAAATACTATAATAAGTTTAAAAATAGTTGTTATTTCTTGATAAGTACCAATTTCAAACTTTATTCTTGAGCTTGCTATTAACTATAGATGGTTGAAACAAATACCATTTGATTGAGCAGGAAATTTTCTATCAAATACATTTTTTTTATAACGTTTCAACAATGTAAATATTACAAAAATCAAAAAAATACGCAAGTTTAAAGAGAGTTGTAATTTCTTGATAAAAACCAATTTTAAACTTTATTCTTGAGCTTGCTATTAATTGCAGATTGTTGAAATAAGTACCATTTGATTGAGCAGAAAATTTTCTAGCAAATACAGCTTACCTTTATACCGTTTCAGCAACGTAATTATAAAAAAAATCAAAAAAATGCGCAAGTTTAAAAAGAGTTGTTATTTCTTGATAAATACCAATTTCAAATTTCGTTTTTGAGTATGCTATTGATTGTAGATGGTTGAAGCCAGTACTATTTAATTAAACAAGATATTTTCTATCAAACACATTTTAGTTTTAAGTCGTTTTTCCTTAATAAGTACAAATTTCAAACTTCATTTTTGAGCTTGCTGTTAATTGTAGATGGTTAAAGCAAAAACCATTCGATTAAGCAGAAAATTTTTTATTAACTATATCTTACTTTTATAACGTTTCAGCAATGTAAATATAAAAAAAATTTAAAAAATGCGCAAGTTTAAAAATAGTTGTTATTTCTTGATAAGTACCAACTTTAAACTTCATTCATGAGCTTGCTATTGATTTTAAATGGTTAAAGCAAGTAATATTTTCTATCAAACACATTCTAGTTTTATAAAGTTTCAGAAATGTAAATATAAAAAAAATTAAAAAAATACGCAAGTTTAAAAAGAGTCGTTATTTCTTGATAAATACCAATTTCAAACTTCATTCTTGAGCTTGCTATTGACTGTAGATGGCTGAAGCAAGCATTATGCGATTAAGCAGGATATTTTCTATTAAACACATTTTAGTTTTATAATGTTTCAGCAATGTAAATATAAAAAAAATTAAAAAAATGCGCAAGTTTAAAAATAGTCGTTATTCCTTGATAAGTACCAATTTCAAACTTCATTCTTGAGCTTGCTACTGATTTTAAATGGTTGAAGCAAGTAATGTTTGATTAAGCAAGATATTTTCTATTAAACACGTTCTAGTTTTGTAAAGTTTCAGCAATGTAAATATAAAAAAAATCAAAAAAATACGCAAGTTTAAAAAGAGTCGTTATTTCTTGATAAATACCAATTTCAAACTTCATTCTTGAGCTTGCTATTGATTGTAGATGGCTGAAACAAGTATTATTCGATTGAGCAGGATATTTTTTATTAAACACATTTAATTTTTACAACGTTTCAGCAATGTAATTATTAAAAAAATCAAAAAAATACGCAAGTTTATATATAGTCGATATTCCTTGATAAGTAGCAATTTTAAACTTCATTCTTGAGCTTGCTCTTAGCTGTAAGTGGTTGAAGCAAATACCATTCGATTAAGCAGGAAATTTTCTATCAAATAAATTTTACTTTTATAACGTTTCAGCAATGTAAATAAAAAAAAAATTAAAAAAATGCGCAAGTTTAAAAATAGTCGTTATTTCTTGATAAGTACCAATTTCAAGCTTTATTCTTGAGCTTGCTATTGATTTTAAATGGTTGAAGCAAGTAATATTCGATTGAGCAAAATATTTTCTATTAGACACTTTCTAGTTTTATAAAGTTTCAGCAATGTAAATATAAAAAAAAATCAAAAAATTCGCAAGTTTAAAGATAGTCGTAATTTCTTGATAAGTACTAATTTCAAACTTCATTCTTGAGCTTGCTATTAATTGTAGAGAGTTGTGGAAAACATCATTCGATTAAGCAGAAAATTTTCTAACAAATACGTCCTACTTTTGTCACGTTTCAGCAATGTAAATAAAAAAAAATTAAAAAATGCGCAAGTTTAATGATAGTCGTTATTCCTTGATAAGTACCAATTTCAAACTTCATTCTTGAGCTTGCTATTGATTGTAAATGGTTAAAGCAAGTACTATTCAATTGAGCAGAATATTCTCTATCAAACACATTCTAGTTTTAAAAAGTTTCAGCAATGTAAATATAAAAAAAATCAAAAAAATGCGAAAGTTTAAATATAGTTGTTATTCCTTGATAAGTACTAATTTCAAACTTTATTCTTGAGCTTGCTATTAATTGTAGATAGTTGAAGCAAATACTACTCAATTAAGCAGAAAAGTTCCTATTAAACACATTTTAGTTTTATAACGTTTCAGCAATGTAAATATAAAAAAAATCAAAAAATACGCAAGTTTAAAAAGAGTCGTTATTTTTTGATAAATATCAATTTCAAACTTCATTCTTGAGCTTGCTATTAATTGTAGATGGTTGAAGCAAATATTATTTGATTAAGCGGAAAATGTCCTATTAAACACATTCTAGTTTTATAAAGTTTCAGCAATGTAAATATAAAAAAAATCAAAAAAATTACCAAGTTTAAAAAGAGTCGTTATTTCTTGATAAATACCAAGTTCAAACTTCATTTTTGAGCTTGCTATTGATTGTAGATTGTTCAAGCAAGCACTATGCGATTGAGCAGGACATTTTATATCAAACATGTTTTATAAAGTTTCGGCAATGTAAATATAAAAAAAAAAAACAAGAAAATACGCAAGTTTAAAGATAGTCGTTATTCCTTAATAAGTACCAATTTCAAACTTCATTCTTGAGTTTGCTGTTAATTGTAGATGGTTGAAACAAGTACCATTCGATTAAGCAGAATATTTTCTATAAAATACATCCTACTTTTATAACGATTCAGCAATGTAAATAAAAAAAAAATTAAAAAAATTCGCAAGTTTAAAGTTAGTCGTTATTTCTTGGTAAGTACCAAATTCAAACTTCATTCTTGAGCTTGCTATTAACTGTAGATGGTTGAGGCAAATACCGTTTGATTAAGCAGAAAATTTCCTATTAAATACATTTTACCTTTATAACGTTTCAGTAATGTAAATGTAAAAAAAAATAAAAAAATGCGCAAGTTTAAAGATAGTCGTTATTCCTTGATAAGTACCAGTTTCAAACTTTATTCTTGAGATTGCTATTAATTGTAGATGGTTGAGGCAAATAGAATTCAATTAACCAAAAAATTTCCTATCAAATACATCTTACCTTTATAACGCTTCAATAATGTAAATAAAAAAAATTTAAAAAATGCGCAAGTTTAAAGTTAGTCGTTATTTCTTGATAAGTACCAATTTCAAACTTTATTCTTGAGCTTGCTATTAATTTTAGATGGTTGAAACAAATACCATTTGTTTGAACAAGAAATTTTCTATAAAATACGTCTTCTTTTTATAACGTCTCAATAATGTAAATATAAAAAAAATCAAAAAAATACGCAAGTTTAAAAAGAGTCGTTATTTTTTGATAAATACCAATTTCAAACTTCATACTTGAGCTTGCTATTAATTGTAAATGTTTGAGGCAAATACTATTTGATTGGGCAGAAAATTTTATATCAAATACATCTTACTTTTATAACGTTTCAGCAATGTAAATATAAAAAAAATTAAAAAAATACGCAAGTTTAAATAGAGTTGTTATTTCTTGATAAATACCAATTTCAAACTTCATTTTTGAGCATGCTATTGACTGTAGATGGTTGAGGCAAGTATTATCTGATTAAGCAGGATATTTTTTATTAAACACATTTTAGTTTTATAAAGTTTCAGCAATGTAAATATAAAAAAAATTAAAAACATACGCAAGTGTAAAGATAGTCGTTATTCCTTAATAAGTACCAATTTCAAACTTCATCTTTAAGCTTGATATTAATTGTAAATAGTTGAAGCAAATACCATTCGGTTAAACAGGAAATTTTCTATTAAATATATTTTACTATTATAACGTTTCAACAATGTAAATATAAAAAAAATCAAAAAAATTACCAAGTTTAAAAAGAGTCGTTATTTCTTGATAAATACCAATTTCAAACTTCATTCTTGAGCTTGCTATTGACTGTAGATGGTTGAAATAAGTACTATTCGATTGAGCAGGATATTTTTTATCAAACACATTTTAGTTTTATAAAGTTTCAGCAATATAAATATAAAAAAATCAAAAAATTACGCAAGTTTAAAAAGAGTCGTTATTCCTTGATAAGTACCAATTTCAAACTTCATTCTTGAGCTTGCTATTAACTGCAAATGGTTGCAGCAAATACCATTTGATTAAGCAAAAAATTTCCTATCAAACACATGCTAGTTTTAAGAAGTTTCAACAATGTAAATATAAAAAAAATCAAAAAAATTACCAAGTTTAAAGATAGTCGTTATTTCTTGATAAGTACCAATTTCAAACTTTACTCTTGAGCTTGCTGTTAATTGTAGAAAGTCAGAGCAAATACCATTCGATTAAACAGAAAATTTCCTATCTAATACATTTTACCTTTATAACGATTTAGCAATGTAAATATAAAAAAAATCAAAAAAATGCGCAAGTTTAAAAGAGTCGTTATTCTTTGATAAGTACCAATTTCATACTTCATTCTTGAGATTGCTAATAGTTGTAGATGGTTGAAGCAAATACCATTCGATTGAGCAGAAAATTTTTTATCAAACACATTTTAGTTTTATAAAGTTACAGCAATGTAAATATCAAAAAAATTAAAAAATACGCAAGTTTAAAAAGAGTCGTTGTTACTTGATAAGTTACAAATTTAAATTTTATTCTTAAGCTTGCTATTAATTGTAGATGGCTGAAACAAAAACCATTCGATTAAGCAAAAAGTTTTCTATTAAATACATTTTACTTTTATAACGTTTTAGCAATGTAAATATAAAAAAAACGTAGAAATTACCAAGTTTAAAAAGAGTCGTTATTCCTTGATAAGTACCCATTTCAAACTTCATTCTTGAGCTTGCTATTAATTGTAGATGGTTGAAGCAATTACCATTCGATTGAGCAGAAAATTTTCTATCAAACACGTTTTAGTTTTATAAAGTTTCAGCAATGTAAATATAAAAAAAATTAAAAAATTACGCAAGTTTAAAGAGAGTCGTTATTTCTTGATAAATACCAATTTAAAACTTTATTCTTGAGCTTGCTATTGATTGAAAGTTGTTAAAACAAGTACTATTCAATTGAGCAAAATATTTTCTATCAAACACTTTTTAGTTTTATAAGATTTTAGCAATGTATATATAAAAAAAATCAAAAAAATTTGCAAGTTTAAAAAGAGTCGTTATTACTTGATAAGTACCAACTTCAAACTTCATTCTTGAGCATGCTATTGATTGTAGATAGTTAAAGCATGTACTATTCAATTAAGCAGGATATTTTCTATCAAACACACTTTAGTTTTATAACGTTACAGCAATGTAAATATAAAAAAAATCAAAAAAATACGCAAGCTTAAAGAGAGTCGTTATATCTTGATAAGTACCAATTTCAAACTTCATTCTTGAGCTTGCTATTAACTGTAAATGGTTGAAGCAAATACCATTCGATTAAGTAAAAAATTTTCTAATAAATACATTTTATTTTTATAACGTTTTAGCAATTTAAATATAAAAAATTAAAAAAATGAGCAAGTTTTATAGATAGTCGTTATTTCTTGATAAGTACAAATTTTAAACTTTATTCTTGGGCTTGCTATTAACTGTAAATAGTTGGGGCAAATACCATTTGATTAAGCAAAAAATTTCCTATTAAATACATTCTACTTTCATAACGTCTTAGCAATGTAAATATAAAAAAAATCAAAAAAATACGCAAGTTTAAAGAGAGTTGTTATTCCTTGATAAGTACCAATTTCAAACTTTATTCTTGAGTTTTCTATTAAATGTAGATGGTTAGAGCAAGTACCATTCGATTAAACAGGAAATTTCCTATTAAATACATTTTACCTTTATAACGTTTCAGCAATGAAAATATAAAAAAAATTAAAAAAATTCGCAGGTTTAAAGATAGTCGTTATTCCTTGATAAGTACCAATTTCAAACTTCATCCTTGAGCTTGCTGTTGATTGTAGATGTTTAAGGCAAATACCATTTGATTAAGCAAAAAATTTTCTTTCAAATACATTTTATCTTTAGAACGTTTCAGAAATGTAAATATAGAAAAAATTAAAAAAATTTGCAAGTTTAAAGATAGTCGTTATTCCTTGATAAGTACCAACTTCAAACTTCATTCTTGAGCTTGCTATTGATTGTAGATGGTTAAAACGAGTACCATTTAATTGAGCAGGAAATTTCCTATCAAATACATTCTACTTTTATAACGTTTTAGCAATTTAAATATAAAAAAATTAAAAAAATGCGCAAGTTTAAAGATAGTCGTTATTCCTTGATAAGTACCAATTTTAAACTTTATTCTTAAGCTTGCTATTAATCGCAGATGGTTTAAGCAAGTACCATTAGATTGAGCAGGAAATTTCCTATCAAATACATTTTATCTTTATAACGTTTCAACAATAAAAATATAAAAAAAATTAAAAAAATTGGCAAGTTTAAAGATAGTCGTTATTCCTTGATGAGTACCAATTTCAAACTTCATTCTTGAGCTTGCTATTAATTGTAGATGGTTGAGACAAGTACCATTCGATTGAGCAAAAAATTTTCTATCAAATACATTTTACTTTTAAAACGTTTCAGCAATGTAAATAAAAAAAAAATTAAAAAAATTCGCAAGTTTAAATATAGTCGTAATTCCTTGATAAGTACCAATTTCAAACTTTATTCTTGAGCTTGATATTGATTGTAAATAGTTGAAGCAAGTACTATTTAATTGAGCAGAATATTTTCTATCAAACACATTTTAGTTTTATAAAGTTTCAGCAATGTAAATATAAAAAAATCAAAAAAATACGCAAGTTTAAAAAGAATCGTTATTTCTTGATAAATACCAATTTCAAAACTTTATTCTTGAGCTTGCTAATAATTGTAGATAGTTGAAACAAATACCATTTAATTAAACAAAAAAATTTCTATCAAATACAGTTTTTTTGTAATGTTTCAACAATGTAAAAATAAAAAAAATTAAAAAAATACGCTAGTTTAAAAATAGTCCTTATTTCTTGTTAAGTACCAATTTCAAACTTTATTTTTGAGCTTGCTATTAATTGTAGATGGTTGCGGTAAATACCATTCTATTAAGTAGAAAATTTCCTATCAAATACATTTTACTTTTATAACGTTTCAGCAATGCAAATATAAAAAAAATCAAAATAATTTGCAAGTTTAAAGATAGTCGTTATTCCTTGATAAGTACCAATTTCAAACTTCATTCTTGAGCTTGCTATTAACTGTAGATAGTTGAAACAAGTACCATTTGATTGAACAGAAAATTTTCTATCAAATAGATCTTACTTCTGAAACGTTTCAGCAATGTAAATATAAAAAAAATTAAAAAAATTCGCAAGTTTAAAAATAGTTGTTATTCTTTGATAAGTACCAATTTCAAACTTCGTTCTTGAGCTTGTTATTAATTGTAGATGGTTGAAGCAAATACCGTTCAATTAGGCAAAAAATTTCCTATCAAATACATCCTACCATCGTAACGTCTTAGCAATGTAAATATAAAAAAATTAAAAAAATTCGCAAGTTTAAAAATAGTCGTTATTCTTTGATAAGTACCAATTTCAAACTTCATTCTTGAGCTTGCTATTGATTGTAAATAGTTGAAGCAAGTACTATTCGATTGAGCAGAATATTTTCTACCAAACACGTTTTAGTTTTATAAAGTCTCATCAATGTAAATATAAAAAAAATCAAAAAAATACTCAAGTTTAAAAAGAGTCGTTATTTTTTAATAAATACCAATTTCAAACTTCATTCCTAAGCGTGCTATTAATTGAAGATAGTTGAGACAAATACCATTTAATTGAGCAGAAAATTTTCTATCAAATAAATTTTATTTTATAACGTTTTAGCAATGTAAATATAAAAAAAATCAAAAAAATACGCAAGTTTAAAGAGAGTCGTTATTTCTTGATAAATACCAATTTCAAACTTCATTCTTGAGCTTGATATTAATTGTAGATGGTTGAAGCAAGTACTATTCGATTGAGCAGGATATTTTCTACCAAACACATTTTAGTTTTATAAAGTTTCTGCAATGTAAATATATAAAAAATCAAAAAAATTTGAAAGTTTAAAGATTGTCGTAATTCCTTGATAAGTACCAACTTCAAACTTCAATCTTGAGCTTGCTATTAATTGTAAATGGTTGAGACAAGTACCATTCAATTGGGCAAGAAATTTCCTATTAAATATTTCTTACTTTTATTACGTTTCAGCAATCTAAATATAAAAAAAATCAAAAAAATTCGCAAGTTTAAAGAGAGTTGTTATTTCTTGATAAATACCAATTTCAAACTTCATTCTTGAGCTTGCTATTGATTGTAGATGGTTGAAGCAAGTACTGTTCGATTAAGCAGGATATTTTCTATCAAACACATTTTAGTTTTATAAAGTTTTAGCAATGTAAATATAGAAAAAATTATAAAATACGCAAGTTTAATGATAGCCGTTATTCCTTGATAAGTACCAACTTCAAACTTCATTTTTGAGATTGCTATTAATTGCAGATGGTTGAAACAAATATCATTCAATTGAACAAAAAATTTTCTATTAAATGCATTTTACTTTTATAACGTTTCAACAATGTAAATATAAAATAAAAATAAAAAAATTTGCAAGTTTAAATATAGTCGTTATTTCTTGATAAGTACCAATTTCAAACTTCATTCTTGAGCTTGCTACTGACTGTAGATGGTTGATGCAAATATTATTTAATTGAGCAGGATATTTTTCATCAAACACATTTTAGTTTTATAAAGTTTCAACAAAATAAATATAAATAAAATCAAAAAAATACGCAAGTTTAAAGATAGTCGTTATTCCTTGATAAGTACCAAGTTTAAACTTTGTTCTTGGGCTTGCTATTAACTGTAGATAGTTGGGGTAAATACCATTCGATTAAGCAAAAAATTTTCTATCAAATACATTTTACTCTTATAACGTTTTAGCAATTTAAACATAAAAAATTAAAAAAATGCGTAAGTTTAAAGATAGTCGTTTGTTAATATTATAATTATAATATTATAATTAGTAAGAGGTAGGGGCACCCACCCGGCGACATTGGCCGAGTCCACTCAAACCAAGGGTTGAGTCGCCGAGGTGGGTGGTTGAATAGTCATAAGTGACAAGACACTCAAGACAGACAGTAGCAGTAGCAAGTAAGCATCCAACCGATTGTAAAGCTCAAATGTTATAAACTCAACAATAAATACTAAATAAACTGAAACAAGCATCCGGGGAGTTTTATTACAAGCAACAACTCCCAAACATTTTTCCTTCGAGCCGGATTTATTTCATTAATCAACCTCAGCTTCGAGGAAAAGTGTTACTTTCAAAGCGGCAGGCAGCATTGCGCTCCCCCAGGTGATCCAAATATATTATTCAACAACAGGCTTTCCAATCAACCTCAGCTTCGAGGAAAAAGGTTCATTTCAAGCGGCAGGCAGCACTGCGCTCCCCCAGGTGATCCAAATATATTATTCAACACCAGGCTTTCCAATCAACCTCAGCTTCGAGGAAAAAGGTTCATTTCAATGCGGCAGGCAGCATTGCGCTCCCCCAGGTGAATCTCCAACAACAAACTTATGTGGTGGTACTATCCCCCAAGTCAACACAGTCTTCAGTAGAAACTCCGTCGTCTTCGTGCCCTTCCGTCGCGTCGTCCAGGTCTTTGATTAAGGTTCCAGCCTACTTCAGGTTAAAGGTTAGTGGTTGCACGTTCCCAATTCATAAATCCCGTCTTTTCTAACTTATTTTCAATTTATTCTCTCCATTGTTTTGCGCGTATTTCTAATTACCACTTTATTTGCAAATATGGCGAAATTAGAACATCTCACGTCGGAAAGAGAAGTTGTAAAGAATAAAGTAGCGCGAATTAAATCATTTGTCTCTAGTTTTAATCCGGATAGCCAGAGTATAAATCAAATCAAAACGCGGCTAGAAATTCTTAACGACGCGCGAAAGGAATTTGACGGAATTCAGTCTAACATTGAAAAAACGGATAAAACGACGAACTTTGACAGCCACATGAATGCTCGGGCCGAATTTGAAGAAACATACTGCGATTTAGTTAGCAAAATCAAAGACTTAATAGATTCAAAAAATGTTGCTATTCACAATACCAATCAATCTAATAATTCAGCCGGGATTCAATCTACATCTAATGAAAGCATTAACAATTCTTATTCAGCCTTTAACTTGCCTACATTGAATCTTAAAACATTTAATGGTGATTTTAAAGAATGGACTAATTTTGAAAACACTTTCAAGTCTATCATTGATGAAAACGCAAATCTAAATAAAAGACAAAAACTTCAATATTTAAAATCTTGTTTAAGGGATGATGCGTTACGCGCGATTGAATCTTTGAGTATTGAAGAAAATAATTATGACACGGCATGGACTATTTTAGAGAATCGTTTTAAAAATACAAGACTAATTGTACAAGATCATATCTATGCAATCTTTAATGCCCATTCAATTAATAAAGCCACTTCAGCTTCCCTGCGAGAATTATTAGACATCATAACGACAAATTTAGAAGCATTAAAAAATTTTAATCAGTCAGTTGATAGCTGGGATGCGCTAATAGTTCCGCTAATAGTAGAAAAACTAGATTTTCACACCAAACGCAAATGGCAGATGACTCTTGATAAAAATGTACCCACTTATGAATGCTTCAAATCATTCTTAAATAAAAGATGCGAGATTTTGCAACCTTTAAATGCTATGCCAAATACCAAATCGAATCCAATCAATACTAAAATTAATTACAATAATACTAATCAGCCCAAAACTCGCAATGTGACTCATACATTTGCAATTAATAATTCTAATGTCGTGTGTAATCTTTGCAAAAGATCCCTGCATAAAATAACTGAATGCGAAGAATTTAATAATCTAAATGTCGAAGAAAGAATCAAAATCGTGGATAATTATAAACTGTGTAAAAATTGTTTACGAGCTAATCATCGTGTGACTAATTGTCGAATTAATACAAAATGTCGCCATTGTAATAAAAAACATCATTCATTGCTACATATTTCCGTCCAAATGTCGACTCAGGTAACAAACTCAGGTAATAATCCTACCAATGCAATTAATAATTCAGGTAGCTCTCTAGTAACTTCGAATAATCATTCCACAAATCTTAACCATATTACTGATCAAAAACATGTATTGTTATCTACAGCAATAATTTTGATTAAAGACTCTAAAAATCAATTCCATACGTGTCGCGCTTTCTTAGATCAGGGCTCTATGTCTAATTAAATAACACATGAATTATCCAAAAAATTGAATTTGGTACATATACCCGCGAACGTATCTATTACCTGTCTTGGAGGCATGTCATCACAAACAAATAAACGAACCAATTTCCAAATCAAATCCTGTGTGAATAAATTTTCCGCTAATTTAGATGCCTTAATCGTTGATAAAATAACCGATAATTTGCCACTCGTTTCGATTAATACCGAAAATTTCAAAATTCCGAGAAATTTGCAATTGGCTGACCCGAATTTCTTCAAAAGCGACAAGATCGATTTATTATTAGGTGCCGCCGTATTCTGGGAACTTTTATGCGTAGGTCAAATAAAACTTGAAAACGGGCTTATATTTCAAAAGACCCAACTGGGGTTTATAGCTGGTGGAACTGTTGGTCACTCATTGTCACTGTCACGTACATCCTGTAATTTCGCTTTGACAACTTCCGAATATTCCAACACTTCACCAGATGTTTTATTACACGAGCAGGTTAAAAGATTTTGGGATTTGGAAAATAACCTAAATTACACCCCCGACCATAAACATCACTCAATTGAAGAAATCGCCGCTGAAACCCATTTTAAGGAAACCGTTAAACGCGATTTTGATGGACGTTTTATTGTCAAATTGCCTGTTAAAAATAACAAAATCAACGTTGGTAACACTCGACAAATTGCGTTAAAAAGACTTTTTAGTATGGAAAGAAAGTTCAAAAGAAACCAATCCTTAAAATTAGAATACACAAATTTTATGCGTGAATACTTGCAACTTAATCATATGGAACCTTTTTTTGATACTTCATTTAATAGTAATTCATACGTGTACTTACCTCATCACGCAGTTATTAAGGAGTCTAGCACAACAACAAAATTGAGAGTAGTTTTTGACGTGAGTGCGATAAGCGATAATGGTAAAAGCCTCAATGATAATTTGAATCTCGGTCCGGTAATTCAACATGATTTATTTAACATCATAATTCGTTTCCAAATTCATCAACTTGTATTAAATGGTGATATAGCCAAAATGTATCGTCAGATAGTAGTGCATCCTGAAGACACTAATTATCAATTAATTCTCTGGCGAGAAAATGATAACGAGCCTGTACAAACATACAAACTAAAAACTTTAACCTACGGCACAAAACCCGCAAGCTTTCTGGCTACCAGATGCTTGAAAGAATTAGCTATTTTACATAAATTCGAATTTCCGGAAGCATGTCAAATAATTGAAAACGACTTTTATATGGACGATTTATTAACGGGCGCGGACACAGTCGAAAAATTACTGCAATTAAAACGAGATATAATGCATATATTAGATAAAGCAAAATTTGAATTGAGAAAAATTCAGTCAAATAACAAAGAAATTGTATTTAATGAAAGGAATAATAATTTAGCTTCGAATATTGATCTAAACAAAAACGAATTGTCCAAAACTTTAGGTTAATATTGGAATTCTTACGAGGACTCATTAAACTTTAAAATCAATCTTAGAGATTTGTCTAAAAGGGTAACAAAAAGGACTATATTAAGTGTTATTGCGCAAATATTTGATCCGTTAGGTTTGATCAGCCCACTTATAATGAAAGCGAAAATTTTGTTGCAGCAACTTTGGCAATTAAAGTTAGGTTGGGATGAATCGGTGCCCCAACACATCTTTTCAATGTGGATGTCATTTGTTAATCAGCTTCATCAGGTAGAAAATTTAAAATTTCCGAGAAAAATCATACCTCATTTACCGATCAATAAGTCAGAAATACACGGATTTTGCGATGCGTCTTTACAAGGTTACGGGGCCGTTGTTTATTTAAGGACTGCAAATTCTGCAGGACATTTCGAATCACGCATACTTTGTTCAAAATCTCGCGTGGCGGCGTTGAAACCAACAACTATCCCGCGTTTAGAATTGTGCGGTGCGCTTCTACTTGCCGAATTAATAAAAAAAATCCGCGATACTTTAAATATTAACATCTGCAAAGAATATTTATGGACAGACTCCACTATTGTGTTAGCGTGGATACATACACCACCTTCGTCATTACAAACTTTCATATGTAATAGAGTCACCAAAATCATCTCGCTAAGCGATAAAAAGTGTTGGCATCATGTTAAATCTGAAAACAACGCTGCCGATTTAATTAGTAGAGGTTGCATGCCTTCTGAATTAATTAAAAATCAATCTTGGCTAAATGGTCCTCAATTTTTAAAATTACCTGAAGAAAATTGGCCGATATCGACTATTAACATTTTAAAAGAAATTGCGGAATCCAAAACAACCTTTTCAACTCTCAATAAAAATAAACCACAACTTGATGTCTTTAATTCATTCTCCAATTTTACAAAAATGCAAAGAGTTGTAGCTTGGATCTTACGTTTTGGTCATAATTCACGTAAAAACAGCTCTAAATTAACTGGCGCATTAAGTGTATCCGAATAAAATAACGCTTTATATAAAATCGCACGCATAGTACAGACAGAAAGCTTTGAAGAATATGAATTGCTCAACAAAAAATTGCCGCTTACCTCAAACTCAAAATTATTACAGTTGGATCCATTTATTGATCATAATGGGTTAATTCGGGTTGGGGGGAGAATAAATAAATCACTGATGCGTTGCGACGTTAAACATCCAATAATATTACCGAAAAATCATAACGTAGTCGACCTAATTATCAGAGGCGAACATGAGAGACAGTTACATGCGGGTCATCAAGCTACATTAGCGGCACCCCGCCAACGATTTTGGATAATCTCAGCAAAAAATAATATCAAAAATGTCATCCATAAATGCATAAAATGTTTTAAGGTTCAACCTAGGCGACCGGAATATAAAATGGGCGATTTACCTGATCACAGAATAATTGTATCACCTCCTTTTGCAAAAACTGGGATTGATTATGCTGGCCCATTTTTAGTTAAAGAAAATCGTGGTCGCGGAAAAAAGCTCGTCAAAGCATACGTCGCTTTATTTATTTGTTTAATTACAAAGGCAATTCATATCGAATTGGTACATGACTTAACGACTCAAGAATTTCTGGCCGCGTTAAAACGTTTTATTGGTAGACGTGGATACCCCACTGACATTTTGTCAGACAACGCTACAACCTTTACTGGAGCTAATAATGAGTTAAAACAATTTATAAAAAAGGCAGAACTTAATAATTTCTTGGAGACTGAGTTAACCAAACTTTCTATTAAATGGCACTTTATTCCCCCAAAGTCGCCCCATATGGGTGGCTTATGGGAGGCAAATATAAAACAAGTCAAAAATCATTTAAAAAGGGTAATTGGAAATGCGCGTTTGACTTTTCCGGAGATGAATACCTTGTTAATAAGTATTGAAGCCTGCTTAAACTCACGGCCAATTACACCCATATCCTCAGACCCTAACGATTTCCAACCCTTAACCCCATCCCACTTCCTTACCGGGCAACCATTAACAGCACTTCCAGAACCAGACGTCAGTGATGTTGCCATTAATCGACTCTCCAGATGGGAACATGTTCAAAGATTGCGGGGGCATTTTTGGAAACGATGGTCCCGGGAATATTTAACTTCTTTACAACAAAGAAGCAAATGGAAACAAGGCTCTAAGGAAGAAATCAAAGTCGGCACCCTAGTGATTATTAGTGACGAAAATACGCCACCATTGTATTGGAAAACTGGTAGGATAATCAATGTTCATCCCGGAAGTGACGGCATCGTCCGAGTGGTGACTCTCCGCACGGCCCAAGGGCTCTGTAAGCGATCAGTGCGGGGACTGTGTGTGTTGCCAGTTAATGTGGATTAAAAGTGAATAGTGAAATAAAAACAAGTGCCTAACTTTAAAAAGTTTAAGTTAATGTAGGTTAAGTGCATTTTACCTAACTATGTCTAATTTATACATTTTTTTTTCTTTCTCTCTCTTTTTTTTTATTATGTTATAATTTTTAGTTCTAAGTAATGGTTTAAATATTGTGTAGTCCATAAATGTAAATAATTTGTTGAAGTTTGATAACTTCAAGGGGGGAGCAATGTTAATATTATAATTATAATATTATAATTAGTAAGAGGTAGGGGCACCCACCCGGCGACATTGGCCGAGTCCACTCGAACCAAGGGGTGAGTCGCCGAGGTGGGTGGTTGAACAGTCATAAGTGACAAGACACTCAAGACAGACAGTAGCAGTAGCAAATAAGCATCCAACCGATTGTAAAGCTCAAATGTTATAAACTCAACAATAAATACTAAATAAACTGAAACAAGCATCCGGGGAGTTTTATTACAAGCAACAACTCCCAAACATCGTTATTCCTTGATAAGTACTAATTTCAAACTTTATTCTTGAGCTTGCTATTAATTGTAGATAGCTAAAACAAGTACCATTCGATTGAGCAGGAAATTTCCTATGAAATACATTCTATTTTTATAACGTTTTAGCAATAAAAATATAAAAAAATTAAAGAAATGCGCAAGTTTAAAAAGAGTCGTTATTTCTTGATAAATACCAAATTCAAACTTCATTCTTGAGCTTGCTATTGATTGTAAATAGTAGAAGCAAAAACTATTTGATTAAGCAGGATATTTTCTATTAAACACATTTTAGTTTTATAAAGTTTTCGCAATGTAAATATGAAAAAATCAAAAAAATACGCAAGTTTAAAGATAGTTGTTATTCCTTGATAAGTACCAATTTTAAACTATATTCTTGAGCTTGCTATTAATTTTAGATAGTCGACACAAGTACCGTTCGATTGAGCAGAAAATTTTCTATCAAATACATTTTACTTTTGTAACGTTTCAGCAATGTAAATATAAAAAAAATCAAAAAAATTCGCAAGTTTAAAGAGAGTTGTTATTTCTTGATAAATACTAATTTCAAACTTCATTCTTGAGCTTGCTATTGATTGTAAATAGTTAAAACAAGTAACATTCGATTGAGCAGAATATTTTCTATCAAACACATTTTAGTTTTATAAAGTTTCAGCATTGTAAATAAAAAAAAATCAAAAAAATACGCAAGTTTATAGATAGTTGTTATTCTTTGATAAGTACTAATTTCAAACTTCATTCTTGAGCTTGCTATTAATTGTAGATGGTTGAAGCAAATATTGTTCGTTTGAGCAGAAAAATTTCTATCAAATACATTCTATCTTTATAACGTTTCGGCTATGAAAATATAAAAAAAAAATTAAAAAAATTCGCAAGTTTAAAGATAGTCGTTATTCCTTGATAAGTTTCAATTTCAAACTTCATTCTTGAGCTTGCTATTAATTGTAAATGGTTGAAGCAAATACTATTCGTTTGAGCAGAAAAATTTCTATCAAATACATTTTACTTTTATAACGTTTTAGCAATTTAAATATAAAAAAATTAAAAAAATTCGCAAGTTTAAAGATAGTCGTTATTTCTTGGTAAGTACCAATTTCAAACTTTATTCTTGAGCTTGCTATTAATCGTAGATAGCTAAAACAAAAACCATTCGATTGAGCAGAAAATTTTTTATCAAATACATTTTACTTTTATAACGTTTCAGCAATGAAAATATAAAAAAAATTAAAAAAATTCGCAAGTTTAAAGATAGTCGTTATTCCTTGATAAGTACCAATTTCAAACTTCATTCTTGAGCTTGCTATTAATTGTAGATGCCTAAAGCAAATACCATTCGATTAAGCAGGAATATTTCTATCAAATACATCTTATTTTTGTAACGTTTTAGCAATTTAAATATAAAAAAATTTAAAAAATGCGCAAGTTTAAAGATAGTCGTTATTTATTGAAAAGTACCAATTTCAAACTTTATTCTTAAGCTTGCTATTAATTGTAGATGGTTAAAACAAGTACCATTCAATTGAGCAGAAAATTTTCTATCAAATACATTCTATCTTAATAACGTTTCGGCTATGAAAATATAAAAAAAATTCGCAAGTTTAAAGATAGTCGTTATTCCTTGATAAGTTTCAATTTCAAACTTCATTCTTGAGCTTGCTATTAATTGTAAATGGTTGAAGCATATACTATTCGTTTGAGCAGGATATTTTCTATTAAACACATTTTAGCTTTATAGAGTTTTAGCAATGTAAATATAAAAAAATCAAAAAAATACGCAAGTTTAAAGTTAGTTGTTATTCCTTGATAAGTACCAATTTCAAACTATATTCTTAAGCTTGCTATTAATTGTAGATGGTTGACACAAATACTATTCGATTGAGCAGAAAATTTTCTATCAAATACATCTTACTTTTATAACGTTTCAGCAATATAAATATAAAAAAAATCAAAAAAATACGCAAGTTTGAAGAGAGTTGTTATTTCTTGATAAATACCAATTTCAAACTTTATTCTTGAGCTTGCTATTGATTGTAGATGGTTAAAATAAATATTATTCGATTGAGCAGGACATTTTCTATCAAACACATTTTAGTTTTATAAGGTTTCAGCATTGGAAATATAAAAAAAATCAAAAAAACACGCAAGTTTAAAGATAGTTGTTATTCTTTGATAAGTACTAATTTCAAATTTCATTCTTGAGCTTGCTATTAATTGTAGATAGTTAAAGCAAATACTGTTCGATTAAGCAGAAAATTTCCTATCAAATACACTCTACCTTCATAACGTCTTAGCAATGTAAATATAAAAAAAATTAAAAAAATTTGCAAGTTTAAAGATAGTCGTTATTCCTTAATAAGTACCAAGTTCAAACTTTATTCTTGAGCTTGCTATTAATTGTAAATGGTTGAAACAAGTACCATTCGATTGAGCAGAAAATTTTCTTTTAAATACATTTTACTTTTTTAACGTTTCAGCAATGTAAATAAAAAAAAATTAAAAAAATGCGCAAGTTTAGAGATAGTCGTTATTCCTTGATAAGTACCAATTTCAAACTTTATTTTTGAGCTTGCTATTGATTGAAGATGGTTGAAACAAATACCATTTAATTGAGCAGAAAATTTTCTATCAAATACATTTTATTTTTATAACGTTTAAACAATGCAAATATAAAAAAAATTAAAAAAATTCGCAAGTTTAAAGATAGTCGTTATTTCTTGATAAGTACCAATTTGAAACTTCATTCTTAAGCTTGCTATTGATTGTAGATAGTTAAGGCAAATACCATTCGATTAAGCAAGAAATTTTCTATCAAATACATCTTACTTTTATAACGTTTTAGCAATTTAAATATAAAAAATTAAAAAAATGAGCAAGTTTAAAGATAGTCGTTATTCCTTGATAAGTACCAATTTCAAACTTCATTCTTGAGCTTGCTATTGATTGCAGATAGTTACAGCAAATACCATTCGATTGAGCAGAAAATTTCCTATCATATACATTTTACTTTTATAACGTTTCAGCAATGAAAACATAAAAAAAATTAAAAAAATACGCAAGTTTAAAAAGAGTTGTTATTTCTTGATAAATACCAATTTCAAACTTCATTCTTGAGCTTGCTATTAATTGTAAATAGTTGAAGCAAATACTATTCGATTGAGCAGGATATTTTCTATTAAACACATTATAGTTTTGTAGAGTTTTAGCAATGTAAATATAAAAAAAATCAAAAAAATACGCAAGTTTAAAGATAGTTGTTATTCCTTGATAAGTACCAATTTCAAACTATATTCTTAAGCTTGCTATTATATGTAGATGGTCGACACAAATACCATTCGATTGGGCAGAAAATTTCCTATTAAATACATTCTACCTTCATAACGTCTTAGCAATGTAAATATATAAAAAATCAAAAAAATACGCAAGTTTAAAAAGAGTTGTTATTTCTTGATAAATACCAATTTCAAACTTCATTCTTGAGCTTGCTATTAATTGTCGATGGTTAAAACAATTATTATGCGATTGAGCAGAATATTTTCTATCAAACACATTTTAGTTTTATGAAGTTTCAGCATTGTAAACATAAAAGAAATCAAAAAAATACGCAAGTTTAAAGATAGTTGTTATTCTTTGATAAATACCAATTTCAAACTTCATTCTAGAGCTTTCTATTAATTGTAGATAGTTGAAGCAAATACCGTTTGATTAAGCAAAAAATTTCCTATTGAATACATCCTACCTTCATAACGTCTTAGCAATGCAAATATAAAAAAAATTAAAAAAATTCGCAAGTTTAAAGATAGTCGTTATTCTTTGATAAGTACCAATTTCAAACTTTATTCTTGAGCTTGCTATTAATTGCAGATAGATGAAGCAAGTACCGTTCAATTTAGGAGGATATTTTCTATCAAACAGATTTTACTTTTATAACGTTTCAGCAATGTAAATATAAAAAAAATCAAAAAAATACGCAAGTTTAAATATAGTCGTTATTTCTTGATAAGTACCAATTTCAAACTTCATTCTTGAGCTTGCTATTGACTGTAGATAGTTGAGGCAAATACTGTATAATTGAGCAGGATATTTTTTATCAAACAAATTTTAGTTTTATGAAGTTTCAGCAAAATAAATATAAAAAAAATTAAAAAAAAAAAACGCAAGTTTAAAGATAGTCGTTATTCCTTGATAAGTACCAAGTTTAAACTTCATTCTTGAGTTTGCTATTAACTGTAGATAGTAGGGGAAAATACCATTTAATTAAGCAGAAAATTTTCTATCAAATATATCTTACTTTTATAACGTTTCAGCAATATAAATATAAAAAAAATCAAAAAAATACGCAAGTTTGAAGAGAGTTGTTATTTCTTGATAAATACCAATTTCAAACTTTATTCTTGAGCTTGCTATTGATTGTAGATGGTTAAAATAAATATTATTCGATTGAGCAGGACATTTTCTATCAAACACATTTTAGTTTTATAAGGTTTCAGCATTGGAAATATAAAAAAAATCAAAAAAACACGCAAGTTTAAAGATAGTTGTTATTCTTTGATAAGTACTAATTTCAAATTTCATTCTTGAGCTTGCTATTAATTGTAGATAGTTAAAGCAAATACTGTTCGATTAAGCAGAAAATTTCCTATCAAATACACTCTACCTTCATAACGTCTTAGCAATGTAAATATAAAAAAAATTAAAAAAATTTGCAAGTTTAAAGATAGTCGTTATTCCTTAATAAGTACCAAGTTCAAACTTTATTCTTGAGCTTGCTATTAATTGTAAATGGTTGAAACAAGTACCATTCGATTGAGCAGAAAATTTTCTTTTAAATACATTTTACTTTTTTAACGTTTCAGCAATGTAAATAAAAAAAAATTAAAAAAATGCGCAAGTTTAGAGATAGTCGTTATTCCTTGATAAGTACCAATTTCAAACTTTATTCTTGAGCTTGCTATTGATTGAAGATGGTTGAAACAAATACCATTTAATTGAGCAGAAAATTTTCTATCAAATACATTTTATTTTTATAACGTTTAAACAATGCAAATATAAAAAAAATTAAAAAAATTCGCAAGTTTAAAGATAGTCGTTATTTCTTGATAAGTACCAATTTGAAACTTCATTCTTAAGCTTGCTATTGATTGTAGATAGTTAAGGCAAATACCATTCGATTAAGCAAGAAATTTTCTATCAAATACATCTTACTTTTATAACGTTTTAGCAATTTAAATATAAAAAATTAAAAAAATGAGCAAGTTTAAAGATAGTCGTTATTCCTTGATAAGTACCAATTTCAAACTTCATTCTTGAGCTTGCTATTGATTGCAGATAGTTACAGCAAATACCATTCGATTGAGCAGAAAATTTCCTATCATATACATTTTACTTTTATAACGTTTCAGCAATGAAAACATAAAAAAAATTAAAAAAATACGCAAGTTTAAAAAGAGTTGTTATTTCTTGATAAATACCAATTTCAAACTTCATTCTTGAGCTTGCTATTAATTGTAAATAGTTGAAGCAAATACTATTCGATTGAGCAGGATATTTTCTATTAAACACATTATAGTTTTGTAGAGTTTTAGCAATGTAAATATAAAAAAAATCAAAAAAATACGCAAGTTTAAAGATAGTTGTTATTCCTTGATAAGTACCAATTTCAAACTATATTCTTAAGCTTGCTATTATATGTAGATGGTCGACACAAATACCATTCGATTGGGCAGAAAATTTCCTATTAAATACATTCTACCTTCATAACGTCTTAGCAATGTAAATATATAAAAAATCAAAAAAATACGCAAGTTTAAAAAGAGTTGTTATTTCTTGATAAATACCAATTTCAAACTTCATTCTTGAGCTTGCTATTAATTGTCGATGGTTAAAACAATTATTATGCGATTGAGCAGAATATTTTCTATCAAACACATTTTAGTTTTATGAAGTTTCAGCATTGTAAACATAAAAGAAATCAAAAAAATACGCAAGTTTAAAGATAGTTGTTATTCTTTGATAAATACCAATTTCAAACTTCATTCTAGAGCTTTCTATTAATTGTAGATAGTTGAAGCAAATACCGTTTGATTAAGCAAAAAATTTCCTATTGAATACATCCTACCTTCATAACGTCTTAGCAATGCAAATATAAAAAAAATTAAAAAAATTCGCAAGTTTAAAGATAGTCGTTATTCTTTGATAAGTACCAATTTCAAACTTTATTCTTGAGCTTGCTATTAATTGCAGATAGATGAAGCAAGTACCGTTCAATTTAGGAGGATATTTTCTATCAAACAGATTTTACTTTTATAACGTTTCAGCAATGTAAATATAAAAAAAATCAAAAAAATACGCAAGTTTAAATATAGTCGTTATTTCTTGATAAGTACCAATTTCAAACTTCATTCTTGAGCTTGCTATTGACTGTAGATAGTTGAGGCAAATACTGTATAATTGAGCAGGATATTTTTTATCAAACAAATTTTAGTTTTATGAAGTTTCAGCAAAATAAATATAAAAAAAATTAAAAAAAAAAAACGCAAGTTTAAAGATAGTCGTTATTCCTTGATAAGTACCAAGTTTAAACTTCATTCTTGAGTTTGCTATTAACTGTAGATAGTAGGGGAAAATACCATTTAATTAAGCAGAAAATTTTCTATCAAATATATCTTACTTTTATAACGTTTAACAATTTAAATATAAAAAAATTAAAAAAATGCGCAAGTTTAAAGATAGTCGTTATTTCTTGATAAGTACCAAATTCAAACTTTATTCTTGAGCTTGCTATTAATTATAGATGGTTAACGCAAATACCATTCGATTAAGCAGGAAAATTTCTATCAAATACATCTTACTTTTATAACGTTTTAGCAATTTAAATATAAAAAAATTAAAAAAATTCGCAAGTTTAAAGATAGTCGTTATTCCTTAATAAGTACCAATTTCAAACTTCATTCTTGAGCTTGCTATTAATTGTAGATGTTTAAAGCAAATACCATTCGATTAAGCAAAAAAATTTCTATCAAATACATCTTACTTTTATAACGTTTTAGCAATTTGAATATAAAAAAATTAAAAAAATTCGCAAGTTTAAAGATAGTCGTTATTCCTTGATAAGCTTCAATTTCAAACTTCATTCTTGAGCTTGCTATTAATTGTAAATGGTTGAAGCAAATACTATTCGTTTGAGCAGAAAAATTTCTATCAAATACATTCTATCTTTATAACGTTTCGGCTATGAAAATATAAAAAAAATTAAAAAAATTCGCAAGTTTAAAGATAGTCGTTATTCCTTGATAAGTACCAATTTCAAACTTCATTCTTGAGCTTGCTATTAATTGTAGATGCCTAAAGCAAATACCATTCGATTAAGCAGGAAAATTTCTATCAAATACATCTTACTTTTATAACGTTTTAGCAATTTAAATATAAAAAAATTAAAAAAATGCGCAAGTTTAAAGTTAGTTGTTATTCCTTGATAAGTACCAATTTCAAACTATATTCTTAAGCTTGCTATTAATTGTAGATGGTTGACACAAATACTATTCGATTGAGCAGAAAATTTTCTATCAAATACATCTTACTTTTATAACGTTTCAGCAATATAAATATAAAAAAAATCAAAAAAATACGCAAGTTTAAAGAGAGTTGTTATTTCTTGATAAATACCAATTTCAAACTTTATTCTTGAGCTTGCTATTGATTGTAGATGGTTAAAACAAATACTATTCGATTGAGCAGGACATTTTCTATCAAACACATTTTAGTTTTATAAGGTTTCAGCATTGGAAATATAAAAAAAATCAAAAAAATACGCAAGTTTAAAGATAGTTGTTATTCTTTGATAAGTACTAATTTCAAATTTCATTCTTGAGCTTGCTATTAATTGTAGATAGTTAAAGCAAATATTGTTCGATTAAGCAGAAAATTTCCTATCAAATTTGCTCTACTTTCATAACGTCTTAACAATGTAAATATAAAAAAAATTAAAAAAATTTGCAAGTTTAAAGATAGTCGTTATTCCTTGATAAGTACCAAGTTCAAACTTTATTCTTGAGCTTGCTATTAATTGTAAATGGTTGAAACAAGTACCATTCGATTGAGCAGAAAATTTTCTATCAAATACATTTTATTTTTATAACGTTTAAGCAATGCAAATATAAAAAAAATTAAAAAAATTCGCAAGTTTAAAGATAGTCGTTATTTCTTGATAAGTACCAATTTGAAACTTCATTCTTAAGCTTGCTATTAATTGTAGATAGTTGAGGCAAATACCGTTCGATTAAGCAAAAAATTTCTTATCAAATACATCCTACCTCCATAACGTCTTAGCAATGTAAATATAAAAAAAATTAAAAAAATTCGCAAGTTTAAAGATAGTCGTTATTCTTTGATAAGTACCAATTTCAAACTTTTTTCTTGAGCTAGCTATTAACTGCAGATAGTTGAAGCAAGTACCGTTCAATTAAGGAGGATATTTTCTATCAAATAGATTTTACTTTTATAACGTTTTAGCAATGTAAATATAAAAAAAATCAAAAAAATACGCAAGTTTAAAGATAGTTGTTATTCTTTGATAAGTACCAATTTCAAACTTTATTCTTGAGCTTGCTATTAATTGCAGATAGTTGAAGCAAATACCGTTCATTTTAGGAGGATATTTTCTATCAAATAGATTTTACTTTTATAACGTTTTAGCAATGTAAATATAAAAAAAATCAAAAAAATACGCAAGTTTAAAGAGAGTCGTTATTTCTTGATAAATACCAACTTCAATCTTCATTCTTGAGCTTGATATTGATTGTAGATGGTCGAAGCAAGTATTATTCTATTGAGCAGAGCATTTTCTATCAAACACATTTTAGCTTAATAAAATTTCTGCAATGTAAATATATAAAAAATTAAAAAAATTTGCAAGTTTAAAGATAGTCGTTATTCCTTGATAAGTACCAACTTCAAACTTTATTCTTGAGCTTGCTATTAATTGTAGATAGTTGACGCAAATACCACTCGATTGAGCAGGAAATTTCCTATTAAATATATCTCACTTTCATTACGTTTCAGCAATGTAAATATAAAAAAAATCAAAAAAATTCGCAAGTTTAAAGAAAGTTGTTATTTCTTGATAAATACCAACTTCAAACTTCATTCTTGAGCTTGCTATTGACTGTAGATAGTTGAGGCAAATACTGTTAAATTGAGCAGGATATTTTTTATCAAACAAATTTTAGTTTTATGAAGTTTCAGCAAAATAAATATAAAAAAAATAAAAAAAAAAAAATACGCAAGTTTAAAGATAGTCGTTATTCCTTGATAAGTACCATGTTTAAACTTCATTCTTAAGTTTGCTATTAACTGTAGATAGTTGGGGCAAATACCATTCGATTAAGCAGAAAATTTTCTATCAAATACATCTTACTTTTATAACGTTTAACAATTTAAATATAAAAAAATTAAAAAAATGCGCAAGTTTAAAGATAGTCGTTATTCCTTGATAAGTACCAATTTCAAACTTTATTCTTGAGCTTGCTATTAACTGTAGATGGTTAAAGCAAATACCATTTGATTAAGCAGGAAATTTTCTATCAAATACATTTTACTTTTATAACGTTTTAGCAATTTAAATATAAAAAAATTAAAAAAATGCGCAAGTTTAAAGATAGTCGTTATTCCTTGATAAGTACCAATTTCAAACTTCATTCTTGAGCTTGCTATTAATTGTAAATAGTTGAAAAAATACTATTTAATTGAGCAGAAAATTTTTTATTAAATACATCTTATCTTTATAACGTTTTAGCAATGCAAAATATAAAAAAAATTAAAAAATTGCGCTAGTTAAAAATAGTCGTAATTCCTTGATAAGTACCAATTTCAATCTTCAGTCTTAAGCTTGCTGTTAACTGTGAATGGTTAGAACAAGTACCAATCAATTAAGCAAAAAATTTTCTATCAATTAAATTTTATTTTTATAACATTTTAGCAATGTAAATATAAAAAAAATCAAAAAAATACGCAAGTTTAAAGAGAGTCGTTATTTCTTGATAAATACCAATTTCAAACTTCATTCTTGAGCTTGATATTGATTGTAGATGGTTGAAGCAAATACTATTGGATTGAACAGGATATTTTTTATCAAACACATTTTAGTTTTATAAAGTTTCTGCAATGTAAATATATAAAAAATCAAAAAAATTTGCAAGTTTAAAGATAGTCGTTATTCTTTGATAAGTACCAACTTCAAACTTTATTCTTGAGCTTGATATTAATTTTAGATGGTCGACACAAGTACCATTCGATTGAGCAAGAAATTTCCTATTAAATATTTTCTACTTTTGTTACGTTTCAGCAATGTAAATATAAAAAAAATCAAAAAAATTCGCAAGTTTAAAGAGAGTTGTTATTTCTTGATAAATACCAATTTCAAACTTCATTCTTGAGCTTGCTATTGATTGTAGATGGTTGAAGCAAATATTGTTCGATTAAGCAGGATATTTTCTATTAAACACATTTTAAGTTTTATAAAGTTTTAGCAATGTAAATATAGAAAAAATCAAAAAATTACGCAAGTTTAAAGATAGTCGTTATTCCCTGATAAGTACCAAGTTTAAACTTCATATTTGTGCTTGCTATTAACTGTAGATAGTTGGGGCAAATACCATGCAATTAAGCAAAAAATTTTCTATCAAATACATTTTACTTTTATAACGTTTTAGCAATTTAAACATCAAAAAATTAAAAAAATGCGCAAGTTTAAAGAAAGTCGTTATTCCTAGATAAGTACCAATTTCAAACTTTAACCTTGAGCTTGCTATTAACTGTAGATGGTTAAAACAAATATAATTCGATTGAGCAAGAAATTTCCTATCAAATACATTTTATTTTTATAACCTTTCAGCAATGAAAATATAAAAAAAATTAAAAAAATTTGCAAGTTTAAAAATAGTCGTTATTCCTTGATAAGTACCAATTTCAAACTTTATTCTTAAGCTTGCTATTAATCGTAGATGGTTAAAACAAGTACTATTCGATTAAGCAGGAAATTTCCAATCAAATACATTTTATTTTTATAACGTTTTAGCAATGAAAATATAAAAAAAATTAAAAAAATTCGCAAGTTTAAACATAATCGTTATTCCTTGATAAGTACCATATTCAAACTTTATTCTTGAGCTTGCTATTAATTGTAGATGGTTAAGGCAAATACCATTCAATTAAGCAAAAAATTTCCTATCAAATACATCTTACTTTTATAACGTTTTAGCAATTTAAATATAAAAAATTAAAAAAATGCGTAAGTTTAAAAATAGTCGTTATTTCTTGTTAAATATCAATTTCAAACTTCATTCTTGAGCTTGGTATTAATTGTAAATGGTTGAAGCAAATATTTTTCGATTAAGCAGAAAATTTCCTATCAAATACATCCTATTTTCATAACGTCTTAGCAATGTAAATATAAAAAAAATTAAAAAAATTTGCAAGTTTAAAGATAGTCGTTATTCCTTGATAAGTACCAATTTCAAACTTCATTCTTGAGCTTGCTATTATTTGTAGATGGTTGAAACAAGTACCATTCGATTGAGCAAAAACGTTTCAGCAATGTAAATAAAAAAAAATTAAAAAAATGCGCAAGTTTAGAGATAGTCGTTATTCCTTGATAAGTACCCATTTCAAACTTTATTCTTGAGCTTGCTATTAATCGCAGATAGTTAAAACAAGTACCATTCGATTGAGCAGAAAATTTTCTATCAAATACATTTTACTTTTATAACGTTTCAGCAATAAATATATAAAAAAAATTAAAAAAATGCGCAAGTTTAAAGATAGTCGTTATTTCTTGATAAGTACCAACTTCAAACTTTATTCTTGAGCTTGCTATTAATCGCAGATAGTTAAAACAAGTACCATTCGATTGAGCAGGAAATTTCCTATCAAATACTTTTTACTTTTGAATCGTTTTAGCAAATTAAATATAAAAAAATTAAAAAAATGCGCAAGTTTAAAGATAGTCGTTATTCCTTGATAAGTACCAATTTCAAACTTCATTCTTGAGCTTGCTGTTAATTGTAGATGGTTAAAACAAGTACCGTTCAATTGAGCAAGAAATTTCCTATCAAATACTTTTTACTTTTGAATCGTTTTAGCAAATTAAATATAAAAAAATTAAAAAAATGCGCAAGTTTAAAGATAGTCGTTATTCCTTGATAAGTACCAATTTCAAACTTCATTCTTGAGCTTGCTATTGATTGTAGATACTTAAGGCAAATACTGTTTGATTAAACAAAAAATTTCCTTTCAAACACATTTTATCTTTATAACGTTTCAGCAATGTAAATAAGAAAAAATTAAAAAAATTTGCAAGTTTAAAAATAGTCGTTATTCCTTGATAAGTACCAATTTCAAACTTCATTCTTGAGCTTGCTATTGATTGTAGATGGTTAAAACAAGTACCATTCGATTGAGCAGAAAATTTCCTATCGAATACATTCTACTTTTAGAACGTTTTAGCAAATTAAATATAAAAAAATTAAAAAAATGCTCAAGTTTAAAGATAGTCGTTATTCCTTGATAAGTACCAATTTCAAACTTCATTCTTGAGCTTGCTATTGATTGTAGATATTTAAGGCAAATACTGTTTAATTAAGCAAGAAATTTCCTTTCAAACACATTTTATCTTTATAACGTTTCAGCAATGTAAATATAAAAAAATTAAAAAATGCGCAAGGTTAAAGATAGTCGTTATTCCTTGATAAATACAAATTTCAAACTTCATTCTTGAGCTTGCTGTTAGTTGTAGATGCTTAAAGCAAACACCGTTCGATTAAGCAAGAAAATTTCTATCAAATACATTCTATCTTTAAAACGTTTTGGCTATGAAAATTAAAAAAAAATTAAAAAAATTCGCAAGTTTAAAGATAGTTGTTATTCCTTGATAAGTACCATTTTCAAACTATATTCTTAAGCTTGCTATTAATTGTAGATGGTTGACACAAATACCATTCGATTGAGCAGAAAATTTTCTATCAGATACATTTTACTTTTATAACGTCTTAGCAATGTAAATATAAAAAAAATTAAAAAAATTTGCAAGTTTAAAGATAGTCGTTATTCCTTGATAAGTACCAAGTTCAAACTTCATTCTTGAGCTTGCTATTACTAGTAAATGGTTGAAGCAAGTACCATTCGATTGAGCAGAAAATTTTCTATTAAATGCATCCTACTTTTTTAACGTTTCAGCAATGTAAATAAAAAAAATTAAAAAAATGCGCAAGTTTAGAGATAGTCGTTATTCCTTGATAAGTACCAATTTCAAACTTTATTCTTGAGCTTGCTATTGATTGAAGATGGTTGAAACAAATACCGTTTACTTGAGCAGAAAATTTTCTATCAAATACATTTTATTTTTATAACGTTTTAGCAATGTAAATATAAAAAAAATTAAAAAAATTCGCAAGTTTAGAGATAGTCGTTATTCCTTGATAAGTACCAATTTCAAACTTTATTCTTGAGCTTGATATTGATTGTAAATAGTTGAAGCAAATACTATTTAATTGAGCAGAATATTTTCTATCAAACACATTTTAGTTTCATAAAGTTTCAGCAATGTAAATATAAAAAAAAATCAAAAAAATACGCAAGTTTAAAAAGAGTCGTTATTTCTTGATAAATACCAATTTCAAACTTCATTCTTTAGCTTGCTAATAATTGTCGATAGTTGAAACAAATACCATTTAATTGAGCAGGAAATTTTCTATCAAATTCATTTTATCTTTATAACGTTTCAGCAATGTAAATATAAAAAAAATCAAAAAAATGCGCAAGTTTAAAGATTGTCGTTATTCCTTGATAAGTACCAATTTCAAACTTCATTCTTGTGCTTGCTATTGACTGTAAATAGTTGAAGCAAGTATTATTCGATTGAGCAGAATATTTTCTATCAAACACATTCTAGTTTTATAAAGTTACAGCAATGTAAATATAAAAAAAATCAAAAAATACGCAAGTTTAAAAAGAGTCGTTATTTCTTGATAAATACCAATTTCAAACTTCATTCTTGAGCTTGCTATTAATTGTAGATAGTTGAAGCAAATACCGTTTATTTGAAGAAAAAATTTTCTATCAAATACATCTTATCTTTATAACGTTTCAGCAACGTAAATATAAAAAAAATTAAAAAAATGCGCAAGTTTAAAGATAGTCGTTTTTTCTTGTTAAGTACCAACTTTAAACTTTATTCTTGAGCTTGCTATTAACCGTAAATAGTTGGGGCAAATACCATTTGATTAAGCAAAAAATTTCCTATCACATACATTCTATCTTTATAACGTTTCAGCAATGTAATTATAGAAAAAATTAAAAAAAATCGCAAGTTTAAAGATAGTCGTTATTCCTTGATAAGTACCAATTTCAAACTTCATTCTTGAGCCTGCTATTGACTGTAGATGGTTAAAGCAAATACCATTCGATTAAGCAAAAAATTTTCTATCAAATACATCTTACTTTTATAACGTTTTAGCAATTTAAATATAAAAAAATGCGCAAGTTTAAAGATAGTCGTTATTCCTTGATAAGTACCAATTTTAAACTTTATTCTTGAGCTTGCTATTAATTGTAGATAGTTAAAACAAGTACCATTTAATTAAGCAGAAAATTTCCTATTAAATACATTCTACCTTCATAACGTCTTAGCACTGTAAATATAAAAAAAATCATAAAAATACGCAAGTTTAAAGTGAGTCGTTATTCCTTGATAAGTACCAATTTCAAACTTTATTCTTGAGCTTTCTATCAAATGTAGATGGTTAAAGCAAGTACCATTCGATTGAGCAGGAAGTTTCCTATCAAATACATTCTACTTTTATATCGTTTTAGCAATGAAAATATAAAAAAAATAAAAAAATTCGCAAGTTTAAAGATAGTCGTTATTCCTTGATAAGTACCAATTTCAAACTTCATTTTTGAGCTTGCTATTGATTATAGATACTTAAGGCGAATACTGTTTGATTAAGCAAAAAATTTCCTTTCAAATACATTTTATTTTTATAACGTTTCAGCAATGAAAATATAGTAAAAATTAAAAAAATTTGCAAGTTTAAAGATAGTCGTTATTCCCCAATAAGTACCAATTTCAAACTTCATTCTTGAGCTTGCTATTGATTGTAGATGGTTAAAACAAATACCATTCGATTGAGCAGAAAATTTCCTATCAAATACATTCTACTTTTATAACGTTTTAGCAATTTAAATATAAAAAAAATCAAAAAAATAGGCAAGTCTAAAGAGAGTCGTTAATTCTTGATAAATACCAATTTCAATCTTCATTCTTGAGCTTGCCATTAATTGTAGATGGTTGAAACAAATACCATTTAATTGAACAAAAAATTTAATCAAAAAAATGCGCAAGTTTAAAAATAGTCGTTATTCCTTGATAAGTTCCAACTTAAACTTTATTCTTGAGCTTGCTGTTAACTGTAAATAGCTGGGGCAAATACCATTTGATTAAACAAAAAATTTCCTATCAAATACATTCTATCCTTATAACGTTTCAGCAATGTAAATATAGAAAAAATTAAAAAAATTCGCAAGTTTAAAGATAGTCGTTATTCCTTGATAAGTACCAATTTCAAACTGCATTTTTGAGTTTGCTATTGATTGTAGATAGTTAAAGCAAATACCATTCGATTAAGCAAAACATTTTCTATTAAATACATCTTACTTTTATAACGTTTTAGCAATGTATATATAAAAAAAATCAAAAAAATACGCAAGTTTAAAGAGAGTTGTTATTTCTTGATAAATACCAATTTCAAACTTCATTCTTGAGCTTGCTATTAATTGTCGATGATTAAAACAAGTATTATGCGATTGAGCAGGATATTTTCTATCAAACACATTTTAGTTTTATAAAGTCTCAGCATTGTAAATATAAAAAAAATCAAAAAAATACGTAAGTTTAAAGATAGTTGTTATTCTTTAATAAGTACCAAATTCAAACTTCATTCTAAAGCTTGCTATTAATTGTAGATAGTTAAGGCAAATACCGTTCGATTAAGCAGAAAATTTCCTGTCAAATACATCCTACCTTCATAACGTCTTAGCAATGTAAATATAAAAAAAATTACAAAAATTCGCAAGTTTAAAGATAGTCGTTATTCTTTGATAAGTACCAATTTCAAACTTTATTCTTGAGCTTGCAATTAATTGCAGATAGTTGAAGCAAGTACCGTTTAATTTAGGAGGATATTTTCTATCAAATGAATTTTACTTTTATAACGTTTTAGCAATGTAAATATAAAAAAATCAAAAAAAATACGCAAGTTTAAAGAGAGTCGTTATTTCTTGATAAATACCAAGTTCAATCTTCATTCTTGAGCTTGATATTGATTGTAGATGGTTGAAGCAAGTATTATTCTATTAGGCAGAATAATTTCTATCAATAATTGCTTCAATAAAATTTCTGCAATGTAAATATATAAAAAATTTAAAAAATTTGCAAGTTTAAAGATAGTCGTTATTCCTTGATAAGTACCAACTTCAAACTTTATTCTTGAGCTTCCTATTAATTGTAGATGGTTGACTCAAGTACCATTCGATTGAGCAGGAAATTTCCTGTTAAATATATCTTACTTTCATTACGTTTCAGCAATGTAAATATAAAAAAAATCAAAAAAATTCGCAAGTTTAAAGAGAGTTGTTATTTCCTGATAAATACCAATTTCAAACTTCATTCTTGAGCTTGCTATTGATTGTAGATGGTTGACACAAGTACCGTTTGGTTAAGCAGAAAATTTCCTGTTAAATATATACTATTTTTATTACGTTTAAGCAATGTAAATATAAAAAAATCAAAAAAATACGTAACTTTAAAGATAGTTGTTATTCTTTAATAAGTACCAATTTCAAACTTCATTCTAGAGCTTGCTATTAATTGTAGATAGTTAAAGCAAATACCGTTCGATTAAGCAGAAAACTTCCTATCAAATACATCCTACCTTTATAACGTCTTAAACCCGTTTGACACGGTGTCATTTCTTATATGAAATCTTGCATAATTTTTGGTCTTAAAAATAACATAAAAAACAACATCGTTGCAAACAGAAATTTTTGACACAAGAAATTTTATTAAATTTGACGACAATTTTGCTATAAAATGTTCTATAAATGCGCAAGTTATTTGTGTGAAAAATGCGCTGTTAAGGTGCGCAGTAGTGTCATTATTCCGGTAAAATAGAGTCAACCCGAGTAACTTGCCTCTTGTGTATCTAAAAATGACAGAATAGGTCTAGTAATAAGTGAGAATCACCTAAAAAAAAACAACTGTGTGGAAGAGTGAATTGTAAAAGTACAAAGAACAAAGATGTCAAATAATACGCATCTCATAGTGCGCAGAATTGCGGCAACAATTGCTTAACAAACGGACAGTCAGATCAAAGTGTAAAAAATGCGATGCTAATATGAAATGTCGTTTCACATTAGTTAAATATAAAGAAACAAATGTGGGGAATGGAAAAGTGTGATGTGTGATAGTAAGTTGTGGTAGTAGTGACGCGTCAAAAGATGATCATTGTATTTATATAATTTGGATGTGTTGGAACTCCAGTATTATAGCAAGTGCTGTCATAGAAGAATGGAAGGCAGTTGCAGTAAAAATTGTTATAAATTAGCATTATATTTAAAAAAATGTCGCCGATCAGCTGATGTGGGAATTGGATTAAAAATATTTAGAACACGTTCTAAATTTTGTCAAGGTGTCTGTCATAGATAAAGAAGGAAATAGATACTACTCTCTCGCTTCCTCATTGGAAACGCGCGCTTCTTGCTCCATCTCTGAACAGTGGATTCAAGTTCTAAGAAATAAATGGAAAGAAATCTTTTTATAAATTTGGCGCCATATTTAAGTATCACATTACTTATGTTTTCAAAATTATTTTCGCTTTAAACTAAAACTTATCACTCTATAGTGACCAAGTTTTAAACTCGATCACGAAAGAGTGCTAAATCTTAGTTTAAATGCTGTATTTTATATATAACGATTTGCTAGTTTGCACTCGTTTATAAAAAAAATACGAAGTTGTATAAATTAATAAAACACCAAATATGTTTAAAACGTTTTATTACGAAAAACCTACATTTAGGAAAATTGTAATACAATTAATGACATTAGATTGTAAAACCAACTTTAAAAATACAACAATCGGTAGGCTACTATTTTATAAATTTTAAGTATGTAAAGGCATGTGTAACACCAGCATATAATCCAGTGCTAATAGATAAACGTTAATTTATAAGTTCAGTTGATAGTTTTACCTCATCAAACATAAGTACACACAATTTATCTTGCATTCGCTTTTTTGCAACACGTTTTTTTAAATGATTAAAAATTGATTAATTGATGCCAGTATTAAATAGCACTTTAATTAATGTTGCGGTCAAAACTTTTTTTTGATGGCAAGCTAAAGAATTTTGATAAATAAAGATATGCTTTACCACTTTGTTTATATAAAGCTAAAGCAAAAGTTTTATCTTTAACTGTAAATCTTCGGCCCTTTGGTTTGTATTTTTGGTTTTTTAATTGCGACCAGATAAATTGAGCTGTAACGTTATTTACATCATTGAGTTGAGCTAATAAAAAGTCTTTGTTTTGTAAATAATTAATTTTATGTTTCAATGATATTTGACGACATTTTAATTTACTTACAGCTTGTTGTAAATATCTCGCCCTTTTATATAAAGATTTCCCCTCAGCACCAAAGTGGTTTACACGTGTTATGCCAACCGAACGCAAGAGACTGGTTTTCTCTTTCGCTTTTAATTTCAACTCTGAAACAGTAATAAAATCCTTAAGTTAAACTTCTCAAAAGTAGAAAATAAAACGATATTCTGACTCAAAAATGTAAAACATGCAAATGATATGAGCACAGAACTAAAGTGTCTTAATTCCTCAAGTGATTGGGGGATTACTTTTAGTTTCAAGAACTAATGATGTACTTTATTCTTGAAATAGGGGGTAATTCACAAGTATACAGCAAAATTTTAACTCATTATACTATCTAAACGTACCTGTAACAGGCTGAGGAGCAGATGGCAAATTTGGCACGTTAGAAAGTACAGGCATATTAACATAAACAGAATGTTCAACTGGAGAGGCAACTGAGGTTGATGGTTGGTCATCAATCAGTACATTGTTACTCGTCTCCCCAGGCCCACCAGCAACTGAATTTTGTTTGCTTTTTTTTGCCGCATAAACTTTGTCGGATAGCTTTATTACTAGTTTCTCTGGAGCTTCTGCGGATAACGTGCCAGCCCACTGAAGATTGAAGGCTGGTGAAAACCTTTAAACAACCAAAATATAGACACAAAAAGTAAACTAATAAATTTGTACCTGGTAAATGTAATGTGGGGACTGCAAACCCTATCAGCTTCCCATTTGGATTCAGATATCTTTTCTCAAAATGTATAGCACAAACCCACCCCACTTTTTCTTTATTAATCAGTTTGGCTAGGAATTCACCACCTGTTCTTTCAATTCAAAGACGTCTAATCCGTAAATCTGTTGGAAACTTATACCTGTAGGGACACAGTACATTAGACGTGAAAGAAAACTCTATGTTTTATAGTCATGCCATAGCCATGATACATTTGGGTGTGGTTATAATTATATTTTTATTTGCAATTTAATATTTCTTCTTGCGACTTACCTGCGACTAGACGTGTTATTACATCCGAAAATATTACAACGTCTCATTTTCTAGTAAATAATAGCACTACTCAAATAAAAAGTTATACGAAATACGTAATAAAAATTCATTCACAAAAAATGCGCAAAATGACACATAGATGAGAGAATTTAATATATTATGACATGTCAATGACGTGTCATACAGTGTTCTTCTTTATCTCTATGACAGCGTTGCCAACACTAATAAAAAGTTACCAAAGATAACTAAAATCATGTTGGTATTTATAAAGTAACTGTGGTATTTAGTTTCTAGGAAACAGGGGGGGGCTCTAGATCTTTTGCTCCTGCCTTTCACGAAAGATCTAGAGCCCCCCCCTGTCTCCTAGAAGAATTAATTTATTAGGAGAAAAAGGGAGCGTGGTCTTTTGGCATTCTTTGAGAGCAGGAAATTAACTCCGTCATTGATTGGAAACTCAGCTGGCAAACATATTATACAACATATATGTACCACTTGTTCTTATCGTACTATGTACCATGTTTTTTTTTTTATGCGCCCAATTTGGCGCTCTTGTATTGCTTAATCAATATATGTGCCCTTGTGGCACCTCCTTTTTTTTTTTTGTGGTATTTAGTGACTCGAGAGGCATCTATCAACAGTGGAGTGGACTTTAACGCGTTTCCAGCAGTTTTTAGTCAAGTTTCACACCCCTGGTGTCTGTCAAAAGTGCGCACTAAAATACGGAGTGGCAGGTTTAGCGTACAGCGCATGCGTAAGGCGAAAACGTGCAGCGTACAACAGCTGTAGACTGTCATTTTACTTGTTTACTGTTGCCGGCGTGGTGTGAGTGTTCAGGCGGTTTAAGAGGAGTGCTAATTGGGTGAAAAACAATGTCGTGGACGCGTTAACAAGTGCGCCTGCTATTAGATGGATATAAGCGCTATCCATGCTTACAGTATACAGTATTCAAATAAACACGCGCGCCAAACGGCATTAGAAAAAATTTTGGAGGTTCTTAAGCCATTGAGACCCGAAGTAACAATAGCAGAAATAAAATCAAAATTTCATGGGCTTAAAGCCACATTTGTGGCAGAACACAGAAAGTATAAGGAGAGCGTGGGAACGGGGAAAGGAGAAGATGAGGTGAGACACGCATTGTAAAAATTGACAGTACGCGTAAAATGTTGATTTGTTTCAGTTGTATTACCCCAGTTTGTGGTATTACGAAGATCTACATTTTTTGTTGGACCACTTGGAACCGCGTCCATCCAGTGATAGTATAATAGAATCGCAGGACTCACAGGACAGCCAAGAGACATTGCTGGAAAGAGACGATTTTGTACGATACACACTACCTGCATTATGTGCAAGGTATTATATGTATTGTGTTACAGGAACCGTTAGGACAGGCGTTGGAATGCGCTGACCAGGTAGAAGAGTCCTGTGCAAACAGACCAGGTACAAGTACCGGGACCTCGACCTCGGTGCATCACCCTTCCCCTCCGCAGAAAGGGAAAAAGAGGAGAAGGGGTGGAGACAAAACTGATAGTATATTACAGGCGGCATCGGAGACATTAAAGACCCTTTAGCAAACACTTACAATAGAGCCGAACCCCCCAGACGAGCGTCAGGACGATGACACGACATTATCCCGCTTCATCATATCCAAATTAAGACAAATCACGGACGACAATATCCGGTTGGAGGTGGAGCAGCAAATAACGAATTTGCTGTATGCTGCAATCCACCAGTGTCGCCAAAAAAAACAGAACAAGTAAATTTATAAGCATGTATTTTTTAAATAAAGTTATATAAATTCTATAAGACTACAATCTTATTAATGCTGTTAATAATTGCTTTTTTCAATGGCTGTCTCTTGCCAGTGCACACTTCCCATAGCTGAATTAAAAAACGATTTAAATGTGTTGCGGATCTCTCGTGCTTGTGTGCTACTTCGATTACCCGCTTGACGTCCAATGTGTCTTAAGGTTTGTAATTCTGCGGTGTCTTCATTAGCTTCAAGATTCGTATATTGCCGCCCATTGTGAGTTGTCAAAAAATTGTGTAAAACCACAAATGTTAACGTGATTTGTTCTACTTTTTCGACACTTAAGCCAATTCGATTTAAGAGGACACGAAAGCGGTTGGCTAGAATCCCAAAGGCGTTTTCGACAACGCGTCGCACCCTTGAGAGACGGTAATTGAAAATTTTTTCGTCATGGTCCATGTCACGGCTTGGGTACGGCTTCATGAGTTGTTCGGAAAGTAGGGTGATGCCTCCTGTTGGCCTGGTAAGACAGTTGCAAGGGGAATGTGAAGCGTTTGTGCCTCGATCGCGCGTGCAAGTCCACTTTGATTATATACACCCCCATCACTAACGGGACCATTGACTCCCACATTCACGTATAAAAATTTATATTTGGCATCAACTAATCCCAATAAAACTATGCTTTTAGTGCCTTTATAATTGTAATAGAATGATCCCGTGGAAATTGGAGCTCTGAATTCTATGTGACGCCCGTCTAAGGCTCCAAAACAATGGAGAAATTGCCACATTTCGTTAAACTCTTGGCTCACTTTTTCCCACTCGTTGATGTTGCATGGTGCCTACAACCGACAGTGACAGGACCCACCTAATATATTAGCTTATGTATGAACACAAACCTTCACGTGGTGTATTTTGAGCACAGTGTAGATGCTTTTACACACTTCTGGTATAAAACGTAAAATTGTTGACTCGTGGATGCGTGTAGCATACATTAATGACCGAAAGGATTCTCCTGTCGCCAAGAATCGTAATGTTGTTTCTAATCTGTGATAACATTTTTTTAGATTACAAGTACCAAATTTAATAATGCATATAAATGCACCGACCTGTGTCTAGCAGAAACGCTTTCCCTCATTAGTGTATTTTGTTTACTTATGAGGGGCGACACTAACGTTAGTATATATTCAAACTGTTCGTTTGTCATTCGTAAATAATTTTTATAAGCCACAGGATCTTCCGTTCTCAGTTCGTTATCTAACAGGGTTAACACCCCTTTGCCTTTTTGTCTTCTCCGAAGCCATTTTCTGCTCCATAGCTTACGTTTTTGTACTTTTTGTGTAGCAGCCACTACAGTTGCTACACAAAATACTACCCCACATGCTAAATACATTTCTCTGGGTGTAAGCATGCTTTCTGACTATTAATTTCAAAAATTTTAATATGAATGTGAGGTTAGGTATGTCCCTCTTTTACATCAGCACAATATAATCTACGCATGTGCAGTTTGTAACGCAGCAATTCGCGCAGAAATGACACCGTTGCAAACAGGAAAGTGCGTTTTATGAATTTTTTACAGTAAAAATTCAAGGTCAAATGTAAATAAAAATTACAACATTTTTTATATCAAATTTTATGCAAGAAATGACACCGTGTCAAACGGGCTTTAGCAATGTAAATATAAAAAAAATTAAAAAAATTCGCAAGTTTAACGATAGTCGTTATTCTTTGATAAGTACCAATTTCAAACTTTATTCTTGAGCTTGCTATTAATTGCAGATAGTTGAAGCAAGTACCGTTTAATTTAGGAGGATATTTTCTATCAAATAGATTTTACTTTTATAACGTTTTAGCAATGTAAATATAAAAAAAATCAAAAAAATACGCAAGTTTAAAGAGAGTCGTTATTTCTTGATAAATACCAATTTCAATCTTCATTCTTGAGCTTGATATTGATTGTAGATGGTGGAAGCAAGTATTATTCTATTGAGCAAAATAATTTCTATCAAACACATTTTAGTTTAATAAAATTTCTGCAATGTAAATATATAAAAAATTTAAAAAATTTGCAAGTTTATAGGTAGTCGTTATTCCTTGATAAGTACCAACTTCAAACTTTATTCTTGAGCTTGCTATTAATTGTAGGTGGTTAACGCAAATACCATTCGATTAAGCAGAAAATTTCCTGTTAAAGATATACTATTTTTATTACGTTTCAGCAATGTAAATATAAAAAAAATCAAAAAAATTTGCAAGTTTAAAGAGAGTTGTTATTTCTTGATAAATACCAATTTCAAACTTCATTCTTGAGCTTGCTATTGATTGTAGATGGTTGAAGCAAGTATTGTTCGATTAAGCAGGATATTTTCTATCAAATACGTTTTAGTTTTATAAGGTGTCAGCAATGTAAATATACAAAAAATCAAAAAAATTCGCAAGTTTAAAGATAGTCGTTATTCCTTGATAAGTACCAATTTCAAACTTCATTTTTGAGCTTGCTATTAATTTCAGATGGTTGAAACAAATATCGTTCGATTAAACACAAAATTTTCTATGAAATGCATCTTACTTTTATAACGTTTCAACAATGAAAATATAAAAAGAATTAAAAAAATTTGCAAGTTTAAATATAGTCGTTATTTCTTGATAAGTACCAATTTCAAACTTCATTCTTGAGCTTGCTATTGACTGTAGATAGTTGAGGCAAATACTGTTTAATTGAGCAGGACATTTTTTATCAAACAGATTTCAGTTTTATGAAGTTTCAGCAAAATAAATATAAAAAAAATCAAAAAAATACGCAAGTTTAAAGATAGTCGTTATTCCTTGATAAGTACCAAGTTTAAACTTCATTCTTGAGTTTGCTATTGATTGTAAATAGTTGAAGCAAGTATTATTCGATTGAGCAAAATATTTTCTATCAAACACATTCTAGTTTTATGAAGTTTCAGCAATGTAAATAAAAAAAAATCAAAAAAATACGCAAGTTTAAAAAGAGTCGTTATTTCTTGATAAATACCAATTTCAAACTTCATTCTTGAGCTTGCTATTAATCGTAGATAGTTAAAACAAAAACCATTCGATTGAGCAGAAAATTTTCTATCAAATACATTTTACTTTTATTTTGTTTCAGCAATGTAAATATAAAAAAAATTAAAAAAATTCACAAGTTTAAAGAGAGTGGTTATTTCCTGATAAATACCAATTTCAAACTTCATTCTTGAGCTTGCTATTGATTGTAGATGGTTGGCACAAGTAGCATTCGATTGAGCAGGAAATTTCCTGTTAAATATATACTATTTTTATTACGTTTCAGCAATGTAAATATAAAAAAAATCAAAAAAAACGCAAGTTTAAAGATAGGTGTTATTCTTTGATAAGTACTAATTTCAAATTTCATTCTTGAGCTTGCTATTAATTGTAGATAGTTAAAGCAAATAATGTTCGATTAAGCAGAAAATTTCCTATCAAATACATTCTACTTTCGTAACGTCTTAGCAATGTAAATATAAAAAAAATTAAAAAAAATTGCAAGTTTAAAGATAGTCGTTATTCCTTGATAAGTACCAATTTCAAACTTCATTCTTGAGCTTGCTATTGATTGTAAATAGTTGAAGCAAGTATTATTCGATTGAGCAAAATATTTTCTATCAAACACATTCTAGTTTTATGAAGTTTCAGCAATGTAAATAAAAAAAAATCAAAAAAATACGCAAGTTTAAAAAGTGTCGTTATTTCTTGATAAATACCAATTTCAAACTTCATTCTTGAGCTTGCTAATAATTGTAGATAGTTGAAACAAATACCATTTATTAAACAGGAAATACATTCTATCTTTATAACGTTTCAGCAATGTAAATATAAAAAAAATTAAAAAAATGCGCAAGTTTAAAGATAGTCGTTATTCCTTGATAAGTACCAACTTTAAACTTCATTCTTGAGCTTGCTATTAACTGTAAATAGTTGGGGCAAATACCATTTAATAAAGCAAAAAATTTCCTATCAAATACATTCTATCTTTATAACGTTTCAGCAATGTAAATATAAAAAAATTAAAAAAATTTGCAAGTTTAAAGATAGTCGTTATTCCTTGATAAGTACCAATTTGAAACTTTATTCTTGAGCTTGGTATTAATTGTAGGTGGTTGAAGCAAATACCGTTCGATTAAGCAGAAAATTTCCTATCAAATACATCCTACCTTTATAACGTCTTAGCAATGTAAATATAAAAAAAAATAAAAAATTTTGCAAGTTTAAAGATAGTCGTTATTCCTTGATAAATACCAACTTCAAACTTTATTCTTAAGCTTACTATTAATTGTAGATAGTTCATTCAATTGAGCAGGATATTTTCTGTCAAATAGATTTTACTTTTATAACGTTTTAGCAATGTAAATATAAAAAAAATCAAAAAAATACGCAAGTTTAAAGAGAGTCGTTATTTCTTGATAAATACCAATTTCAAACTTTATTCTTGAGCTTGATATTGATTGTAGATGGTTGAAGCAAGTACTATTCGATTGAGCAGAATATTTTCTATCAAACACATTTTAGTTTTATAAAATTTCTGCAATGTAAATATATAAAAAATCAAAAAAATTTGCATGTTTAAAGATAGTCGTTATTCCTTGATAAGTACCAACTTCAAACTTCATTCTTGAGCTTCTTATTAATTGCAGATGGTTGAAATAAATATCATTCAATTGAGCAAAAAATTTTCTATCAAATGCATTTTATTTTTATAACGTTTCGACAGTGTAAATATAAAAAAAATTAAAAAAATTTGCAAGTTTAAATATAGTCGTTATTTCTTGATAAGTACCAACTTCAAACTTCATTTTTAAGCTTGCTATTAATTGTAGATAGTTGAAGTAAATTCCGTTTAATTGAGCAAAAAATTTTCTATCAAATACATCTTATCTTTATAACGTTTCAGCAATGTAAATAAAAAAAAAATTAAAAAAATGCGCAAGTTTAAAGATAGTCGTTATTCCTTGATAAGTACCAACTTTAAACTTTATACTTGAGCTTGCTGTTAACTGTAAATAGTGGGGGCAAATACCATTTGATTAAGCAAAAAATTTCCTTTCAAATACATTTTATCTTTATAACGTTTCAGCAATGTAAATATAGAAAAAATTAAAAAAATTCGCAAGTTTAAAGATAGTCGTTATTCCTTGATAAGTACCAATTTCAAACTTTATTCTTGAGCTTGCTATTGATTGTAGATGCTTAAGGCAAATACTGTTTGATTAAGCAAAAAATTTCCTTTCAAATACATTTTATCTTTATAACGTTTCAGCAATGTAAATATAGAAAAAATTAAAAAAATTTGCAAGTTTAAAGATAGTCGTTATTCCTTGATAAGTACCAATTTCAAACTTCATTCTTGAGCTTGCTATTGATTGTAGGTGATTAGAGAAAATACCGTTCGATTAAACAAAAAATTTCCTTTCAAATACATTTTATCTTTATAACGTTTCAACAATGTAAATATAGAAAAAATTAAAAAAAATTTGCAAGTTTAAAGATAGTCGTAATTCCTTGATAAGTACCAACTTCAAACTTCATTCTTGAGCTTGCTATTGATTGTAGATGGTTAAAGCAAAAACCATTCGATTGAGCAGAAAATTTCCTATCAAATACATTTTACTTTTATAACGTTTCAGCAATGAAAACATAAAAAAAATTAAAAAAATGCGCAAGTTTAAAAAGAGTGGTTATTTCTTGATAAATACCAATTTCAAACTTCATTCTTGAGCTTGCTATTAATTGTAAATGGTTAAAGCAAATACTATTCGATCGAGCAGGATATTTTCTATTAAACACATTTTAGTTTTATAGAGTTTTGGCAATGTAAATATAAAAAAAATCAAAAAAATACGCAAGTTTAAAGATAGTTGTTATTCCTTGATAAGTACCAATTTCAAACTATATTCTTAAGCTTGCTATTAATTGTAGATGGTCGGCACAAGTACCGTTCGATTGAGCAGAAAATTTTCTATCAAATACATCTTACTTTTATAACGTTTCAGCAATGTAAATTTAAAAAAAATCAAAAAAATACGCAAGTTTAATTTCTTGTTATGAGTTGTTATTTCTTAATAAATACCAATTTTAAACTTCATTCTTGAGCTTGCTGTTAATTGTAGATGGTTAAAACAGGTACCGTTCAATTAAGCAGGAAATTTCCTATTAAATACATTCTACCTTTATAACGTCTTAGCAATGTAAATATAGAAAAAATCAAAAAAATACGCAAGTTTAAAGAGAGTTGTTATTTCTTGATGAATACCAATTTCAAACTTCATTCTTGAGCTTGCTATCAATTGTCGATGGTTAAAACAAATATTATGCGATTGAGCAGGATATCTTCTATCAAACACATTTTAGTTTTATAAAGTTTCAGCATTGTAAATATAAAAAAAATCAAAAAAATACGCAAGTTTAAAGATAGTTGTTATTCTTTGATAAGTACCAATTTCAAACTTCATTCTAGAGCTTGCTGTTAATTGTAGATAGTTGAAGCAAATACCGTTCGATTTAGCAGAAAATTTCTTATCAAATACATCTTACCTTCATAACGTCTTAGCAATGTAAATTTACAAAAAATTAAAAAAATTCGCAAGTTTAAAGATAGTCGTTATTCCTTGATAAGTACCAACTTCAAACTTTATTCTTGAGCTTGCTATTAATTGTAGATAGTTAAAACAAGTACCATTCGATTAAACAGAAAATTCTCTATCAAATACATTCTATTTTCATAACGTTTTAGCAATGTAAATATAAAAAAAATCAAAAAAATGCGCAAGTTTAAAGAGAGTCGTTATTTCTTGATAAATACCAATTTCAAACTTTATTCTTGAGCTTGATATTGATTGTAGATGGTTAAAGCAAGTACTATTCGATTGAGCAAGATATTTTCTATCAAACACATTTTAGCTTTATAAAGTTTCTGCAATGTAAATATATAAAAAATCAAAAAAATTTGCAAGTTTAAAGATAGTCGTTATTCCTTGATAAGTACCAATTTCAAACTTCATTCTTGAGCTTGCTATTGATTGTAGATGGTTAAAGCAAATACCGTTCGATTAAGCAAAAAATTTTCTATTAAACACATCTTACTTTTATAACGTTTTAGCAATTTATATATAAAAAAATTAAAACAATGCGCAAGTTTAAAGATAGTCGTTATTCCTTGATAAGTACCAAATTCAAACTTCATTCTTGAGCTTGCTATTAATTGTAGATGGTCGGCACAAGTACCATTCGATTGAGCAGGAAATTTCCTATTAAATATATCCTACTTTCATTACGTTTCAGCAATGTAAATATAAAAAAAATCAAAAAAATTCGCAAGTTTAAAGAGAGTTGTTATTTCTTGATAAATACCAATTTCAAACTTTATTCTTGAGCTTGCTATTGATTGTAGATGGTTAAAGCAAGTACTGTTCGATTGAGCAGGATATTTTTTATCAAACACATTTTAGCTTTATAAAGTTTCAGCAACGTAAATATAAAAAAAATTAAAAAAATTCGCAAGTTTAAAGATAGTCGTTATTCCTTGATAAGTACCAATTTCAAACTTTATTGTTGAGCTTTCTGTTAATTGTAGATGGTTGACACAAGTACAATTCGATTGAGCAGAAAATTTCCTATTAAATACACCTAACTTTTATAACGTTTCAATAATGTAAATATAAAAAAAATCAAAAAAATACGCAAGTTTAAAGAGAGTCGTTATTTCTTGATAAATACCAATTTCAAACTTTATTCTTGAGCTTGCTATTAACTATAGATGGTTGAAGCAAATACCGTTTGATTAAGCAGGAATTTTTCTATCAATTACATTTTACTTTTATAACGTTTCAGCAATGTAAATATAAAAAAAATTAAAAAAATGCGCAAGTTTAAAAATAGTCGTTATTCCTTGATAAGTACCAATTTCAAACTTCATTCTTGAGCTTACTATTAATTTTAAATGATTGAAGCAAGTACTATTCAATTGAGCAAAATATTTTCTATCAAACACATTCTAGTTTTATAAAGTTTCAGAAATGTAAATATAAAAAAAAAACAATTAAATACGCAAGTTTAAAAAGAATTGTTATTTCTTGATAAATACCAATTTCAAACTTCATTCTTGAGCTTGCTATTGATTGTAGATGGCTGTAGCAGATATTATTCGATTGAGCAGGATATTTTCTATCAAACACATTTTAGTTTTATAACGTTTCAACAATGTAAATATAAAAAAAATCAAAAAAATACGCAAGTTTAAAGAGAGTCGTTATTTCTTGATAAATACCAATTTCAAACTTCATTCTTGAGCAAGCTATTGATTGTAGATGGTTGAGGCAAGTACTATTTAATTGAGCAGAACATTTTCTATCAAACACATTTTAGTTTTATAAAGTTTCAGCAATGTAAACATAAAGAAACTCAAAAAAATACGCAAGTTTAAAAATAGTCGTTATTCCTTAATAAGTACTAATTTCAAACTTCATTCTTGAGCTTGCTAATTATAGATGGTTGCAACAAATACCATTTGATTGAGCAGAAAATTTTCTATCAAATACATCTTTTTTTTATAACGTTTCAGCAATGTAATTATTAAACAAATCAAAAAAATACGCAAGTTTAAAAGAGTTGTTATTTCTTGATAAATACCAATTTCAAACTTTATTCTTGAGCTTGCTGTTAATTGCAGATAGTTGAAGCAAGTACCATTCGATTGGGAAGGAAATTTCCTATCAAATACATCTTATTTTTATAACGTTTCAACAATGTAAATATAAAAAAAATTAAAAAAATACTCAAGTTTAAATAGTGTCGTTATTTCTTGATAAATACCAATTCCAAACTTCATTTTTGAGTATGCTATTAATTGTAGATGGTTGAAGCAAGTACTATTTGATTAAGCTATCAAGATATTTTCTATCAATTACATTCTAGTTAGCAATGTAAATAAAAAAAAAATCAAAAAAATACGCAAATTTAAAGATAGTCGTTATTCCTTAATAAGTACCAATTTCAAACTTAATTTTTGAGCTTGCTGTTAATTCTAGATGGTTGAGACAAATACCATTCAATTAAGCAAAAAATTTTCTATCAGATATATCTTATTTTTATAACGTTTCAACAATGTAAATATAAAAAAAATCAAAAAAATTTGCAAGTTTAAAAATAGTAGTTATTCCTTGATAAATACCAATTTCAAACTTTATTTTTGAGTATACTATTGATTGTAGATGGTTGAAGCAAATACTATTTGATTAAGCAGAATATTTTCTATCAAACACATTTTAGTTTTATAAAGTTTCAGCAAAATAAATATAAAAAAAATCAAAAAAATACGCAAGTTTAAAAATAGTCGTTATACCTTGATAAGTACCAAGTTTAAACTTCATTCTTGAGCTTGTTATTAACTGTAGATAGTTGGGGCAAATACCATTCGATTAGGCAGAAAATTTTCTATTAAATACATCTTACTTTTATAACGTTTTAGCAATTTAAATATAAAAAAATTAAAAAAATGCGCAAGTTTAAAGATAGTCATTATTCCTTGATAAGTACCAATTTCAAACTTTATTCTTGAGCTTGCTATTAATCGAAGATGGTCAAAACTAGTACCGTTCGATTAAGCAGAAAATTTCCTATCAAATACATCTTACTTTCATAACGTTTTAGCAATTTAAATATAAAAAAATTAAAAAAATTCGCAAGTTTAAAGAAAGTCGTTATTCCTTAATAAGTACCAATTTCAAACTTTATTCCTGAGCTTGCTATTATTTGTAGATGGTTAAGGCAAATATCATTCGATTAAGCAAGAAATTTTCTATCAAATACATCTTACTTTTATAACGTTTTAGCAATTTAAATATAAAAAAATTAAAAAAATGCGCAAGTTTAAAGATAGTCGTTATTCCTTGATAAGTACCAATTTCAAACTTCATTCTTGAGCTTGTTATTGATTGCAGGTGGTTAAGGCAAATACCGTTCGATTAAGCAGAAAATTTTCTATCAAATACATTTTACTTTTATAACGTTTCAGCAATAAAAACATAAATAAAATTAAAAAATTGCGCAAGTTTAAAAAGAATCGTTATTTCTTGATAAATACCAAATTCAAACTTCATTCTTGAGCCTGCTATTGATTGTAAATGGTTGAAGCAAATACTATTCGATTGAGCAAAATATTTTCTATTAAACACATTTTAGTTTTATAGTTTTAGCAATGTAAATATAAAAAAAATCAAAAAAATACTCAAGTTTAAAGAGAGTTGTTATTTCTTGATAAATACCAATTTCAAACTTCATTCTTGAGCTTGCTATTGATTGTAGATGGTTAAAACAAGTATTATTCGATTGAGCGGGATATTTTCTATCAAACACATTTTAGTTTTATAAAGTTTCAGCAATGTAAATATAAAAAAGAAATACGCAAGTTTAAAAAGAGTGGTTATTTCTTGATAAATACCAATTTCAAACTTCATTCTTGAGCTTGCTATTAATTGTAGATGGTTAAAGCAAATACCATTCGATTGAGCAGAAAATTTCCTATCAAATACATTTTATTTTTATAACGTTTCAGCAATGAAAACATAAAAAAAATTAAAAAAATGCGCAAGTTTAAAAAGAGTCGTTATTTCTTGATAAATACCAATTTCAAACATCATTCTTTAGCTTGCTATTGATTGCAAATGGTTGAAGCAAATACTATTCGCTTGAGCAGGATATTTTCTATTAAACACATTTTAGTTTTATAGAGTTTTAGCAATGTAAATATAAAAAAAATTAAAAAAATGCGCAAGTTTAAAGATAGTTGTTATTCCTTGATAAGTACCAATTTCAAACTATATTCTTGAGCTTGCTATTAATTGTAGATGGTCGACACAAGTACCATTCGATTGAGCAGAAAATTTTCTATCAAACACATCTTACTTTTATAACGTTTCAGCAATGTAAATATAAAAAAAATCAAAAAAATACGCAAGTTTAAAAAGAGTTGTTATTTCTTGGTAAATACCAATTTCAAACTTCATTCCTGAGCTTGCTATTGATTGTAGATAATTAAAACAAGTATTATTTGATTGAGCAGGATATTTTCTATGAAAACATTTTAGTTTTATAAAGTTTCAGCATTGTAAATATAAAAAAAATGAAAAAAATACGAAAGTTTAAAGATAGTTGTTATTCTTTGATAAGTACCAATTTCAAACTTAATTTTTGAGCTTGCTATTAATTCTAGATGGTTAAAACAAATACCATTCAATTAAGCAGAAAATTTTCTATCAGATATATCTTATTTTTATAACGTTTCAACAATGTAAATATAAAAAAAATCAAAAAAATTTGCAAGTTTAACGATAGTCGTTATTCCTTGATAAATACCAATTTCAAACTTTATTTTTGAGTATACTATTGATTGTAGATGGTTGAAGCAAATACTATTTGATTAAGCAGAATATTTTCTATCAAACACATTTTAGTTTTATAATGTTTCAGCAATGTAAATAAAAAAAAAATTAAAAAAATACGCAAGTTTAAAGATAGTCATTATTCCTTAATAAGTACCAATTTCAAACTTCATTTTTGAGCTTGCTGTTAATTGTAGATGGTTGAAGCAAATACCATTCGATTAAGCGAAAAAATTTCTATTAAATGTATCTTACTTTTATATTGTTCAGCAATGTAAATATAAAAAAAATTAAAAAAATGCGCAAATTTAAAAATAGTCGTTATTCCTTGATAAGTACCAATTTTAAACTTTATTCTTGAGTTTGCTATTGATTGTAAATGGTTGAAGCAAATACTATTCGATTGAGCAAAATATTTTCTATTAAACACATTTTAGTTTTATAGAGTTTTAGCAATGTAAATATAAAAAAAAACAAAAAAATACGCAAGTTTAAAAAGAGTCGTTATTTCTTGATAAATACCAATTTCATACTTCATTCTTGAGCTTGCTATTAATTTTAGATAGTTAAGACAAGTATTATGCGATTAAGCAGGATATTTTCTATCAAACACATTTTAGTTTTATAGAGTTTTAGCAATGTAAATATAAAAAAATCAAAAAAATACGCAAGTTTAAAGATAGTTGTTATTTCTTGATAAGTACCAATTTCAAACAATATTCTTGAGCTTGCTATTAATTGTAGATGGTCGACACAAGTACCAATCGATTGAGCAGGAAATTTTGATAAGTACCAATTTCAAATTTCATTCTTGAGCTTGCTATTTATTGTAGATGGTTGAAGCAAGTACTATTCGATTGAGCAGGATATTTTCTATCAAACACATTTTAGTTTTATAAAGTTTTAACAATGTGATTATAAAAAAAATCAAAAAAATACGCAAGTTTAAACATAGTCGTTATTCCTTGATAAATACCAATTTCAAACTTCATTCTTAAGCTTGCTATTAATTGTAGATGGTTAAAGCAAATACCATTCGATTAAGCAGAAAACTTTTTATCAAACACATTTTACTTTTATAACGTTTTAGCAACGTAAATATAAAAAATATTAAAAAAATGCGCAGGTTTAAATATAGTTGTTATTCCTTGTTAAGTACCAAATTCAAACTTTATTTTTGAGCTTGCTATTAATTGTAGATAGTTGAAACAAGCACCATTCAATTGAGCAGAAAATTTTCTTTTAAAAACGTTCTACTTTTATAACGTTTCAACAATGTAAATATAAAAAAAAATAAAAAAATGCCCAAGTTTAAAAATAGTCGTTATTTCTTGTTAAGTACCAAGTTCAAACTTTATTTTTGTGTTTGCTATTATTTGTAGATGGTTGAAACAAGCACCATTCAATTGAGCAGGAAACTTTCTATTGAAGACATTTTACTTTTATAACGTTTCAGCAATGTGAATATAAAAAAAATCAAAAAAATTCGCAAGTTTAAAGATAGTCGTTATTCCTTGATAAGTACCAATTTCAAACTTTATTCTTGAGCTTGCTATTAATTGTAGATAGTTGAAGTAAATACCGTTCGATTAAGCAAAAAATTTCCCATTGAATACATTTAATTTTTATAACGTCTCAGCAATGTAAATATAAAAAAAATTAAAAAAATTCGCAAGTTTAAAAGTAGTCGTTATTCCTTGATAAGTACCAATTTCAAACTTTATTCTTGAGCTTGCTATTAATTGCAGAAGGTTGAAACAAAAACCATTCGATTAAGCAGGAAATTTTCTGTCAAATACATTTTCTTTTTATAACGTTTCAGCAATGTAAATATTAAAAAAATTAAAAAAATACGCAAGATTAAAGATAGTCGTTATTCCTTGATAAGTACCAATTTCAAACTTCATTCTTGAGCTTGCTATTAGCTGTATGTAGTTAAAGCAAATACCGTTTGATTAAACAGGAAATTTTCTATCAAATACGTTTTACTTTTATAACGTTTTAGCAATGTAGATATAAAAAAAATTAAAAAAATGCGCAAGTTCAAAGATAGTCGTTATTCCTTGATAAGTACCAATTTCAAACTTTATTCTTGAGCTTGCTGTTAATTGTAGATGGTTGGCGCAAGTACCATTCGATTGAGCAGAAAATTTTTTAATAAATACATTTTACTTTTATAACGATTCGACAATGTAAATATAAAAAAAATCAAAAAAATTTGCAAGTTTAAAGAGAGTCGTTATTTCTTGATAAATACCAACTTCAAACTATATTCTTGAGCTTGCTATTAATTGTAGAAGGTTGAAACAAGTACCATTCGATTGAGCAGGAATTTTTCTATCAAATATATCTTACTTTTATAACGTTTGAACAATGTAAATATAAAAAAAAATAAAAAAATACGCAAGTTTAAAAATAGTCGTTATTCCTTGATAAGTACCAATTTCAAACTTCATTCTTGAGCTTGCTATTAATTTTAAATAGTTGAAGCAAGTAGTATTCGATTGAGCAGAATATTTTCTATCAAACACATTTTAGTTTTATAAAGTTTCAACAATGTAAATATAAAAAAAATTAAAAAAATACGCAAGTTTAAAGATAGTCGTTATTCCTTGATAAGTACCAATTTCAAACTTCATTCTTGAGCTTGCTATTGACTGTAGATGGTTAAAGCAAAAACTATTTAATTAAGCAGGATATTTTCTGTTAAACCCATTTTAGTTTTATTAAGTTTCAGTAAAGTAAATATAAAAAAAATCAAAAAAATACGCAAGTTTAAAGATAGTCGTTATTCCTTGATAAGTACCAATTTCAAACTTCATTCTTGAGCTTGCTGTTAGCTGTATGTAGTTAACGCAAATACCGTTTGATTAAGAAGGAAATTTTCTATCAAATACGTTTTACTTTTATAACGTTTTAGCAATGTAGATATAAAAAAAATTAAAAAAATGCGCAAGTTCAAAGATAGTCGTTATTCCTTGATAAGTACCAATTTCAAACTTTATTCTTGAGCTTGCTATTAATTGTAGATGGTTGGCGCAAGTACCATTCGATTGAGCAGAAAATTTTTTAATAAATACATTTTACTTTTATAACGTTTCGACAATGTAAATATAAAAAAAATCAAAAAAATTTGCAAGTTTAAAGAGAGTCGTTATTTCTTGATAAATACCAACTTCAAACTATATTCTTGAGCTTGCTATTAATTGTAGAAGGTTGAAACAAGTACCATTCGATTGAGCAGGAAATTTTCTATTAAATGTATCTTACTTTTATAACGTTTGAACAATGTAAATATAAAAAAAAATAAAAAAATACGCAAGTTTAAAAATAGTCGTTATTCCTTGATAAGTACCAATTTCAAACTTCATTCTTGAGCTTGCTATTAATTTTAAATAGTTGAAGCAAGTAGTATTCGATTGAGCAGAATATTTTCTATCAAACACATTTTAGTTTTATAAAGTTTCGACAATGTAAATATAAAAAAAATTAAAAAAATACGCAAGTTTAAAGATAGTCGTTATTCCTTGATAAGTACCAATTTCAAACTTTATCCTTGAGCTTGCCATTGACTGTAGATGGTTGAAGCAAAAACTATTTAATTAAGCAGGATATTTTCTGTTAAACCCATTTTAGTTTTATAAAGTTTCAGCAAAGTAAATATAAAAAAAATCAAAAAAATACGCAAGTTTAAAGATAGTCGTTTTTCCTTGATAAGTACCAATTTCAAACTTCATTCTTGAGCTTGCTATTAGCTGTATTTAGTTAAAGCAAATACCGTTTGATTAAACAGGAAATTTTCTATCAAATACGTTTTACTTTTATAACGTTTTAGCAATGTAGATATAAAAAAAATTAAAAAAATGCGCAAGTTCAAAGATAGTCGTTATTCCTTGATAAGTACCAATTTCAAACTTTATTCTTGAGCTTGCTATTAATTGTAGATGGTTGGCGCAAGTACCATTCGATTGAGCAGAAAATTTTTTAATAAATACATTTTACTTTTATAACGATTCGACAATGTAAATATAAAAAAAATCAAAAAAATTTGCAAGTTTAAAGAGAGTCGTTATTTCTTGATAAATACCAACTTCAAACTATATTCTTGAGCTTGCTATTAATTGTAGAAGGTTGAAACAAGTACCATTCGATTGAGCAGGAATTTTTCTATCAAATATATCTTACTTTTATAACGTTTGAACAATGTAAATATAAAAAAAAATAAAAAAATACGCAAGTTTAAAAATAGTCGTTATTCCTTGATAAGTACCAATTTCAAACTTCATTCTTGAGCTTGCTATTAATTTTAAATAGTTGAAGCAAGTAGTATTCGATTGAGCAGAATATTTTCTATCAAACACATTTTAGTTTTATAAAGTTTCAACAATGTAAATATAAAAAAAATCAAAAAAATACGCAAGTTTAAAAAGAGTCGTTATTTCTTGATAAATACCAATTTCAAACTTCATTCTTAAGCTTGCTATTAATTGTAGATAGTTGAAGCGAATTCCGTTTAATTGAGCAAAAAATTTTCTATCAAATACATCTTATCTTTATAACGTTTCAGCAATGTAAATAAAAAAAAATTAAAAAAATGCGCAAGTTTAAAGATAGTTGTTATTCTTTGATAAGTACCAAATTTAAACTTTATTCTTGAGCTTGCTGTTAACTGTAAATAGTAGGGGCAAATACCATTTGATTAAGCAAAAATTTCCTATCAAATACATTCTATCTTTATAACGTTTCAGCAATGTATATATAGAAAAAATTAAAAAAATTCGCAAGTTTAAAGATAGTCGTTATTCCTTGATAAGTACCAATTTCAAACTTTATTCTTGAGCTTGCTATTGATTGTAGATGGTTAAAGCAAATACCATTCGATTAAGCAAAAAATTTTCTATTAAATACATCTTACTTTTATAACGTTTTAGCAATTTATATATAAAAAAATTAAAACAATGCGCAAGTTTAAAGAAAGTCGTTATTCCTTGATAAGTACCAATTTTAAACTTTATTCTTGAGCTTGCTGTTAATTGTAGATGGTTAAAACAGGTACCGTTCAATTAAGCAGGAAATTTCCTATTAAATACATTCTACCTTTATAACGTCTTAGCAATGTAAATATAGAAAAAATCAAAAAAATACGCAAGTTTAAAGAGAGTTGTTATTTCTTGATGAATACCAATTTCAAACTTCATTCTTGAGCTTGCTATCAATTGTCGATGGTTAAAACAAATATTATGCGATTGAGCAGGATATCTTCTATCAAACACATTTTAGTTTTATAAAGTTTCAGCATTGTAAATATAAAAAAAATCAAAAAAATACGCAAGTTTAAAGATAGTTGTTATTCTTTGATAAGTACCAATTTCAAACTTCATTCTAGAGCTTGCTGTTAATTGTAGATAGTTGAAGCAAATACCGTTCGATTTAGCAGAAAATTTCTTATCAAATACATCTTACCTTCATAACGTCTTAGCAATGTAAATTTACAAAAAATTAAAAAAATTCGCAAGTTTAAAGATAGTCGTTATTCCTTGATAAGTACCAACTTCAAACTTTATTCTTGAGCTTGCTATTAATTGTAGATAGTTGAAACAAGTACCATTCGATTAAACAGAAAATTCTCTATCAAATACATTCTATTTTCATAACGTTTTAGCAATGTAAATATAAAAAAAATCAAAAAAATGCGCAAGTTTAAAGAGAGTCGTTATTTCTTGATAAATACCAATTTCAAACTTTATTCTTGAGCTTGATATTGATTGTAGATGGTTAAAGCAAGTACTATTCGATTGAGCAAGATATTTTCTATCAAACACATTTTAGCTTTATAAAGTTTCTGCAATGTAAATATATAAAAAATCAAAAAAATTTGCAAGTTTAAAGATAGTCGTTATTCCTTGATAAGTACCAATTTCAAACTTCATTCTTGAGCTTGCTATTGATTGTAGATGGTTAAAGCAAATACCGTTCGATTAAGCAAAAAATTTTCTATTAAACACATCTTACTTTTATAACGTTTTAGCAATTTATATATAAAAAAATTAAAACAATGCGCAAGTTTAAAGATAGTCGTTATTCCTTGATAAGTACCAAATTCAAACTTCATTCTTGAGCTTGCTATTAATTGTAGATGGTCGGCACAAGTACCATTCGATTGAGCAGGAAATTTCCTATTAAATATATCCTACTTTCATTACGTTTCAGCAATGTAAATATAAAAAAAATCAAAAAAATTCGCAAGTTTAAAGAGAGTTGTTATTTCTTGATAAATACCAATTTCAAACTTTATTCTTGAGCTTGCTATTGATTGTAGATGGTTAAAGCAAGTACTGTTCGATTGAGCAGGATATTTTTTATCAAACACATTTTAGCTTTATAAAGTTTCAGCAACGTAAATATAAAAAAAATTAAAAAAATTCGCAAGTTTAAAGGTAGTCGTTATTCCTTGATAAGTACCAATTTCAAACTTTATTGTTGAGCTTTCTGTTAATTGTAGATGGTTGACACAAGTACAATTCGATTGAGCAGAAAATTTCCTATTAAATACACCTAACTTTTATAACGTTTCAATAATGTAAATATAAAAAAAATCAAAAAAATACGCAAGTTTAAAGAGAGTCGTTATTTCTTGATAAATACCAATTTCAAACTTTATTCTTGAGCTTGCTATTAACTATAGATGGTTGAAGCAAATACCGTTTGATTAAGCAGGAATTTTTCTATCAATTACATTTTACTTTTATAACGTTTCAGCAATGTAAATATAAAAAAAATTAAAAAAATGCGCAAGTTTAAAAATAGTCGTTATTCCTTGATAAGTACCAATTTCAAACTTCATTCTTGAGCTTACTATTAATTTTAAATGATTGAAGCAAGTACTATTCAATTGAGCAAAATATTTTCTATCAAACACATTCTAGTTTTATAAAGTTTCAGAAATGTAAATATAAAAAAAAAACAATTAAATACGCAAGTTTAAAAAGAATTGTTATTTCTTGATAAATACCAATTTCAAACTTCATTCTTGAGCTTGCTATTGATTGTAGATGGCTGTAGCAGATATTATTCGATTGAGCAGGATATTTTCTATCAAACACATTTTAGTTTTATAACGTTTCAACAATGTAAATATAAAAAAAATCAAAAAAATACGCAAGTTTAAAGAGAGTCGTTATTTCTTGATAAATACCAATTTCAAACTTCATTCTTGAGCAAGCTATTGATTGTAGATGGTTGAGGCAAGTACTATTTAATTGAGCAGAACATTTTCTATCAAACACATTTTAGTTTTATAAAGTTTCAGCAATGTAAACATAAAGAAACTCAAAAAAATACGCAAGTTTAAAAATAGTCGTTATTCCTTAATAAGTACTAATTTCAAACTTCATTCTTGAGCTTGCTAATTATAGATGGTTGCAACAAATACCATTTGATTGAGCAGAAAATTTTCTATCAAATACATCTTTTTTTTATAACGTTTCAGCAATGTAATTATTAAACAAATCAAAAAAATACGCAAGTTTAAAAGAGTTGTTATTTCTTGATAAATACCAATTTCAAACTTTATTCTTGAGCTTGCTGTTAATTGCAGATAGTTGAAGCAAGTACCATTCGATTGGGAAGGAAATTTCCTATCAAATACATCTTATTTTTATAACGTTTCAACAATGTAAATATAAAAAAAATTAAAAAAATACTCAAGTTTAAATAGTGTCGTTATTTCTTGATAAATACCAATTCCAAACTTCATTTTTGAGTATGCTATTAATTGTAGATGGTTGAAGCAAGTACTATTTGATTAAGCTATCAAGATATTTTCTATCAATTACATTCTAGTTAGCAATGTAAATAAAAAAAAAATCAAAAAAATACGCAAATTTAAAGATAGTCGTTATTCCTTAATAAGTACCAATTTCAAACTTAATTTTTGAGCTTGCTGTTAATTCTAGATGGTTGAGACAAATACCATTCAATTAAGCAAAAAATTTTCTATCAGATATATCTTATTTTTATAACGTTTCAACAATGTAAATATAAAAAAAATCAAAAAAATTTGCAAGTTTAAAAATAGTAGTTATTCCTTGATAAATACCAATTTCAAACTTTATTTTTGAGTATACTATTGATTGTAGATGGTTGAAGCAAATACTATTTGATTAAGCAGAATATTTTCTATCAAACACATTTTAGTTTTATAAAGTTTCAGCAAAATAAATATAAAAAAAATCAAAAAAATACGCAAGTTTAAAAATAGTCGTTATACCTTGATAAGTACCAAGTTTAAACTTCATTCTTGAGCTTGTTATTAACTGTAGATAGTTGGGGCAAATACCATTCGATTAGGCAGAAAATTTTCTATTAAATACATCTTACTTTTATAACGTTTTAGCAATTTAAATATAAAAAAATTAAAAAAATGCGCAAGTTTAAAGATAGTCATTATTCCTTGATAAGTACCAATTTCAAACTTTATTCTTGAGCTTGCTATTAATCGAAGATGGTCAAAACTAGTACCGTTCGATTAAGCAGAAAATTTCCTATCAAATACATCTTACTTTCATAACGTTTTAGCAATTTAAATATAAAAAAATTTAAAAAATTCGCAAGTTTAAAGAAAGTCGTTATTCCTTAATAAGTACCAATTTCAAACTTTATTCCTGAGCTTGCTATTATTTGTAGATGGTTAAGGCAAATATCATTCGATTAAGCAAGAAATTTTCTATCAAATACATCTTACTTTTATAACGTTTTAGCAATTTAAATATAAAAAAATTAAAAAAATGCGCAAGTTTAAAGATAGTCGTTATTCCTTGATAAGTACCAATTTCAAACTTCATTCTTGAGCTTGTTATTGATTGCAGGTGGTTAAGGCAAATACCGTTCGATTAAGCAGAAAATTTTCTATCAAATACATTTTACTTTTATAACGTTTCAGCAATAAAAACATAAATAAAATTAAAAAATTGCGCAAGTTTAAAAAGAATCGTTATTTCTTGATAAATACCAAATTCAAACTTCATTCTTGAGCCTGCTATTGATTGTAAATGGTTGAAGCAAATACTATTCGATTGAGCAAAATATTTTCTATTAAACACATTTTAGTTTTATAGTTTTAGCAATGTAAATATAAAAAAAATCAAAAAAATACTCAAGTTTAAAGAGAGTTGTTATTTCTTGATAAATACCAATTTCAAACTTCATTCTTGAGCTTGCTATTGATTGTAGATGGTTAAAACAAGTATTATTCGATTGAGCGGGATATTTTCTATCAAACACATTTTAGTTTTATAAAGTTTCAGCAATGTAAATATAAAAAAGAAATACGCAAGTTTAAAAAGAGTGGTTATTTCTTGATAAATACCAATTTCAAACTTCATTCTTGAGCTTGCTATTAATTGTAGATGGTTAAAGCAAATACCATTCGATTGAGCAGAAAATTTCCTATCAAATACATTTTATTTTTATAACGTTTCAGCAATGAAAACATAAAAAAAATTAAAAAAATGCGCAAGTTTAAAAAGAGTCGTTATTTCTTGATAAATACCAATTTCAAACATCATTCTTTAGCTTGCTATTGATTGCAAATGGTTGAAGCAAATACTATTCGCTTGAGCAGGATATTTTCTATTAAACACATTTTAGTTTTATAGAGTTTTAGCAATGTAAATATAAAAAAAATTAAAAAAATGCGCAAGTTTAAAGATAGTTGTTATTCCTTGATAAGTACCAATTTCAAACTATATTCTTGAGCTAGCTATTAATTGTAGATGGTCGACACAAGTACCATTCGATTGAGCAGAAAATTTTCTATCAAACACATCTTACTTTTATAACGTTTCAGCAATGTAAATATAAAAAAAATCAAAAAAATACGCAAGTTTAAAAAGAGTTGTTATTTCTTGGTAAATACCAATTTCAAACTTCATTCCTGAGCTTGCTATTGATTGTAGATAATTAAAACAAGTATTATTTGATTGAGCAGGATATTTTCTATGAAAACATTTTAGTTTTATAAAGTTTCAGCATTGTAAATATAAAAAAAATGAAAAAAATACGAAAGTTTAAAGATAGTTGTTATTCTTTGATAAGTACCAATTTCAAACTTAATTTTTGAGCTTGCTATTAATTCTAGATGGTTAAAACAAATACCATTCAATTAAGCAGAAAATTTTCTATCAGATATATCTTATTTTTATAACGTTTCAACAATGTAAATATAAAAAAAATCAAAAAAATTTGCAAGTTTAACGATAGTCGTTATTCCTTGATAAATACCAATTTCAAACTTTATTTTTGAGTATACTATTGATTGTAGATGGTTGAAGCAAATACTATTTGATTAAGCAGAATATTTTCTATCAAACACATTTTAGTTTTATAATCTTTCAGCAATGTAAATAAAAAAAAAATTAAAAAAATACGCAAGTTTAAAGATAGTCATTATTCCTTAATAAGTACCAATTTCAAACTTCATTTTTGAGCTTGCTGTTAATTGTAGATGGTTGAAGCAAATACCATTCGATTAAGCGAAAAAATTTCTATTAAATGTATCTTACTTTTATATTGTTCAGCAATGTAAATATAAAAAAAATTAAAAAAATGCGCAAATTTAAAAATAGTCGTTATTCCTTGATAAGTACCAATTTTAAACTTTATTCTTGAGTTTGCTATTGATTGTAAATGGTTGAAGCAAATACTATTCGATTGAGCAAAATATTTTCTATTAAACACATTTTAGTTTTATAGAGTTTTAGCAATGTAAATATAAAAAAAAACAAAAAAATACGCAAGTTTAAAAAGAGTCGTTATTTCTTGATAAATACCAATTTCATACTTCATTCTTGAGCTTGCTATTAATTTTAGATAGTTAAGACAAGTATTATGCGATTAAGCAGGATATTTTCTATCAAACACATTTTAGTTTTATAGAGTTTTAGCAATGTAAATATAAAAAAATCAAAAAAATACGCAAGTTTAAAGATAGTTGTTATTTCTTGATAAGTACCAATTTCAAACAATATTCTTGAGCTTGCTATTAATTGTAGATGGTCGACACAAGTACCAATCGATTGAGCAGGAAATTTTGATAAGTACCAATTTCAAACTTCATTCTTGAGCTTGCTATTTATTGTAGATGGTTGAAGCAAGTACTATTCGATTGAGCAGGATATTTTCTATCAAACACATTTTAGTTTTATAAAGTTTTAACAATGTGATTATAAAAAAAATCAAAAAAATACGCAAGTTTAAACATAGTCGTTATTCCTTGATAAATACCAATTTCAAACTTCATTCTTAAGCTTGCTATTAATTGTAGATGGTTAAAGCAAATACCATTCGATTAAGCAGAAAACTTTTTATCAAACACATTTTACTTTTATAACGTTTTAGCAACGTAAATATAAAAAATATTAAAAAAATGCGCAGGTTTAAATATAGTTGTTATTCCTTGATAAGTACCAAATTCAAACTTTATTTTTGAGCTTGCTATTAATTGTAGATAGTTGAAACAAGCACCATTCAATTGAGCAGAAAATTTTCTTTTAAAAACGTTCTACTTTTATAACGTTTCAACAATGTAAATATAAAAAAAAATAAAAAAATGCCCAAGTTTAAAAATAGTCGTTATTTCTTGTTAAGTACCAAGTTCAAACTTTATTTTTGTGTTTGCTATTATTTGTAGATGGTTGAAACAAGCACCATTCAATTGAGCAGGAAACTTTCTATTGAAGACATTTTACTTTTATAACGTTTCAGCAATGTGAATATAAAAAAAATCAAAAAAATTCGCAAGTTTAAAAATAGTCGTTATTCCTTGATAAGTACCAATTTCAAACTTTATTCTTGAGCTTGCTATTAATTGTAGATAGTTGAAGTAAATACCGTTCGATTAAGCAAGAAATTTCCCAATAAATACATTTTATTTTTATAACGTCTCAGCAATGTAAATATAAAAAAAATTAAAAAAATGCGCAAGTTTAAAAGTAGTCGTTATTCCTTGATAAATACCAATTTCAAACTTCATTCTTGAGCTTGCTATTAACTGTAGATGGTTGAAGCAAATACCATTTGATTGAGCAAAAAATTTTCTATCAAATACATCTTTTTTTATAATGTTTCAGCAATGTAAATATAAAAAAAATTAAAAAAATATTCAAGTTTAAAAAAAGTCGTTATTCCTTGATAAGTACCAATTTCAAACTTCATTCTTGAGCTTGCTATTAATTGTAGATGGTTGAGGCAAGCACCATTCAATTGAGCAGGAAACTTTCTATTGAAGACATTCTACTTTTATAACGTTTCAACAATGGAAATATAAAAAAAATCAAAAAAATTCGCAAGTTTAAAGATAGTCGTTATTCCTTGATAAGTACCAATTTCAAACTTTATTCTTGAGCTTGCTATTAATTGTAGATAGTTGAAGTAAATACCGTTCGATTAAGCAAAAAATTTCCCATTGAATACATTTAATTTTTATAACGTCTCAGCAATGTAAATATAAAAAAAATTAAAAAAATTCGCAAGTTTAAAAGTAGTCGTTATTCCTTGATAAGTACCAATTTCAAACTTTATTCTTGAGCTTGCTATTAATTGCAGAAGGTTGAAACAAAAACCATTCGATTAAGCAGGAAATTTTCTGTCAAATACATTTTCTTTTTATAACGTTTCAGCAATGTAAATATTAAAAAAATTAAAAAAATACGCAAGATTAAAGATAGTCGTTATTCCTTGATAAGTACCAATTTCAAACTTCATTCTTGAGCTTGCTATTAGCTGTATGTAGTTAAAGTAAATACCGTTTGATTAAACAGGAAATTTTCTATCAAATACGTTTTACTTTTATAACGTTTTAGCAATGTAGATATAAAAAAAATTAAAAAAATGCGCAAGTTCAAAGATAGTCGTTATTCCTTGATAAGTACCAATTTCAAACTTTATTCTTGAGCTTGCTGTTAATTGTAGATGGTTGGCGCAAGTACCATTCGATTGAGCAGAAAATTTTTTAATAAATACATTTTACTTTTATAACGATTCGACAATGTAAATATAAAAAAAATCAAAAAAATTTGCAAGTTTAAAGAGAGTCGTTATTTCTTGATAAATACCAACTTCAAACTATATTCTTGAGCTTGCTATTAATTGTAGAAGGTTGAAACAAGTACCATTCGATTGAGCAGGAATTTTTCTATCAAATATATCTTACTTTTATAACGTTTGAACAATGTAAATATAAAAAAAAATAAAAAAATACGCAAGTTTAAAAATAGTCGTTATTCCTTGATAAGTACCAATTTCAAACTTCATTCTTGAGCTTGCTATTAATTTTAAATAGTTGAAGCAAGTAGTATTCGATTGAGCAGAATATTTTCTATCAAACACATTTTAGTTTTATAAAGTTTCAACAATGTAAGTATAAAAAAAATTAAAAAAATACGCAAGTTTAAAGATAGTCGTTATTCCTTGATAAGTACCAATTTCAAACTTCATTCTTGAGCTTGCTATTGACTGTAGATGGTTAAAGCAAAAACTATTTAATTAAGCAGGATATTTTCTGTTAAACCCATTTTAGTTTTATTAAGTTTCAGCAAAGTAAATATAAAAAAAATCAAAAAAATACGCAAGTTTAAAGATAGTCGTTATTCCTTGATAAGTACCAATTTCAAACTTCATTCTTGAGCTTGCTGTTAGCTGTATGTAGTTAACGCAAATACCGTTTGATTAAGAAGGAAATTTTCTATCAAATACGTTTTACTTTTATAACGTTTTAGCAATGTAGATATAAAAAAAATTAAAAAAATGCGCAAGTTCAAAGATAGTCGTTATTCCTTGATAAGTACCAATTTCAAACTTTATTCTTGAGCTTGCTATTAATTGTAGATGGTTGGCGCAAGTACCATTCGATTGAGCAGAAAATTTTTTAATAAATACATTTTACTTTTATAACGTTTCGACAATGTAAATATAAAAAAAATCAAAAAAATTTGCAAGTTTAAAGAGAGTCGTTATTTCTTGATAAATACCAACTTCAAACTATATTCTTGAGCTTGCTATTAATTGTAGAAGGTTGAAACAAGTACCATTCGATTGAGCAGGAAATTTTCTATTAAATGTATCTTACTTTTATAACGTTTGAACAATGTAAATATAAAAAAAAATAAAAAAATACGCAAGTTTAAAAATAGTCGTTATTCCTTGATAAGTACCAATTTCAAACTTCATTCTTGAGCTTGCTATTAATTTTAAATAGTTGAAGCAAGTAGTATTCGATTGAGCAGAATATTTTCTATCAAACACATTTTAGTTTTATAAAGTTTCAACAATGTAAATATAAAAAAAATTAAAAAAATACGCAAGTTTAAAGATAGTCGTTATTCCTTGATAAGTACCAATTTCAAACTTTATCCTTGAGCTTGCCATTGACTGTAGATGGTTGAAGCAAAAACTATTTAATTAAGCAGGATATTTTCTGTTAAACCCATTTTAGTTTTATAAAGTTTCAGCAAAGTAAATATAAAAAAAATCAAAAAAATACGCAAGTTTAAAGATAGTCGTTTTTCCTTGATAAGTACCAATTTCAAACTTCATTCTTGAGCTTGCTATTAGCTGTATTTAGTTAGAGCAAATACCGTTTGATTAAACAGGAAATTTTCTATCAAATACGTTTTACCTTTATAACGTTTTAGCAATGTAGATATAAAAAAAATTAAAAAAATGCGCAAGTTCAAAGATAGTCGTTATTCCTTGATAAGTACCAATTTCAAACTTTATTCTTGAGCTTGCTATTAATTGTAGATGGTTGGCGCAAGTACCATTCGATTGAGCAGAAAATTTTTTAATAAACACATTTTACTTTTATAACGATTCGACAATGTAAATATAAAAAAAATCAAAAAAATTTGCAAGTTTAAAGAGAGTCGTTATTTCTTGATAAATACCAACTTCAAACTATATTCTTGAGCTTGCTATTAATTGTAGAAGGTTGAAACAAGTACCATTCGATTGAGCAGGAATTTTTCTATCAAATATATCTTACTTTTATAACGTTTGAACAATGTAAATATAAAAAAAAATAAAAAAATACGCAAGTTTAAAAATAGTCGTTATTCCTTGATAAGTACCAATTTCAAACTTCATTCTTGAGCTTGCTATTAATTTTAAATAGTTGAAGCAAGTAGTATTCGATTGAGCAGAATATTTTCTATCAAACACATTTTAGTTTTATAAAGTTTCAACAATGTAAATATAAAAAAAATTAAAAAAATACGCAAGTTTAAAGATAGTCGTTATTCCTTGATAAGTACCAATTTCAAACTTCATCCTTGAGCTTGCTATTGACTGTAGATGATTGAAGCAAAAACTATTTAATTAAGCAGGATATTTTCTGTTAAACCCATTTTAGTTTTATAAAGTTTCAGCAAAGTAAATATAAAAAAAATCAAAAAAATACGCAAGTTTAAAGATAGTCGTTTTTCCTTGATAAGTACCAATTTCAAACTTCATTCTTGAGCTTGCTATTAGCTGTATGTAGTTAAAGCAAATACCGTTTGATTAAGCAGAAAATTTTCTATTAAATACATTTTACTTTTATAACGTTTCGACAATGTAAACATAAAAAAAATCAAAAAAATTTGCAAGTTCAAAGATAGTCGTTATTCCTTGATAAGTACCAATTTCAAACTTTATTCTTGAGCTTGCTATTAATTGCAGAAGGTTGAAACAAACACTATTTGATTAAGCAAGAAATTTTCTATCAAATATATCTTACTTTTATAACGTTTCAGCAATGTAAATATAAAAAAAATTAAAAAAATACCCAAGTTTAAAAATAGTCGTTATTTCTTGATAAGTACCAATTTCAAACTTCATTCTTGAGCTTGCTATTAACTATAGATAGTTGAAGCAAGCACTATTCGATTAAGCAGAATATTTTCTATCAAACACATTCTAGTTTTATAAAGTTTCAGCAATGTAAATATAAAAAAAATCAAAAAAATGCGCAAGTTTAAAAATAGTCGTTATTCCTTGATAAGTACCAATTTCAAACTTCATTCTTGAGCTTGCTATTGATTTCAAATGGTTGAAGCAAGTACTATTCGATTGAGCCGGATATTTTCTATCAAACACATTCTAGTTTTATAAAGTTTCAGCAATGTAAATATAAAAAAAAACAAAAAAATACGCAAGTTTAAAAAGAGTTGTTATTTCTTGATAAATACCAATTTCAAACTTTATTCTTGAGCTTGCTATTAATTGTAGATGGTTAAAGCAAATACCATTCAATTAAGCAGGAAATTTTCTATCAAATATATTTTATTTTTATAACGTTTCAGCAATGTAAATGTAAAAAAAATCAAAAAAATACGCAAGTTTAAAGATAGTCGTTATTCCTTGATAAATACCAATTTCAAACTTCATTATTGAGCTTGCTGTTGATTGCAGATAGTTGAGGCAAATACCATTTGATTAAGCGAGAAATTTTCTATCAAATATATCTTACTTTTATAACGTTTCAGCAATGTAAATATAAAAAAAATTAAAAAAATGCGCAAGTTTAAAAATAGTCGTTATTTCTTGATAAATACCAATTTCAAACATCATTCTTGAGCTTAGTATTAACTGTAGATGGTTAAAACAAATACTATTTGAAATAGCAATTAAATGTATCTTATTTTTGTAACGTTTCAACAATGTAAATATAAAAAAAATCAAAAAAATACGCAAGTTTAAAGATAGTCGTTATTCCTTGATAAGTACCAATTTCAAACTTCATTCTTGAGCTTGCTATTTGCTGTATGTAGTTAAAGCAAATACCGTTCGATTAAGCAGGAAATTTTCTATCAAATACGTCTTATTTTTATAACGTTTTAGCAATGTAAATATAAAAAAAATTAAAAAAATGCGCAAGTTCAAAAATAGTCGTTATTCTTTGATAAGTACCAATTTCAATCTTTATTATTGAGCTTGCTATTAATTGTAGATGGTTGGCACAAGTACCATTCGATTGAGCAGAAAATTTTTCATTAAATACATTCTACCCTTATAACGTTTCGACAATGTAAATATAAAAAAAAGCAAAAAAATTCGCAAGTTTAAAGAGAGTCGTTATTTCTTGATAAATACCAATTTCAAACTTTATTCTTTAGCTTGCTATTAATTGCAGAAGGTTGAGACAAGTACCATTCGATTGAACAGGAAATTTTCTATCAAATATATCTTACTTTTATAACGTTTCAGTAATGTAAAAATAAAAAAAATTAAAAAAATGCGCAAGTTTAAAAATAGTCGTTATTCCTTGATAAGTACCAATTTCAAACTTCATTCTTGAGCTTGCTATTAATTCTAAATAGTTGAAGCAAGTACTATTCGATTGAGCAGGATATTTTCTATCAAACACATTTTAGTTTTCTAAAGTTTCAGCAATGTAAATATAAAAAAAATTAAAAAAATACGCAAGTTTAAAGATAGTCGTTATTTCTTGATAAGTACCAATTTCAAACTTTATTCTTGAGCTTGCTATTAATTGTATATGGTTGGCACAAGTACCGTTCAATTAAGCAGAAAATTTTCTATTAAATACATCTTACTTTTATAACGTTTCGACAATGTAAATATAAAAAAAAATCAAAAAAATTCGCAAGTTTAAAGAGAGTCGTTATTTCTTGATAAATACCAATTTCAAACTTTATTCTTGAGCTTCCTATTAATTGCAGAAGGTAGAAACAAGTATTATTCGATTGAGCAGAAAATTTTCTATTAAATACATGTAACTTTTATAACGTTTCGACAATGTAAATATAAAAAAAAGCAAAAAAATACTGTAGTTTAAATAGAGTCGTTATTTCTTGATAAATACCAAATTCAAACTTTATTCTTGAGCTTGCTATTAATTGCAGAAGGTTGAAACAAGTACCATTCGATTGAGCAGAAATTTTTCTATCAAATACATCTTACTTTTATAACGTTTCAGCAATGTAAATATAAAAAAAATTAAAAAAATACGCAAGTTTAAATAGAGTCGTTATTTCTTGATAAATACCAATTTCAAACTTCATTTTTGAGTATGCTATTGATTGTAAATAGTTAAAGCAAGTACTATTTGATTAGGCAAAATATTTTCTATCAAACACATTTAAGTTTTATAATGTTTCAGCAATGTAAATATAAAAAAAATTAAAAAAATGCGCAAGTTTAAAAATAGTCGTTATTTCTTGATAAGTACCAATTTTAAACTTCATTCTTGAGCTTGCTATTGATCCTAAATGGTTAAAGCAAGTAATATTCGATTAAGCAGGATATTTTCTATCAAACACATTCTAGTTTTATAAAGTTTCAGCAATGTAAATATAAAAAAAATTAAAAAAATACGCAAGTTTAAAAAGAGTCGTTATTTCTTGATAAATACTAACTTCAAACTTCATTCTGGAGCTTGCTATTGATTGTAGATGGCTGAAGCAAGTATTATGCGATTAAGCAGGATATTTTCTATCAAACACATTTTAGTTTTATAACGTTTCAGCAATATAAATATAAAAAAAATTAAAAAAATGCGCAAGTTTAAAAATAGTCGTTATTCCTTGATAAGTACCAACTTCAAACTTCATTCTTGAGCTTGCTGCTGATTTTAAATGGTTGAAGCAAGTAGTATTTGATTAAGCAAGATATTTTCTATTGAACACATTCTAGTTTTGTATAGTTTTAGCAATGTAAATATAAAAAAAATCAAAACAATCCGCAAGTTTAAAAAGAGTCGTTATTTCTTGATAAATGCCAATTTCAAACTTCATTCTTGAACTTGCTATTGATTGTAGATGGCTGAAGCAAGTATTATTCGATTGAGCAGGATATTTTCTATTAAACACATTTAATTTTTATAACGTTTCAACAATGTAATTATTAAAAAAATCAAAAAAATACGCAAGTTTATAGATAGTCGATATTTCTTGATAAGTAGCAAATTTAAACTTCATTCTTGAGCTTGCTCTTAGCTGTATGTGGTTGAAGCAAATACCATTCGATTAAGCAGGAAATTTTCTATCAAATAGATTTTACTTTTATAACGTTTCAGCAATGTAAATATAAAAAAAATTAAAAAAATGCGCAAGTTTAAAAACAGTCGTTATTCCTTGATAAGTACCAATTTCAAACTTCATTCTTGAGCTTGCTATTGATTTTAAATGGTTGAAGCAAGTAATATTCGATTGAGCAGGATATTTTCTATTAAACACATTCTAGTTTTATAAAATTTCAGCAATGTAAATATAAAAAAAATCAAAAAAATACGCAAGTTTAAAAAGAGTCGTTATTTCTTGATAAATGCCAATTTCAAACTTCATTCTTGAGCTTGCTATTGATTGTAGATGGCTGAAGCAAGTACTATTTGATTGTACAAGACATTTTCTATCAAACGCATTTTAGTTTTATAACGTTTCAGCAATGTAATTATAAAAAAAATTAAAAAAATATGCAAGTTTAAAAATAGTCGTTATTCCTTGATAAGTACCAATTTCAAACTTCATTTTTGAGCTTGTTATTAATTGTAGGTGGTTAAAGCAAATACCATTCGATTAATCAGAAGCTTTTCTATCAAATATATTTTACTTTTATAACGTTTCAGCAATGTAAATATAAAAAAAATTAAAAAAATGCGCAAGTTTAAATAGAGTCGTCATTTCTTGATAAATACCAATTTCAAACTTCATTTTTGAGTATGATATTAATTGTAGATTGTTGAAGCAATTACCATTTGATTAACCAGGATATTTTCTATCAAACACATTTTAGTTTTATAATGTTTCAGCAATGTAAATATAAAAAAAAATTAAAAAAATACGCAAGTTTAAAGATAGTCGTTATTTCTTAATAAGTACCAATTTCAAACTTCATTTTTGAGCTTGCTGTTAATTGTAGATTGTTGAAGCAAATACCACTCGATTAGGCAGGAAATTTTTTATCAACTATATCTTACTTTTATAACGTTTCAGCAATGTAATTATAAAAAAAAATTAAAAAATGCGCAAGTTCAAAAATAGTCGTTATTTCTTGATAAGTACCAATTTTAAACTTCAATTTTGAGCTTGCTATTGATTTTAAATGGTTAAAGCAAGTAATATTCGATTGAGCAGGATATTTTTTATCAAACACATTCTAGTTTTATAAAGTTTCAGCAATGTAAATATAAAAAAAATTAAAAAAATACGCAAGTTTAAAAAGAGTCGTTATTTCTTGATAAATACCAATTTCAAACTTCATTCTTGAGCTTGCTATTGATTGTAGATGACTGAAGCAAGTATTATTCAATTGACCAGGATATTTTCTATTAAACACATTTAATTTTTATAACGTTTCAGCAATGTAAATATTAAAAAAATCAAAAAAATACGCAAGTTTATAGATAGTCGATATTCCTTGATAAGTAGCAATTTTAAACTTCATTCTTGAGCTTGCTCTTAGCTGTATGTGGTTGAAGCAAATACCATTCGATTAAGCAGAAAATTTTCTATTTAATAAATTTTACTTTTATAATGATTCGGCAATGTAAATGTAAAAAAAATTAGAAAAATGCGCAAGTTTAAAAATAGTCGTTATTCCTTGATAAGTACCAATTTCAGACTTCATTCTTGAGCTTGCTATTGATTGTAGATGGCTAATGTAAGTATTATTCGATTAAACAAGTTATTTTCTATCAAACACATTTTAGTTTTATAACGTTTCAGCAATGTAAATATAAAAAAAATTTAAAAAATGCGCAAGTTTAAAAATAGTCGTTATTCCTTGATAAGTACCAATTTTAAACTTCATTCTTGAGCTTGCTATTGATTTTAAATGGTTAAAGCAAGTAATATTCGATTGAGCAGAATATTTTCTATCAAACACATTCTAGTTTCATAAAGTTTCAGCAATGTAAATATAAAAAAAATCAAAAAAATTTGCAAGTTTGAAAAGAGTCGTTATTTCTTGATAAATACCAATTTCAAACTTCATTCTTGAGCTTGCTATTGATTGTAGATGGCTGAAGCAAGTACTGTTTGATTGAACAAGACATTTTCTATTAAACACATTTTAGTTTTATAACGTTTCAGCAATGTAATTATAAAAAAAATTAAAAAAATGCGCAAGTTTAAAAATAGTCGTTATTCCTTGATAAGTACCAATTTCAAACTTCATTCTTGAGCTTGCTATTAATTGTAAATGGTTAAAGCAAATACCATTCGATTAAGGAGAAAATTTTCTATCAAATATATTTTATTTTTATAACGTTTCAGCAATGTAAATATAAAAAAAATTAAAAAAATGCGCAAGTTTAAATAGAGTCGTTATTTCTTGATAAATACCAATTTCAAACTTCATTTTTGAGTATGATATTAATTGTAGATTGTTGAAGCAATTACCATTTGATTAACCAGGATATTTTCTATCAATCACATTTTAGTTTTATAATGTTTCAGCAATGTAAATATAAAAAAAATTAAAAAAAAACGCAAGTTTAAAGATAGTCGTTATTCCTTAATAAGTACCAATTTCAAACTTCATTTTTGAGCTTGCTGTTAATTGTAGATGGTTGAAACAAGTACCATTCGATTGAGCAGAAAATTTTCTATCAAATATATTCTACTTTTATAACGTTTTAACAATGTAAATATAAAAAAAAAATTAAAAAAATACGCAAGTTTAAATAGAGTCGTTATTTATTGATAAATACCAATTTCAAACTTCATTTTTGAGTATGCTATTGATTGTAAATTTTTGAAGCAATTACCACTTGATTAGGCAGGATATTTTCTATCAAACACATGTTAGTTTTATAACGTTTCAGCAATGTAAATATAAAAAAAATTAAAAAAATGCTCAAGTTTAAAAATAGTCGTTATTCCTTGATAAGTACAAATTTCAAACTTCATCCTTGAGCTTGCTACTGATTTTAAATGGTTGAAGCAAGTAATATTTGATTAAGCTAAATATTTTCTATTAACACATTCTAGTTTTGTAAAGTTTCAGCAATATAAATATAAAAAAAATCAAAAAAATACGCAAGTTTAAAAAGAGTCGTTATTTCTTGATAAATACCAATTTCAAACTTTATTCTTGAGTTTGCTATTGATTGTAGATGGCTGAAGCAAGTATCATTCGATTGAGCAAGATATTTTCTATTAAACACATTTAATTTTTATAACGTTTTAGCAATGTAAATATTAAAAAAATTAAAAAAATACGCAAGTTTAAAGAGAGTTGTTATTTCTTGATAAATACCAATTTCAAACTTTATTCTTAAGCTTGCTATTAATTGCAGATGGTTGAAATAAGTACCATTTGATTGAGCAGAAAATTTTCTATCAAATATATTCTACTTTCATAACGTTTTAACAATGTAAATATAAAAAAAATTAAAAAAATACGCAAGTTTAAATAGAGTCGTTATTTCTTGATAAATACCAATTTCAAACTTCATTTTTGAGTATCCTATTAATTGTAGATGACTGAAGCAAGTACCATTTGATTAACCAGGATATTTTCTATCAAACACATTTTAGTTTTGTAATGTTTCAGCAATGTAAATATAAAACAAATTAAAAAAATACGCAAGTTTAAAAATAGTCGTTATTTCTTGATAAGTACCAATTTTAAACTTCATTTTTGAGCTTGCTATTAATTTTAAATAGTTAAAGCAAGTAATATTCGATTGAGCAGGATATTTTCTATCAAACACATTCTAGTCTTATAAAGTTTCAGCAATGTAAATATAAAAAAAATTAAAAAAATGCGCAAGTTTAAAAATAGTCGTTATTCCTTGATAAGTACCAACTTCAAACTTCATTCTTGAGCTTGCTACTGATTTTAAATGGTTGAAACAAGTAATATTTGATTAAGCAAAATATTTTCTATTAAACACATTCTAGTTTTGTAAAGTTTCAGCAATGTAAATATAAAAAAAATTAAAAAAATACGCAAGTTTAAAAAGAGTCGTTATTTCTTGATAAATACCAATTTCAAACTTCATTCTTGAGCTTGCTATTGATTGCAGATGGCTGAAGCAAGTACTATTCGATTGAACAGGATATTTTCTATTAAACACGTTTTTTTTATAACGTTTCAGCAATGTAAATATAAAAAAATTAAAAAAATGAGCAAGTTTAAAAATAGTCGTTATTCCTTGGTAAGTACCAATTTCAAACTTCATTCTTGAACTTGCTATTAATTGTAGATGGCTGAAGCAAGTATTATTCGATTGAGCAGGATATTTTCTATTAAACACATTTAATTTTTATAACGCTTCAGCAATGTAATTATTAAAAAAATCAAAAAAATACGCAAGTTTATAGATAGTCGATATTCCTTGATAAGTAGCAATTTTAAACTTCATACTTGAGCTTGCTCTTAGCTGTATGTGGTTGAAGCAAATACCATTCGATTAAGCAGGAAATTTTCTATCAAATAAATTTTACTTTTATAACGTTTCAGCAATGTAAATATAAAAAAAATTAAAAAAATGCGCAAGTTTAAAAATAGTCGTTATTCCTTGATAAGTACCAATTTCAAACTTTATTCTTGAGCTTGCTATTGATTTTAAATGGTTGAAGCAAGTAATATTCGATTAAGCAGGATATTTTCTATTAAACACATTCTAGTTTTATAAAGTTTCAGCAATGTAAATATAAAAAAAATCAAAGAAATACGCAAGTTTAAAAAGAGTCGTTATTTCTTGATAAATACCAATTTCAAACTTCATTCTTGAGCTTGCTATTGATTGTAGATGGCTGAAGCAAGTACTGTTTGATTGAACAAGACATTTTCTATTAAACACATTTTAGTTTTATAACGTTTCAGCAATGTAATTATAAAAAAAATTAAAAAAATGCGCAAGTTTAAAAATAGTCGTTATTCCTTGATAAGTACCAATTTCAAACTTCATTCTTGAGCTTGCTATTAATTGTAAATGGTTAAAGCAAATACCATTCGATTAAGGAGAAAATTTTCTATCAAATATATTTTATTTTTATAACGTTTCAGCAATGTAAATATAAAAAAAATTAAAAAAATGCGCAAGTTTAAATAGAGTCGTTATTTCTTGATAAATACCAATTTCAAACTTCATTTTTGAGTATGATATTAATTGTAGATTGTTGAAGCAATTACCATTTGATTAACCAGGATATTTTCTATCAATCACATTTTAGTTTTATAATGTTTCAGCAATGTAAATATAAAAAAAATTAAAAAAAAACGCAAGTTTAAAGATAGTCGTTATTCCTTAATAAGTACCAATTTCAAACTTCATTTTTGAGCTTGCTGTTAATTGTAGATGGTTGAAACAAGTACCATTCGATTGAGCAGAAAATTTTCTATCAAATATATTCTACTTTTATAACGTTTTAACAATGTAAATATAAAAAAAAAATTAAAAAAATACGCAAGTTTAAATAGAGTCGTTATTTATTGATAAATACCAATTTCAAACTTCATTTTTGAGTATGCTATTGATTGTAAATTTTTGAAGCAATTACCACTTGATTAGGCAGGATATTTTCTATCAAACACATGTTAGTTTTATAACGTTTCAGCAATGTAAATATAAAAAAAATTAAAAAAATGCTCAAGTTTAAAAATAGTCGTTATTCCTTGATAAGTACAAATTTCAAACTTCATTCTTGAGCTTGCTACTGATTTTAAATGGTTGAAGCAAGTAATATTTGATTAAGCTAAATATTTTCTATTAACACATTCTAGTTTTGTAAAGTTTCAGCAATATAAATATAAAAAAAATCAAAAAAATACGCAAGTTTAAAAAGAGTCGTTATTTCTTGATAAATACCAATTTCAAACTTTATTCTTGAGTTTGCTATTGATTGTAGATGGCTGAAGCAAGTATCATTCGATTGAGCAAGATATTTTCTATTAAACACATTTAATTTTTATAACGTTTTAGCAATGTAAATATTAAAAAAATTAAAAAAATACGCAAGTTTAAAGAGAGTTGTTATTTCTTGATAAATACCAATTTCAAACTTTATTCTTAAGCTTGCTATTAATTGCAGATGGTTGAAATAAGTACCATTTGATTGAGCAGAAAATTTTCTATCAAATATATTCTACTTTCATAACGTTTTAACAATGTAAATATAAAAAAAATTAAAAAAATACGCAAGTTTAAATAGAGTCGTTATTTCTTGATAAATACCAATTTCAAACTTCATTTTTGAGTATCCTATTAATTGTAGATGACTGAAGCAAGTACCATTTGATTAACCAGGATATTTTCTATCAAACACATTTTAGTTTTGTAATGTTTCAGCAATGTAAATATAAAACAAATTAAAAAAATACGCAAGTTTAAAAATAGTCGTTATTTCTTGATAAGTACCAATTTTAAACTTCATTTTTGAGCTTGCTATTAATTTTAAATAGTTAAAGCAAGTAATATTCGATTGAGCAGGATATTTTCTATCAAACACATTCTAGTCTTATAAAGTTTCAGCAATGTAAATATAAAAAAAATTAAAAAAATGCGCAAGTTTAAAAATAGTCGTTATTCCTTGATAAGTACCAACTTCAAACTTCATTCTTGAGCTTGCTACTGATTTTAAATGGTTGAAACAAGTAATATTTGATTAAGCAAAATATTTTCTATTAAACACATTCTAGTTTTGTAAAGTTTCAGCAATGTAAATATAAAAAAAATTAAAAAAATACGCAAGTTTAAAAAGAGTCGTTATTTCTTGATAAATACCAATTTCAAACTTCATTCTTGAGCTTGCTATTGATTGCAGATGGCTGAAGCAAGTACTATTCGATTGAACAGGATATTTTCTATTAAACACGTTTTTTTTATAACGTTTCAGCAATGTAAATATAAAAAAATTAAAAAAATGAGCAAGTTTAAAAATAGTCGTTATTCCTTGGTAAGTAACAATTTCAAACTTCATTCTTGAACTTGCTATTAATTGTAGATGGCTGAAGCAAGTATTATTCGATTGAGCAGGATATTTTCTATTAAACACATTTAATTTTTATAACGCTTCAGCAATGTAATTATTAAAAAAATCAAAAAAATACGCAAGTTTATAGATAGTCGATATTCCTTGATAAGTAGCAATTTTAAACTTCATACTTGAGCTTGCTCTTAGCTGTATGTGGTTGAAGCAAATACCATTCGATTAAGCAGGAAATTTTCTATCAAATAAATTTTACTTTTATAACGTTTCAGCAATGTAAATATAAAAAAAATTAAAAAAATGCGCAAGTTTAAAAATAGTCGTTATTCCTTGATAAGTACCAATTTCAAACTTTATTCTTGAGCTTGCTATTGATTTTAAATGGTTGAAGCAAGTAATATTCGATTAAGCAGGATATTTTCTATTAAACACATTCTAGTTTTATAAAGTTTCAGCAATGTAAATATAAAAAAAATCAAAGAAATACGCAAGTTTAAAAAGAGTCGTTATTTCTTGATAAATACCAATTTCAAACTTCATTCTTGAGCTTGCTATTGATTGTAGATGGCTGAAGCAAGTACTATTTGATTGAACAAGACATTTTCTATTAAACACATTTTAGTTTTATAACGTTTCAGCAATGTAATTATAAAAAAAATTAAAAAAATGCGCAAGTTTAAAAATAGTCGTTATTCCTTGATAAGTACCAATTTCAAACTTCATTTTTGAGCTTGCTATTAATTGTAAATAGTTAAAGCAAATACCATTCGATTAAGCAGGAAATTTTCTATCAAATATATTTTACTTTTATAACGTTTCAGCAATATAAATATAAAAAAAATTAAAAAAATTCGCAAGTTTAAAAATAGTCGTTATTTCTTGATAAGTACCAATTTTAAACTTCATTCTTGAGCTTGCTATTGATTTTAAATGGTTAAGGCAAGTAATATTCGATTAAGCAGGATATTTTCTATCAAACACATTCTAGTTTTATAAAGTTTCAGCAATGTAAATATAAAAAAAATTAAAAAAATACGCAAGTTTAAAAAGAGTCGTTATTTCTTGATAAATACCAATTTCAAACTTTATTCTTGAGCTTGCTATTGATTGTAGATGGCTGAAGCAAGTATTATGCGATTAAGCAGGATATTTTCTATCAAACACATGTTAGTTTTATAACGTTTCAGCAACGTAAATATAAAAAAAATTAAAAAAATGCTCAAGTTTAAAAATAGTTGTTATTCCTTGATAAGTACCAATTTCAAACTTCATTCTTGAGCTTGCTACTGATTTTAAATGGTTGAAGCAAGTAATATTTGATTAAGCAAAATATTTTCTATTAACACATTCTAGTTTTGTAAAGTTTCAGCAATGTAAATATAAAAAAAATCAAAAAAATACGCAAGTTTAAAAAGAGTCGTTATTTCTTGATAAATACCAATTTCAAACTTTATTCTTGAGTTTGCTATTGATTGTAGATGGCTGAAGCAAGTATTATTCGATTAAGCAAGATATTTTCTATTAAACACATTTAATTTTTATAACGTTTTAGCAATGTAAATATTAAAAAAATTAAAAAAATACGCAAGTTTAAAGAGAGTTGTTATTTCTTGATAAATACCAATTTCAAACTTTATTCTTAAGCTTGCTATTAATTGCAGATGGTTGAAATAAGTACCATTTGATTGAGCAGAAAATTTTCTATCAAATATATTCTACTTTCATAACGTTTTAACAATGTAAATATAAAAAAAATTAAAAAAATACGCAAGTTTAAATAGAGTCGTTATTTCTTGATAAATACCAATTTCAAACTTCATTTTTGAGTATGCTATTAATTGTAGATGACTGAAGCAAGTACCATTTGATTAACCAGGATATTTTCTATCAAACACATTTTAGCTTTATAATGTTTCAACAATGTAAATATAAAAAAAATTAAAAAAAAACGCAAGTTTAAAGATAGTCGTTATTCCTTAATAAGTACCAATTTCAAACTTCATTTTTGAGCTTGCTGTTAATTGTAGATGGTTGAAGCAAATACCATTCGATTAAACAGAAAATTTTTTATTAACTATATCTTACTTTTATAACGTTTCAGCAATGTAAATATAAAAAAAATTTAAAAAATGCGCAAGTTTAAAAATAGTCGTTATTTCTTGATAAGTACCAACTTTAAACTTCATTCTTGAGCTTGCTATTGATTTTAAATGGTTAGAACAAGTAATATTCGATTGAGCAGGATATTTTCTATCAAACACATTCTAGTTTTATAAAGTTTCAGCAATGTAAATATAAAAAAAATTAAAAAAATACGCAAGTTTAAAAAGAGTCGTTATTTCTTGATAAATACCAATTTCAAACTTTATTCTTGAGCTTGCTATTGATTGTAGATGGCTGAAGCAAGTATTATGCGATTAAGCAGGATATTTTCTATCAAACACATGTTAGTTTTATAACGTTTCAGCAATGTAAATATAAAAAAAATTAAAAAAATGCTCAAGTTTAAAAATAGTTGTTATTCCTTGATAAGTACCAATTTCAAACTTCATTCTTGAGCTTGCTACTGATTTTAAATGGTTGAAGCAAGTAATATTTGATTAAGGAAAATATTTTCTATTAACACATTCTAGTTTTGTAAAGTTTCAGCAATGTAAATATAAAAAAAATCAAAAAAATACGCAAGTTTAAAAAGAGTCGTTATTTCTTGATAAATACCAATTTCAAACTTTATTCTTGAGTTTGCTATTGATTGTAGATGGCTGAAGCAAGTATTATTCGATTGAGCAAGATATTTTCTATTAAACACATTTAATTTTTATAACGTTTTAGCAATGTAAATATTAAAAAAATTAAAAAAATACGCAAGTTTAAAGAGAGTTGTTATTTCTTGATAAATACCAATTTCAAACTTTATTCTTAAGCTTGCTATTAATTGCAGATGGTTGAAATAAGTACCATTTGATTGAGCAGAAAATTTTCTATCAAATATATTCTACTTTCATAACGTTTTAACAATGTAAATATAAAAAAAAATAAAAAAATACGCAAGTTTAAATAGAGTCGTTATTTCTTGATAAATACCAATTTCAAACTTCATTTTTGAGTACGATATTAATTGTAGATTGTTGAAGCAATTACCATTTGATTAAACAGGATATTTTCTATCAAACACATTTTAGTTTTATAATGTTTCAGCAATGTAAATATAAAAAAAATTAAAAAAAACGCAAGTTTAAAGATAGTCGTTATTCCTAAATAAGTACCAAATTCAAACTTCATTTTTGAGCTTGCTGTTAATTTTAGATGGTTGAAACAAGTACCATTCGATTAAGCAGGAAATTTTTTATCAACTGTATTTTACTTTTATAACGTTTCAGCAATATAAATATAAAAAAAATTTAAAAAATGCGCAAGTTTAAAGATAGTCGTTATTTCTTGATAAGTACCAATTTTAAACTTCATTATTGAGCTTGCTATTAATTTTAAATAGTTAAAGCAAGTAATATTCGATTGAGCAGGATATTTTCTATCAAACACATTCTAGTTTTATAAAGTTTCAGCAATGTAAATATAAAAAAAATTAAAAAAATACGCAAGTTTAAAAAGAGTTGTTATTTCTTGATAAATACTAACTTCAAACTTCATTCTTGAGCTTGCTATTGATTGTAGATGGCTAAAGCAAGTATTATGCGATTAAACAGGACATTTTCTATCAAACACATTTTAGATTTATAACGTTTTAGCAATGTAAATATAAAAAAAATTAAAAAAATGAGCAAGTTTAAAAATAGTCGTTATTCCTTGATAAGTACCAACTTCAAACTTCATTCTTGAGCTTGCTACTGATTTTAAATGGTTGAAACAAGTAATATTTGATTAAGCAAAATATTTTCTATTAAACGCATTCTAGTTTTGTAAAGTTTCAGCAATGTAAATATAAAAAAAATCAAAAAACTACGCAAGTTTAAAAATAGTCGTTATTCCTTGATAAGTACCAACTTCAAACTTCATTCTTGAGCTTGCTATTGACTGTAGATGGTTGAAGCAAATACTATTTAATTGAGCAGGATATTTTCTATCAAACACGTTTTTTTTATAACGTTTCAGCAATGTAAATATAAAAAAATTAAAAAAATGCGCAAGTTTAAAAATAGTCGTTATTCCTTGGTAAGTACCAATTTCAAACTTCATTCTTGAACTTGCTATTGATTGTAGATGGCTGAAGCAAGTATTATTCGATTGACCAGGATATTTTCTATTAAACACATTTAATTTTTATAACGTTTCAACAATGTAAATATTAAAAAAATCAAAAAAATACGCAAGTTTATAGATAGTCGATATTCCTTGATAAGTAGCAACTTTAAACTTTATTCTTGAGCTTGCTCTTAGCTGTATGTGGTTGAAGCAAACACCATTCGATTAAGCAGGAAATTTTCTATCAAATAAATTTTACTTTTATAATGTTTCGGCAATGTAAATATAAAAAAAATTAGAAAAATGCGCAAGTTTAAAAATAGTCGTTATTCCTTGATAAGTACCAACTTCAGACTTCATTCTTGAGCTTGCTATTGATTTTAAATGGTTGAAGCTAGTAATATTTGATTGAGCAGGATATTTTATATCAAACACATTCTAGTTTTGTAAAGTTTCGGCAATGTAAATATAAAAAAAATCAAAAAAATACGCAAGTTTAAAAAGAGTCGTTATTTCTTGATAAATACCAATTTCAAACTTCATTCTTGAGCTTGCTATTGATTGTAGATTGCAGAAGCAAGTACTATTCAATTAAACAGAACATTTTCTATCAAACACATTTTAGTTTTATAACGTTTCAGCAATGTAATTATAAAAAAAATTAAAATAATGCGCAAGTTTATAAATAGTCGTTATTTCTTGATAAGTACCAATTTCAAACTTCATTCTTGAGCTTGCTATTAATTGTAAATGGTTAAAGCAAATACCATTTGATTAAGCAGAAAATTTTCTATCAAATATATTTTACTTTTATAACGTTTCAGCAATGTAAATAAAAAAAAAATTAAAAAAATACGCAAGTTTAAATAGAGTCGATATTTCTTGATAAATACCAATTTCAAACTTCATTTTTGAGTATGCTATTGATTGTAGATGGTTGAACTAAGTACTATTTAATTCAGCAAGATATTTTCTATCAAGCACATTTTAGTTTTATAACGTTTGAGCAATGTAAGTATAAAGAAAATCAAAAAAATACGCAAGTTTAAAGATAGTCGTTATTCCTTGATAAGTAGCAATTTCAAACTTCATTCTTGAGCTTGCTCTTAGCTGTATGTGGTTGAAGCAAATACCATTCGATTAAGCAGGAAATTTTCTATCCAATAAATTTTACCTTTATAACGTTTCGGCAATGTAAATATAAAAAAAATTTAAAAAATGCGCAAGTTTAAAAATAGTCGTTATTCCTTGATAAGTACCAATTTCAAACTTCATTCTTGAGCTTGCTATTGATTTTAAATGGTTGAAGCAAGTAATATTCGATTGAGCAGGATATTTTCTATTAAACACATTCTAGTTTTATAAAGTTTCAGCAATGTAAATATAAAAAAAATCAAAAAAATACGCAAGTTTAAAAAGAGTCGTTATTTCTTGATAAATACCAATTTCAAACTTCATTCTTGAGCTTGCTATTGATTGTAGATGGCTGAAGCAAGTACTATTTGATTGAACAAGACATTTTCTATTAAACACATTTTAGTTTTATAACGTTTCAGCAATGTAATTATAAAAAAAATTAAAAAAATGCGCAAGTTTAAAAATAGTCGTTATTCCTTGATAAGTACCAATTTCAAACTTCATTCTTGAGCTTGCTATTAATTGTAAATGGTTAAAGCAAATACCATTCGATTAAGGAGAAAATTTTCTATCAAATATATTTTACTTTTATAACGTTTCAGCAATATAAATATAAAAAAAATTAAAAAAATGCACAAGTTTAAATAGAGTCGTTATTTCTTGATAAATACCAATTTCAAACTTCATTCTTGAGCTTGCTATTGATTGTAGATGGCTGAAGCAAGTATTATTCGATTGACCAGGATATTTTCTATTAAACACATTTAATTTTTATAACGTTTCAGCAATGTAAATATTTAAAAAATCAAAAAAATACGCAAGTTTATAGATAGTCGATATTCCTTGATAAGTAGCAATTTTAAACTTCATTCTTGAGCTTGCTCTTAGCTGTATGTGGTTGAAGCAAATACCATTCGATTAAGCAGGAAATTTTCTATCAAATAAATTTTACTTTTATAATGTTTCGGCAATGTAAATATAAAAAAAATTAGAAAAATGCGCAAGTTTAAAAATAGTCGTTATTCCTTGATAAGAACCAACTTCAAACTTCATTCTTGAGCTTGCTATTAATTGTAAATGGCTAAAACAAATACCATTCGATTAAGCAGGAAATTTTTTATCAAAGATCTTTTACTCTTATAACGTTTCAGCAATGTAAATATAAAAAATAAAATAAAAAAATGCGCAAGTTTAAAAATAGTCGTTATTTCTTGATAAATACCAATTTCAAATTTTATTCTTGAGCTTGCTATTAACTGTAGATAGTTAAAGCAAATACCATTTGATTAAACAGGAAATTTTCTATCAAATATTTCTTAATTTTATAACGTTTCAGCAATGTAAATATAAAAAAAAACAAAAAAATACGCAAGATTAAAGATAGTCGTTATTCCTTGATAAGTAGCAATTTCAAACTTCATTCTTGAGCTTGTTCTTAGCTGTATGTGGTTGAAGCAAATACCATTCGATTAAGCAGGAAATTTTCTATCATATAAATTTTACTTTTATAACGTTTCAGCAATGTAAATATAAAAAAAATTAAAAAAATTCGCAAGTTTAAATATAGTCGTTATTCCTTGATAAGTACCAACTTCAAACTTCATTCTTGAGCTTGCTGTTAATTGTAGATAGTTGAAGCAAATACCATTCGATTAAACAGAAATTTTTTTATCAAATATATTTTACTTTTATAACGTTTCAGCAATGTAAATATAAAAAAAATTAAAAAAATGCGCAAGTTTAAAAAGTCGTTATTCCTTGGTAAGTACCAACTTCAAACTTCATTTTTGAGCTTGCTATTGATTTTAAATGGTTGGGGCAAGTACTATTCGATTGAGCAGGATATTTTCTATCAAACACATACTAGTTTTATAAAGTTTTAGAAATGTAAATATAAAAAAAAATAAAAAAATGCGTAAGTTTAATAATAGTCGTTATTCCTTGATAAGTACCAATTTCAAACTTCATTCTTGAGCTTGCTATTGATTGTAGATAGCTAATGTAAGTATTATTCGATTAAGCAAGATATTTTCTATCAAACACATTTTAGTTTTATAACGTTTCAGCAATGTAAATATAAAAAAATTAAAAAAATGCGCAAGTTTAAAAATAGTCGTTATTCCTTGATAAGTACCAATTTTAAACTTCATTCTTGAGCTTGCTATTAAATGTAAAGGGTTAAAGCAAATACCGTTCGATTAAGCAGGAAATTTTCTATTAAATATATCTTACTTTTATAACGTTTCAGCAATGTAAATATAAAAAAAATTAAATAAATACGCAAGTTTAAAAAGAGTCGTTATTTCTTGATAAATACCAACTTCAAACTTCATTCCTGAGCTTGCTATTAATTGTGGATGGTTGAAACAAATATCGTTCGATTAAGCAAAAAATTTTCTATCAAATATATCTTATTTTTATAACGTTTCAGCAATGTAAATATAAAAAAAATCAAAAAAATACGCAAGTTTAAAGATAGTCGTTATTTCTTGATAAGTACCAATTTCAAAATTTATTCTTGAGCTTTCTATAAATTGTAGATGGTTAAAACAAAAACCATTCGATTGACCGAAAAATTTTGTATTAAATACTATAATAAGTTTAAAAATAGTTGTTATTTCTTGATAAGTACCAATTTCAAACTTTATTCTTGAGCTTGCTATTAACTATAGATGGTTGAAACAAATACCATTTGATTGAGCAGGAAATTTTCTATCAAATACATTTTTTTTATAACGTTTCAACAATGTAAATATTACAAAAATCAAAAAAATACGCAAGTTTAAAGAGAGTTGTAATTTCTTGATAAAAACCAATTTTAAACTTTATTCTTGAGCTTGCTATTAATTGCAGATTGTTGAAATAAGTACCATTTGATTGAGCAGAAAATTTTCTAGCAAATACAGCTTACCTTTATACCGTTTCAGCAATGTAATTATAAAAAAAATCAAAACAATCCACAAGTTTAAAAAGAGTCGTTATTTCTTGATAAATGCCAATTTCAAACTTCATTCTTGAACTTGCTATTGATTGTAGATGGCTGAAGCAAGTATTATTCGATTGAGCAGGATATTTTCTATTAAACACATTTAATTTTTGTAAGGTTTCAGCCATGTAATTATTAAAAAAATCAAAAAAATACGCAAGTTTATAGATAGTCGATATTTCTTGATAAGTAGCAATTTTAAACTTCATTCTTAAGCTTGCTCTTAGCTGTATGTGGTTGAAGCAAATACCATTCGATTAAGCAGGAAATTTTCTATCAAATAGATTTTACTTTTATAACGTTTCAGCAATGTAAATATAAAAAAAATTAAAAAAATGCGCAAGTTTAAAAACAGTCGTTATTCCTTGATAAGTACCAATTTCAAACTTCATTCTTGAGCTTGCTATTGATTTTAAATGGTTGAAGCAAGTAATATTCAATTGAGCAGGATATTTTCTATTAAACACGTTCTAGTTTTATAAAGTTTCAGCAATGTAAATATAAAAAAAATCAAAAAAATACGCAAGTTTAAAAAGAGTCGTTATTTCTTGATAAATACCAATTTCAAACTTCATTCTTGAGCTTGCTATTGATTGTAGATGGCTGAAGCAAGTACTATTTGATTGAACAAGACATTTTCTATCAAACACATTTTAGTTTTATAACGTTTCAGCAATGTAATTATAAAAAAAATTAAAAAAATGTGCAAGTTTAAAAATAGTCGTTATTCCTTGATAAGTACCAATTTCAAACTTCATTCTTGAGCTTGCTATTAATTGTAAATGGTTAAAGCAAATACCATTTGATTAATCAAAAACTTTTCTATCAAATTTATTTTACTTTTATAACGTTTCAGCAATGTAAATATAAAAGAAATTAAAAAAATGCGCAAGTTTAAATAGAGTCGTTATTTCTTGATAAATACCAATTTCAAACTTCATTTTTGAGTATGATATTAATTGTAGATTGTTGAAACAATTACCATTTGATTAACCAGGATATTTTCTATCAAACATATTTTAGTTTTATAATGTTTCAGCAATGTAAATATAAAAAAAATTAAAAAAAAACGCAAGTTTAAAGATAGTCGTTATTCCTTAATAAGTACCAATTTCAAACTTCATTTTTGAGTATGATATTAATTGTAGATTGTTAAAGCAATTACCATTTGATTAACCAGGATATTTTCTATCAAACACATTTTAGTTTTATAAAGTTTCAGCAATGTAAATATAAAAAAAATTAAAAAAAAACGCAAGTTTAAAGATAGTCGTTATTCCTTAATAAGTACCAATTTCAAACTTCATTTTTGAGCTTGCTGTTAATTGTAGATGGTCGAAACAAGTACTATTCGATTGAGCAGAAAATTTTCTATTAAATATATTCTACTTTTATAACGTTTTAACAATGTAAATATAAAAAAAAATTAAAAAAATACGCAAGTTTAAATAGAGTCGTTATTTATTGATAAATACCAATTTCAAACTTTATTTTTGAGTATGCTATTGATTGTAAATTTTTGAAGCAATTACCATTTGATAAGCAGGATATTTTCTATCAAACACATTTTAGTTTTATAATGTTTCAAGAATGTAAATATAAAAAAAATTAAAAAAATACGCAAGTTTAAAAATAGTCGTTATTCCTTAATAAGTACAAATTTCAAACTTCATTTTTGAGCTTGCTGTTAATTGTAGATGGTTAATGCAAAAACCATTCGATTAAGCAGAAAATTTTTTATTAACTATATCTTACTTTTATAACGTTTCAGCAATGTAAATATAAAAAAAATTTAAAAAATGCGCAAGTTTAAAAATAGTCGTTATTACTTGATAAGTACCAATTTTAAACTTCATTCATGAGCTTGCTATTGATTTTAAATGGTTAAAGCAAGTAATATTCGATTAAGCAGGATATTTTCTATCAAACACATTCTAGTTTTATAAAGTTTCAGCAATGTAAATATAAAAAAAATTAAAAAAATACGCAATTTTAAAAAGAGTCGTTATTTCTTGATAAATACCAATTTCAAACTTCATTCTTGAGCTTGCTATTGATTGTAGATGGCTGAAGCAAGTATTATGCGATTAAGCAGGATATTTTCTATCAAACACGTGTTAGTTTTGTAACGTTTCAGCAATGTAAATATAAAAAAATTAAAAAAATGCTCAAGTTTAAAAATAGTCGTTATTCCTTGATAAGTACCAATTTCAAACTTTATTCTTGAGCTAGCTACTGATTTTAAATGGTTGAAGCAAGTAATATTTGATTAAGCAAAATATTTTCTATTAAACACATTCTAGTTTTGTAAAGTTTCAGCAATGTAAATATAAAAAAAATCAAAAAAATACGCAAGTTTAAAAAGAGTCGTTATTTCTTGATAAATACCAATTTCAAACTTCATTCTTGAGCTTGCTATTGATTGTAGATGGCTGAAGCAAGTATTATTCGATTGAGCAAGATATTTTCTATTAAACACATTTAATTTTTATAACGTTTTAGCAACGTAAATATTAAAAAAATCAAAAAAATACGCAAGTTTATAGATAGTCGATATTCCTTGATAAGTAGCAATTTTAGTAGCAATTTAACAATTTTACTTTTATAATGTTTCGGCAATGTAAATATAAAAAAAATTAGAAAAATGCGCAAGTTTAAAAATAGTCGTTATTCCTTGATAAGTACCAATTTCAGACTTCATTCTTGAGCTTGCTATTGATTTTAAATGGTTAAAGCAAGTAATATTTGATTGAAGAGGATATTTTATATCAAACACATTCTAGTTTTGTAAAGTTTCAGCAATGTAAATATAAAAAAAATCAAAAAAATACGCAAGTTTAAAAAGAGTCGTTATTTCTTGATAAATACCAATTTCAAACTTCATTCTTGAGCTTGCTATTGACTGTAGATGGCTGAAGCAAGTACTATTCGATTAAACAGGACATTTTCTATCAAACACATTTTAGTTTTATATCGTTTCAGCAATGTAATTATAAAAAAAATTAAAAAAATGCGCAAGTTTATAAATAGTCGTTATTTCTTGATAAGTACCAATTTCAAACTTCGTTCTTGAGCTTGCTATTAATTGTAAATGGTTAAAGCAAACACCATTTGATTAAGCAGAAAATTTTCTATCAAATATATTTTACTTTTATAACGTTTCAGCAATGTAAATATAAAAAAAATTAAAAAAATGCGCAAGTTTAAAAATAGTCGTTATTTCTTGATAAGTACCAATTTCAAACTTTATTCTTGAGCTTGCTATTAATTATAGATGGTTGAAACAAATACCATTTGATTGAGCAAAAAATTTTCTTAAAATACATTTTTTTATAACGTTTCAGCAATGTAAATATAAAAAAATCAAAAAAATACTCAAGTTTAAAGAGAGTTGTTATTTCTTGATAAATACCAATTTCAAACTTTATTCTTAAGCTTGCTATTAATTGCAGATGGTTGAAATAAGTACCATTTGATTGAGCAGAAAATTTTCTATCAAATATATCCTACTTTCATAACGTTTTAGCAATGTAAATATAAAAAAAAATTAAAAAAAAGCGCAAGTTTAAAAATAGTCGTTATTTCTTGATAAGTACCAATTTTAAACTTCATTATTGAGCTTGCTATTGATTGTAGATGGCTGAAGCAAGTATTATGCGATTAAGCAGGATATTTTCTATCAAACACATGTTAGCTTTATAACGTTTCAGCAATGTAAATATAAAAAAAATTAAAAAAATGCGCAAGTTTAAAAATAGTCGTTATTCTTTGATAAGTACCAACTTCAAACTTCATTCTTGAGCTTGCTACTGATTTTAAATGGTTGAAGCAAGTAATATTTGATTAAGCAAAATATTTTCTATTAAACACATTCTAGTTTTGTAAAGTTTCAGCAATGTAAATATAAAAAAAATCAAAAAAATCCGCAAGTTTAAAAAGAGTAGTTATTTCTTGATAAATACCAATTTCAAACTTCATTCTTGAGCTTGCTATTAATTGTAGATGGCTGAAGCAAGTATTATGCGATTAAGCAGGATATTTTCTATTAACTACATTTAATTTTTATAACGTTTTAGCAATGTAAATATTAAAAAAATCAAAAAAATACGCAAGTTTATAGATAGTCGATATTCCTTGATAAGTAGCAATTTTAAACTTCATTCTTGAGCTTGCTCTTAGCTGTATGTGGTTGAAGCAAATACCATTCGATTAAGCAGGAAATTTTCTATTTAATAAATTTTACTTTTATAATGATTCGGCAATGTAAATATAAAAAAAATTAGAAAAATGCGCAAGTTTAAAAATAGTCGTTATTCCTTGATAAGTACCAATTTCAGACTTCATTCTTGAGCTTGCTATTGATTTTAAATGGTTGAAGAAAGTAATATTTGATTGAAGAGGATATTTTATATCAAACGCATTTTAGTTTTGTGAAGTTTCAGCAATGTAAATATAAAAAAAATCAAAAAAATCCGCAAGTTTAAAAAGAGTCGTTATTTCTTGATAAATACCAATTTCAAACTTCATTCTTGAACTTGCTATTGATTGTAGATGGCTGAAGCAAGTATTATTCGATTGAGCAGGATATTTTCTATTAAACACAATTAATTTTTATAACGTTTCAGCAATGTAATTATTAAAAAAATCAAAAAAATACCCAAGTTTATAGATAGTCGATATTCCTTGATAAGTAGCAATTTTAAACTTCATTCTTGAGCTTGCTCTTAGCTGTATGTGGTTGAAGCAAATACCATTCGATTAAGCAGGAAATTTTCTATCAAATAAATTTTACTTTTATAACGTTTCAGCAATGTAAATATAAAAAAAATTAAAAAAATGCGCAAGTTTAAAAATAGTCGTTATTCCTTGATAAGTACCAATTTCAAACTTCATTCTTGAGCATGCTATTGATTTTAAATGGTTGAAGCAAGTAATATTCGATTGAGCAGGATATTTTCTATTAAAAACATTCTAGTTTTATAAGGTTTCAGCAATGTAAATATAAAAAAAAATCAAAAAAATACGCAAGTTTAAAAAGAGTCGTTATTTCTTGATAAATACCAATTTCAAACTTCATTCTTGAGCTTGCTATTGATTGTAGATGGCTGAAGCAAGTACTATTTGATTGAACAAGACATTTTCTATCAAACACATTTTAGTTTTATAACGTTTCAGCAATGTAATTATAAAAAAAATTAAAAAAATGCGCAAGTTTAAAAATAGTCGTTATTCCTTGATAAGTACCAATTTCAAACTTCATTCTTGAGCTTGCTATTAATTGTAAATGGTTAAAGCAAATACCATTCGATTAAGGAGAAAATTTTCTATCAAATATATTTTACTTTTATAAGGTTTCAGCAATGTAAATATAAAAAAAATTAAAAAAATGCGCAAGTTTAAATAGAGTCGTTATTTCTTGATAAATACCAATTTCAAACTTCATTTTTGAGTATGATATTAATTGTAGATTGTTGAAGCAATTACCATTTGATTAACCAGGATATTTTCTATCAAACACATTTTAGTTTTATAATGTTTCAGCAATGTAAATATAAAAAAAATTAAAAAAAAAACGCAAGTTTAAAGATAGTCGTTATTCCTTAATAAGTACCAATTTCAAACTTCATTTTTGAGTATGATATTAATTGTAGATTGTTGAAGCAATTACCATTTGATTAACCAGGATATTTTCTATCAAACACATTTTAGTTTTATAATGTTTCAGCAATGTAAATATAAAAAAAATTTAAAAAACGCAAGTTTAAAGATAGTCGTTATTCCTAAATAAGTACCAATTTCAAACTTTATTTTTGAGCTTGCTGTTAATTGTAGATGGTTGAAACAAGTACCATTCGATTGAGCAGAAAATTTTCTATCAAATATATTCTACTTTTATAACGTTTTAACAATGTAAATATAAAAAAAAAATTAAAAAAGTACGCAAGTTTAAATAGAGTCGTTATTTATTGATAAATACCAATTTCAAACTTCATTTTTGAGTATGCTATTGATTGTAAATTTTTGGAGCAATTACCATTTGATTAGGCAGGATATTTTTTATCAAACACATTTTAGCTTTATAATGTTTCAACAATGTAAATATAAAAAAAATTAAAAAAAATACGCAAGTTTAAAATAGTCGTTATTCCTTAATAAGTACCAATTTCAAACTTCATTTTTGAGCTTGCTGTTAACTGTAGATGGTTGAAACAAGTACCATTCGATTGAGCAGAAAATTTTCTATCAAATATATTCTACTTTTATAACGTTTTAACAATGTAAATATAAAAAAAAATTTAAAAATTGCGCAAGTTTAAAAATAGTCGTTATTCCTTGATAAGTACCAATTTTAAACTTCATTCTTGAGCTTGCTATTGATTTTAAATGGTTAAAGCAAGTAATATTCGATTGAGCAGAATATTTTCTATTAAACACATTCTAGTTTCATAAAGTTCCAGGAATGTAAATATAAAAAAAATTAAAAAAATACCCAAGTTTAAAAAGAGTCGTTATTTCTTGATAAATACCAATTTCAAACTTCATTCTTGAGCTTGCTATTGATTGTAGATGGCCGAAGCAAGTATTATGCGATTAAGCAGGATATTTTCTATCAAACACATTTTAGTTTTATAACGTTTCAACAATGTAAATATAAAAAAAATTAAAAAAATACGCAAGTTTAAAAATAGTCGTTATTCCTTGATAAGTACCAATTTCAAACTTCATTCTTGAGCTTGCTACTGATTTTAAATGGTTGAAGCAAGTAATATTTAATTAAACAAGATATTTTCTATTAAACACATTCTTGTTTTGTTTAGTTTCAGCAATGTAAATATAAAAAAAATCAAAAAAATCCGCAAGTTTAAAAAGAGTCGTTATTTCTTGATGAATACCAATTTCAAACTTCATTCTTGAACTTGCTATTGATTGTAGATGGCTGAAGCAAGTATTATTCGATTGAGCAGGATATTTTTTATTAAACACATTTAATTTTTATAACGTTTCAGCAATGTAATTATTAAAAAAATCAAAAAAATACGCAAGTTTATAGATAGTCGATATTCCTTGATAAGTAGCAATTTTAAACTTCATCCTTAAGCTTGCTCTTAGCTGTATGTGGTTGAAGCAAATACCATTCGATTATGCAGGAAATTTTCTATCAAATATATTCTACTTTTATAACGTTTTAACAATGTAAATATAAAAAAAAATTAAAAAAATACGCAAGTTTAAATAGAGTCGTTATTTATTGATAAATACCAATTTCAAACTTCATTTTTGGGTATGCTATTGATTGTAAATTTTTGAAGCAATTACCATTTTATTAGGCAGGATATTTTCTATCAAACACATTTTAGTTTTATAATGTTTCAGCAATGTAATTATAAAAAAAATTAAAAAAAAGCGCAAGTTTAAAGATAGTCGTTATTCCTTAATAAGTACCAATTTCAAACTTTATTTTTGAGCTTGCTGTTAATTGTAGACAGTTGAAGCAAATACCATTCGATTAAACAGAAAATTTTTTATCAAATATATCTTACTTTTATAACGTTTCAGCAATATAAATAAAAAAAAAATTAAAAAAATACGCAAGTTTAAAAAGAGTCGTTATTTCTTGATAAATACTAATTTCAAACTTCATTTTTGAGCTTGATAACAATTGTAGATGGTTGAAACAAATACTATTCGATTAAGCAGAAAATTTTCTATCAAATGTATTTTATTTTTATAACGTTTCGGCAATGTAAATATAAAAAAAATCAAAAAAATGCGCAAGTTTATAAAGAGTCGTTATTTCTTGATAAATACCATATTCAAACTTCATTCTTGAGCTTGCTATTAATTGTAGATGGCTGAAGCAAGTATTATTTGATTGAGCAGGATATTTTCTATCAAACACATTTTTTCTATAACGTTTCAGCAATGTAAATATTAAAAAAATCAAAAAAATACGCAAGTTTAAAGAGAGTTGTTATTTCTTGATAAATACCAATTTCAAACTTTATTCTTGAGCTTGCTATTAATTGCAGATGGTTGAAACAAGTACTACTCGATTGAGCAGGAAATTTTCTATTAAATACATTCTACTTTTATAATGTTTTAGCAATGTAAATATAAAAAAAATTAAAAAAATACGCAAGTTTAAATAGAGTCGTTATTTATTGATAAATACCAATTTCAAACTTCATTTTTGAGTATGCTATTGATTGTAAATTTTTGGAGCAATTACCATTTGATTAGGCAGGATATTTTCTATCAAACACATTTTAGTTTTATAATGTTTCAACAATGTAAATATAAAAAAAATTAAAAAAATACGCAAGTTTAAAGATAGTCGTTATTCCTTAATAAGTACCAATTTCAAACTTCATCTTTGAGCTTGCTGTTATTGTAGATGGTTGAAGCAAATACCACTCGATTAAGCAGAAAATTTTTCATCAACTATATCTTACTTTTATAACGTTTCAGCAATGTAAATATAAAAAAAAATTAAAAAATGCGCAAGTTTAAAAATAGTCGTTATTTCTTGATAAGTACCAATTTTAAACTTCATTCTTGAGCTTGCTATTGATTTTAAATGGTTAAAGCAAGTAGTATTCGATTGAGCAGGATATTTTCTATCAAACACATTCTAGTTTTATAAAGTTTCAGCAATGTAAATATAAAAAAAATTAAAAAAATACGCAAGTTTAAAAAGAGTTGTTATTTCTTGATAAATACCAATTTCAAACTTCATTATTTAGCTTGCTATTGATTGTAGATGGCTGAAGCAAGTATTATGCGATTAAGCAGGATATTTTCTATCAAACACATGTTAGTTTTATAACGTTTCAGCAATGTAAATATAAAAAAAATTAAAAAAATGCGCAAGTCTAAAAATAGTCGTTATTCCTTGATAAGTACCAACTTCAAACTTCATTCTTGAGCTTGCTACTGATTTTAAATGGTTGAAGCAAGTAATATTTGATTAAACAAAATAATTTCTATTAAACACATTCTTGTTTTGTAATGTTTCAGCAATGTAAATATAAAAAAAATCAAAAAAATACGCAAGTTTAAAAAGAGTCGTTATTTCTTGATAAATACCAATTTCAAACTTCATTCTTGAACTTGCTATTGATTGTAGATGGCTGAAGCAAGTATTATTCGATTGAGCAGGATATTTTCTATTAAACACATTTAATTCTTGTAACGTTTCAGCAATGTAATTATTAAAAAAATCAAAAAAATACGCAAGTTTATAGATAGTCGATATTTCTTGATAAGTAGCAATTTTAAACTTCATTCTTGAGCTTGCTCTTAGCTGTATGTGGTTGAAGCAAATACCATTCGATTAAGCAGGAAATTTTCTATCAAATAGATTTTACTTTTATAACGTTTCAGCAATGTAAATATAAAAAAAATTAAAAAAATTCGCAAGTTTAAAAACCGTCGTTATTCCTTGATAAGTACTAATTTCAAACTTCATTCTTGAGCTTGCTATTGATTTTAAATGGTTGAAGCAAGTAATATTCAATTGAGCAGGATATTTTCTATTAAACACATTCTAGTTTTATAAAGTTTCAGCAATGTAAATATAAAAAAAATCAAAAAAATACGCAAGTTTAAAAAGAGTCGTTATTTCTTGATAAATACCAATTTCAAACTTCATTCTTGAGCTTGCTATTGATTGTAGATGGCTGAAGCAAGTACTATTTGATTGAACAAGACATTTTCTATCAAACACATTTTAGTTTTATAACGTTTCAGCAATGTAATTATAAAAAAAATTAAAAAAATGTGCAAGTTTAAAAATAGTCGTTATTCCTTGATAAACAAACTTCATTCTTGAGCTTGCTATTAATTGTAAATGGTTAAAGCAAATACCATTCGATTAATCAAAAACTTTTCTATCAAATATGTTTTACTTTTATAACGTTTCAGCAATGTAAATATAAAAAAAATTAAAAAAATGCGCAAGTATAAATAGAGTCGTTATTTCTTGATAAATACCAATTTCAAACTTCATTTTTGAGTATGATATTAATTGTAGATTGTTGAAGCAATTACCATTTGATTAACCAGGATATTTTCTATCAAACACATTTTAGTTTTATAATGTTTCAGCAATGTAAATATAAAAAAAATTAAAAAAAAACGCAAGTTTAAAGATAGTCGTTATTCCTTAATAAGTACCAATTTCAAACTTCATTTTTGAGTATGATATTAATTGTAGATTGTTAAAGCAATTACCATTTGATTAACCAGGATATTTTATATCAAACACATTTTAGCTTTATAATGTTTCAGCAATGTAAATATAAAAAAAATTAAAAAAAAACGCAAGTTTAAAGATAGTCGTTATTCCTTAATAAGTACCAATTTCAAACTTCATTTTTGAGCTTGCTGTTAATTGTAGATGGTTGAAACAAGTACCATTCGATTGAGCAGAAAATTTTCTATCAAATTTATTCTACTTTTATAACGTTTTAACAATGTAAATATAAAAAAAAATTAAAAAAATACGCAAGTTTAAATAGAGTCGTTATTTATTGATAAATACCAATTTCAAACTTTATTTTTGAGAATGCTATTGATTGTAAATTTTTGAAGCAATTACCATTTGATTAGGCAGGATATTTTCTATCAAACACATTTTAGTTTTATAATGTTTCAACAATGTAAATATAAAAAAAATTAAAAAAATACGCAAGTTTAAAGATAGTCGTTATTCCTTAATAAGTACAAATTTCAAACTTCATTTTTGAGCTTGCTGTTAATTGTAGATGGTTAAAGCAAAAACCGTTCGATTAAGCAGAAAATTTTTTATTAACTGTATCTTACTTTTATAACGTTTCAGCAATGTAAATATAAAAAAAATTAAAAAAATGCTCAAGTTTAAAAATAGTCGTTATTCCTTGATAAGTACCAATTTCAAACTTCATTCTTGAGCTTGCTACTGATTTTAAATGGTTGAAGCAAGTAATATTTGATTAAGCAAAATATTTTCTATTAAACACATTCTAGTTTTGTAAAGTTTCAGCAATGTAAATATAAAAAAGATCAAAAAAATACGCAAGTTTAAAAAGAGTCGTTATTTCTTGATAAATACCAATTTCAAACTTCATTCTTGAGCTTGCTATTGATTGTAGATGGCTGAAGCAAGTATTAGTCAATTGAACAAGATATTTTCTATTAAACACATTTAATTTTTATATCGTTTTAGCAATGTAAATATTAAAAAAATCAAAAAAATACGCAAGTTTATAGATAGTCGATATTCCTTGATAAGTAGCAATTTTAGTAGCAATTTAACAATTTTACTTTTATAATGTTTCGGCAATGTAAATATAAAAAAAATTAGAAAAATGCGCAAGTTTAAAAATAGTCGTTATTCCTTGATAAGTACCAATTTCAGACTTCATTCTTGAGCTTGCTATTGATTTTAAATGGTTAAAGCAAGTAATATTTGATTGAAGAGGATATTTTATATCAAACACATTCTAGTTTTGTAAAGTTTCAGCAATGTAAATATAAAAAAAATCAAAAAAATACGCAAGTTTAAAAAGAGTCGTTATTTCTTGATAAATACCAATTTCAAACTTCATTCTTGAGCTTGCTATTGACTGTAGATGGCTGAAGCAAGTACTATTCGATTAAACAGGACATTTTCTATCAAACACATTTTAGTTTTATATCGTTTCAGAAATGTAATTATAAAAAAAATTAAAAAAATGCGCAAGTTTATAAATAGTCGTTATTTCTTGTTAAGTACCAATTTCAAACTTCATTCTTGAGCTTGCTATTAATTGTAAATGGTTAAAGCAAACACCATTTGATTAAGCAGAAAATTTTCTATCAAATATATTTTACTTTTATAACGTTTCAGCAATGTAAATATAAAAAAAATTAAAAAAATGCGCAAGTTTAAAAATAGTCGTTATTTCTTGATAAGTACCAATTTCAAACTTTATTCTTGAGCTTGCTATTAATTATAGATGGTTGAAACAAATACCATTTGATTGAGCAAAAAATTTTCTTAAAATACATTTTTTTATAACGTTTCAGCAATGTAAATATAAAAAAATCAAAAAAATACTCAAGTTTAAAGAGAGTTGTTATTTCTTGATAAATACCAATTTCACACTTTATTCTTAAGCTTGCTATTAATTGCAGATGGTTGAAATAAGTACCATTTGATTGAGCAGAAAATTTTCTATCAAATATATCCTACTTTTGTAACGTTTTAGCAATGTAAATATAAAAAAAATTAAAAAAATGCGCAAGTTTAAAAATAGTCGTTATTTCTTGATAAGTACCAAATTTAAACTTCATTCTTGAGCTTGCTATTGATTTTAAATGGTTAAAGCAAGTAATATTCGATTAAGCAGGATATTTTCTATCAAACACATTCTAGTTTTATAAAGTTTCAGCAATGTAAATATAAAAAAAAATTAAAAAAATGCGCAAGTTTAATAATAGTCGTTATTCCTTGATAAGTACCAACGTCAAACTTCATTCTTGAGCTTGCTATTAATTGTAAATGGTTACAGCTAATACCATTTGATTAAACAGGTAATTTTCTATTAAATATTCTTACCCTTATAACGTTTCAGCAATGTAAATATAAAAAAAAACAAAAAAATGCGCAAGTTTAAAAAGAGTCGTTATTTCTTGATAAATACTAATTTCAAACTTCATTTTTGAGTATACTATTAATTGTAGATGACTGAAGCAAGTACCATTTGATTAACAATGTAAATATAAAAAAAAAATTAAAAAAATACGCAAGTTTAAAGATAGTCGTTATTTCTTAATAAGTACCAATTTCAAACTTCATTTTTGAGCTTGCTGTTAATTGTAGATGGTTGAAGCAAATACCACTCGATTAGGCAGGAAATTTTTTATCAACTATATCTTACTTTTATAACGTTTCAGCAATGTAAATATAAAAAAAAATTAACAAATGCGCAAGTTTAAAAATAGTCGTTATTTCTTGATAAGTACCAAATTTAAACTTCATTTTCGAGCTTGCTATTGATTTTAAATGGTTAAAGCAAGTAATATTCGATTGAGCAGGATATTTTCTATCAAACACATTCTAGTTTTATAAAGTTTTGGCAACGTAAATATAAAAAAAATTAAAAAAATACGCAAGTTTAAAAAGAGTCGTTATTTCTTGATAAATACTAACTTCAAACTTCATTCTTGAGCTTGCTATTGATTGTAGATGGCTGAAGCAAGTATTATGCGATAAAGCAGGATATTTTCTAATAAACACATTCTAGTTTTGTAAAGTTTCAGCAATGTAAATATTAAAAAAATCAAAAAAATACGCAAGTTTATAGATAGTCGATATTCCTTAATAAGTAGCAATTTTAAACTTCATTCTTGAGCTTGTTCTTAGCTGTATGTGGTTGAAGCAAATACCATTCGATTAAGCAGGAAATTTTCTGTTAAATAAATTTTACTTTTATAATGTTTCGGCAATGTAAATATAAAAAAAATTAGAAAAATGCGCTAGTTTAAAAATAGTAGTTATTCCTTGATAAGTACCAATTTCAGACTTCATTCTTGAGCTTGCTATTGATTTTAAATGGTTGAAGCAAGTAATATTTGATTGAGCAGGATATTTTATATCAAACACATTCTAGTTTTGTAAAGTTTCAGCAATGTAAATATAAAAAAAATCAAAAAAATACGCAAGTTAAAAAGAGTCGTTATTTCTTGATAAATACCAATTTCAAACTTCATTCTTGAGCTTGCTATTGATTGTAGATTGCTGAAGCAAGTACTATTCAATTAAACAGAACATTTTCTATCAAACACATTTTAGTTTTATAACGTTTCAGCAATGTAATTATAAAAAAAATTAAAATAATGCGCAAGTTTATAAATAGTCGTTATTTCTTGATAAGTACCAATTTCAAACTTCATTCTTGAGCTTGCTATTAATTGTAAATGGTTAAAGCAAATACCATTTGATTAAGCAGAAAATTTTCTATCAAATATATTTTACTTTTATAACGTTTCAGCAATGTAAATATAAAAAAAATTAAAAAAATACGCAAGTTTAAATAGAGTCGTTATTTATTGATAAATACCAATTTCAAACTTCATTTTTGAGTAAGCTATTGATTGTAGATGGTTCAAGCAATTACCATTTGATTAGGCAGGATATTTTTTATCAAACACATTTTAGTTTTGTAAAGTTTCAGCAATGTAAATATAAAAAAAATCAAAAAAATACGCAAGTTTAACAAGAGTCGTTATTTCTTGATAAATACCAATTTCAAACTTCATTTTTGAGTAAGCTATTAATTGTAAATGGTTAAAGCAAATACCATTTGATTAAGCAGAAAATTTTCTATCAAATGTATTTTATTTTTATAACGTTTCGGCAATGTAAATATAAAAAAAATCAAAAAAATACGCAAGTTTATAAAGAGTCGTTATTTCTTGATAAATACCATATTCAAACTTCATTCTTGAGCTTGCTATTAATTGTAGATGGCTGAAGCAAGTATTATTTGATTAAGCAGGATATTTTCTATCAAACACATTTTTTTATAACGTTTCAGCGATGTAAATATTAAAAAAAACAAAAAAATACCCAAGTTTAAAGAGAGTTGTTATTTCTTGATAAATACCAATTTCAAACTTTATTCTTGAGCTTGCTATTAATTGCAGATGATTGAAACAAGTACCATTCGATTGAGCAGAAAATTTTCTATTAAATACATTCTACTTTTATAATGTTTTAGCAATGTAAATATAAAAAAAATTAAAAAAATACGCAAGTTTAAATAGAGTCGTTATTTCTTGATAAATACCAATTTCAAACTTCATTTTTGAGTATGCTATTGATTGTTGATGGTTAGAGCAAGTACTATTTGATTAGGCGGGATATTTTCTATTAAACACATTTAAGTTTTATAATGTTTCAGCAATGTAAATATAAAAAAAATTAAAATAATGCGCAAGTTTAAAAATAGTCGTTATTCGTTGATAAGTACCAATTTCAAACTTTATTCTTGAGCATGCTTTAAATTATAGGTGGCTGAAGCAAATACCATTTGATTAAACAGAAAATTTTCTATCAAATACGTCTTACTTTTATAACGTTTCAGCAATGTAAATATAAAAAAAATCAAAAAATTACGCAAGTTTAAAGATAGTAGTTATTCCTTGATAAATACCAATTTCAAACTTTATTTTTGAGTATGCTATTTATTGCAGATAGTTGAAGCAAATATTATTTGATTAAGCAGGTTATTTTCTATTAAACACATTTTAGTTTGATAATGTTTCAGCAATGTAAATATAAAAAAAATTAAAAAAATTTGCAAGTTTATAGATAGTCGTTATTCCTTGATAAGTACCAATTTCAAACTTAAATCTTGAGCTTGCTATTAATTGTAGATGGTTGAAGCAAATACCATTCGATTAAGCAGGAAATTTTCTATTAAATATATCTTATTTTTATAACGTTTCAGCAATGTAAATATAAAAAAAATCAAAAAAATTCGCAAGTTTAAAGATAGTCGTTATTCCTTGATAAGTACCAAATTCAAACTTTATTCTTGAGCTAGCTATTAGCTGTATGTGGTTGAAGCAAATACCGCTCGATTAAGCAGAAAATTTTCTATCAAATACATTTTACTTTTATAACGTTTCAACAATGTAAATATAAAAAAAGTCAAAAAAATACGCAAGTTCAAAGAAAGTCGTCATTTCTTGATAAATACCAATTTCAAACTTCATTCTTGAGCTTGCTATTGGTTGTAGATGGTTGAAGCAAATACTATTCGATTGAGCAGGATATTTTCTATCAAACACATTTTAGTTTTATAAAGTTTTAGCAATGTAATTATAAAAAAAATCAAAAAAATATGCAAGTTTAAAGATAGTCGTTATTCCTTGATAAGTACCAATTTCAAACTTTATTCTTGAGCTTGCTATTAATTGTAAATGGTTGAAACAAATACCATTCAGTTAAACCGAAAATTTTCTATCAAATGTATTTTATTTTTATAACTTTTCGGCAATGTAAATATAAAAAAAAATCAAAAAAATACGCAAGTTTAAAGATAGTCGTTATTCCTTGATAAGCACCAACTTCAAACTTCATTTCTGAGCTTGTTATTAATTGTAAATGGTTAAAGCAAATACCATTCGATTAGGCGGCAAATTTTCTATCTATTATATCATACTTTTATAACGTTTTAGCAATGTAAATATAAAAAAAATTAAAAAAATACCCAAGTTTAAAAATAGTCGTTATTTCTTGATAAGTACCAATTTCAAACTTCATTCTTGAGCTTGCTATTAAATATAAATAGTTGAAACAAATACCACTTGATTGAGCAGGAAATTTTTTATCAAATACATTTTTTTTTTATAACGTTTCAGCAATGTAAATATTAAAAAAATCAAAAAAATACGCTTTTAAATAATATAATAATAATAATAATAATAATGTTTATTGCAGCCATAAATCATACAAAAGAAATAGATACAAAATAAATAAATAAATTACAAAAGCAAATAAAAAAGAGGCTACAAAAGGACTAAAAATCAGTTCTGCGAACTGTTTTTCATTTTAGTCCATTATTATATTCTAATAATACTAATTCTAATTACTATTCTAACAAAGTTATTTTTAATTTCCTTTGAAAAGTTTTAAAATTATCATTTTTAAATTCATTATCAAGGCCATTGTAAATCCTAGGACATAAATAGGAAAATGATGACTTATATAATTCCGTGCTATGCTTTGGAATGTGCAAAAATTCGTTGTATCTAGTTGTGCGATCATGAATATCTTTTCGGAGTACAATTTTATTATATAAGTTATCAGGTGTTTTATTTTTGACAATACTAAAAATTAAGCAACTTAAAAAGAACTTATATCTATTTTTGATGCTAAGCCAGCCAGACTTACGCAGATAAGGTGTTATATGCTCTTGACGTTTTACATTATAACAATATCTTAAACAAGAATTTTGAATTTTTTGTAACTTATAAAAATTAGCATTAGTTATAAAAGATCCATAAAATACAAGACAATAGTTAATATGGCTTAAAATTAAGCTATCACAAATTTGTATTTTTAACTTTGTAGTAAGAGTATTCTTTAAAAAATATATCGATTTCAATATACCATAACATGTTTTGCAAATTTTATTAACATGGCTAGAAAAGTCCAGATCGTTGTCAATGATTATTCCTAAATTTTTAGCGGACGAAACTAACGTAATGTCACAATTGTTTACAGCTAGTTTACAATTATTATAAACAATTTCACAAGATTTCTTCGGACCAAATAACATTGCCTGAGTTTTTGTTGGATTCAACTTTAATAATTGTTTCTCGCATTTTTTGTTTAAATTGTTTAAATTATTGTTTATTAGATCTATAACCCTAGGTGCATCGGTTACTGTAAATGATCGGAATATCTGCGTATCGTCTGCATAGCATTGCACTCCCACATCATTTAAAAACATTTCAATATCACAAGTATACAAAATAAATAAAATCGGTCCAAGTATAGAACCTTGCGGTACACCATTATTTACTTTTTTAAAATTGGATTTTAAAACAGATTCCCCGTTTATAACAACTTGCTGGTATCTTTCGGATAAATAACTTTCGATAAATTTACATGATTTGCTAGAAAATCCAACATAGTGCAATTTAGCTAGTAACAACTTATGACTAATAGTGTCGAAAGCCTTGGAGAAATCTAATAGGAGTAAAAGAGTCATCATACCTTTATCATAAGCGTTTAGAATATAGTCGGTAACGTTAATTAAAGCGTATAAAAAGTTTAAAAGAGTTGTTATTTCTTGATAAATACCAATTTTAAACTTTATTCTTGAGCTTGCTATTAATTGTAGATGGTTGAAGCAAATACTATTTGATTAAGCAGAATATTTTCTATTAAACATTTTTAAGTTTTATAAAGTTTCAGCAATGTAAATATAAAAAAAATCAAAAAAATACGCAAGTTTAAAGAAAGTCGTTATTTCTTGATAAATACCAATTTCAAACTTCATTCTTGAGCTTGCTATTAATTGTAGATGGTTAAAGAAGTATCATTCGATTGAGCAGTATATTTTCTATCAAACGCATTTTAATTTTATAAAGTTTCAGCAATGTAAATATAAAAAAAAATCAAAAAAATTACCAAGTTTAAAAAGAGTCGTTATTCCATGATAAGTACCAATTTCAAACTTTATTATTGAGCTTGCTATTAATTGTAGATGTTTGAAACAAGTACCATTCGATTAAGCAGAAAATTTTATATCAAAAAAATCCTACTTTTACTACGTTTTAACAATGTAAATATAAAAAAAATTAAAAAAATACGCATGTTTAAAGAGTGTCGTTATTTCTTGATAAATACCAACTTCAAACTTTATTCTTGAGCTTGCTATTGATTGTAGATGGTTGAAGCAAATACTATTCGATTGAGCAAAATATTTTCTATCAAACACCTTTTAGTTTTATGAAGTTTCAACAATGTAAATATAAAAAAAATAAAAAAAAATACGCAAGTTTAGAGAGAGTCGTTATTTCTTGATAAATACCAATTTCAAACTTCATTCTTGAGCTTGCTCTTGATTGTAAATGGTTGGAGCAAATACTATTCGATTGAGCAGGATATTTTCTATCAAACACATTTTAGTTTTATAAAGTTTTAGCAATGTAATTATAAAAAAAATCAAAAAAATACGCAAGTTTAAAGATAGTCGTTATTCCTTGATAAGTACCAATTTCAAACTTTACTCTTGAGCTTGCTATTAATTGTAAATGGTTGAAACAAATACCATTCGATTAAGCAAAAAATTCTTTATCAAATGTATCTTATTTTTATAACGTTTCAGCAATGTAAATATAAAAAAAATTAAAAAAATGCGCAAGTTCAAAAATAGTCGTTATTCCTTGATAAGTACCAATTTCAAACTTCATTCTTGAGCTTGCTATTAATTGTAGATGGTTGGCACAAGTACCATTTGATTGAACGGAAAATTTTCTATTAAATACATTCTACTTTTATAACGTTTCAACAATGTAAATATAAAAAAAATCAAAAAAATGCGCAAGTTTAAAGATAGTTGTTATTCCTTGATAAGTACCAATTTCGAACTTTATTCTTGTGCTTGCTATTAATTGTAAATGGTTGAAGCGTATACCATTCGATTTAGCAGGAAATTTTCTATTAAATATATCTTACTTTTATAACGTTTTATCAATGTAAATATAAAAAAAATCAAAAAAATACGCAAGTTTAAAGATAGTCGTTATTCCTTGATAAGTACCAAATTCAAACTTCATTTTTGAGCTTGCTATTAACTGTAGATAGTTGTAGCAAATACCATTCAATTAAGCAAAAATTTTTTATCAAACGTATCTTACCTTTATAACGCCTCAGCAATGTAAATATAAAGAAAATTAAAAAAATGCGCAAGTTTAAAAATATTAGTTATTCCTTGATAAGTACCAAATTCAAACTTTATTCTTGAGCTTGCTATTAATTGCAGATGGTTGAAACAAGCACCATTCGATTAAACACAAAATTTTCTATCAAATGCGTCTAACTTTTTTAACGTTTCAACAATGTAAATAAAAAAAATAAAAAAAATTCGCAAGTTTAAAGAGAGTCGTTTTTTCTTGATAAATAATAATTTCAAACTTTATTCCTGAGCTTGCAATTAATTGTAGATGGTTGAAGCAAGCACCATTTGATTGAGCAAAAAATTTCCTATTAAATATATCTTACTTTTATAACGTTTCAGCAAAGTAAATATAAAAAAAATCAAAAAAATACGCAAGTTTAAAAATAGTCGTTATTCCTTGATAAGCACCAATTTCAAACTTCATTCCTGAGCTTGTTATTAATTGTAAATGGTTAAAACAAATACCATTCGATTAGGCGGCAAACTTTCAATCAAATACATCTTACTCTTATAACGTTTTCGCAATGTAAATATAAAAAAAATTAAAAAAATACCCAAGTTTAAAAATAGTCGTTATTTCTTGATAAGTACCAATTTCAAACTTCATTCTTGAGCTTGCTATTACTTGTAAATAGTTAAAGCAAACACCATTCGATTAAGCAGAAAATTCTTTATCAAATATATCTTATTTTTATAACGTTTCAGCAATGTAAATATAAAAAAAATTAAAAAAATGCGCAAGTTCAAAAATAGTCGTTATTCCTTGATAAGTACCAATTTCAAACTTTATTCTTGAGCTTGCTATTAATTGTAGATTGTTGGCACAAGTACCATTTGATTGAACAGAAAAATTTCTATTAAATACATTCTACTTTTATAACGTTTCAACAATGTAAATATAAAAAAAATCAAAAAAATGCGCAAGTTTAAACTGAGTCGTTATATCTTGATAAATACCAACTTCAAACTTCATTCTTGAGCTTGCTATTAATTGTAGATGGTTGAGGCAAGTATTATTCGATTGAGCAGGATATTTTCTATCAAACACATTTTAGCTTTATAAAGTTTCAGCAATGTAAATATAAATAAACTCAAAAAAATACGCAAGTTTCAGATGGTCGTTATTTCTTGATAAGTACCAATTTCAAACTTTATTCTTGAGCTTGCTATTAATTGTAGATGGTTGGCACAAGTACCATTTGATTGAGCAGGAAATTTTCTATTAAATACATTCTATTTTTATAACGTTTCAACAATGTAAATATAAAAAAAAAATTAAAAAAATACGCAAGTTTAAAGTGAGTCTTTATTTCTTGATAAATACCAATTTCAAACTTCATTTTTGAGCTTGCTTTTAATTGTAGATGTTTGAGGCAAGTACTATTCGATTGAGCAGGATATTTTCTATCAAACACATTTTAGTTTTATAAAGTTTTAGCAATGTAAATAGAAATAAACTCAAAAAAATACGCAAGTTTAAAGATGGTCGTTATTCCTTGATAAGTACCAATTTCAAACTTCATTCTTGAGCTTGCTATTAGCTGTATGTGGTTAAAGCAAATACCGTTTAATTAAGCAGGAAATTTTCTATCCAATACATCTTACTTTTGAAAGTTTCAGTAATGTAAATATAAAAAAAAATTAAAAAAATGCGCAAGTTTAAATATAGTCGTTATTCCTTGATAAGTACAAAGTTCAAACTTCATTTTTGAGCTTGCTATTAATTGTAAATAGTTAAAGCAAATACTATTCGATTAAGCAGAAAATTTTCTATCAAATACATCTTTTTTTTATAAAGTTTCAGCAATGTAAATATAAAAAAAAAATAAAAAAATACGCAAGTTTAAATAGAGTCGTTATTTCTTGATAAATACCAATTTCAAACTTCAATTTTGAGTATGCTATTGATTGTAGATGGTTGAGGCAAGTACTATTTAATTAAGCAGGATATTTTCTATCAAACACATTTAAGTTTTATAATGTTTCAGCAATGTAAATATAAAAAAAATCAAAAAAATGCGCAAGTTTAAAAATAGTCGTTATTCCTTGATAAGTACCAATTTCAAACTTCATTCTTGAGCTTGCTGTTGATTTTGAATGGTTGAAGCAAATATTATTCGATTAAGCAGGATATTTTCTATCAAACGCATTCTTGTTTTATAAAGTTTCAGCAATGTAAATATAAAAAAAATCAAAAAAATACGCAAGTTTAAAAAGAGCTGTTATTTTTTGATAAATACCAAATTCAAACTTTATTTTTCAGCTTGCTGTTAAGTGTAGATGGTTGAGACAAATACCATTTGATTAAGCAGGAAATTTTCTATCAAATATATCTAATTTTTATAACGTTTCAGCAATGTATATATAAAAAAAATCAAAAAAATACGCAAGTTTAAAGATAGTCGTTATTCCTTGATAAATACAAATTTCAAACTTTATTTTTGAGTATGCTATTGATTGTAGATGGTTGGAGTAAGTACTATTTAATTAAGCAGGATTTTTTCTATCAAACACATTCTAGTTTTATAAAGTTTCTACAATGTAAATGTAAAAAAAATCAAAAAAATACGCAAGTTTAAAGATAGTCGTTATTCCTTGATAAGTACCAATTTCAAACTTCATTCTTGAGCTTGCTATTGATTGTAGATGGTTAAAGCAAGTACTGTTCGATTGAGCAAAATATTTTCAATCAAACACATTTTAGTTTTATAAAGTTTCAGCAATGTAAATAAAAAAAAATTAAAAAAATACGCAAGTTTAAAAAGAGTCGTTATTTCTTGATAAATACCAACTTCAAACTTTATTCTTGAGCTTGCTATTAATTGTAGATGGTTGAAACAAATACCATTTGATTAAGCAGGAAAATTTCTATTAAATGTGTTTTTTTCTTAGAACGTTTCAGCAATGTAAATATAAAAGAAATCAAAAAAATACGCAAGTTTAAAGATAGTCGTTGTTCCTTGATAAGTAGCAATTTCAAACTTCATTCTTGAGCTTGCTATTGATTGTAGATGGCTGAAGCAAGTGTTATTCGATTAAGCAGGATATTTTTCATCAAACACATTTTAGTTTTATAACGTTTCAGCAATGTAAATATTAAAAAAATCAAAAAAATACGCAAGTTTAAGGAGAGTTGTTATTTCTTGATAAATACCAAATTCAAACTTTATTCTTGAGCTTGCTATTAATTGCAGATGGTTGAAACAAGTACTATTTGATTGAGCGGAAAATTTTTTATCAAACACATCTTATTTTTATAACGTCTCAGCAATGTAAATATAAAAAAAATTAAAAAAATTTGCAAGTTTAAATTGAGTCGTTATTTCTTGATAAAAACCAATTTCAAACTTCATTTTTGAGTATGCTATTGATTGTAGATAGTTGAAGCAAGTAATATCTGATTAAGCAGGATATTTTCAATCAAACAAATTTTAGTTTTATAATGTTTCAGCAATGTAAATATAAAAAAAACAAAAAAATACGCAAGTTTAAAACTTAATAAGTACCAATTTCAAACTTTATTTTTAAGCTTGCTGTTAATTGTAGATGGTTAAAGCAAATACCTTTCGATTAAGCAGAAAATTTTTTATCAAATATATTTTACTTTTATAACGTTTCAGCAATGCAAATATAAAAAAAATTAAAAAAATGCGCAAGTTTAAAAATAGTCGTTATTCCTTGATAAGTACCAAATTCAAACTTCATTCTTGAGCTTGCTATTGATTTTAAATAGCTGAGGCAAATACTATTCGATTGAGCAGGATATTTTCTATCAAACACATCCTAGTTTTATATAGTTTCAGCAATGTAAATAAAAAAAAATTAAAAAAATACGCAAGTTTAAAAGGAGTCGTTATTTCTTGATAAATACCAATTTTAAACTTCATTCTTGAGCTTGCTATTGGTTGTAGATGGCTGAAGCAAGTATTATTCGATTGAGCAGAATATTTTCTATCAAACACATTTTAGCTTTATAAAGTTTCGGCAATATAAATATAAAAAAAATTAAAAAAATGCGCAAGTTTAAAGATAGTCGTTATTTCTTGAAAAGTACTAATTACAAACTTCATTCTTAAGCTTGCTATTGATTCTAGATAATTAAGGCAAGTACCATTCGATTGAGCCAAAAAATTTCTATTAAACACATTCTAGTTTTATAAAGTTTTAGCAATGTAATTATAGAAAAAATCAAAAAAATATGCAAGTTTAAAGATAGTCGTTATTCCTTGATAAGTACCAAGTTTAAACTTCATTTTTGTGCTTGCTATTAACTGTAGATAGTTGGGGCAAATACCATTCAACTAAGCAAAAAATTTTCTATCAAATACATTTTACTTTTATAACGTTTTAGCAATTTAAACATCAAAAAATTAAAAAAATGCGCAAGTTTAAAGAAAGTCGTTATTCCTAGATAAGTATCAATTTCAAACTTCATTCTTGAGCTTGCTATTGATTGTAGATGGTTGAAGCAAATACCATTTCATTAAGCAAAAAATTTTCTATCAAATACATTCTATTTTTATAACGTTTCAGCAATGTAAATATAGAAAAAATTTAAAAAATTCGTAAGTTTAAAGATAGTCGTTATTCCTTGATAAGTACCAATTTCAAACTTCATTTTTAAGCTTGCTCTTAGCTGTATGTGGTTGAAAAAAATACCATTCGATTAAGCAGAAAATTTTCTATGAAATAAATTTTACTTTTATAACGTTTCAGCAATGTAAATATAGAAAAAATTAAAAAAATACTCAAGTTTAAAAAGAGTCGTTATTTCTTGATAAATACCAATTTCAAGCTTCATTCTTTAGCTAGCTATTGATTGTAGATGGCTGAAGCAAGTATTATTCGATTGGGCAAGATATTTTCTATCAAACACATTCTAGTTTTGTAAAGTTTCAGTAATGTAAATATAAAAAAAATCAAAAAAATAAGCAAGTTCAAAAAGAGTCGTTATTTCTTGATAAATACCAATTTCAAACTTCATTCTTGAGCTTGCTATTAATTGTAGATGGCTGAAGCAAATATTATTCGATTGAGCAGGATATTTTCTATCAAACATATTTTAGTTTTATAATGTTTCAGCAATGTAAACATAAAAAAAATCAAAAAAATACGCAAGTTTATGAAAAGTCGTTATTTCTTGATAAATACCAATTTCAAACTTCATTCTTGAGCTTGCTATTAACTGTAGATGGCTGAAGCAAATATTATTCGATTGAGCAGGATATTTTCTATCAAACACATTCTAGTTTTGTAAAGTTTCAGCAATGTAAATATTAAAAAACAAAAAAATACTCAAGTTTAAAAAGAGTCGTTATTTCTTGATAAATACCAATTTCAAACTTCATTCTTTAGTTTGCTATTAATTGTAGATGGCTGAAGCAAGTATTATTCGATTGAGCAAGATATTTTCTATAAAACACATTCTAGTTTTGTAAAGTTTCAGCAATGAAAATATAGAAAAAATCAAAAAAATGAGCAAGTTTATAAAGAGTCGTTATTTCTTAATAAATACCAACTTCAAACTTTATTCTTGAGCTTGCTAATAATTGTAGATAGTTGAAGCAAATACCGTTCGATTAAGCAGGAAATTTTCTATCAAATATATCTTACCTTTGTAACGTATCAGCAATGTAAATATAAAAAAAATCAAAAAATACGCAAGTTTAAAGATAGTTGTTATTCTTTAATAAATACCAATTTCAAACTTCATTTTTGAGCTTGCTGTTAATTGTAGATGGTTGAAATACCATTCGATTAAGCAGGAAATTTTCTATTAAAAAATTTACTTTTGCAACGTTTCAGCAATGTAAATATAAAAAAAATTTAAAAAATGCGCAAGTTTAAAAATAGTCGTTATTCCTTGATAAGTACCAAATTCAAACTTCATTCTTGAGCTTGCTATTGATTTTAAATGGTTGAAGCAGGTACTATTCGATTGAGCAAGATATTTTCTATCAAACACAATCTAGTTTTATAAAGTTTCAGCAATGTAAATATTAAAAAAATCAAAAAAATACGCAAGTTTAAAAAGAGTCGTTATTTCTTGATAAATACCAATTTCAAACTTCATTCTTTAGCTTGCTATTGATTGTAGATAGCTGAAGCAAGTACTATTCGATTAAGCAAGACATTTTATATCAAACACATTTTAGTTTTATAACGTTTCAGCAATGTAAATATAAAAAAAATTAAAAAAATGCGCAAGTTTAAAGATAGTCGTTATTCCTTGATAAGTACCAATTTCAAACTTCATTCTTGAGCTTGCTATTAATTGTAGATGGTTGGAGCAAAAACAGTTCGATTAGGCAAAAAATTTTCTATAAAATACATCCTACTTTTGTAACGTCTCAGAAATGTAAATATAAAAAAAATTAAAAAAATACGCAAGTTTAAAGAGAGTTGTTATTTTTTGATAAATACCAATTTCAAACTTTATTCATGAGCTTACTATTGATTGTCGATAGTTAAAACAAGTATTATTTAATTGAGCAAGATATTTTCTATCAAACACATTTTAGTTTTATAAAGTTTTAGCATTGTAAATATAAAAAAAATCAAAAAAATTCGCAAGTTTAAAGATAGTCGTTATTCTTTGATAAGTACCAATTTCAAACTTTATTCTTGAGCTTGCTATTAATTGTAGATGGTTGAAACAAATACCATTCGATTGAGGAGGAAGTTTTCTATCAAATACATTTTACATTTTAACGTTTCAACAATGTAAATAAAAAAAATTAAAAAAATTCGCAAGTTTAATGATAGTCGTTATTTCTTGATAAGTACCAAATTCAAACTTAATTCTTGAGCTTGCTATTGATTGTAGGTGGTTAAAACAAGTATTATTCGATTGAGCAGGATATTTTCTATCAAATACATCTTACTTTTATAACGTTTTAGCAATTTAAATATAAAAAAAATAAAAAAATGCGCAAGTTTAAAGATAGTCGATATTCCTTGATAAGTACCAACTTTAAACTTTATTCTTGAGCTTGCTGTTAATCGTAGATGGTCAAAACAAGTACCATTCGATTGAGCAGGAAATTTCCTATCAAATACATTTTATTTTTAAAACGTTTCAGCAATGAAAATATAAAAAAAATTAAAAAAATTTGCAAGTTTAAAGACAGTCGTTATTCCTTGATAAGTACCAAATTCAAACTTTATTCTTGAGCTTGCTATTGATTGTAGATGGTTAAGGCAAATACTATTCGGTTGAACAAAATATTTTCTATCAAACACATTAAAGTTTTATAAAGTTTCAGCAATGTAAATATAAAAAAAATCAAAAAAATACGCAAGTTTAAAAAGAGTCGTTATTTCTTGATAAATACCAATTTCAAACTTCATTCTTGAGCTTCCTATTAATTGTAGATGGTTGAACTAAATACTATTGTATTAAGTAAAAAATTCCCTATCAAATACATTTTACTTTTATAACGTTTTAGCAATGTAAATATAAAAAAAATTAAAAAAATGCGCAAGTTTAAAAATAGTCGTTATTCCTTGATAAGTACCAATTTCAAACTTCATTCTTGAGCTTGCTATTAATTGTAGATAGTTGGAGCAAAAACCATTTCATTGAGCAAAAAATTTTTTATCAAATACATTTTTTTATAATGTTTCAGCAATATAAATATAAAAAAAATTAAAAAAATACTCAAGTTTAAAGAGAATCGTTATTTCTTGATAAATACCAATTTCAAACTTCATTCTTGAGCTTGCTATTGACTATAGATGGTTGAAGCAAATACTATTCGATTAAGCAGAATATTTTCTATTGAACACATTTAAGCTTCATAAAGTTTCAACAATGTAATTATAAAAAAAATCAAAAAAATACGCAAGTTTAAAGATAGTAGTTATTCCTTGATAAGTACGAATTTCAAACTTCATTCTTGAGCTTTCTGTTAATTGTAGATGGTTAAAACAAGTACTATTCTATTGAGTAAAAAATTTCCTATCAAATACATTCTACTTTTATAACGTTTTGGCAATGTAAATATAAAAAATATTAAAAAAATGCGCAAGTTTAAAGATAGTCGTTATTCCTTGATAAGTACCAATTTCAAACTTTATTCTTGAGCTTGCTATTAACTGTAGATGTTTGAGGCAAGCACCATTCGATTAAGCAAAAAATTTTCTATCAAATACATTCAACTTTTTTAACGTTTCAGCAATGTAAATAAAAAAAAATTTAAAAAATGCGCAAGTTTAAAGATAGTCGTTATTTCTTGATAAGTACCAATTTCAAACTTTATTCTTGAGCTTGCTATTAATTGTAGATAGTTGGAGCAAAAACCATTTCATTGAGCAAAAAATTTTTTTTAAATACATTTTTTTTTTGTTTCAGCAATATAAATATAAAAAAAATTAAAAAAATACTCAAGTTTAAAGAGAATCGTTATTTCTTGATAAATACCAATTTCAAACTTCATTCTTGAGCTTGCTATTGATTGTAGATGGTTGAAGCAAATACTATTCGATTGAGCAGAATATTTTCTATTGAACACATTTAAGCTTCTTAAAGTTTCAACAATGTAATTATAAAAAAAATCAAAAAAATACGCAAGTTTAAAGATAGTAGTTATTCCTTGATAAGTACCAATTTCAAACTTCATTATTGAGCTTGCTGTTAATTGTAGATAGTTGAAACAAACACCATTCAATTGAGCAGGAAATTTTCTATAGAAGACATTTTACTTTTATAACGTGTCAACAATTCAAATATAAACAAAATTAAAAAAAGGGCAAGTTTAAATATAGTTGTTATTCCTTGTTAAGTACCAAATTCAAACTTTATTTTTGAGCTTGCTATTACTTGTAGATGGTTAAAGCAAATACTATTCTATTAAATAGAAATTTTTTTATCAAATACATTTTACTTTTATAACGTTTCAGCAATGTAAATATAAAAAAAATCAAAAAAATTTGCAAGTTTAAATATAGTCGTTATTCCTTGATAAGTACGAATTTCAAACTTCATTCTTGAGCTTTCTATTAATTATAGATGGTTAAAACAAGTACTATTCTATTGAGTAAAAAATTTCCTATCAAATACATTCTACTTTTATAACGTTTCAGCAATGTAAATATAAAAAAAATTAAAAAAATGCGCAACTTTAAAGATAGTCGTTATTCCTTGGTAAGTACCAATTTCAAACTTCATTCTTGAGCTTTCTATTAATTGCAGATGGTTGAAACAAGTACCATTCGATTGAGCAAAAAATTTTCTGTCAAATACATTTTACTTTTATAACGTTTTGGCAATGCAAATATAAAAAATGTTAAAAAAATGCGCAAGTTTAAAGATAGTCGTTATTCCTTGATAAGTACCAATTTCAAACTTCATTCTTGAGCTTGCTATTAACTGTAGATGGTTGAAGCAAGCACCATTCGATTAAGCAAAAAATTTTCTATCAAATACATTCGACTTTTTTAACGTTTCAGCAATGTAAATAAAAAAAAATTAAAAAAATGCGCAAGTTTAAAGATAGTCGTTATTTCTTAATAAGTACCAATTTCAAACTTTATTCTTGAGCTTGCTATTAATTGCAGATGGTTGAAACAAATACCATTTGATTAAGCAGAAAATTTTTTATCAAATACATTCTTTTTTATAATGTTTCAGCAATGTAAATATATAAAAAAAAATACGCAATATTAAAGATAGCCGTTATTTCTTGATAAATAATAATTTCAAACTTCATTCTTGAGTTTGCTATTAATTGTAGATAGTTGAAACAAACATCATTCAATTAAGCAAAAAATTTTCTATTAAATACATTCTACTTTTATAACGTTTCAGCAATGTAAATATAAAAAAATTAAAAAAATGCGCAAGTTTAAACATAGTTTTTCAAACTTCATTCTTGAGCTTGCTATTAATTGTAGATGGTTGAAGCAAATACCATTCGATTTAGCAGGAAATTTTCTAATAAATATATCTTACTTTTATAACGTTTCAGCAATGTAAATATAAAAAAAATTAAAAAAATTCGCAAGTTTAAAAATAGTCGTTATTCCTTGATAAGTACCAAGTACCTTGTAAACTTCATTCTTGAGCTTGCTATTAACTGTAGATAGTTGGGGCAAATACCATTCGATTAAGCAGAAAAATTGCTATCAAATACATTCTATCTTTATGACGTTTCAGCAACGTAAATAAATAAAAAAAAAATACGCAAGTTTAAAGATAGTCATTATTCCTTGATAAGTACCAAGTACCTTGTAAACTTCATTCTTGAGCTTGCTATTAACTGTAGATAGTTGGGGCAAATACCATTCGATTAAGCAAAAAATTTGCTATCAAATACATTCTATCTTTATGACGTTTCAGCAACGTAAATAAATAAAAAACAAAATGCGCAAGTTTAAGTTTCAAACTTCATTCTTGAGTTTGCTATTAATTGTAGATAATTGAAACAAACACCATTCAATTAAGCAAAAAATTTTCTATCAAATACATTTTACTTTTATAACGTTTCAGCAATGTAAATATAATAACATTAAAAAAATGCGCAAGTTTAAAGATAGTCGTTATTCCTTGATAAATACCAATTTCAAGCTTTATTCTTGAGCTTGCTATTAATTGTAGATGGCTGAAACAAGTACCGTTCAATTGACTAGGAAATTTTCTATCATATACATTTTACTTTTGTAACGTTTCAACGATGTAAATATAAAAAAAAATAAAAAATGCGCAAGTTTACAGATAGTCGTTATTCCATGATAAGTACCAATTTCAAACTATATTTTTGAGCTTGCTATTAATTATAGATGGTTAAAACAAGTACCATTCGATTGAGCAGAAAATTTTTTATCAAATACATCCTACCTTTATAACGCTTCAGCAATGTGAATATAAAAAAAATTAAAAAAATGCGCAAGTTTAAAGATAGTCGTTAGTCCTTGATAAGTACCAATTTCAAACTTCATTCTTGAGCTTGCTATTAATTGTAGATAATTAAAGCAAATACCATTCAATTAGGCAGGAAATTTTCTATCAAATACATCTTATTTTTATAACGTTTCAACAATGTAAATATAAAAAAAATTAAAAAAATACGCAAGTTTATAGAAAGTCGTTATTTCTTGATAAATACCAATTTCAAGCTTTATTCTTGAGCTTGCTATTGGTTGTAGATAGTTGAAGCAAATACTATTTGATTAAGCAGAATATTTTCTATTAAACATTTTTAAGTTTTATAAAGTTTCAGCAATGTAAATATAAAAAAAATCAAAAAAATACGCAAGTTTAAAGAAAGTCGTTATTTCTTGATAAATACCAATTTCAAACTTCATTCTTGAGCTTGCTATTAATTGTAGATGGTTAAAGCAAGTATCATTCGGTTGAGCAGTATGTTTTCTATCAAACACATTTTAGTTTTATAAAGTTCCAGCAATGTAAATATAAAAAAAATCAAAAAAATTACCAAGTTTAAAAAGAGTCGTTATTCCATGATAAGTACCAAATTCAAACTTTATTATTGAGCTTGCTATTAACTGTAGATGTTTGAAACAAACACCGTTCGATTGGGCAGAAAATTTTATATCAAAAAAATCCTACTTTTATTACGTTTCAACAATGTAAATATAAAAAAAATTAAAAAAATACGCATGTTTAAAGAGTGACGTTATTTCTTGATAAATACCAATTTCAAACTTCATTCTTGAGCTTGCTCTTGATTGTAAATGGTTGAAGCAAATACTATTCAATTGAGCAGGTTATTTTCTATTAAACATATTTTAGTTTTATGAAGTTTCAACAATGTAAATATAAAAAAAATCAAAAAAATAAGCAAGTTTAAAAAGAGTCGTTATTCCTTGATAAGTACCAATTTCAAACTTTATTCTTGAGCTTGCTCTTGATTGTAAATGGTTGTAGCAAATACTATTCAATTGAGCAGGTTATTTTCTATTAAACATATTTTAGTTTTATGAAGTTTCAACAATGTAAATATAAAAAAAATCACAAAATACGCAAGTTAAAAGACAGTCGTTATTCCTTAGTAAGTACCAAATTTAAACTTCATTCTTGAGCTAGCTATTATTTGTAGATGGTTAAAGCAAATACCATTTGATTGAGCAGAAAATATTCTATAAAATACATCCTACCTTTATAACGTTTCAGCAATTTAAATATAAAAAAAATCAAAAAAATACGCAAGTTTAAAGAGAGTCGTTATTTCTTGATAAATACCAATTTCAAACTTCATACTTGAGCTTGCTATTAACTGTAGAATGTTGAAGCTATTACCGTTCGATTAAACAGGAAATTTTCTATTAAATACATTTTTTTTTGTAACGTTTCAGCTATGTAAATATAACAAAAATCAAAAAAATACTCAAGTTTAAAGTGAGTCGTTACTCCTTGATAAGTACTAATTTCAAACTTCATTCTTGAGCGTGCTATTAAATGCAAATGGTTGAATCACATACTATTTGATTAAGCAGGAAATTTTCTATCAAATACATTTTAGTTTCATAGAGTTTCAACAATGTAAATATAAAAAAAATTAAAAAAATACGCAAGTTTAAAGATAGTCGTTATTCCTTGATAAGTACCAATTTCAAACTTTATTCTTGAGCTTGCGATTAAATCTAGATGGTTGAAGCAAGTACCATTCGATTGAGCAAAAAATTTTCTATCAAATACGTTTAATTTTTATAACGTTTCAGCAATGTAAATATGAAAAAAATCAAAAAAATACGCAAGTTTAAAAAGAGTCGTTATTCCTTGATAAGTACCAAATTCAAACTTTATTCTTGAGCTTGATAATAATTGTAGATAGTTAAAGTAAACACCGTTCGATTGAGCAGGAAATTTTCTATCAAAAACATCCTACTTTTATAACGTTTCAGCAATGTAAATATAAAAAAAAATCAAAAAATACGCAAGTTTAAAGAGAGTCGTAATTTCTTGATAAATACCAATTTCAAACTTTATTCTTGAGCTTGCTATTAATTGTAATTGGTTGAAGCAAATACTATTCGATTAAGCAGAATATTTTCTATCAAACACTTTTAGTTCTATAAAGTTTCAGCAATGTAAATATAAAAAACATCAAAAAAATACGCGAGTTTAGAGAGAGTCGTTATTTCTTGATTAATACCAATTTCAAACTTTATTCTTGAGATTGCTATAAATTGTAGATAATTTAAACAAGTACCATTTGATTGAGCAAAAACTTTTCTATCAAATAGATTTTACTTTTGTGACGTTTCAGTAAATTAAATATAAAAAAAATCAAAAAATACGCAAGTTTAAAGAAAGTCGTCATTTCTTGATAAGTACCAATTTCAAATTTCATACTTGAGCTTGCTATTAACTATAGATGGTTGAGGCAAATAAAATACGATTAAGCAAAAAATTTCCTATCAAATACATCCTATTTTTATAACGTTAAAGCAACTATTCGATTGAGCAAGATATTTTTTATCAAACACATTTTAGTTTTATAAAGTTTCAGCAATGTAAATATAAAAAAAATCAAAAAAATACGCAAGTTTAAATATAGTCGTTATTCCTTGATAAGTACCCATTTCAAACTTTATTCTTGAGCTTGCTGTTAATTGTAAATAGTTGAAAAAAGTACCATTCGATTGAGCAGATAATTTTCTATAAAATACATCCTACCTTTATAACGCTTTAGCAATGTAAATAAAAAAAAATTAAGAAAATGCGCAAGTTTAAAATTAGTCGTTAATTCTTGATAAATACCAATTTCAAACTTTATTCTTGAGCTTGCTATAAATTGTAGATGGTTAAAACAAACACCATTTGTTTGAGCAGGAAATTTTCTATCAAATACGTCCTCTTTTTTAACGTTTTAGCAATTTAAATATAAAAAAAACCCAAGCTTAAAAAGAATCGTTATTTTTTGATAAATATCAATTTCAAACTTCATTCTTGAGCTTGCTATTAATTGTACATGGTTGAAGCAAGTACCATTCGATTGAGCAGAAATTTTTCTATTAAATACATCCTACTCTTATAACGTTTCAATAATGTAAATATAAAAAAACTAAAAAAATTTGCAAGTTTAAATATAGTCGTTATTTCTTAATAAATACCAATTTCAAACTTCATTCTTGAGCTTGCTATTGATTGTAGATGGTTGAAGCAAGTACTATTCGATTGAGCAGGATACTTCCTATCAAACACATTCTAGTTTTATAAAGTTTCAGTAATGTAAATATAAAAAAAATCAAAAAAATTACCAAGTTTAAAGAAAGTCGTTATTTCTTGATAAATTAAGCAGAAAATTTCTTATCAAACACATTCTAGTCTTATAAAGTTTCAGCAATGTAAATATAAAAAAAATCAAAAAAATACGCAAGTTTAAATATAGTCGTTATTTCTTGATAAGTACCAATTTCAAACTTTATTCTTGAGCTCGCTGTTAATTGTAGATGGTTAAAACAAACACCATTTGTTTGAGCAGAAAATTTTCTATTAAATACGTCCTCTTTTTTAACGTTTTAGCAATTCAAATATAAAAAAAATCAAAAAATACCCAAGTTTAAAAAGAGTCGTTATTTTTTGATAAATATCAATTTCAAACTTCATTCTTGAGCTTGCTATTAATTATAACAAGTACCATTCGATTCAGCAGAAATTTTTCTATTAAACACATCCTACTTTTATAACGTTTTAATAATGTAAACATAAAAAAAACTAAAAAAACTTGAAAGTTTAAATATAGTCGTTATTTCTTAATAAATACCAATTTCAAACTTCATTCTTGAGCTTGCTATTGATTGTAGATGGTTGAAGCAAGTACTATTCGATTGAGCAGGATACTTCCTATCAAACACATTCTAGTTTTATAAAGTTTCAGCAATGTAACTATAAAAAAAATCAAAAAAATTACCAAGTTTAAAAATAGTCGTTATTCCTTGATAAGTGCCAAATTCAAACTTCATTCTTGAGCTAGCTATTAGCTGTATGTGGTTGAAGCAAATACCGTTTGATTAAGCGGGAAATTTTCTATCAAATACATCTTACTTTTATAACGTTTTAGCAATGTAAATATAAAAAAAATTAAAAAGTGCGCAAGTTTAAAAATAGTCGTTATTCCTTGATAAGCACCAATTTCAAACTTCATTCCTGAGCTTGATATTAATTGTAAACTGTTAAAGCAAATACCATTCGATTAAGCAGCAAAATTTCTATCAATTATATCTTACTTTTATAACGTTTTAGCAATGTAAATATATAAAAAATTAAAAAAATGCCCAAGTTTGAAAATAGTCGTTATTTCTTGATAAGTACCAATTTCAAACTTCATTCTTGACCTTGCTATTAATTGTAAATAGTTAAAGCAAATACCATTCGATTAAGCAGAAAACTTTTTATTAAATATATCTTATTTTTATAACGTTTCAGCAATGTAAATATAAAAAAATTAAAAAAATGCGCAAGTTCAAAAATAGTCGTTATTCCTTGATAAGTACCAATTTCAAACTTTATTCTTGAGCTTGCTATTAATTGTAGATGGTTGGCACAAGTACCATTTGATTGAACAAAAAATTTTCTATTAAGTACATCCTACCTTTATAACGTTTTAACAATGTAAATATAAAAAAAATCAAAAAAATGCGTAAGTTTAAAGTGAGTCGTTATTTCTTGATAAATACCAATTTCAAACTTTATTCTTGAGCTTGCTATTAATTGAAGATGGTTGAAGCAAGTACCATTTGATTGAACGAGAAATTTTCTATCAAATACATCTTACTTTTATAACGTTTCAAAAATGTGAATATAAAAAAAATTAAAAAAATTCGCAAGTTTAAAGATAGTCGTTATTCCTTGATAAGTACCAATTTCAAACTTTATTCTTGAGCTTGCTATTAGTTGTAGATAGTAAAAGCAAAGACCATTCGATTGGGCAAAAAATTTTCTATCAAATTCATTTTACTTTTGTAACGTTTCAGCATTATAAATATAAAAAAATTAAAAAAATGCGCAAGTTTAAAAATAGTCGTTATTCCTTGATAAGTACCAAATTTAAACTTTATTCTTGAGCTAGCTATTAGCTGTATGTGGTTGAAGCAAATACCGTTTGATTAAGCAGAAAATTTTCTATCATATACATTTTACTTTTATAACGTTTCAACAATGTAAATATAAAAAAAATCAAAAAAATACGCAAGTTTAAAGAGAGTCGTCATTTCTTGATAAATACCAATTTCAAACTTCATTCTTGAGCTTGCTGTTGGTTGTAGATAGTTGAAGCAAATACTATTCGATTAAGCAGGATATTTTCTATCAAACACATTTTAGTTTTATAAAGTTTTAGCAATGTAATTATAAAAAAAATAAAAAAAATACGCAAGTTTAAAGATAGTCGTTATTCCTTGATAAGTACCAATTTCAAACTTCATTTTTGAGCTTGCTATTGATTTTAAATGGTTGAAACAAGCACTGTTCGATTGGGCAGAATATTTTTTATCAAACACATTTTAGTTTTATAAAGTTTCAGCAATGTAAATATAAAAAAAATTAAAAAAATGCGCAAGTTTAAAAATAGTCGTTATTCCTTGATAAGTACCAATTTCAAACTTCATTTTTGAGTATGCTATTAATTGTAGATAGTTGAAGCAAGTACTATTTGATTAGGCAGGATATTTTCTATCAAACACAGTTAAGTTTTATAATGTTTCAGCATTGTAAATATAATAAAAATTAAAATAATGCGCAAGTTAAAAATAGTCGTTATTCCTTGATAAGTACCAAATTCAAACTTTATTCTTGAGCTTGCTATTAACTATAGGTGGCTGAAACAAATACCATTTGATTGGGCAGAAAATTTTCTATCAAATACATTTTACTCTTATAACGTTTTAAAAATAGAAATATAAAAAAAATTAAAAAATTGCGCAAGTTTAAAGATAGTTGTTATTCCTTGATAAGTACCCATTTCAAACTTCATTCTTTAGTTTGCTATTAAGTGTAGATCTTAAAAGCAAAGACCATTTGATTGGGCAGAGAATTTTCTATCAAATTCATTTTACTTTTATAACATTTCAGCAATATAAATATAAAAAATTTAAAAAAATGCGCAAGTTTAAAGATAGTCGTTATTCCTTGATAAGTACCAAATTCAAACTTTATTCTTGAGCTAGCTATTAGCTGTATGTGGTTGAAGCAAATACGGTTCGATTAAGCAGAAAATTTTCTATCAAATACATTTTACTTTTATAACGTTTTAGCAATGTAAATATAAAAAAATTTAAAAAGTGCTCAAGTTTAAAAATAGTCGTTATTCCTTGATAATCACCAATTTCAAACTTCATTCTTGAGCTTGTTATTAATTGTAAATGGTTAAAGCAAATACCATTCGATTAAGCAGAAAATTTTCTATCAAATATATCTTTTTTTTTATAACGTTTCAGCAATGTAAATATAAATAAAATTAAAAAAATGCGCAAGTTTAAAAATAGTCGTTATTTCTTGATAAGTACCAATTTCAAACTTTATTCTTGAGCTTGCTATTAATTGAAGATAGTTAAAACAAGTACCATTCGATTGAGCAGAAAATTTTCTATCAAATACATCTTACTTTTATAACGTTTCAAGAATGTGAATATAAAAAAAATTAAAAAAATGCGCAAGTTTAAAGATAGTCGTTATTCCTTGATAAGTACCAACTTTAAACTTTATTGTTGAGCTTGCTATTAATTGCAGATAGTTGAAGCAAATACCATTCGATTAAGCAAGAAATTTTCTATCAAAGACATCTTACTTTTATAACGTTTCAGCAATGTAAATATAAAAAAAATCAAAAAAATACTCAAGTTTAAAAAAAGTTGTTAATTCTTGATAAATACCAAATTCAAACTTCATTATTGAGCTTGCTATTAATTGTAGATGGTTGAAGCAAATATCATTTGATTAAGCAAGAAATTTTTTATCAAATATTTTTTATTTGTATAACGTTTCAGCAATGTAAATTTAAAAAAAATCAAAAAAATACGCAAGTTTAAAGATAGTCGTTATTCCTTGATAAGTAGCAATTTCAAACTTCATTCTTGAGCTTGCTCTTAGCTGCATGTGGTTGAAGCAAATACCATTCGATTAAGCAGGAAATTTTCTACCAAATAAATTTTATTTTTATAACGTTTCAGCAATGTAAATATAAAAAAAATCAAAAAAATTCTCAAGTTTAAAAAGAGTTGTTATTTCTTGATAAATACCAATTTCAAACTTTATTCTTGAGCTTGCTATTAATTGTAGATGGTAGAAACAAATACCATTTAGTTAAACAGGAAATTTGCTTTAAAATGTATCTTATTTTTATAACGTTTTGGCAATGTAAATATTAAAAAAATCAAAAAAATACGCAAGTTTAAAGATAGTCGTTATTCCTTGATAAGTACCAATTTCAAACTCCATTTTTGAGCTTGCTATTGATTTTAAATGGTTGAAGCAAGTACTTTTCGATTGGACAGAATATTTTTAACAAACACATTTTAGTTTTATAAAGTTTCAGCAATGTAAATATAAATAAAATTAAAAAAATGCGCAAGTTTAAAAATAGTCGTTATTTCATGATAAGTACCAATTTCAAACTTTATTCTTGAGCTTGCTATTAATTGAAGATAGTTAAAGCAAGTACCATTCTATTGAGCAGGAAATTTTCTATCAAATACATCTTACTCTTATAACGTTTTAAGAATGTGAATATAAAAAAAATTAAAAAAATGAGCAAGTTTAAAGATAGTCGTTATTCCTTGATAAGTACCAATTTTAAACTTTATTATTGAGCTTGTTATTAATTACAGATGGTTGAGGCAAATACCATTTGATTAAGCAGAAAATTTTCTATCAAAGACATCTTACTTTTATAACGTTTCAGCAATGTAAATATAAAAAAAAACAAAAAAATTCTCAAGTTTAAAAAAAGTTGTTATTTCTTGATAAATACAAATTTCAAACTTCATTATTGAGCTTGCTATTAATTGTAGATGGTTGAAACGAATACCATTTGATTAAGCAAGAAATTTTTTATGAATTATTTTTTATTTTTATAATGTTTCAGCAATGTAAATATAAAAAAAATTAAAAAAATACGCAAGTTTAAAGATAGTCGTTATTCCTTGATAAGTAGCAATTTTAAACTTCATTCTTGAGCTTGCTCTTAGCTGCATGTGGTTGAAGCAAATACCATTCGATTAAACAGGAAATTTTCTACCAACTAAATTTAATCTTTGTAACGTTTCAGCAATGTAAATATAAAAAAAATCAAAAAAATTCTCAAGTTTAAAAAGAGTTGTTATTTCTTGATAAATACCAATTTCAAACTTTATTCTTGAGCTTGCTATTAATTGCAGATGGTTGAAACAAGTACTATTTGATTGAACAGAAAATTTTCTATCAAATACATCTTACTTTTGTAACGTTTTAGCAATGTAAATATAAAAAAAATTAAAAAAATGCGCAAGTTTAAATAGAGTAGTTATTTCTTGATAAATACCAATTTCAAACTTTATTTTTGAGTATGCTATTAATTGCAGATGGTTGAAGCAAGTACTTTTGATTAAGCAGGATATTTTTTATCAAACACATTTAAGTTTTATGATGTTTCAGCAATGTAAATATAAAAAAACTCAAAAAAATACGCAAGTTTAAAGATAGTCGTTATTCTTTAATAAGTACCAATTTCAAACTTCATTTTTGAGCTTGCTGTTAATTGTGGATGGTTGAAGCAAGCACTATTTGATTAAGCAAGATATTTTCTATCAAACACATTTAAGCTTTATAATGTTTCGGCAATGCAAATATAAAAAAAAAAACAAAAAATACGCAAGTTTAAAAAGAGTTGTTATTTCTTGATAAATACCAATTTCAAACTTTATTCTTGAGCTTGCTCTTAACTGCATGTAGTTGAAGCAAATACCATTCGATTAAACAGGAAATTTTCTACCAAATAGATCTTACTTTTATAACGTTTCAGTAATGTAAATAAAAAAAAATTAAAAAAATACGCAAGTTTAAAAATAGTCGTTATTCATTGATAAGTACCAATTTCAAACTTCATTCTTGTGCTTGCTATTGATTTTAAATGATTGAAGCAAGCACTATTCGATTGAGCAGGATATTTTCTATCAAATACATCCTACTTTTATAACGTTTCAGCAATGTAAATATAAAAAAAATCAAAAAAATGCGCAAGTTTAAAAAGAGTTGTTATTTCTTGATAAATACCAATTTCAAACTTCATTCTTGAGCTTGCTATTAATTGTAGATGGTTGAAACAAATATTATTCGATTAAGCGGAAAATTTTCTATTGAATATATATAATCTTTTTAACGTTTCAGCAATGTAAATATAAAAAAAATCAAAAAAATACGCAAGTTTAAAGATAGTCGTTATTCCTTAATAAGAACCAATTTGAAACTTCATTTTTGAGCTTGCTGTTAATGGTAGATAGTTGAGGCAAATACCATTTGATTAAACAAAAAATTTTCTATTAAATATATCTTACTTTATAACGATTCAGCAACATAAATAAGAAAAAAAATTAAAAAAATGCGCAAGTTTAAAAATGTCGTTGTTTCTTAATAAGTACCAATTTCAAACTTTATTCTTGAGCTTGCTGTTAATCATAGATGGTTAAAACAAATACCATTTGATTGAGCAGAAAATTTTCTATCAAATACATTTTTTTTTATAACGTTTCAGTAATGTATATATTAAAAAAATCAAAAAAATACGCAAGTTTAAAGAAAGTTGTTATTTCTTGATAAATACTAATTTTAAACTTTATTCTTGAGCTTGCTATTAATTACAGATGGTTGAAACAAGTACCGTTCGATTGAGCGGAAAATTTTCTATCAAATACGTCCTACTTCTGTAACGTTCTAGCAATGTAAATATAAAAAAAAATCAAAAAAATACGCAAGTTTAAAAAGAGTTTTTATTTCTTGATAAATACCAATTTCAAACTTCATTCTTAAGCTTGCTATTAAATGTAGATGGTTAAAGCAAATACCGTTCGATTAAGGAGGAAATTTTCTATCAAATATATCTTACTTTTATAACATTTCAGCAATGTAAATATAAAAAAAATTAAAAAATGCGCAATTTTAAAAAGAGTTGTTATTTCTTGATAAATACCAATTTCAAACTTTATTCTTGAGCTTGCTATTAATTGTAGATGGTTGAAACAAAAACCATTCAATTAAACAGAAAATTATCTATCAAATCTATTTTATTTTTATAACGTTTCAGCAATGTAAATATAAAAAAAATCAAAAAAATGCTCGAGTTTAAAGATAGTCGTTATTTCTTGATAAGTACCAACTTCAAACTTCATTCTTGAGCTTGCTGTTAATTGTAAAGGGTTAAAGCAAATAGCATTCGATTAAGCAGGAAATTTTCTTTAAAATATATCTTACTTTTATAACGTTTCGGCAATGTAAATATAAAAAAAATTAAAAAAATCCGCAAGTTTAAAAATAGTTGTTATTTCTTGATAAATACCAATTTCAAATTTCATTTTTGAGTATTCTATTGATTGTAGATGGTTCAAGCCAGTACTATTTGATTAAGCAAGATATTTTCTATTAAACACTTTTTAGTTTTATAATGTTTCAGCAATGTAAACATAAAGAAACTCAAAAAAATACGCAAGTTTAAAGATAGTCGTTATTCCTTGATAAGTACCAATTTCAAACTTCATTCTTGAGCTTGCTATTAAATGTAAAGAGTTAAAGCAAATACCATTTGATTGAGCAGGAAATTTTCTATCAAATGTGTTTTATTTTTATAACGTTTCAGCAATGTAAATATAAAAAAAATCAAAAAAATACGCAAGTTTAAAGATAGTTGTTATTCCTTGATAAGTACCAATTTCAAACTTCATTCTTGAGCTTGCTATTAAATGTAAAGAGTTAAAGCAAATACCATTTGATTGAGCAGGAAATTTTCTATCAAATGTGTTTTATTTTTATAACGTTTCAGCAATGTAAATATAAAAAAAATCAAAAAAATGCGCAAGTTTAAATATAGTCGTTATTCCTTGATAAGTACCAGTTTTAAACTTCATTCTTGAGCTTGCTATTAAATGTAAAGGGTTAAGGCAAATACCATTCGATTAAGCAGGAAATTTTCTATTAAATATATCTTACTTTTATAACGTTTCAGCAATGTAAATATAAAAAAAAATTAAATAAATGCGCAAGTTTAAAAATAGTCGTTATTCCTTGATAAGTAGCAATTTCAAACTTCATACTTGAGCTTGCTCTTAGCTGTATGTGGTTGAAGCAAATACCATTCGATTAAACACGAAATTTTCTATCGAACAAATTTTACTTTTATAACGTTTCAGCAATGTAAATATAAAAAAAATAAAAAAAAATGCGCAAGTTTAAAAATAGTCGATATTCCTTGATAAGTACCAATTTCAAACTCCATTCTTGAGCTTGCTATTGATTTTAAATGGTTGAAGCAAGCTTTATTCGATTGAGCGGGATATTTTCTATCAAACACGTCTTTTTTTTATAACGTTTTAGCAATGTAAATATAAAAAAAATTTAAAAAATGCGCAAGTTTAAAAATAGTCGTTATTTCTTGATAAGTACCAATTTCAAATTTCATTCTTGAACTTGCTATTGATGCAAGCATGCCATCTACAATAGCTGAAGTAAGTATTATTCAATTGAGCAAGATATTTTCTATCAAATACATCTTACATTTATAACGTTACAACAATGTAAATATAAAAAAAATTAAAAAAATTCGCAAGTTTAAATATAGTCGTTATTCCTTGATAAGTACCAATTTCAAACTTCATTCTTAAGTTTGCTATTAGCTGTAGATAGTTAGCGCAAATACCATTCGATTAAGCAGGAAATTTTCTATTAAATATATTATATTTATAACGTTTTAACAATGTAAAGATAAAAAAAATCAAACAATACGCAAGTTTAAAGATAGTCGTTATTCCTTGATAAGTAGCAAATTCAAACTTCATTCTTGAGCTTGCTCTTAGATGTATGTAGTTGAAGCAAATACCATTCGATTAAGCACGAAATTTTCTATCAAATGGATTTTACTTTTATAACGTCTCAGCAATGTAAATATAAAAAAAATTAAAAAAATGCGCAAGTTTCAAAATAGTCGCTATTCCTTGATAAGTACCAATTTCAAACTTCATTCTTGAGCTTGCTATTGATTTTAGATAGTTGAAGCAAGTACTATTCGATTGAGCAGGATACTTTTTATTAAACACATTCTACTTTTATAAAGTTTCAGCAATTTAAATATAAAAAAATTATAAAAATGCGCAAGTTTAAAGATAGTCGTTATTCCATGATAAGTACCAATTTCAAACTTTATTCTTGAGCTTGCTATTAATTGTAGATGGTTAAAACAAATACCATTCAATTGAGCAAAAAATTTTCTATCAAATGCATCCTACTTTTATAACGTTTCAGCAATGTGAATATAAAAAAAATTAAAAAAATGCGCAAGTTTAAAGATAGTCATTATTCCTTGATAAGTACCAATTTTAAACTTCATTCTTGAGCTTGCTATTGATTGTAGATGGTTGAGGCAAATACCGTTCGATTAAGCAAGAAATTTTCTATCAAATACATTTTACCTTTATAACGATTCAGCAATATAAATATAAAAAAATTAAGAAAATGCGCAAGTTTAAACATAGTCGTTATTCCTAGATAATTACCAATTTCAAACTTTATTCTTGAGATTGCTATTGATTGTAGATAGTTGAAGCAAATTTTATTCGATTGAGCAGGATATTTTATATTAAACACGTTTTAGTTTTATAAAGTTTTAGCAATGTAAATATAAAAAAAATCAAAAAAATGCTCAAGTTTTTGCTCAAAGTGAGTCGTTATTTCTTGATAAATACCAATTTCAAACTTTATTCTTGAGCTTGCTATTAATTGAAGATGGTTGAAGCAAGTACCATTTGATTGAACAAGAAATTTTCTATCAAATACATCTTACTTTTATAACGTTTCAAAAATGTGAATATAAAAAAAAATAAAAAAATTCGCAAGTTTAAAGATAGTCGTTATTCCTTGATAAGTACCAATTTCAAACTTTATTCTTGAGCTTGCTATTAGTTGTAGATAGTAAAAGCAAAGACCATTCGATTGGGCAAAAAATTTTCTATCAAATTCATTTTACTTTTATAACGTTTCAGCATCATAAATATAAAAAAATTCGTTATTCTTTGATAAGTACTAATTTCAAACTTTATTTTTGAGCTTGCTATGGATTGTAGATGGTTGAAGCAGGTACCATTCAATTAAGCAGGAAATTTTCTATCAAATTCATCTTACCTTTATATTATTTTAGCAATGTAAATATAAAAAAAAAACAAAAAAATACGCAAGTTTAAAGAAAGTCGTTATTTCTTGATAAGTACCAAATTCATATTCTTGAGTTTGCTATTAATTGTAGGTGGTTAAAGCAAATACCATTTAATTGAGCAAAAAATTTCCTATCAAATACATCCTAATTTTAAAACGTCTCAGCAATGTAAATATCAAAAAAAATTAAATAAATACGCAAGTTTAAAAATAGTCTTTATTCCTTGATAAGTACCAATTTCAAACTTCATACTTGAGCTTGCCATTAACTGTAAATGGTTAATGCAAACACCATTTGATTAGGCAGAAAATTTTCTATATAATATATCTTACTTTTATAACGTTTCAGCAATGTATATATAAAAAAAATTAAAAAAATTCGCAAGTTTAAAAATAGTCGTTATTTCTTGATAAGTACCAATTTCAAACTTTATTTTTGAGCTTGCTATTAACTATAGATGGTTGAAACAAATACCATTTGATTGACCAGGAAATTTTCTATCAAATACATGTATTTTTTATAACGTTCCGGCAATGTAAATATTAAAAAAATCAAAAAAATATGCAAGTTTAAAGAGAGTTGTTATTTCTTGATAAATACCAATTTCAAACTTTATTCTTGAGCTTGCTATTAATTGCAGATGGTTGAAGCAAGTACCATTTGATTGAGCAAGAAATTTTCTATCAAACATATCCTACTTTTATAACGTTTTAGCAATGTAAATATAAAAAAAATTAAAAAAATACACAAGTTTAAATAGAGTCCTTATTTCTTGATAAATACCAACTTCAAACTTCATTTTTGAGTATGCTGTTGGTTGTAGATGGTTGAAGCTAATATCATTTGATTAAGGAGGATATTTTCTATCAAACACATTTTAGTTTTATAAAGTTTCAGCAATGTAAATATAAAAAAAAACAAAAAAATACGCAAGTTTAAAAAGAGCCGTTATTTCTTGATAAGTACCAATTTCAAACTTTATTCTTGAGCTTGCTATTAATTGTAGATAGCTGAAGCAAGTACTATTTGATTGAGCAGGATATTTTCTATCAGACACATTTTAGTTTTATAACGATTCAGCAATGTAAAAATAAAAAAAATTAAAAAAATGCGCAAGTTTAAAAATAGTCGTTATTTCTTGATAAGTACCAATTTCAAACTTTATTTTTCAGCTTGCTATTAACTATAGATGGTTGAAACAAATACCATTTGATTGAGCAGGAAATTTTCTATCAAATACATCTTTTTTTTATAACGTTCCAGCAATGTAAATATTAAAAAAATCAAAAAAATACGCAAGTTTAAAGAGAGTTGTTATTTCTTGATAAATACCAATTTCAAACTTTATTCTTGAGCTTGCTATTAATTACAGATGGTTGAAACAAGTACCAGTTGATTGAGCAAAAAATTTTCTATCAAATACATTTTACTTTTATAACGTTTCAACAATGTAAATATAAAAAAAAATTAAAAAATACGCAAGTTTAAATATAGTCGTTATTTCTTGATAAGTAGCAACTTCAAACTTCGTTCTTGAGCTTGCTCTTAGCTTTATGTGGTTAAAGCAAATACCATTCGATTAAGCAGAAAATTTTCTATCAAATATATCTTATTTTTATAACGTTTCAACAATGTAAATATACAAAAAATTTAAAAAATACGCAAGTTTAAATAGAGTCGTTATTTCTTGATAAATACCAATTTCAAACTTCATTTTTGAGTATGCTATTAATTGCAGATGGTTGAAGCAAGCACCATTTGATTAAACAGGATATTTTCTATCAAACACATTTTAGTTTTATAATGTTTCAACAATGTAAATATAAAAAAAATCAAAAAAAATACGCAAGTTTAAAGATAGTCGTTATTCCTTAATAAGTACCAATTTCAAACTTTATTTTTGAGCTTGCTCTTAGCTGTATGTGGTTGGAGCAAATACCGTTCGATTAAGCAGGAAATTTTCTATAAAATAAATTTTACTTTTATAACGATTCAGCAATGTAAATATAAAAAAAAATAAAAAAATGCGCAAGTTTAAAAATAGTCGTTATTCCATGATAAGTACCAACCTCAAACTTCATTCTTGAGCTTGCTATTGATTTTAAATGGTTAAAGAAAATAACATTCGATTGAGCAGCATATTTTCTATCAAACACATTTTAGTTTTATAAAGTTTTAGCAATGTAAATATAAAAAAAATCAAAAAAATACGCAAGTTTAAAAAGAGTCGTTATTTCTTGATAAATACCAATTTCAATCTTTATTCTTGAGCTTGCTATTAATTGCAGATGGTTGAAGTAAGTACCATTTGATTGAGCAGAAAATTTTCTATTAAATACATCTTACTTTTATAACGTTTCAATAATGTAAATATAAAAAAAATTTAAAAAATACGCAAGTTTAAATAGAGTCGTTATTTCTTGATAAATACCAAATTCAAACTTCATTTTTGAGTATGCTATTGATTGTAGATGGTTGAAGCAAGTACCATTTGATTAAACAGGATATTTTCTATCAAACAGGTGGTAAAGATTTGAAAATAGTGTCTTCAATCAAAGATCTGGGAGTCATACTTGATTGCAAGTTATCTTTTATTTATCACTATGAATATATAATAGCAAAAGCAAATAAAGTCTTGGGTTGTATAAGGAGGTTTACTAATGAATTTACCAATATTCGAACTATTGTTATTTTGTATGTTACATTTGTTAGATCTATCTTAGAGTATGATTGTGTAGTTTGGGCTCCTTTTTATGCTACACACATTGGACGAATTGAGAAGGTTCAAGTAAAATTTATTAATTGTGTTAAATATAGATTGCCGAGAACTGTGGGATGCTCGTATAATATGTGTTTGAGTTATCTTGCTCTGAAAACGTTAGACTCTCGACGTAAATTCCACTGTGCTTGTTTTGTATATAAGGTATTAAATAATCTGTGTGATGCTCCGGACATTCTCGGAAAAATTGGTTTTAATGTGCCTCAATACCATCTCAGGAATAGTCCCCTATTTAATCTCTCTCACTGCAGCACTAATTATGCATTATTTTCACCTTTAAATTCAATTTTATCAATATGCAATAGTGTCTGTAGTGAAATTGATTTTTTTGCATCATCTTTTAATAACTTTAAGAATAATCTCAACAAATTTATAACATGAATCTTGTAATCTTTAATTGTTTTGTTTATTGTAAAGGCTGTAAATGATGATGCCGTTAATAAAGTATTATTATTATTATTATTATTAGTATTATTAAACACATTTTAGTTTTATAATGTTTCAACATTGCAAAAAATAAAAAAAAATAAAAAATTGCGCAAGTTTAAAAATAGTCGTTATTCCTTGATAAGTACCAACTTCAAACTCCATTCTTGAGCTTTCTATTAACTGTAGATGGTTGAAACAAGTACTATTCAATTGGGCAGGAAATTTTATATTAAATGCATTTTACCTTCATAACGTTTTAGCCATGTAAATTAAAAAAAATAAAAAAAATACGCAAGTATAAAGAGAGTCGTTATTCCTTGATAAGTACCAAATTCAAACTTTATTCTTGAGCTTGCTATTAATTGTAGATGGTTCGCGCAAATACCATTTAATTGAGCAAGAAATTTCCTATCAAATACATTTTACCTTTATAACGTTTTAGCAATGTAAATATAAAGAAAATCAAAAAAATACGCAAGTTTAAAGAGAGTTGTTATTTCTTGATAAATATCAATTTCAAACTTCATTCTTGAGCTTTCTATTAATTGTAGATGGTTGAAACAAGTACCATTCAATTGGGCAGGTAATTTTATATTAAATACGTCTTACTTTCATAACGTTTTAGCAATCTAAATATAAAAAAAATTAAAAAAATACGCAAGTTTAAAGAGAGTCGTTATTTCTTGATAAGTATCAATTTCAAACTTCATTCTTAAGCTTGCTATTTATTGTAGATGGTTAAAGCAAGTACTATTCGATTAACCAGGATATTTTCTATCAAACACATTATAGTTTTATAAAATATCAGCAAAGTAATAATAAAAAAAACAAAAAAATACGCAAGTTTAAAAAGAGTCGTTATTCCTTGATAAGTACCAATTTCACACTTTATTCTTGAGCTTGCTATTAGTTGTAGATAGTTACAGCAAATATCATTCGATTAAACAAAAAATTTCCTATCAAATACATTCTACTTTTATAACGTTTCGGCAATGTAAATATAAAAAAAATCAAAAAAATGCGCAAGTTTAAAGATAGTCTTTATTCCTTGATAAGTACCAATTTCAAACTTCATACTTGAGCTTGCTATTAATTGTAGATGGTTGAAGCAAGTACTATTCGAATGAAAAAGATATTTTCTATCAAACACATTATAGTTTTTTAAAGTTTCAGCAAAGTAAATATAAAAAAAGTCAAAAAAATACGCAAGTTTAAAAAAAGTCGTTATTCCTTGATAAGTACCAAATTCAAACTTTATTCTTCAGCTTGCTATTAATTGTAGATGGTTGAAACAAATACCATTCAATTGGGCAGGTAATTTTATATTAAATACATCTTACTTTCATAACGTTTTAGCAATTCAAATATAAAAAAAATTAAAAAAATACGCAAGTTTAAAGAGAGTCGTTATTTCTTGATAAGTATCAATTTCAAACTTCATTCTTAAGCTTGCTATTTATTGTAGATGGTTAAAGCAAGCACTATTCGATTAACCAGGACATTTTCTATCAAACACATTAAAGTTTTATAAAGTATCAACAAAGTAAATATAAAAAAAATCAAAAAAATTCGCAAGTTTAAAAAGAGTCGTTATTCCTTGATAAGTACTAACTTCAAACTTTATTCTTGAGCTTGCTATTAGTTGTAGATAGTTACAGCAATAATCATTCGATTAAACAAAAAAATTTTCTATCAAATGCATTCTTTTTTTGTAACGTTTCAACAATGTAAATATAAAAAAATCAAAAAAATACTCATGTTTAAAGAGAGTCGTTATTTCTTGATAAATATCAATTTCAAACTCCATTCTTGAGCTTTCTATTAATTGTAGATGGTTGAAACAAGTACCATTCAGTTGGGCAGGAAATTTTATATTAAATACATTTCACCTTTATAACGTTTTAGCAATATAAATATAAAAAAAATCAAAAAAATTCGCATTTTTATAGTGAGTCGTTATTCCTTGACAAGTATCAATTTCAAACTTCATTCTTGAGCTTGCTATTAATTGTAGATGGTTGAAGCAAGTACTATTCAAATAAACAGGATATTTTCTATCAAACACATTCTAGCTTTATAAAGTATCAGCAAAATAAATATAAAAAAAATCAAAAAAATACGCAAGTTTAAAAATAGTCGTTATTCCTTTATAAGTACCAATTTCAAACTTCATTCTTGAGCTTGCTATCAATTGTAGATAGTTAGAGCAAATACAGTTCGATTAAGCAGAAAATTTTTTATCAAACACATCTTACCTTTATAACGTTTCAGCAATATAAATATAAAAAAATTAAAAAAATGCGCAAGTTTAAAGATAGTCGTTATTCCTTAATAAGTACCAATTTCAAACTTCATTCTTGAGTTTGCTATTGATTGTAGATGGTTAAAGCAAATACTATTCGATTGAGCGGGATATTTTCTATCAAACACATTTTACCTTTATAAAGTCCTAGCAATGTAAATATAAAAAAAATCAAAAAAATACGCAAGTTTAAAGATAGTCGTTATTCCTTGATAAGTACCAATTTCAAACTTTATTCTTGAGCTTGCTATTAATTGTAAATGGTTGACACAAGTACCGTTTGATTGAACAGGAAATTTCCTATTAAATACGTTTTACTTTTGTAACGTTTCAACAATGTAAATATAAAAAAAATCAAAAAAAGTCGCAAGTTTAAAAAGAGTCGTTATTTCTTGATAAATACCAATTTCAAACTTCATCCTTGAGCTTGCTATTGACTGTAGATGGTTGAGGCAAGTATTATTCGATTGAGCAGGATATTTTTCATCAAACACATTTTAGTTTTAAAAAGTTTCAGCAATGTAAATATAAAAAAAAAACAAAAAAATACGCAAGTTTAAAAAGAGTCGTTATTCCTTGATAAGTACCAAATTCAAACTTTATTTTTGAGCTTGCTATTAGTTGTAGATAGTTACAACAAATATCATTCGATTAAACAAAAAATTTTCTATTAAATACATTTTTTTTTTGTAACGTTTCAGCAATGTAAATATAAAAAAATCAAAAAAATACGCAAGTTTAAAGATAGTGGTTATTTCTTAATAAGAACCAATTTCAAACTTAATTTTTGAGCTTGCTGTTATTTGTAGATGGTTGAAGCAAATACCATTCGATTAAACAGGAAATTTTCTATCAAATATATTTTACTTTTATAACGTTTCAACAATGTAAATATAAAAAAAATCAAAAAAATAAGCAAGTTCAAAGATAGTCGTTATTTCTTGATAAGTACCAATTTCAAACTTCATTTTTGAGCTTGCTATTAATTGTAGATGGTTGGCACGAGTACCATTTGATTGAGCAAGAAATTTTCTATTAAATACATCCTATTTTTATAACGTTTCAACAATGTAAATATAAAAAAAAATTAAAAAAATACGCATGTTTAAAGTGAGTCTTTATTTCTTGATAAATACCAATTTCAAACTTCATTCTTGAGCTTGCTTTTAATTGTAGATGTTTGAGACAAGTACTATTCGATTGAGCAGGATATTTTCTATCAAACACATATTAGTTTTATAAAGTTTTAGCAATGTAAATAGAAAGAAACTCAAAAAAATACGCAAGTTTAAAGATGGTCGTTATTCCTTGATAAGTACCAATTTCAAACTTCATTCTTGAGCTTGCTATTAGCTGTATGTGGTTAAAGCAAATACCGTTTAATTAAGCAGGAAATTTTCTATCCAATACATCTTACTTTTGAAAGTTTCAGTAATGTAAATATAAAAAAAAATTAAAAAAATGCGCAAGTTTAAATATAGTCGTTATTCCTTGATAAGTACAAAGTTCAAACTTCATTTTTGAGCTTTCTATTAATTGTAAATAGTTAAAGCAAATACTATTCGATTAAGCAGAAAATTTTCTATCAAATACATCTTTTTTTTATGAAGTTTCAGCAATGTAAATATAAAAAAAAAATAAAAAAAATACGCAAGTTTAAATAGAGTCGTTATTTCTTGATAAATACTAATTTCAAACTTCATTTTTGAGTATGCTACTGATTGTAGATGGTTGAGGCAAGTACTATTTAATTAAGCAGGATATTTTCTATCAAACACATTTAAGTTTTATAATGTTTCAGCAATGTAAATATAAAAAAAATCAAAAAAATTCGCAAGTTTAAATATAGTCGTTATTTCTTGATAAGTACCAATTTCAAACTTCATTGTTGAGTTAGCTGTTGATTTTGAATGGTTGAAGCAAATATTATTCGATTAAGCAGGATATTTTCTATCAAACGCATTCTTGTTTTATAAAATTTCAGCAATGTAAATATAAAAAAAATCAAAAAAATACGCAAGTTTAAAAAGAGTTGTTATTTTTTGATAAATACCAAATTCAAACTTTATTTTTGAGTATGCTATTGATTGTAGATGGTTGGAGTAAGTACTATTTAATTAAGCAGGATTTTTTCTATCAAACACATTCTAGTTTTATAAAGTTTCTACAATGTAAATGTAAAAAAAATCAAAAAAATACGCAAGTTTAAAGATAGTCGTTATTCCTTGATAAATACAAATTTCAAACTTTATTTTTGAGTATGCTATTGATTGTAGATGGTTGGAGTAAGTACTATTTAATTAAGCAGGATTTTTTCTATCAAACACATTCTAGTTTTATAAAGTTTCTACAATGTAAATGTAAAAAAAATCAAAAAAATACGCAAGTTTAAAGATAGTCGTTATTCCTTGATAAGTACCAATTTCAAACTTCATTCTTTAGCTTGCTATTGATTGTAGATGGTTAAAGCAAGTACTGTTCGATTGAGCAAAATATTTTCAATCAAACACATTTTAGTTTTATAAAGTTTCAGCAATGTAAATAAAAAAAAATTAAAAAAATACGCAAGTTTAAAAAAAGTCGTTATTTCTTGATAAATACCAACTTCAAACTTTATTCTTGAGCTTGCTATTAATTGTAGATGGTTGAAACAAATACCATTTGATTAAGCAGGAAAGTTTCTATTAAATGTGTTTTTTTCTTATAACGTTTCAGCAATGTAAATATAAAAGAAATCAAAAAAATACGCAAGTTTAAAGATAGTCGTTGTTCCTTGATAAGTAGCAATTTCAAACTTCATTCTTGAGCTTGCTATTGATTGTAGATGGCTGAAGCAAGTGTTATTCGATTAAGCAGGATATTTTTTATCAAACACATTTTAGTTTTATAACGTTTCAGCAATGTAAATATTAAAAAAATCAAAAAAAGACGCAAGTTTAAGGAGAGTTGTTATTTCTTGATAAATACCAAATTCAAACCTTATTCTTGAGCTTGCTATTAATTGCAGATGGTTGAAACAAGTACTATTTGATTGAGCGGAAAATTTTTTATCAAACACATCTTATTTTTATAACGTCTCAGCAATGTAAATATAAAAAAAAATAAAAAAATTTGCAAGTTTAAATTGAGTCGTTATTTCTTGATAAAAACCAATTTCAAACTTCATTTTTGAGTATGCTATTGATTGTAGATAGTTGAAGCAAGTAATATCTGATTAAGCAGGATATTTTCAATCAAACAAATTTTAGTTTTATAATGTTTCAGCAATGTAAATATAAAAAAAAATCAAAAAAATACGCAAGTTTAAAAATAGTCGTTATTCCTTAATAAGTACCAATTTCAAACTTTATTTTTAAGCTTGCTGTTAATTGTAGATGGTTAAAGCAAATACCTTTCGATTAAGCAGAAAATTTTTTATCAAATATATTTTACTTTTATAACGTTTCAGCAATGCAAATATAAAAAAAATTAAAAAAATGCGCAAGTTTAAAAATAGTTGTTATTCCTTGATAAGTACCAATTTCAAACTTCATTCTTGAGCTTGCTATTGATTTTAATTGGTTGAGGCAAGTACTGTTTGATTGAGCAGGATATTTTCTATCAATCACATTCTAGTCTTATAAAGTTTTAGCAATGTAAATAAAAAAAAAATAAAAAAATACGAAAGTTTAAAAAGAGTCGTTATTTCTTAATAAATATCAATTTCAAACTTCATTCTTGAGCTTGCTATTAATTGTAAATGGTCAAGGCAAATACCATTCGATTAAGCAAAAAATTTTCTATCAAATATATTTTACTTTTATAACGTTTCAGCAATGTAAATATAAAAAAAATTAAAAAAATGCACAAGTTTAAAAATAGTCGTTATTGATAAGTACCAATTTCAAACTTTATTCTTGAGCTTGCTATTATTTGTAGATGGTTAAAGCAAATACCATTCAATTAAGCAAGAAATTTCCTATTAAATACATGCTATTTTTATAACGTTTCAGCAATGTAAATATAAAAAAAATTAAAAAAATACGCAACTTTAAGGAGAGTCGTTATTTCTTGATAAATACCAAGTTCAAACTTTAATTTTGAGTTTGCTATTAATTGCAGATGGTTGAAGCAAATACTGTTCGATTTGGCAGGAAATTTTCTATTAGATACATTTTTTTTTATATAACGTTTCAACAATGTATATATAACAAAAATCAAAAAAATACGCAAGTTTAAAAGGAGTAGTTATTCCTTGATAAATACCAATTTCAAACTTTATTCTTGAGCTTGCCATTAATTATAGATAGTTGAGACAAGTACCATTTGATTGAGCATAAAATTTTCTATTAAATACATTCTTTTTTATGACGTTTCAATAATGTAAATATAAAAAAAATCAAAAAAATACGCAAGTTTAAAGAAAGTTGTTACATCTTAATAAATACCAATTTTAAAGTACATTCTTGAGCTTGCTATTAATTGCAGATGCTTGAAACAAGTACCGTTTGATTGAGCAGAAAATTTTCGATCAAATACATTTTACTTTTATAACGTTTCAGCAATGTAAATATAACAAAAATCAAAAAAAACGCAAGTTTAAAGAGAGTCGTTATTTCTTGATAAATACCAATTTCAAACTTTATTCTTAAGCTTGCTATTGATTGTAAAAGGTTGAAGCAAGTACCATTTGATTAAGCAAAAAATTTTCTATTAGATACATTTTACTTTTATAACGTTTCAGCAATGTAAATATAAAAAAATTTAAAAAAATACGCAAGTTTAAAGATAGTTGTTATTCCTTGATAAGTAATAATTTCAAACTTTATTCTTGAGCTTTTTATTAATTGTAGATCGTTTAAACAAGCACCATTTGATTGAGCAGAAAATTTTCTATCAAATACATTTTACCTTTATAACGTTTCAGCAATGTAAATGTAAAGAAAATCAACAAAATACGCAAGTTTAAAGAGAGTCGTTATTTCTTGATAATGTCACCGACCCGGCTATCGGTGCAATTTTGTTTGAGTGTGGATTGGGGATGTGGTGAATTATGAATGGAAAGGACATTAAATTTAATTAAAGGGGAATAATTAAATTATTAAAGCGAAGAAAATAAAACACAGGTGTAAATTTTGGAGACGGCAATGTCAGGCGAACGAGTCACAAAGAAAGGGGTAAAAAGGGTTGAATGAGTTGAGTGAGAGATGGCGCTGTGATGCGAGTGAGTAACGCGCTGTTACTCCGCAAGGTGGCGCGCGCGAACGAGCAGAGAGAGAAAAAGAGCGAGGTGAGAGAGTGAAAGAAGTACGGATGAAGACAAACTTCATGAACTTGCAATCGACTCACGGTCACAACTGGCTAGTCACGACTCACGGTTACGACTGACGAGTCACGACTGACTCCCGAAGAGCCGAAACGGCAGTTAAAGCGAGATTTTTGCCACCTTTGAAAGGTTCGGCAAAGATCGAGGGGTTCCGATGATTTGTCTGCGCGAATCAAGATCGCGAGATAATTGAATCGCGAGAATGAGATAATGCGTGGGAGGAGCGGAATTGAAAAAGGAGTTGAACAGCGTTTGAATCATAATTTTACGACAACCCGTTCATGAGATATGAACGAAAGAAGCTTAATTAACACAATTAACGGTTTAATAATTAGTCCGCAACATGCGAGAGGGCTGCGTGATGCGAGGTAGGTCGCGAGAAGCCTACCTGACGAAATAAGGGCGAGATTGAGCATGTCGAGGTTCTAATTATCGAGAAATGCGTGAGATGAGTTAATTGCTAGTAGTCGTGTAGACAGACGCAGTGTGCCATCTAACGAAAATTACTGGAAGGTGCGAGAATTGGTATAATAATGTTGGCGGATAACAACGTTATCTCTTTGGCTCTCGCTCGGCCACCAACATAACCAACCTCCACGATTAGGCAAAAACAACTACTTCGCGGACTAATGCCCCGACCAATTCTCGCACCTTCCAGTAATCTTCGTTAGATGGCACACTGTGTCTGTCTACACGACTACTAGCCGAACTTCGCTTGATATAAGCGAGTTCTCCCACCTGTTCCAATCGAGCACAACGCTCCGAGATACACTGTACTGATGAGGGGCAAAAACCCCGAAACCGGTATACAGTTTCTCGACGTTGTTGTTCGATTGGAACACCTTTGCTAGTTCTGGTTACACTGCTTTTCAGTGTGTTGCTGGTTGGGCGATTAGGTGATGTAATTCAATGTCGGTCGGGGCATTAGTCCGCGAAGTAGTTGTTTTTGCCTAATCGTGGAGGTTGGTTATGTTGGTGGCCGAGCGAGAGCCAAAGAGATAACGTTGTTATCCGCCAACATTATTATACCAATTCTCGCACCTTCCAGTAATCTTCGTTAGATGGCACACTGTGTCTGTCTACACGACTACTAGCCGAACTTTGCTTGATATAAGCGAGTTCTCCCACCTGTTCCAATCGAGCACAACGCTCCGAGATACACTGTACTGATGAGGGGCAAAAACCCCGAAACCGGTATACAGTTTCTCGACGTTGTTGTTCGATTGGAACACCTTTGATGAGTTAATTGGTTAATTAATTGCGGTTTTTGATAGGATTGCCGTAGGAATTACGAGATGAAATTTATACGAAAAGACTCGGATTAAAAAGAGCTTTTCATTGTGTGGAACCACACGTGGATACCTGTGCAGGTGAGCACGGAAGCCGAGATTTCTCGCTTTCTTTTGTTTGACGGCTGGCAGGTAGAAATTTGAGGGTAGAAAGCGTGGGTCGAGGGATGACCTTGCAGCTAAAGTTAGCAAAGAAAGCGACTTTTAACGTTGGAATGTTGTGGAATTCTGTTCAATTCTAATATTACCGATTTGATGGAATTTGTTAATTCAGGCAACACAGAGAATTTGTAAAAACCTAATTAAATAAAAATCGGATTACGATGGTGGTAACAATAAATACCAACTTTAAACTTCATTCTTGAGCTTGGTAGTGATGGTAGATGGTTGAGGCAAGTACTATTCGATTGAGCAGGATATTTTCTATCAAACACGTTTTAGTTTTATAAAATTTCAGCAATGTAAATATAAAAAAAATCAAAAAAGTACGCAAGTTTAAAGATAGTCGTTATTCCTTGATAAGTACCAATTTCAAACTTTATTCTTGAGCTTGCTATTGATTGTAGATGGTTAAAGCAAGTACTATTCGATTGAGCAGAATATTTTCAATCAAACACATTTTAGTTTTATAAATTTTCAGCAATGTAAATATAAAAAAATCAAAAAAATACGCAAGTTTAAAGAGAGTCGTTATTTCTTGATAAATACCAATTTTAACCTTTATTCTTGAGATTAGTATTAATTGTAGATGGTTGAAAGTAGTACCACTCGATTAAACAGAAAATTTTCTATTAAATACATACTACTTTTATAACGTTTAGCAATGTAAAAATATAAAAAATTAAAAAAATGCGCAAGTTTAAAGATAGTCGTTATTCCTTGATGTTACGTCACGTCTCACCGCTCCAACCAGCTGGCCCGACCGGGGTTGGCACCCCAACTTTGAGATATTAGAATCACTTGTATAAAAGTTCTATGCGAGAGTAATACGACTCAGTTTGTAAATATGTTGAATAAATGTGTATATAGAAGAAGTTTGGTTTTCTTCATATCGCAAGAAACGCAACACTTGATAAGTACTAACTTCAAACTTTATTTTTGAGCTTGCTATTAATTGTAGATGGTTGAAACTGGTACCATTTATTTGAGAAGAAAATTTTCTATCAAGTACATTTTACTTTGTATCATTCTAGCAATGCAAATCTTAAAAAAATCAAAAATACGCAAATTTAAAGAAAGTCGTTATTTCTTGATAAGTACCAATTTCAAACTTCATTCTTGAGCTTGCTATTAATTGTAGATAGTTGAAACAAGTACTATTTGATTGAGAAGGATACTTTCTATCAAAGGCATTTTAGTTTTAGAAAGTTTCAGCTATGTAAATATAAAAAATATCAAAAAAATACGCAAGTTTAAAGATAGGCTTTATTCCTTGATAAGTACCAATTTCAAACTTTATTCTTGGGCTTACGATTAATTGTAGATGGTTGAAACAAGTACTATTCGATTTAGCAAAAAATTTTCTATCAAATACGTTCTACTTTTATAACATTTCAGCAATGTAAATATAAAAAAAATTAAAAAAATATGCAAGTTTAAAGAAAGTCGTTATTTCTTGATAAGTACCAATTTCAAACTTTATTTTTGAGCTTACTATTAATTGTAGATGGTTATAGCAAATACCATTTGATTGAGCAAAAAATTTCCTATTATATACATCCTATTTTTAAAACGTCTCAACAATGTAAATATAAAAAAAATTAAATAAATACGCAAGTTTAAAGATAGTCGTTATTTTTTGATAAGTAACAATTTCAAACTTTATTCTTGAGCTTGCTATTAATTGTAGATGGTTGAGGCAAATACCATTCGATTGAGCAGAATATTTTCCATCAAACGCTATATAGTTTTATAAAGTTTCAACAATGTACATATAAAAAAAATCAAAAAAATACGCAAGTTTAATGATAGTCGTTATTGCTTGATAAGTACCAATTTCAAACTTTATTTTTGAGCTTGCTATTAATTGTAGATGGTTAAGGAAAGTACTATTCGATTGAACAAAAGATTTTATATAAAACACATCCTACTTTTTTAACGATTCAGCAATGTAAATATAAAAAAATTAAAAAAATACGCAAGTATAAAGATAGTCGTTATTCCTTAATAAGTACCAATTTCAAACTTCATTTTTGAGCTTGCTGTTAATTGTAGATGGTAGAGGCAAATATTATTCGATTAAACAGGAATTTTTCTATCAAATATATCTTATTTTTATAACGTTTTAGCAATGTAAATATAAAAAAAAACCGCAAGTTTAAAGGTAGTCGTTATTTTTTGATAAGTACCAATTTCAAACTTCGTTCTTGAGCTTCCTATTAATTGTAGATGGTCGAAGCAAGTACCATTCGATTGAGCAGGAAATTTTCTATCAAATACATCTTACTTTTGTAACAATTCAGCAATGTAAATCTAAAAAAAATCAAAAAAATGCGCAAGTTTGAAAAGAGTCGTTATTTCTTGATAAATACCAAATTTAAACTTCATTCTTGAGCTATTGATTGTAGATGGTTGAAACAAGTACTATTTGATTGGTAAAGATATTTTCTATTAAACACATTTTTGTTTTATAAAGTTTCAGCAATGTAATATAAAAAAAAATTAAAAAAATAAATCAAAAATATGAGCAAGTTTAAAGATAGTCGTTATTCCTTGATAAGAACCAAATACAAACTTCATTCTTGAGCTTGCTGTTAATTGTAGATGTTTGGAACAAGTACCATTCGATTGAGCAGGAAATTTTCTATCAAATCTATCTTAATTTTATAACGTTTCAACAATGTAAATATAAAAAAAATCAAAAAAATTTGCAAATTTAAAAAGAGTCGTTATTTCTTGATAAATACCAATTTCAAACTTCATTCTTGAGCTTGCTATTGATGGTAAATGGTTGAAGCAAGTACTATTCAAATAAGCAGGATATTTTCTATCAAATACATACTACTTTTGTAACATTTTAGCATTGTAAATATAAAAAGAATCAATAAAATGCGCACGTTTAAAGATAGTCGTTATTCCTTGATAAGTACCAATTTCAAACTTTATTCTTGAGCTTGCTATTCGTTGTAGAAGTTTGAGACAAGCACCATTCGATTGAGCAGGATACTTTTTATCAAACACATTTTAGTTTTATAAAGTTTCAACAATGTAAATATAAAAAAAGTCAAAAAAATTCTCAAGTTTAAAGATAGTCGTTATTCCTTGAAAAGTACCAATTTGAAACTTTATTCTTGAGCTTGCTATAAATTGTAGATGGTTAAAGCAAATACCATTCGATTAAGCAGAAAATTTTCTATCAAATACATTTTACATTTATAACGTTTCAGCAATTTACATATAAAAAAATTAAAAAATTGCGCAAGTTTAAAAATAGTCGTTATTCCTTGAAAAGTACCAATTTCAAACTTTATTCTTGAGCTTGCTATAAATTGTAGATGGTTAGAGCAAACACTATTCGATTAAGCTGAAAATTTTCTATCAAATACATCTTACTTTTATAACGTTTTAGCAATTTAAATATAAAAAAATTAAAAAAATGCGCAAGTTTAAAAATAGTCGTTATTCCTTGATAAGTACCAACTTCAAACTTTATTTTTAAGCTTGCTATAAACTGTAGATGGTTAAAGAAAATACCATTCGATTGAGCAGGAAATTTTTTATCAAATGTATTTTACTTTTATAACGTTTCAGCAATGTAAATATAAAAAAAATTAAAAAAATTCGCAAGTTTAAAGATAGTCGTTATTCTTTGATAAGTACCAATTTCAAACTTTATTCTTGAGCTTGCTATTAATTGTAGATGGTTAAAGCAAATAGCATTCGGTTAAGCGGGAAATTTTCTATCAAATACATCTTACTTTCATAACGTTTCAGCAATATAAATATAAAAAAATTAAAAAAATGCGCAAGTTTAAAGATAGTCGTTATTCCTTGATAAGTACCAACTTCAAACTTTATTCTTGAGCTTGCTATTAATTTTAGATGGTCAAAGCAAATAACATTCGATTAAGCAGAAAATTTTCTATTAAGTACATTTTACTTTTGTAACGTTTCAGCAATATAAATATAAAAAAATTAAAAAAAAGCGCAAGTTTAAAGAAAGTCGTTATTCCTTGATAAGTACCAAATTCAAACTTTATTCTTGAGCTTGTTATTAATTGTAGATGGTAAAAGCAAATACCGTTCAATTAAACGAAAAATTTTCTATCAAATACCTTGTACCTTTATAACGTTTTAGCAATATAAATAAAAAAAAATTAAAAAAATGCGCAAGTTTAAAGATATTCGTTATTCCTTGATAAGTACTAAATTTAAACTTCATTCTTGAGCTTGCTATCAACTGTAGATGGTTAAAGCAAATACCATTCGATTAGGCAGAAAATTTTCTATCAAATACATTTTACTTTTATAACGTTTTAGCAATATAAATATAAAAAAATTAAAAAAATGCGCAAGTTTAAAGTTAGTCGTTATTCCTTGATAAGTACCAAATTTAAACTTCATTCTTGAGCTTGCTATTAACTGTAGATGGTTGAAACAAATACCATTCGATTAAACAGGAAATTTTCTATTAAATATATTTTTTTCTTATAACGTTTCAGCGATGTAAATATAAAAAAAATCAAAAAAATACGCAAGTTTAAAGATAGTCGTTGTTCCTTGATAAGTAGCAATTTCAAACTTCATTCTTGAGCTTGCTCTTAGCTGTATGTGGTTGAAGCAAATACCATACGATTAAGCAGAAAATTTTATGATAAATAATTCTTACTTTTATAATGTTTCAGCAATGTAAATATAAAAAAAATTAAAAAAATGCGCAAGTTTAAAAATAGTCGTTATTCCTTGATAAGTACTAATTTCAAACTTCATTCTTGAGCTTGCTATTAACTGTAGATAGTTAAGGCAAATACCATTCGATTTAGCAGAAAATTTCCTATTAAATACATTCTATCTTTATAACGTTTCAACAATGTAAAGATAAAAAAAATTAAAAAAATGCGCAAGTTTAAAGATAGTCGTTATTCCTTGATAAGTACCAATTTCAAACTTTGGTCTTGAGCTTGCTATTAACTGTAGATGGTTGAAACAAGTAACATTCGATTGAGCAAGAAATTGGTTAAAACATGTATTATTCGATTGAGCAGGATATTTTTTATCAAACACATTTTAGCTTTATAAAGTTTCAGCATTGCAAATATATAAAAAATTAAAAAAATACGCAAGTTTAAAGATAGTTGTTATTCTTTGATAAGTACCAATTTCAAACTTCATTCTTGAGCTTGCTATTAATTGTAGCTGGTTGAAGCAAATAGCGTTCGATTAAGCAGAAAATTTTCCATCAAACACGTCTTACCTTTATAACGTCTTAACAATGGAAATATAAAAAAAAATCAAAAAAATACGCAAGTTTAAAGAGAGTCGTTATTTCTTGATAAATACCAATTTCAAACTTCATTCTTGAGCTTGCTATTGATTGTAGATAGTTAAAACATGTAATATTTGATTGAGCGGGATATTTTCTATTAAACACATTTTAGTTTTATAAAGTTTCAGCATTGCAAATATAAAAAAAATTAAAAAAATACGCAAGTTTAAAGATAGTTGTTATTCTTTGATAAGTACCAAATTCGAACTTCATTCTTGAGCTTGCTATTAACTGTAGATAGTTAAGGCAAATACCGTTCGATTAAGCAGAAGATTTCCTATTAAATACATTCTATCTTTATAACGTTTCAGCAATGTAAAGATAAAAAAAATTAAAAAAATACGCAAGTTTAAAGAGAGTCGTTATTTCTTGATAAATACCAATTTCAAACTTTATTCTTGAGATTGCTATTGATTGCAGATGGTTAAGACATGTATTATTCAATTGAGCAGGATATTTTCTATCAAACACATTTTAGTTTTATAAAGTTTCAGCATTGCAAATATAAAAAAAATTCAAAAAATTCCCAAGTTTAAAGATAGTCGTTATTCCTTGATAAGTACCAATTTCAAACTTCATTCTTGAGCTTGCTGTTAATTGTAGATGGTTGAGACAAGTACCATTCGATTGAACAGAAAATTTTCTATCAAACACGTTTTACTTTTTTAACGTTTCAGCAATGTAAATAAAAAAAATAAAAAAATGCGCAAGTTTAAAAATTGTTGTTATTCCTTGATAAGTACCAACTTCAAACTTCATTCTTGAGCTTGCTATTGATTGTAGATTTTTATAACATGTATTATTCGATTAAGCAGGATATTTTCTATCAAACACATTTTAGTTTTATAAAGTTTCAGCATTGCAAATATAAAAAAAATTAAAAAAATACGCAAGTTTAAAGATAGTCGTTATTCTTTGATAAATACCAATTTCAAACTTCATTTTTGAGTATGCTATTGATTGTATATAGTTGAAGCAAGTATTATTTGATTCAGCAGGGTATTTTCTATCAAACACTTTTTAGTTTTATAATGTTTCAACATTGTAAATATAAAAAAAATCAAAAAAATACGCAAGTTTAAAGATAGTGGTTATTTCTTAATAAGAACCAATTTCAAACTTTATTTTTGAGCTTGCTGTTAATTGTAGATGGTTGAAGCAAATACCATTCGATTAAGCAGAAAATTTTCTATCAAATATATTTTATTTTTTAACGTCTCAGCAATGTTAATATAAAAAAAATCAAAAAAATACGCAAGTTTAAAAATAGTCGTTATTCCTTGATAAGTAGCAATTTCAAACTTCATTCTTGAGCTTGCTCTTAGCTGTATGTGGTTGAAGCAAATACCATTGGATTAAGCAGGAAATTTTTTATCAAATATGTTTTATCTTTATAACGTTTGAGCAACGTAAATATAAAAAAAATTAAAAAAATGCGCAAGTTTAGAAAGAGTCGTTATTTCTTGATAAATACCAATTTCAAACTTTATTCTTGAGCTTGCTATTAATTGCAGATGGTTGAAGCAAATACTATTTGATTAAACAGAAAATTTTCTATTAAATACATTTTATGTTTATAACGTTTCAACAATGTAAATATAAAAAAAATCAACAAAACACGCAAGTTTAAAGATAGTCGTTATTCCTTGATAAATACCAATTTCAAACTTTATTTTTAAGTATGCTATTGATTGCAGATGATTGAAGCAAGTACTATTTGATTATGCAGAATTTTTTATTTCAAACACATTTTAGTTTTATAATGTTTCAGCAATGTAAATATAAAAAAAATCAAAAAAATACGCAAGTTTAAAGATAGTCGTTATTCTTTGATAAATACCAATTTCAAACTTCATTTTTAAGTATGCTATTGACTGTAGATTGTTGAAGCAAGTATTATTTGATTTAGCAGGATAATTTCTATCAAACACATTTTAGTTTTATAATGTTTCAGCATTGTAAATATAAAAAAAATCAAAAAAATACGCAAGTTTAAAGATAGTGGTTATTTCTTAATAAGAACCAATTTCAAACTTCATTTTTGAGCTTGCTGTTAATTGTAGATGGTTGCGGCAAATACCATTCGTTTAAACAGAAAATTTTCTATCAAATACAATTTACCTTTATAACGTTTCAAAAATGTAAATATAAAAAAAATTAAAAAAATATGCAAGTTTAAAAATAGTCGTTATTTCTTCATAAGTACCAATTTCAAACTTCATCCTTGAGCTTGCTATTGATTTTAAATGATTGAAGCAAGTACTATTCAATTGAGCAGGATATTTACTATCAAACACATTCTAGTTTTGTAAAGTTTCAGCAATGTAAATAAAAAAAAATTAAAAAATACGCAAGTTTAAAAAGAGTTGTTATTTCTTGATAAATACCAAATTCAAATTTTATTCTTGAGCTTGCTATTAATTGTAGATGGTTGAAACAAACACCATTCGATTAAGCAGAAAATTTTCTATCAAATATATTTTATTTTTATAACGATTCAGCAATGTTAATATAAAAAAAATCAAAAAATACGCAAGTTTAAAGATAGTCGTTATTCTTTGATAAGTACCAATTTCAAACTTCATTCTTGAGCTTGCTATTAGCTGTATGTAGTTGAAGCAAATACCGTTTAATTAAGCAAGAAATTTTCTATCAAATACATTTTACTTTTATAACGTTTCAGTAATGTAAATATAAAAAAAAATTTAAAAAATGCGCAAGTTTAAAAAGAGTTGTTATTCCTTGATAAGCACCAATTTCAAACTTCATTCTTGAGCTTGCTATTAATTGTAAATAATTAAAGCAAATACCATTCAATTAAGCAGGAAATTTTTTATCAAATGTATTTTTTTTATAACGTTTCAGCAACGTAAATATAAAAAAAATCAAAAAAATACGCAAGTTTATAGATAGTCGTTATTCCTTGATAAGTACCAATTTCAAACTTTATTTTTGAGCTTGCTATTAGCTGTATGTGGTTAAAGCAAAAACCATTTGATTGAGCAGGACATTTTCTATCAAAAACATCTTTTTTTTATAACGTTTCAGCAATGTAAATATCAAAAAAATACGCAAGTTTAAAGATAGTGGTTATTTCTTAATATGAACCAAATTTAAACTTCATTTTTGAGCTTGCTGTTAATTGTAGATGGTTGAGGCAAATACCATTCGATTAAGCAGGAAATTTTCTATCAAATATATTTTACTCTTTTAACGTTTCAACAATGTAAATATAAAAAAAATTAAAAAAATGTGCAAGTTTAAAAATAGTCGTTATTCCTTGATAAGTACCAATTTCAAACTTCATTTTTGAGCTTGCTGTTAGTTGTAGATGGTTGGAGCAATTACCATTCGATTAAGCAAAAAATTTTCTATTAAATACATTTTACTTTTATAACGTTTCAGCAATGTAAATATAAAAAATATTAAAAAAATACGCAAGTTTAAAGATAGTCGTTATTCCTTGATAAGTACCAATTTCAGACTTTATTCTTGAGTATGCTATTGATTGTAGATGGTTGAAGCAAGTACTATTTGATTTAGCAGGATATTTTCTATCAAACACATTTTAGTTTTATAATGTTTCAACATTGTAAATATAAAAAAAATTAAAAAAATGCGCAAGTTTAAAGATAGTGGTTATTTCTTAATAAGAACCAATTTCAAACTTCATTTTTGAGCTTGCTGTTAATTGTAGATGGTTGCGGCAAATACCATTCGATTAAACGGAAAATTTTCTATCAAATACAGTTTACTTTTATAACGTTTCAAAAATGCAAATATAAAAAAAATTAAAAAAATATGCAAGTTTAAAAATAGTCGTTATTTCTTGATAAATATCACTTTCAAACTTTATTTTTAAGTATGCTATTGATTGCAGATGATTGAAGCAAGTACTATTTGATTATGCAGAATTTTTTCTTTCAAACACATTATAGTTTTATAATGTTTCGGCAATGTAAATATAAAAAAAATCAACAAAACACGCAAGTTTAAAGATAGTCGTTATTCCTTGATAAATACCAATTTCAAACTTTATTTTTAAGTATGCTATTGATTGCAGATGATTGAAGCAAGTACTATTTGATTATGCAGAATTTTTTCTTTCAAACACATTATAGTTTTATAATGTTTCGGCAATGTAAATATAAAAAAAATCAAAAAAATACGCAATTTTAAAGATAGTCGTTATTCCTTAATAAGTACCAATTTCAAACTTTATTCTTGAGTTTGCTATTAGTTGTAGATGCTTACAGCAAATATCATTCGATTAAGCAAAAAATTTTCTATCGAATACATCTTTTTTTTATAATGTTTTAGCAATGTAAATATAAAAAAAATCAATAAAATTCGCAAGTTTAAAGATAGTCGTTATTCCTTAATAGGTACCAATTTCAAACTTCATTTTTGAGCTTGCTGTTAATTGTAGATGGTTGAAGCAAGCACTATTTGATTAAGCAGGATATTTTCTATCAAACACATTTAAGTTTTATAATGTTTCAGCAATGTAAATATAAAAAAAATAAAAAAAATGCGCAAGTTTAAAAATAGTCGTTATTCCTTGATAAATACCAATTTCAAACTTCATTCTTGAGCGTGCTATTGATTTTAAATGGTTGAAGCAAGTATTATTCGATTAAGCAGGATATTTTCTACCAAACACATTCTAGCTTTATAAAGTTTCAGCAATGTAAATATAAAAAAAAATCAAAAAAATACGCAAGTTTAAAAAGAGTTGTTATTTTTTGATAAATACCAATTTCAAACTTTATTCTTGAGCTTGCTATTAATTGTTGATAGTTGAGACAAATACCATTCGATTAAGCAGGAAATTTTCTATCAAATATATTTAATTTTTATAAAGTTTTAACAATGTAAATATAAAAAAAATCAAAAAAATACGCAAGTTTAAAGATAGTCGTTATTCCTTGATAAATACCAATTTCAAACTTTATTTTTGAGTATGCTATTTATTGTAGATGGTTGAAGCAAGTATTATTTGATTAAACAGGATTTTTTCTTTCAAACACATTATAGTTTTATAATGTTTCGGCAATGTAAATATAAAAAAAATCAAAAAAATACGCAATTTTAAAGATAGTCGTTATTCCTTAATAAGTATCAATTTCAAACTTTATTCTTGAGTTTGCTATTAGTTGTAGATGCTTACAGCAAATATCATTCGATTTTCTATCAAAAACATTTTTTTTTTGTAAGTTTCAGCAATGTAAATATAAAAAAATCAAAAAAATACGCAAGTTTAAAGAGAGTCGTAATTTCTTGATAAATATCAATTTCAAACTCTATTCTTGAACTTTCTGTTAATTGTAGATGGTTGAAACGATTACCATTCGATTGGGCAGGAAATTTTATATTAAATACATTTTACCTTCATAACGTTTTAGCAATGTAAATATAAAAAAAAATCAAAAAAATACGCAAGTTTATAGAGAGTCGTTATTCCTTGATAAGTACCAAATTCAAACTTCACTCTTAAGCTTGCTATTAATTGTAAATGGTTGAAGCAAGTATTATTCGATTGAACAGAATATTTTTTATCAAACACATTTTAGTTTTATTAAGTATCAGCAAAGTAAATATAAAAAAAATTAAAAAAATACGCAAGTTTAGAAAGAGTCGTTATTCCTTGATAAGTACCAATTTCAAACTTTATCCTTGAGCTTTCAATTAATTGTAGATAGTTGAAACAAATACCGTTCGATTGGGCAAGAAATTTTATATTAAATACATTTTACCTTCATAACGTTTTAGCAATGTAAATATAAAATAAATCAAAAAATACGCAAGTTTAAAGAGAGTCGTTATTCCTATTTCAAACTTCATTCTTAAGCTTGCTATTAATTGTAGATGGTTGAAGCAAGTATTATTCGATTAAACAGAATATTTTTCATCAAACACATTTTAGCTTTATTAAGTATCAGCAAAGTAAATATAAAAAAAATCAAAAAAATACGCAAGTTTAAAAAGAGTCGTTATTCCTTGATAAGTACCAAATTCAAACTTTATTCTTGAGCTTGCTATTAGTTGTAGATGGTTAAAGCAAATATCATTTGATTAAGCAGGAAATTTCATATCAAATACATTCTACTTTTATAACGTTTCAGCAATGTAAATATAAAAAAAATTTAAAAAATACGCAAGTTTAAAGAGAGTCGTTATTCCTTGATAAGTACCAAATTCAAACTTCACTCTTAAACTTGCTATTAATTGTAAATGGTTGAAGCAAGTATTATTCGATTGAACAGAATATTTTTTATCAAACACATTTTAGTTTTATTAAGTATCAGCAAAGTAAATATAAAAAAAAATCAAAAAAATACGCAAGTTTAGAAAGAGTCGTTATTCCTTGAAAAGTACCAAATTCAAACTTTATCTTTGAGCTTGCTATTAGTTGTAGATGGTTAAAGCAAATATCATTTGATTAAGCAGAAAATTTCATTTCAAATACATTTTACTTTTATAACGTTTCAGCAATGTAAATATAAAAAAAATTTAAAAAATACGCAAGTTTAAAAAGAGTCGTTATTCCTTTATAAGTACCAATTTCAAACTTTATTCTTGAGCTTGCTATTAATTGTAGATGGTTGAAATAAGTATTTTTCGATTAAGCAGGAAAGTTCCTATTAAACACATTTTACTTTTATAACGTTTCAGCAATGTAATTATAAAAAAAATCAAAAAAATACACAAGTTTAAAGATAGTCGTTATTCCTTGATAAGTACCAAATTCAAACTTCATTCTTGAGCTTGCTATTAATTGTAGATGGTTGGCACAAGTACCATTCGATTGAGCAGGAAATTTCCTATTAAATACATCCTACATTCATTACGTTTCGGCAATGTAAATATAAAAAAAATCAAAAAAATTCGCAAGTTTAAAGAGAGTTGTTATTTCTTGATAAATACCAATTTCAAACTTTATTCTTGAGCTTGCTATTGATTCTAGATGGTTAAAGCAAGTACCATTCGATTGAGCAGGAAATTTCCTATCAAATACATTTTATCTTTATAACGTTTCAACAAAGAAAATATAAAAAAAATTAAAAAAATTTGCAAGTTTAAAGATAGTCGTTATTCCTTGATAAGTACCAAATTCACACTTCATTCTTGAGCTTGCTATTGATTGTAGATAGTTAAGGTAAATACCATTCGATTAAGCAAGAAATTTTCTATCAAATACATTTTACTTTTATAACGTTTTAGCAATTTAAATATAAAAAAATTAAAAAAATGCGCAAGTTTGAAGATTGTCGTTATTCCTTGATAAGTACCAATTTCAAACTTCATTTTTGAGCTTGCTATTGATTTTAGATGGTTAAAGCAAATACCATTCGATTAAGCAGAAAATTTCCTATCAAATACGTTTTACTTTTATAACGTTTCAGCAATGAAAATATAAAAAAAATTAAAAAAATGCGCAAGTTTAAAAAGAGTCGTTATTTCTTGATAAATACCAATTTTAAACTTCATTCTTGAGCTTGCTATTGATTGTAGATGGCTGTAGCAGATATTATTCGATTGAGCAGGATATTTTCTATCAAACACATTTTAGTTTTATAAAGTTTCAGCAATGTAAATAAAAAAAAATTAAAAAAATAGGCAAGTTTAAAGATAGTCGTTATTCCTTGATAAGTACCAATTTCAAACTTTATTGTTGAGCTTGCTGTTAATTGTAGATGGTTGACACAAGTACAATTCGATTGAGCAGAAAATTTCCTATTAAATACATCTAACTTTTATAACGTTTCAATAATGTAAATATAAAAAAAATCAAAAAAATACGCAAGTTTAAAGAGAGTCGTTATTTCTTGATAAATACCAATTTCAAACTTTATTCTTGAGCTTGCTATTAACTATAGATGGTTGAAGCAAATACCGTTTGATTAAGCAGGAATTTTTCTATCAATTACATTTTACTTTTATAACGTTTCAGCAATGTAAATATAAAAAAAATTAAAAAAATGCGCAAGTTTAAAAATAGTCGTTATTCCTTGATAAGTACCAATTTCAAACTTCATTCTTAAGCTTGCTATTAATTTTAAATGATTGAAGCAAGTACTATTCAATTGAGCAAAATATTTTCTATCAAACACATTCTAGTTTTATAAAGTTTCAGAAATGTAAATATAAAAAAAACAATTAAATACGCAAGTTTAAAAAGAATTGTTATTTCTTGATAAATACCAATTTCAAACTTCATTCTTGAGCTTGCTATTGATTGTAGATGGCTGCAGCAGATATTATTCGATTGAGCAGGATATTTTCTATCAAACACATTTTAGTTTTATAAAGTTTCAGCAATGTAAATAAAAAAAAAACAAAAAAATAGGCAAGTTTAAAGATAGTCGTTATTCCTTGTTAAGTACCAACTTCAAACTTTATTGTTGAGCTTGCTATTGATTGTAGATAGTTGAGGCAAGTACTATTCGATTGAGCAGAATATTTTCTATCAAACACATTTTAGTTTTATAAAGTTTCAGCAATGTAAACATAAAGAAACTCAAAAAAATACGCAAGTTTAAAGATAGTCGTTATTCCTTGATAAGTACCAATTTCAAACTTCATTCTTGAGCTTGATATTGATTGCAGATGGTTGAGGCAAGCACTATTCGATTAAGCAGGAAATTTTCTATTAAATACATCTTACATTTATAAAGTTTCAGCAATGTAAATATAAAAAAATCAAAAAAATACGCAAGTATAAAGAGAGTTGTTATTTCTTGATAAATACCAATTTCAAACTTTATTCTTGAGCTTGCTGTTAATTGCAGATAGTTGAAGCAAGTACCATTCGATTGGGAAGGAAATTTCCTATCAAATACATCTTACTTTTATAACGCTTCAACAATGTAAATATAAAAAAAATTAAAAAAATACTCAAGTTTAAATAGTGTCGTTATTTCTTGATAAATACCAATTTCAAACTTCATTTTTGAGTATGCTATTAATTGTAGATGGTTGAAGCAAGTACTATTTGATTAAGCTATCAAGATATTTTCTATCAATCACATTCTAGTTAGCAATGTAAATAAAAAAAAAATCAAAAAAATACGCAAGTTTAAAGATAGTCGTTATTCCTTAATAAGTACCAATTTCAAACTTAATTTTTGAGTTTGCTGTTAATTCTAGATGGTTGAAACAAATACCATTCAATTAAGCAGAAAATTTTCTATCAGATATATCTTATTTTTATAACGTTTCAACAATGTAAATATAAAAAAAATCAAAAAAATTTGCAAGTTTAAAGATAGTCGTTATTCCTTGATAAATACCAATTTCAAACTTTATTTTTGAGTATACTATTGATTGTAGATGGTTGAAGCAAATACTATTTGATTAAGCAGGATATTTTCTATCAAACACATTTTAGCTTTATAATGTTTCAGCAATGTAAATAAAAAAAAAAATTAAAAAAATACGCAAGTTTAAAGATAGTCGTTATTCCTTAATAAGTACCAATTTCAAACTTCATTTTTGAGCTTGCTGTTAATTGTAGATGGTTGAAGCAAATACCATTCGATTAAGCGAAAAAATTTCTATTAAATATATCTTACTTTTATATTGTTCAGCAATGTAAATATAAAAAAAATTAAAAAAATGCGCAAATTTAAAAATAGTCGTTATTCCTTGATAAGTACCAATTTTAAACTTTATTCTTGAGCTTGCTATTGCTTTTAAATGGTTGAAGCAAGTACTATTCGATTGAGCAGGACAATTTCTATTAAACGCATTCTAGTTTTATAAAGCTTCAGCAATGTAAATATAAAAAAAATTTAAAAAATTCGCAAGTTTAAAAAGAGTCGTTATTTCTTGATAAATACCAATTTCAAACTTAATTCTTGAGCTTGCTATTAATTGTATATGGTTGAAGCAAATACCATTCAATTAAGCAAGAAATTTTCTATCAAATATATTTTATTTTTATAACGTTTCAGCAATGTAAATATAAAAAAAATCAAAAAAATTTGCAAGTTTAAAGATAGTCGTTATTCCTTGATAAGTACCAATTTCAAACTTTATTCTTGAGCTTGCTATTAGCTGTATGTAGTTAAGGCTAATACCGTTTGATTAAGCAAGAAATTTTTTATCGAATACATCTTACTTTTATAACGTTTCAGCAATGTAAATATAAAAAAAATTAAAAAAATGCCCAAGTTTAAAGATAGTCGTTATTCCTTGATAAGTACCAATTTCAAACTTTATTCTTGAGCTTGCTGTTAATTGAAGATGGTTAAAACAAATACCATTTGATTGAGCAGGAAATTCTCTATCAAATACATTTTACTCTTATAACGTTTCAAAAATGTGAATATAAAAAAAATTAAAAAAATGCGCAAGTTTAAAGATAGTCGTTATTCCTTGATAAGTACCAATTTTAAACTTTATTCTTGAGCTTGCTATTAATTGTTGATAGTAAAAGCAAAGACCATTTAATTGGGCAGATAATTTTCTATTAAATACATCCTACATTTATAACGTTTCGACAATGTAAATATAAAAAAAATTAAAAAAATTTGCAAGTTCAAAGATAGTCGTTATTCCTTGATAAGTACCAACTTCAAACTTTATTCTTGAGCTTGCTATTAATTGCAGAAGGTTGAGACAAAAACCATTCGATTGAACAGGAAATTTTCTATCAAATATATCTTATTTTTATAACGTTTCAGCAATGTAAATATAAAAAAAATTAAAAAAATACGCAAGTTTAAAAATAGTCGTTATTCCTTGATAAGTACCAATTTCAAACTTCATTCTTGAGCTTGCTATTGATTTTATATAGTTGAAGCAAGCACTGTTCGATTGAGCAGGATATTTTCTATCAAACACATTCTAGTTTTATAAAGTTTCAGCAATGTAGATATAAAAAAAATTAAAAAAATACGCAAGTTTAAAAAGAGTCGTTATTTCTTGATAAATACCAATTTCAAACATCATTCTTGAGCTTACTCTTAATTGTAGATAGTTGAAACAAATACTATTCGATTAAGCAGGAAATTTTTTATCAAATATATCTTATTTTTCTAACGTTTCAGCAATGTAAATATGAAAAAAATCGAAAAAATGCGCAAGTTTAAAGATAGTCGTTATTCCTTGATAAGTACCAATTTCAAACTTCAATCTTGAGCTTGCTATTGATTTTAAATAGTCGAAACAAGTACTATTCGATTGAGCAAGATATTTTCTATCAAACACGTTTTAGTTTTATAAAGTTTCAGCAATGTAAATATAAAAAAAATTAAAAAAATACGCAAGTTTAAAAAGAGTCGTTATTTCTTGATAAAACCAATTTCAAACATTATTCTTGAGCTTATTATTCATTGTAGATGGTTAAAACAAATACTATTCGATTAAGCAGAAAATTTTTTATTAAATGTAGCTTATTTTTGTAACGTTTTAGCAATGTAAATATAAAAAAAATCAAAAAAATACGCAAGTTTAAAGATAGTCGTTATTCCTTGATAAGTACCAATTTCAAACTTCATTCTTGAGCTTGCTATTAGCTGTATGTAGTTAAAGCAAATACCGTTCGATTAAGCAGGAAATTTTCTATCAAACACGTTTTACTTTTATAACGTTTTAGCAATGTAGATATAAAAAAAATTAAAAAAATACGCAAGTTCAAAGATAGTCGTTATTCCTTGATAAGTACCAACTTCAAACTTCATTCTTGAGCTTGCTATTAGCTGCATGTAGTTAAAGCAAATACCGTTCGATTAAGCAGGAAATTTTCTATCAAATACGTTTTACTTTTATAACGTTTTAGCAATGTAGATATAAAAAAAATTAAAAAAATGCGCAAGTTTAAAGATAGTCGTTATTCCTTGATAAGTACCAATTTTAAACTTTATTCTTGAGCTTGCTATTAATTGTTGATAGTAAAAGCAAAGACCATTTAATTGGGCAGATAATTTTCTATTAAATACATCCTACTTTTATAACGTTTCGACAATGTAAATATAAAAAAAATTAAAAAAATTTGCAAGTTCAAAGATAGTCGTTATTCCTTGATAAGTACCAAATTCAAACTTTACTCTTGAGCTTGCTATTAATTGCAGAAGGTTGAAACAAAAACCATTCGATCGAACAGGAAATTTTCTATCAAATATATTTTATTTTTATAACGTTTCAGCAATGTAAATATAAAAAAAATTAAAAAAATACGCAAGTTTAAAAATAGTCGTTATTCCTTGATAAGTACCAATTTCAAACTTCATTCTTGAGCTTGCTATTGATTTTATATAGTTGAAGCAAGCACTATTCGATTGAGCAGGATATTTTCTATCAAACACATTCTAGTTTTATAAAGTTTCAGCAATGTAAATATAAAAAAAATTAAAAAAATACGCAAGTTTAAAAAGAGTCGTTATTTCTTGATAAATACCAATTTCAAACATCATTCTTGAGCTTACTATTCATTGTAGATGGTTAAAGCGAATACTATTCGATTAAGCAGAAAATTTTTTATCAAATGTAGCTTATTTTTGTAACGTTTTAGCAATGTAAATATAAAAAAAATCAAAAAAATACGCAAGTTTAAAGATAGTCGTTATTCCTTGATAAGTACCAATTTCAAACTTCATTCTTGAGCTTGCTATTAGCTGTATGTAGTTAAAGCAAATACCGTTCGATTAAGCAAGAAATTTTCTATCAAATACGTTTTACTTTTATAACGTTTTAGCAATGTAGATATAAAAAAAATTAAAAAAATGCGCAAGTTCAAAGATAGTCGTTATTCCTTGATAAGTACCAATTTCAAACTTTATTCTTGAGCTTGCTATTAATTGTAGATGGTTGGCACAAGTACCATTCGATTGAGCAGAAAATTTTTCATTAAATACAGTCTACTTTTATAACGTTTCGACAATGTAAATATGAAAAAAATCAAAAAAATTCGCAAGTTTAAAGATAGTCGTTATTCCTTGATAAGTACCAATTTGAAACTTTATTCTTGAGCTTGCTATTAATTGTAGATGGTTAAAACAAATACCATTCAATTAAACAGAAAATTTTCTATTAAATACATCCTACCTTCATAACGTCTTAAGAATGTAAATATAAAAAAAATACGTAAGTTTAAAAAGAGTTGTTATTTCTTGATAAATACCAAATTCAAACTTTATTCTTGAGCTTGCTATTGATTGTAGATAGTTAAGGCAAATACCATTCGATTAAGCGGAAAATTTTCTATCAAATACATCTTACTTTTATAACGTTTTAGCAATTTAAATATAAAAAAATTAAAAAAATTCGCAAGTTTAAAGATAGTTGTTATTCTTTGATAAGTACCAATTTCAAACTTCATTCTTGAGCTTGCTATTAATTGTAGATGGTTGAAGCAAATACCGTTTGATTAAGCAAAAAATTTCCTATCAAACACATCCTAACTTTATAACGTCTTAGCAATGTAAATATAAAAAAAAATTAAAAAAATTTGCAAGTTTAAAGATAGTCGTTATTCCTTGATAAATACGAATTTCAAACTTTATTCTTAAGCTTGCTATTAATTGTAGATAGTTGAAGCAAGTACCATTTAATTGGGCAGGATATTTTTTATCAAATAGATCTTTTATAACGTTTTAACAATGTAAATATAAAAAAAAATCAAAAAAATACGCAAGTTTAAAGAGAGTCGTTATTTCTTGATAAATACCAATTTAAAACTTTATTCTTGAGCTTGATATTGATTGTAGATGGTTGAAGCAAGTACTATTCGATTGAGCAGAATATTTTCTATCAAACACATTTTAGTTTTATAAAATTTCTGCAATGTAAATATATAAAAAATCAAAAAAATTTGCAAGTTTAAAGATAGTCGTTATTCCTTGATAAGTACCAAATTCAAACTTCATTTTTGAGCTTGCTATTAATTGCAGATGGTTGAAACAAACATCATTCAATTGAACAAAAAATTTTCTATCAAATGCATCTTACTTTTATAACGTTTCAACAATGTAAATATAAAAAAAATTAAAAAAATTTGCAAGTTTAAATATAGTCGTTATTTCTTGATAAGTACCAAATTCAAACTTCATTTTTGAGCTTGCTATTAATTGCAGATGGTTGAAACAAACATCATTCAATTGAACAAAAAATTTTCTATCAAATGCATCTTACCTTTATAACGTTTCAACAATGTAAATATAAAAAAAATTAAAAAAATTTGCAAGTTTAAATATAGTCGTTATTTCTTGATAAATACCAATTTAAAACTTTATTCTTGAGCTTGATATTGATTGTAGATGGTTGAAGCAAGTACTATTCGATTGAGCAGAATATTTTCTATCAAACACATTTTAGTTTTATAAAGTTTCAGCAAAATAAATATAAAAAAAATCAAAAAAATACGCAAGTTTAAAAATAGTCGTTATACCTTGATAAGTACCAAGTTTAAACTTCATTTTTGAGCTTGCTATTAACTGTAGATAGTTGAGGCAAATACCATTCGATTAGGCAGAAAATTTTCTATTAAATACATCTTACTTTTATAACGTTTTAGCAATTTAAATATAAAAAAATTAAAAAAATGCGCAAGTTTAAAGATAGTCGTTATTCCTTGATAAGTACCAATTTCAAACTTTATTCTTGAGCTTGCTATTAATCGAAGATGGTTAAAACAAGTACCGTTCGATTAAGCAGAAAATTTCCTATCAAATACATCTTACTTTCATAACGTTTTAGCAATTTAAATATAAAAAAATTAAAAAAATTCGCAAGTTTAAAGAAAGTCGTTATTCCTTAATAAGTACCAATTTCAAACTTTATTCCTGAGCTTGCTATTAATTGTAGATGGTTAAGGCAAATATCATTCGATTAAGCAAGAAATTTTCTATCAAATACATCTTACTTTTATAACGTTTTGGCAATTTAAATATAAAAAAATTAAAAAAATGCGCAAGTTTTTTGCTGAAACGTTATAAAAATAAGATATATTTGATAGAAAATTTTCTGCTTAATCAAATGGTATTTGTTTCAACCATCTATAATTAATAGCAAGCTCAAGAATAAAGTTTGAAATGGGTATTTATCAAGAAATAACAACACTCTTTAAACTTGCGTATTGTTTTGATTTTTTTAATATTTATATTGTTAAAACGTTATAAAAAAAAGATGTGTTTGATAGAAAATTTTCTACTAAATCAAATAGTATTTGTTTCAGCCACCTATAATTAATAGCAAGCTCAAGAATAAAGTTTGAATTTGGTACTTATCAAGGAATAACGACTATTTTTAAACTTGCGCATTATTTTAATTTTTTTTATATTTACATTGCTGAAACATTATAAAACTTAAATGTGTTTGATAGAAAATATCCTGCCTCATCAAATAGTATTTGCTTCAACCATCTACAATCAATACCATACTCAAAAATGAAGTTTAAAATTGGTATTTATCAAGAAATAACGACTCTATTTAAACTTGAGTATTTTTTTAATTTTTTTTATATTTACATTGCTGAAACGTTATAAAAGTAAGATACATTTAATAGAAATTTTCTCGCTTAATCGAATGGTATTTGTTTCAACCATCTACAATTAACAGCAAGCTCAAAAATAAATTGGTACTTATTAAGGAATAACGACTATCTTTTAACTTGCGTATTTTTTTGATTTTTTTTTATTTACATTGCTGAAACATTATAAAACTAAAATGTGTTTGATAGAAAATATCCTGCTTAATCAAACAGTATTTGCCTCAACCATCTACAGTCAATAGTATACTCAAAAATAAAGTTTGAAATTGGTATTTATCAAGGAATAACGACTATCTTTAAACTTGCAAATTTTTTTGATTTTTTTTATATTTACATTGCTGAAACGTTATAAAAATAAAATATATCTGATAGAAAATTTTCTGCTTAATTGAATGGTATTTGTTTCAACCATCTACAATTAATAGCAAGCTCAAAAATAAAGTTTGAAATTGGTATTTATCAAGAAATAACAACTCTTTTTAAACTTGCGTATTTTTTTGATTTTTTTTATAATTACATTGCTGAAACGTTATGAAACTAGAATGTGTTTGATAGAAAATATCTTGCTTAATCAAATAGTGCTTGCTTCAACCATCTACAATCAATAGCAGTAGGTAGAGAAGGAGAGTGCTTGCACACAACGACCTTCAAATGACCTCTGTTTTTGGCTTCTCACCATTACTTATAGGTTTCTATATTACCGACTCTCTACTAGATAGCGCTAATTACAGGTTTCTACTAGGGTCACTTGATGTAATTAAGGGTAGCGCCAACTCTCTATCTCTCTCTTGGACCTCTCTTTTAATTTGAACTCAAGCTATACTAAACTAATTACCAATGTAGGCAACATAATAATCCAAAATCCCTAGAAATGCATTTAAAAGTGTTTCTAACTTTGTTTCACTCATGCGTGTATATAGCTATCTCTTTTAATTTGAACCCATCTAGTGATTTCCATTGGCGTTACCCGTATATCAAGTGATCCTAGTTTCTACATTTAAGTTAATTATAAGTTTCTACATTTATGTTATGTTAATAACTATAAATATATAAACATAAACGGGTGAAAGGGTAAAAAATCAAAGATATGAGTATAAAATAACATTTTTTTAACACCAAAAGGATATGACAATGTTAATGATGAATGATGATGAACAAGAAGCTGCATAGCGAAATGTGTTTGTAGATAATAATTGATAATTATTATATATAAATTTTTATTTATTTAATGTCACTTGTTTGCATTAAATGAAGATGAGAAAAAGCATCAATTTTAATATAATTTGTTTATTAGTCATATATTTAAAGGAGTGGATACCAATATAATTTAGTGTATTAGCTATATTGGTAGACATCAGTTTAAAGTAGATACACAACTTATTCTATACGAAATGATACGAAAAAATCATGTTCCAACTGTTATCTTTTATTATTTCGTATCTGTTGATGGAAGAAGTGAGTGCGATGAGTAATCCATCTGCAGGATGTTGCGGTTAAGATAAAGAGTTCTTATCATAATCATATGACCACCTGCCTACAAAAAATCGTGTCGTAGACATCTCATTCACAACAGTGTAGTGATATAACAACCTTCACAGTGTAAACATGTCAGACCAACAATGTTCTTCAACAAATCTCACCGTAAGTAATTATTTTTATTTTATCTATTGGTTGACCACAGATTGGGATGATGATGCATACCTTTTGTTAGCAGGATTATGTACATACATAAGTGATAAGCATTTATGCCAGTCTGTGGTCAACTATTAACTATCATTCTTTTTTTATATGTTTTTAATAAAATATAAGATGCCTCAATGTGAAGCATGTCTCAAAAAATTCACAACAAAAAGATCATATCAGCGTCATATGAGGGAATATTGTCCGGAAACAAAGAAAGCTAAAACAACTGAAACAACTGGTACGAAAAAAAAAAAGTTTATTATAGTAATATAATTATTTTAATAGTTTTAGAGAATAATTCTGAATACATGTGTACATCGTGTAATCAAATAATCCCATCAAAATATAAAAATGCCCATGAACGAGGTACCAACCATAAAAACAATACTTATATAACCCTTGAAAATGGAGTATTGTTAAGAAATTCGGCATTTAAATCACGTATTGCATCATATAAAATTTTAACTCAACGTGAACATGTTGATTTAGAAACTTTTATGATGGAATTAAAAGAAAAAACCATCAACCTTATTCGTACTAATGTAAAAAAATTTACTTTAGTAAAAGTGAATGTAGAATTATTTGGACTCTATACTATACCAGAAAAAAACATATTCGATATCAAAAGCTTTAATACAAAAAATAAGGTGATTACGTTGAGTACAAATGTTGAAGAGGTGTTAAGAGATTTTCAGGAAGTGATTAAACAAAAAATGGCTGATTTTTTGGAGTGTGATTCTGGTAAGATAATAATTATATTTATTATATTATATTCCTATATGGTTTTATATTTCAGGTTGGACTTTAGTTAAAATCTTACACCTGGAAATTAATGTAAACAAATACAATCCGTTGAAAGCATCATCATTTATTGATCTTCCACCTTGGGTGGTTAAAAAGCAAGCAGTGATAAACATTCATAATTATTTAACATTATAATGATTTAATTATAAATAAATTTGGAGATAATCGAGTATTAGTTTGTGAAGAATGTTTTAAAAACGAACAGGAAATAATTATTAGTAAACCAAGTCAGAATGTTAGTGATGATTATCCAAGTCAAAATAGAAGTGATGAGGATGCTGATGATGATTCAAGTGTAGAAGGTTATTGACCTAATAGTAATTTTAAAATAGATATAATATGTGATTCCCAATCTGAACTTCATCAAATAATACATATTTATGGAAGAGAGAAATGTAATACATGTAGAAAAGTGTGTTGGATAGTCGAAGAAGTGGATTCTACTGCTGCTCAATATAGATGTTTTAGTAATGTATAATATAAATGTATTATAAAATTTATTGTTAAATAATTTCTAATAAATACATATATAAAATATTAGAGTTAATGAATAATTATTAAGTAATCATATGGTAGACGTCACATCTACAACAGTGACATTATCGCGATAGAGCAAGAAATGATTATAATATATAAAAGGCGAAACAAACCATTAAAGTCCACTAGTGTTTCAATTCATTTCAAGAAAGGGAGAGGTGTTGTAAACAAACTAATTAATAAATTACCAATCGAATTACATATTCCTGGATGTCAATTCTGTGGACCGGGTACAAAATTAGAAAAAAGACTTACAAAAGGACAAACCGGGATTAACCCACTTGATCAAGCTTGTAGAGAACACGATATAGCATACTCACAAGAAACGAATTTACAAAAACGACACGAAGCTGATAAGGTACTAATTACTAAGGCTGTTAATAGATTAAAGGCGAGTGATTCATCGTTGGGTGAGAAAGCAACTGCTTTAGCAGTTAGTGGTATAATGAAGGGAAAAGTAAAAATGGGAATGGGTTCTACGAAACCCAGAAAAAAACAAAAAAAACCAGCAAAGAATAGAATTGTGGTTCCTCCAAAATATGGTGGTTTTATACCATTACTATTACCACTTTTAGGTGCACTAGGTGCATTGGGTGGTGGAGCAGCAGGCATAGCAACAGCTGTAAATAAAGCACAAGCAGATAAAAGAATGCTAGAAGAAACACAGAGACATAATAAGGTAATGGAGGCAATTGGAAAAGGAATTGGTCGAAAAAAGCAAAGAAAAAAACGTAAAGGACAAGGTCTATATCTTAAACCATATAAATGGAATCAAAAAAACTTCCAATAAAATTACCACGACATGCTCTTAGTAATATTGAGATAAAGAAATTTGCTCACTTACTACAAATACCACATTTTCGAGGAGTTTATATGCGAAATAAATTACCAAAAAATATTTATAAAAATGAAAGTGGTGTTATAAATATAGATGATAAAAATGGTTCGGGAACCCACTGGACTGCATATATAAAAAATAATAAACATATAGTATATTTTGATAGTATAGGAAATTTAAGACCTCCTCTAGAAGTTGTAAAATATTTCAAGAGCGATAATAGTGGTAATAAAATATTATATAATTATGATAAGTATCAGAATGTTGGATCTTTCAATTGTGGACAATTATGTCTAAAGTTTTTATATACATATGGGCAAAGAAAAAGTACTTAGTTGAGACGACGCAAAGCATCATCATCATCATCAATAATGTTATTTGTTCTAACGGGAAAATCATCTATTTTAAGTTCAGACTATTCTCCACCGATTGATGTGAGTAATGGTAATTATGAATTGGGTCTGACCAATTTTGAAGTTTACAATAGTATACCCAATATCGATGTGGGAAATAATAAATTCTATTTTGGTGGTGAGGAATTTACAATACCAACAGGATGTTACGAAATATCTGACATCAGATTCTACTTACAACACGAGATTGGAAAGAAATTCAGTCAAGATATTCTTCAAATTACTGCAAACCATAATACTTTACATACCCATATAAAAGGAACGCAAGAAATTGATTTCTCTAAACCAAATACCATTGGACCATTGTTAGGATTTAAAAAGGGAATAATTAAAAAAAATATTGGTCAAAATTCTGATAGCATTGCTGATATAATAAAAATTAATTCAATTTTGGTTGAATGTAATATTACAGTGGGTAGTTTTAAAAATGGAAAACCGGTTCATATAATTTATCAGTTTTTTCCTAACGTACCTCCAGGTTTCAAAATAGTACAATCACCAGAACACATTATTTATCTTCCAATCAGTGTTGAATCAATAAGAAATATTACACTTAAAATACTCGATCAGAATGGAAAATTAATCAATTTTCAAGAAGAAACCGTAACAGTTAGACTACACTTACAGAAGAAAGAAGAAAATGTTAGTAACCTTCAATAAAAATTTTCATTATAAAAAAACGAATACATGTAAACGAATCGTTAGTAAGAAGAGAAACGTACAACGACTAAGTGTTAAAAATCGAGTGTTTCTAAAATCATTAGGATTTGAATTACATCCATAATAACAATGATTTTTGATCTAACCGATGAATTAGTATTTGATGATACTATTCAGAGCTATCAGTTACAATCACATGAAGCATATACATCTCGTTATGATAATTCTGATCAGATTCGAATTAAGTTACCTGAGGACTTGTGCACCCTTCCTGGAGAAAGTGTTATTTTAATTGAGGGAAGACTAGTAAAGACAGATGCAACAAATAAAGTGGTTCCAGCGACGGATACGAAATTTGTGAATAATGGTTTTACATTTTTATTCAGTGAAATACGATATGAAGTAAATACAAAATCTATTGATGGAAATGTAAAACCAGGAATTACTACAACAATGAAAAATTTATTATCGTTAAATATGAGTGAAAGCCTTAAATTAAAAAATTCTGGTTATTATCCAAATGAAGGAAAAATTGATCTAGTAGATGGAAACTTTCAAGCATCTATTCCATTGAAAACTCTATTAGGATGGGCTGAAACATACAATCGAGTAATGTTGAATGTCCAACAAGAATTAATATTAATTCGTAGTAATACTGATGATAATGCACTTATTTGTACAACAAATGAAAAGGCTAAAGTTGAGATAAATAAACTTGTGTGGATGGTACCACATATTGGTCCTGGATTAAAAGAAGAAGTTCACTTAACAAAACTAATTGAACAAGATAAAACGATTCAGGTGCCATATAGAAAGTGGGAACTTTATTCTCAACCATTGTTTCCAAATATTACAAAATACGCCTGGCCAGTTAAACCTTTCACTGCTCTTGAAACACCACGCTTTATAATCATTGGTTTTCAAACAGATAGGGAAGGGGACCTTAGTAAAAATACAAGTCACTTTGATAGTTGCGATTTAAGCGAAATAAGAGTATTCATAAATAATGAAAGATTTCCCTATGCAAATTTAAATGTTGCATTTAAAAAATCGCATACTGCTTTACTTTATGAAATGTTTACTGCATTTAGAGCAAGTTATTATAACTTACAATTTGATGAAACACACATTAGTCCAAAACAATTTGCAGATAATTATCCATTAATAGTAATTGATTGCTCTCGTCAGAAAACTGGTTTCCAGACCCAAACAGCATCTTTAAGAATAGAATTTGAAATGCTAACACCCGTTACTGATAAAACCACCGTATATGCTTTAGTGATAAGTGATAAAATGTTTCAATATAAACCACTTTCGAAGACTGTAATCGTGTAAAAAAAGGAAGATGTTATTGTAAATTTGTAAAATCTATATTCTGTACTGTATTTTTTTTTCAATAAATAGAATGTAAAAACATATAAAGTGTTTTAGTTTTAAAACAATAGTCATAGATTTAAATCTTTAGGTTTTTTTCTTTATAATATGTTCGTTATAATATGTAAGAAATAAAAAACGTATACTTTAAACAATATATTAATTAAATAAATACAAAAAGTAATATTTCAAATTAGGATATATCCTTTTTATTAATCCAAGAATTATGTTTCTTATCCATTCCACTCCACTTGACAAATAAGTGATTTCCTTTTTTTCTAATTACTTTGTCAATGAGATAGACATGAGGATATTTTACACGTTGCAGTTCATGTTCATAGAAACCACCTTTTATTGCTTCTCCCAAAGTATCTTGTAGTAGATATGTCCTTGGATTAGTGTTTTGTACTTTACTAATTGAAAAGATTTCATTAGTCCAATTCGGTGTATACCCTTTAGCAAAAAGATGTCGATATTTACTAATTCGAACAAAATCTCCAAGTTTAAATTTGGGTTTATGTACATCCATTATCTTTAAATGGTTATAAACTTCAGTTAATACTTGCTGCTCATTTTTCTTATTTATTGAGTTTGGTTTTAATCCAGTTGTACGATGTATGGTGTTATTATATGTATTAACAATGTCTGGTAAGATGTTGATCCACTTGTAATTGCCTTGAACGCTAAACTCCTTCCACATTAGAGATTTAATTGTTCGATTGACACGTTCAACTATACTACACTTTAAATTGGAATATGAACTATAGTGGTTAATATTATATTTCTTCATTAAATCTTGAAATGATTTATTGTAAAATTCCTTTCCAAAGTCAGTTTGAATATTTTTGGGTACATTACGTTGAATCTTTAAAATATCACTCATAGCTTCAGTAACACTTTGCCCCATCTTGTTTTTAAGTGGAATTGCCCAAAGAAATTTTGAAAATACATTAATCACCATTAAAATATATTTAAATCCTTTATTAAAGCGAGAATATAGAATCATTTCAACTAAATCCAATTGAAAGAGATCATTTAACCCCTTAACAATTACTCTTCTTCTTTTAAATTTTTTTCTAGCTGGAGCATGTAATTCATTGACAACTTCACGTTTAATATTTGTCGCACTATGCTTCACAATAAATGGGTATTTTCAATACTAACCAAACAAGTAACTGATTGTAGGCTTCTTGATGTTTTCGTTTAAAAACTATTACATCATGTTTATGTAAAGTATATCCCACCAAATTTACTTCTTTATTATTTACAAACACTACAATCTCTGTAGGTACTGCATATACACTCTCTACTGTAGCACTTTTCAATGGAAAAATAAAATTTGTATCATAATTAAATAGAACATAACGATCTTTTACAGGATCAAATATACCAGAAAACATTAGAGTGGTATAAGAATAAAAGCTTGCATTTCGTATATGATGTTGTAGAATATGATTACCGAATTTATCTAATGTCATAATGTCGAGATGTGATACTATACTATTTCAAATTATAGTATACATGTCCAATTTAAATAATTATTTTTGCCTCACGTAATTCATTAATAATGTGAGTTATTTCATTTGTATGATTATTATTACCTGCCACTGTTGAAGAAATTAGTAAACGTAAACGATTTACTAAAGTATTGGGATTTTTCCATGGTATATATTCAACTTGTTTATTGTTTAGTTCTAGAGTACGTAAAGAACCACCTTTTTGTTTTATTGTTGTTGTTTGTTTTTTAGGAGTTGAAGTAATTTGTTTTCTAAATTGTTTTAAGGTTGGTGCACTTTCACTACGAGGACGTTGAGTGAGTGGTGATAATGGTTTATTATAAAATGTCTTAATAATTTTCGTATATTTTTTTCCAATATTTCCAGCAAATCGTTCTTTTGCATTATAGTTTTTTCGATCAGCATTTGTTAGTTTAACAAGTTCCTGATAATCTTTTAAATCATTTTTAGTGTAACCGATAGGATCTTTTTTAAATAATAATTCAAATAAGCCAGGTGTTCCTTCATATTTTCGATCTTTTACATAAAATATATTATTATCACGAAAATCAATTTCCGAATCCCCCAAATAAAACTTTCGTTTTTCAAAATCATGGCGTACTCCATACTGATGATCAAATTTATTAGTGGTATCTGTAATCATTTCTTCAATATATTGGCGTGCTAATCCTGACCATTGCTCGAGAAATTCTTGAAACGCTTGAGTATTTGTTAATTGTTCTATAGTTTCATGTAATGATTCAATAGGAATTTCTTCATCTTCATCATCCTTATCGGGTTCATATTCAGCAACATCCACAACATCGAGAGATACCGGTGTAGGTTGCTGGACAGCTGCTGGTGGTGGTGGATACTTGATTAAGCGAGGAACTAACGAAGAATGAGTCGCTGAATAAGTGGGTGTAGAGGTAGCAGTTGGTTTTCTCTCTTCCTTCGAACTAACTTCTTGTTTCGAAGGTAATGCTAGAATTTCTTGTTTTATTTGTGATAGAAAACTTTGTAATGGTCCTGATAATGGTTGGAATTGTTTTTCAAATTTTTGTTGTGAAGCCGACAAATTAGATGTTAGATTATGTACTTTTTGTTTAACACTTCTTCGTGCTCTAGCCAGTTCCAATGTCAAATGTTTATCCATTTCAACTAATATTTGAGGTGATAGTTTTTACTATTTATAGACTAATAAATTGATCGATATCTTTACGATACCGACCATGAGCGATGTCAGCATCTTTATCAATCGTTAAAAAACCAAATGGTGTTTGCCAACATTCCGAACATACTTCTCGAAATTTTTCCCATGAAAGATCCGTTCCAACGTGATCATTAAAAATATGTTTTAAATTTAATGTATCTTGAGGAAAAACAATTATAAAGTTTGCATTATCTCGAATTAATTGTTTTGGAATAGATGAATACGTTTGACATAGATAAAAACAATCGATATTGAAATGTCTACCATAACAGAAGTAGTCACGAATTATATTTTGATTACAATTTATCACATCATCAAATATAATAATGGAATAAGGCTTAATTAGTTTCGGAGAAGGTATTTCACTACCATCTTCATATTCAAAATAATCAACTTGGTGGAGAGGAGTCAAAACAGATTTCAAAAATTGATACTTGGGTTGTTGCAGAGTTTTCGAAAATAAATAAATATCGGTGAAACGTAAACCATTTGGATGTAGTAGTAGACTTAAAAGAACATTAGTTTTACCACATCCTGATCGTCCAACTATTAAACCTCGCTTAACACTTGTATTAAATAAAGAATTATGTTTGGTAAATTGGTTTGGTAAAGAAACTGATGAGTAGTCATGATTATTAATTTTTAATAAGTCTTTTTGTTGTACAACTTTCATAGTTTACACTTTCATATAAACAAAACAAATAACTAAAAATACCTATTAAACCTACTTAATATATACAAGATATAATAATTCAAAGAAAATATTAAAAACTATGAAATACAATTAATATATTCCTCCATACCTAAAATCAATGAATTTAAATTTTGATTGATTTCAATATTTACATGACCCCAAGCCAAAGTATTAACAGAGTTATTCACAATGTAACGTTTATCATCCTGTGTTGATAAGGCTACTTTGTTACGAAGCTCTGTATACATATTATGTAAGCATGATTTAAAAACTTTCATCATACATAACACTTCTAGAGCTAGAAGATCTGTTGCAATCGATTGATAATGAGTAAGTGTTAGGAATTTTTCAGTTTCATGTTTACTAATACCTTTAGCTTTTTTTGTTAAATTATTAAGCGTTTGTACACAATATGCTTTTGCACCAGTCCCATAAAAACTCTTAATTATTTCACCCCCATATTCATCTTTCATTTTACCAATGACTGATTTATTTCGAGGTATACCATAAATGTTTGTTTCTTCAAAATTTGAAGTATCAAACAATTCAATGTTTTCTTCTATATCGGTATAGACATTTTCAGTAAAAATTTCCAAAATTAATGAATCAGTATCGGTATATAAAAGAGACACATTTTGTTGATACTTTACTTTTAAAAAGTTATAATAAAAGTCATATATGAGTGTTTTGGAAATATCTAAGATTGAAAACCCAACATAAATTGGTTTATTATACGTAACTTGAATTTTATTCATTTCGATGGCTACAAAATTTTCATTAAAACATACACAATTTTTATAATTTGGTTTTGCGATATATGTTTCTGCACCAAATTTGCGACCATATGTTTTCCAATGTGTAACAAGTTTAATATCCACCCACTTATCAACATTTTCCATAGTTTTACCAAACACACTATTATTCATCAATTTAAATAAATTTTTTTCGAATTTATTTTGTGCCTTATTGCGTAACATTGTATTCAGCTCGATATATGGTTTTAACCAAGCTGATTGTTTAAATTTAAGCACACGATGAATTTTAGTTACTTTTAAACCATTTGCAATAGCTTGCTTGAGATTTCTATAATGAATAATGTAGTGAGTTTTGTTATATAAATTTGGAATTAATTTAGGATATTTACTATTGGGTGGAGCAATGTTCTCAGGTAAAAAAGGCATATCATTATGTGGGTTATGAAGATGTTTAGGATAATTGATATCAACTTCAAAAACATAACCGTTAGATGATGTATCTGACAATTTCATTATATTGAGTCCATCAATTTCATCTTGTGATAGCCAAGTAAAGTCACTTTCAGCTAACATTTGAGTCATTGCCCAGCCGTACAAATTGGTAGCGTCAAGATATAATAGATAAGATGAGGGTTTTGAAGAATCATAGTTTTGAAGAAATTTATTGTTAGCGGTTGCTGCTCGTTTAGTACACACACTAACTCCTCCCCTAATCCCTTTTTTAATAAAATGTAACATATCAATATCAGTGAATAGTTCCAATTGTACTTTGGTAAATTTAAGCATTGCGTCCCAACTTAATGATGGTGCAGTAACGTAATGTGTAGGATCTAGTTTATAATGCTTAAGACATATAGATCTGAAATTCTCAAATACATCAGCCAATAATAGTATATCACTTTTTAAATAAATATCTGAATAGTCTCCTAGTGTTTGACACTCAAAACTATTCCAGACAGTTTGTGCTCGTGTGTAATCAACTTTAGAAATATGTACATCATGTAACTTATCAAAAAAATCGCTTTTTTGTGGTAATCCAGTCATATCTAATTTAGTAAAATCATCAACATATGAATATGGAAACACACCTTTTTGTCGAATTAATTTAAATTGTGCATCATTGGGAAAATATTTCCGAACCTCATTACATTGATTATCTTTCAAATTTGAAGCTAATGTTTCTAAAGAAGTAGCTAAAAATTGAAAACTATCTACGAAACGTAACTGTAAATTATGTTTTATTATCTGACTATCATCGTTTATAGTTTCATCTACCTGAATGGTTTTTGAAAATGTAATATATCTTTCTTTGGTTTTACCTACAAGTTTTATATCACTAAATTTTTCTGCCAATTCTCGTATAAATAAATGACTATCATAATTTGAGAGATTATGGAAAAATATTGGTATAAAATTTGGAACTTTATAATTTAGGTTACATTTAGAATGAGCAGGTCCTCTATAATAACCAGATAAATGACAATGATCTTTTACTTTAGTATCAGTACTCTCGAAAGGTTTTTGACAAATGTGACAGTGTGTTGCAATCAAATATTCATGCTCTTGACATTCATTTAAAGGAAGCATTGGTTTTAAAATTTTCAAATAATTATTATATAGAAATTTTACTTTATTTTCCAAAGAACTAAGAAAATCTACAACACATGATTTACCACGAAATAGTTGTAATTCTGATAAGTTATCATTGTATGCACATTTAATATAATAAGCACAAGAATATGGTTCATGTTGATATGTTTTCATAGTAAATGCTTGTGTAGGATCTGGTGCAACTGTTGGTATTGGTTTTAGTAAACATTCAAAATCAGCATAAATATCAAATGGAATAGAAAGTTGTTTTTCAAAATTTTGAAATTGAAGTATATTACCGGGAACAGTATCTCCAAATTTATTTATAATTAAATCATTAGTTGGAATACGAGTATAAAGTTTTCCACAATCACGTTCTAAATGTCTATGTAATAAAGCAGCCGTACAAAAGTATTGTAGACAACCATCACAAAAAAATTTCTGACCAAAATGTTTAGAAACTTGACTAGAAACTAATCGACTCAAGTCCCTTATTAAGCAATAATGCCAATCTCCTTCACCATTACTTAATAATAATAAATTTACATGAACAGCTTTTTTAGATCTTGTGTAATATAATGGTCCCACTACTTCATATTTTGCTTTATTATTAGAATATATTAATTCTAATCCGTACACATTTACAGAAATATTATTATTTTGTTCAAATATTGGTATCTGATCTAATTTTACTGGAAACTCCAAACCGTCAAAATTCAAAACTGTTGACCAATGAGGGTATGATGATGGTAAGTAGTTTGGTCCAGATGGTGTAACGATTTTTGCCATAATAGACCATACAAAGCAGTGATAATCATAATTATGAATGTTTATCACTGCTTGCTTTTTAACCACCCAAGGTGGAAGATTAATAAATGATGATGCTTTCAACGGATTGTATTTGTTTACATTAATTTCCAGGTGTAAGATTTTAACTAAAGTCCAACCTGAAATATAAAACCATATATGAATATAATATAATAAATATAATTATTATCTTACCAGAATCACACTCCAAAAAATCAGCCATTTTTTGTTTAATCACTTCCTGAAAATCTCTTAACACCTCTTCAACATTTGTACTCAACGTAATCACCTTATTTTTTGTATTAAAGCTTTTGATATCGAATATGTTTTTTTCTGGTATAGTATAGAGTCCAAATAATTCTACATTCACTTTTACTAAAGTAAATTTTTTTACATTAGTACGAATAAGGTTGATGGTTTTTTCTTTTAATTCCATCATAAAAGTTTCTAAATCAACATGTTCACGTTGAGTTAAAATTTTATATGATGCAATACGTGATTTAAATGCCGAATTTCTTAACAATACTCCATTTTCAAGGGTTATATAAGTATTGTTTTTATGGTTGGTACCTCGTTCATGGGCATTTTTATATTTTGATGGGATTATTTAATTACACGATGTACACATGTATTCAGAATTATTCTCTAAAACTATTAAAATAATTATATTACTATAATAAACTTTTTTTTTTCTTTTCATACCAGTTGTTTCAGTTGTTTTAGCTTTCTTTGTTTCCGGACAATATTCCCTCATATGACGCTGATATGATCTTTTCGTTGTGAATTTTTTGAGACATGCTTCACATTGAGGCATCTTATATTTTATTAAAAACATATAAAAAAAGAATGATAGTTAATAGTTGACCACAGACTGGCATAAATGCTTATCACTTATGTATGTACATAATCTGCTAACAAAAGGTATGCATCATCATCCCAATCTGTGGTCAACCAATAGATAAAATAAAAATAATTACTTACGGTGAGATTTGTTGAAGAACATTGTTGGTCTGACATGTTTACCCTGTGAAGGTTGTTATATCACTACACTGTTGTGAATGAGATGTCTACGACACGATTTTTTGTAGGCAGGTGGTCATATGATTATGATAAGAACTCTTTGTCTTAACCGCAACATCCTGCAGATGGATTACTCATCGCACTCACTTCTTCCATCAACAGATACGAAATAATAAAAGATAACAGTTGGAACATGATTTTTTCGTATCATTTCGTATAGAATAAGTTGTGTATCTACTTTAAACTGATGTCTACCAATATAGCTAATACACTAAATTATATTGGTATCCACTCCTTTAAATATATGACTAATAAACAAATTATATTAAAATTGATGCTTTTTCTCATCTTCGTTTAATACAAACAAGTGACATTAAATAAATAAAAATTTATATATAATAATTATCAATTATTATCTACAAACACATTTCGCTATGCAGCTTCTTGTTCATCATCATTCATCATTAACATTGTCATATCCTTTTGGTGTTAAAAAAATGTTATTTTATACTCATATCTTTGATTTTTTACCCTTTCACCCGTTTATGTTTATATATTTATAGTTATTAACATAACATAAATGTAGAAACTTATAATTAACTTAAATGTAGAAACTAGGATCACTTGATATACGGGTAACGCCAATGGAAATCACTAGATGGGTTCAAATTAAAAGAGATAGCTATATACACGCATGAGTGAAACAAAGTTAGAAACACTTTTAAATGCATTTCTAGGGATTTTGGATTATTATGTTGCCTACATTGGTAATTAGTTTAGTATAGCTTGAGTTCAAATTAAAAGAGAGGTCCAAGAGAGAGATAGAGAGTTGGCGCTACCCTTAATTACATCAAGTGACCCTAGTAGAAACCTGTAATTAGCGCCATCTAGTAGAGAGTCGGTAATATAGAAACCTATAAGTAATGGTGAGAAGCCAAAAACAGAGGTCATTTGAAGGTCGTTGTGTGCAAGCACTCTCCTTCTCTACCTACTAATAGCATACTCAAAAATAAAGTTTGAAGTTGGTATTTCTCAAGAAATAACGACTCTATTTAAACTTGCGTATTTTTTTAATTTTTTTTATATTTACATTGCTGAAACGTTATAAAAGTAAGATGTATTTGATAGAAAATTTCCTGCTCAATCGAATGGTACTTGTCTCAACTTTCTGCCAATAATAGCAAGCTCAAGAATAAAGTTTGAAATTGGTATTTATCAAGAAATAACGACTCTCTTTAAACTTTCGTATTTTTTTGATTTTTTTTATATTTACATTATTGAAACGTTATAAAAGTTAGATATATTTAATAGGAAATTTTTTGCTCAATCGAATTGTACTTGTGTCAACACAGCAAGCTCAACAATAAAGTTTGAAATTGGTACTTATCAAGGAATATCGACTATCTTTAAACTTGCGTATTTTTTTGATTTTTTTTTATTTACATTGCTGAAACTTTATAAAACTAAAATGTGTGATAGAAAATATCCTGTTCAATCGAATAATATCTGCTACAGCCATCTACAATCAATAGCAAGCTCAAGAATGAAGTTTGAAATTGGTATCTATCAAGAAATAACGATTCTTTTTAAACTTGCGTATTTTATTGTTTTTTTTATATTTACATTTCTGAAACTTTATAAAACTAGAATGTGTTTGATAGAAAAATCCTGCTCATTCGAATAGTACTTGCCTCAACCATCTATAATCAATAGCAAGCTCAAGAATGAAGTTTGAAGTTGGTATTTATCAAGAAATAACGACTCTCTTTAAACTTGCGAATTTTTTTGATTTTTTTAAGTTTACATTGTTGAAACGTTATAAAAATAAAATGTATTTGATAGAAAATTTCCCGTTTAATCAAATGGTACTTGTGCCAATTATCTACAATTAATAGCAAGCTTAAGAATAAAGTTTGAAGTTGGTACTTATCAAGAAATAACGACTATCTTTAAACTTGCGCATTTTTTTAATTTTTTTTTATTTAGATTGCTGAAACGTTGAAAAAGTTAAATGTATTTGATAGAAAATTTTTTGCTTAATTGTATGGTGCTTGTTTCAACTATCTACAGTTAATAGCAAGCTCAAGAATGAAGTATGAAATTGGTACTTATCAAGGAATAACAACTATCTTTAAACTTGCGTATTTTTTTGATTTTTTTTATATTTACATTGCTAAAACTTTATAAAGCTAAAATGTGTTTGTTAGAAAATTTTTTGCTCAATCGAATGGTACTCGTTTCAACCATCTACAATTAACAGCAAGCTTAAGAATAAAGTTTGAAATTGGTACTTATTAAGGAATAACAACTCTTTTTAAACTTGCGTATTTTTTTGATTTTTTTTATAATTAGATTGCCGAAACTTTATGAAACTAGAATGTGTTTGATAGAAAATATCTTGCTTAATCAAATAGTACTTGCTTCAACCATCTACAATCAATAGCATACTCAAAAATAAAGTTTGAAATTATTATTTCTCAAGAAATAACGACTCTATTTAAACTTGCGTATTTTTTTAATTTTTTTTATATTTACATTGCTGAAACGTTATAAAAGTAAAATGTATTTGATAGAAAATTTCCTGTTCAATCGAATGGTATTTGTTTCAACCTTCTGCAAATAATAGCAAGCTCAAGAATAAAGTTTGAAATTGGTATTTATCAAGAAATAACGACTCTCTTTAAACTTGCGTATTTTTTTATATTTACATTGCTGAAACTTTATAAAACTAGAATGTGTTTGATAGAAAATATCCTGCTTAATCGAATAGTATTTGCTTCAACAGTTTAAAATTAATAGCGAGCTCAAGAATGAAGTTTAAAATTGGTACTTATCAAGGAATAACGACTATTTTTAAACTTGCGCATTTTTTTAATTTTTTTTATATTTACATTGCTGAACGTTATAAAAGTAAAATATATTTATTAGAAATTTTCTCGCTTAATCAAATGGTATTTGCTTCAACCATCTACAATTAACAGCAAGCTCAAAAATAAAGTTTGAAATTGGTACTTATTAAGGAATAACGACTATCTATAAACTTGCGTATTTTTTAAATTTTTTTTTATTTACATTGCTGAAACATTATAGAGCTAAAATGTGTTTGATAGAAAATATCCTGGTCAATCGAATAGTACTTGCCTCAACCATCTACAATCAATAGCAAGCTCAAGAATGAAGTTTGAAATTGGTATTTATCAAGAAATAACGACTCTCTTTAAACTTACGTATTTTTTTGATTTTTTTTATATTTACATTATTGAAACGTTATAAAAGTTAGATGTACTTGATAGGAAATTTTCTGCTCAATCGAATTGTACTTGCGTCAACCATTTACAATTAACAGCAAGCTCAACAATAAAGTTTGAAATTGGTACTTATCAAGGAATAACGACTATCTTTAAACTTGCGTATTTTTTTGATTTTTTTTTATTTACATTGCTGAAACCTTATAAAAGTAGAATGTGTTTGATAGAAAATATCCTGCTCATTCGAATAGTATTTGCCTCAACCATCTACAATCAATAGCAAGCTCAAGAATGAAGTTTGAAGTTGGTATTTATCAAGAAATAACGACTCTCTTTAAACTTGCGAATTTTTTTGATTTTTTTAAATTTACATTGTTGAAACGTTATAAAAATAAAATGTATTTGATAGAAAATTTCCTGTTTAATCAAATGGTACTTGTGCCAACCATCTACAATTAATAGCAAGCTTAAGGATAAAGTTTGAAATTGGTACTTATCAAGAAATAACGACTACCTTTAAACTTGCGCATTTTTTTAATTTTTTTTTATTTACATTACTGAAACGTTGAAAAAGTAAAATGTATTTGATAGAAAATTTTTTGCTTAATCGAATGGTGCTTGTTTCAACTATTTATAGTTAATAGCAAGCTCAAGAATGAAGTTTGAAATTGGTACTTATCAAGGAATAACAACTATCTTTAAACTTGCGCATTTTTTAAATTTTTTTTTTATTTACATTGCTGAGACGTTATAAAAATAAAATGTATTTGATGGGAAACTTTTTGCTTAATCGAACGGTATTTACCTCAACCATCTACAATTAATAGCAAGCTCAAGAGTAAAGTTTGAAATTGGTACTTATTAAGGAATAACGACTATCTTTAAACTTGCGCATTTTTTTAATATTTTTTATATTTACATGGCCAAAACGATATAAAAGTAAGATGTATTGGATAGGAAATTTCCTGCTCAATCGAATGGTGTTCGTTCCAACCATCTGAAATTAATAGAAAGCTCAAAAATAAAGATTGAAATTGTTATTTATCAAGGAATAACGAATATCTTTAAACTTGCGCATTTTTTTGATTTTTTTTATATTTACATTGCTTAAACGTTATAAAAGTATGTATTTGATAGGAAATTTTCTACTTAATAGAACGGTATTTGCTTCAACCATCTACAAATAATAGCAAGCTCAAAAATAAAGTTTGAATTTGGTACTTAACAAGAAATAACGACTATTTTTAAACTTGCGCATTTTTTTAATTTTTTTTATTTACATTGCTGAAACTTCATAAAACTAAAATGTGTTTGATAGAAAATATCCTGCTCAATCGAATAGTATTTGCTTCAACTATTTACAATCAATAACAAGCTTAAGAATAAAGTTTGAAGTTAGTATTTATCAAGAAATTACGACGCTCTTTAAACTTGCGTATTTTTTTGATTTTTTTATATTTACATTGTTAAAACCTTATATAAGTTAAATGCGTATGATAGAAAATTTTTAGCTCAATCGACCTTTCAGAAGGTTTCAACCTTCTATAATTAACAGCAAGCTCAAGAATGAAGTTTGAAATTAGTAGTTATCAAGAAATATCGACTATCTTTAAACTTGCGCATTTTTTTGATTTTTTTATATTTACATTGCTAAATGGTAGGAGTATTTAATAGAAAATTTTCTGCTTAATTGAATGGTATTTGCTTTAACTATCTACAATTAATAGCAAGCTCAAGAATGAAGTTTGAAATTAGTAGTTATCAAGAAATATCGCATTTAAACTTGCGCATTTTTTTGATTTTTTTTTATATTTACATTGCTGAAACGTTATAGAAGTAAGATGCATTTGATAGAAAATTTTTTGCTTAATCAAATGGTATTCCCTTCAACCATCTACAATTAAGTAAGTAAGTAAGTAAGTAAGTAAGTATATTTAATGCCAAAAATATAACAAAATATTTTACATTCGTCATAAACAAAATAAGTATTATGTATGTAACAGTATAAATTGAGTAATAATAAAAATAATGCAGGTATGACTATTTGAAGTAGTTGAAAAACTCCTCAAAAGTATAGAAAGCATTTGTCATCAATATGTATTTGACATTTTTATTAAATGACTGTAAAGTTAAGGATTTAATGTCTTCGGGTAAAACATTATAAAATTTTATGGCAAAATAATTAACTGAATCTCGAGTTTTTGACAATCTGAGAAAGTCATGGTATAACAGATTTCTATTACGGGTTCCATAAAAATGTTCATATGAATGATAGTTTATCAAATTGTTTGTAATGTAATACAAACATTGTAATATATACATACAAGGTAATGTCAATATTTTTAATTTTTTGAAAATTTCTCTGCAGTCACTTCTATAGTTTAATCCTGCAATTATTCGTATGCATCTCCTTTGTAAACTGAACAATCTTTTAACATGCGATGTGTGTCCCCATACCAAAAGTGCATAGTTAAGAGAACTGTGTACATATCCATAATATGCTGTGATTATGGTTTCAACCGAAACAATTTGTTTTAGTCTGCGGATTAAGTATACAGACTTTGACAGTTTTCTCTCTAAGTTTATTATATGAGTTTCCCAAGACATTTTTGCATCTAGATGTACTCCGAGAAGTTTTATGTTATTATTTTGTATATCCCTCAAAGAAAATTTAATAATTTTGGTTTTTTCTTTATTTAAACTCAATTTGTTAGTTGTGAACCACGATTCTAACTCCTTATTAATTATAGAGATACTGTAATCAAGCTCTGACATTTCACTGGATCTACCAGCTACACTTGAATCATCCGCGAACAGAATAGAATCTAGGTTGTTTTTTGCAGCACCATTTATATTTGAAATTACTTGAGGTAAATCATTTATATATACTAAAAAAAGAGTCGGTCCAAGAACCGACCCTTGTGGAACACCATGTTTAATACCACTCAAATTTGATTTGTTTCCATTAACTTCCGTATAAATGTGACGATCAGACAAAAATGACTGGATTAACATTATGGAATTATTATCGAAATTGTATGAAGTTAATTTTTTTGTGAGAATGTCATGCGGTACACAATCAAATGCTTTTGTTAAGTCGTAGCAAGCAAGGAAAGCATATTCTTTTTTTTCCAAAGCTTCATAAATGATCTTAGATAATTTATTTAGTGCCATGGTTGTATTTTTATTATTTCTGTATCCAAACTGTGCTTCTGAGAATAGATTGTTTTCTTCAAAGTATTGATTAATTTGCTTTTTTAAAATACTTTCAAAAATTTTTGAGAAAATTGGTGTGATTGCTATTGGTCGATAGTTATATGGATCCATTGTATGACCTACTTTTTTATAAATCGGAACAATACGAGATGTTTTTAAACATTTAGGGAAAACATTATCCGTTATACATAATTTTATTAATTTAGTCAACGGAATATAGATAATATTAATTATTGTTTTTAACACTTTTGTACTGATGCCGAAAACATCTCTACATTGAGTAGTGCTCATAGTTGCAATTATTTCCCTAATTTCTAGAAAGGTACACATTGAGAACTTAAAAGTACATGTTAAATTTTCACTGTTCAAATAAGTTAAAGGATCCGTATTGCTAATTGGCAGTGTTGTTCTTATATTTGCTGCAACATTCGCAAAGTAATCATTAAAAATGTTCACATCTATATTATTGTTAATTCTGGTGTTACTTAAAACATTGTTATTAATTAATTGCCACATGGCCTTTTGTTTATTTGAAGATTTAAAAATAAAATTATCATGTGCCTTTTTCTTTTCAAGCAAAATTTGTGATTTGTATGCCCTTTTGTATTCTTTGAATATTTGAATAGAAATAATCTTATTTTTATATAAATTATAAAATATTTTTAGATTTTCACGCATGTTTTTTAGTTTATTGTTATACCAATTGATTCCAGTATTTTTTAAAACATTTTTACACTGCGGTGGGAAACACTGTTGCATTTTAGTTACAAAAGTATCTATAAATATTTGAAATTTTTCTTCACAATTCAATTCATTGTTCTCTATAAAATTCCAACTAGTATTCTCTAGTTCATTATATAATAAGCATAACCTTTTTTGTGTTATGGGTCTTGTTATGGTATAGTCCGCAGAGTATCCAAATTCCTGGGAAAATGTAAAACATATACCCGAATGATCTGACATTAAAGGGTCATATACTGTTGACATATAACTACTAAGGCTTGTAAAAATATTGTCTAGGCAATTATTTTCACGGGTGTTACTAAAAATAGTTTGCTTCAGTCCAAACGACAAGAATAAATTAACAAGAGTGTTAGATTTGGCTTCTTGTGTGCAAAATTTAACATTGAAGTCACCTGTAAAGATTATACCTTTAATATTGTTCTTATTCATCACAAATATTAGAAGATTGTTCAAATTTTCACAAAAAGCATCAAAGTTTCCATTCGGAGACGCATACACCGTAATAATAGCTATGTTTAATATTTCAATACCAGCAAACTCACAGTAAATTTCCTGGCAGAAACGTTTTAACAACAAAGGTTTATGGTTATACTGTAACATGTTATTATGCAAGTAGACAGTTACCCCTCCATGACTTAACTCAGACCTACAAAAATACGATATCAAAGAATAATTATAAAGCTGATATATTTCAACCTCTTCACTTTTTAGCCAGTGCTCATTTATACATAAAATGTCTACATTTTCGAAAGATTCTAGAAATACTTCTAATTCATCAGTTTTTGATTTTAAGCTTTGAATATTTAAATGAAATACATTAAATACATTAAATATAGCATTTCTATCTTCAGCTTTGGTGTTATTCACATTGTCTTTTGTACTAAAAAATTATATCTTCTAATAATTACATCTTTCGGCCAAAAAGAACCTTCGTATAATTTATCTTTATGTTCAAAGTCAACACCTAATTTAAATGATAAATGCTTTTCTTTTGTTTCTAATTTTTCAATAGTAACTTCTACATCTTCATTGGCTAATTTCTTTTTCACATGCTGTACAACTTTTTTTTCAATGTCTGTATCCGGTTTAACATTTCCTAAGTAAAACCATGCACGTTTATTGTTTCCGGCTGCAAAAGATAGTTCATCACTTCGCTCAGTCCCTAAAATCTCTTCTTTTCTTTTTTTTCACTCTTCTGCGCCTTTGAATTTCCCATTTTTCTTCCGTGTTTTTCTTATCTATACCATTAAGCTCCAGTTGTTGTACAGATTTATGACTATCCCCTGTATGTTTAGGAAACTTCTGATTATCACCATTAAATTCCGATTGTTGTACAGATTTTCGACTAGCCCCTGTATGTTTAGGAACCGTCTGATTATCACCTGTTTTTGCCGCCTTCTCTGCATTCGATGTTTTGCGCTTTGTAATCTCTCGATAACTGCGTGTTTGACCCTGGTCGGCTTCTTCAGGGCATGAGGACACTTCTGAGGAAGCATCAATATCCCAGGAGGGCAATTTGAAGAAGTTTTTGTTGAACTCAGGATTGGTTGTTAATTTCACCAAGTCAATATTACTATTTTTTAAGTTTTGAATTTCACTCCGTAGTTGTGTGATTTCTTTATAAAGCGGGGCGGTTGCCGTTGCGACTGCCTTCTTTATGATATTAGTAAACGTCAAACTGTTTAAAAAACGTATTACATTTTGATTAGCGGAGGCATCTTCATTATACTTGTCTGCACCACTCGTGGTTTGTTTCAAATTGCCGTTATCCTGGTGTGTCGTGCATACCATTTCTGTATCGGAGACGAAAGAGAAAGCATTTCTTCTTTCGCTTATCACTTTTGCACAACTTTTGTGATATATTATATTGCAAACAGTGCACCTCACTATTGCATTAGTTACAATTTTTTTACACTTCTCACAATAATTATCAGTTGGTAGAGGAGGATTATTCGATACGTCTTCTCCCATCGCGCGCGCGGTGGGATTAGTAGCAAGCTTAAGAATAAAGTTTGAAATTGGTACTTATCAAGGTATAACGACTAAGTTTAAACTTGCGCACTTTTTTGATTTTTTTTATATTTACATTGTTGAAACTTTATAAAACTAAAATGTGTTTAATAAAAATTTTTTTGATTAATCGAATGGTACTTGCTTTAACCATCTACAATCAATAGCAAGCTCAAGAATGAAGTTTAAAGTTGGTACTTATCAAGGAATAATAACTATCTTTAAACTTGCAAATTTTTTTAATTTTTTCTATATTTACATTGCTGAAACGTTATAAAAATAGAATGTATTTGATAGGAAATTTTTTGCTTAATCAAATGGTATTTGCCCCAACTATTTATAGTTAATAGCAAGCTCAATAATAAAGTTTAAAGTTGGTACTTATTAAGGAATAACGACTATCTTTAAACTTGCGTATTTTTTTGATTTTTTTTATATTTACATTGCTGAAACTTTATAAAACTAGAATGCGTTTGATAGAAAATATTCTGCTCAATCGAATAGTACTTTCTTCAACTATTTACAATCAATAGCAAGCTCAAGAATAAAGTTTGAAATTGGTTCTTATCAAGAAATAACGACTATCATTAAACTTGCGCATTTTTTTGATTTTTTTATATTTACATTGCTGAAACGTTAAAAAAGTAAAATGTATTTGATAGAAAATATCCTGCTCAATCAAACAATACTAGTCTTAATTATCTACAATCAATACCAAGCTCAACAATAAAGTTTGAAATTGGTACTTATCAAGGAATAACGACTATCTTTAAACTTGCGAATTTTTTTAATTTTTTTTATATTTACATTCCTAAGACGTTATGAAGGTAGGATGTATTTGATAGGAAATTTTCTGCTTAATCGAACAATATTTGCTTCAACCATCCACAATTATTAGCAAGCTCAAGAATGAGGTTTGAAATTAGTACTTATCAAAGAATAACAACTATCTTTAAACTTGCGTATTTTTTTGATTTTTTTTATATTTACAATGTTGAAACTTTATAAAGCTAAAACGTGTTTGATAGAAAATATCCTGCTCAATCGAGTAATATTTGTTTTAACCATCTACAATCAATAGCAAGCTCAAGAATGAAGTTTGAAGTTAGTATTTATCAAGAAATGACAACTCTCTTGAAACTTGCGTATTTTTTTGATTTTTTTTATATCTACATTGCTGAATCTTTATAAAAGTAAGATGTATTTAATAGAAAATTTTCTGTTCAATCGAATGGTACTTGTGTCGACCATCGATAATTAATAACAAGCTCAAGAATATAGTTTGAAATTGGTACTTATCAAGGAATAACAACTATCTTTAAACTTGCGAATTTTTTTGATTTTTTTTATATTTACATTGCTAAAACTCTATAAAACTAAAATGTGTTTAATAGAAAATATCCTGCTCAATCGAATAGTATTTGCTTTAACTATTTACAATCAATAGCAAGCTCAAGAATGGAATTTGAAATTGGTATTTATCAATAAATAACGTCTCTTTTTAAACTTGCGCATTTTTTCAATTTTTTTTATATTTTTATTACTAAAACGTTATAGAGATAGAGAGTATTTTATAGAAAATTTTCCGCTCAATCGAATGGTACTTGTTTTAACCATCTACGATTAATAGCAAGCTCAAGAATAAAGTTTGAAATTGGTACTTATCAAGGAATAACGACTATCTTTAAGCTTGCGCTTTTTTTAAATTTTTTTTTATTTGCATTGCTGAAATTAAAAAAGTAGGACGTATTTGATAGAAAATTTTTTGCTCAATTAAATGGTACTTCTTCCAACTATCTACAGTTAATAGCAAGCTCAAGAATGAAGTTTGAAATTGGTACTTATCAAGGAATAACGACTATCTTTAAACTTGCAAATTTTTTTAATTTTTTTTATATTTAGATTGCTAAGACGTTATGAAGGTAAATTGTGTTTCATAGAAAATTTTCTGCTTAATCGAACAACATTTGCTTCAACCATCTACAATTAATAGCAAGCTCAAGAATGAAGTTTGAAATTAGTACTTATCAAAGAATAACAACTATCTTTAAACTTGCGTATTTTTTTAATTTTTTTTATATTTACAATGCTGAAACTTTATAAAGCTAAAATGTGTTTAACAAAAAATATCCTGTTTAATCAAATACTATTTGTTTTACCCATCTACAATCAATAGCAAGCTCAAGAATGAAGTTTGAAATTAGTATTTATCAAGAAATAACAAATCTCTTTAAACTTGCGTATTTTTTTGATTTTTTTTATATTTACATTGTTGAAAAGTTATAATAAAAGTATGTATTTGATAGAAATTTTCCTGCTCAATTAAATGGTGTTTGCTTCAACTATCTACAATTATTAGCAAGCTCAAGACTGAAGTTTGAAATTGGTATTTATCAAGAAATAACGACTCTTTTTAAACTTGCGTATTTTTTTGATTTTTTTTATATTTACATTGCTGAAACGTTATAAAAGTAAAATGTATTTGATGAAAAATTCCCTGCTCTATCGAATGGTACTTGCTTTAACCATCTACAATTAATATCAAGCTCAAGAATAAAGATTGAAATTGGTACTTATCAAGAAATAACGACAATCTTTAAATTTGCGCATTTTTTTAATTTTTTTATATTTAAATTGCTAAACCGTTATAAAAGTAAGATGTATTTGATAGAAAATTTTTTGCTTAATCGAGTGGTATTTGCCTTAACTATCTACAATCAATAGCAAGCTCAAGAATGAAGTTTGAAATTGGTACTTATCAAGGAATAACGACTATCTTTAAACTTGCGAATTTTTTTAATTTTTTTTATATTTACATTGCTAAGACGTTATGAAGGTAGGATGTATTTGATAGGAAATTTTCTGCTTAACCGAACAATATTTGCTTCAACCATCTACAATTAACAGCAAGCTCAAGAATGAAGTTTGAAATTAGTACTTATCAAAGAATAACAACTATCTTTAAACTTGCGCATTTTTTTAATTTTTTTTATATTTACATTGCTGAAACATTATAAAAAAAATGTATTTGATAGAAAATTTTTTGCTCAATTAAATGGTATTTGCTTCAACCATCTACAATTAATAGCAAGCTCAAGAATGAAGTTTGAAATTGGTACTTATCAAGGAATAACAAGTATCTTTAAACTTGCGCATTTTTTTAATTTTTTTTATATTTACATTGTTGAAAAGTTATAAAAAAAGTATGTATTTGATAGAAATTTTCCTGCTCAATTAAATGGTGTTTGCTTCAACTATCTACAATTATTAGCAAGCTCAAGACTGAAGTTTGAAATTGGTATTTATCAAGAAATAACGACTCTTTTTAAACTTGCGTATTTTTTTGATTTTTTTTATATTTACATTGCTGAAACTTTATAAAACTAAAATGTGTTTGATAGAAAATATTCTGTTCAATCGAATAGTACTTGCTTGAACTATTTACAATCAATAGCAAGCTCAAGAATAAAGTTTGAAATTATTACTTATCAAGAAATAACGACTATCTTTAAACTTGCGGATTTTTTTGATTTTTTTTATATTTACATTGCTGAAACGTTATAAAGATAAAATGTATTTGATAGAAAATATCCTGCTCAATCGAACAATACTTGTCTTAACCATCTACAATCAATACCAAGCTCAACAATAAAGTTTGAAATTGGTACTTATCAAGGAATAACGACTATCTTTAAACTTGCGCATTTTTTAATTTTTTTTTTATTTACATTGCTGAAATTAAAAAAGTAGGATGTGTTGGTAGAAAATTTTTGGCTCAATCAAATGGTACTTGTTCCGACCATCTACAATTAATAGCAAGCTCAAGAATGAAGTTTGAAATTGGTACTTATCAAGGAATAACGACTATATTTAAACTTGCGAATTTTTTTAATTTTTTTTATATTTACATTGCTAAGACGTTATGAAGGTAGGATGTATTTCATAGGAAATTTTCTGCTTAATCGAACAATGTTTGCTTCAACCATCTGCAATTAACAGCAAGCTCAAGAATGAAGTTTGAAATTAGTACTTATCAAAGAATAACAACTATCTTTAAACTTGCGTATTTTTTTGATTTTTTTTATATTTACAATGTTGAAACGTTATAAAACTAAAATGTGTTTGATAGAAAATATTCTGCTCAATCGAGTAATATTTGTTTTAACCATCTACAATCAATAGCAAGCTCAAGAATGAAGTTTGAAATTAGTATTTATCAAGAAATAACAACTCTCTTGAAACTTGCGTATTTTTTTGATTTTTTTTATATCTACATTGCTGAAACTTTATAAAGGTAAGATGTATTTTATAGAAAATTTTCTGCTCAGTCGAATGGTACTTGTGTCGGCCATCTACAATTAATAACAAGCTCAAGAATATAGTTTGAAATTGGTACTTATCAAGGAATAACAACTATCTTTAAACTTGCGTATTTTTTTGATTTTTTTTATATTTACATTGCTAAAACTCTATAAAACTAAAATGTGTTTGATAGAAAATATTCTGCTTAATCGAATAATACATGTTTTAACCATCTACAATCAATAGCAAGCTCAAGAATAAAGTTTGAAATTGGTATTTATCAAGAAATAACAACTCTCTTTAAACTTGAGTATTTTTTTAATTTTTTTTATATTTACATTGCTAAGACGTTATAAAGGTAAGATGTATTTGATAGGAAATTTTTTGCTTAATCGAACAATATTTGCTTCAACCATCTACAATTAATAGCAAGCTCAAGAATGAAGTTTAAAATTAATACTTATCAAGGAATAACGACTATCTTTAAACTTGCGCATTTTTTTAATTTTTTTATATTTAAATTGCTAAAACGTTATAAAAGTAAAATGTATTTGATAGAAAATTTCCTGCTCAATCGAACGGTATTTGCTTTAACCATCTACAATCAATAGCAAGCTCAAGAATGAAGTTTAAAATTGATACTTATCAAGGAATAACGACTATCTTTAAACTTGCGCATTTTTTTAATTTTTTTATATTTAAATTGCTAAAACGTTATAAAAGTAAGATGTGTTTAATAGAAAATTTTCTGCTCAATCGAATGGTATTTGTCCCAGCCATCTACAATTAATAGCAAGCTTAAGAATGAAGTTTGAAATTGGTACTTATCAAGGAATAACGACTATCTTTAAACTTGCAAATTTTTTTAATTTTTTTTAGATTTACATTGCTAAGACGTTATGAAAGTAGGATGTATTTAATAGGAAATTTTCTGCTTAATCGAACAATATTTGTTTCAACCATCTACAATTAATAGCAAGCTCAAGAATGAAGTTTGAAATTAGTACTTATCAAAGAATAACAACTATCTTTAAACTTGCGCATTTTTTTAATTTTTTATATTTAAATTGCTAAAACGTTATAAAAGTAAGATGTATTTGATAGAAAATTTCTTGCTTAATCGAATGGTATTCGCCTTAAGCATTTACAATCAACAGCAAGCTCAAGAATAAAGTTTGAATTTAGTACTTATCAAGGAACAACGACTATCTTTAAACTTGCGCATTTTTTTAATGTTTTTTATATTTTCATTGCCGAAACGTTATAAAAGTAAAATGTATTTGATAGGAAATTTTTTGCTGAATCGAATAGTATTTGCTTTAGCCATCTACATTAAATAGAAAGCTCAAGAATAAAGTTTGAAATTGGTACTTATCAAGGAATAACGACTATCTTTAAACTTGCGCATTTATTTAATTTTTTCTAAATTTACATTGCTGAAACGTTATAAAAGTAGAATGTATGTGATAGAAAATTTTCTGCTCAATCGAACGGTACTTATCTTAACCATCTACAGTCAATAGCAAGCTCAAGAATGAAGTTTAAAGTTGGTACTTATCAAGGAATAACGACTATCTTTAAACTTGCAAATTTTTTTAATTTTTTCTATATTTACATTGTTGAAACGTTATAAAGATAGAATGTATTTGATAGGAAATTTATTGCTTAATCAAATGGTATTTGCCCCAAATATTTACAGTTAATAGCAAGCTCAAGAATAAAGTTTAAAATTGGTACTTATTAAGGAATAACGACTATTTCTAAACTTGCGTATTTTTTTAATTTTTTTTATATTTACATTGCTGAAACGTTATAAAAAAAGGATGTATTTGATAGAAATTTTCCTGCTTAATTAAATGGTATTTGTTTCAACTATCTACAATTATTAGCAAGTTTAAGAATGAAGTTTGAAATTGGTATTTATCAAGAAATAATGACTCTTTTTAAACTTGCAAATTTTTTTGATTTTTTTTATATTTACATTGCTGAAACTTTATAAAACTAGAATGTGTTTGATAGAAAATATTCTGTTCAATCGAATAGTACTTGCTTCAACTATTTACAATGAATAGCAAGCTCAAGAATAAAGTTTGAAATTGGTACTTATCAAGGAATAACGACTATCTTTAAACTTGCGCATTTTTTTGATTTTTTTTATATTTACATTGCTTAAACGTTTTAAAAGTAAAATGCATTTGATAGAAAATATCCCGCTCAATCGAACAATACTTGTCTTAACCATCTACAGTCAATACCAAGCTCAAGAATAAAGTTTGAATTTGGTACTTATCAAGGAATAACGACTATCTTTAAACTTGCGCATTTTTTAAATTTTTTTTTATTTACATTGCTGAAATTAAAAAAGTAAGATGTGTTGGTAGAAAATTTTTTGCTCAATCAAATGGTACTTTTTCCAACCATCTACAATTAATAGCAAGCTCAAGAATGAAGTTTGAAATTGGTACTTATCAAGGAATAACGACTATCTTTAAACTTGCGAATTTTTTTAATTTTTTTTATATTTACATTGCCGAAACGTTATAAAGATAGAATGTATTTCATAGGAAATTTCCTGCTCAATCAAATGGTACTTGTTTTAACCATCTACATGTAATAGCAAGCTCAAGAATAAAGTTTGAAATTGGTACTTATCAAGGAATAACGACTATCTTTAAACTTGCGAATTTTTTTAATTTTTTTTATATTTACATTGCTAAGACGTTATGAAGGTAGGATGTATTTGATAGGAAATTTTCTGCTTAATCGAACAATATTTGCTTCAACCATCTACAATTAATAGCAAGCTCAAGAATGAAGTTTGAAATTAGTACTTATCAAAGAATAACAACTATCTTTAAACTTGCGAATTTTTTTAATTTTTTTTATATTTACATTGCTAAGACGTTATGAAGGTAGGATGTATTTGATAGGAAATTTTCTGCTTAATCGAACAATATTTGTTTTAACCATCTGCAATTAATAGCAAGCTCAAGAATGAAGTTTGAAATTAGTATTTATCAAGAAATAACAACTCTCTTGAAACTTGCGTATTTTTTTAATTTTTTTTATATCTACATTGCTGAAACGTTATAGGGGTAAGATGTATTTGATAGAAAATTTTCCGCTCAATCGAATGGTACTTGTGTCGACCATCTACAATTAATAACAAGCTCAAAAATATAGTTTGAAATTGGTACTTATCAAGGAATAACAACTATCTTATTGGTACTTATCAAGGAATAACAACTATCTTTAAACTTGCGTATTTTTTTGATTTTCTTTATATTTACATTGCTAAAACTTTATAAAACTAAAATGTGTTTAATAGAAAAAATCCTGCTCAATCGAATAGTTTTTGCTTCAACTATTTACAATCAATAGCAAGCTCAAGAATGAAGTTTGAAATTGGTATTTATCAAGAAATAACGACTCTTTTTAAACTTGCGCATTTTTTTAATTTTTTTTATATTTTCATTGCTGAAACGTTATAAAAATAAAATGTATTTGATAGGAAATTTTCTGCTCAATTGAATGGTACTTGTCTTAACCATCTGCGATTAAAGCAAGCTCAAGAATAAAGTTTGAAATTGGTACTTATCAAGGAATAACGACTATCTTTAAACTTGCGAATTTTTTTAATTTTTTTTATATTTACATTGCCGAAACGTTATAAAGATAGAATGTATTTCATAGGAAATTTCCTGCTCAATCAAATGGTACTTGTTTTAACCATCTACATGTAAGAGCAAGCTCAAGAATAAAGTTTGAAATTGGTACTTATCAAGGAATAACGACTATCTTTTAACTTGCGCATTTTTTTAATTTTTTGATATTTAATTTGCTAAAACGTTACAAAAGTAAGATGTATTTGATAGAAAATTTCCTGCTTAATCGAATGGTATTTGCTTTAAGCATCTACAATCAACAGCAAGCTCAAAAATGAAGTTTGAAATTGGTACTTATTAAGGAATAACGACTATCTTTAAACTTGCGAATTTTTTTAATTTTTTTTATATTTTTATTGCTAAAACGTTATAAGGATAGAATGTATTTGATAGAAAATTTCCTGGTCAATCGAATAGTATTTGTTTTAACTACCTGGGATTAATAGCACGCTCAAGAATAAAGTTTGAAATTGGTACTTATCAAGGAATAACGACTATCTTTAAACGTGCGCATTTTTTTAATTTTTTTATATTTAAATTGCTAAAACGTTATAAAAGTAAAATGTGTTTGATAGAAAATATCCTGCTCAGTTGAATAGTACTTGCTTTAACCATCCACAATCAATAGCAAGCTCAAGAATGAAGTTTGAAATTGATACTTATGAAGAAATAACAACTCTCTTGAAACTTGCGTATTTTTTTGATTTTTTTTATATTTACATTGCTGAAACTTTATAAAGGTAAGATGTATTTTATAGAAAATTTTCTGCTCAATCGAATGGTGCTTGTGTAGGCCATCTACAATTAATAACAAGCTCAAGAATATAGTTTGAAATTGGTACTTATCAAGGAATAACAACTATCTTTAAACTTGCGTATTTTTTTGATTTTTTTTTATATTTACATTGCTGAAACGTTATAAAAGTAAAATGCAGTTGATAAAAAATTTCCTGCCTAATCGAATGGTATTTGCTTCAACCATGTACAATTAATAGCAAGCTCAAGTATAAAGTTTAAAATTGGTACTTATCAAGGAATAACGACTCTCTTTAAACTTGCGCAATTTTTTAATTTTTTTTTATATTTATTTTGCTGAAACGTTATAAAAGTAAAATGTATCTAATAGAAAATTTTCTGCTTAATCAAACGGTACTTGTCTCAACCATCTACAATTAACAACAATCTCAAGAATGAAGTTTGAATTTGGTACTTATCAAGAAATAACGACTATATTTAAACTTGCCCATTTTTTTGATTTTTTTTATATTTATATTGCTGAAACGTTATAAAAGTAGGATGTATTTGATAGAAAATTTCTTGCTTAATCTAATGGTATTTGCTTCAGCTATCTACAATTAACAGCAAGTTTAAGAATGATGTTTGAAATTGGTACTTATCAAGGAATAACGACTCTTTTTAAACTTGCGTATTTTTTTAATTTTTTTTATATTTACATTGTTGAAACTTTATAAAACTAGAATGTGTTTGATAGAAAATATCCTGCTCAATTGAATAGTACTTACTTCAACTATTTACAATCAATAGCAAGCTTAAGAATAAAGTTTGAAATTGATACTTATCAAGGAATAACGACTATTTTTAAACTTGCGAATTTTTTTGATTTTTTTTATATTTACATTGCTAAAACGTTATAAAAGTAAAATGTATTTGATAAGAAATCTTCTGCCTAATCGAATGGTATTTGCTTCAACCATCTACAATTAATAACAAGCTCAAGAATAAAGTTTGAAATTGGTACATATCAAGGAATAACGACTCTCTTTAAACTTGCGTATTTTTTTGATTTTTTTATATTTACGTTGCTAAAACGTTATAAAAAAAACGTGTTTGATAAAAAAATTTCTGCTTAATCAAATGGTATTTGCCTGAACCATCTACAATTAATAGCAAGCTCAAGAATAAAGTTTGAACTTGGTACTTATCAAGGAATAACAACTCTATTTAAACTTGCGTATTTTTTGATTTTTTTTTTATATTTACATTGCTGAACCGTTACTAAAGTAAAATGTATTTGATAGGAAATTTTCTGCTTAATCAAATGGTGTTTGCTTCAACCATCTACAATAAATAGAAAACTCAAAAATGAAGTTTGAATTTGGTACTTATCAAGGAATAACGACTATCTTTAAATTTGCGCATTTTTTAGATTTTTTTTTATTTACATTGCTGAAATGTTATAAAAAAAATGTATTTAATAAAAAAATTTCTGCTTAATCGAATAATATTTGCTTCAACCATCAAAAATTAATAGCAAGCTCAAGAATAAAGTTTGAAGTTGGTACTTATCAAGGAATAACGACTCTTTTTAAACTTGCGTATTTTTTTGATTTTTTTTATATTTACATTGCTGAAACTTTATATTGCTAAAATGTGTTTGATAGAAAGTATTTGCTCAATTGAATAGTACTTGTTTCAATTATTTAAAATCAATAGCAAGCTCAAGAATGAAGTTTGAAATTATTATTTATCAAGAAATAACGACTATGTTTAAACTTGCGTATTTTTTTGATTTTTTTTTATTTGCATTGCCGAAAGGTTATTAAAGTAAAATGTATTTAATAGTAAATTTCCTGCTTAATCGAATGGTATTTGCTTCAACCACCTACAATTAATAGCAAGCTCAAGAATGAAGTTTGAAATTGGTACTTATCAAGAAATAACGACTCTTTTTAAACTTGGTAATTTTTTTGATTTTTTTTATATTTACATTGTTGAAACTTTATAAAGCTAAAATGTGTTTAATAGAAAATTTTCTGCTCAATCAAATGGTATTTATTTGAACCATCTACAATTAATAGCAATCTCAAGAATAAAGTTTGAAGTTAGTATTTATCAAGAAATAACGACTATCTTTAAACTTGCGCATTTTTTTGATTTTTTTTATATTTACATTGCTGAAACTTTATAAAACTAAAGTGTGTTTAGTTTTATATATATATTATTATAGAAAATATTTTGCTCATTTGAATTGTACTTGCTTCAACCATTTACAATCAATAGCAAGCTCAATAATGAAGTTTGGCTTGCCCAGTGACCGTCTCTCCATTGTTCAAATCAACTTGCACCATAGCATCGAGGCCTCCGGTTGTTTTACTAGGAGGGCAGATACGTGGTATATTGATATTGGTCTTCTCCAGGAACCCTGGTTTTTAGGGGGGCGGGTAAGGGGCTTACATGCCCGAGGGGGCTCAATTTTATCGGGTCCTTCGGGCTGCAGACCGGAGCTTGTCTCTTCATTTCGAACAGAGTGGAGGCTCTGCCATTAAGGGAACTCTGCTCTAGAGATGTTGTAGCAGCCAAGGTCACCTACAAGGAGAGGGGACGTCTGAGGAGAATTGTTGTGTGCTCAACGTACCTTCCCTATGACTCTCCAACACCTCCACCATCACGGGAGATGGTGGATGTCGTTGAATTCTGCAGGTCCAAGGGTTGGCCCCTCATCATGGGCTGTGACACAAACTCGCACCACATTGTGTGGGGGAGTTTAGACGTCAATGCCCGAGGGGAAGAACTCTTAGGATACATTGCAGCATTAGGCCTAGACATCCTAAATGTCTGGCAAGAACCAACTTTCGTCACTTCGGTGAGACAGGAAGTCATTGACATCACAGTGGCAACAATGAACGTAGCCCGTGATGTCCAGGGATGGCATGTATCAACAGAGCTGAGTGCATCGGATCATCGATACATACGCTTTTACGTCCAAAAGGATGCGATACCCAGCGCGCAATACCGAGACCCTAGAACCACCGACTGGGCCTTATATAATAAGGCACTCGGAGGTCGGGTGTCTCAGATTCTGCTGAAGATTAAATGCTCCGCTGGCGCTGAACTAGCGTCAGAAAAATTACAATGGGCCATCATGGAATCTTACGCAGAGAGCTGTCCTTTACGCAGCCCGCGTAAGAACAAACCGCGGATCTCGAAAATCTGCAAAAAAATTCGAGGAAGCTCTGGAACAGAGCTAGACTTGTTAACACTCCCGCCACCTGGGAATTTTATAAAAGTGCTCAGCGCGTGTTCAAAGCTGCGATACGTCGCAAGAAAGAGAGATCTTGGAAAACTTACTGTGAGAGTTTATCTACGTTCTCGCAGGCAACGAGACTACAAAAGATCTTATCAAGAAATTCGTCTACAAATTTGGGCCCATTACGTTTGCCGTCTGGGACCTTTACGGTAACGAACGGCGATACTCTTGGGCACTTATTGCAGACGCACTTTCCCGACTCATTACAAGTCGAGGAGGATCCTGAGTTAGAAGTAAGTCTGAAGACTGCACCTAGCAGCGCCTGGAGATTTGCCACTCAGGTGATCACGCCAGATGGGATCAAATAGGCAATGGACTCATTTGCACCATATAAGTCGGCGGGGGTAGATGGGATTGTTCCAGCTCTCTTGCAAAAAGGACGGGAGCATCTTGTTGGCCCAATGACCCGACTGTTTAGAGCCTGCCTTGCACTGGGCCACATTCCAGCAGCCTGGAGAAAGATCAAGGTAGTGTTTATTCCTAAGCCAGGACGTACTACGTACTCCGAGGCTAAGAGTTTTAGACCAATTAGTCTAACATCGTTTCTATTAAAGACGATGGAAAGACTGATCGACAAACACATACGGGAGAAGGTGCTCGGAAACAATCCGTTGCACTTTAACCAACATGCGTATATCACCGGACGGTCTACTGAAACGGCCTTGCATGAGATTGTATCTACAATTGAAGGCGGGCTGGACAGTGGACTGTATGTCTCAGGAACTTTCCTAGATATTGAGGGAGCATTTGACAATGCTTCTTTCAAGTCTATGTGTAACGCATTAGAGAAGCGAAATGCGGACCCAACCTTGATAAAATGGGTTTGCACAATGCTGTCTAATAGATTTATCAGAGCGAGCATAGGCTCATTCCTCTTGTCATAATTAATCATATAAAATAAAAATAAAATTCCCTAAATTAAGGCTAAGTCTAGGGAATTTTATTTTTATTTTATATGATTAATTATGAAGAGGGGAATGCGTACCAAATTGGCGGGATCAGTGGTACGGTAACACCAACTTCATATGTCTTGTCTTTTTCATTCTTCCGGCGACCACTGGCCGAGACAAATTGGTACCATGCCAAACAAATCTGACATTTATTAGAAGGTAAATAACCTATGTATATTAAGTAACCCTAAATTAAACCAATTCCAGCCTTGAAGAAGAATAAATAAAGGATTCGAAACGTTGGCCTTATAAAACAGTTTTTTTTTTCTCTGCCTTGTCGTCCACTTCCCCGTAACACCAAATTCGAATTAAAAAAATGGACGTAATTCACCAAAATAATAACGACTATCTTTAAACTTGCGCACTTTTTTAATTTTTTTTATATTTACATTGCTGAAACGTTATAAAAGTAAAATGTATGATAGAAAACTTCCTGCTTAATCAAACGGTACTTGTTTCAACCATCTACAATTAACAACAAGCTCAAGAATAAAGTTTGAATTTGGTACTTATCAAGAAATAACGACTATCTTTAAACTTGCGCACTTTTTTAATTTTTTTTTATATTTATATGGCTAAAACGTTATAAAAGTAGAATGTATTTGATGGGAAATTTTCTGCTTAATCTAACGGTGTCTGCTTCAACTATCTACAATTAATAGCAAGCTCAAGAATAAAGTTTGAAATTGGTACTTATCAAGGAATAACGACTATCTTTAAACTTGCGCAATTTTTTAATTTTTTTTATATTTATGTTGCTGAAACGTTATAAAAGTAAAATGTATGTGATAGAAAACTTCCTGCTTAATCAAATGGTACTTGTTTCAACCATCCACAATTAAAAACAAGCTCAAGAATACTTAGCTGGTACTTATCTGGTACTTAGTAGTAAGCTAAAGAATAAACTTTGAAATTGGTACTTATTAAGGAATAACGACTATCTTTAAACTTGCACATTTTTTTAACTTTTTTTATATTTACATTGTCGAATCTTTATAAAGCTAGAATGTGTTTGATAAAAAATATTCTGCACAATTGAATAGTACTTGCCTCACCCATTTACAATTAATAGCAAGCTCAAGAATGAAGTTTGAAATTGGTACTTATCAAGGAATAACGACTCTTTTAAACTTGCGTATTTTTTTAATTTTTTTTATATTTACATTGCTGAAACTTTATAAAACAAGAATGTGTTTAATAGAAAATATCTTGCTTAATCAAATAGTATTTGCTTTAACCATTTACAATCAATAGTAAGCTCAAGAATGAAGTTTAAAATTGGTACTTATCAAGGAATAACGACTCTTTCTAAACTTGCGTATTTTTTCGATTTTTTTTTATTTACATTGTTGAAACTTTACAAAACTAGAATGTGTTTGATAAAAAATATCCTGCTCAATTAAATAGTTTTTGCTTCAACCATTTACAATTAATAGCAAGCTCAAGAATAAAGTTTGAATTTGGTACTTATCAAGGAATAACGACTATCTTTAAACTTGCGCATTTTTTTAATTTTTTTTAAATTTACATTATTGAAACGTTATAAAAATATAAGGTATTTGATAGAAAATTTTTTGTCTAATCGAATGCTATTTGTCTCAACCATCTGCAATTAATAGCAAGCTCAAGAATAAAGTTTGAAATTGGTACTTATTAAGGAATAACGACTCTCTGTAAACTTGCTAATTATGTTAATTTTTTTTATATTTACATTGTTGAATCGTTATAAAAGTTAAATGTATTTGATAGGAAATTTTCTGCCTAATCGAATGCTATTTGTTTCAACCATCTACAATTAATATCAAGCTCATGAATAAAGTTTGAAGTTGGTACTTATCAATTAATAACCACTATCTTTAAACGTGCGCATTTTTTTGATTTTTTCTTATATTGATATTGCTGAGACGTTACAAAAGTAAAATGAATGTGATAGGAAACTTCCTGCTTAATCGAATGGTATTTGTTTGAACTATCTGCAATCAATAACAAGCTTAAGAATAAAGTTTGAAATTGATACTTATCAAGGAATAACGAGTCTCTTTAAACTTCCGTATTTTTTAAATTTTTTGTATATTTACATTGCTGAAACTTTATAAGACTAGAATGTATTTGATAGAAAAATTTTATGCTCAATTGAATGGTACTTGCTTCAACCATCTACAATTAATAGCAAGCTCAAGAATGAAGTTTGAATTTGGTATTTATCTAGAAATAACGACTCTCTTTAAACTTGCGAATTTTTTTGATTTTTTTAATATTTACATTGTTGAACCGTTATAAAAGTAGAATGTATGTGACAGGAAACTTTCTGCATAGTCGAATAGTGCTTGTTTCAACCATCTACAATTAATAGCAAGCTCAAGAATGAAGTTTGAAATTGGTACTTATCAAGGAATAACGACTCTTTAAACTTGCGTATTTTTTTAATTTTTTTTATATTTACATTGCTGAAACTTTATAAAACAAGAATGTGTTTGATAGAAAATATCTTGTTTAATCAAATAGTATTTGCTTTAACCATTTACAATCAATAGTAAGCTCAAGAATGAAGTTTAAAATTGGTATTTATCAAGAAATAACGACTCTCTTTAAACTTGTGTATTTTTTTTTATATTTACATTGCTGAAACGTTATAGAAGTAAGATGTATTTAATAGAAAATTTTTTGTTCAGTCAAATAGTATTTGTTTGAACCATTTACAGTTAATAGCAAGCTCAAGAATAAAGTTTGAAATTGGTACTTATCAAGGAGTAACGACTCTTTCTAAACTTGCGTATTTTTTCGATTTTTTTTATATTTACATTGTTGAAACTTTACAAAACTAGAATGTGTTTGATAGAAAATATCCTGCTCAATTAAATAGTTTTTGCTTTAACCATTTACAATCAATAGCAAGCTCAAGAATAAAGTTTGAAGTTGTTACTTATCAATTAATAACGACTATCTTTAAACGTGCGCATTTTTTTGATTTTTTCTTATATTGATATTGCTGAGACGTTATAAAAGTAAAATGTATGTGATAGGAAACTTTCTGCTTAATCGAATGGTTGAACTATCTGCAATCAATAACAAGCTTAAGAATAAAGTTTGAAATTGGTACTTATCAAGGAATAACGAGTCTCTTTAAACTTGCGTATTTTTTAAATTTTTTGTATATTTACATTCCTGAAACTTTATAAGACTAGAATGTATTTGATGGAAAAATTTCATGCTCAATTGAATGGTACTCGCTTCAACCATCTACAATTAATAGCAAGCTCATGAATGAAGTTTGAATTTGGTATTTATCTAGAAATAACGACTCTCTTTAAACTTGCGAATTTTTTTGATTTTTTTAATATTTACATTGTTGAAACGTTATAAAAGTAGAATGAATGTGACAGGAAACTTTCTGCATAGTCGCATAGTACTTGTTTCAACCATCTACAATTAATAGCAAGCTCAAGAATGAAGTTTGAAATTGGTATTTATTAAGGAATAACGACTCTTTTTAAATTTGCGTATTTTTTTTAATTTTTTTTATATAATTAATTTGTTTAAACTTTATAAAACTGGAACGTGTTTGATAGAAAATATCCTGCTCAATCGAATAGTATTTGCCTCAACCATTTACAATCAGTAGCAAGCTTAAGAATGAAGTTTGAAATTGGTGTTTATTAAGAAATAACGACTCTCTTTAAACTTGCGTTTTTTTTTGATTTTTTTTATATTTACATTGTTGAATTGTTATAAAAGTAGGAGGTATTTAATAGGAAATTTCCTGCTCAATCGAATAATGCTTGTTTCAACCATCTACAATTAATATCAAGCTCAAGAATAAAGTTTGAAATTGGTACTTATTAAAGAATAACGACTCTCATTAAACTTGTGAATTTTTTTGATTTTTTTTATATTTACATTGTTGAAACGTTATAGCAGTAAGAAGTATTTGATAGAAAATTTCCTGCTTAATCGAATGGTGTTTGCTTCAACTATCTACAATTAATAGCAAGCTCAAAAATAAAGTTTAAATTTGGTACTTATTAAAGAATAACGACTATATTTAAACTTGCGTATTTTTTTAATTTTTTTTATATTTTCGTTGCTGAGACTTTATAAATCTAAAATGTGTTTGATAGAAAATATTCTGCTCAATCAAATAGTATTTGCCTGAACCATTTACAATTAATAGGAAGCTCAAGAATGAAGTTTGAAATTGGTACTTATCAAGAAATAACGACTATTTTTAAACTTGCAAATTTTTTTATTTTTTTCTATATTTACATTGCTGAAACGTTATAAAAATAGAATGTATTTGATAGGAATTTTTTTGTTTAATCGAATGGAATTTGCCTCAACCATCTGCAGTTAATAGCAAGCTCAAGAATGAAGTGTGAAATTGGTACTTATCAAGGAATAACGACCATATTTAAACTTGCGCTTTTTTTTAATTTTTTTTATATTTAGATTGTTGAAACGTTATAAAAGTAGGATGTATTTAATAAAAAATTTCCTGCTCAATCGAAGGGACTTGTTTCAACAATCTAGAATTAATAGCAAGCTCAAGAATTAAGTTTGAAATTGATATTTATTAAGAAATAACGACTCTCTTTAAACTTGCGTATTTTTTTGTTTTTTTTTTATATTTACATTGCTGTGACGTTATAAAAGAAGAACGTATTTGATAGAAAATTTCCTGCTCAATCGAACGGTACTTTTTTCAACCATCTACAATTAATAGCAAGCTCAATAAAAAAGTTTGAAATTGGTACTTATCAAGGAATAACGACTTTGTTTAAACTTGCGCATTTTTTTGATTTTTTTTATATTTACATTGCTAAAACGTTATAAAAGTATTGCTAAAACGTTACATGTATTTAATAGAAAAGTTTCTGCTTAGTTGAATGGTATTTGCTTTAACTATCTACAATTAATAGCAAGCATAAGAATGAAGTTTGAAATTGGTACTTTTCAAGGAATAACGACTATGTTTAAACTTGCGCATTTTTTTGATTTCTTTTTATTTACATTGCTGAAACGTTATAAAAGTAGGATGCGTTTATTACAAAATTTTATGCTCAATTGAATGGTACTTGCTTCAATTATCTGCAATTAATAGCAAGCTCAAGAACGTAGTTTGAAATTAATACTTATCAAGAAATAACGACTATCTTTAAACTTGCGCATTTTTTTAATTTTTTTTTTATATTTACATTGCTGAAACGTTATAAAAGTAAAATGTATTTGATAAAAAATTTTCTGCTTAATCGAATGATATTTGCATAAACCATCTACAATTAATAGCAAGCACAAGAATGAAGTTTGAATTTGGTACTTATCAAGGAATAACGACTCTTTTTAAACTTGGTAATTTTTTTGATTTTTTTTATATTTACATTGCTGAAATTTTACAAAACTAGAGTGCGTTCAATAGAAAATTTCCTGCTTAATCGAATGGTACTTGCTTCAATTATCTACAATCAATAGCAAGCTCAAGAATAAAGTTTGAAATTAGTACTTATCAAGGAATAACGACTATCTTTAAACTTGTGAATTTTTTAAATTTTTTTTATATTTACATTGCTGAGACGTTATAAAGGTAGGATGTATGTAATAGAAAATTTTTTGCTTAATCCAATGGTATTTGTTTCAACTATCTACAATTAACAGCAAGCTCAAGAATAAAGTTTGAATTTGGTACTTATCAAGAAATAACGACTATCTTTAAACTTGCGTATTTTTTTGATTTTTTCTATATTTACATTGCTCAAACATTATAAAACTTAAATTTGTTTGATAGGAAATATCCTGCTTAATCGAATAATATTTGCTTCAACCATCTACGATCAACAGCAAGCTCAAGAATAAAGTTTGAAATTGGCACTTTTTAATTTTTTTTATATTTACATTGCTGAAACGTTATAGAAAGTAGATAAATTTGATAAAAAAATTTCTGTTCAATCGAATGGTATTTGCTTCAACCATCTACAATTAACAACGAGCTCAAAAATGAAGTTTAAAATTGGTACTTATTAAGGAATAACAACTATCTTTAAACTTGCGTATTTTTTTGATTTTTTTTATATTTACATTGCTGAAACGTTGTCAAAGTAAAATATATTTGATAGAAAATTTTCTGCTTAATCGAATTGTATTTGTTTCAACTATCAACAATTAATAGCAAGCTCAAGAATAAAGTTTGAAATTGGTACTTATCAAAAAATAACGACTATTTTTAAACTTGCGCATTTTTTTAATTTTTTTTATATTTACTTTGATGAAACGTTATAAAAGTAAGATTTATTTGATAGAAAATTTCCCGCTTAATTGAATGGTATTTGCCTAAGCCACATACAGCTAAGAGCAAGCTCAAGAATGAAGTTTGAAATTGCAACTTATCAAGGAATAACAACTATCTTTAAACTTGCGTATTTTTTTGATTTTTTTTATATTTACATTGTTGAAACGTTGTCAAAGTAAGATTTATTTGATAGAAAATTTTTTGCTTAATCGAACGGTATTTGTTTCAACTATCTACAATTAACAGCAAGCTCAATAATGAAGTTTGAAATTGATATTTATCAAGAAATAACGACTCTTTATAAACTTGCGTATTTTTTTAATTTTTTTTTATTTACATTGCTGAAACTTCATAAAACTAGAATGTGTTTGATAGAAAATGTTCTGCTCAATCGAATAGTACTTGCCTCAACCATTTAAAATCAATAGCAAGCTCAAGAATGAAGTTTGAAATTGGTACTTATCATGGAATAACGACTATCTTTAAACTTGCGCATTTTTATAATTTTTTTATATTTAAATTGCTGAAACGTTTTAAAAATAAAATGCATTTAATAAAAAATTTTTTGTTTAATCGAATGGTATTTGCCACAACTATCTAGAGCTAAGAGCAAGCTTAAGAATGAAGTTTGAACTTGGTACTTATCAAGGAATAACGACTATGTTTAAACTTGCGTATTTTTTTGACTTTTTTTATATTTACATTGCTGAAACTTTATAAAGCTAAAATGGGTTTGATAGAAAATATTTTGCTCAATTAAACAGTATTTGCTTCAACTATCTACAGTCAATAGCAAGCTCAAGAATGAAGTTTGAAATTTGTACTTATCAAGAAATAACGACTATATTTGAACTTGCAAATTTTTTTATTTTTTTTATATTTACATTGTTGAAACGTTATAAAAGTAACATGTATTTGATAGAAAATTTTTTGTTTAATTAAATGGTATTTGTTTCAACCATCTACAATTAATAGCAAACTTAAAAATGAAGTTTGAATTTGGTACTTAACAAGGAATAACGACTATCTTTAAACTTGCGTATTTTTTTGATTTTTCTCATATTTACATTAAAACTTTATAAAACTAAAATGTGTTTGATAGAAAATATCCTGCCCAATCGAATAATACTTGCTTCTGCCATTTACAATTAATAGCAAGCTCAAGAATAAAGTTTGAAATTGGTATTTATCAAGAAATAACGACTCTTCTTAAACTTGCGTATTTTTTTGATTTTTTTTTATTTACATTGCTGAAACTTTATAAAACTAAAATGTGTTTGATAGAAAATATCCTGCGTAATCGAATAGTACTTGCTTCAATTATTTAAAATCAATAGCAAGCTCAAGAATGAAGTTTGAAATTGGTACTTATCAAGGAATAACGACTATATTTAAACTTGCGCATTTTTTAATTTTTTTTTATATCTACATTGCTGAAACGTCATAAAGGTAAGATTTGTTTGATAGAAAATTTTGAGGCTAATCGAATGGTATTTGCTTCAACCACATACAGCTAAGAGCAAGCTCAAGAATGAAGTTTGAAATTGCTACTTATCAAGGAATAACGACTATCTTTAAACTTGCGTATTTTTTTGTTTTTTTTTATATTTACATTGTTGAAACGTTATAAAGATAAAATAAATTTGATAGAAAATTTTCTGCTTAATCGAATGGTTTTTGTTTCAACTATCTACAATTAATAGCAAGCTCAAGAATGAAATTTGAAATTGGTACTGTGATATTCTTTGATGTAATGCTCAGTCCCCACTTGGTATTTTTGGATTGGCCCTACGTTGTGTTTTGTTTGTGAGGAGACCGGAAAAGAAAAAAAAAATTTACGGCAGAAACAAAATAAAACAAAATTCAAATCAAACTCAGTCGTATAGTGAGGCCGAGTTGCAAGATAATAAAAGGACTAGTGAAATAAAAATCAATTCACACTACACTTAAATTTATTAACAAAAAAAAATGAACAACAGAAAAAAATAAATAAATTGTATTTAACAAACAAAAAAAAATATTCTAAACTAATCAACCCAGAACTTTGTTAAGAAGTTTACTAATACTTTGGTAATTTGAACAAAGAAGAAGAAATCATGCAGTGAAGAAAGTGCTAGAATTTGTATTCACGATTTAAAACAAAAAAGGTGTTAATAAACTTATTAATAAACTTTAGTGGTTATTACCTTTTAAAATTTAATTGATAATTAAAGCTAAAGAGACAAAATTTAGTAATGAGGTTCAAGTAAAATAAAAAAAATAAATAAAAAAAATTAATTAAATAATTACGTAATAAATGAAAATTTAAATTTAAATGATTGCAATTTAAATGAATTTAGCAACAATCGGATTTTGTTGGAGAGATGGACCAGGTTGTTGCACCCCTCTCACTGATGCAGGAAGGTACAGAGCAAAGGTTAATTACTAATACGTAATTAGCGATGGATTCAACTGTATTAATGACTTTTCCTCCTCTTATGGGAGGGGGGTGGCCGCTGTGGCAACTGTCCCGTCTAGTCGAAATTCAGGTTAATTAGGTTAACTTTGGATAATGTGGACAAAATCCTTTAATTTAGAATTTTTTGGAGTTAAATCAATTAATTAACTATGACTTGCCTGTTAAACCAAACTAAAATTGTTGAATGGACTTGCGATTAACTCCAAATCACGAAACAAATTAATTTAATAATAATAATAAAAATAATAATTAACTTAATAGCATGATCCAAATAAACAGCTTTAAAATTAAAAATCACCAAAATTAAAATAAAACTGACAATGAATTTAAATGTTCTGAGAAAACTCAAAAAAAAAACGTAGGAAAATATTTAGTTAAATTTTCCGAAATCTAACAAAGGTCTAATTAATTAAATAAATTCAAAGTTATTAATTTTCAATTAATTTAAGAATCAAAGTATTAAATTTATAGACACCCGTAAATAGGTAGTTATAGAAATAGTTAATCTTACATGCAAGCAAACAAAGAATTAGACGAGATTAATTAGCTTTTCGCTAATTAGGAAAAGAAAGGTACTTATCTCGACTGGTTCCAGGAAGGAAGCACTGGACACAGAATTTAATTCGAACTTAACTGAATTTAAATTTACACTAGTAACTTTAAACCAAATCAAATTGAATTAACAGAATGTAATAAAAATAACAGATTATCAAATTTAAGCAAAGCTCAAAAAAAAGCACGTCTGTTCTCAAAGAAAGCTCAGTTCGTACCCCTTCTCCAGTTACCAAATTTGTTTCCACAAGGGTATCTACCCCACTCTACACCCGCTACATAGTCTTTTGATTGGTCAAAATCTTAACTACTTATTGTTTGTTTAAAATATTCTCTAAATTGTTACTAAATAAACTAATAAGAAAAGAAGTACCAAGTTCTGGGAATAATGAAACCAAAAATGAATAAAAAATAATACAATAAATAAAGCTTACAATTAAATAGAATCCAGACACCGCCTCTCTAGTTATAACAATTTAATTGCGATGATTTAATACCAATCTGGTTTACAACTAATCTCACTGGATCCAAATTACCTAAATAAATCCTAACTAAATGATCTTTTTGGGTCTCTCTAATTACGAGCCAGAAGAAAAGGGTTGAAAGTTCAAGCAATAAAAGAAAGGGTTAGTCTTGTCAAATAATTCATGCATCTGAATTGTTTTTGTGCTTAATGTGTTACCTATTTTTATTACAAAATTATTAAATCTATTTAAAAAAATGAAATCTACCTTTTTTTTTGAATTTCGACAAAAGGGCACTAGATGTCCCTGCCTGTCTGTTTGTGCACGGCCAACTGTATCAATATCCACTTCGTCACAGACTTCGTTCCGATACGGCCATAACGCTCCATTTATAAAACTGTTCTGATCTAGTCGCGAATTGCGTTACGCAAGTGCTGCCCCCAAACGATTGAACGGTGAACTTTAAAAGTTGACAGATTCAAAATTTTTGCTGTATCTTGTCAAATTATAATTTGAAACGTACGTTCTCATTGCATAATGGAAAAGAAATGTTTGATTTGTGGCGAGCGTAATACACAGCTTTTTGAATTCCCTAGTGATTTTCATCAACGCACTAAATGGCTTGAAATAATTGAAGAATTTTGTGGTAATTTTACACAATCCCTAACAAAATAGTATCGATTTTATTAATTTTTATTTGGTTTTTACAGATGTTGCAAGTATAAAAGATCAATCAGTTATCTGTAAAGATCACTCCAAAGAAAATACCTTTACTTTCACAAAAAATTCTTGTCGCTTAATAAAAGGAGTTGTACCTTCAATATTTGTAAGGATAAATGAGAATTGTCCAATCAAATATTAATATGAAGGTAAAATAATTATTAAATTTTATTTGTAGAATATTCCTGTCACACCCGAATATCCTGTCGAAACTCCTCCTAATGTTTATGGCAAAGAAAAAAATTCTAAATTAATCCAAGTCTCCATTCCACCTGTTGAGCTTGAGAATTTACGTTACCACTGTAAAATATTAAATCAGAAACTAAAGCGTATGACTAATAAGTATTTAAAGTGCCTGTCACGAGTTCAATCTCTCGAAGTGGAACTTCAAAGACAAAGCCATAACTCTAAATTAATCACAAAAATATTCCATAATGCTGAAGAATCTGATGACAAAGCTCTTTTTAATGGATCTTATTAACAATTATGCAAAAAAGTCACCTAGGTGGTCTGAAATGACAATTCGTATGTGTACTCTTTGACATTTTTGCTCTCCAAAAAGATACGAGTATTGTCGAATCAATTTAGCCAAACTTCCATCGAAAACTACCATATCCAGACATCTTGGTGAATATAGAGGGTCAAAAGAGTTGTGTAAACAGCGTTTACAATCTGAAATAGCGGCACTTAAAGTTCCAGTAGAGCGAATTTGTTCGTTAGTTGTGGATGATATGGCAATAAAAGAAAAAATGTACTTTATTCGACCTGAAAATCGTTTTTTTTTTGGGCTTGATGACTGTCATTTTAATAAAACTATTTAAAAGAAGCCCAAAATTGCGAGCAAAATGCTTTGTTTTGTTATATGCGGGTTATCAACACGATACTGCAAACCTGCTGGATATTTCTTCTATTCAACACTGAAAACTGATAGCTTCTATACCTTGACTATGCAAGTGATACAAATGTTGACTGACTGTGGGTTTATTGTGTTAAGGCTTGAGACTAATAATTTTTCTGGAAATGTAGCATTCTTCAAGAAACTATCTAACGCTAGTGGAGCTCTCAAAAACGTAATCGACCATCCTCTGTGCCAAACATGCTACTATTTCTTAGTTTCAATTACTGTCATGCGATTAAAAATGCAAGAAACCTATTCTTAGACCACGACATGTGTTCTTCTGAAGGCATTATTAACTCATCATATCTAAAACAGCTGTATAGTCTACAAAGAGGATTACCAATTAAACCAGTCAGATATTTAACCAGAAAACACCTTTATCCGACAAATTTTGAGAAGATAAATGTTTTCAGAGCTGTTCAAGTTTTTTCGCCTGCAGTGACTTCATCTTTAAAATTTTTGAAAAAAAATGGACATGAGCAGTTCAAAGATGCAAGTAGCACTGTATCTTTCATGGAAAACATGTACTTTTTCTTTCAGTTTCACAATGTCTCAAGTAGATTCCAGTACATTCGTACCTTAGATAGTCATATTCCTCCTTACCTTGAGGTTTCTGATGAACTACTCCAATGGCGAAAAGAAACATTTACAAAATACATTGATGAAGTACAAATTGTATCAGCTAATGTTGGTTTGAAAGGTTTTTCAGAAGAAACTGCCCATGCTCTACAGCAGTGCTCCGCAACCGGTGTGCCGCGGCACACTGGTGTGCCGTAAGCCGACTTGAGGTGTGCCGCTTTCGATCACAATGAATGAATGTATTAAGATCATAAATATAATTAAATCGAGAGCCTTAAATTCGTGAATCTTTGGAATACTCTGTGAAGAAATGGGAAGCGAACATGAATCCTTACTGTTTTATACAGAAGTTCGTTGGTTATCCTGGGGAAAAGTTTTAGCTCGACTGTTTGAACTTCGCTACGAAGTGCGTGAGTTTCTTTCAAGTCAAGATATGTATGATCTATGCCAGCACCTTGATGATGAATACTGGATAGCCAAACTTGCATATATGGCATATATGATATATTCGAACATCTGAATGAACTTAATAGAAAAATGCAAAGACGGAATGAAAATATATTGACGTGCTCCGATAAATTCCAAGGGTTCAAAAAGAAACTTGAACTTTGGCAGGAACAGTTGCAAAAAGGATGTCTAGAAATGTATCACAGGTCCAACCACAGTACGATCGAAAACAAGCAGTTGATTGTGGATTTGGCCCAACAACATTTAAGTATGCTTCAACAAAAATTTGAATACTATTTCTATTCTATCAACACGGAACAATATAATTGGATTCGAAATCCTTTCGCAACCAATGCAATAAGTTCCTCGGAAGCACTGCCATTGCAAACTCGAGAGGAGTTCACAGAATTAAGTAACGATATGACCATAAAACTTAAATTCGACGAAGTTCCGTTAGATATTTTCTGGATTTCCATCAAGACAGAATATCCACGCATCTCCGACAAGGCCATCTTCACACTACTTCCGTTTTCCACAACATATTTATGTGAGCAAAGTTTTTCAACGCTTGTTTTAATTAAAAATGATAAACGGTCATGCTTAAAAGATCTGGACCAAGAAATAAGAGTTGCGCTGTTTAAAATTGAGCCGAATATAAAATTTTTGTGTTCAACGAAGCAAGCGCAGGTATCACATTAATCAGCATCATCATGTCAAAATATTTATTAATATTGACGTGTCAACAGAAGTAAATTTAGTATACCTACCTGTCCTACCTAGTATTTAGTATAGTTCTCATGTATGTACCTATTTGTATTTCTCATTATGTCTGAATAATAATAAAAAAATATGTATTATGTATTATGTCCTGAGTGAAAATTTTGATGCCCCAAATCTGAAAGGGGCTTCTTCACATTTTAAAACAATAAAAAAAACTAAGGTAGTTTGGGCATCCATAAATAATTAGTATACATGAAGTGACCCCCGACCTAGCTACGCCACTGCTATAAATATATTTTAGATTTTGGTGTGCCACGAAATTCTATGGAGCCGTTTGCTGTGCCTCAGATGAGGAAAGGTTGCGGATCACTGCTCTACAGTTTACAGCAATAAGTACATTTTTGTGTATCAAATTTCTACTGCAAGAAGCAGGATTCTATTATGTACTTACCAGGTCTTTCAGTTCTGACGCAGTTGAAGTAATGTTTCCCATGTATGTCTTCGAGGCGGATCCAACGATGCCACAGACGCCAGAACCGCAGAATACGCAATGCGTCAGATTTTAAGATGTGGCATCGTTAAAAGTTCAAAATCGGCCAATATTGCTGACAAAATTGAGTATATTAGCAATGCTAATATACAGACAGAGAGTGCTGGAGGACATTCCTCTGAAACTGAGATTAAAGAAGACTTGATATTACCAATTAATATAAGAGTCAAGATTCAAAAATTACATAAAGATAATACAATACCTGACACCAATATATACTCTGCATCTGTAGCTTTCCTGGCAGAATACATTTTAAAAAAATTTGACGACAAATTTCATTGCAATGAATGTCTTTCATCATTGCTAGCCACCACTACTCCACGACCTCTGATGCAACTTATAAGTCTGCAAGATCACGGTGCTCTAACCTATCGCAACTCTCAATTTGTCTGTGTCATAATAGATTTAGCAGACATTATACAAAATATTCTACCTCTTTTGGAATATGAAAACACTTGTCATCAACTTGTTGAAATTTTAAGCCCCTCGCTGCAAAAATAAAAATTATTTTAATGCATGTTACACAAAAAAGAATTATGCAAATTTATAATTTAAGCGACAACCAAACCTACCTTAACAAATATTTGCTTAAAACGAACAGATTTGTTGAAAAATACTGTTATTCACAACAAACCCACCAGTCGAAAAATTTTAAAATTATAGTTTGTCAATAATAATCTATGTAGTTTTCAAATTAAACAGTTAAATTGTATTAAACCTTAATTATTGTTTTTGTATTTCTGTAAACAAAGTAGCTGTTAGTGAGCTTAACGAACGCTTGTTTTTTTGACTAGTTGACAGGAACGAGACAGCGGCATTAACCTCAAAATGGTTCGGAACACCGTCACCTGTCAGTTTCATTCGCACACTTGTCACTTGGGTGCGCTACTTGCGGACCGTTCGTTTTCAAGGTCAGGAATTTTATTCCTTATGGCCAAATCGAGGAGCGTTGCGGACGTATCGGAACGAAGTGGAGATTGATACAGTAGGCCATGGTTTGTGAAAACCAAATCTTTAATAATGCTATTTCTTTAATAAACAAATGACTTTTATAGCCATAATTTGCAAGACACATGCACCAAAATAAGTAGAATTAATAAAATAGGTAAATAGATTGTTAAGAAAATTAGAAAATTAGAGAGATTCGCCCCAAAAATCAATTAAAGCCTAATTAACTTAAAACTAGACATACAATTTTGTGGTTTTGACACAACGCGAATTTAACTAGGTTGAATTTGAAAATCTAACGTTTTGGCATTCTTTCATAACAATTTAGTGAAAATTATTTTGTACGAACTGTACATTTCAGTTTTCGGGCATCTGGTCGCCAGACTGTCGCCAGATTTAAGGGTATTTTAGGTCTTTCGTAGAAACTTTCTAAACGGCTGTAAAGCGGTCTCTTTGTAAAATTGAATTTATGGATTTATGTATCCGGTCAAGTTTGTCTAAATTTCACAGAAAAATTCCGTATTGAAACACGTGCACGAAACGATCTTTGTCAAGAAATAATAAAATATTTACTCATCTCTTAATTTTGATGTTTTGGATGAGAATATTACATCCGCCCCCTTGTTTTCGGTACGCTCCTGGAGATGCCGGAAACAACCCCTAAGAATATCCTCGGATGGAACTGGCCGATAGGTCCCACTTCACTATTCCACGTTCACTTGGGGCTGGTGTCGATAGTACACTTTTAAGTTAGCCATGTTGTAAACCCCTTTTACTTCTTTGGTGGTTGCATCCACTAAACGATATGTGTTTGGGTGTGGTTTTGCATCAATCATGTATGGACCAGAAAACAGTGGTGAAAACTTGGCATACGTTTTATTTTCCACAGACGACATTGGTTTTTCGCGTAGCAGTACCCAATCATTCACCTGTAGTTCCACAATTTCTCCTTTTTGTTGTTTTTGTCGTTGTTGGGCTCGGTGTTGGAGTTGCTTTCGAACCTGTTCGTGGATTTCTGGTAACGTCGGTGTGGTTGACGGTTTTGGCAACATTTTCTGAACGACAACATCTAGCGGTGAAGGTGGTTTGCTTCCATACAAAATTTCGTGGGCTGAGTATCCAGTGCTGGTGTGACACACTGTGTTCATACATTCTTCTATGTTCTTGAGATGTGTGACCCAACTGGCATGTTTGTGTTGGCAATAGACACGAAAAATTCTCCCCAATTCTCGCATAACCCTATCACAAGGATTCGATGCTGGATGGCGGATTGATGTGTGTCTGGCTTGAATATCAGCACTAGTTAAACGTGACTGCCAGGCTTTGGAAGTGAATTGAGTTCCTCGATCACTCAACACACATTTGACTTTTACGTAATTTGTGTAGTCGTTGACAATCTGTTTGGCAGCGGCTTGGCCTGTTGCCTTCCTCAATGGATACAAGCGTAGGAACTTGGAAAATAAATCGATTGCTACGAAGATGAACGTCGCCCCTCTTGTTCCTGCTGGAAGCGGCTCATAAAAATCGACACAGACTAAGTCACCCGGATTTTTCGTGATGATTGGATGCCATGGACCCTGGGATGTGCGGTTTGGTAACTTTGTCTTCTGACAGGTGTCGCAACAACGCAATATTTTTCGGATGGTCACTTGCATTTTCGGGAAATGGTACACTCGTTTTAGGGATTGGAAAACCTTGGCTGGTCCAAAATGCCCCAATAAATGGTGATGATACCAAATGACGTCCTCGACACATGACTCTGGTATGGCCAATAACATAGCATTTGTGCGTGGACATCTGTAAACTAACACATTATTATGGATTAGGTAATGATGACTTACGCGTTGGAGGCGCGGATCGGTTAAAGTGGTTTTTGTCTCCACCGCTTCCCATATTTTGGACAAAATAGGGTCTTTTCGTTGTTTTTCTTGTAAGTTTTGATGCAAATGGATCATTTCGGTTGTATTCGGTACTTCAAAAAACGCGAGAATTGGCTGTTCATGTGGATATTCACACACTCCCGCACTGTCATACGGATATCTTGATAACACGTCCGCCACAACATTGTCTCTACCTTTCACGATTTCCATTTGGTAATCAAACTGGTCTAAGATTAAAGTCCATCTCGTTAAACGCTCACTCATTAGTCGACACCGTTTCAAGAATTGCAATGCCCGGTGGTCGGTTCGAATAATGATTTTTCGTCCTTGCAGATAAGTTCGAAATTTTGTCAGCCCAAACACTACCCCCAAAAGTTCTTTTTCGGTCGTAGTGTAATTTAGTTCCGCCCCCCTTAATGAGCGACTTGCAAACGCGATTGCACCCCGTTCGTCGTTTGGTAACATTTGATAAAGTTCTGCACCCAAAGCGTAACCGGAACTGTCAGTCTGTAAATACAATAATTCACCTGGTCGCGGATGCTGTAACACGACTGTTTCCAGAAACATGTCCTTGACACGGTGAAATGCAATTTCTTCGTCTCGCCCCCATTTCCAAGATTGTCCTTTTTTCAGCAGATGTGTCAAGCCTCGGATGGCGTCGTTGTATTTCGGGCAAAATTTCCGGTAGTAATTGCACAACCCGAGAAACGCTCGAAGATGTTTTACTTTTTTCGGTGTTGGGAATTGTCGAATAGCCACAAGTTTTTCTGGATCCGGTTTGATTCCTTCAGTGGATAAAATGTGACCCAGAAATTTAACCTCGGATCGGACAAATACTGATTTTTCCAAATTGACGGTCATTTTGGCTTCTTCTAATTTTTGCAGCACTTTATCGATGTGTTCTATATGGTCTTCCAAAGAACGTGAGGCTAAAAGCAAGTCATCGATGTAATTGATTGTAAACTTACGCACTTCCGGTCCTAGCACCACGTCCATGGCTCTGCTGAAAGAACCAACGTCCGTTTTAAGTCCAAAAGGTAACATTTTGTACATATAGCTCCGACCGTTATACAAAAATGCGGTGTACGGTTGACTTTCAGGTTTCAGCGGAATTTGCCAATAAGATGCTCGCAAATCGATTGTTGACATATACTTGATGTTCTCGAAGCGGTGTAACAATTCATCAGTAGCTGGAGGAGCCTCGGCGTCGGCGACCATTTTCGCATTTATCAAGCGAGCGTCGAGACAAATCCTGACCGTCCCATCCTTCTTGGGTACGACCGCCACAGGACTGGCATACGGAGATGCGCTTCGCTTAATGACCCCTAACTCAAGCATCTCTTCGACGGTTTTTTCAACAGCAGGTCTTAGGGCAAATGGAATCGGATACGGTCGTTTAATAAAAGGGGTGTGATCATGCAATATAATTTCATGCGTGTACTTATCGGTTAATCCGGGGATCTTACTGAATGCTTTTCGGTGCTTCTTCAGTACTCCTAACAACCTAGATTTCTATTCTGGTGGCAGATCTAGTTCCTTTACTTTTTCTTCCAGGGAGGCAGGTGTTTCCAGGTGATCCTCCGGGTTAGAGGTTGTTTCCCTGGTATTCACATGAGGTTTACTAGGTGTGTTTACCAAATTTGTACACATTTGAACTTGACTGGTTACCACAAGTGGGACTGATAGAGTTCTATTTCCGGTTTCAATCTCTAATCGTTCTGTGGCAAAATTAATTATGGCCATTGTGTCGCTGAGCCAATCTGATCCCAAAATAATCGGTTTAATTAAGTTTTTCACCACTAGAAAAACCATTTCATAAGGTGTTCCCATGATAAGAATTGTCAAAAGCCCTTGCACGCAGATTCTTGCGCTTTTCTGACCCACTGCACCACGTAATTGAATGGCAGTTACCGGTAATGTGGGTGGTTTTGATCCTCTGCTCAAAATGTTTGTCCATATCTCTTCGGAGACACAACTGACTTCACTACCCGAGTCAATTAACGCGATGAGCTCTTGTTCTCCTAGCACAACCGCGTATTCTGGGAGTGGTCGGGGTTTTCTTGTGGCCAGATCGTTTTCGTCGAACATGACGTCGTCTTCGTAGAGTGATAGGACCTGGACGGGGCCAGTAATCGTGTTTGCCGTGTCATATCTCAATGTCACAACATTTTTTCTGATTTCGGGCTCACGTGGTGTTTGTTCTTCTCTCCCTTTAAATTTACTTGCTTCTTTTGTTGATAGGCCTGTTTGTGTTATGTGTCTCATTAGGCCCTGTTCTGAGACACGCCCCCGTTTCCCGAATTTCCGTTGGAGTAGCCGTTTCCTCTGGGAGCCCCACGTCTACTGGGATGACCCCTTGAATTCTGAGGAGAATCTCGCTGCTGTGGGCGTGCCAAACCTCTAGTGCTTCCTGAATGACCTCGAACACATTGGATTGTCGAGTCTTGTTTCATTAGGAAAGTAGCTGCGTCGGAGATGGTTCGACCCTCTTTAAGAGCCCACAATTGTTGGATTGCCAACGGGAAATGATTCATTATTTGTCTCACCAGATCTTCTTCGTTGATTGGTACCGTTAGCTGGCTCGATTTGTGGATGAAGTAGGAGAAATGTTCTGTCATACTCCCTCGGGACGGATCGTATTGTCCGTTAGAGATTTTCTGACGTAGTCTCTGCTGGTGGTCTTCCGACCAATAATAATGCAGGAAGTCTCTTTTGAAATCGTAATAGGACGCCCAATTTTTCCTAAAAATGCTGGCCCAACGTTCGGCGCCTCTTTTTAGACATCCGATAGCAGTATCTAACATCTCTGGTTCGCTTAACCGGACAGCTTTACAGTAAGCTTCCAGTTTCTGGAGGAAAACAATTGGATTCTTCGTGTCTCCTTCAAAAGTTGGCTTTTCAGGGGTCTGGCCGATTCCTTTTAAGATTTGAGCCAATTCCACCAGCTCACTCTTCGGAGGTGGTGTCGGTGGTTTGGCTGAGGTCGATGTCCCAGCTGATGAAGATGATGGTTCTCGCGGCGAGACTAGAACGACGACGATTTCAGCAGCTGTTGAAGTGGATGCAGTTGGCTCGGTGGTAATTGGGGCCCTGGGTACCACCTGCTGAAGCACAGTTTGGAACATCGCCCCCATTTCGTGGACGAGGTTTCGTTGTTGTTGAAGATTTTGCTGCTGTTGTTCGCGGGCCCAGACCCGGAACCATTTAGGAACTGCTGGAGGCGCTGCGGTGGGTGTTGCTGGCGCATGCACCGTAGCTGGCACCTTCCGTCGTCTGGGTGCTCTCGTGGGAGTGGTGTTGGGGTTGGTCTTTTTCTGACCTCTTCCCCGTCGTGAAGACATCTTGCAACGCGTGGTCTCCTCACTATCCTGGTCACGGCACCAAAAATTATGTGATATTCTTTGATGTAATGCTCAGTCCCCACTTGGTATTTTTGGATTGGCCCTACGTTGTGTTTTGTTTGTGAGGGGACCGGAAAAGAGAAAAAAATTTACGGCAGAAACAAAATAAAACAAAATTCAAATCAAACTCAGTCGTATAGTGAGGCCGAGTTGCAAGATAATAAAAAGACTAGTGAAATAAAAATCAATTCACACTACACTTAAATTTATTAACAAAAAAAATGAACAACAGAAAAAAATAAATAAATTGTATTTAACAAACAAAAAAAAATATTCTAAACTAATCAACCCAGAACTTGGTTAAGAAGTTTACTAATACTTTGGTAATTTGAACAAAGAAGAAGAAATCATGCAGTGAAGAAAGTGCTAGAATTTGTATTCACGATTTAAAACAAAAAAGGTGTTAATAAACTTATTAATAAACTTTAGTAGTTATTACCTTTTAAAATTTAATTGATAATTAAAGCTAAAGAGACAAAATTTATAATGAGGTTCAAGTAAAATAAAAAAAATAAATAAAAAAAATTAATTAAATAATTACGTAATAAATGAAAATTTAAATTTAAATGATTGCAATTTAAATGAATTTAGCAACAATCGGATTTTGTTGGAGAGATGGAACAGGTTGTTGCACCCCTCTCACTGATGCAGGAAGGTACAGAGCAAAGGTTAATTACTAATACGTAATTAGCGATGGATTCAACTGTATTAATGACTTTTCCTCCTCTTATGGGAGGGGGGTGGCCGCTGTGGCAACTGTCCCGTCTAGTCGAAATTCAGGTTAATTAGGTTAACTTTAGATAATGTGGACAAAATCCTTTAATTTAGAATTTTTTGGAGTTAAATCAATTAATTAACTATGACTTGCCTGTTAAACCAAACTAAAATTGTTGAATGGACTTGCGATTAACTCCAAATCACGAAACAAATTAATTTAATAATAATAATAAAAATAATAATTAACTTAATAGCATGATGCAAATAAACAGCTTTAAAATTAAAAATCACCAAAATTAAAATAAAACTAACAATAAATTTAAATGTTCTGAGAAAACTCAAGAAAATATTTAGTTAAATTTTCCGAAATCTAACAAAGGTCTAATTAATTAAATAAATTCAAAGTTATTAATTTTCAATTAATTTAAGAATCAAAGTATTAAATTTATAGACACCCGTAAATAGGTAGTTATAGAAATAGTTAATGTTACATGCAAGCAAACAAAGAATTAGACGAGATTAATTAGCTTTTCGCTAATTAGGAAAAGAAAGGTACTTATCTCGACTGGTTTCAGGAAGGAAGCACTGGACACATAATTTAATTCGAACTTAACTGAATTTAAATTTACACTAGTAACTTTAAACCAAATCAAATTGAATTAACAGAATGTAATAAAAATTACAGATTATCAAATTTAAGCAAAGCTCAAAAAAAAGCACGTCTGTTCTCAAAGAAAGCTCAGTTCGTACCCCTTGTCCAGTTACCAAATTTGTTTCCACAAGGGTATCTACCCCACTCTACACCCGCTACATAGTCTTTTGATTGGTCAAAATCTTAACTACTTATTGTTTGTTTAAAATATTCTCTAAATTGTTACTAAATAAACTAATAAGAAAAGAAGTACCAAGTTCTGGGAATAATGAAACCAAAAATGAATAAAAAATAATACAATAAATAAAGCTTACAATTAAATAGAATCCAGACACCGCCTCTCTAGTTATAACAATTTAATTGCGATGATTTAATACCAATCTGGTTTACAACTAATCTCACTGGATCCAAATTACCTAAATAAATCCTAACTAAATGATCTTTTTGGGTCTCTCTTATTACGAGCCAGAAGAAAAGGGTTGAAAGTTCAAGCAATAAAAGAAAGGGTTAGTCTTGTCAAATAATTCATGCATCTGAATTGTTTTTGTGTTTAATGTGTTACCTATTTTTATTACAAAATTATTAAGTCTATTTAAAAAAATGAAATCTACCTTTTTTTTTGAATTTCGACAAAAGGGCACTAGATGTCCCTGCCTGTCTGTTTGTGAAAACCAAATCTTTAATAATGCTATTTCTTTAATAAACAAATGACTTTTATAGCCATAATTTGCAAGACACATGCACCAAAATAAGTAGAATTAATAAAATAGGTAAATAGATTGTTAAGAAAATTAGAAAATTAGAGAGATTCGCCCCAAAAATCAATTAAAGCCTAATTAACTTAAAACTAGACATACAATTTTGTGGTTTTGACACAACGCGAATTTAACTAGGTTGAATTTGAAAATCTAACGTTTTGGCATTCTATCATAACAATTTAGTGAAAATTATTTTGTACGAACTGTACATTTCAGTTTTCGGGCATCTGGTCGCCAGATTGTTGCCAGATTTAAGGGTATTTTAGGTCTTTCGTAGAAACTTTCTAAACGGCTGTAAAGCGCTCTCTTTTGTAAAATTGAATTTATGGATTTATGTATCCGGTCAAGTTTGTCTAAATTTCACAGAAAAATTCCGTATTGAAACACGTGCACGAAACGATCTTTGTCAAGAAATAATAAAATATTTACTCATCTCTTAATTTTGATGTTTTGGATGAGGATATTACAGTACTTATCAAGAAATAACGACTATTTTTAAACTTGCGCATTTTTTAAATTTTTTTTATATTTACATTGCTGAAACGTTATAGAAAAAGACGTGTTTGATAAAAAATATCTTGCTCAATCAAATAATACTTGCTTCAGCCATCTACAATTAATAGCAAACTCAAGAATGAAGTTTGAAATTGGTATTTATCAAGAAATAAAGACTCTTTTTAAACTTGCGTATTTTTTTGATTTTTTTTATATTTACATTGCTGAAACTTAATAAGACTGAAATGTGTTTAATAGAAAATATCCTGCTCAATCGAATGGTATTTGACTCAACCATTTAAAATCAATAGCAAGCTCAAGAATGAAGTTTAAAATTGGTACTTATCAAGGAATAACGACTATTTTTAAACTTGCGCATTTTTTTAATTTTTTTTTATATTTACATTGCTGAAACGTTATAAGAAAAAATGTATTTGATAGAAAATTTTTAGCTTAATCAAATGGTATTTGTTTCAACCGTCTATGGTTATTAGCAAGCTCAGGAATAAAGTTTGAAATTGGTACTTATTATAAAAAATAACGACTATATTCAAACTTGCGCATATTTTTAATTTTTTTTATATTTACATTGCTAAAACGCTATAAAAGTAAAAAATATTTGATAAAAAATTTTTTGCTTATTCGATCGGTATTTGCTTTAACCATTTACAATTAATAGCAAGCTCAAGAATGAAGTTTGAAATTGGTACTTATCAAGAAATAACGACTATTTTTAAACTTGCGCATTTTTTTAATTTTTTATATTTACATTGCTGAAACACTATAAAAATAAGACGTATTTGATAGAAAATATTCTGCTCAATCGAATAGTATTTGCTTCAACCATCTACAATCAATAGCAAGCTCAAGAATGAAGTTTGAAATTGGTATTTATCAAGAAATAACGACTCTCTTTAAACTTGCGTATTTTTTTGATTTTTTTTATATTTACATTGTTGAAACGTTATAAAAGTAAGATGTATTTGATAAAAAATTTTTGCTTAATCGAACGGTTTTCGCTTCAACCACATACAGCTAATAGCAAGCTCAAGAATAAAGTTTGAATTTGGTACTTATCAAGGAATAACGACTATCTTTAAACTTGCGCATTTTTTTAATTTTTTTATATTTATATTGCTGAATCGTTATAAAAGTAAAAAATATTTGATAGAAAATTTTCTGCTTAATCAAATGGTATTTGCTTTTACCATCTACAATTAATAGCAAGCTGAAGAATGAAGTTTGAAATTGGTACTTATCAAGGAATAACGACTATCTTTAAACTTGCGCATTTTTTTAATTTTTTTTATATTCACATTGCTGAAACATTATAAAATTAAAATGTGTTTGATAGAAAATATCTTGCTTAATCAAATAGTACTGGCTTCAACCATCTACAATCAATAGCATACTCAAAAATGAAATTTGAAATTGGTATTTATCAAGAAATAACAACTCTTTTTAAACTTGCGTATTTTTTTGATTTTTTTTATATTTACATTGCTGAAACGTTATAAAAATTATATATATTTAATAGAAAATTTTCCGCTTAATCGAATAATATTTGTTTCAACCATCTACAATTAATAGCAAGCTCAAGAATGAAGTTTGAAATTGGTATTTATCAAGAAATAACAACTCTTTTTAAACTTGCAAATTTTTTTAATTTTTTTTATATTTACATTGCTGAAACGTTATAACAGTAGGATGTATTTGATAGAAAATATCCCACTCAATTGAATAGTACTTGTTTCAACCATTTAAGATCAATAACAAGCACAAGAATGAAGTTTGAAGTTGGTACTTATCAAGGAATAACGACTATTTTTGAACTTGCGCATTTTTTTAATTTTTTTTATATTTACATTGCTGAAACCTTATAAAAGTAAGATATATCTGATAAAAAATTTTCAGCTTAATCGAATGGTATTTGCTTTAACTATTTACAATTAATAGCAAGCTTAACAATGAAGTTTGTAATTGGTACTTATCAAGGAATAACGACTATTTTTGAACTTGCGCATTTTTTTAATCTTTTTTACATTTACATTGCTGAAACGTTATAAAAATAAGATATATTTGATAGAGAATTTTTTGGTTAATCGAATGGTATTTGCTTTAACTATTTACAATTAATAGCAAGCTCAAGAATGAAGTTTGAAATTGGTACTTATCAAGGAATAACGACTATTTTTAAACTTGCGCATTTTTTTAATTTTTTTTATATTTACATTGCTGAAACTTTATAAAACTAGAATGTGTTTGATAAAAAATATCCTGCTTAATCGAATAGTACCTGCTTCAACCATTTAAAATCAATAGCAAGCTCAAGAATGAAGTTTGAAGTTGGTACTTATCAAGGAATAACGACTATTTTTAAACTTGCGAATTTTTTTAATTTTTTTTATATTTACATTGCTGAAACGTTATAAAAGTAAGATGTATTTGATAGAAAATTTCCTGCTTAATTAAATGGTATATGTTTCAACCATCTACAATTAATAGCAAGCTCAAGGATAAAGTTTGAAATTGGTATTTATCAAGAAATAACAACTCTTTTTAAACTTGCGTATTTTTTTGATTTTTTTAATATTTACATTGCTGAAACGTTATAAAAAAAACATGTATTTGATAGAAAATTTCTTGCGCAATTAAATAATATTTGTTTCAACCATCTATAATTAATAGCAAGCTCAAGAATAAAGTTTGAAATTGGTACTTATCAAGGAATAACGACTATTTTTAAACTTGCGAATTTTTTTAATTTTTTTTATATTTACATTGCTGAAACGTTATAAAAATAAAATGTATTTGATAGAAAATTTTCTGCTTAATTGAACGGTATTTGCTTCAACCACAAGCAGCTAATAGCAAGCTCAAGAATGAAGTTTGAAATTGGTACTTATCAAGGAATAACGACCATCTTTAAACTTGCATATTTTTTTGAGTTTCCTTATATTTACATTGCTGAAACTTCATAAAACTAAAATGTGTTTGATAGAAAATATCCTGCTCAATCGAATAGTACTTGCCTCAAACATCTGCAATCAACAGCAAGCTCAACAATGAAGTTTGAAATTGCTACTTATCAAGGAATAACGACTATCTTTAAACTTGTGTATTTTTTGATTTTTTTTTATATTTACATTGCTGAAACGTCATAAAAGTAAGATGCATTTAATAGAAAATTTCCTGCCTAATCGAATGGTATTTGTTTCAACTATCTGCAATTAACAGCAAGCTCAACAATAAAGTTTAAAATTGGTATTTATAAAGAAATAACAACCCTTTTTAAACTTGCGTATTTTTTTGATTTATTTAATATTTACATTGCTGAAACGTTATAAAAATAAGAAATATTTGATAAAAAATGTTTTGTTTAATTAAATGGTATTTGTTTCAACAATCTACAATTAATAGCAAGCTCAATAATGAAGTTTGAAATTGGTATTTATCAAGAAATAACAACTCTTTTTAAACTTGCGTATTTTTTTGTTTTTTTTTATTTGCATTGCTGAAACATTATGAAACTTAAATGTGTTTGATAGAAAATATCCTGCTTAATCAAATAGTGCTTGCTTCAACCATCAACAATTAACAGCAAGCTCAAAAATGAAGTTTGAAATTGGTACTTATTAAGGAATAACGACTATCCTTAAACTTGCGTATTTTTTTGAGTTTTTTTATATTTACATTGCTGAGACATTATAAAACTTAAATGTGTTTTTGATAAAAAATATCCTGCATAATCAAATAGTACTTGCTTCAACCATCTGCAATCAATAGCTTACTCAAAAATGAAGTTTGAAATTGGTATTTATCAAGAAATAACTACTCTATTTAAACTTGCGTATTTTTTTAATTTTTTTTATATTTACATTGCTGAAACGTTATAAAAATAAAATTTATTTGATAGAAAATTTTCTGCTTAATCGAATGGTATTTGCCTCAACCACATGCAGCTAAGAGCAAGCTCAAGAATGAAGTTTGAAATTGCTACTTATCAAGGAATAACGACTATCTTTAAATTTGTGTATTTTTTTGATTTTTTTTGTATTTACATTGCTGAAACGTTATAAAAATAAAAAATATTTGATAGAAAATTTTCTGCTTAATCGAATGGTGTTTGCTTCAAGCACAAACAGCTAATAGCAAGCTCAAGTATGAAGTTTGAAATTGGTACTTATTAAGGAATAACGACTATCTTTAAACTTGCGTATTTTTTTTGATTTTTTATATAATTACATTGCTGAAACGTAATAAAAATATGATACATTTGATAGAAAATTTTCTGCTAATTTAAATGGTATTTGTTTCAACCATCTACAGTTAATAGAAAGCTCAAGAATGAAGTTTGAAATTGGTACTTATCAAGGAATAACGACCATCTTTAAACTTGCATATTTTTTTGAGTTTCTTTATATTTACATTGCTGAAACTTCATAAAACTAAAATGTGTTTGATAGAAAATATTCTGCTCAATGGAATAGTACTTGCCTCAAACATCTGCAATCAACAGCAAGCTCAACAATGAAGTTTGAAATTGGTACTTATCAAGAAATAACGACTATTTTTGAACTTGCACATTTTTTTAATCTTTTTTATATTTACATTGCTGAAACGTTATAAAAATAAACTACATTTGATAGAGAATTTTCTGCTTAATCGAATGGTATTTGTTCTAACTATTTACAATTAATAGCAAGCTCAAAAATGAAGTTTGAAATTGGTACTTATCAAGGAATAACGACTATTTTTAAACTTGCGCATTTTTTTATTATTTTTTTTTATTTACATTGCTGAAACTTTATAAAACTAAAATGAGTTTGATAAAAAATAATCTGCCCAATCGAATAGTACTTGCTTCAACCATTTAAAATCAATAGCAAGCTCAAAAATGAAGTTTGAAATTGGTACTTATCAAAGAATAACAACTATCTTTAAACTTGCGTATTTTTTTAATTTTTTTTTATATTTACAATGCTGAACCTTTATAAAACTAAATTGTGTTTGATAGAAAATATCATGCTCAATCGAATAATGTTTGTTTTAACCATCTACAATCAATAGCAAGCTCAAGTATGAAGTTTGAAGTTGGTACTTATCAAGGAATAACGACTATTTTTAAACTTGCGTATTTTTTTGATTTTTTTTATAATTTCATTGCTAAAACTTTATAAAACTAAAATGTGTTTGATAGAAAATATCCTGCTCAATCGAATAGTGTTTGCTTCAACCATCTACAACCAATAGCAAGCTCAAGAATGAAGTTTGAAATTGGTATTTATCAAGAAATGACGACTCTCTTTGAACTTGCGTATTTTTTAATTTTTTTTATTTTTACAATGCTGAAACTTTATAAAACTAAAATGTGTTTGATAGAAAATATCCTGTTCAATCGAATAATACTTGTTTTAACCATCTGCAGTCAATAGCAAGCTCAAGTGTGAAGTTTGAAATTGCTACTTATCAAGGAATAACGACTATCTTTAAACTTGTGTATTTTTTTGATTTTTTTTATATTTACATTGCTGCAACGTTATAAAAGTAAAATGTTTTTGATAGAAAATTTTCTGCTTAATCGAATGGTATTTGCTTCAACCACAAACAGCTAATAGCAAGCTCAAGTATGAAGTTTGAAATTGGTACTTATTAAGGAATAACGACTATCTTTAAACTTGCGTATTTTTTTTGATTTTTTCTATAATTACATTGCTGAAACGTAATAAAAATATGATACATTTGATAGAAAATTTTCTGCTAATTTAAATGGTATTTGTTTCAACCATCTACAATTAATAGCAAGCTCAATAATGGAGTTTGAAATTGGTATTTATCAAGAAATAACAACTCTTTTTAAACTTGCGTATTTTTTTGTTTTTTTTTTATATTTGCATTGTTGAAACTTTATAAAACTTAAATGTGTTTGATAGAAAATATCCTGCTTAATCAAATAGTGCTTGCTTCAACCATCCACAATTAACAGCAAGCTCAAAAATGAAGTTTGAAATTGGTACTTATTAAGGAATAACGACTATATTTAAACTTGCGTATTTTCTTGAGTTTTTTTATATTTACATTGCTGAAACATTATAAAGCTTAAATGTGTTTGATAAAAAATATCCTTCTTAATCAAACAGTATTTGCTTCAACCATCTGCAATCAATAGCATACTCAAAAATGAAGTTTGAAATTGGTATTTATCAAGAAATAACTACTCTATTTAAACTTGCGTATTTTTTTAATTTTTTTTATATTTATATTGCTGAAACTTTATAAAAGTAAGATGTATTTGATAGAAAATTTCCTGTTCAATCAAATGGTACTTGTTTCAAACATCTGCAATTAATAGCAATCTCAAGAATAAAGTTTGAAATTGGTATTTATCAAGAAATAACAACTCTTTTTAAACTTGAGTATTTTTTTGATTTTTTTTATATTTACATTGCTGAAACGTTATAAAAATAAAATTTATTTGGTAGAAAATTTCCTGCTTAATCGAATGGTATTTGCTTCAACCACATGCAGCTAAGAGCAAGCTCAAAAATGAAGTTTGAAATTGCTACTTATCAAGGAATAACGACTATCTTTAAACTTGCGTATTTTTTTGATTTTTTTTATATTTACATTGCTGAAACGTTATAAAAATAAGAAATATTTGATAAAAATTTTTTTCTGCTTAATCAAATGGTTTTTGTTTCAACCATCTGCAATTAATAGCAAGCTCAACAATAAAGTTTAAAATTGGTATTTATCAAGAAATAACGACTCTCTTTAACTTGGTAATTTTTTTTTTATATATATTTACCTTGCTAAAACTTTATAAAACTAGATTTTGTTTGATAGGAAATATCCTGCTCAATCGAATAGTACTTGCTTCAAACATCTACAATCAATAGCAAGCTCAAGCATGAAGTTTGAAATTGGTACTTATCAAGGAATAACCACTCTTTTTAAACTTGCGTATTTTTTTGATTTTATTTATATGTACATTGCTAAAACTTTATAAAACTAGATTGTGTTTAATAGAAAATATTTTGCTTAATCAAATAATACTTGCCTCAACCATGTACATTCAATAGCATGCTCAAAAATGAAGTTTGAAATTGGTATTTATCAAGAAATAACAACTCTATTTAAACTTGCGTATTTTTTAAATTTTTTTTATATTTACATTGCTGAAACGTTATAAAAGTAAGATGTATTTGATAGAAAATATTCTGCCCAATCAAATAGTATTTGCCTCAACAATTTACATTTAATAGCAAGCTCAAGAATAAAGTTTGAATTTGGTACTTATCAAGAAATAACGACTATTTTTAAACTTGCTAATTTTTTTAATTTTTTTTATATTTACATTGCTGAAACGTTATAAAAGTAAGATGTATTTGATAGAAAATATTCCGCTTAATCAAATAGTATTTGCCTCAACCATCTACAGTTAATAGCAAGCTCAAGAATAAAGTTTAAAATTGGTACTTATTAAGGAATAACGACTATCTTTAAACTTGCGTAATTTTTTAATTTTTATTATGTTTACATTGCTAAAACTTTATAAAACTAAAATGTGTTTGATAGAAAATATACAACTTAATCGAATAGTATTCACTTCAACCATCTACAATCAATAGCAAGCTCAAGAATAAAGTTTGAATTTGGTATTTATCAAGAAATAACGACTTTCTTTAAACTTGGTAATTTTTTTGATTTTTTTTATATTTACATTACTGAAACTTTATAAAACTAGAATGTGTTTGATAGGAAGTATCCTGCTCAATCGAATGGTACTTGCTTCAACCATGTACAATTAATAGCAAGCTCAAGAATGAAGTTTGAAATTGATATTTATCAAAAAATAACGATTCTTTTTAAACTCGCGTATTTTTTTGATGTTTTTTATATTTACATTGCTGAAACTTTATAGAACTAAAAGTGTTTGATAGAAAATATTCTGCTTAATCGAATAGTATTTGCTTCAACCAATTACAATTAATAGCAAGCTCAAGAATAAAGTTTGAAATTGGTATTTATCAAGAAATTACGACTCTCTTTAAACTTGCGTATTTTTTGATTTTTTTTATATTTACATTGCTGAAACGTTATAAAAGTAGGATGATTTTGATAGAAAATTTCCTGCTCAATCGAATGGTGTTTACTTTAAATATCTACAATTATTATCAAGCTCAAGAATAAAGTTTGAATTTGGTACTTATCAAGAAATAACGACTCTTTTTAAACTTGCGTATTTTTTTGATTTTTTTCATATTTACATTGCTGAAACGTTATAAAAATTAAACGTATTTGATAGAAAATTTTTTGCTCAATCAAATCGCACTTGCTTCAACCATCTAGATTTAATCGCAAGCTCAAGAATAAAGTTTGAAATTGGTACTTATCAAGGAATAACGACTATCTTTAAACTTGCGTATTTTTTTAATTTTTTTTATATTTACATTGTTGAAACTCTACAAAACTAAAATGTATTTGATAGAAAATTTCCTGCTCAATCAAATAGTATGTGTTTCAACCATTTGCATTTAATAGCACGCTCAAGAATGAAGTTTGAAATTAGTACTTATCAAGGAGTAACGACTCTCTTTAAACTTGAGTATTTTTTTGATTTTTGTTATATTTACATAGCTGAAACGTTACAAAAAAAAAAATGTATTTAATAGAAAATTTCCTGTTTAATCGAACGGTAATAGCTTCAACATTCTACAGTTAATAGCAAGCTCAAGAATGAAGTTTAAAATTGGTATTTATCAAGAAATAACGACTCTCTTTAAACTTGCGTATTTTTTTGATTTTTTTTATATTTAAATTGCTGAAACGTTATAAAGGTAGGATGTATTTTATAGAATATTTTCTGCTCAATCAAATGGTATTTGCTTTAACCATCTACAAATAATAGCTAGCTCAAGAATGAAGTTTAAATTTGGTACTTACTATGGAATAACGACTGTCTTTTAACTTGCGTATTTTGTGATTTTTTTTATATTTACATTGTTGAAACTTCATAAAACTAAAATATGTTTAATAGAAAATAACCTGCTCAATTGAATAGTGTTTGCTACAACCATTTACAATCAAGAGCAAGCTCAAGAATAAAGTTTGAAATTGGTACTTATCAAGGAATAACGACTCTTTTTAAACTTGCTTATTTTTTTGATTTTTTTTATATTTACATTGTTGAAACTTCATAAAACTAAAATATGTTTAATAGAAAATAACCTGCTCAATTGAATAGTATTTGCTTCAACCATTTACAATCAAGAGCAAGCTCAAGAATGAAGTTTGAAATTGGTATTTATCAAGAAATAACGACTCTCTTTAAACTTGAGTATTTTTTTAATTTTTTTTATATTTACATTGCTAAAACGTAATAAAAGTAGATTGTATTTGATATAAAATTTTTTGCTCAATCGAATGGTACTTGCTTCAAACATCTACAATTAATAGCAAGCTCAAGAATAAAGTTTGAAATTGGCACTTATCAAAAAATAACGACTATCTTTAAACTTGCGCATTTTGTTTTTTATTTATTTACGTTGCTGAAACGTCATAAAGATAGAATGTATTTGATAGCAATTTTTCTGCTTAATCGAATGGTATTTGCCCCAACTATCTACAGTTAATAGCAAGCTCAAGAATAAAGTTTACAAGGTACTTGGTACTTATCAAGGAATAACGACTATCTTTAAACTTGCGAATTTTTTTAATTTTTTTTTTATATTTATATTGCTGAAACGTTATAAAAGTAGAATGTATTTAATAGAAAATTTTTTGCTTAATTGAACGGTGTTTGTTTCAACTATCTACAATTAATAGCAAACTCAAGAATGAAGTTTGAAATTATTATTTATCAAGAAATAACGGATATATTTAAAATTGCGTATTTTTTTTTATATATTTACATTGCTGAAACATTATAAAAAAGAATGTATTTGATAAAAAATTTTCTGCTTAATCAAATGGTATTTGTTTCAACCATCTGCAATTAATAGCAAGCTCAAGAATAAAGTTTGAAATTGGTACTTATCAAGAAATAAAGACTATCTTTAAACTTGCGCATTTTTTTAATTTTTTTTTATTTACATTGCTGAAACGTTAAAAAAGTTGAATGTATTTGATAGAAAATTTTTGCTTAATCGAATGGTGCTTGCCTCAAACATCTACAGTTAATAGCAAGCTCAAGAATGAAGTTTGAAATTGGTACTTATCAAGGAATAACGACTATCTTTAAACTTGCGCATTTTTTTAATATTTTTTATATTTACATTGCCAAAACGTTATAAAAGTAGAATGTATTTGATAGAAAATTTTTTACTCAATAGAATAGTACTTGTTTTAACCATCTACAGTTAACAGAAAGCTTAAGAATGAAGTTTGAAATTCGTACTTATCAAGGAATAACTACTATCTTTAAACTTGCGTATTTTTTTGATTTTTTTTATAGTTACATTGTTGAAACTTTATGAAGCTTAAATGTGTTCAATAGAAAATATTCTGCTTAATCGAATAGTATTTGCTTCAACCATCTATAATCAATAGCAAGCTCAAGAATGAAGTTTGAAATTGGTATTTATCAAGAAATAACGATTCTCTTTAAACTTGAGTATTTTTTTAATTTTTTTTATATTTATATTGCTGAAACATTATAAAAAAATGTATTTGATAAAAAATTTTTTGCTCAATGAAATGGTTTTTGCTCCAACTATCTACCATTAATAGCAAGCTCAAGAATGAAGTTTGAAATTGGTACTTATCAAGGAATAACGACTATTTTTAAACTTGCGCATTTTTTTAATTTTTTTTATATTTACATTGCTAAAACGTTATAAAAGTAAAATGTATTTAATAGGGAATTTTTTACTTAATACAATAGTATTTAGTTCAACCATCTACAATTAATAGGAAGCTCAAGAATGAAGTTTGAAATTGGTATTTATCAAGAAATAACGACTCTTTTTAAACTTGCGTATTTTTTTGATTTTTTTTATATTTTCATTGCTGAAAGGTTTTAAAAATAAAATGTATTTGATAGGAAATTTCCTGCTCAATCAAATGGTACTTGTTTTGACCATCTACGATTAATAGCAAGCTCAAGAATAAAGTTTGAAATTGGTACTTATCAAGGAATATCGACTATCTTTAAACTTGCGCATTTTTTTAATTTTTTTATATTTAAATTGCAAAAACGTTATAAAAGTAAGATGTATTTGATAGAAAATATCCTGCTCAATCGAATAATACTTGTTTTAACCACCTACAGTCAATAGCAAGCTCAAGAATTAAGTTTGAAATTGTTACTTATCAAGAAATAACGACTATCATTAAACTTGCGAATTTTTTTAATTTTTTTTTATTTACATTGTTGAAACGTTAAAAAGGTAGAATTTATTTGATAGAAAATTTCCTCCTCAATCGAATGGTATTTGTTTCAACCATCTACAATTAATAGCAAGCTCAAGAATAAAGTTTGAAGTTGGTACTTATCAAAGAATAACGACTATCTTTAAACTTGCGGATTTTTTTAATATTTTTTATATTCACATTGCCGAAACGTTATAAAGGTAAAATATATTTATTAGAAAATATCCTGCTTAATCGAGTAGTATTTGCTTCAACTATCTACAGTCAATAGCAAACTCAAGAGTGAAGTTTGAAATTGATATTTATCAAGAAATAACGACTTTCTTTAATATTGAGTATTTTTTTGATTTTTTTTATATTTACATTGCTGAAACGTTATAAAAGTAAAATGTATTTGATAGGAAATTTTTTGCTTAATCGAACGGTATTTGCTCCAACAATCTACAATTAATAGCAAGCTCAAGAATGAAGTTTGAAATTGGTACTTATCATGGAATAACGACTACTTTCAAACTTGCGCATTTTTTTTATTTACATTGCTGAAACGTTAAAAAAGTAAAATGTATTTGATAGAAAATTTTCTGCTCAATCGAGTGGTATTTGCTTCAACCATTTACAATTATTAGCAAGCTCAAGAATAAAGTTTGAATTTAGTACTTATCAAGGAATAACGACTATCTTTAAACATGCGTATTTTTTTGATTTTTTTTATATTTACATTGCTAAAACTTTATAAAACTAAAACGTGTTAAATAGAAAATATCCTGCTTAATCGAATAGTATTTGCTTTGACCATCTACAGTCAATAGCAAGCTCAAGAATGAAGTTTGAAATTGGTACTTATCAAGGAATAACGACTATATTTAAACTTGCGCATTTTTTTAATTTTTTTTATATTTACATTGCTGAAACGTTATAAAAGTAAAATTTATTTAATAGAAAATTTCCTGCTTAATCGAATGGTATTTGCTTCAACCACATACAGCTAAGAACAAGCTCAAGATTGAAGTTTGAAATTGGTAATTATCAAGGAATAACGACTATATTTAAACTTGCGCATTTTTTTAATTTTTTTTATATTTACATTGCTGAAACGTTATAAAAATAAAATTTATTTGATAGAAAATTTTCTGCTTAATCGAATGGTATTTGCTTCAACCACATACAGCTAAGAGCAAGCTCAAGAATGAAGTTTGAAATTGCTACTTATCAAGGAATAACGACTATCTTTAAACTTGCGTATTTTTTTGATTTTTTTTATATTTACATTGCTGAAACGTTATAAAACTAAAATGTGTTTGATATAAAATATCTTGCTTAATCGAATAGTACTTGCTTCAGCCATCTACAATCAATAGCAAGCTAAAGAATGAAGTTTGAAATTGGTATTTATCAAGAAATAACGACTCTTTTTAAACTTGCGTATTTTTTTGATTTTTTTAATATTTACATTGCTGAAACTTTATAAAACTAGATTGTGTTTGATAGAAAATATCCTGCTCAATCGAATAGTACCTGCTTCAACCATTTAAAATCAATAGCAAGCTCAAGAATGAAGTTTGAATTTGGTACTTATCAAGGAATAACGACTATTTTTAAACTTGCGCATTTTTTAAATTTTTTTTATATTTACATTGCTGAAACGTTGCAAGAGTAAATTTTTTTAATAGAAAATTTCCTGCTTAATCAAATGGTATTTGCTTGAACCACATACAGCTAAGAGCAAGCTCAAAAATGAAGTTTGAAATTGCTACTTATCAAGGAATAACGACTATTTTTAAACTTGCGCATTTTTTTAATTTTTTTTATATTTACATTGCTGAAACGTTATAAACGTAAAATATATTTATTAAAAAATTTTTTGCTTAATCGAATGGTATTTGCTTCAACCATCTACAATTAACAGCAAGCTCAAAAATGAAGTTTGAAATTGGTATTTATTAAAGAATAACAACTATCTTTAAACTTGCGTATTTTTTGATTTTTTTATATTTACATTGCTGATACGTTACAAAGGTAAAATATATTTGATAGAAAATTTCCTGCTTAATCGAACGGTATTTGTTTCAACTATCTACAATTATTAGCAAGCTCAAGAATAAAGTTTGAAGTTGGTAATTATCAAGGAATAACGACTATATTTAAACTTGCGCATTTTTTTAATTTTTTTTATATTTACATTGCTGAAACGTTATAAAAGTAAAATTTATTTAATAGAAAATTTCCTGCTTAATCGAATGGTATTTGCTTCAACCACATACAGCTAAGAACAAGCTCAAGATTGAAGTTTGAAATTGGTAATTATCAAGGAATAACGACTATATTTAAACTTGCGCATTTTTTTAATTTTTTTTATATTTACATTGCTGAAACGTTATAAAAATAAAATTTATTTGATAGAAAATTTTCTGCTTAATCGAATGGTATTTGCTTCAACCACATACAGCTAAGAGCAAGCTCAAGAATGAAGTTTGAAGTTACTACTTATCAAGGAATAACGACTATCTTTAAACTTGCGTATTTTTTTGATTTTTTTTATATTTACATTGCTGAAACGTTATAAAACTAAAACGTGTTTGATATAAAATATCTTGCTTAATCGAATAGTACTTGCTTCAGCCATCTACAATCAATAGCAAGCTAAAGAATGAAGTTTGAAATTGGTATTTATCAAGAAATAACGACTCTTTTTAAACTTGCGTATTTTTTTGATTTTTTCTATATTTTCATTGCTGAAACTTTACAAAACTAGAATGTGTTTGATAGAAAATATCTTGCTCAATCGAATAATACTTGCTTCAGCCATCTACAATTAATAGCAAACTAAAAAATGAAGTTTGAAATTGGTATTTATCAAGAAATAACGACTCTTTTTAAACTTGAGTATTTTTTTGATTTTTTTAATATTTACATTGCTGAAACTTTATAAAGCTAGAATGTGTTTGATAGAAAATATCCTGCTCAATCGAATAGTACATGCTTCAACCATTTAAAATCAATAGCAAGCTCAAGAATGAAGTTTGCAATTGGTACTTATCAAGGAATAACGAATATTATTAAACTTGCGCGTTTTTTTAATTTTTTTTATATTTACATTGCTAAAACGTTATAAAACTAAAATGTGTTTGATAGAAAATATCCTGCTCAATCGAATAATATTTGCTTCAGCCATCTACAATTAATAGCAAGCTCAAGAATGAAGTTTGAAATTGGTATTTATCAAGAAATAACGACTCTTCATAAACTTGCGTATTTTTTTGATTTTTTTTATATTTACATTGCTGAAACATTATAAAACTAAAATGTGTTTGATACAAAATATTTTGCTTAATCAAATGGGTACTTGCTTCAACCATCTACAATCAATAACATACTCAAAAATGAAGTTTGAAATTGGTATTTACCAAGAAATAACGACTCTCTTTACACTTGCGTATTTTTTTAATTTTTTTAATATTTACATTGCTGAAACGTTACAAAAGTAAAATTTATTTGACAGAAAATTACCTGCTTAATTGAATGGTATTTGCTTTAACAATTTACAATTAATAGCAAGCTCAAGAATGAAGTTTGAAATTGGTACTTACCACGGAATAACGACTATTTTTAAACTTGCGAATTTTTTTAATTTTTTTTATATTTACATTGTTAAAACGTTAAAAAAAAGATGTGTTTGATAGAAATTATCCTGCTCAATCGAATAATACTTGCTTCAGCCATCTACAGTCAATAGCAAGCTAAAGAATGAAGTTTGAAATTGGTACTTATCAAGGAATAACGACTATCTTTAAACTTGCGCATTTTTTAAATTTTTTTTATATTTACATTGCTGAAACGTTGTAAAAGTAAATTTTTTTAATAGAAAATTTTCTGCTTAATCAAATGGTATTTGCTTGAACCACATACAGCTAAGAGCAAGCTCAAAAATGAAGTTTGAAATTGCTACTTATCAAGGAATAACGACTATTTTTAAACTTGCGTATTTTTTTAATTTTTTTTATATTTACATTGCTGAAACGTTATGAAAGTAAAATATATATATTAAAAAATTTTCTGCTTAATCGAATGGTATTTGCTTCAACCATCTACAATTAACAGCAAGCTCAAAAATGAAGTTTGAAATTGGTATTTATTAAAGAATAACAACTATCTTTAAACTTGCGTATTTTTTGATTTTTTTTATATTTACATTGCTGAAACGTTACAAAAGTAAGATATATTTGATAGAAAATTTCCTGCTTAATCGAACGGAATTTGTTTCAACTATTTACAATTATTAACAAGCTCTAGAATAAAGTTTGAAATTGGTATTTATCAAGAAATAACGACTCTTTATAAACTTGCTTATTTTTTTGATTTTTTTTATATTTACATTGCTGAAACTTTACAAAACTAGAATGTGTTTGATAGAAAATATCCTGCTCAATCGAATAGTACCTGCTTCAATCATTTAAAATCAATAGCAAGCTCAAGAATGAAGTTTGCAATTGGTACTTATCAAGGAATAACGACTATTATTAAACTTGCGCATTTTTTTAATTTTTTTTATATTTACTTTGCTGAAACGTCATAAAACTAAAATGTGTTTGATAGAAAATATCCTGCTCAATCGAATAATATTTGCTTCAGCCATCTACAATTAATAGCAAGCTCAAGAATGAAGTTTGAAGTTGGTATTTATCAAGAAATAACGACTCTTCATAAACTTGCGAATTTTTTTGATTTTTTTTATATTTACATTGCTGAAACATTATAAAACTAAAATGTGTTTGATACAAAATATTTTGCTTAATCAAATGGTACTTGCTTCAACCATCTACAATCAATAGCATACTCAAAAATGAAGTTTGAAATTGGTATTTACCAAGAAATAACGACTCTATTTAAACTTGCGTATTTTTTTATTTTTTTTTATATTTACATTGCTGAAACGTTACTAAGGTAGGATGCAATTAATAGAAAATTTCCCGCTCAATCAAATGGTAATTGTTTGAACCATCTGCAATTAATAGCAAGCTCAAGAATAAAGTTTGAAATTGGTATTTATCAAGAAATAACAACTCTCTATACACTTGCGTATTTTTTTAATTTTTTTAATATTTACATTTCTGAAACGTTACAAAAAAAATGTATTTAATAGAAAATTTCCTGCTTAATCAAATGGTATTTGTTTCAACCATGTATAATTAATAGGAAGCTCAAGAATAAAGTTTGAAATTGGTACTTATCAAGAAATAACGACTATTTTCAAACTTGCGCATTTTTTTAATTTTTTTTATATTTACATTGCTGAAACGTTACAAAAGTAAAATTTATTTGATAGAAAATTACCTGCTTAATTGAATGGTATTTGCTTTAACCATTTACAATTAATAGCAAGCTCAAGAATGAAGTTTGAAATTGGTACTTATCAAGGAATAAAGACTATTATTAAACTTGCGCATTTTTTTATTTTTTTTTATATTTACATTGCTGAAACGTTATGAAAGTAAAATACATTTGATAGAAAATTTCCTGCTCAATCGAATGGTATTTGCTTTAACTATTTACAATTAATAGCAAGCTCAAGAATGAAGTTTGAAATTGGTACTTACCAAGGAATAACGACTATTTTTAAACTTGCGCATTTTTTTAATTTTTTTTATATTTACATTGTTAAAACGTTAAAAAAAAAGATGTGTTTGATAGAAATTATCCTGCTCAATCAAATAATACTTGCTTCAGCCATCTACAGTCAATAGCAAGCTAAAGAATGAAGTTTGAAATTGGTACTTATCAAGGAATAACGACTATTTTTAAACTTGCGCATTTTTTAAATTTTTTTTATATTTACATTGCTGGAACGTTGTAAAGGTGAATTTTTTTAATAAAAAATTTTCTGCTTAATCAAATGGTATTTGCTTGAACCACATACAGCTAAGAGCAAGCTCAAAAATGAAGTTTGAAATTGCTACTTATCAAGGAATAACGACTATTTTTAAACTTCCGCATTTTTTTAATTTTTTTTATATTTACATTGCTGAAACGTTATAAAAGTAAAATATATATATTAAAAAATTTTCTGCTCAATCGAATGGTATTTGCTTCAACCATCTACAATTAACAGCAAGCTCAAAAATGAAGTTTGAATTTGGTATTTATTAAAGAATAACAACTATCTTTAAACTTGCGTATTTTTTGATTTTTTTTATATTTACATTGCTGAAACGTTACAAAAGTAAGATATATTTGATAGAAAATTTCCTGCTTAATCGAACGGTATTTGTTTCAACTATCTACAATTATTAGCAAGCTCAAGTATAAAGTTTGAAATTGGTATTTATCAAGAAATAACGACTCTTTATAAACTTGCTTATTTTTTTGATTTTTTTTATATTTACATTGCTGAAACTTTACAAAACTAGAATGTGTTTGATAGAAAATATCTTGCTTAATTGAATAATACTTGCTTCAGCCATCTACAATCAACAGCAAGCTAAAGAATGAAGTTTGAAATTGGTATTTACCAAGAAATAACGACTCTTTTTAAACTTGAGTATTTTTTTGATTTTTTCAATATTTACATTGCTGAAACTTTATAAAGCTAGAATGTGTTTGATAGAAAATATCCTGCTCAATCGAATAGTACCTGCTTCAATCATTTAAAATCAATAGCAAGCTCGAGAATGAAGTTTGCAATTGGTACTTATCAAGGAATAACGACTATTATTAAACTTGCGCATTTTTTTAATTTTTTTTATATTTACATTGCTGAAACGTCATAAAACTAAAATGTGTTTGATAGAAAATATCCTGCTCAATCGAATAATATTTGCTTCAGCCATCTACAATTAATAGCAAGCTCAAGAATGAAGTTTGAAATTGGTATTTATCAAGAAATAACGACTCTTTATAAACTTGCTAATTTTTTTGATTTTTTTTATATTTACATTGCTGAAACTTTACAAAACTAGAATGTGTTTGATAGAAAATATCTTGCTCAATCGAATAATACTTGCTTCAGCCATCTACAATCAATAGCAAGCTAAAGAATGAAGCTTGAAGTTGGTATTTATCAAGAAATAACGACTCTTTTTAAACTTGAGTATTTTTTTAATTTTTTCTATATTTACATTGCTGAAACGTTATAAAAGTAAAATTTATTTCATAGAAAATTTTCTGCTTAATCGAATGGTATTTTTTCAACCACATACAGTTAAGAGCAAGCTTAAAAATAAAGTTTGAAATTGCTACTTATCAAGGAATAACGACTATTTTTAAACTTGGGCATTTTTTTAATTTTTTTTATATTTACATTGCTGAAACGTTATAAAGATAAGATATGTTTGATAAAAAATTTCCTGCCTAATCGAATGGTATTTGCTTCAACCATTTAAAATCAATAGCAAGCTCAAGAATGAAGTTTGAATTTGGTACTTATCAAGAAATAACGACTATTTTTAAACTTGCGCAATTTTTTAATTTTTTTCATATTTACATTGCTAAAACGTTATAAAAGTAAGATATATTTGATAGAAAATTTCCTGCTTAATCGAATGGTATTTGTCTCAACCATCTACAATTAATAGCAAGCTCAAGAATGAAGTTTGAGTTTGGTATTTATCAAGAAATAACAACTCTTTTTAAACTTGCGTATTTTTTTAATTTTTTTTAAATTTACATTGTCGAAACGTTATAAAAGTAGAATTTATTTGATAGGAAATTTCCTGCTCAATCGAGTGGTACTTGTGCCAACCATCTGCAATTAACAGCAAGCTCAAGAATAAAGTTTGAAGTTGGTATTTATCAAGGAATAACGACTATATTTAAACTTGCGTATTTTTTTGATTTTTTTTATATTTACATTCCTGAAACGTTATAAAAATAAAATACGTTTAATAAAAAATTTTCTGTTTAATTGAATGGTATTTGTTTCAGCCATCTACAATTAATAGCAAGCTCAAGAATAAAGTTTAAAATTGGTATTTATCAAGAAATAACAACTCTCTTTAAACTTGCGTATTTTTTTAATTTTTTTAATATTTACATTGCTGAAACGTTATAAAAAAATGTATTTGATAGAAAATTTTCTGCTCAATTAAATGGTATTTGTTTCAACTATCTGTAGTTAATAGCAAGCTCAAGAATAAAGTTTGAAGTTGGTACTTATCAAGAAATAACGACTATTTTTAAACTTGCGTATTTTTTTAATTTTTTTTATATTTACATTGCTGAAACGTTATAAAAGTAAAATATATTTAATAGAAAATATCCTGTTTAATCAAATAGTACTTGCTTCAACCATCTGCAATCAATAGCATACTCAAAAATGAAGTTTGAAATTGGTATTTATCAAGGAATAACGACTATTTTTAAACTTGCGTATTTTTTTGATTTTTTTTATATTTACATTGCTGAAACGTTATAAAGATAAAATGTATATGATAGAAAATTTCCTGCTTAATCGAATGGTATTTGCCTTATTCCTTTACAATTAACAGCAAGCTCAAGAAGGAAGTTTGAAATTGGTGCTTATCAAAGAATAACGACTATTTTTAAACATGCGCTTTTTTAATTTTTTTTATATTTACATTGTTGAAACGTTATAAAAGTAACTTGTAATTGATAGAGAATTTCTTGCTTAATCAAACGGAATTTGTACCAACCACATACAGCTAATAGCAAGCTCAAAAATGAAGTTTGAAATTGGTACTTATCAAGGAATAACGACTATTTTTAAACTTGCGTATTTTTTTAATTTTTTTTATATTTACATTGCTGAAACGTTATGAAAACAAAATAAATTTGATAGAAAATTTCCCGTTTAATTGAATGGTATTTGTTTTAACCATCTACAATTAATAGCAAGCTCAAGAATGAAGTTTGAAATTGGTACTTATCAAGGAATAACGACTATCTTTAAACTTGCGTATTTTTTTGGGTTTCTTTATATTTACATTGCTGAAACTTTATAAAACTAAAACGCGTTTGATAGAAAATATCCTGCTTAATCGAATGGTATTTGCCTCAACCATCTACAATTAATAGCAAGCTCAAGAATGAAGTTTGAAATTGGTATTTATTAAGAAATAACGACTCTCTTTAAACTTGCGTATTTTTTTGATTTTTTTTAAATTTACATTGTTGAAACGTTATGAGAGTAGGATGTATTTGATAGGAAATTTCCTGCTTAAGCAAATTGTACTTGTGCCAACCATCTACAAGTAATAGCAAGCTCAAAAATAAAGTTTGAAATTGGTACTTATCAAGGAATAACGTCTATCTTTAAACTTGCGTATTTTTTTGATTTTTTTTATAATTACATTGCTAAAACTTCATGAAACTAAAATGTGTTTGATAGAAAATATCCTGTTCAATCGAAGAGTATTTGCCTCAACCATCTACAATTAATAGCAAGCTCAAGAATAAAGTTTGAAATTGGTACTTATCAAGGAATAACGACTATCTTTAAACTTGCGTATTTGTTTTTTTTTATAATTACATTGCTAAAACTTCACGAAACTAAAATGTGTTTGATAGAAAATATCCTGCTCAATCGAATAGTATTTGCTTCAACCATCTACAACCAATAGCAAGCTCAAGAATGAAGTTTGAATTTGGTATTTATCAAGAAATGACGACTCTCTTTAAACTTGCGCATTTTTTTGATTTTTTTTATATTTACATTACTGAAACGTTATAAAAATAAAATACATTTAATAGAAAATTTTCTGTTTAATTGAATGGTATTTGTTTCAGCCATCTACAATTAATAGCAAGCTCAAGAATAAAGTTTAAAATTGGTATTTATCAAGAAATAACAACTCTCATTAATCTTGCGTATTTTTTTAATTTTTTCAATATTTACATTGCTGAAACGTTATAAAAAAATGTATTTGATAGAAAATTTTCTGCTCAATTAAATGGTGTTTGTTTCAACTATCTGTAGTTAATAGCAAGCTCAAGAATAACGTTTGAAGTTGGTACTTATCAAGAAATAACGACTATTTTTAAACTTGCGTATTTTTTTAATTTTTTTTATATTTACATTGCTGAAACGTTATAAAAGTAAGATATATTTAATAGAAAATATCCTGTTTAATCAAATAGTACTTGCTTCAACCATCTGCAATCAATAGCATACTCAAAAATGAAGTTTGAAATTGGTATTTATCAAGGAATAACGACTATCTTTAAACTTGCGTATTTTTTGATTTTTTTTATATTTACATTGCTAAAACGTTATAAAACTAAAATGTGTTTAAAAGAAAATATCCTGTTCATTCGAATAGTTCTTGCTTCGACCATTTAAAATCAATAGCAAGCTCAAGAATGAAGTTTAAAATTGGTACTGTGATGAACGCGGTATTTATAAATTTTATTTATTAATAATCGGGCAAGAAAGTAATTTCAAATTAGAAAGTTATTAGATAAATTTTATCACGATCGATTTGTTTCCGGTGAAAATTAAAAGAAACAACCAAATTTAGATTTAGTTTAAATTCACACGTGTTTTGTAAATATTGAAATGTTTAGAAAACGACCGTTCCCACGAAATTCTTCCGAGAATTTTAAGTGATTACAAATTGCAAAGCCATGTTTTAAAAAGGCCACATGGTAACGGGGGATGTTTCAAGCGGTATGAATAGCGTTATCGCCACACACCAAGCTAGTCGTTCAGAGAAATATTGCACACCACATAAAAATACAAATAATCCTATTATTGTTTAATGTTAATGAAGAAATCAAAACTATAATTTTATAATCAATTAATAGTCCTATTTTAAAAATACTTATTAATTCGTAGCTGAAAGATAATTATAAATTTAATGAAGATTCACACTTTGAGAAATAAATTCGGTCAGAGGCACAAAATTTGTAGTTATTAGATGCATAATAAACTTTCAATAATTTAAATTAAAAAAAAAAAAGGAGCTACACTCATAGCATAATACTTTTAAATTAACGCAAATCTGCTAATTTGTCAAAATCATTATTCTAAATATTTACAAATATATTGGACGACTGTAACAGGAAATCTGGAATTTAAATTTGTCAAAGATAAAGCTGGCGGTCAAGTGGTTTCTTAAAAGAAGACACGCCCTAACACCAAGCGCTGGAAGAATACCGAAAATAACTTGCACATGTGTTCATTTAGAAAAGTTTTAGTAAAATTATTAAATGGTTGCTAAATACAAAAGATCCAGTACAAAACAAGTATTTTAGAAAAACGCGTGAAATTTTCTGAACATTTTAATATAAAATTTAACCCTAATTTTGGCGAGGGCAACCGTGAAATTGCATGTAAACAGTTTAAATTATTTAAACTCATTGTAAACCAATTTGGTACGACACAATGGTTGTCCAAATTACTAACATAGTGATAGAAAGAAATGTAGATGGATTTTCGTAAATTTTTCGAATAAATTCGGAAAAATCGTACGAAGATAATACCGGTGGCGACACCAAGCGGAGGGTAGTACCGCGAAATTACAGTTCTCTTTCCGAATTTAATTCTACATTTCCATAAAATTTAAACAAACGAAATTTGTTGCTGCATGTATTTGCCACAATAATGTTTAAAAATAAGTTCAGACAAAACGGCAACAAACTTTGGAGTTTAATTTCTCTTTCAGGTAAATAGGGGTTGATTCGACATTGTGATTGTATTATATTCGGTCATCAAAGAAATTTATAAATTGTATGTTAAATAATATAGGGAAAAATCGAATCAAAAATACCCTTACTAGTAAATAATATTTTGTTTAGGAGGGTTAAACGAGGGTTGATCTTAATGCCAAAACGTTTAAGAGTCAAATTTGCATAATCATACATATGTGGAAAGAGAGTACCAGAGGGGGTGGTTCAGGGAGCGTCCCTATTTTATAAAAACAGATTTCGCGTGGATTTTCGGCAGTCGATTCTTGACGGTCTTTCGAGATAGTTAATTTTCGAATTATTCTCTTTGTTTAAATTTATTTAATTTAACAAAGTCCAATTTCAACCCTTTGGGTTTATTTTAAAATTTAATATTATTTCATCATTAAATATTTTTTTGATTTCGTGCTAGTGTGAAGGAGTAATAATATTTTTTTTTATTTAATAATTTAAATTAAATTGTGACGGTTTGTGTTAAAAGAAAAACCAACCAACTTGGCAATTTAACCACAAGGGCTCCCAGGACAATCAAAGGGATTAATTTTCTAGGTAAGCCCACAAAGGGTTTTCTATCTATTTATTATTTGAATTAATTAATTTTATACGAAGATTTTATTTAATTTAATCCGAGTTTCTTCAAATCATTTGATTAAATTTACACTATTTAATCTTCATCGTGACCACAAATTTATTTAAATCATTTTATTGAAATTTATTAATTGTATTATTTTTAATTTGGTTTTGGAAATTTCATTTTCAAAAATAATTTTAGCTTAATTGGTTTAAAATAAATATTCAGAATTTAGAAAAGTTAATTATAAATAAAATTTTGGTGAAAAATGCAACAACTTGCGGTCACTTTTGAAATGAATTTTAACTTGTATTCTTTCTTTATTTTGCTCGATCTGGATGTGACTATCAACCCAAATAATTAAAATCTAAGATATCTATCATCAATCTATTACAAAAAGGGTTCTCAACAATTACGTCAAATGGTCACTTCAAATCAGTGCAAAGTTTTGTTGTTACAAAATCCCGTGAGGTTGAATTTGCTGCATATTTTGAAATTAGGGTAGCGTAGGGTTGTTTCTCTCTCGCGTCGTGTTAGGCGAGATTACACCTGAAATTATAGGCTCGTTTGTCGGCCATCTTCGAAGAGGAAAGTCGTGGTTCCCGGGAACCCTTTCTTCCAACTTTACCGGATCTAATTCGCTGTGTCAGGTCGTAGCTTCCGACAGTTGAACTTAGACTGGACGTAGTAGACCCGTTCCAACGGCATATACTTATATGCAGGCTGTTACGAGACAAACGAGAAAAAAATAACCATCCTGGTTACCTGTAATAAACTGGTATCGTGAAAGGGTGAAGTTCTGAAAAGTCTTTATCCAAGCTCGTGACCGAAATTTGTGAGAGAAATGATTTCTACAGTAATTCAGTTTATTTTGCAAAGATTTGTATATCCTGGTTTTGCTCGGATTTTGCAAGAGGTGTTTAGGCACCTGACTTTTACCAGGGTCGGTGGGCGGCGATAGGGCGAAATAGTAATTGCGATGCACGTATAAAAAAAAGAGAGCCGTGAGCATGTAACCCGCTAACTCAGGTACAAGAGTAGCTTATCAAACGTATTATTAAACATTGCCTTGAAATCATAAATCTGAGCAAATATAAATTGAAATTTAGGGTAGATTTACAACACCGAATTAGGACCATTGAAAGAGGAAGAGTAAATTCTAAATAATAATGTTAATAATAAATTTATCTATTACTTAAATCTGCGACTAAAGATTTATAAAATTATAGTCTCAAATTTGAACAGATTTGTGGTTACAGATGTTAAAAATTTGACTAAATAATAAATGGAAATTTGAATAAATGGCAAATTTGGATTAACCCTCATAATTCTTGTATTGTTGTAATAAACATTTTGAAGATATGTAATAAATTTTGTTTTGAAGAAATTTGACTTTTAATTTCTTCCCCCACGCGTTTGACACTACTTTGAATTCGAATTTGAGTTACCACTTATCCCTTCTGTTCTTACAGAAAGGGTTAAATTAATTATCACTATGAGAGTGATTACTTTAGGCGATTAAACACAACGTAGGCGAGCCGAATTAAACCAAACTGGTTTAAAATTTAAAATTAAATATTTAATATTTAATTTTGGTTATTATTTAACACCTTTCCTCAACGACGATCTCATTACATAAAATTTTTGGTGCCGTGACCAGGATACAAAGTCATAAAGTGTCATTTTCGAGGGGAAAAATAGTCAAAAAAAAAGATACTGCTGGGTTATTTAATTTTCTAGGATCCCAATTTTTTACTCGGTTCGATACCCGAAATTGAAGGTTGTCGACGTCATGGAGAACAACAAAAATAATCCCGGAAGCTCCGGAACAGCATCAGAAGAAATGCCAGTTTGGTTCATCCGCTGGTTGAACGCGCAGCAGCCAACCTTTTCAATGCCGTCAGCACCGACGCCGCCAGCGACGCAACGCCCAGCTGTTCCTATACCGGCAGTACCGAGGACCAGAGCTACCGCCAACAACGATGGTTGGGAAATAACGCTGATGCCAAGCAGCAGCCTGGGAATTTCTCAACCAGAATCCGTCGCACAACCTGCCATCCAAACACCGGAGAGTTCCACATCATCAGCAGGAACCTCAACAGGAACATCAGCAGGAGCTTCAGTGGATTTAACACTCACCGACAATGTGGCCGCGCTTTCCGGGGTACTTCGGAACTTGTTGGACCGTCCACTTCCTGCACCCGAACGACCTTCTTTCGAAGGACTGAGGAGACAAAATCCAATGAAATTTGTGAGAGCCGTGGAAGAATACGGACGTTCTTTCGGGTTAGATTCTCACCGACTTCTGGGAGTGGCGATTGATTGCCTCAAAGGGAATGCCAAACATTGGACCGGGATTTACCGAGAAAATTGGCATGTCTACGAGGATTTCAAGCGAGACTTCCTCAAGACGTTCTGGTCAGCCAAGCGACAGCGGGATATTTGTTTCCAGATTGCTACAGGGCGTTACGACGACACAAAGGGGACAATGTTGTCGCACTTTGCCTACTTCGTGGACATGGCAAAGATGCTGACGACGCCTCTGTCGGAGGAAGTTTTACTTGATGAATTAATTAGACATTTTCCAGAAAACGTCCAGTCTTTGTGGATTCTACAAAAAATCAACACAATCACTGAGGCTGCGGAATTCCTATCAGGTCAGGAAATTCCAGGGCAAAATCCGGGGGTCAAAGAAACTACCTCTAGAGACAAGGGCCGTGTTGCCAACCACCGCCACCAGACCAACAAGGGGGCAAAGCACTCGAGACCGTACGACAGCCGTTTCGAGGGGACTAGGCAACCAGTTCCAGGAGACCGAAACGTGGAAAAGCGATTTTCTGGAAACTCAGGTCAATCGACTTCGGCAAACAGATTTGCAACGAATCGATTCCAACGACGTCCGGAAAACAATCAATGGCGTCACGCCCAACATCACAACAACGTGAGGCCGCAGAATGACACACACCGTCCAAAGGATTCGGGAAACGGGGGCGGAGTACAAAACGGGGCCTAATGTACTCCCAACAGCGCGAAGGCCCTCAAAGCGACGATAATCAGGAGAGGAGACAAGAAAGAAAACGGAAACGTTCTCTTTCAGCACATCAAACAGAGAAAAAACTAGATGCTCAACGAGCATCTCAGGTAACAAAAAACATCGGTTCTCTAATTAAATCGAATGTTACAGGTAATCAGACAAACAAGAAAAGGGTTATACCAGAAATGAGCATCCAAATCGGACAACAGTCAATCGTAGCGTTATTAGACACCGGAAGTGAAGTCAGCTGTATCTCGGAAGAAGTTTGGTCAAAGCTAATTACAACCGGAAACAAACCTCCAACATTACCTGTTACGTCAATCCATCTTCGCGGAGCCATCGGACAACGAAGCTGCCAAGTCATCATCCAATGTTTCTTGGAGATAATAATCGACGAACACGCTTATACTGTCGTGGCGTTAGTCGTGAAAAATTTAATTAAACCTGCAATTTTGGGAGCGGATTGGCTGAATGAACAGCGTGCTGTTATGGATTTTGATAACAACAAAGTCATTTTGAAAGGGGAAACGGGAAATCACATTTTTTCTTTCAAAAACACCGTGGAATTTCAATCTGAGCCAGAAGATTACGTAGAAGAGCTCATCGGACATATCGAAACAAACACTCCAACTACAAATCATAGAAACGAGAACTATTTAGAGCCAATCAACGCACTTCATGAAAAAGTTGACTCTCTCAAAATTTCTGAAACATCAAAAACAAGGTTGAAACACCTGCTGCAAGATTACAGGTGTGTTTTTAGTTCACGTCCAGGACTAACCCAGAAATACACGCATGAAATAAAATTACACGACAAAACTCCATTCTTAAAAAGGCCGTACCCAGTGCCTTTCGCTCTTCGTCCTGCCGTTGATACGACAATTCAGGAAATGTTAGATTTGGGAGTCATAAAGCGGGAAGCTTCACCATATGCGAGCCCAATGACAGTAGTGAAAAAGAAAGATGGATCGGTGAGAATTTGTCTCGATGCTAGGATGATTAATTCAAAAATGGTTGCTGATTGCGAATCTCCACCCGCAGCCGATGAATTATTACGCCGATTTTATGGGACTCGATTCATGTCCACCATCGATTTAAGAGCTTCGTATTGGCAAATTCCTTTGTCGCCAGAAAGCAGACAGTACACTGCGTTTTTATACAAGGGCCGAAGTTACACATACCAAGTTCTACCGTTTGGACTGAAAACTGCCGTGGGGTCATTTAGTCGCGCAATGGACGTAGTTTTGGGCACAGAAGTTCGCGAATTTGTCGTAAATTACATTGACGACTTATTAGTGGCTTCCAAAAATCTAGACGAGCACTTAGAACACCTTCGACAAGTGTTTGAAAAATTGAAACAGGCCAGAATGACGGTAAATCTTGAGAAATCAAGTTTTATCCAAAAGGAAGTGAAATTTCTGGGGCACATTCTCACGACAGACGGTATTAAAGCAGACCCGGAAAAAGTCAGTGCCATCCGCAATTTTCCGGTCCCTCAGAAAACGAAACACGTACGAGCATTTCTCGGACTCTGCAATTTCTACAGAAAATTTTGTGCTCAGTACAGTGCAGCAACACAAGACCTCAATAAACTACTGCGAAAGGGCGAAAAATGGAGATGGGGGCGCAAGGAACAGGAAGCGTTTGATTCTATTAAAGATTTGTTCCTCAAAGCAGTGCTGTTACGTTACCCCGATCAAAATAAGGTATTCTACGTCCAAACTGACAGTTCCGGCTATGGATTGGGGGCGGAATTGTACCAAATCCAAGACGATGGATCACAAGGTGTAATCGCATTTGCAAGTCGTTCCTTGAAAGGTCCAGAATTAAACTACACGACAACTGAAAAGGAACTACTGGGTGTCATTTTTGCGTTACACAAATTTCGAATTTACATTCAAGCCACAAAAATCGTCATTCGCACAGATCATCAAGCGTTAAAATTTCTGAGTCGTTGTCGATTGCTCAGTGAACGCCTAACTCGATGGACATTGGTGTTAAGCCAATTTGACTACGAAATCGAGTTAGTGAAAGGGAAAGATAACGTAGCTGCCGATATTCTTTCACGTTATCCATGTGACGGTGAAGCTAGCTATGAATACCCACGTGAACAGCCAATAGTTGCAATGTTTGAAGTCCACAACACACCCGAAATGTTGCAACTGATGACCGATTTCAAACAACATCAATTGGAAGACCCCATATTGAAACAAATCATCGAAAATAAAGAATCCGGAAATCCTGCTCCAGATTTGAGAACTCAACGGGTTTGGGCACAATTTCATTTATCAAATAATGTGTTAGTTCACAGGTCTCAGAATTCTAACAAAGACTGCCTTGCCGTGCCTGAAAGTCTGGTTAACAAACTGGTAGACTACCACCATCAACTCCTAGGGCATTTTGGGGCAACCAAAGTGTACAACGCAATGAAGCATGAATATTATTGGCCAAACATGTACCGTTCCATCAAAAAACGCCTCCGAAGCTGCGACCTTTGCCAGAAAACCAAATGTTCAAACCGTCCACAACAAGGGCCACTTACACCAATTCTGTACGACCATGTTGGGGACTTAGTAAGTGTCGACTTCTATGGGCCTTTACCGACCTCTCGACTAGGAGCGTCGTATGTGTTTGTGGTAATCGACGCCTTCAGCAAATTTCTCAAATTCTATCCATTGAGAAAAGCCACCGCCAAAGTCGCTGCCAAACGACTTATCGAAAATTACGCAGAATATATCAAACCGAAATGTGTGTTGAGTGATCATGGCACACAGTTCATTTCCAACACCTGGCAGAACAGTTTGAGAGCTGTAGGTATTCAAACAACACTTTCATCAATTCGGCATCCACAATCAAATCCTAGCGAGCGTGTAATGCGGGAGCTAGGTAGAATTTTCCGGGCTTATTGTCGAGAAAATCACTCAAGTTGGGCAAACCATCTGAACAATATTGAAGATTGTTTGAACTACGTACCGCACATTAGTACAGGGTTTTCTCCTTACGAAATCCTGTACGGCAGAAAACCGCCAAATCCGTTAGACGCCGTTACAAATGGTTTGCTGCCACATCGAGAACCACTAGCCATAGAAGACATTCATGAAAAGGTTCGTGAAAATTTACGACATCACGCTAATCTCCGTCAACAAAACCAAAAGGGCGAAATCACGTTACTGGAAATCGACGATTGGGTATTGTTGAAAAACAAAGTTACTTCGGACACAAGAAATCAACAGTTTGCCAAGTTTATGCCATTATACAGCGGGCCGTACAAAATAATTGCTAAACCACATCCCAACACGTACCAAATTGCCGATCCAGTGTCGAATGAAGTAAAAGGGGTGTACAATATGACAAACTTAAAGTTCTACCACCGACGAGACGAATAAATCTACGAGGTGTATCTCAAGAAAAGTTTCGTAGTGCTTCCACCAAGCTGGCGCATCCACCAGGCTGGCGCATCCACCAAAACCAAAGGGGTCTATTCACCATGGTGCATCCACCATGGCGCATCCACCAAGACGCATCCACCATCCCTAACAGCAGCAAACTACCTCCAACCTACCACGCGATGTCTTACGCCGCATCTACGAAGCAACGCAAGACAGGGGGCGAATGTGATGAACGCGGTATTTATAAATTTTATTTATTAATAATCGGGCAAGAAAGTAATTTCAAATTAGAAATTTATTAGATAAATTTTATCACGATCGATTTGTTTCCGGTGAAAATTAAAAGAAACAACCAAATTTAGATTTAGTTTAAATTCACACGTGTTTTGTAAATATTGAAATGTTTAGAAAACGACCGTTCCCACGAAATTCTTCCGAGAATTTTAAGTGATTACAAATTGCAAAGCCATGTTTTAAAAAGGCCACATGGTAACGGGGGATGTTTCAAGCGGTATGAATAGCGTTATCGCCACACACCAAGCTAGTCGTTCGGAGAAATATTGCACACCACATAAAAATACAAATAATCCTATTATTGTTTAATGTTAATGAAGAAATCAAAACTATAATTTTGTAATCAATTAATAGTCCTATTTTAAAAATACTTATTAATTCGTAGCTGAAAGATAATTATAAATTTAATGAAGATTCACAATTTGAGAAATAAATTCGGTCAGAGGCACAAAATTTGTAGTTATTAGATGCATAATAAACTTTCAATAATTTAAATTAAAAAAAAAAGGAGCTACACTCATAGCATAATACTTTTAAATTAACGCAAATCTGCTAATTTGTCAAAATCATTATTCTAAATATTTACAAATATATTGGACGACTGTAACAGGAAATCTGGAATTTAAATTTGTCAAAGATAAAGCTGGCGGTCAAGTGGTTTCTTAAAAGAAGACACGCCCTAACACCAAGCGCTGGAAGAATACCGAAAATAACTTGCACATGTGTTCATTTAGAAAAGTTTTAGTAAAATTATTAAATGGTTGCTAAATACAAAAGATCCAGTACAAAACAAGTATTTTAGAAAAACGCGTGAAATTTTCTGAACATTTTAATATAAAATTTAACCCTAATTTAGGCGAGGGCAACCGTGAAATTGCATGTAAACAGTTTAAATTATTTAAACTCATTGTAAACCAATTTGGTACGACACAATGGTTGTCCAAATTACTAACATAGTGATAGAAAGAAATGTAGATGGATTTTCGTAAATTTTTCGAATAAATTCGGAAAAATCGTACGAAGATAATACCGGTGGCGACACCAAGCGGAGGGTAGTACCGCGAAATTACAGTTCTCTTTCCGAATTTAATTCTACATTTCCATAAAATTTAAACAAACGAAATTTGTTGCTGCATGTATTTGCCACAATAATGTTTAAAAATAAGTTCAGACAAAACGGCAACAAACTTTGGAGTTTAATTTCTCTTTCAGGTAAATAGGGGTTGATTCGACATTGTGATTGTATTATATTCGGTCATCAAAGAAATTTATAAATTGTATGTTAAATAATATAGGGAAAAATCGAATCAAAAATACCCTTACTAGTAAATAATATTTTGTTTAGGAGGGTTAAACGAGGGTTGATCTTAATGCCAAAACGTTTAAGAGTCAAATTTGCATAATCATACATATGTGGAAAGAGAGTACCAGAGGGGGTGGTTCAGGGAGCGTCCCTATTTTATAAAAACAGATTTCGCGTGGATTTTCGGCAGTCGATTCTTGACGGTCTTTCGAGATAGTTAATTTTCGAATTATTCTCTTTGTTTAAATTTATTTAATTTAACAAAGTCCAATTTCAACCCTTTGGGTTTATTTTAAAATTTAATATTATTTCATCATTAAATATTTTTTTGATTTCGTGCTAGTGTGAAGGAGTAATAATATTTTTTTTTATTTAATAATTTAAATTAAATTGTGACGGTTTGTGTTAAAAGAAAAACCAACCAACTTGGCAATTTAACCACAAGGGCTCCCAGGACAATCAAAGGGATTAATTTTCTAGGTAAGCCCACAAAGGGTTTTCTATCTATTTATTATTTGAATTAATTAATTTTGTACGAAGATTTTATTTAATTTAATCCGAGTTTCTTCAAATCATTTGATTAAATTTACACTATTTAATCTTCATCGTGACCACAAATTTATTTAAATCATTTTATTGAAATTTATTAATTGTATTACTTTTAATTTGGTTTTGGAAATTTCATTTTCAAAAATAATTTTAGCTTAATTGGTTTAAAATAAATATTCAGAATTTAGAAAAGTTAATTATAAATAAAATTTTGGTGAAAAATGCAACAACTTGCGGTCACTTTTGAAATGAATTTTAACTTGTATTCTTTCTTTATTTTGCTCGATCTGGATGTGACTATCAACCCAAATAATTAAAATCTAAGATATCTATCATCAATCTATTACAAAAAGGGTTCTCAACAATTACGTCAAATGGTCACTTCAAATCAGTGCAAAGTTTTGTTGTTACAAAATCTCGTGAGGTTGAATTTGCTGCATATTTTGAAATTAGGGTAGCCTAGGGTTGTTTCTCTCTCGCGTCGTGTTAGGCGAGATTACACCTGAAATTATAGGCTCGTTTGTCGGCCATCTTCGAAGAGGAAAGTCGTGGTTCCCGGGAACCCTTTCTTCCAACTTTACCGGATCTAATTCGCTGTGTCAGGTCGTAGCTTCCGACAGTTGAACTTAGACTGGACGTAGTAGACCCGTTCCAACGGCATATACTTATATGCAGGCTGTTACGAGACAAACGAGAAAAAAATAACCATCCTGGTTACCTGTAATAAACTGGTATCGTGAAAGGGTGAAGTTCTGAAAAGTCTTTATCCAAGCTCGTGACCGAAATTTGTGAGAGAAATGATTTCTACAGTAATTCAGTTTATTTTGCAAAGATTTGTATATCCTGGTTTTGCTCGGATTTTGCAAGAGGTGTTTAGGCACCTGACTTTTACCAGGGTCGGTGGGCGGCGATAGGGCGAAATAGTAATTGCGATGCACGTATAAAAAAAAGAGAGCCGTGAGCATGTAACCCGCTAACTCAGGTACAAGAGTAGCTTATCAAACGTATTATTAAACATTGCCTTGAAATCATAAATCTGAGCAAATATAAATTGAAATTTAGGGTAGATTTACAACACCGAATTAGGACCATTGAAAGAGGAAGAGTAAATTCTAAATAATAATGTTAATAATAAATTTATCTATTACTTAAATCTGCGACTAGAGATTTATAAAATTATAGTATCAAATTTGAACAGATTTGTGGTTACAGATGTTAAAAATTTGACTAAATAATAAATGGAAATTTGAATAAATGGCAAATTTGGATTAACCCTCATAATTCTTGTATTGTTGTAATAAACATTTTGAAGATATGTAATAAATTTTGTTTTGAAGAAATTTGACTTTTAATTTCTTCCCCCACGCGTTTGACACTACTTTGAATTCGAATTTGAGTTACCACTTATCCCTTCTGTTCTTACAGAAAGGGTTAAATTAATTATCACTATGAGAGTGATTACTTTAGGCGATTAAACACAACGTAGGCGAGCCGAATTAAACCAAACTGGTTTAAAATTTAAAATTAAATATTTAATATTTAATTTTGGTTATTATTTAACACCTTTCCTCAACGACGATCTCATTACAGTACTTATCAAGAAATAACGACTACTTTTAAACTTGCGCATTTTTTTAATTTTTTTTATATTTACATTGTTGAAACGTTATAAAAGTAAGATATATTTGATAGAAAATTTCCTTCTAAATCGAATGGTATTTGCCTCAACCATCTAAAATTAACAGCAAGCTCAAAAATAAAGTTTGAAATTGGTTCTTATTAAGGAATAACGACTATCTTTAAACTTGCGTATTTTTTTGATTTTTTTTATATTTACATTGTTGAAACATTATAAAACTAAAATGTGTTTGATAGAAAATATTTTGTTTAATCAAATAGTACATGCTTCAACTATCTGCAATCAATAGCATACACAAAAATGAAGTTTGAAATTGGTATTTATCAAGGAATAACGACTATCTTTAAACTTGCGTATTTTTTTGATTTTTTTTATATTTACATTGCTGAAACGTTATAAAGATAAAATATATATGATAGAAAATTTCCTGCTTAATCGAATGGTATTTGCCTTATTCCTTTACAATTAACAGCAAGCTCAAGAAGGAAGTTTGAAATTGGTGCTTATCAAAGAATAACGACTATTTTTAAACATGCACTTTTTTTAATTTTTTTTATATTTACATTGTTGAAACGTTATAAAAGTAACTTGTAATTGATAGAAAATTTCTTGCTTAATCAAACGGAATTTGTATCAACCACATACAGCTAATAGCAAGCTCAAAAATGAAGTTTGAAATTGGTACTTATCAAGGAATAACGACTATCTTTAAACTTGCGTATTTTTTTAATTTTTTTTATATTTATATCGCTGAAACGTTATAAAAATAAAATACATTTGATAGAAAATTTCCCGTTTAATTGAATGGTATTTGTTTTAACCATCTACAGTTAATAGCAAGCTCAAGAATGAAGTTTGAAGTTGGTACTTATCAAGGAATAACGACTATCTTTAAACTTGCGTATTTTTTTGAGTTTCTTTATATTTACATTGCTGAAACTTTATAAAACTAAAACGCGTTTGATAGAAAATATCCTGCTTAATCGAATAGTATTTGCCTCAACCATCTACAATTAATAGCAAGCTCAAGAGTGAAGTTTGAAGTTGGTATTTATTAAGAAATAACGACTCTCTTTAAACTTGCGTATTTTTTTGATTTTTTTTAAATTTACATTGTTGAAACGTTATGAGAGTAGGATGTATTTGATAGGAAATTTCCTGCTCAAGCAAATTGTACTTGTGCCAACCATCTACAAGTAATAGCAAGCTCAAAAATAAAGTTTGAAATTGGTACTTATCAAGGAATAACGACTATCTTTAAACTTGCGTATTTTTTTGATTTTTTTTATATTTACATTGCTAAAACTTAATGAAACTAAAATGTGTTTGATAGAAAATATCCTGCTCAATCGAATAGTATTTGCTTCAACCATCTACAACCAATAGCAAGCTCAAAAATGAAGTTTGAAATTGGTTCTTATTAAGGAATAACAACTATCTTTAAACTTGCGCATTTTTTTAATTTTTTTATATTTAAATTGTTGAAACGTTATAAAAGTAAGATGTATTTGATAGAAAATTTTCTGCCTAATCGAATGGTATTTGCTTTTACCATCTACAATTAATAGCAAGCTCAAGAATAAAGTTTGAAATTGGTACTTATCAAGGAATAACGACTATCTTTAAACTTGCGCATTTTTTTAATTTTTTTAATATTTACATTGCTGAAACGTTACAAAAGTAGAATGTTTTTGATAGAAAATTTACTGCTTAATCGAATGGTATTTGCCTCAGCCATCTACAATTAATAGCAAGCTCAAGAATGAAGTTTAAAATTGGTATTTATCAAGAAATAACAACTCTCTTTAAACTTGCGTATTTTTTTAATTTTTCTAATATTTACATTGCTGAAACGGTATAAAAAAATGTATTTGATAGAAAATTTTCTGCTCAATTAAATGGTATTTGTTTCAACTATCTGTAGTTAATAGCAAGCTCAAGAATAAAGTTTGAAATTAGTACTTATCAAGAAATAACGACTATTTTTAAACTTGCGCATTTTTTTATTTTTTTTTATATTTACATTGCTGAAACGTTATAAAAGTAAGATACATTTGATAGAAAATTTCCTGCTTAATTGAATGGTATTTGCCTTAACCCTTTACAATTAAGAGCAAGCTCAAGAATGAAGTTTGAATTTGGTGCTTATCAAGGAATAACGACTATTTTTAAACTTGAGAAATTTTTTATTTTTTTTATATTTACATTGCTGAAACGTTATAAAAGTAACTTGTAGTTGATAGAAAATTTCCTGCTCAATCAAACGGAATCTGTTTCAACCAGATGCAGCTAATAGCAAGCTCAAAAATGAAGTTTGAAATTGGTACTTATCAAGAAATAACGACTATTTTTAAACTTGCGCAATTTTTTAATTTTTTTTATATTCACATTGCTGAAACGTTATAAAAGTAAAATATGTTTGATAGAAAATTTTTTGCCTAATCGAATGGTATTTGCTTCAACCATCTACAATTAACAGCAAGCTCAAAAATGAAGTTTGAAATTGGTTCTTATTAAGGAATAACGACTATTTTTAAACTTGCGTATTTTTTTGATTTTTTTTATATTTACATTGCTGAAACATTATAAAGCTAAAATTTGTTTGATAGAAAATATCCTGCTCAATCAAATAGTACTTACTTCAACCATCTGCAATCAATAGCATACTCAAAAATAAAGTTTGAAATTGGTATTTATCAAGGAATAACGACTATTTTTAATCTTGCGTATTTTTTGATTTTTTTTATATTTACATTGCTGAAACGTTATAAAAATAAGACACATTTGATAAAAAATTTCCTGTTTAATTGAATGGTATTTGTTTCAACCATCTACAATTAATAGCAAGCTCAAGTATGAAGTTTGAAATTGGTATTTATCAAGGAATAACGACTATCTTTAAACTTGCGTATTTTTTTGATTTTTTTTATATTTACATTGCTAAAACTTCATGAAACTAAAACGTGTTTGATAGAAAATATCCTGTTCAATCGAATAGTATTTGCCTCAACCATCTACAATTAATAGCAAGCTCAAGAATAAAGTTTGAAATTGGTACTTATCAAGGAATAACGACTATCTTTAAACTTGCGTATTTGTTTTTTTTTATAATTACATTGCTAAAACTTCATGAAACTAAAATGTGTTTGATAGAAAATATCCTGGTCAATCGAATAGTATTTGCTTCAACCATCTACAACCAATAGCAAGCTCAAGAATGAAGTTTGAATTTGGTATTTATCAAGAAATGACGACTCTCTTTAAACTTGCGCATTTTTTTGATTTTTTTTATATTTACATTGTTGAAGCGTCATAAAGGTAGGATGTATTTAATAGAAAATTTCTTGCTCAATAGAATGGTATTTGTGTCAACTATCTACAATTAATAGCAAGCTCAAGAATAAAGTTTGAAATTGGTACTTATCAAGGAATAACGACTATCTTAAAACTTGCAAAATTTTTTATTTTTTTTTATATTTACATTGCTGAAACGTTATAAAAGTAAGATGTATTTGATAGAAAATTTTCTGCTTAATCGAATGGTATTTGCTTTTACCATCTACAATTTATAGCAAGCTCAAGAATAAAGTTTGAAGTTGGTACTTATCAAGGAATAACGACTAACTTTAAACTTGCGCATTTTTTTAATTTTTTTATTTTTATATTGCTGAAACGTTATAAAAGTAAAATGTGTTTTATTGAAAATTTTCTGCCTAATCAAATGGTATTTGCTTTTACCATCTACAGTTAATAGCTAGCTCAAGAATAAAGTTTGAAGTTGGTACTTATCAAGGAATAACGACTATCTTTAAACTTGCGCATTTTTTAAATTTTTTCATATTTAGATTGTTGAAACGTTATAAAAGTAAGAAATATTTGATAAAAAATTTTTTGCCTAATCAAATGGTATTTGCTTTAACTATCTACAGTTAATAGCAAGCTCAAGAATGAAGTTTGAAATTGGTACTTATCAAGGAATAACGACTATCTTTAAACTTGCGTATTTTTTTAATTTTTTTTATATTTACATTGCTGAAACGTTATAAGTTTAAAATATGTTTGTTAAAAAATTTCCTGTCTAATCAAATGGTATTTGCTTCAACCATTTAAAATCAATAGCAAGCTCAAAAATGAAGTTTGAATTTGGTACTTATCAAGGAAGAACGACTATTTTTAAACATGCAAATTTTTTTAATTTTTTTTATATTTACATGGCTGAAACGTTATGAAAGTAAGAAGTATTTGATAGAAAATTTTCTGCCTAATCAAATGGTATTTGCTTTAACTATCTACAGTTAATAGCAAGCTCAAGAATGAAGTTTGAAATTGGTACTTATCAAGGAATAACGACTATTTTTAAACTTGCGTATTTTTTTGATTTTTTTTATATTTACATTGTTGAAACGTTATAAAAATAAAATACATTTAATAGAAAATTTCCTGTTTAATTGAATGGTATTTGCTTCAACCATCTACAATTAATAGCAAGCTCAAGAATGAAGTTTGAAGTTGGTACTTATCAAGGAATAACGACTATCTTTAAACTTGCGTATTTTTTTGAGTTTCTTTATATTTACATTGCTGAAACTTTATAAAACTAAAACGTGTTTGATAGAAAATATCCTGCTCAATCAAATAGTACTTGCCTCAACTATCTACAATTAATAGCAAGCTCAAGAATGAAGTTTGAAATTGGTGCTTATCAAGGAATAACGACTATTTTTAAACTTGAGAAATTTTTTATTTTTTTTATATTTACATTGCTGAAACGTTATAAAAGTAACTTGTAGTTGATAGAAAATTTCCTGCTCAATCAAACGGAATCTGTTTCAACCAGATGCAGCTAATAGCAAGCTCAAAAATGAAGTTTGAAATTGGTACTTATCAAGAAATAACGACTATTTTTAAACTTGCGCAATTTTTTAATTTTTTTTATATTCACATTGCTGAAACGTTATAAAAGTAAAATATGTTTGATAGAAAATTTTTTGCCTAATCGAATGGTATTTGCTTCAACCATCTACAATTAACAGCAAGCTCAAAAATGAAGTTTGAAATTGGTTCTTATTAAGGAATAACGACTATTTTTAAACTTGCGTATTTTTTTGATTTTTTTTATATTTACATTGCTGAAACATTATAAAGCTAAAATTTGTTTGATAGAAAATATCCTGCTCAATCAAATAGTACTTACTTCAACCATCTGCAATCAATAGCATACTCAAAAATAAAGTTTGAAATTGGTATTTATCAAGGAATAACGACTATTTTTAAACTTGCGTATTTTTGATTTTTTTTATATTTACATTGCTGAAACGTTATAAAAATAAGACACATTTGATAAAAAATTTCCTGTTTAATTGAATGGTATTTGTTTCAACCATCTACAATTAATAGCAAGCTCAAGTATGAAGTTTGAAATTGGTATTTATCAAGGAATAACGACTATCTTTAAACTTGCGTATTTTTTTGATTTTTTTTATATTTACATTGCTAAAACTTCATGAAACTAAAACGTGTTTGATAGAAAATATCCTGTTCAATCGAATAGTATTTGCCTCAACCATCTACAATTAATAGCAAGCTCAAGAATAAAGTTTGAAATTGGTACTTATCAAGGAATAACGACTATCTTTAAACTTGCGTATTTGTTTTTTTTTATAATTACATTGCTAAAACTTCATGAAACTAAAATGTGTTTGATAGAAAATATCCTGGTCAATCGAATAGTATTTGCTTCAACCATCTACAACCAATAGCAAGCTCAAGAATGAAGTTTGAATTTGGTATTTATCAAGAAATGACGACTCTCTTTAAACTTGCGCATTTTTTTGATTTTTTTTATATTTACATTGTTGAAGCGTCATAAAGGTAGGATGTATTTAATAGAAAATTTCTTGCTCAATAGAATGGTATTTGTGTCAACTATCTACAATTAATAGCAAGCTCAAGAATAAAGTTTGAAATTGGTACTTATCAAGGAATAACGACTATCTTAAAACTTGCAAAATTTTTTATTTTTTTTTATATTTACATTGCTGAAACGTTATAAAAGTAAGATGTATTTGATAGAAAATTTTCTGCTTAATCGAATGGTATTTGCTTTTACCATCTACAATTTATAGCAAGCTCAAGAATAAAGTTTGAAGTTGGTACTTATCAAGGAATAACGACTAACTTTAAACTTGCGCATTTTTTTAATTTTTTTATTTTTATATTGCTGAAACGTTATAAAAGTAAAATGTGTTTTATTGAAAATTTTCTGCCTAATCAAATGGTATTTGCTTTTACCATCTACAGTTAATAGCTAGCTCAAGAATAAAGTTTGAAGTTGGTACTTATCAAGGAATAACGACTATCTTTAAACTTGCGCATTTTTTAAATTTTTTCATATTTAGATTGTTGAAACGTTATAAAAGTAAGAAATATTTGATAAAAAATTTTTTGCCTAATCAAATGGTATTTGCTTTAACTATCTACAGTTAATAGCAAGCTCAAGAATGAAGTTTGAAATTGGTACTTATCAAGGAATAACGACTATCTTTAAACTTGCGTATTTTTTTAATTTTTTTTATATTTACATTGCTGAAACGTTATAAGTTTAAAATATGTTTGTTAAAAAATTTCCTGTCTAATCAAATGGTATTTGCTTCAACCATTTAAAATCAATAGCAAGCTCAAAAATGAAGTTTGAATTTGGTACTTATCAAGGAAGAACGACTATTTTTAAACATGCAAATTTTTTTAATTTTTTTTATATTTACATGGCTGAAACGTTATGAAAGTAAGAAGTATTTGATAGAAAATTTTCTGCCTAATCAAATGGTATTTGCTTTAACTATCTACAGTTAATAGCAAGCTCAAGAATGAAGTTTGAAATTGGTACTTATCAAGGAATAACGACTATTTTTAAACTTGCGTATTTTTTTGATTTTTTTTATATTTACATTGTTGAAACGTTATAAAAATAAAATACATTTAATAGAAAATTTCCTGTTTAATTGAATGGTATTTGATTCAACCATCTACAATTAATAGCAAGCTCAAGAATGAAGTTTGAAGTTGGTACTTATCAAGGAATAACGACTATCTTTAAACTTGCGTATTTTTTTGAGTTTCTTTATATTTACATTGCTGAAACTTTATAAAACTAAAACGTGTTTGATAGAAAATATCCTGCTCAATCAAATAGTACTTGCCTCAACTATCTACAATTAATAGCAAGCTCAAGAATGAAGTTTGAAATTGGTACTTATCAAGGAATAACGACTATCGTTAAACTTGCGAATTTTTTTGATTTTTTTTATATTTGCATTGCTGAAACGTTATAAAGATATAATACATTTGATAGAAAATTTCTTGTTAAATTGAATGGTATTGGTTTCAACCATCTACAATTAATAGCAAGCTCAAGAATGAAGTTTGAAATTGGTATTTATCAAGAAATTACGACTCTCTTTAAACTTGCGTATTTTTTTGATTTTTTTTAAATTTACATTGTTGAAACGTTATAAAAGTAGGATGTATTTGATAGAAAATTTCCTGTTCAAGCGAATGGTACTTGTGCCAACCATCTACAATTAATAGCAAGCTCAAGAATAAAGTTTGAAATTGGTACTTATCAAGGAATAACGACTATCTTTAAACTTGCGTATTTTTTTGATTTTTTTTATAATTACATTGCTAAAACTTTATGAAACTAAAATGTGTTTGATAAAAAATTTCCTGCCTAATCGAATGGTATTTGCTTCAACTATCTACAATTAACAGCAAGCTCAAAAATGAAGTTTGAAATTGGTTCTTATTAAGGAATAACGACTATCTTTAAACTTGCGCATTTTTTTAATTTTTTTATATTTAAATTGTTGAAACGTTATAAAAGTAAGATGTATTTGATAGAAAATTTTCTGCTTAATCGAATGGTATTTGCTTTTACCATCTACAATTTATAGCAAGCTCAAGAATAAAGTTTGAAGTTGGTACTTATCAAGGAATAACGACTAACTTTAAACTTGCGCATTTTTTTAATTTTTTTATTTTTATATTGCTGAAACGTTATAAAAGTAAAATGTGTTTTATTAAAAATTTTCTGCCTAATCAAATGGTATTTGCTTTTACCATCTACAATTAATAGCAAGCTCAAGAATAAAGTTTGAAGTTGGTACTTATCAAGGAATAACGACTATCTTTAAACTTGCGCATTTTTTAAATTTTTTCATATTTAGATTGTTGAAACGTTATAAAAGTAAGAAATATTTGATAAAAAATTTTTTGCCTAATCAAATGGTATTTGCTTTAACTATCTACAGTTAATAGCAAGCTCAAGAATGAAGTTTGAAATTGGTACTTATCAAGGAATAACGACTATCTTTAAACTTGCGTATTTTTTTAATTTTTTTTATATTTACATTGCTGAAACGTTATAAGTTTAAAATATGTTTGATAAACAATTTCCTGTCTAATCAAATGGTATTTGCTTCAACCATTTAAAATCAATAGCAAGCTCAAAAATGAAGTTTGAATTTGGTACTTATCAAGGAAGAACGACTATTTTTAAACATGCGAATTTTTTTAATTTTTTTTATATTTACATGGCTGAAACGTTATGAAAGTAAGAAGTATTTGATAGAAAAATTTCTGCCTAATCAAATGGTATTTGCTTTAACTATCTACAGTTAATAGCAAGCTCAAGAATGAAGTTTGAAATTGGTACTTATCAAGGAATAACGACTATCTTTAAACTTGCGTATTTTTTTGATTTTTTTTATATTTACATTGTTGAAACGTTATAAAAATAAGATACATTTAATAGAAAATTTCCTGTTTAATTGAATGGTATTTGCTTCAACCATCTACAATTAATAGCAAGCTCAAGAATGAAGTTTGAAGTTGGTACTTATCAAGGAATAACGACTATCTTTAAACTTGCGTATTTTTTTGAGTTTCTTTATATTTACATTGCTGAAACTTTATAAAACTAAAACGTGTTTGATAGAAAATATCCTGCTCAATCAAATAGTACTTGCCTCAACTATCTACAATTAATAGCAAGCTCAAGAATGAAGTTTGAAATTGGTACTTATCAAGGAATAACGACTATCGTTAAACTTGCGAATTTTTTTGATTTTTTTTATATTTTCATTGCTGAAACGTTATAAAAATATAATACATTTGATAGAAAATTTCTTGTTAAATTGAATGGTATTGGTTTCAACCATCTACAATTAATAGCAAGCTCAAGAATGAAGTTTGAAATTGGTATTTATCAAGAAATTACGACTCTCTTTAAACTTGCGTATTTTTTTGATTTTTTTTAAATTTACATTGTTGAAACGTTATAAAAGTAGGATGTATTTGATAGAAAATTTCCTGTTCAAGCGAATGGTGCTTGTGCCAACCATCTACAATTAATAGCAAGCTCAAGAATAAAGTTTGAAATTGGTACTTATCAAGGAATAACGACTATCTTTAAACTTGCGTATTTTTTTGATTTTTTTTATAATTACATTGCTAAAACTTTATGAAACTAAAATGTGTTTGATAAAAAATTTCCTGCCTAATCGAATGGTATTTGCTTCAACTATCTACAATTAACAGCAAGCTCAAAAATGAAGTTTGAAATTGGTTCTTATTAAGGAATAACGACTATCTTTAAACTTGCGCATTTTTTTAATTTTTTTATATTTAAATTGTTGAAACGTTATAAAAGTAAGATGTATTTGATAGAAAATTTTCTGCTTAATCGAATGGTATTTGCTTTTACCATCTACAATTTATAGCAAGCTCAAGAATAAAGTTTGAAGTTGGTACTTATCAAGGAATAACGACTAACTTTAAACTTGCGCATTTTTTTAATTTTTTTATTTTTATATTGCTGAAACGTTATAAAAGTAAAATGTGTTTTATTGAAAATTTTCTGCCTAATCAAATGGTATTTGCTTTTACCATCTACAATTAATAGCAAGCTCAAGAATAAAGTTTGAAGTTGGTACTTATCAAGGAATAACGACTATCTTTAAACATGCGCATTTTTTAAATTTTTTCATATTTACATTGTTGAAACGTTATAAAAGTAAGAAATATTTGATAAAAAATTTTTTGCCTAATCAAATGGTATTTGCTTTAACTATCTACAGTTAATAGCAAGCTCAAGAATGAAGTTTGAAATTGGTACTTATCAAGGAATAACGACTATCTTTAAACTTGCGTATTTTTTTAATTTTTTTTATATTTACATTGCTGAAACGTTATAAGTTTAAAATATGTTTGATAAACAATTTCCTGTCTAATCAAATGGTATTTGCTTCAACCATTTAAAATCAATAGCAAGCTCAAAAATGAAGTTTGAATTTGGTACTTATCAAGGAAGAACGACTATTTTTAAACATGCGAATTTTTTTAATTTTTTTTATATTTACATGGCTGAAACGTTATGAAAGTAAGAAGTATTTGATAGAAAAATTTCTGCCTAATCAAATGGTATTTGCTTTAACTATCTACAGTTAATAGCAAGCTCAAGAATGAAGTTTGAAATTGGTATTTATCAAGAAATAACGACTCTTTTTAAACTTGCGTATTTTTTTTATATTTACATTGCTGAAACGTTATAAATTTAAGATATGTTTGATAAAAAATTTCCTGCCTAATCAAATGGTATTTGCTTCAACCATTTAAAATCAATAGCAAGCTCAAGAATGAAGTTTGAATTTGGTGCTTATCAAGGAATAACGACTATTTTTAAACTTGCGCATTTTTTAATTTTTTTTATATTTACATTGCTGAAACGTTATAATAGTAATTTGTAGTTAATAGAAAATTTCCTGCTTAATCAAACGGAATTTGCTTCAACCACATACAGCTAATAGCAAGCTCAAAAATAAAGTATGAAATTGGTACTTACCAAGGAATAACGACTATCTTTAAACTTGCGTATTTTTTTGATTTTTTTTATATTTACATTGTTGAAACGTTATAAGAATAAAATACATTTAATAGAAAATTTCCTGTTTAATTGAATGGTATTTGCTTCAACCATCTACAATTAATAGCAAGCTCAAGAATGAAGTTTGAAGTTGGTACTTATCAAGGAATAACGACTATCTTTAAACTTGCGTATTTTTTTGAGTTTCTTTATATTTACATTGCTGAAACTTTATAAAACTAAAACGTGTTTGATAGAAAATATCCTGCTCAATCAACTAGTACTTGCCTCAACTATCTACAATTAATAGCAAGCTCAAGAATGAAGTTTGTAATTGGTACTTATCAAGGAATAACGACTATCGTTAAACTTGCGTATTTTTTTGATTTTTTTTATAATTACATTGCTAAAACTTTATGAAACTAAAATGTGTTTGATAAAAAATTTCCTGCCTAATCGAATGGTATTTGCTTCAACTATCTACAATTAACAGCAAGCTCAAAAATGAAGTTTGAAATTGGTTCTTATTAAGGAATAACGACTATCTTTAAACTTGCGCATTTTTTTAATTTTTTTATATTTAAATTGTTGAAACGTTATAAAAGTAAGATGTATTTGATAGAAAATTTTCTGCCTAATCGAATGGTATTTGCTTTTACCATCTACAATTAATAGCAAGCTCAAGAATAAAGTTTGAAATTGGTACTTATCAAGGAATAACGACTATCTTTAAACTTGCGCATTTTTTAAATTTTTTTAATATTTACATTGCTGAAACGTTATAAAAGTAGAATGTTTTTGATAGAAAATTTACTGCTTAATCGAATAGTATTTGCCTCAGCCATCTACAATTAATAGCAAGCTCAAGAATGAAGTTTAAAATTGGTATTTATCAAGAAATAACAACTCTCTTTAAACTTGCGTATTTTTTTAATTTTTTTAATATTTACATTGCTGAAACGTTATATAAAAATGTGTTTGATAGAAAATTTTCTGCTCAATTAAATGGTATTTGTTTCAACTATCTGTAGTTAATAGCAAGCTCAAGAATAAAGTTTGAAATTAGTACTTATCAAGAAATAACGACTATTTTTAAACTTGCGCATTTTTTTATTTTTTTTTATATTTACATTGCTGAAACGTTATAAAAGTAAGATACATTTGATAGAAAATTTCCTGCTTAATTGAATGGTATTTGCCTTAACCCTTTACAATTATGAGCAAGCTCAAGAATGAAGTTTGAATTTGGTGCTTATCAAGGAATAACGACTACTTTTAAACTTGCGCAATTTTTAATTTTTTTTATATTTACATTGCTGAAACATTATAAAGCTAAAATTTGTTTGATAGAAAATATCCTGCTCAATCAAATAGTACTTACTTCAACCATCTGCAATCAATAGCATACTCAAAAATGAAGTTTGAAATTGGTATTTATCAAGGAATAACGACTATTTTTAAACTTGCGTATTTTTTGATTTTTTTTATATTTACATTGCTGAAACGCTATAAAAATAAGACACATTTGATAAAAAATTTCCTGTTTAATTGAATGGTATTTGTTTCAACCATCTACAATTAATAGCAAGCTCAAGTATGAAGTTTGAAATTGGTATTTATCAAGAAATAACAACTCTTTTTAAACTTGCGTATTTTTTAAATTTTTTTTATATTTACATTGCTTAAACGTTATAAAAGTAGGATGTATTTGATAGAAAATTTTCTGCTCAATCAAATGGTACTTGCTTCAACCATCTGCAATTCATAGCAAGCTCAAGAATAAAGTTTAAAATTGGTATTTATCAAGAAATAACAAGTCTCTTTAAACTTGCGTATTTTTTTAATTTTTTTAATATTTACATTGCTCAAACGTTACAAAAGTAACTTGTAATTGATAGAAAATTTTCTGCTTAATTAACCGAAATTTGCTTCAACCACATGCAGCTAATAGCAAGCTCAAAAATGAAGTTTGAATTTGGTACTTATCAAGGAATAACGACTATCTTTAAACTTGCGCATTTTTTTAATACTTTCTATATTCACGTTGCTGAAACGTTATAAAAGTAGAACGTATTTGATAGAAAATTTACTGCTTAATCGAATGGTATTTGCTTCAGCCATTTACAATTAATAGCAAGCTCAAGAATGAAGTTTGAAATTGGAATTTATCAAGAAATAACGACTCTCTTTAAACTTGCGTATTTTTTTAATTTTTTTTATATTTACATTGCTGAAACGTTATAAATATAAGATATGTTTGATAAAAAATTTTCTGCCTAATCAAATGGTATTTGCTTCAACCATTTAAAATCAATAGCAAGCTCAATAATGAAGTTTGAATTTGGTACTTATCAAGGAATAACGACAATTTTTAAACTTGCGCATTTTTTTAATTTTTTTTATATTTACATTGCTGAAACGTTATGAAAGTAAAATTTATTTGATAGAAAATTTTCTGCCTAATCGAATGGTATTTGCTTCAACCATTTAAAATCAATAGCAAGCTCAAGAATGAAGTTTGAATTTGGTACTTATCAAGGAATAACGACTATTTTTAAACTTGCGTATTTTTTTGATTTTTTTTATATTTATATTGCTGAAACGATATAAAAATAAAATACATTTGATAGAAAATTTCCTGTTTAATTAAATGGTATTTGTTTCAACCATCTACAATTAATAGCAAGCTCAAGAATAAAGTTTGAAATTGGTATTTATCAAGAAATAACAACTCTTTTTAAACTTGCGCATTTTTTTAATTTTTTTTATATTTACATTGCTGAAACGTTATAAAAGTAAAATGTATTTGATAGAAAATTTTCTGCTCAATCGAATGGTACATGTTTCAACCATTTGCAATTATTAGCAAGTTCAAGAATAAAGTTTAAAATTGGTATTTATCAAGAAATAACAACTCTCTATAAACTTGCGTATTTTTTTAATTTTTTTAATATTTACATTGCTGAAACGTTATAAAAAAATGTATTTGATAAATAATTTTCTGCTCAATTAAATGGTATTTGTTTCAACTATCTGTAGTTAATAGCAAGCTCAAGAATAAAGTTTGAAATTGGTACTTATCAAGAAATAACGAATATTTTTAAACTTGCGCATTTTTTTATTTTTTTTTATATTTACATTGCTGAAACGTTATAAAAGTAAGATACATTTGATAGAAAATTTCCTGCTTAATCGAATGGTATTTGCTTTAACCCTTTACAAGTAACAGCAAGCTCAAGAATGAAGTTTGAATTTGGTGCTTATCAAGGAATAACGACTATTTTTAAACTTGCGCATTTTTTAATTTTTTTTATATTTACATTGCTGAAACGTTATATAAGTAACTTGTAGTTAATAGAAAATTTCCTGCTTAATCAAACGAAATTTGTTTCAACCACATACAGCTAATAGCACGCTCAAAAATGAAGTTTGAAATTGGTACTTATCAAGGAATAACGACTATCTTTAAACTTGCGTATTTTTTTGATTTTTTTTATATTTACATTGCTGAAACGTTATAAAAATAAAATTCATTTGATAGAAAATTTCCTGTTCAATTGAATGGTATTTGCTTCAACCATCTACAATTAATAGCAAGCTCAAGAATGAAGTTTGAAATTGGTATTTATTAAGAAATAACGACTCTGTTTAAACTTGCGTATTTTTTTGATTTTTTTTAAATTTACATTATTGAAACGTTATAAAGTGAGATGTATTTGATAAAAAATTTCCTGCTCAAGCGAATGGTACTTGTGCCAACCATCTAAAGTTAATAGCAAGCTCAAGAATAAAGTTTTAAATTGGTGCTTATCAAGGAATAACGACTATATTTAAAATTGCGTATTTTTTTGATTTTTTTTATAATTGCATTGCTAAAACTTTATGAAACTAAAATGTGTTTGATAAAAATTATCCTGCTCAATCGAATAGTATTTGCTTCAACTATCTACAACCAATAGCAAGCTCAAGAATGAAGTTTGAAATTGATATTTATCAAGAAATGACGACTCTCTTTAAACTTGCGTATTTTTTTGATTTTTTTTATATTTACATTGTTGAAGCGTCATAAAAGTAGGACGTGTTTGATAGGAAATTTCCTGCTCAAGCGAATGGTATTTGTGTAAACTATCTACAATTAATAGCAAGCTCAAGAATAAAGTTTGAAATTGGTACTTATCAAGGAATAACAACTATCTTTAAACTTGCGAATTTTTTTAATTTTTTTTATATTTACATTGCTGAAACGTTATAAAAGTAAAATGTATTTGATAGAAAATTTTCTGCTTAATCGAATGGTATTTGCTTTTACCATCTGCAATTAATAGCCAGCTCAAGAATAAAGTTTGAAGTTGGTACTTATCAAGGAATAACGACTATATTTAAACTTGCGCATTTTTTTTAATTTTTTATATTTATATTGCTGAAACGTTATAAAAGTAAAATGTATTTTATAGAAAATTTTCTGCCTAATCAAATGGTATTTGCTTTTGCCATCTGCAATTAATAGCAAGCTCAAGAATAAAGTTTGAAGTTGGTACTTATTAAGGAATAACGACTATCTTTAAACTTGCGCATTTTTTTAATTTTTTCATATTTAAATTGTTGAAACGTTATAAAGGTAAGATGTATTTGATAGAAAATTCTCTGCCTAATCGAATGGTATTTGCTTTTACCATCTACAATTAATAGCTAGCTCAAGAATAAAGTTTGAATTTGGTACTTATCAAGGAATAACGACTATCTTTAAACTTGCGCATTTTTTAAATATTTTCTATATTCACATTGCTGAAACGTTATAAGAGTAGAATGTATTTGATAGAAAATTTACTGCTTAATCGAATGGTATTTGCTTCAGCCATCTACAATTAATAGCAAGCTCAAAAATGAAGTTTAAAATTGGTAATTATCAAGAAATAACGACTCTTTTTAAACTTGCGTATTTTTTTAATTTTTTTTATATTTACATTGCTGAAACGTTATGAAAGTAAAATTTATTTGATAGAAAATTTCCCGCCTAATCGAATGGTATTTGCTTCAACCATTAAAATCAATAGCAAGCTCAAAAATGAAGTTTGAATTTGGTACTTATCAAGGAATAACGACTATTTTGAAACTTGCGTATTTTTTTGATTTTTTTTATATTTACATTGCTGAAACGTTATAAAGGTAAAATGTATTTGATAGAAAATTTTCTGCTCAATCGAATAGTACTTGTTTCAACCATTTGCAGTTTTTAGCAAGCTCAAGAATAAAGTTTAAAATTGGTATTTATCAAGAAATAACAACTCTCTTTAAACTTGCGTATTTTTTTAATTTTTTTAATATTTACATTGCTGAAACGTTATAAAAAAATGTATTTGATAGAAAATTTTTTGCTTAATTAAATGGTATTTGTTTCAACTATCTGTAGTTAATAGCAAGCTCAAGAATAAAGTTTGAAATTGGTACTTATCAAGAAATAACGACTATTTTTAAACTGGCGCATTTTTTTATTTTTTTTTATATTTACATTGCTGAAACGTTATAAAAGTATAATATATTTGATAGAAAATTTCCTGCTTAATTGAACGGTATTTGCTTTAACCCTTTACAATTAACAGCAGGCTCAAAAATGAAGTTTGAATTTGGTGCTTATCAAGGAATAACGACTACTTTTAAAATTACGCATTTTTTAATTTTTTTTATATTTACATTGCTGAAACGTTATAGAAGTAACTTGCAATTAATAGAAAATTTCCTGCTTAATCAAACGAAATTTGTTTCAACCACATACAGCTAATAGCAAGCTCAAAAATGAAGTTTGAAATTGGTACTTATCAAGGAATAACGACTATCTTTAAACTTGCGTATTTTTTGATTTTTTTTATATTTACATTGCTAAAACGTTATAAAACTAAAATGTGTTTAAAAGAAAATATCCTGTTCATTCGAATAGTTCTTGCTTCGACCATTTAAAATCAATAGCAAGCTCAAGAATGAAGTTTAAAATTGGTACTTATCAAGAAATAACGACTACTTTTAAACTTGCGCATTTTTTTAATTTTTTTTATATTTACATTGTTGAAACGTTATAAAAGTAAGATATATTTGATAGAAAATTTCCTTCTAAATCGAATGGTATTTGCCTCAACCATCTAAAATTAACAGCAAGCTCAAAAATAAAGTTTGAAATTGGTTCTTATTAAGGAATAACGACTATCTTTAAACTTGCGTATTTTTTTGATTTTTTTTATATTTACATTGTTGAAACATTATAAAACTAAAATGTGTTTGATAGAAAATATTTTGTTTAATCAAATAGTACTTGCTTCAACTATCTGCAATCAATAGCATACACAAAAATGAAGTTTGAAATTGGTATTTATCAAGGAATAACGACTATCTTTAAACTTGCGTATTTTTTTGATTTTTTTTATATTTACATTGCTGAAACGTTATAAAGATAAAATATATATGATAGAAAATTTCCTGCTTAATCGAATGGTATTTGCCTTACTCCTTTACAATTAACAGCAAGCTCAAGAAGGAAGTTTGAAATTGGTGCTTATCAAAGAATAACGACTATTTTTAAACATGCGCTTTTTTTAATTTTTTTTATATTTACATTGTTGAAACGTTATAAAAGTAACTTGTAATTGATAGAAAATTTCTTGCTTAATCAAACGGAATTTGTATCAACCACATACAGCTAATAGCAAGCTCAAAAATGAAGTTTGAAATTGGTACTTATCAAGGAATAACGACTATCTTTAAACTTGCGTATTTTTTTAATTTTTTTTATATTTACATTGCTGAAACGTTATAAAAATAAAATACATTTGATAGAAAATTTCCCGTTTAATTGAATGGTATTTGTTTTAACCATCTACAATTAATAGCAAGCTCAAGAATGAAGTTTGAAATTGGTACTTATCAAGGAATAACGACTATCTTTAAACTTGCGTATTTTTTTGAGTTTCTTTATATTTACATTGCTGAAACTTTATAAAACTAAAACGCGTTTGATAGAAAATATCCTGCTTAATCGAATAGTATTTGCCTCAACCATCTACAATTAATAGCAAGCTCAAGAATGAAGTTTGAAATTGGTATTTATTAAGAAATAACGACTCTCTTTAAACTTGCGTATTTTTTTGATTTTTTTTAAATTTACATTGTTGAAACGTTATGAGAGTAGGATGTATTTGATAGGAAATTTCCTGCTCAAGCAAATTGTACTTGTGCCAACCATCTACAAGTAATAGCAAGCTCAAAAATAAAGTTTGAAATTGGTACTTATCAAGGAATAACGACTATCTTTAAACTTGCGTATTTTTTTGATTTTTTTTATATTTACATTGCTAAAACTTCATGAAACTAAAATGTGTTTGATAGAAAATATCCTGTTTAATCGAATAGTATTTGCCTCAACCATCTACAATTAATAGCAAGCTCAAGAATAAAGTTTGAAATTGGTACTTATCAAGGAATAACGACTATCTTTAAACTTGCGCATTTTTTTAATTTTTTTATATTTAAATTGCTAAAACGTTATAAAAGTAAGATGTATTTGATAGAAAATTTTTTGCTTAATCGAATGGTATTTGCTTTAACCATTTACAATCAATATCAAGCTCAAGAATGAAGTTTGAAATTGGTATTTATCAAGAAATAACAACTATCTTTAAACTTGCGTATTTTTTTGATTTTTTTTATATTTACATTGCTGAAATGTTCTAAAGATAAAATGTATTTAATAGAAAATTTTTTGCTCAATTAAATGGTATTTGCTTCAACCATCTACAATTAATAGCAAGCTCAAAATAAAGTTTGAAATTGGTATTTATCAAAAAATAACGACTCTTTTTAAACTTGCGTATTTTTTTGATTTTTTTTTATATTTACATTGCTGAAACTTTATAAAGCTCAAATGTTTTGATAGAAAATATCCTGCTCAATCAAATAATACTTGTTTTAACCATCTACAATCAATAGCAAGCTCAAGAATGAAGTTTGAAATTGGTACTTATCAAGGAATAACGACTATCTTTAAACTTGCGCATTTTTTTTAATTTTTTTTATATTTACATTGCTGAAACGTTATAAAAGTAAAATGTATTTGATAGAAAATATCCTGCTCAATCGAATAATTCTTGTTTTAACCATCTGCAATCAATAGCAAGCTCAAGAATGAAGTTTGAAATTGGTACTTATCAAGGAATAACGACTATCTTTAAACTTGCGCATTTTTTTAATTTTTTTTATATTTACATTGCTAAGACGTTACGAAAGTAGGATGTATTTGATAGGAAATTTTCTGCTTAATCGAACAGTGTTTGCTTTAACCATCTACAATTAATAGCAAGCTCAAGAATGGAGTTTGAATTTAGTACTTATCAAAGAATAACAACTATCTTTAAACTTGCGTATTTTTTTGATTTTTTTTATATTTACATTGCTGAAATGTTATAAAGATAAAATGTATTTAATAGAAAACTTTTTGCTCAATTAAATGGTATTTGCTTCAACCATCTACAATTAATGGCAAGCTCAAGAATGGAGTTTGAATTTAGTACTTATCAAAGAATAACAACTATTTTTAAACTTGCGTATTTTTTTGATTTTTTTTATATTTACATTGCTAAGACGTTATGAAGGTAGGATGTATTTAATAGGAAATTTCCTGCTTAATTGAGTGGTATTTGTTTTAACCATCTGCAATTAATAGCAAGCTCAAGAATAAAGTTTTAAATTGGTACTTATCAAGAAATAACGACTATCTTTAAACTTATGAAGGTAGAATGTATCTGATAGGAAATTTTCTGCTTAATCGAACAATATTTGTTTCAACCATCTACAATTAATAGCAAGCTTAAGAATGAAGATTGAAATTATTACTTATCAAAGAATAACAACTATCTTTAAACTTGCGCATTTTTTTGATTTTTTTTATATTTACATTGCTGAAATGTTATAAAGATAAAATGTATTTAATAGAAAATTTTTTGCTCAATTAAATGGTATTTGCTTCAACCATCTACAATTAATAGCAAGCTCAAAATAAAGTTTGAAATTGGTATTTATCAAAAAATAACGACTCTTTTTAAACTTGCGTATTTTTTTGATTTTTTTTATATTTACATTGCTGAAATGTTATAAAAATAAAATGTATTTAATAGAAAATTTTTTGCTCAATTAAATGGTATTTGCTTCAACCATCTACAATTAATAGCAAGCTCAAGAATGGAGTTTGAATTTAGTACTTATCAAAGAATAACAACTATTTTTAAACTTGCGTATTTTTTTGATTTTTTTTATATTTACATTGCTAAGACGTTATGAAGGTAGGATGTATTTAATAGGAAATTTCCTGCTTAACCGAACAATGTTTGCTTTAACCATCTACAATTAATAGCAAGCTCAAGAATGGAGTTTGAATTTAGTACTTATCAAAGAATAACAACTATTTTTAAACTTGCGTATTTTTTTGATTTTTTTTATATTTACATTGCTGAAATGTTATAAAAATAAAATGTATTTAATAGAAAATTTTTTGCTCAATTAAATGGTATTTGCCTCAACCATCTACAATTAATAGCAAGCTCAAGAATGGAGTTTGAATTTAGTACTTATCAAAGAATAACAACTATTTTTAAACTTGCGTATTTTTTTGATTTTTTTTATATTTACGTTGCTGAAATGTTATAAAAATAAAATGTATTTAATAGAAAATTTTTTGCTCAATTAAATGGTATTTGCTTCAACCATCTACAATTAATAGCAAGCTCAAAATAAAGTTTGAAATTGGTATTTATCAAAAAATAACGACTCTTTTTAAACTTGCGTATTTTTTTGATTTTTTTTATATTTACATTGCTGAAACTTTATAAAAGTAAGATACATTTGATAGAAAATTTCCTGCTTAATTGAATGGTATTTGCCTTAACCCTTTACAATTAAGAGCAAGCTCAAGAATGAAGTTTGAATTTGGTGCTTATCAAGGAATAACGACTATTTTTAAACTTGCGCAATTTTTAATTTTTTTTATATTTACATTGCTGAAACGTTATAAAAGTAACTTGTAGTTGATAGAAAATTTCCTGCTCAATCAAACGGAATCTGTTTCAACCAGATGCAGCTAATAGCAAGCTCAAAAATGAAGTTTGAAATTGGTACTTATCAAGAAATAACGACTATTTTTAAACTTGCGCAATTTTTTAATTTTTTTTATATTCACATTGTTGAAACGTTATAAAAGTAAAATATGTTTGATAGAAAATTTCCTGCCTAATCGAATGGTATTTGCTTCAACCATCTACAATTAACAGCAAGCTCAAAAATGAAGTTTGAAGTTGGTTCTTATTAAGGAATAACGACTATTTTTAAACTTGCGTATTTTTTGATTTTTTTTATATTTACATTGCTGAAACATTATAAAGCTAAAATTTGTTTGATAGAAAATATCCTGCTCAATCGAATAGTACTTACTTCAACCATCTGCAATCAATAGCATACTCAAAAATAAAGTTTGAAATTGGTATTTATCAAGGAATAACGACTATTTTTAAACTTGCGTATTTTTTGATTTATTTTATATTTACATTGCTGAAACGTTATAAAAATAAGACACATTTGATAAAAAATTTCCTGTTTAATTGAATGGTATTTGTTTCAACCATCTACAATTAATAGCAAGCTCAAGTATGAAGTTTGAAATTGGTATTTATCAAGGAATAACGACTATCTTTAAACTTGCGTATTTTTTTGATTTTTTTTTATATTTACATTGCTAAAACTTCATGAAACTAAAATGTGTTTGATAGAAAATATCCTGTTCAATCGAATAGTATTTGCCTCAACCATCTACAATTAATAGCAAGCTCAAGAATAAAGTTTGAAATTGGTACTTATCAAGGAATAACGACTATCTTTAAACTTGCGTATTTGTTTTTTTTTATAATTACATTGCTAAAACTTCATGAAACTAAAATGTGTTTGATAGAAAATATCCTGCTCAATCGAATAGTATTTGCTTCAACCATCTACAACCAATAGCAAGCTCAAGAATGAAGTTTGAATTTGGTATTTATCAAGAAATGACGACTCTCTTTAAACTTGCGCATTTTTTTGATTTTTTTTATATTTACATTGTTGAAGCGTCATAAAGGTAGAATGTATTTAATAGAAAATTTCTTGCTCAATAGAATGGTATTTGTGTCAACTATCTACAATTAATAGCAAGCTCAAGAATAAAGTTTGAAATTGGTACTTATCAAGGAATAACGACTATCTTAAAACTTGCACAATTTTTTATTTTTTTTTATATTTACATTGCTGAAACGTCATAAAAGTAAGATGTATTTGATAGAAAATTTTCTGCTTAATCGAATGGTATTTGCTTTTACCATCTACAATTTATAGCAAGCTCAAGAATAAAGTTTGAAGTTGGTACTTATCAAGGAATAACGACTAACTTTAAACTTGCGCATTTTTTTAATTTTTTTATTTTTATATTGCTGAAACGTTATAAAAGTAAAATGTGTTTTATTGAAAATTTTCTGCCTAATCAAATGGTATTTGCTTTTACCATCTACAATTAATAGCAAGCTCAAGAATAAAGTTTGAAGTTGGTACTTATCAAGGAATAACGACTAACTTTAAACTTGCGCATTTTTTTAATTTTTTTATTTTTATATTGCTGAAACGTTATAAAAATAAAATGTGTTTTATTGAAAATTTTCTGCCTAATCAAATGGTATTTGCTTTTACCATCTACAATTAATAGCAAGCTCAAGAATAAAGTTTGAAGTTGGTACTTATCAAGGAATAACGACTATCTTTAAACTTGCGCATTTTTTAAATTTTTTCATATTTAGATTGTTGAAACGTTATAAAAGTAAGAAATATTTGATAAAAAATTTTTTGCCTAATCAAATGGTATTTGCTTTAACTATCTACAGTTAATAGCAAGCTCAAGAATGAAGTTTGAAGTTGGTACTTATCAAGGAATAACGACTATCTTTAAACTTGCGTATTTTTTTAATTTTTTTTATATTTACATTGCTGAAACGTTATAAGTTTAAAATATGTTTGATAAAAAATTTCCTGTTTAATCAAATGGTATTTGCTTCAACCATTTAAAATCAATAGCAAGCTCAAAAATGAAGTTTGAATTTGGTACTTATCAAGGAAGAACGACTATTTTTAAACATGCAAATTTTTTTAATTTTTTTTATATTTACATGGCTGAAACGTTATGAAAGTAAGAAGTATTTGATAGAAAATTTTCTGCCTAATCAAATGGTATTTGCTTTAACTATCTACAGTTAATAGCAAGCTCAAGAATGAAGTTTGAAATTGGTATTTATCAAGAAATAACGACTCTTTTTAAACTTGCGTATTTTTTTTATATTTACATTGCTGAAACGTTATAAATTTAAGATATGTTTGATAAAAAATTTCCTGCCTAATCAAATGGTATTTGCTTCAACCATTTAAAATCAATAGCAAGCTCAAGAATGAAGTTTGAATTTGGTGCTTATCAAGGAATAACGACTATTTTTAAACTTGCGCATTTTTTAATTTTTTTTATATTTACATTGCTGAAACGTTATAATAGTAATTTGTAGTTAATAGAAAATTTCCTGCTTAATCAAACGGAATTTGCTTCAACCACATACAGCTAATAGCAAGCTCAAAAATAAAGTATGAAATTGGTACTTATCAAGGAATAACGACTATCTTTAAACTTGCGTATTTTTTTGATTTTTTTTATATTTACATTGTTGAAACGTTATAAAAATAAAATACATTTAATAGAAAATTTCCTGTTTAATTGAATGGTATTTGCTTCAACCATCTACAATTAATAGCAAGCTCAAGAATGAAGTTTGAAGTTGGTACTTATCAAGGAATAACGACTATCTTTAAACTTGCGTATTTTTTTGAGTTTCTTTATATTTACATTGCTGAAACTTTATAAAACTAAAACGTGTTTGATAGAAAATATCCTGCTCAATCAATTAGTACTTGCCTCAACTATCTACAATTAATAGCAAGCTCAAGAATGAAGTTTGTATTTGGTACTTATTAAGGAATAACGACTATCGTTAAACTTGCGAATTTTTTTGATTTTTTTTATATTTGCATTGCTGAAACGTTACAAAAATATAATACATTTGATAGAAAATTTCTTGCTAAATTGAATGGTATTGGTTTCAACCATCTACAATTAATAGCAAGCTCAAGAATGAAGTTTGAAATTGGTATTTATCAAGAAATAACGACTCTCTTTAAACTTGCGTATTTTTTTGATTTTTTTTAAATTTACATTGTTGAAACGTTATAAAAGTAGGATGTATTTGATAGAAAATTTCCTGTTCAAGCGAATGGTACTTGTGCCAACCATCTACAATTAATAGCAAGCTCAAGAATAAAGTTTGAAATTGGTACTTATCAAGGAATAACGACTATCTTTAAACTTGCGTATTTTTTTGATTTTTTTTATAATTACATTGCTAAAACTTTATGAAACTAAAATGTGTTTGATAAAAAATTTCCTGCCTAATCGAATGGTATTTGCTTCAACTATCTACAATTAACAGCAAGCTCAAAAATGAAGTTTGAAATTGGTTCTTATTAAGGAATAACGACTATCTTTAAACTTGCGCATTTTTTTAATTTTTTTATATTTAAATTGTTGAAACGTTATAAAAGTAAGATGTATTTGATAGAAAATTTTCCGCTTAATCGAATGGTATTTGCTTTTACCATCTACAATTTATAGCAAGCTCAAGAATAAAGTTTGAAGTTGGTACTTATCAAGGAATAACGACTAACTTTAAACTTGCGCATTTTTTTAATTTTTTTATTTTTATATTGCTGAAACGTTATAAAAGTAAAATGTGTTTTATTGAAAATTTTCTGCCTAATCAAATGGTATTTGCTTTTACCATCTACAATTAATAGCAAGCTCAAGAATAAAGTTTGAAGTTGGTACTTATCAAGGAATAACGACTATCTTTAAACTTGCGCATTTTTTAAATTTTTTCATATTTAGATTGTTGAAACGTTATAAAAGTAAGAAATATTTGATAAAAAATTTTTTGCCTAATCAAATGGTATTTGCTTTAACTATCTACAGTTAATAGCAAGCTCAAGAATGAAGTTTGAAATTGGTACTTATCAAGGAATAACGACTATCTTTAAACTTGCGTATTTTTTTAATTTTTTTTTATATTTACATTGCTGAAACGTTATAAGTTTAAAATATGTTTGATAAAAAATTTCCTGTCTAATCAAATGGTATTTGCTTCAACCATTTAAAATCAATAGCAAGCTCAAAAATGAAGTTTGAATTTGGTACTTATCAAGGAAGAACGACTATTTTTAAACATGCGAATTTTTTTAATTTTTTTTATATTTACATGGGTGAAACGTTATGAAAGTAAGAAGTATTTGATAGAAAAATTTCTGCCTAATCAAATGGTATTTGCTTTAACTATCTACAGTTAATAGCAAGCTCAAGAATGAAGTTTGAAATTGGTATTTATCAAGAAATAACGACTCTTTTTAAACTTGCGTATTTTTTTTATATTTACATTGCTGAAACGTTATAAATTTAAGATATGTTTGATAAAAAATTTCCTGCCTAATCAAATGGTATTTGCTTCAACCATTTAAAATCAATAGCAAGCTCAAGAATGAAGTTTGAATTTGGTGCTTATCAAGGAATAACGACTATTTTTAAACTTGCGCATTTTTTAATTTTTTTTATATTTACATTGCTGAAACGTTATAATAGTAATTTGTAGTTAATAGAAAATTTCCTGCTTAATCAAACGGAATTTGCTTCAACCACATACAGCTAATAGCAAGCTCAAAAATAAAGTATGAAATTGGTACTTACCAAGGAATAACGACTATCTTTAAACTTGCGTATTTTTTTGATTTTTTTTATATCTACATTGTTGAAACGTTATAAAAATAAAATACATTTAATAGAAAATTTCCTGTTTAATTGAATGGTATTTGCTTCAACCATCTACAATTAATAGCAAGCTCAAGAATGAAGTTTGAAGTTGGTACTTATCAAGGAATAACGACTATCTTTAAACTTGCGTATTTTTTTGAGTTTCTTTATATTTACATTGCTGAAACTTTATAAAACTAAAACGTGTTTGATAGAAAATATCCTGCTCAATCAATTAGTACTTGCCTCAACTATCTACAATTAATAGCAAGCTCAAGAATGAAGTTTGTAATTGGTACTTATCAAGGAATAACGACTATCGTTAAACTTGCGAATTTTTTTGATTTTTTTTATATTTGCATTGCTGAAACGTTATAAAAATATAATACATTTGATAGAAAATTTCTTGTTAAATTGAATGGTATTGGTTTCAACCATCTACAATTAATAGCAAGCTCAAGAATGAAGTTTGAAATTGGTATTTATCAAGAAATAACGACTCTCTTTAAACTTGCGTATTTTTTTGATTTTTTTTAAATTTACATTGTTGAAACGTTATAAAAGTAGGATGTATTTGATAGAAAATTTCCTGTTCAAGCGAATGGTACTTGTGCCAACCATCTACAATTAATAGCAAGCTCAAGAATAAAGTTTGAAATTGGTACTTATCAAGGAATAACGACTATCTTTAAACTTGCGTATTTTTTTGATTTTTTTTATAATTACATTGCTAAAACTTTATAAAACTAAAATGTGTTTGATAAAAAATTTCCTGCCTAATCGAGTGGTATTTGCTTCAACTATCTACAATTAACAGCAAGCTCAAAAATGAAGTTTGAAATTGGTTCTTATTAAGGAATAACGACTATCTTTAAACTTGCGCATTTTTTTAATTTTTTTATATTTAAATTGTTGAAACGTTATAAAAGTAAGATGTATTTGATAGAAAATTTTCTGCCTAATCGAATGGTATTTGCTTTTACCATCTACAATTAATAGCAAGCTCAAGAATAAAGTTTGAAGTTGGTACTTATCAAGGAATAACGACTATCTTTAAACTTGCGCATTTTTTTAATTTTTTTAATATTTACATTGCTGAAACGTTATAAAAGTAGAATGTTTTTGATAGAAAATTTACTGCTTAATCGAATAGTATTTGCCTCAGCCATCTACAATTAATAGCAAGCTCAAGAATGAAGTTTAAAATTGGTATTTATCAAGAAATAACAACTCTCTTTAAACTTGCGTATTTTTTTAATTTTTTTAATATTTACATTGCTGAAACGTTATATAAAAATGTATTTGATAGAAAATTTTCTGCTCAATTAAATGGTATTTGTTTCAACTATCTGTAGTTAATAGCAAGCTCAAGAATAAAGTTTGAAATTAGTACTTATCAAGAAATAACGACTATGTTTAAACTTGCTCATTTTTTTATTTTTTTTTATATTTACATTGCTGAAACGTTATAAAAGTAAGATACATTTGATAGAAAATTTCCTGCTTAATTGAATGGTATTTGCCTTAACCCTTTACAATTAAGTGCAAGCTCAAGAATGAAGTTTGAATTTGGTGCTTATCAAGGAATAACGACTATTTTTAAACTTGCGCAATTTTTAATTTTTTTTATATTTACATTGCTGAAACATTATAAAGCTAAAATTTGTTTGATAGAAAATATCCTGCTCAATCAAATAGTACTTACTTCAACCATCTGCAATCAATAGCATACTCAAAAATGAAGTTTGAAATTGGTATTTATCAAGGAATAACGACTATTTTTAAACTTGCGTATTTTTTGATTTTTTTTATATTTACATTGCTGAAACGTTATAAAAATAAGACACATTTGATAAAAAATTTCCTGTTTAATTGAATGGTATTTGTTTCAACCATCTACAATTAATAGCAAGCTCAAGTATGAAGTTTGAAATTGGTATTTATCAAGAAATAACAACTCTTTTTAAACTTGCGTATTTTTTAAATTTTTTTTATATTTACATTGCTTAAACGTTATAAAAGTAGGATGTATTTGATAGAAAATTTTCTGCTCAATCAAATGGTACTTGTTTCAACCATCTGCAATTCATAGCAAGCTCAAGAATAAAGTTTAAAATTGGTATTTATCAAGAAATAACAAGTCTCTTTAAACTTGCGTATTTTTTTAATTTTTTTAATATTTACATTGCTGAAACGTTACAAAAGTAACTTGTAATTGATAGAAAATTTTCTGCTTAATTAACCGAAATTTGCTTCAACCACATGCAGCTAATAGCAAGCTCAAAAATGAAGTTTGAATTTGGTACTTATCAAGGAATAACGACTATCTTTAAACTTGCACATTTTTTTAATACTTTCTATATTCACGTTGCTGAAACGTTATAAAAGTAGAACGTATTTGATAGAAAATTTACTGCTTAATCGAATGGTATTTGCTTCAGCCATTTACAATTAATAGCAAGCTCAAGAATGAAGTTTGAAATTGGAATTTATCAAGAAATAACGACTCTCTTTAAACTTGCGTATTTTTTTAATTTTTTTTATATTTACATTGCTGAAACGTTATAAATATAAGATATGTTTGATAAAAAATTTCCTGCCTAATCAAATGGTATTTGCTTCAACCATTTAAAATCAATAGCAAGCTCAATAATGAAGTTTGAATTTGGTACTTATCAAGGAATAACGACAATTTTTAAACTTGCGCATTTTTTAAATATTTTCTATATTCACATTGCTGAAACGTTATAAGAGTAGAATGTATTTGATAGAAAATTTACTGCTTAATCGAATGGTATTTGCTTCAGCCATCTACAATTAATAGCAAGCTCAAAAATGAAGTTTAAAATTGGTAATTATCAAGAAATAACGACTCTTTTTAAACTTGCGTATTTTTTTAATTTTTTTTATATTTACATTGCTGAAACGTTATGAAAGTAAAATTTATTTGATAGAAAATTTCCTGCCTAATCGAATGGTATTTGCTTCAACCATTAAAATCAATAGCAAGCTCAAAAATGAAGTTTGAATTTGGTACTTATCAAGGAATAACGACTATTTTGAAACTTGCGTATTTTTTTGATTTTTTTTATATTTACATTGCTGAAACGTTATAAAGGTAAAATGTATTTGATAGAAAATTTTCTGCTCAATCGAATAGTACTTGTTTCAACCATTTGCAGTTTTTAGCAAGCTCAAGAATAAAGTTTAAAATTGGTATTTATCAAGAAATAACAACTCTCTTTAAACTTGCGTATTTTTTTAATTTTTTTAATATTTACATTGCTGAAACGTTATAAAAAAATGTATTTGATAGAAAATTTTTTGCTTAATTAAATGGTATTTGTTTCAACTATCTGTAGTTAATAGCAAGCTCAAGAATAAAGTTTGAAATTGGTACTTATCAAGAAATAACGACTATTTTTAAACTGGCGCATTTTTTTATTTTTTTTTATATTTACATTGCTGAAACGTTATAAAAGTATAATATATTTGATAGAAAATTTCCTGCTTAATTGAACGGTATTTGCTTTAACCCTTTACAATTAACAGCAGGCTCAAAAATGAAGTTTGAATTTGGTGCTTATCAAGGAATAACGACTACTTTTAAACTTACGCATTTTTTAATTTTTTTTATATTTACATTGCTGAAACGTTATAGAAGTAACTTGCAATTAATAGAAAATTTCCTGCTTAATCAAACGAAATTTGTTTCAACCACATACAGCTAATAGCAAGCTCAAAAATGAAGTTTGAAATTGGTACTTATCAAGGAATAACGACTATCTTTAAACTTGCGTATTTTTTGATTTTTTTTATATTTACATTGCTAAAACGTTATAAAACTAAAATGTGTTTAAAAGAAAATATCCTGTTCATTCGAATAGTTCTTGCTTCGACCATTTAAAATCAATAGCAAGCTCAAGAATGAAGTTTAAAATTGGTACTTATCAAGAAATAACGACTACTTTTAAACTTGCGCATTTTTTTAATTTTTTTATATTTACATTGTTGAAACGTTATAAAAGTAAGATATATTTGATAGAAAATTTCCTTCTAAATCGAATGGTATTTGCCTCAACCATCTAAAATTAACAGCAAGCTCAAAAATAAAGTTTGAAATTGGTTCTTATTAAGGAATAACGACTATCTTTAAACTTGCGTATTTTTTTGATTTTTTTTATATTTACATTGTTGAAACATTATAAAACTAAAATGTGTTTGATAGAAAATATTTTGTTTAATCAAATAGTACTTGCTTCAACTATCTGCAATCAATAGCATACACAAAAATGAAGTTTGAAATTGGTATTTATCAAGGAATAACGACTATCTTTAAACTTGCGTATTTTTTTGATTTTTTTTATATTTACATTGCTGAAACGTTATAAAGATAAAATATATATGATAGAAAATTTCTTGCTTAATCAAACGAAATTTGTATCAACCACATACAGCTAATAGCAAGCTCAAAAATGAAGTTTGAAATTGGTACTTATCAAGGAATAACGACTATCTTTAAACTTGCGTATTTTTTTAATTTTTTTTATATTTACATTGCTGAAACGTTATAAAAATAAAATACATTTGATAGAAAATTTCCCGTTTAATTGAATGGTATTTGTTTTAACCATCTACAATTAATAGCAAGCTCAAGAATGAAGTTTGAAATTGGTACTTATCAAGGAATAACGACTTTCTTTAAACTTGCGTATTTTTTTGAGTTTCTTTATATTTACATTGCTGAAACTTTATAAAACTAAAACGCGTTTGATAGAAAATATCCTGCTTAATCGAATAGTATTTGCCTCAACCATCTACAATTAATAGCAAGCTCAAGAATGAAGTTTGAAATTGGTATTTATTAAGAAATAACGACTCTCTTTAAACTTGCGTATTTTTTTGATTTTTTTTAAATTTACATTGTTGGAACGTTATGAGAGTAGGATGTATTTGATAGGAAATTTCCTGCTCAAGCAAATTGTACTTGTGCCAACCATCTACAAGTAATAGCAAGCTCAAAAATAAAGTTTGAAATTGGTACTTATCAAGGAATAACGACTATCTTTAAACTTGCGTATTTTTTTGATTTTTTTTATATTTACATTGCTAAAACTTCATGAAACTAAAATGTGTTTGATAGAAAATATCCTGTTCAATCGAATAGTATTTGCCTCAACCATCTACAATTAATAGCAAGCTCAAGAATAAAGTTTGAAATTGGTACTTATCAAGGAATAACGACTATCTTTAAACTTGCGTATTTGTTTTTTTTTTATAATTACATTGCTAAAACCTCATGAAACTAAAATGTGTTTGATAGAAAATATCCTGCTCAATCGAATAGTATTTGCTTCAACCATCTACAACCAATAGCAAGCTCAAGAATGAAGTTTGAATTTGGTATTTATCAAGAAATGACGACTCTCTTTAAACTTGCGCATTTTTTTGATTTTTTTTATATTTACATTGTTGAAGCGTCATAAAGGTAGGATGTATTTAATAGAAAATTTCTTGCTGAATAGAATGGTATTTGTGTCAGCTATCTACAATTAATAGCAAGCTCAAGAATAAAGTTTGAATTTGGTACTTATCAAGGAATAACGACTATCTTAAAACTTGCGCAATTTTTTATTTTTTTTGATATTTACATTGCTGAAACGTTATAAAAGTAAGATGTATTTGATAGAAAATTTTCTGCTTAATCGAATGGTATTTGCTTTTACCATCTACAATTTATAGCAAGCTCAAGAATAAAGTTTGAAGTTGGTACTTATCAAGAAATAACGGCTATCTTTAAACTTGCGCATTTTTTAAATTTTTTCATATTTAGATTGCTGAAACGTTATAAAAGTAATTTGTAGTTAATAGAAAATTTCCTGCTTAATCAAACGGAATTTGCTTCAACCACATACAGCTAATAGCAAGCTCAAAAATAAAGTATGAAATTGGTACTTATCAAGGAATAACGACTATCTTTAAACTTGCGTATTTTTTTGATTTTTTTTATATTTACATTGTTGAAACGTTGAAAAAATAAAATACATTTAATAGAAAATTTCCTGTTTAATTGAATGGTATTTGCTTCAAGCATCTACAATTAATAGCAAGCTCAAGTATGAAGTTTGAAGTTGGTACTTATCAAGGAATAACGACTATCTTTAAACTAGCGTATTTTTTTGAGTTTCTTTATATTTACATTGCTGAAACTTTATAAAACTAAAACGTGTTTGATAGAAAATATCCTGCTCAATCAAATAGTACTTGCCTCAACTATCTACAATTAATAGCAAGCTCAAGAATGAAGTTTGAAATTGGTACTTATCAAGGAATAACAACTATCGTTAAACTTGCGAATTTTTTTGATTTTTTTTATATTTGCATTGCTGAAACGTTATAAAAATATAATACATTTGATAGGAAATTTCCTGTTTAATTGAATGGTATTTGTTTCAACCATCTGCAATTAATAGCAAGCTCAAGAATGAAGTTTGAAATTGGTATTTATCAAGAAATAACGACTATATTTAAACTTGCGCATTTTTTTAATTTTTTCATATTTAAATTGTTGAAACGTTATAAAAGTAAGATGTATTTGATAGAAAATTCTCTGCCTAATCGAATGGTATTTGCTTTACCATCTACAATTAATAGCTAGCTCAAGAATAAAGTTTGAATTTGGTACTTATCAAGGAATAACGACTATTTTTAAACTGGCGCATTTTTTTATTTTTTTTTATATTTACATTGCTGAAACGTTATAAAAGTATAATATATTTGATAGAAAATTTCCTGCTTAATTGAATGGTATTTGCTTCAACCATCTACAATTAATAGCAAGCTCAAGAATGAAGTTTGAAATTGGTACTTATCAAGGAATAACGACTATCTTTGAACTTGCGCATTTATTTTTAATTTTTTATATTTATATTGCTGAAACGTTATAAAAGTAAAATGTATTTTATAGAAAATTTTCTGCCTAATCAAACGGTTTTTGCTTTTACCATCTACAATTAATAGCAAGCTCAAGAATAAAGTTTGAAGTTGGTACTTATTAAGGAATAACGACTATCTTTAAACTTGCGCATTTTTTTAATTTTTTCATATTTAAATTGTTGAAACGTTATAAAAGTAAGATGTATTTGATAGAAAATTTCCTGCCTAATCGAATGGTATTTGCTTTTACTATCTATAATTAATAGCTAGCTCAAGAATAAAGTTTGAATTTGGTACTTATCAAGGAATAACGACTATCTTTAAACTTGCGCATTTTTTAAATATTTTCTATATTCACATTGCTGAAACGTTATAAGAGTAGAATGTATTTGATAGAAAATTTACTGCTTAATCGAATGGTATTTGCTTCAGCCATCTACAATTAATAGCAAGCTTAAAAATGAAGTTTGAATTTGGTACTTATCAAGGAATATCGACTATTTTTAAACTTGCGAATTTTTTTAATTTTTTTTATATTTACATTGCTAAAACGTTATGAAAGTAAAATATATTTGATAGAAAATTTCCTGCTTAATCGAATGGTATTTGTCTCGACCATCTACAATTAATAGCAAGCTTAAGAATGAAGTTTGAATTTGATATTTATCAAGAAATAACAACTTTTTTTAAACTTGCGTATTTTTTTAATTTTTTTTTATTTACATTGCTGAAACTTTATAAAACTAGAATGTGTTTGATAGAAAATATCCTGCTCAATCAAATAATACTTGCTTCATCCATTTAAAATCAATAGCAAGCTCAAGAATGAAGTTTGAAATTGGTACTTATCAAGAAATAACGACTATTTTTAAACTTACTAAATTTTTTAATTTTTTTTATATTTACATTGCTGAAACGTTATAAAAGTAACTAGTAGTTAATAGAAAATTTCCTGCTTAATCAAACGAAATTTGTTTCAACCACATACAGCTAATAGCAAGCTCAAAAATGAAGTTTGAAGTTGGTACTTATCAAGGAATAACGACTATCTTTAAACTTGCGTATTTTTTTGATTTTTTTTATATTTACATTGCTCAAACGTTACAAAAATAAAATTCATTTGATAGAAAATTTCTTGTTTAATTGAATGGTATTTGCTTCAACCATCTACAATTAATAGCAAGCTCAAAAATGAAGTTTGAAATTGGTATTTATTAAGAAATAACGACTCTCTTTAAACTTGCGTATTTTTTTGATTTTTTTTAAATTTACATTATCGAAACGTTATAAAAGTAAGATGTATTTGATAGAAAATTTCCTGCTCAAGCGAATGCTACTTGTGCCAACCATCTAAAATTAATAGCAAGCTCAAGAATAAAGTTTGAAATTGATACTTATCAAGGAATAACGACTATCTTTAAACTTGCGCATTTTTTAAATATTTTCTATATTCATATTGCTGAAACGTTATAAGAGTAGAATGTATTTGATAGAAAATTTACCGCTTAATCGAATGGTATTTGCTTCAGCCACATACAGCTAATAGCAAGCTCAAAAATGAAGTTTGAAATTGGTACTTATCAAGGAATAACGACTATTTTTAAACTTGCTCATTTTTTTAATATTTTCTATATTCACGTTGCTGAAACGTTATAAAAGTAGATCGTATTTGATAGAAAATTTACTGCTTAATCGAATAGTATTTGCTTCAGCCATCTACAATTAACAGCAAGCTCAAGAATGAAGTTTGAAATTGGTATTTATCAAGAAATAACGACTATTTTTAAACTTGCTCATTTTGTTAATTTTTTTTATATTTACGTTGCTGAAACGTTATGAAAGTAAATTTCATTTGATAGAAAATTTACCGCTTAATCGAATGGTATTTGCTTCAACCATCTACAGCTAATAGCAAGCTCAAGAATAAAGTTTGAAGTTGGTATTTATCAAGAAATGACGACTCTCTTTAAACTTGCGTATTTTTTTGATTTTTTTTATATTTACATTGTTGAAGCGTCATAAAAGTAGGATGTATTTGATAGGAAATTTCCTGCTTAAGCGAATGGTACTTGTGTCAACAATCTACAATTAATAGCAAGCTCAAGAATAAAGTTTGAAATTGGTACTTATCAAGGAATAACAACTATCTTTAAACTTGCGAATTTTTTTAATTTTTTTTATATTTACATTGCTGAAACGTTATAAATGTAAGATGTATTTGATAGAAAATTTTTTGCTTAATCGAATGGTATTTGCTTTTACCATCTACAATTAATAGCCAGCTCAAGAATAAAGTTTGAAGTTGGTACTTATCAAGGAATTACGACTATCTTTAAACTTGCGCATTTTTTTTAATTTTTTATATTTATATTGCTGAAACGTTATAAAAGTAAAATGTATTTTATAGAAAATTTTCTGCCTAATCAAATAGTATTTGCTTTTACCATCTACAATTAATAGCAAGCTCAAGAATAAAGTTTGAAGTTGGTACTTATTAAAGAATAACAACTATCTTTAAACTTGCGCATTTTTTTAATTTTTTCATATTTATATTGTTGAAACGTTATAAAAGTAAGATGTATTTGATAGAAAATTTTCCGGCTAATCGAATGGTGTTTGCCTTTGCCATCTGCAATTAATAGCTAGCTCAAGAATAAAGTTTGAAATTGGTACTTATCAAGGAATAACGACTATCTTTAAACTTGCGCATTTTTTAAATATTTTCTATATTCACATTGCTGAAACGTTATAAGAGTAGAATGTATTTGATAGAAAATTTACTGCTTAATCGAATGGTATTTGCTTCAGCGATCTACAGTTAACAGCAAGCTCAAGAATGAAGTTTAAAATTGGTATTTATCAAGAAATAACGACTCTCTTTAAACTTGCGTATTTTTTTAATTTTTTTTATATTTACATTGCTGAAACGTTACAAATATAAGATATGTTTGATAAAAAATTTCCTGCCTAATCAAATGGTATTTGCTTCAACCATTTAAAATCAATAGCAAGCTCAATAATGAAGTTTGAATTTGGTACTTATCAAGGAATAACGACTATTTTTAAACTTGCGAACTTTTTTAATTTTTTTTATTTACATTGCTGAAACTTTATAAAATTTGAATGTGTTTGATAGAAAATATCCTGCTCAATAGAATAGTACTTGCTTCAACCATTTAAAAACAATAGCAAGCTCAAGAATGAAGTTTGAAATTGGTACTTATCAAGAAATAACGACTATATTTAAACTTGCGCAATTTTTTAATTTTTTTTATATTTACATTGCTGAAACGTTATAAAAGTAAAATATGTTTGATAGAAAATTTCCTGCTTAATCGAATAGTATTTGCTTCAACCATCTACAGTTAACAGCAAGCTCAAAAATGAAGTATGAAATTGGTTTTTATTAAGGAATAACGACTATCTTTAAACTTGCTCATTTTTTTAATATTTTCTATATTCACGTTGCTGAAACGTTATAAAAGTAGAATGTATTTGATAGAAAATTTACTGCTTAATCGAATAGTATTTGCCTCAGCCATCTACAATTAACAGCAAGATCAAGAATGAAGTTTGAAATTGGTATTTATCAAGGAATAACGACTATTTTTAAACTTGCTCATTTTGTTAATTTTTTTTATATTTACGTTGCTGAAACGTTATGAAAGTAAATTTCATTTGATAGGAAATTTCCTGCTTAATCGAATGGTATTTGTCTCAACCATCTACAATTAATAGCAAGCTCAAGAATGAAGTTTGAATTTGGTATTTATCAAGAAATAACAACTCTTTTTGAACTTGCGTATTTTTTTAATTTTTTTTATATTTACATTGCTGAAACGTCACAAATATAAGATATGTTTGATAAAAAATTTCCTGCCTAATCAAATGGTATTTGCTTTAACCATTTAAAATCAATAGCAAGCTCAATAATGAAGTTTGAATTTGGTACTTATCAAGGAATAACGACTATTTTTAAACTTGCGAATTTTTTTAATTTTTTTATATTTACATTGCTGTAACGTTATGAAAGTAAAATATTTTTGATAGAAAATTTCCTGCTTAATCGATTGGTATTTGCTTCAACCATCTACAATTAACAGCAAGCTCAAAAATAAAGTTTGAAATTGGTTCTTATTAAGGAATAACGACTATCTTTAAACTTGCGTATTTTTTTGATTTTTTTTATATTTACATTTCTGAAACATTATAAGACTAAAATTTGTTTGATAGACAATATCCTGCTTAATCAAATTGTACTTGCCTCAACCATCTGCAATCAATAGAATACTCAAAAATGAAGTTTGAAATTGGTATTTATCAAGGAATAACGACTATCTTTAAACTTGCGCATTTTTTTAATTTTTTTTATATTTACATTGCTGAAACGTTATAAAAATAAGATTCATTTGATAAAAAATTTTTTGCTTAATCGAATGGTATTTGCCTTAACCCTTTACAATTAACAGCAAGCTTAAGAATGAAGTTTGAAATTGGTATTTATCAAGGAATAACGACTATTTTTAAACTTGCTCATTTTGTTAATTTTTTTTATATTTACGTTGCTGAAACGTTATGAAAGTAAATTTCATTTGATAGGAAATTTCCTGCTTAATCGAATGGTATTTGTCTCAACCATCTACAATTAATAGCAAGCTCAAGAATGAAGTTTGAATTTGGTATTTATCAAGAAATAACAACACTTTTTAAACTTGCGTATTTTTTTAATTTTTTTTTTATTTACATTGCTGAAACTTTATAAAACTAGAATGTGTTTGATAGAAAATATCCTGCTTAATCAAATAGTACTTGCTTCAACCATTTAAAATCAATAGCAAGCTCAAGAATGAAGTTTGAAATTGGTACTTATCAAGAAATAACGACTATTTTTAAATTTGCGCAATTTTTTATTTTTTTTATATTGACATTGCTGAAACGTTATAAAAGTAAAATATGTTTGATAGAAAATTTCCTGCTTAATCGAATGGTATTTGCTTCAACCATCTACAATTAACAGCAAGCTCAAAAATAAAGTTTGAAATTGGTTCTTATTAAGGAATAACGACTATCTTTAAACTTGCGTATTTTTTTGATTTTTTTTATATTTACATTTCTGAAACATTATAAGACTAAAATTTGTTTGATAGACAATATCCTGCTTAATCAAATTGTACTTGCCTCAACCATCTGCAATCAATAGAATACTCAAAAATGAAGTTTGAAATTGGTATTTATCAAGGAATAACGACTATCTTTAAACTTGCGCATTTTTTTAATTTTTTTTATATTTACATTGCTGAAACGTTATAAAAATAAGATTCATTTGATAAAAAATTTTTTGCTTAATCGAATGGTATTTGCTTTAACCCTTTACAATTAACAGCAAGCTTAAGAATGAAGTTTGAAATTGGTACTTATTAAGGAATAACGACTATCTTTAAACTTGCTTTTTTTTAATTTTTTTTATATTTACATTGCTGAAACGTTATAAAAGTAACTTGCAGTTGATAGAAAATTTCCTGCTTAATCAAACGGACCTTGTTTCAACCACATACAGCTAATAGCAAGCTCAAAAATGAAGTTTGAAGTTGGTACTTATCAAGGAATAACGACTATCTTTAAACTTGCGAATTTTTTTGATTTTTTTTATATTTACATTGCTGAAACGTTATCAAAATAAAATACATTTGACAAATTTCCTGTTTAATTGAATGGTATTTGCTTCAACCATCTACAATTAATAGCAAGCTCAAGAATGAAGTTTGAAATTGGTATTTATTAAGAAATAACGACTCTCTTTATACTTCCGAATTTTTTTGATTTTTTTTAAACTTACATTGTTGAAACGTTATAAAAGTAGGATGTATTTGTTAGGAAATTTCCTGCTCAAGCGAATGGTACTTGTGCCAACCGTCTACAATTAATAGCAAGCTCAAGAATAAAGTTTGAAATTGGTACTTATCAAGGAATAACGACTATCTTTAAACTTGCGTATTTTTTTGATATTTTTTATAATTACATTGCTAAAACTTTATGAAACTAAAACGTGTTTAATAGAAAATATCCTGCTCAATCGAATAGCATTTGCTTCAACCATCCACAACCAATAGCAAGCTCAAGAATAAAGTTTGAAATTGGTATTTATCAAGAAATGACGACTCTCTTTAAACTTGCGTATTTTTTTGATTTTTTTTATATTTACATTGCTGAAACTTTATAAAACTAAAATGTGTTTGATAGAATATTTCCTGCTTAATCGAATGGTATTTGCTTCAACCATTTAAAATCAATAGCAAGCTCAAGAATGAAGTTTAAAATTGGTACTTATCAAGGAATAACGACTATTTTTAAACTTGCGCATTTTTTTAATTTTTTTTATAGTTACATTGATGAACGTTATAAAAGTAAAATATATTTAATAGAAATTTTCTTGCTTAATCGAACGGTATTTGCTCGAACCATCTACAATTAACAGCAAGCTCAAAAATGAAGTTTGAAATTGGTACTTATTACGGAATAACGACTATAATAATAATAATACTTTATTAACGGCATCATCATTTACAGCCTTTACAATAAACAAAACAATTAAAGATTACAAGATTCATGTTATAAATTTGTTGAGATTATTCTTAAAGTTATTAAAAGATGGTGCAAAAAAATCAATTTCACTACAGACACTATTGCATATTGATAAAATTGAATTTAAAGGTGAAAATAATGCATAATTAGTGCTGCAGTGAGAGAGATTAAATAGGGGACTATTCCTGAGATGGTATTGAGGCACATTAAAACCAATTTTTCCGAGAATGTCCGGAGCATCACACAGATTATTTAATACCTTATATACAAAACAAGCACAGTGGAATTTACGTCGAGAGTCTAACGTTTTCAGAGCAAGATAACTCAAACACATATTATACGAGCATCCCACAGTTCTCGGCAATCTATATTTAACACAATTAATAAATTTTACTTGAACCTTCTCAATTCGTCCAATGTGTGTAGCATAAAAAGGAGCCCAAACTACACAATCATACTCTAAGATAGATCTAACAAATGTAACATACAAAATAACAATAGTTCGAATATTGGTAAATTCATTAGTAAACCTCCTTATACAACCCAAGACTTTATTTGCTTTTGCTATTATATATTCATAGTGATAATTAAAAGATAACTTGCAATCAAGTATGACTCCCAGATCTTTGATTGTAGACACTATTTTCAAATCTTTACCACCGATTTTGTATTGGGGGCTAGAAGGTTTTAGCTTCCTACTAAAGTTAATTACTTGACATTTGTCACAATTTAGTACCATTTCATTTACCAGACACCATTGGTATAAAACAAATAGATCCTGCTGTAGAATGTTAACGTCCTGAACGTTATTGATCACTTTATAAATTTTTAGATCATCTGCAAATAGTTCAAAATTGCATGTAAAATTATCACAAACATCATTAATAAAGATTGAAAATAGAAGTGGACCTAATATAGAGCCTTGAGGAACGCCAGAAGGTACATGTTGCTTATCTGAAAAATTATTATGTAATTTAACAACTTGAGTTCTATTAAACAAATAACTACAAATCCAGCTAAACAGACAGCCAGATATTCCATAAGCAGATAATTTAGCTAACAGAATATGATGATTAATTTTGTCAAATGCTTTACTGAAGTCTGTGTAAACAGCATGAACCTCCAGGCCTTCACTCATAGCATTCACAATGTCATTAGTAAAATTTAAGAGATTTGTAACAGTTGATCGCTTACTAAAGAATCCATGTTGTTTAGGCGTGATAATGTTTTTAAAATTTGAGAAAATGTTGGTAAAAACAATGGATTCAAAAACTTTAGAAGGAGTGGATAAAATTGACACTGGTCGATAATTTTCAACTTTATCTCTACTACCTGATTTATATACAGGAACAATATGTGCTTCTTTCCACACCGACGGAAAGGTACCAGAATTTAATGACAAATTAAAAATTAGTTGAAGTGGAAGCGCCAAACATTGACTACATTCTCGGTAAAATCTGGGAGGAATACCATCAGGACCTGCCCCTTTACTGGTATCTAGATTCCTTAAAACGTGAATAACATCAGACACATGAACATTTACATTATTGATATTAACACATGAATCATAGGAAACATTAAAATTAGTGATATTACTTTGAACAAACACAGAAGAAAAATAATTGCTAAAAGCTTGACAAACATCATGATATGTTGAAAATAAATTTTCACCATACTTCATTGGAAGAGGAATTTGATTATTATTGGTTTTTTTGCGAATGAATTTCCAAAACTTACCAGGAGTATAAATTAAATCATTTTCAACATTTCGGATGTAAGAGTCATATGCATTTTTTATACAAATTTTACATAACTTACGCAGATTAACAAATTCCTTATAGTCTAAAGTGGAATTGGAAATCTTATATTTTTTATGAGCAGCTTTTTTGGCTTTGATAAGATTAATAATATTTTGATCAAACCAGACAGGATAACTTGTAATACTTTTTTTCCTAAAAGGAACAAATAGCTCACACGCCTTATAAATATGATAATAAAAAACACCAGTTGCATCTTCTGTATCAAGGTTTTTAAAAATTCCATTCCAATCAATAGACTTAAGGTAATTACATATATTAGAGTAACAGGCACACTTAAAATCAAAATAATAAATCACAGAATCATTGTAAATATCACAGACTACATCATATTCAATAACATAAGGAGGATGACTAGAATCTATCACAGACAAGGCGTTATCACATATGAACAAATTCAAACTATCGCAGTTGGAGAAGCAAAGATCTAATACATTACCACATTTATTTTTTATGTTACTAAATTGATTTAGAGAACATGATGACAATCCATCAGCAACATCTTCAACATTTTTATTAATTGACAAAAGAGGCACAAATCCTGGAAAATTGTCGACTGATTGCCAGATGACATTAGGCAAATTATAATCACCTAGAATTATTACATCGGCATTTGAAAAGCGATCACAGATATCTATCACAGATTCGACATGACTAGAGTATTTTGTTGAATCGGAGCCAGGAGGTAAGTAAACAACACCAATGATTACATCACGAAAGTTAATACACATTTTAACAAAAACTTGTTCAACACAAGAACACTTACATGACACCTCACAGGGGTTGAAAACCTTATTAGCTGCAATAAGCACTCCACCACCAGACGATTTCGTACTATTGGCTTCATTTCTGTCACATCTAAAAACTTCATACCGATTATCAATTACATCTAGGCTAGAGAAGTCAGAAGATAGCCATGTTTCGGTTAGTACAACTACGCTGAAATCCTCACACAAACAGGCACAGTAGAAGTCATTAAGTTTAGATCTTAAGCTTCTGACGTTCTGATAGTAGATTGAGAATTTAGACTGTTCGCTGAAGCTTGGCCTAGAAGAGGAGATTTTGGAGGAGGTTCTCCATTTGGTTTTTCTTTGGGGAAAAAAAACTTTTTAACTTTAACTCCTTCTGTCCATTGATCAGCAGTTAATAGATCTGAAAATATATTGCTGCTTACAGCAACTTTAAACGAAATACTTTTTGCGTTGTCGCGTTTAGGACATTTTACAACATCAAATTCCTCCCCAGGAAATTTGTTTTGAAGAAGTTCCAATAAATCCTCTTCTTTGACTGATAAATCTAGATTTCCCACATACAAATATCTTTTGTGGGAAGCAGCTTTAACGGACGAATTAGAATCCTTGACATTACCCCTTATATACGGATTCCTTTTTTTCTTGTGTACTACTTCTTTAAACTCACTCGAGTTACCCGACGCTGCTTTAACAACTCGACGAGGATAACTAGAAATTGCAGAAGTATTGCCAATTACTTGGACAGGACGAGATGTTGAATTTTTATTCTCCAAGGACACTGATGAAATTCCAATTTTTTGTGTAGAAGTTTTACTAGAAGATGGCAAAGAATAATTAAATTGAGGTTTAACACCAGGATTTGATTCGATGGGAACAGTAACATTTTTCCCCTTATCGTGACCTTTAATTAATGTCGGATTGACGACTTCCGCAAAGGATGGTTTATCACCTTCAACTGATACTTTTTTCAAGTCTCGCACTTCTTCACGCAACTTTCTATTTTCTTCCAACAGACAACGAACCGAAAATTTTAATTCTTCCATAGACTTAGACAATCCCTGCATAAATTGCATAACATCATCTAAGTTGAGGGAATCCTGACTATCATTGCGGAGCTTCTTCTTTGGCGGCTCCGCTTTATTATCGATAAATTCGGACGGATTATCGACACACTTCTTACACTTCCAGATGGGTTTTTTCTTATGGGACCCTCTCGGATCCACATTCACACATTCAAGATGAAAATATTTAGTACATGAAACACATTGGATGTGCAATTTGGGGTCATCAGACTCATTAAAACAGAGCTCACAAACAAACACGTCCGCACTCATCGCAGCGCAACGATTATTATCTTTAAACTTGCGTATTTTTTTGATATTTTTTATAATTACATTGCTGAAACCTCATGAAACTAAAATGTGTTTGATAGAAAATATCTTGCTTAATCAAATAGTACTTGCCTCAACCATCTACAATTAATAGCATACTCAAAAATGAAGTTTGAAATTGGTATTGATCAAGAAATAACGACACTATTTAAACTTGCGTATTTTTTTAATTTTTTTTATATTTACATTGTTGAAACATTATAAAACTAAAATGGGTTTGATAGAAAAAATCCTGCTTAATCAAATAGTACTTGCTACAACCATCTACAATCAATAGCATACTCAAAAATAAAGTTTGAAATTGGTATTTATCAAGGCATAACGACTATCTTTATGCTTGCGTATTTTTTTGATTTTTTTTATATTTACATTGCTGAAACTTTATAAAACTAGAATGTGTTTGATAGAAAATATCCTGCTCAATCGAATAGTACTTGCCCCAGCCATCTACAATCAATAGCAAGCTCAAGAATGAAGTTTGAAATTGGTATTTATCAAGAAATAACGACTCTTTTTAAACTTGCGTATTCTTTTATATTTACATTGCTAAGACGTTATAAAGGTAGGATGTATTTAATAGAAAAATTTCTGCTCAATTAAATGGTATTTGCTTCAACTATCTACAATTATTAGCAAGCTCAAGAATAAAGTTTGAAATTGGTATTTATCAAGAAATAACGACTCTTTTTAAACATGCGTATTTTTTTTTTTGTTTACATTGCTGAAACTTTATAAAACTAAAATGTGTTTGATAGAAAATATTTTGTTCAATCGAATAGTACTTGCTTCAACTATTTACAATCAATAGCAAGCTCAAGAATAAAGTTTGAAATTGGTACTTATCAAGAAATAACGACTATCTCTAAACTTGCGCATTTTTTAATTTTTTTTATTTACATTACTGAAACGTTAAAAAAGTAGGATGTATTTGATAGAAAATTTTCTGCTCAATTGAATGGTACTTGTTTCAACCATCTACAATTAATAACAAGCTCAAGAATGAAGTTTGAATTTAGTACTTATCAAAGAATAACAACTATATTTAAACTTGCGCATTTTTTAAATTTTTTTATATTTAAATTGCTAAAACGTTATAAAAGTAAGATGTATTTGATAGAAAATTTTTTGTATAATCGAATGGTATTTGCCTTAACTATTTACAATCAATAGCAAGCTCAAGAATAAAGTTTGAAATTGGTATTTATCAAGAAATAACAACTCTTTTTAAACTTGCGTATTCTTTTATATTTACATTGCTAAGACGTTATAAAGGTGGGATGTATTTAATAGAAAAATTTCTGCTCAATTAAATGGTATTTGCTTCAACTATCTACAATTATTAGCAAGCTCAAGAATAAAGTTTGAAATTGGTATTTATCAAGAAATAACGACTCTTTTTAAACATGCGTATTTTTTTTTATGTTTACATTGCTGAAACTTTATAAAACTAAAATGTGTTTGATAGAAAATATTTTGCTCAATCGAATAGTACTTGCTTCAACTATTTACAATCAATAGCAAGCTCAAGAATAAAGTTTGAAATTGGTACTTATCAAGGAATAACGACTATCTCTAAACTTGCGCATTTTTTATTTTTTTTTTATTTACATTACTGAAACGTTAAAAAAGTAGGATGTATTTGATAGAAAATTTTCTGCTCAATTGAATGGTACTTGTTTCAACCATCTACAATTAATAGCA